>OX439483.1:62776656-64116780 GCA_949320155.1 Melangyna quadrimaculata | reverse complement strand
TGTTTCGGAAAATGTGAGCAGAAACAAATTTGTTGCTTAATTAAGAATATTTTTTTTATTTGGAAGTGGGGGAAAAGTCCCAAAACTGTCCATATTTGTTTCTATTTATTTTTAGAAAAAATAATCAACCAGAACAATTTATTGAAACTTCTTAAGATTTTAACATGCACGGGGAACAGATATTTGCGTGAATTGCCAAATCGTCTTGGATAATGTAGTTCACCCTATAGATAGCAAAATGGAAAGAAAGGGTGAAATGGAATCGATGGGTTAATCGAATCTACGGTTCATGGGAATAGCAGAATAGGGCTGTATGTTCACGCTCATATTAATGTGAAAATTAAATTTCATAGCAGTGGAGGTACATACAAGTAATCTGTCTAAAATTTTGAATCTCTGTCTTTCAGAATCGCAAATATACCCGTGCTTCTGCTGAAATGCACCCTTTTTGGTGATCTTTATGTATCATTTTCTGATAATAAAATACGGCGCGGCATTTGTGTAAACAAAACATAGAGAAAACACTTGCGGAAAAGGGCTTCTGAATAGGACCCGAAATTGTTTCATTGATGATATTTTAAACTCACAGAATTATGCAAATATTTAAATGCCAACTGAAACTCCAAAAACATAAAATTCACAATGGCTAAAACATCTTACATCCACTGTTTCACTATATTATTGACTTTTAGCGTTTTCTTAAATTTGTTCTCCTATCTCATATGGTTCGTTCATGTTATAAAGTTAAAACGCAAACACACACCCATACATATGTTGACATGTTAGCAAACTTGCAGAACAACAAAACAAATGGACAAAAAAATAAAGAACCACCTATATTTCCAAAAAAAATACCCAAACAGGGCAAACGAAAATAGAATAAGCGACGCGGAAAACAAAACTTTTTCCGTTTTTTATTTTCTTTGGATTTTTTCCCTTTTAGTTTTTCTTTTTTTTTATATTTTTCTTTAGTATGTCCGGACATTTGATCATTAAGAAAAGAAGAAAAAAAATTGTATACAAAATTAAAAAAAAATGAAGTGCGTGTTCTAAGCCTCAACTGTGCCAACTCAACCCCATTTTTTTTTTTTTTTTTATTTTATGTTTTCAAGTTCTCAACTCTTTCCTTGTTGTTGTTGTTGTAATATTCATGTGGAGGCATATATGTATGACAGGTTAATGACAGGTAATAGTACAAAGTTTTTTTTGTATTTTAAGGGTGGTATGTTATGTAGATATAGAGGCACCTATAAACATAAAGGTGGTAAGTATCCTCTCAGTCTTTCAAACAGGAGTAAAATCCACACGTACACATTTTCGTACTTTTGATACATATGGCAGCGGGAGGTTGGTACTAACATTATATTGGTATGATATGAAAGGACATTAGATATACATATATTTTTATCTGCGTAGGTTTTTAGTTTATTTTATTCGTTTTTTTAGCATTTAAGTGTTTTTTTATATTCCAATATAAAAACTGGTATGTGTATGACAGTTTCATTTAAAAAAAAATTAAATATTATAAATCGAATAGAACCGCAAAAGCTAAAACTAACCCGCACAGACAAACAATCTAGTTTTCGACAAGGCACTAGAGAGTTTTACATATAGATGCTGGAAAGGGGCTAGCAAGGGCTAGAATAGGTAAGAGCAAGGGCCTTGTCGATTAGGAACCCGTTTTCCTCGTCAGATTGAGTTGAAATCAGAAATGAAAATTTACTAGGCCCTTGCCCAAACTAGTCAGAATCTGTGAATTTTTTCAGCCGGTGAACCAAGAACCGCAAATGATTGAGTGCCACATTTCCTTTGAGCTTGGACTTAACCTGACGAGTTTTTAGTAAAATCGTATTCGATCCAGCACTGTGTATCAATTTGGTATTTTTTTCTTTTTGTTGTGTACCTTACATTGAAAGTATGTTAAACTTTTATAGCGGAGCAATATTTTTATATTGTGTTAACTATATTGTTTTCGTCCAAAACGAAAAACAAATTGTTATTAACAGCGGGAGACTTTTACATACACACATCTGTGTACCTTATACAATGTAGTTTTATTGCTAAATAATATAAGGGTTTCCGAGGTCCTGTTTTATTGGCCAAAATAAATTGGGACTGTTATGTTGGTGCAAAGGAGCTTGTTGAAACAAGAATAATGATATCAAATAACGGCACAGAGGGAGCGGTTTCTTATGGCTCTTTATAGACGTTTTTTTTTGTATTTAATAATAATGTAGATGGAATAAACCATGACGTATTTATATGGTATAAGCTTTGGCTTTGGGATCGTAAAGGATTTATCAGGTACTAAACAATTGGGAATGTTATAGGTTTTTTTTACTATCTTGTGTACCTATGTATTTGTTCTATAAATAAATAAAATTATCAACTAGAGAGTAAGTCTTATAGAAACAAATATTTAAGATAAGATAAAATTGAATAGATGAATAAAAACTTAGACTAATTGTTAAATATTTTTATGACACATATGCACGAGTGTGTTTGCTGTTTTATGAATAATAAAAAAAAGTTGATATGACATATTTAACGATAGCTTAGTTACTAATAGAGCAAATTCACTTTGCGAGAAATAGAAAAATAGAACAATAACGTTTATGAATTATAACTGAGTCAGAAAAAAACCTTACTTCTTTGTACTTAGGTATTTGTTGAGAAAAACACCAGCAAAAAGATTTGGAAATTTTACCTTAACTTAGAGTGCCTCCAAAAATACTTAAATTTATCTGAAAAAGCCAATCTTAGTTAAATATTTGAGACTATTTTTGGTTCAAAATACGGCATCACTTTGACAAAAAAAAACAGTTTTTCGATTTTAAAATCCTAATTGGAACTTCGGTACGCCAAGACTAACCTGATCATGCCCAATCGATGTAGGGTTTTTGTCTTTATAAATTGCATTTGAAACAACTAGCATTTTTACTAGCAGCACACAAAATAATTTGTATTTGAATTTTTTTAACAAAATATTTGTTTACGATATTATAATATTACTGAACCAATAGCTTACATTGTCAATTTCAAGCTATATGTTATAGTTGTTAGCCACAAGAGCAAGTTCGTGTGACATAGTCGTATATATAAATATATACACCTGTGTTCATTTGTATATCTGAGTGCACACACAAATTGCCTTGCCAGTTCAATTTAACAGGTCGGTAAAAATATGACAACAAAATAAAAAAATAGTACGTTATATGCCCAGTAGTGCACGCTATTAAATTTCCAAGCATATAATTTAAAACTGTACGCAACACTGGATCTCTGATATTTTTGTTTGAAACATTTTCCAATGTAATATTAATTGTAAAAATACTAATATATAATAGTAGCGAAATTGGCCAGCCACTTAATGATACATGGGCAAAAAGGTGCAAACATAAAAGCAATTTTCTGAGAGCAAAAAAACGCTAAAACCCTATTTCGCGTTTATTGATTTTTTGTTTGTAAAAAAACCCTAAATGATGTGTTGATACAATTACTAAGAGCACTTAGGGCCAATTTGTTCACAGTCCATTAAAAACTGAATTGTGTCGTTTTAACTAATATAACATTTAATTTAAGATTGTCATTAAGGACACTTCATTCATTTTTGATTCATTCACTCGCCATTAGTTAACTGGGTCGCTTTAAATTGCTGCTTTAAATTTATATGCTTTATAAAAATATCCTTGAGATTTTTATTTTATTTTAACTGATGAACTATCAATTAAGCACTAAATCAAGTTTAAAATAGCATCTCCTTGTTCACTCTCAATTATCGTTGACAGTCAGTTTTGTGCTTGCTTATTTTATTTGTAAACTAAAAGTGTGATTTGAATAACCAAAACCAGCAAACTTTAAAAAACCCTTCTGGTGGAAGGTACACTGAATACAAATCCAGCCCCTAAATAATTTCTTTAAGTTTTTCTCTATATTGCAACCAAAAATCGTTGCAAAACAGTAGTTGTTTCCACTTTAATATTGGAGAATTTCAAAAAACGAACGTTATAGAGTAATTTTGAGGTTTGATTCGTATTCAGTGCATTAAAAACATTAAAATAGTTGTAGATTGTTTTTCAAATCTTGTTTGCTTTTGTTTCCCACATTGCACTTAATGATTACAAAAAAAAAGCAAACAAAATATCAACTGTCAACGCTAATTGAGAGTGAATAAAAGGAAACAGTTCGTTAACTTTCTACTATGGCTAAACATCCCCCTTAAAAAGTGGATTTTGTCGTTTTAGCTAAAACCAATTATAAATTATTTAAACAATTAGTTAATAGATGAAATTTCATTTTTAATCGCTAGGGGAGGGTGAATAAATACAAATAATTAAAATCGATCAATTCCTAATTTTTAATAGCGAATTTAAATTTAATGGAAGGCGAATACATTAGGCCTTAGAGAGAAGTAAAAACAAAATTGTAAGATATTTTTTCTAGCTATTTTGAAAATAAACGACATTGTATCAAATTTTTGATTGAACTAATCTAGAACGTAGTTGCTCTGAATAGAATGAGCTAAAACAAAAATCTAAATTTTTTTAAAGGCACATAAAAATGGTACATAAGTACCATATTTGAATCAAATCTATAAACGTGTCTAGTGCGATGTACATTGGACGTACAGACCATCTTTGTAATGTAAAATATGTTTATAGTCTCGAGTTCTTTTTCGACATGAAACTAATACTTGCTCTGTAGAGTAAGTAATAAACTTCAAGGAAACAGTCATCATAAAAGCATTACTGAAATTTTAAATTTTCACAAAAATAACATTTGAAAGTACAACAAAGAAACAACACTATTGAAAAACAATGGTAACACCCACAATATTCTTCTATATTTTACCTTGAACCTAGAAACCCATTCTTGAATTTTCTTTTTAAATAAAGTTATTTTAATCGATAGTTTTTGAGAAATTAATTTCCAAACCCAAAATATTGAAAAAGAAATTTACTCCAAGGATCCTGTTTCTACTAAGTAAATAGTAGACATTTTTTTTTAGAGTGTTGAGTTTGGAAATTAATTACTCAAAAACTATCTTTTAAAATAACTTTATTTAAACAGAAAATTCAAGAAAGAGTTTCTGGGTTCAAGATAAGCTATAGGAGAATATAGTGGGTGTTACCATTGTTTTTCAATAGTGTTGTTTCTTCCTTAAGTCATATTTTTACACAATTGCCCCTCCCATCTTCACGGCGGTATATAGACCCCCTTTCAGTATGGTTGTCCTATTATTTCGGCTCAGTCTACACGCTCCAGAGCTTTGATGTATTTATGTCACCATTCCTTATTTGCCATTATACTGTTTGATAAAACTACTTTTTATATAATTTTTTTTATCGCTAAACTTTGAATTGTTGTATTTTGAAAAATATTGGGTCTACAGAGTTGGTTTTGGTCTCAAGTTGAAGCAAATTAAGACACTTTGAAATCGTAGAACAATGCTTTTATATAAAATTAATTATTTAGGGCTAAAATCACCAATAACTGAAAAATCGCGAACAAATCGTGGTTTTTCTAATTTTTGACCATGAAGTGGTCACCGCGCCGCTCAAGGTCGAAAACTTATGTTTTTTACTAGGCTAATATCCTGAAAAACTCAGCAAAAAAGGTTTTTTTTGTATGACTTGCCCTTATTCATTCATTCATTGCTCAGCTCTAGTTTGTCGGAGGGAGCTATTTTTTTTTTTTTTTATTTTAAGAAATTAAAAGGACTACAAATAAGTTATTAATTAAGCCGATTCACAAGCCTTTATCAAAATTATAACTCAAAAGTATTTGTTCAACAAAAAAATGAATAAAACTGACTAAAACTAGCTGTTATTTTGTATTTATTTGTTAAAAAAAAATATTTATTTATTTAAACAATAGTTAATATTGTCTTTTTCGGGGAAGCTCCGAATTGCCTGTTAAGAGTTAAGAGCTCAATTTTAAATTGTAGGAAATAGCAACAGCTTTTTTTTCAAATTAATAATACAAAAACCGTCTAAAAACCAAACAAAAATTACTAAAACTAACGGTAAATTTTTACCTATATGTTTAAACAAAAAAAACTTAACACTACATGCTAGATAATTTTATTACAAACAAAACATATTTAAAGTTTTTACTGTGCATGGTACTGGAGCCGAGATATTTGCAAAAATCCATAAAAAGTCAAAAAAATACGTTTTTACGAATGACTCTGGTAAAAAAAGGTGTCAAGTGGTGCAAACCTAGGGTTAAGTTTTTGTTGTAAGCCGTTATCGATTTAGAAACGTACCGTACCGATCAACGCAAGGTCAAGCCCTTTTTTACGACGGTTCGACTGGACTAAAAGTAATAAAAAATAAACTAAACCCAAAAGTAATCTATTTTTTTATTTAAATCGCATTAGGTCAATAATGATAAATTTCGTCTTGTAATACTCTTGTCTATTTGATTCCAAATTTCTAGCAGAATTGGACAATTTTTGACCTATTTTTTGAGTGCCTCAAAATTACTTAGTTTTTCAGATTTTTTTTTAATTCATGGTTAGGTATATTGCCAAAATTATAAAGGAAAATGTCGGAAAAAAGGGGGTGATTTTAGCGTTTTTTCACTGTTGCATTTTTCCTGCATTCAGCACAGGTTTTTCATAGTAGCAAACTTGGATATAGACTACTTTATATTTTCAAAAACAATCCACTTATTTAAAAAGAAAATTATAGAAGAAATTTTTGACTTTAGAGAAAAGTATAACATGGCATTGTATGTGCTACTGTTGTTTTTAAATAGCTTTTTTCTGTTTAAAGTCATATTTTTTTAGAAAATTGCACCTCCCTTCTAGACAGGGGTGAATCCACTGCCCCTTGAATACAATTTCGGTATGTTCTGGATGCATCGTACGCGCACTATCTTTCTGTCGAACCTTATGCGAATCGTTATTAAAAAAGAAGTACGTATACGCCCCAGTGAACTTTTAGAATTTTAGAAGTAAGTTGGTTTTTAATGACCTTTTTTCAAAAAAAAAATTATTTATAATTACTAAGAACAATATAAGACTCATACAAGCCCTCATTAACTCTTTAAAATAAGAAATGAACTAAAACAATTTAGAATAAAAAACAACCTCATACAATTAACTTTGTTTGTATCGAAGTGCTGCAGTTTTATAAAATATCCCATCTTTTCATAGTTTAAAGTACTAAATGTCACTGGTTAAATTAACCAAATAACATAACAAGAAATTCCCTTGTACAGTATGGCAAAGTATGACAAAATTCAAGAAATATGAACAAAAGAAAAAAGTACTTAAAATAAATAATTACTATTTCTTTTTTTTTATAAAAGTTCAAGATTTTAAGAAGTAGGTACCTGTTCACAAAACTCATATTTCGGTTTAATCATTCAAAATATAAACTTACATGAAACGTGAAGACAAAAATCCAAAAACAAGGACACAGTGAATTGAGGTTTGACATCCCAAAAATTAGTATTTTATTATTTTTCAAACTCTAGAGCAGTGATTCTGTCTTCAGTTTCCCCTTCCCTCCGTTTCTCTCTATATACCTTTTGTAACCGATTTATTTTAATTCGTATTGTTCGGAGAAAAAAAAGAGTGTATAAGCAGAAATTGACCAGCTTGCAATATCTTCGACATTTATGTGTTATAGGTGTGCTTGTCAGCCTCTAGTTAGACATGTTTTTGACAGCACTTGAAAAAGCTAATTTTTTTAAGGATTTTAAGTCAGAATAATTGCATCGAAAATAGTCATCCTTTCTAGTGAATTAAGGTAGATTTGTCTGGGATAATAATAATTTTCGACATCAATTCTAGCATTTGACAGCCAATGTATTTTGCCCTACATTTCTCCCCATCATCATGTCCTTACTGATTACACACATCATCACTTCAAAATGCCCTTGTTGCACCACTTCATTACGTCCATTTCATCAAAGCACCAGTGCAGCAGCGTATCAATCTTGCCAGCCTTTGATATTAATGTACCTCTCTACCTGTACCTGAGGAGAGAGAAAAACATGCCACAAGTATGTCACTGATGATGAAACTATAAAGTGTGCTGTGTCAGGCAGCAGTTGATATACTCTGCTCTATTATCAAACATCATACGACCAGAAAATTAAACTCACATACTAACAAAAACAGAAAACTTTACTTCACCTGTATTCACTTTAATACACATGTATGAGAATAAATTGCGCTTGGAGTAGTAGTGATGGGTATTATAAAACACACAACCAAAACAAAACCTGAAGCTCGCAGGTAATTTAAACCCAACGCAATATTTGCTCATGTTCCATGTAAGTTGAAAAAGCAAAGAACACAAAAAAAAAACAATGTTGTAGATATAATGTCCTTCCATTCCATATATCCTCTCTCCATTCATCCTAAAAGCTAAAAGCGTCTAACCATTTTAATATGTGTAATGGCAAACGATGTCGTACATACTCGTATATCTTTCTAACATATAAAGGCAAAAATAGACAAAAGCCATCAGGACATAAACAGGACACACACGTTATCTTTTATTCTATGTATACATTATTTTTTTTTATTTTTGGTGTGTACTTTCAACCTCTACTCTGGGTGGGTTTGATGTTTGTGGCAAAAATTGTTGCAAATATAATAATTTGACTTATTATTTTTATTACGTTAAGCGTGTGTTATGTCCTTATCATAAATTGAATTTCCTTAATGCTTTAGATCGTATATTTATGTAAGTATAATTTATTATATTAATTTGATTTGTATAATTTGCTCTTTGCAGAATGCCCATCAGCGATTGATGGTATGGAACGATTTGCATGTCCAACACCGGACCTGCAAGGACGATATCGTTGCATAGACGATCATGTGTTATGCGACGGCTTCATTGATTGCCCGGAAGGCGAGGATGAGGATAGAAGTTCGTGTATGTTTTACAAAACGGTAAGTAATCATAGGATAATTTATATGTTTTCAAATTGATATGTTAAATTGATATATAAATCTCATGGGAAAAACATAAACATCTACTTATCTATTAAACCTAGAATTAAATTTTAAATGAAATGTAATATTAGATTAGATTTCTTACCGTGTAGGTACCTAACAAAATTCCAACAAGACCTCTAGAAAAAAAAATGCTTGGTGGCTATTTCAACGCTTATGTTTGATTAAATTTTCAAGTTTAATTGTCCTTTTAATCCGAAACTTCCAAAAACTATAACGGAGACATATTAGTTATTTTGCATCCAGTTTGCATACTAAGAAAACATTAAGATTATATGGCATACCACAAAGAACAGTGCTTAGTCCAGTTTTATTTAACGTTTATCTGAAGAATTTTTCACCTCTAGATCTTTACTCTAGGATTAGTACAGAAATGATTTTTGACAATGCTGGCTCTTTGCTATAACGGTATTTCTTTAAGGTAGCTTAACGGCACTTGATATCTTTTCATAAAAAAAATCATATGCAAAGCAAACGCTAGTGTCTTAATTAATTAAAACTTAAGAGGCAATTACCGAACTGTAATTCTGACATGATATATC
This sequence comes from Melangyna quadrimaculata, assembly GCA_949320155.1. Taxonomy (NCBI): domain Eukaryota; kingdom Metazoa; phylum Arthropoda; class Insecta; order Diptera; family Syrphidae; genus Melangyna; species Melangyna quadrimaculata. Next base: position 64,107,258 of record OX439483.1, on the reverse strand, counting down.
GAATGGTAATAAAAGTAATTATCAATTATTCGTATCGATATCTGTCTAGTATATAAATAGGATGGGTTTTAACTTAAAAATAGAATAGAAAAAAGGATGCTTTAATCCAAATATCACAGAAGTGAACCTAATTGGGGTAATTCATTTGAGAGTTCAAATTAACTAGGTAAATACTACAATAACAGTCAGAAAACAGACTATCAAATTACATAATATGTTATTTGTACATAGGGGTGGGTCAAAAAGAATGAAGTTGCTATGATTTTTATGATACCATGAAAAATTGGTTGCTTAAAACTTCTGTAAGAAAATAGGCTCAAAACTTGTACGTTTAGATCAACATCGTTTTTTATTGTTTTTTTTTCACACAAATTATACGGGAAAAAAGTTGATAACACTTTGGAAAAGCATGGCTTCCTTAAAGATGAACTTGGAGAAATTGGTTTACATATTTAATAGAAAATTTAATTTTCTAACTCCCAGTTTCACAGTGGGAATATAAACTTAAGACCAGCACAGATCGGGTGGCACAACGGCTCATGAAGAACCAGGGCCTAGTGACTAACAACTCGCAACCATTCCTGTGTGTGCCTTCCGACAGGAATGGAAGGGACCTACAATTTTATGCCGAATCCGAACGGCTAGACGAGAAGCACTTATTCGTGACAAGTGATACTCTTGGAGGATTTGTCAATTCCGCGCAAGAGGCAGTAGCCCTGAAAAAAAACTTTTTAGTTTTTTAGATGGACGAGGCTGGGAAGCGATCCCAGACCTCCAGCGTGACAGTCGAACCTTAAAGTGAGTTTAAGTTTTTGGCTTAACACGTCCGGTTTCACAGTGAAATCTGATCTTCAGATCAGTTAAACTTCGTTTAACTAGATTTTATGAAAAAGAGTTCTAGCATTGTACGTTTTCCATAATGTATTATGTATAGTCGTCCCAAGCGTTGAACTTAGGTTTAAACGGGACAATGCTTTCGTTTAACTTAAACTACAAAATGAATTCAGTTCAAGGTTTACACGAAACTGTGAAACAGAATTAATTGTTGAACTGAAGTTTAAACCAAAAGTGGAGTTTAAACTCCCCTTTGTGAAACTGGGGCTTAGTAAAAGATATTAGTTTTGTATTTAACAAAGGCTATCAGTACTTAAGTATAAACTATACACATTTCGTTCGAATACTTCAATGTTTTGTTAAAAATGCAGCGTCAGCGTGATGTTTTCAATACGCATATAAAAGATAGAGTGTGTACATAGGTTGATTTTTGGCTGACACCTTGACAATTTGCCTAATTTGGAATATGAGCTTTGTCCTTTAAAAAAAAATCTTGCTAACAAAATTATTACATATGCATGTATTTTTATTTTGTTCCCTTTCAGACGAAAGCCCACTTAGATGTGTTAGCAGATGCCCTCTTAAGATGGGCGCGAGGTCGTTAAACAGCATCATCCAGGAGTGTAAAAGAATTAAGGATAGTGTAAAAAAGCCAGCAAAGCCAGATTAAGAAAACTGCAAGTATATAAATATACCTAATTATTAATGTAAAAATTCAACAAAAAAAAATAATAAAACATAAAAAGACTAAACTTAACAAAAAAAAAACTCAATAAAATAGGCAACAAAAATGTAAAACTAAAAAAAATAAACTTAATGACTGGTCAAAAGATAGCTAAACCTCCTCAACAAAACATCTGAGCGCCCCCATACAAAACAACTACCAACCAACTCGTACATCCCCATCAAAGAAAATGTAAACTTAAAAATATCAATGTGAAAACTATGTAAATTAACAAACAAACAAAAATCCAATCAAAAAAAAAGGTTACATCCTGTAGTTGATTTCCTCAAAAAAAAAACTATTGAAAACAAAGAAATTTCAAATTCAATATTTCAGATTCCATGACTGAAGCCAAAAAACCAAACAAAAAATTCAATTCAAATTTATAAATTCCGTTATTTAAAATTTAAATTAAAAAAAAAACGTTCGAACTTAATTAACCTCCAAAATTTAAAAAAAAAACAAAAAATCAGTTATCTCAGTTCAAACGAAATATTGTTTGTTTTGTTAAATAAATAACTAAATTAAATTTAATAATTTAAAAGAAAAAGAAAAGAAAAAACTATTCTCATGGATAAGGCAGCTATTGTAGATAAGTAAATTAAAGCAAAACAAAATATAAAAATTAATATATATAATAAATAATGTAAAATTTAGGATTTAAAATTTATATAATGCAACAAACACGTTTTCTTGTATTCTGTTTCATTTGATTTGTTTTTCTCTCTCTTAATACTTCTTCTTGTTTTTTTTTTTTCTTTCAAACAAAATTTTAAGAAAAAAAGTTCTAAGACTATATTTAAAAATAAAATTTAATTAACTTTAAATTCTAATTAATAAAAAAAAAATTAAAAATATGAAGGCATTATAAAAAAAATTCATAAATAGTTATATTTGTATTTATTATTGTATGTAAAATACTTTTCTGTGATTCATTTAAATGTAAATTATATATATATACATTAAATTTAAACAAAAAAAAAAAAACATTTATAATTATAGTTATATAAATATAAAAAAATAATAATTAACAACATGTTGCAACCAATTGGAATGATTTAATAACAGTTAAAAAATAATAATAGATTCGACTGCAAAAAAAACATAAAAGTATTTAATAAACAATGTTCTTTTAGACAACAACAACCATAAACAAAAAATCATTATTATTTTATATAGCTTATAATTTTTAAAATATAAAAAAGAAAACGAGAGAAAAAACAATCAACTGTGAAACAATCATTCTAACATCTAATTAAATATTGGTTGTGGATATTTTTATTTCTTATTCCAAAAATTTATTATTTTGTAAATTTTTCTTTTAACTAACGACAAAATAAAACGATCTTCACCAAGGATAAAATATAATTATTTATTTGTTTAAAATGATTTTGGTTTGCATTTTATTTTTAATTTGTATTTCTATATTTTTTTTTCAAAACGCCTTGGGGTTTCATAAATCAGTTATTTGGTTTGGCTGGATATCAGAACCCATTCAGAGGAGCGAACAATAAAATTTCTAACCTTATTCATATATTTTTCTGTTTTTAAAGTTTTTGAAAAATTATTTTTTTTTTTAATTTGACTTACCCAACCCTTGCATATTTTATCATTTATAAATCTATTGTCTATTGTCTGTCCTTTCAAAAATGTCAAAGTTATCTCTTCAGATTATCCAGAAATAAAAAAACCTGTGGTTTTCAAGAAGAAATAAAACGAATATAATTTAATGTTATGGCCAGGAATTTAGCTTTATTATAAAGATAAGGGTTTCTCATTAAGTTTAATAAATGATTTCATGCAAGTGGCCGCCACGGCTGGCTCGAATAAATTCCAGCCGAGAGGCCCAATTTTCGACCACTTTTTGCAACAATTGGGGCCGTATGTCAGCAATAACTTGCCGAATATTCTCTTCCAAGGTGTCAATCGTCTCGGGCTTATCTGCGTAGAACCAACCCCACCCCATAACCCCACACAAAATAGTCCAGCGGCTTTAAATCGCACGATCTTGGAGACCAAGCCACAGGCCCACGACGCGAGATAATGCGCTCACCAAATGTTTCCTTCAATAAATTGATTGTTTTGTCGGCTGTATTGCATGTAGCGCCGTCTTGTTGGAACCATAGGCTGTCCAAATCAACATCCTCCAATTCAGACAGGAAAAAGTCATTATAATCATGGCTCTATAGCGTTCCCCATTGACTTTAACATTATGGCCAGCTTCATTTTTGAAGAAATATGGACCAATGATTCCATCTGCCCATAGAGCACACCAAACAGTGACATTTTGTGGATGTAAAGGTGCGGCGTCTCAACAATGGCTTGTGGATTATGATCACACGACAATTTTGCTTATTAACGTACCCATTCAACCAAAAATGAGCTCCATCGCAGAACAAAATTTTCTCGTGAAAATCGGGATCGGCGGCCATCTCGTGTTGGACCCATTTCACCGAACTTTCCAAACGTTGTTCAGGAGTAAGTCTATTTATTATGAAATGGCAAACCAAACTGAGCATAAATCAAGTGACAGCTGTCAAAAAGACCAACTCCGAAAAAAGTATTCCCAGATTGACAACTACACGTCTAAAAAAAACACCAGGTATAAATGTTGGTTTAATTTCACTTAACTAATTTCAATCGACTGAAAACTTAGTTTTAGGAATTAAATATAGCTGAACCCTAAAAGTCAAATGATCTAACACTGAAAAAATTGGCCTTATTTAAGGAAAACTATTTTTCTGTGCAAGATCATTGTATGGTGTTTTCATTGAAGTCACATTTTTAACAGTATTTTACTTCCGTGGTTAAAATTGGGCATATTTTTATTTTATTATTTTTACAATATAAAATGTAAGGACACAATTACAGAAGCTAAGCCTAATAGCAACAAAAAAAACAGGAGTCTCAGGAGATAGAAATTTAGTTGACAAACATTGGGTGTATCTTTCAGTGACGTCTTTTTTTTCAACTTTAAATGAAGAATTTTACGATATAAGCAATCATAAAGCGTTTCGCACCGAGCGCACCCAAACATTTGGATATAAGTAATTCCAATAAGAGGTGTTATTTTGATATTCAAAGAAAAATGTTATTTTTTGAGATAAATGATCGTATGTTTATTTCAGTATAAAGAAGAAAATATGCAATTAATAATGGAAAACAATATCAGCCAAATGGCCACCACGGCTACGCTTACACAACAATATACTTTTCATGAAATTATCCATCACCAAATCGCAAAGTATCTGCTGTATGCCCTCAATAGCTTCAAGAAATCCATCTTTGAGGTCTTCAATCGACGCTGGTCTGTTGTCGTAGACCTTATCTTTCACGTGGCCCTAAAGCAAGAAGGCGCAAGGTGTGATCACATCTTCGAGAGATAACACGGTTCGGAAACTTTTCCCGGAAAAGTTCGATGGTTTCGTTGCTTGTGTGGAACGTAGCGCCATCTTGTTGAAAGTAAACGTTATGTCCAGAGGATTACCATCTTGTTGAAAGTAAACGTTATGTCCAGATGATTACCATCCAATACCATCCAATTCCATTCACCGTAGCTGTTGCTCCAGCCTCATTATCGAAAAAGTAAGGTCCAATGACCCCGCCGGAGAAGATTTTTCGATGAAATTCCGCATCATTTTCATGCATTTCAAGGACCCAATCAGCAAAGACACGACGACGTTGTTGATGATCGGCCGGCTTGAGTTCTTGTGTAAACTGAACTTTATAAGCCTTAAGACCCAAGTCTTTATGCAAAATACGGTGTAATGACATTTGTGGAATGCCCAATTCCAAAGAACGACGAGGAATAGACAAACCTGGGTTTTCTTCAATACTTTGGGCTACAGCAGCAATATTCTCAGTTATTCTTGAGATATGTGCACTGTTTTTATTCTTCACATCGCTAACTTGTCCCAACCGCTCAAATTTTTCCACCAATTTCTGAATCGCGGTCCGACAAGGTGCTTCACGACGACCAAAAAATGGTTTTCACCATTTTTATAATGAATTTTAATAATGTCAAATGCTTTGTTTAAGAGTGTGTAGTTCCATTTTAATTAATGGCGTAGTTTCTACTTGTCAAAAGTCAAAATATTAAAGCTTCAAAAGTGACAACTACCGAAATAGCGGGCTATTCAAAATAAAACCTCTAATTGGAAAACCCTTTATTAAGCTGCTACTTTAAAAAAAGTTAAATAAATCTTGGGATACAAATATAATGAGGGGACAATAAAAATACCATCTGCTAAGCAACGCAGGCACAGGGGTTCTAGTTATGGATGAAAAACAAATCAAGCAAAGTATCCATAATAATACTTAACAACTAAAAACTTAATTAATATAATTTAGTTAATACCCATCTAATTTATTTTCCATTTTAAAAGGAGATTTTGTTCCTTTAAAAGACTTCTTGTTATTTCTTGTAGAGAAAAACTTTTTCCTAAGAACGAAATCAGCTTGATTGATTTTTATTCACATTTATAACAAAACAAACTTAAACATGGATTTTTCAATACAACATCCTTCAACTTTTAACTATATAACATACTCGTAGTAAGAAATAAAACACACATTTTTAATCTTATAAACTTCAAGGATTTTATATAGAAGGTAAATGTAGTCTGAACTTTTCCGGTATACATAATAATATTTTCTATTAAAATATACGACACGACACGATGACGTGTTGTATAAATTTTCCAACCAAAAATTAATTAGTTTTATACAATAAAAGTTTTACCTTCGAAAGAGAGTATACCACCTACGATATAACAGAGATAATTTAAATTCATTTCATTTTTGAATAAAACAAAAACAAAACACTCAAAGTTCCTTCCCTCTTGGATTGTGTATGAACCATATTTTGGTTTATGAACTCAAAGCATTTGAACATATTAAATTTCAAAATTTAATTTGCATTCTTATTTTACATATTACACGTGCATTTCAAATATTATTATTTTAAACTAAACAATTCACTAAAAAAACTCTAACCAATTATTATAAAAAGGAAAGAAAACCCACCTTTAAGACAAAAAAAAATATTATTCCACATAAAAAGAAATGAGTAATTAAATATAATAATCACTTTAACAGAAACAAAATAAAAAACAAACAAAATATTTTACCCGATCCTTGCACAGAATGGAATTTTTCTCTGTAGTTATATAAAAAAATAAAATTCTATATATTTAAACAATTTTTCCTAGACAAACAAAAAAAAAAACAAAGAAACATAACATTCATTGACATTGAATAGAAAAACAAGAGTAATGAATAAAACATTTTTAAAGCTACAACAACAACACGAAACAAAAGAAAAAGAACGACTCAAATCATAGAAAATAAAGAACAAATATATTTTTGGCCTATTTTTATATTAACAACAACAAAATACAAATTTAAAAATATAACAATTTTTACAAAAAAAAAAAAAACAAAAACTAACAATTCATAATTATTTGTTTTCCATTTATAAAAAAAAAGTACTAACTAACACAAAGACTTACAAAATATAAACTTTAACAAAAAATTAAAATAAATAAAAGTATATATTTAAAACTAAAAATAAGACAACAATGAAAGCAACAAACATAATGCTTGGCCTTATTTACAAAATGTTTCTAATTTTGTTTGTTTTTCTGTTATTTTTCCCTTTTGTCCTTACGAAGATCGATTTTTAAAAAAATAATTAATTTTTCTTTTGTTTTCTTTTTAATACTAATTCAAGTAGTATCTTATATCTGATGAAAAGAAAATTATAATATAAATCAACTAAAAATAAAATATCCAAATAAAATTGTGTACATTCCTAACCCAAAATAAAAAAAAAAAAAACAATATTGTGTTTAACTTCATTGAAAAAAAAAAAAGATTTTAGAACAAAAAATAAAAATAAAATTAAAATAAAAATAAAAATAAAAATAAAACAAAAAATATTATTCATACCCAAGTCAAGTTATAACCACTTTAATAGATGTCATTGTAAATTTCCGAACCAGGATTTAACTATTTTTGTTAAGTATTTAAAGTAAAACAAGAAAAAAGAAAAAACATAAAAATGGCTATAATAAAACTTAAAACAAACTATTCGGATACATCCTTCTAAATGAAGAAAAAACAAACACAACAAAAAACAGTAAACTAAATTATTAAGAAAGTAATAACTTAAAAGACTAAAATATCAAGACTATCGTCAACATTCTCAAATAGAAATGTAAAAAAAGGAGTATAACAAGAAAACTGGACTTAAAACATCAACAACAACAAAACATTGAAAAAAAATAATACATTTTGAAAATCTCTCCGGATTCACGGACTATATATGCATTTTAAAAATTATTTTATTTTTATTTAATTATTTTATATATGAAAAAAAAAACATATAAATGTAATAACGCTCTCTCTCTCTCTCTCTCTCTCTTTCACACATACACACCATTTATTTTCATTAGAACTATAGAATTGCTATCAATTCTTGTATTTACTTAGGAATTTGATTTTGTTTGCTTCAAAACTATAGGTGTTTTTTTTTTAATATTTTTGCATGCGAAAAACATTTAAAATTGTAAAATATTTTTGCTAAATTTCCAATATTTTATATTTTAAATGATTTTTTTTATATGTGTAACTAAACTATGTCTGTACAAATATGTGTGTATTTAAAATGTATCTACTTATAAAAATATTTAAAAAAAAATAGCACCGACCAAATCGAAGAAGTTGTGTTACATCCAAACTGTTACTCTTTTGAGTGTCAAATTAAACTAGCAGTATACCAATGAAGATAATAGCAGAGTTACCAAAGAAATTGTGTATTCATACATAATTTTAAATAATCAATGAGCTTGTACATACATTTTTCTTTTATTTTGAACATTTTCAACACGGCAGGGCGCGAAGGCGTGTTTCGTCAAAATGTGGTAAGTTTAGTTCATAATATTTAAAAATGGCTGTTATTTAAATTTCAAGCACTATGTCTTCCGGAAAGTTATATTTTACAAAGTGATCACTTATGTTAATTAATCTACCATCAATTTTGCATAAAAATCAATCCAGTAATTTAATTGTAAGGAAAAAGCAAAGAGGAAAAATCATTTTCTTACACAGGTCTTTGTTTGCAGGTCGTTTCGTATAGGATGCGCTAAGAACCGAGTAGGTTGGGTTGAGATAAGAAAACAAAAGTCATATCGGGTGTGGGGGTCTGTTTATTTTTAGAATTTTTCTAAAATATTGACTTAAAATACAAAAAAAATAAAAATTAATTTCAAAACAATGGCAACACTTGCCTACAGTGTAGTGGTATTACATTTTTAAAGTTACATATATAACAATTATTTAATTTCTCTTGTAGATCAAGTTTTCTTTATGTATGGTTTTTTGAAAAATTAAATTTAAAAATTAAAAATTTAAAAAAAAAAATTGAAAAATGTTCAGACTGATTTTTGTTTCATATTTTATCATATGTTTTATTATTTTCTTCCTTACTTTCAATGGTCTTTTCAATTTAAGTGTAACACTGAAAGACAAATGATTCTAGAGCATTTACTTTTCAAAATATTAAAAAATATAGAAAAAAAAATTCCTCATAAAAAATAAAACATAACAAGCTAATAATGCGAAAGACCATTTAGCCAGATTTGTCTTCTTTTCGTGAAAATTCTGGGTTAAGTTATTTGTGTAAATCTTCACAAATATAAATGTCCTAGAACCATCTGGTTTCCAGTTTTTGACTAAATATAAATAAAGTCATCGAATATTAAGAACAAAAATAGTACTTTGTTAAATAAAATTTTATAACAAAAATAGTTTTCAGAAACAATTCGTTTAAAAAACCTTATTTAAATAAATAAATAAATAAAATAAAATTATGATTTTATTTCCTTAAAAAGATTAAATATACAGTGGTGGAAAAAATAATATAAACAAAGTTTTAGTTAATGCTCAACGATTAATTACTACACGCAATTACGTCTTTTTCGGTTATAACTTTTTTATATTAATTGTACCTAACACTTCTTTAAAATAGTACAATGGTTTGTATTTTAAACTTTATGGTTTGGGCTTAACAATAAAAACTGATAGCGGAATAGTCACTTTGCCTGAAAAAATAATAGAAACAAGTTACTTTGTTTGTGATTTTGACGTGAATTTCATTTTATTTTTATAGAAACAGGCGTTCGTTTTCGTTTATTAATTTTAAGTTTAGTTTCAGTATTTTTGAAAAATAAACTTAAGAATAGATGGTAAAACGATGGATGCAATATCACATACTTTAAAGTGCTCAAAAAAGAAGGTGTTAACAGCCATCCATTCAATCCCAAAACAAAAAAACCACGGGCACAAAACGGAAAACTTCCCCACGTTTTGAAGCGTTTAGTATGACTTTGCAAGAAAAAGCCATTTCTTCTTCAAATGACCTGAAGAATGAGTTAAACGCCCAAATTACAAGTCGTACAATTAGGAACCGTTTAAATGAAGCTAAGCTTCCTGCCAGGAGTCCCAGAAAAGTACCATTCTTGAACAAAAAAAACTATTCGACAAAGACTTCGTTTTGCAAACAAACACCTGCATCGTGCAAATTGGAATAACGTGTTATGGTCAAAGACAAAGATACATTTGTTCGATTCTGTTGGAAAAATGTATGTCAGACAAGAAGACCGTTAAGCCTGGCGGAGGCAGGGGGTGTTTTTCCGCATCTGGGGTTGGAACAATTTTCTGGATAAAATCCTAAATACAATACAAAGGACATGCCCATTAAGTGGGAGTTCCAGCAAGACAACGACCCCAAGCACTCCTCAAAGTTGGCTCAGGGGTACTATCTCAGTCAAATAAAATAAGGGCCAGTTTGTTCACAGTGGGTTAAATTTAGTATGTGACTTTCATAGGCTTTAATTAACTAACGCTTATCAACCAAAATTGGCTGATTAGTGAAATCCATGATTAGCAACTCATACTTTGATTTTTTTAAACAAAATTTGATCAACAAAAACAATTTGAGGATTTCCCAGCTCCACAAATCATGGATTAAAGATAATCAGCTGTGAACAAACTAACCCTAAGTGTTACGAAGTGGCCATCACTCCTTTTGGGCGTACTTAGGAGAAGAAAAGAGAAAGAAAACGTGGACTCCAGGGCAAAAATAAGGACGAACTGTGGTCCAGAATACAAAATGTATGGTATTCAATACCCGCCGGGACATGTGCCAAGTTAGTCCATACCATGGGACGAAGATGCGACGCCGAGCTTAAAAATAAAGGTGCAATGACCAAGTTCTAAAAGACGACCAAATTATCAACAAAAAAAAAAAAACACCATTATAATTTTGTTATATTTTTTCCAGGATAAAATCACCGGCAATCTTAATAACTGCTTTTTAAATAAATTCTTTCTTTTTTTATTAAAATATTAAATATTGTAGTTAGGTTACACATTACAAAGAATTAATCTGCATATTTTTAATTTTCGATTTTTTTTTAAATAAACAACCAATTTTCAATTAACGGAGCAGAAGACGCTTGTTTCTATTATTTTTTCCATCACTGTATGACATAAGGTTTGTTCAGGAAAATAAGATCTCAGAGGTTTTGATCTGTCAAAAAAGAGTGAATCCATTTTTTTTCAGTTATTTGACAGCCAAACATAAGAAATTTGCTGAGGTAACTGAAAACACTGACGCATCTGAGATCTCATTTTCCTGAACACGCATATTGTATCTGTTTCCTGCCGTTGATTTTAAATATTTGTTTTATAATTATACAATTTTCTTTGAAAAATTAAAAGAGTACAAGATTGGAGGTTTACCACCACACCCCCTCCCCCCGCCCCTCCTCCTTTTTTTCAAATCACTTTCTATAGTCGAAGTAAAATTTACACGAGTCGCTACAAAAGAAAATTGATGTTTTGAATTAACCTAGTACTAAACCCCAAAAATAAGGTTTTCTTAAAGAAAAAATCAAGTAAAATTTTTGTAAAATCTTCAATTTTCTCAAAAACATTCTCAAATGCATTCGGCTAAGAACTGATCGATTTCTTTTGATTTGTTTTGCAATAGATTAAAAAGCTGCCACTTTGACCACCGATCAAATATGTATTTTTTTGAGGATTATTGACTACTCTCAAATGTTTTTGGACAGTCCCACTTCATCGAACATTTTCTTTTTTTTATTTTCAAATTTAGTGGAAACACAATTATCCAAAATGACCACCCTTAAGAATTATTCTAACTTATACAAAAATATTTTTTTTAAATTATCGAAAATGTCAATCCATTAAAATCGCTACAACCCACAGTGGGACCGTAGTAGGTCATAGGGTAAAAGTTTGATGTTGTTATTATCGCCAAATCCACAAACAGAACTTTCCATTCTGTGCTTCCGAAGTGGGACATACCAGACAAATATCGTTGTCCTAATAAGTGCTCTTTTTGCAATAAGCTTTAAAGTCCTATTTTTTTAAGAATAGTTTTTTTTTTAATATTTCTATCAATCTATGACCGCCTCTCCTTACAACTGGAACCACTGTGCAACCTATCGAACAATTTTAAAGGATGGTCATTTTAGATAATTAAATAAAAATATTTGTTGATAAGTTAGAGCCATGTTAAGCGATACTAGTGTTTTTCGATCGTCAAAACAAATATTTTTGATGTGTTGGAATAATTATACGGGGTTGTCATTTTGGATAGGTAAAATTAAAAAAAGTTAAAGGGTCAGATTTGAAAAACATCAATTTTTTGAGGATATCGCTCTCTAGGCTCCCCATTTTGAAAAATCAATTTTTTCGAAAACTGTATGTGGCCAAAGAAAGTTCACGAGTTAATGAGTAGGCAAAAGTCTTTAACACTGGTCATCTTAGAAAAAACGACAATTTTTGGGTCAAGTTATCACAGCTTATTTTTTAACCTTTTTATACCATCTAGGTTCTTGGCGTATTTTATACGAATCACTCTATATGTCTCTTCGGTACCAGATTATCCAGACCTAGCCCAACGCTATTTTCTTTGTATCCATTCTTTTACTCTTTATGAGTTTGTAAATCTTAGAACATACAGCCATATTATTGAAATGTTTCAAAACTGGTTTTCGCGCAAAACTATTTCAATAAATGTTTCAAATAGCAAGTTTTGGACAAATAGTACTCACGTAAGTTTTGGTATCTGAAAATATTAAAACTAGAATATCAACACTTTCCTAAAAAATACCGACTTGTACAAAACTTGCAACTTGAAACCTCTATAAAACTAGTTTTGAATAAAAGTCAAAAATTTGGATGTTAGAGTCCCTACCAAACGTTTCTGAATATTGTAAAATACAAAAAATGTCAACAAAAAACATAAAAATTGGAGTTACAATTGAAAAATTGAAATTTCAAAGCAAAAACCTTAATTGCTTCGACTAACCAGATTCTGCGCTAAAAGATTATATTCAAATAATTTAAAAAACCAGCTGACAGATCCAAAAATTTCACCGAAAATAGTTGTACAAAAAGTTTTTTTTTTGTCAGCTTGTTATAACATTGAATTTCTTATTTTCAATTTCCTTGCTTGGAATTTCCGTCTAGTGGACTTTTTTTTTGTTTGGGTCGAAGTTATATCTCGGCAAAGTGTTCTTTAATTTTTTGATTACTTTATTTTGATTTAAATTTAAATTATCTCACTTTCGATCATTCAGCTATTAATTATGTTCGATTGTGTATATGTATATATTTTCCGCTTCGTTTGTTGCCTTATTTATTTTTCTCTAAATGAATTTGGTGAAATTTCATAATCATCAAACTTTAAGTTAAAGAAAATTTATTAAGAGCGCAACATATCGCATATTAAAGCAGCGACGACGACGTAATGGTGCTAAAGATGAGAGACCAAAAGAGAAGCTATTAATAATAGTTTTGCCCAAGAGAGGATCAATTTGAGTTGTGAAAAATATAAAGCAAAATCGCTTTAAGTTTTCCTATACAAGCATTCCGATATCGTTCATTCTGAGAACAAAAGCTTTGCCCAAGAGATGATCAATTTGGGTTGTGAAAACTAAAAATTCGTTTGAATTTTTAATTTTGACAACCCAAATTGATCCTCTCTTGGGCGATACTCTTTTGTTCGCAAAATGAATGATGTGGAAATGATCGAAGGCTTAAAAACTAACTGATTAAATAGCGAAAAAATCGAATTCGAGATAAATGTTTTTAATTTAAAACATAATAAATAAAAAAGAAATAAACTCAAGGAAAAGTAATGGGAAAAGGAGAAATAAAAATTATATCCAAAGTTTTAGATATATTTGAATTTGGGTTTTTTTAGATTTGGGATTTTTAGCATTCGGTTTATGCCGTTCCCATTGAAACAAAAAGGAACCCTTGAACTTTTTATAGAGAAATAGTATTGCAAAGCGCAGAGCCATTTTTAAAGCAACAAATTCAATTAGTTTAAAGTTCAACTACACAATTTTCTTGCTTAAAAAAAAAAATACTGCCTGTCTTCGTTTTTAAATTAATAAGAATCTGAAAATGTTAACGTCTTGGAAAATTTGCCACCCGGGGATGCAATTATTGGTTCCCTTTATTTAAAATGCCTCAGCGCTTATTAATCAAATACTCAATTTTTCTAAATTTAATAATGAAGACGGATTAAAGAGAAAAATGAACTTCTCCAGAAGTAAAAATGGAGTAAAGTTGAAGGAGTTGTTAAACAAATAGTGGACTGGATCACCCAGTATTGCTCTTGAAAGCTAAAACAAGCGTACTCATTCATTAATACAATTGTATTATTATGGCTTATGGGAACGTGAATCTAACACAGTGTTATTCTCAGATTTTTTTTTTCATAACAAAAATCTGTAGGTACTTGTAAAGTTTTGAAATGCAATACTGAACATTATACTTTTAAGAAATATATACCTGTTTAAAATGTGAGAATAAAATTTATTTATTTTAATTCAATCTACTATTTTATAATCAACAGATCTTAGACAGTAAATTAATCATCTATTTTCGAGATATGAGGAAATAGCCCAAAGGCAACGAAATTTAAAACAAAATGCTAGAACTCTATTTCCTTTAAATGATTTTTTTGACTTACATACAATCTTTTTCAACATAATAGCCATGAGATTTAATTAAAATCGTTAAAACCCTTTTCAATCAAATTAAAAAAAAATTACTGCATGGCAGAGTTTTATCTAGGGTATCTTCGTCTGCAAATATGAAGAAAAGTAGAGCGGGACAGATGTATGCCAAAAATCCGAACGTGTGAAAGAGAACCACCAAGAAGATGAACATGTTCGTCTTCATATCTGCATTATGACACTTCCTATAATCTGCATGAATGAAGATTTTCTACATTTTGGTGTTCTTTCTCTACCCAAAAAATGTAAATTTTAATTTTGCATCTCGATTTTTTTTTTTTCGCAGAAGTCAGACGAAGATACATGTAAGTCCACCATAAAAATGATATATAGCAAATAGTAAGACGTAGAACCACTTTTTTAACTCTCCATCTTGTAACTTTAGATTTAGTGAAACCCTTGAATTTTGTTTCGACCATGAAACCAATACTTGCCTTAAAGAGCAAGCAAAAAATCAAAGGAGTGCTAGCTACGAGTGGTCATCAGAGGTGGAATTATGTAGATACATTTTTAGTTATTTTAGGTATGATTTCCCCTTAAGTAACTTTCAAACATGTGCTTGTTCTTAATTTTGCATTTCCTTAATAAAGACATTAAATAATTAGGTGGAATTATGTAGATACATTTTTATTTATTTTAAAAATTCCTCAAATTAAGGCTATTTAAAGCTTTATTTAAGAGTAAATCTCTTGATAACAAGGAAACTAAAACTACCCGAGATCCCATGTTTGCCAATTATTTCCTGGGTATCAGGTTCCTAAGACCATACAGTTACTCGGGCACCCGATACTTTTGAAGTAACCGAGTACACGGATGGCTGGTTAGTAATCTCAAAAAACTCGGTCGAAGTCAAGATATCTATTTTATTTTTAAGAAAGATTTAAGTTAAATTTATTTTGAAGTACTCGTACAAGATGAACTCCATTATAATTTCATTTAAATTTTCTGGCAAAATTTTATAGTCCATGGTGAATATGAAAAAAAGAAAATAATAATAAAGACAGCGCGCGTACCTATATACTTCTAAGAACCCTTTCACCACAAGGAAACTGAGTTGCGGACGATTTTTAGTTTGTGGGCGAGAAGGGCGTAAAAGGAAGACAACAAATCTCCGCTCACACCGTTCTCGCCAACAAACTAGCTAGTTTCTGCCAACTCAGTTTCCTTGTGTGAAAGCGGTCTAAGCACTCAACACAGAGTATGATTACCTCTTAAGTAACTTCCAAACATGTTGTGCTTGTTCTTAATTTTGCATTTCCTTAAAAAAGACATTAAAAAATTGATGAGGAAAAATGTTTGCCAACGAAATTACGTCGTGGTATTAATTTTAATTTATGTAAAAGTTTATGAATTTCTTTTAACTGCTTGTTTCCGTCGGTACTGGTTAAGGTACCTACTTCATATAAAAAATAAAGTTTTAATTTAACATTTTTCAACTGACATAAAATTTACATGTAAAGAAAACATTCCAAACTATTTGTAAAAAAAAAAAAAACAGACAAAAATGTGTGTTGTAGAAAATATTCCTTAAAAATCATCAAAATTATCAAGAAACCAAAGTAGGTCCATGACAACTCCAATATTATAATTATACATATACCTATATTTATATAAAATTCTTAAAGAACAACACTTTTGCTGATACAAGTTTGAATAAATTTTCCCCAAGATAGAAATGTCTACAAGATTTAATCCGAAAAATTAAACATTCAAATCCCAAACAAAACACCCACTACCCATCTTACCTACATTTATACCTACCTACCATTAGAATTTATCTTTCTCTTATCATCATCATCCTCGTCACTTTTTGCTTCCCAAAAAACAAGTAACTTTTATTACATTCATTCATAACATTCTATAGGAAAACAGTAGAAACTCTCATTATCGTTTCAAGTCACATCATTCTATCACCCCTATTGTGATTGTCAATCATTGATGGATAGTTGATAAATATTGAAATTCGATATTAAACCACTCAACCACCAAAATTGTTGGTTATTGAGAATGATGCAGGCCGTTGTGAATTATAAGAATCTTGACAAATATCAATGAAAAGCTGGTAATTTTTATTTTTATAAATTGAGTTTAAAAATGCAAAATTTCAATAGGTATCAACTATCAATCAGTAATTGACAATCGCAATAGGGGTGTATCATTTAATTTTATATTACAAAATTTAAAACTGTCTTTTTGCATAAAAAAACTTTGTTATTATAGATTGAAGGTTTTGAATGAACAACAACCATTGTTCTTATAATTTTTGTTATTTTTGTTATTATAATTTTTTGCTTTTACAACTTTGCTCAAAATCTCAAAAAAGCAAAACAGCAAAAAAACATAACATTTCTGAATCGCAAATGTACTGTCTCTCAAACGTCAAAATACTGCAAGGTTAATTTTACGCGTTTTTAAGGTAAATAATTTAACATTACAAATATTTGACATAATTCACAATTATCATAATTCTCTTGAACAGCGTTTTTCTAATTTTAATAATTTTTATTTTTTTAAATTAAGAAACAAACAAAAATCATTAATTTAGTCATCCGCATATGAGAGTCTTGACAGTAGAAATAAACACCGTTACAGAAACGTTATTCTAGATATAGATAGAATTATCAAGTATTTATTATCTGGATGCCGGATATGTGTCATCCGCACATTTACCCACTCAAACTTCCATTCCATGATTCCATCTGTTTTTATCTTAGATAATTTATTATTCACCATCACATTTTCTATTGCTTCATACACACATACACACACACACAGACATAATGAAAAATTTCTCCAAAAATAAAACCGGAAATCCATTATAAGAAAATAAAAATAACAAAGTCGACAAAAACAGTAGATCATGTTATTGATTTTTTCTATAAGGTAGCTATTTATAAAATAATATTCTCAATCCCATATGAATTACATAATACAATTCTCAGCTAATCAATTGCATTTTTTTTTTTTGCTTAAATGAAAAGGAAGATTTTTTTTCTTAGTAAATAGCGATATCAGCATAAAAAAAATTTCTCTATAATAAAATTATTATAAAACATTTATATAATAATTATTATACATATATAAAAAAATATAAATAATAATTAAAACTTAATTATATTTAAATATATATAAAAATTTGTAGATTTAGATATTTGTCTGTCTAGATGTTTTACCAATCCATGGATTTAATAAAAAAAAATTAAGGAATGATTGACAAAAAAGAAATGAGATAGGGGAATAATTTTCTAGACAGAAATTTTGCGAAAGATGAAAAAATCTAAAAAAAAAAAATATTATTCAAATAAATTATTATACATAGTTAATTGTTGTAAGTTTTAGTGATTTTTTTTTTCTTCGAGAAAATTTAACATTTCTTAAAAGAAAATTACTGAAAAAAAAAATAGATTTCTGGTAGTACAGTAGATTTAAATGTTTAAAAAAAATATATATAGAAAAAAATTATAATATTTAAAATACATTTATTATGAAACTTGGAGCCAGGACATACAAAAAAAAATAAAATGCAAATTTTAGCTGAGAATTATTGTTTCCCAGGAGGTTATTTCCTCTTGCAAATATAAATAATAAAAATTCATCGAATGCCATGCATAAATTCACATACAATGGAGGCTGAATATCAAATTAATAAATCACAAAACAAAAAAAAAAAAAAAAAATATCCCTTTTTCCCATGTATACTAAATAAAAATTAAATAAAAGTATATAAAAAATCTATTTTAATTTGATGTTCATTTTGTGTTTGAATTTGTCCATTTGCATTTGCAAAATATATATATAAATAAAAACAAAATAAAAAATTAAAATATTATTTTTAAAACTTAAACAATTTTAAGATAAGAATATAATATTATATAATTTTCTGGGCTTTTTTGCGACAGGAAATTTCCTCCCTTACACAAAAAAAAATCCATTGGGATATATTGAATTTATTTTTAGCTATTTTAAATTGAAATTGAATGTGTGTTTTTTGTTTTGTTTGTTTCCGTTTCCATGTGGAAATTGTTATTTTTCAATTTACTTTGACGTTACATTCCCCCGCAGTAAACCTTTACAATATTTTATTTCAAAGTACCTAGGTAAGAAGATAAGGTAGTGGAAGTGTATATCAAATTCTTGTGGTTTGAAATTTAAATTTGAGGATTAAAGAAATTAGAGGTGCGTTATTTTGTTTTATAAAAATAGTTTAAAATTTCCATGAGCGATATCTAATTAAAATAAAATATTGGAAGGAAGTTCTTTAAATAATTTAAGGCTGTGTTTGTAAGTTCTAAGACCAATTATTTAGATCATTGATAAAATAGGAAAATTTGATTTTATGTCAGTAAAAAATGTTAAATTATAGCTTTTATTTAAGGTCAAACAGTAATGATTATCGTTAACCGAAGGTTATGTTAAAGTGAAATTGTTTACCTAATATTTTTTTTTTATTCAGAAGAATATAATCCTTATTAAAAAACAACGAAAAATGCAAATTAGGACTTAAACATAACTTGTTATTATTCTTATTAATACAAATTTTGCTATGGCATTAAGTAAGGAGATAGCTTCTAACTAAGGTGCCAGTTTTAGCTACCATTGAAAACCATCATTGAAAATATTTATTGTCAATTTTGGGAGATTATGAAAAAAAAATAAATGATTATTTTTATGCTAAAGTAAAGCTAAGTGACTTAATAATTATTTCTAGGTAAAACAAAATTCAATTTAGCAAAACTTTTCTCATAAAATGACTTTCAATTTTTCAATGATGAACTAGCTTACCAATGATCATTGAAAAAATTAAAAGTTACTTTTTGGGGAAGATTTAGGTCAAAATGAATTTTTTTGGAGGAGAAATAATTTTGAAATTGTAAGCTATATTTCTGCATTAAAATATTTAATGATTAAACTTTCGTAGGGTCTCAAAGTCAACAGCTAACTTTTTTAATGACGGTTTCCAATGATGCATTTTGTAAGAACCGTATAATGGAACTGTTAAACTGCGAAATAGGGTAGTTTTAGAATTTTGTTTCAACTGTTGTTTTGGGCATCAGTAGGTGGCTTAAGTTACCCTCAAGGATTTAAACTTGCTCTCTGGGCCATCTACCTCTCTGACTCTACACCATTTCTCAGCTAAGGATAAATTCAGTCGCCAGGCAGGTGCCAATGCCAACCGTTTTCTTGGACTAAGTACCAGTATCGTGGCATGGGCTCGGCTCTCTCACCAACCGCAAAATTCCGTAAAAGTCCAGAATGAATTATTATCTAAGTAAACAAAACAATTTGGACTATTACCAATGGTGCTGGAAAATCCCAAGGCTTAATGGTATATTTGGGGTTTTACAGTTGGTGACATTTAAATTTATTAAATCATGTGATACACCTAATTAAGTGTTTCCGTGTTTTCAGTGATAAAAAACTGTGAATTTATTATTATCAGGGTAAAATATGTTTGTTAGTATTTTTAGAATATAGCAAACTGGCACATTTTCTGCCACTGTACTTTTGCTGGCTAACACGTGCTCAAAGCAAACGAATAGTTACTTTTTACTTGATCTAAAGAATAAGTTTTAGTTTTAAAACAAAATGACAGGATTTTATAAAATCAAACATAAATCACTTTGATGAAGATGTTTAGAAAATAATGTGGTTATCTGCGTCTTAGAAGGGTATGACAGCATCTAAATGAATTGTCCACTGTAATATCTGGACGAAACGCATTTCTGGGGTTGTGGTCACTTGTATATTTAATTAGATTAATGCAATGGTAAAACAGAGGCCGTATTTGACCGTTAAATTAGTTTTTAGTTTCAAATAATATGCCCTCTGTTTTCGATTCGTATAGTTACAAAGATGGCAAATAATATTGCATTTCAAGGTTTTACAAGTATTAATATTTTTCATTAACAAACAAAACAGTGAAAACTTTATTTATTTAGTACTTTTGGTTTTTCCTCACACTGCCACATAACAATCCAACTTTTAAATAAACTTCAATACAATACCTTGGGGTTTTGGGGTTTTGTAAATGATTTCTTTTATTTTCACCTTGTTTCAAATTAGTGCCAGTGCACAATTTAGTAATTAGGCTTAACTAAACTTATACCACAGAAGTAGTAGTTTTTATCACCCCGCACTTCATACGACATACGAGTCAACACTAGCAGTATTTTTCAACTTTAAAAACTCAAATACAAAAAAAAAATGCCAGAACTTCATTATTATTGCCTATCTATTTCATCTCTGTTTTATCCAGGAGAGATCTTGGATTTGCTAATCGAGTCAGTAAAAGAAAATAAGAAAACTTTGAACTTTTAAAGTGCAGTTCCGATTTTGATACTTTTGTCTGTGAAATGTTTTTTTTTTTTTCATAAATATGTAAATTCAGAAACGCGTTTTTGCACGAAGACGCAACTATTTTTATTTTTAAAATTACAATTAAGATTTTGACGAACAAACATATTTTCTCGCAATACTAATACTGAAACTTTAAATAGGTATTGGTACTTAAGTATTAAGACCTTCTTTAAAATTAAAGAATTAAACAAAAATTACGTAAGAACTGAGTGCTAACTCTCAGCCAAAAACGGTTTGGAGATTTGTACCCCCCCTCCCCCCATGCTCGTAAAACACAACTGAATAATATGAAAATGATTTTATGTTTGGGAGGTCTGCCGATGAGAAAATTTCAAATATCTATCATAGTTTATAATTTGGCGAAATGGGTCAACCGCGATTTTTACATTGGGTGTGATTTATTGGATGTTTTTATAACAAGAGTGCCTAACCAATTGGGTTTAAATCATGCTCCTTTAGATTGAATATGGTTTAGCTTTCTTTCATTATTTGAAGAAGCCTTATGACATGTTAAGATATTTTGAGATGATGCGGTAGGGTCGGTGTAGCCTTTGAAAACCAGTCAATATGACTAAGCAGTAATTCCAATTTTCTTAAAACACCGGATTTGGTAAATCGAAGACAATCCGTGATCTCGCGTAAACAGTTTTTTCTACTGAACTTGAAAACTTAATTGAAAAATGATTTTACACAAGTTTCCCACGAACGGTTCTTCTGAATGGATACAAAAAACATGAAACACTTTTAGCTTTAAGGTGTTTAAAAGTTGAAAAAGAATTTTTCAATCGATTGCGAACAGTAAATAAGGAACATAAGCGCGTACTAAATCGACAAATCGACCCCTGTACCGTTTAAACAGTATCATATCAACCACAATTTTAGTGAAAGATTTTATTTTGTATTGATTTAAGTTATTCGTGTTTAGGGATAGGAAAGGTCAAGCTCTGGCAATGCAGGACCCCTCGCATACGACTTGCTGAGTCGAACGACGCAAGACGAGAATGGCATTGCCTTTTAAGTAGACATTTTTATTCAATTCCTTATCCCTTGCCATCCAAAATCTTTTCCTTTTTGCATTTCCTTCCAACTTCCTATTCAATTCTTTTTAACTTTGACTCCATATTTCCTCAAACTTCAAATGTTTTCTTCTAAAAAGGAGACATTTTAAATGATTTCCTGGTCAGTATTTCCATAACTTCATGCGATCGAATTTTTCACTAAATAAATGTTGGGAGCTTCTGCATTCTTCTACTTAATGTTTTATTTTGATTTTGATATTTTGTTTATTTTTTAAAGTTAAAATTCAAGACTGATTTTTATGCGTATATCTTGATGGCCGATCGGAAAAACAAAAATGTAAGTCACTAAATTTATGTGAAAGTAGTTAAAAAGCCAGTAAAAAAAATGTGCGAATAACACAACCTACAATCTGATCAGTGATCGACTTAAGGAGTGTTTTTTTTTTTTTTTTTTTTAATGAATAAAAATCCCTGTTTTCTTAAGGTTTATCTTTATGAGACTTTAAAGCTACTTGAAAAAATATTCCCAACATCAAATTATCACAATTTTAATCAGTATTTCATACAAACAATAAACTGCACTCAGAGACAAAAAATAGGTAAAGCTGACCAGAAAATAAACAAATTACCAATTTGTTATTTTTCAAGACCTGATACAATAACATTTATATGTCCTAGTTAATAAAGTTTCATTTCACACATTAAAACTCTAAACTCACCACGATTTAATGTTTAAAATAAACAGGGATACCGCTGAGCTTACTCCAAGTCATTTAAATTTGCCAGTAAAACAATTTTTAAAATAACTCTAGAAAATGTTAAGTCAACAGGTACATGCAACTAAATTTAAATTTACAAAGAAAAGTATTTACATAGCATGATTTTGATTAAAATTAACCTGCGGTCATGTCGAAATTTTGAAAGTAAAAATGTTTTCAAGTTGAAACAACATGACATGATTTTAAATCAACTACAAAATTGTGTTAATTTAAACTACATATTATGTTAAAATTGTGTAAATTTTCCGAATCGACTGCAACTTAATATAGTGCACGTTGTACATGTAACAACACCCTAGTTAAAGACTCGCAAGAAGTAGATACAGTTTGGATGCTAAGCAAATGAATGATTTATTTGTAGTACACGTATTTTGATACATACATCTACTTGCATGGAAATCACACATTATAATTATTTGATACTAGATAAATCTAGACCTTACTTTATTCTTTTCCAAATTTTATAACTTTAGTTCGAAAATATCAACAGTAGAGTCAAGAAAATATAAACTTCAAAAAGTTAATAATTTTTTTAATGTTTTTAACTTTTAGTTATTATTCAATTGAAAAGTACAAGTGACCTCAACTCCAGGAATATTTGTGTTTCGCCCAAGGTATAAAAGTTGGCTCTTCAGTCAGTCTGTTATACCCTACTAAGACACAAATGTTGGTCGATGTTTACCGACTCTTATTAAAATCACAGCAAAAAGATACTGTGAATTTTATTATTCTAGGGGAATTTGTTTAAATTCGTGCATCCAGAAAATAAATACCCGTGGTCAGGTTTTTTTATAATAAGAAGATGAAGAGTTTTAAATTAGTTTAAATACGTGCACCCTAAAAATAAATACCCGTGGTCAGTTTTTCTTCATCTTCTTATTATAAAAAACCTGACTACGGGTATTTATTTTCTGGGTGCACGAATTTAAACAAATTCCCCTAGAATAATAAAATTCACAGTATCTTTTTGCTGTGATTTTAACAAGAGTCGGTAAACATCGACCGACATTTGTGTCTTAGTAGGGTATAACAGACTGACTGAAGAGCCAACTGTTATACCTTGGGCGAAACACAATTATTTCTGGGGTTGAGGTCACTTGTAGTTTTTAATTGAATTTTATTCATTCACTCCACTTAAAACAGAAGTAATTTCAATATTTTAATATTTAAATTTCTTCATCTTCTTATTTTAGTTATTATGTTACATACTTATTTATACAAAAAATTAAAAACCTTAAAATTATTCTTTTGAAAAATATTTTACCTTATTTCATTAATAAACAAATATTTGTTTTTTTGAAACATTATTTAAAAAAAAAAAAACACGAAAACACAATTTTGTAATAAATTAATTTTTTATATAAGAAAATATAATCGTTTTTTTTTTTATAAATTACAATTGCCTCTATCACTATCACTTACCATCACTAAAATCACCTCTATCTCTATCTACCAAACACAAAACATTTTCTAACACAAAAAAAAAAAAACAATTAAAAACTACAAAAGTCCCCAAAAATTATATATTACGTTAAAATAAACAAAAATAAACTGAACATACATTTTTTTTTAACTACAAACAAATTAATTTTTCATAAAAGCAATGCACTCAATGCAAGTAGTATTAACAAACAATTCATCAAAAAAAAACCAATAACAAAAAACTTAACCTTAATATATAAGAATTACAATCTAGATTTATTCCATATTTTTTACAACATTTTTAGAACTAAAAAAAAGTATCTTTTAGACTGTAATAAATGTTTGTATATGTATAATGAGAAAATTATATAAATGTATGTATATTTCTTTTCTAATGTTGTTGTTTATTTTAATTTTTTTAAATAAAAACATCACCAATTTGCACTTATGATATTATAATCGAATGAAAAAAAAAAAAACTGCACCAATTAGAAAACAAAAAAATGTATTGATGTATTTTCTTTTTATATATCTTCTTTAGTTGTAAAATACTTTTATTTAACTCAATTCAAAAATTTAAAACAAATTTTAATAAATAAAAAAAAAATATACCTACTGAATATCATGAAACAACCAAAAGCAATGTAATTAGTCAATTTTTTGTTTTAATTTGTATATATTTTTTAAACTTATCAGTAAAATTTTTGGGCAATAAAAATTGTATACATTTTAAGTTTAAAAAAAAAATTAAATAAAATAATTAAAAATATATAAATGTATGTGTATTTTTTTGTTTGTTTGTAATCGTTGTTTTTTGTAAAACCCAAACTGCACTGCACACAGTATGTGATATTATTGCACTTATAAACTAAAAAGTATTTTAATATTTGAAAAATGCACTTTTAACTTTTTTGAAAAAAAAAAACAAACACAAGAACTGTTACTAGGTTAATATTTTATAGCTAAACTACGCCTTGTAAAAAAAAATCAAAAAAAAAATAACACATTTAAACAAAAAAAAAATAAAAACAAAAGTTTTTCATTTCTACAAAATAGTAATTAATGTTATTTAAAATGCAAGAAAATCGTAATTATATTATATACCTAATTGGAATTTGCTTTTTTCCTTAATAACAAAAAAAATAATAAATATATTTATATTTATGGATGTATAGATGTGTATTTATTTTTATTTTTAATTGGTTTTCTTTCATATATTAAAGCAAAACAACCAAAAAATAAAGTATTAATTATTAAAAAAAAATATATTTTAGGATATAGTAGTCACATGTACCTTAAAAAAAGAGAGAATTAAAAATAGATAAAATCGGTAATAGAGGAGGAAAACTGACAGAGAACATAATTAAACAACAAAAAAATTGAACCGTATTTTTATTGTAAAAGAGCTCATTGCTTCTCATTGAAATATAATATACTTTCCTATTTAAACAAAATAAAGAAAAACAAAAAAAAAACAAAAGTTTAAACCAAAAGAAACCTAAAAAGTTAATAAAAATCCGTCCTAACTCGTCTTAAATTTAGCTATATAGCAAAACTTTACTTATCTTCTCTTTGATAAGTGTTTAAGTTTCACTTGTTAATTTGTATCTGTTAAAAATGCTAAAAATGTCCCTTTTGATTTATCTTGAATTTTATTTCCAACCGCAATGAGAAAATAATGCTTTCTTTTTCAAACCAAAAAATTACAAAAAATTACATTACCCAAGTAACAAAATGAAAAGCTTGTATAGCTAAGATAATGTATGTGCCGAATATATAAATAATATATAGTTCTAAAAAAAAAAAAACATTCATTAAAGTATTAACAAAATAATTGTTGTGATGCACCTTAATGCACTTATATTTGCACAATTTAAAAATATAATTATTAAACCTGTAGTTTCATATACAATACACAATATTAAACAAATATTTATAAATATATACATAAATATATTGATTGTTAGATGAACCATTCAAAATGATTAAATTGTAGAATTTATTAAAATACAAGCAGCAAAATCACTCAAAAAATAAGAAAAAAAATCCTTTGCTTCCTAAAAAAGAAACAAAATTAAACAAAAGAATCAAAACAAACAGAGATGAGCTATACTATAAATGTTGTATAATTAATCCCATATAATAAAACAGTTTTTTTTTTCTTTAATTTTTGCTGCACTCTAGGTTCATTGAAATTTTTTGCAATTTTTTTTTATTTTAAATATAATATTTTTTTATGGAGAGATTTTCTGAAATATATATACTTAAATGAAATTCAAAAATTAAAGTAAAATTTGTTGCATTATGTATTGTGAATTTAGATAAATTATTAAAAAATAAAACAAAATTATTAAAACTATCTTTTCGTAAATGTAAATTGCACACAAGATTTTTTTCCCAAAAGATATAATTGTTGAAAGCACAAACAAAATTTCCAAAAAAAAAAAAATTAAAACAAAATTAAAAACAAAAAAGAATTTATTAATAAACAAAATGAATTAAAAAAAAAAACAAAACTATTTACTTACCAGTAATGTACATTATTTATAAATAAAAAAAATAAAAAATAAACATCATTTAATGTATAACTATAAGTGTATATAAATATTTTTGTATTTATTTTTTTAGATTATGTTTGTATAACTATGTACTTCATAAATAAACATGAATTTTTTGTATATAACAAACCATTGTTTTTATCGATCTTTTTTAAATTACGAAAAAAAAAATAACAAAAATCATTTCGCTTTGTAAATATAATACAAGAACAAAATTAAAATGTTGTATTTTATAAACTCATTTCTTTTTTATGTTTGTTATTATACATTTATATAACAAATAAAATAAAACAAAAATAAAAAATATATATATGAGAATAAATTGATTTATAAAAAAAAACATGTTCTGTTAAGGAGAGATAAAAGAAGAGATTATTGTATAAAAAATAACAAACTAAATGAAAATAGCAACGACTCTTGATTTTTTCTTTAAAAAATACTATAATTTTTTTCATATAATAAATGTATGTGATTTTCAACGTGCTAAAAACAATTAAAACATGGCAAAAAAAAAAACAACTTAAACTTTCTACGAAAACAAAACAAAGAAAAAAAAAACTTTTCCACTTACGAATTTTTCTTATACTGATTTTTAATTTTTTTTTGTTTTTCTTTAATTTTTCTCAGAAACTGGCAGATTATTTAAAAATTTATAAAAAAAAGTGCAATGAACAAAATTTTAAATAAAAAAAAAACAAAATGGAAAATTATATAAAGTATGCATGCAGGAAACGCGCCTTAAGGAGGTCTCTTTAGTACTGACCTGTTATAAAGCAAAAGGAATAAGCTCCTTCCAACCCAAACAAACAAAAAATAGAGATACAAATTTCGTGGTCCCACTGGGGCCTCATTGGCTTTTATCACTGTTTTTGTGCTTAAGGCTTTACGGTGTTGTCGGACCCGAAAGTAAAAAGTCTCTAAACCAAATTCAAAAAGCCACTAGATTGGTTGAAAATTTGAATACAAAAATTCGCCAAAGGTCGCCAAAAAAAAGCAAGATTAAAATCAGAAAAATCTATAAAATATCATACAATTTAAAAAAAAAAAAAATTGGGTGGCGAACCGGCTCGTGAAGAACCACGGCCTAGTGACTAACAACTCGCAACCATTCCTGACTGCGCATGTCGACAGAAATGGAAGGGACCTACAACTTTATGCCGAATCCGAACGGCTAGACGAGAAGCACTCCATCATGACAAGTGATACTCTAAGAGGATTTGTCAATTCCTCGCAAGAGGCAGTAGCCCGGGAAAAACTTTTTAGTTCTTAGGTGGACGAGGCTGGGAAGTGAACCCAACCCTCCCGCGTTACAGTCCATCTCACTAATCATTACGCTACTGGTTACTACATAACATAAAATATCATAAAGTACCATAAAATAATATTTTATTTTTATGCACAAATATACTCCTGCGCCAAATTGAAGCTAGTCCCATTGTTTTAAATCTATAATTTTCATTGTTTTAAACTTGTTAAAAATTAACCAATTCTTCAAGAAGACCTTAACTTTTAGCTATATCAGTAAAAAAAATGTCAAGTTCTTGCATTTGAACTTCAAATAGGCTTGTTCCTCCAGAAGCCGCTAAAAAAGCCACAACAGAAAGTCGCTAGTGAAATGGAAAATGTTTGTGGCGCTAACTATATAAAAATTCAAAGTGTTGAAATACTCCAAAAAGGACAACCCTACCCCTTTGCCCCGTTAAATAGGTTATCCCCCTTTTCATATTTTTAATTTTTGCATAGTAATTTGGAGTGATAACCAGAACCAGGGTTACCAGATTGTGTTTTTTTATATTAATGCGAATTGGGATTTTCCTTAATCACCGACATGAATTTAAATAAAGAATCCCAATTTTGAATATTTTCACAATGTTTGTAGATTCTTAATTTTTTTTTAAAATAGTTTTCCATTTAAAAATTTTTTTGTAGAAGAGTTTTTTTGTTTTTTGTCAATTTTGGATTACATTTTTATGGCAGTTAATTTGGGCTACAAAATTCTTATATTACTTCGAGACCTGGTTACACCTTTCCAAACTTTTTTGTTGCTGAAGCGAAGAAGGAGGTTCGAGCGTCGCTGTTTCTTTTTCTCTAATGGTAGTCTAGACTGTTCTTTTTACTGAATTACTGAAGGCGTTGAAATATCAGTCGAGAAACTATGTAACGTAGTAGTTTGCTTTATTGCCGTCCATTACAGGTAGAGCCATTCCTAATCAACCTTCCCGTCCATCTTCCTTTAATTTTGAAGCTACTGAGCTCGCTTTCTTGTCGAAGATCAATATGCATCTGCGCAAATTTCAATTCCTTATAGGAGAATGGCATGCGTTCTAGACATCCACTAACTTTTGCTAACATACCATTACACCAGCTATAAATTCGCCATCAGTCTACTTCACCACGTCATGTCATGGGATTTTGAGAATTTAGGTCCCCTGTTTCCTGCTTGGAATGATTAAGACCTGTTAGTCACCAGGCTTTGGTTCTTCAAGAGCTTTCCGTCTTTCCACTGACTTATTTTTGTTTTAATTCTGATGCGAATTCAAAGTCAACCTTCTGGCCCCGGCCCCGGTGTCCTGAACGAGGATGACTATCCCACATTTTTGGTAAATTAATACCTTTGGAACAACCTAGAGTATTTACCTGTCTCCGAGTCTAACTCTCTCTGTAATAGCCCGTGATGTTATAGTCAGTTCGTTTGGCTGTTACGCAAGAGGTACACATGTAATGATGTGGATCGATTCCAACCCTATTTCACATCTTGAAAAAAAAGAGTATTTCTTGTCATGAAAAAGTTACTCTCATGTTAGCCGTTCGAATTTGGCCGACAATTTCTGCGAACAAGCAATATGCAGACAATTTCTGCGAAGAAGCACTATGCAGACAGGAATGGTTAGAAGTTGTTAACCACTAGACCAAGGTTCATTACGAGCTATTGGTCGTGCAGTTAATTTATTTATGTGTCAATTCTGACGCCAAGTTAAAGTTCCGTATAATTCCTCTGTATTATGGCCCACAATTTCTCGAACATGGATGTGTGTTCGTCATCCACTACGTTGAGACCACGTCTCGGAGTCAATTCGAATTTTTGCCTTGTTCATCCGAGTCTGTTTTTGAATCTGGCATTGAAATTTCTGTAAACTGGATTTCATCCAGATTTTCCTAGAACTGCTCGATTAAATTTTGGGAAATAAGAAAATTGCTTACGCTCGTGAGTCCCACGTATTTACCTTACTTTTGTTGGTGCTCTGCTATCAAGTGAATTGCTCCAATTTTAGGATATATTTCCAGTCAGCTCGATCTCTATCCTTCCATTTTCAATTTTGAAAGTCTTCTACGTCGCATGCATTTTACACAGAGAAACACTAGGAAACATTCCGTCTGAAGGAGCTGAACTTTAGAAATCTGCGGAGCATATTGAGCATTCCTTGGTTCTATGTCTTCACTTCTATTTGAAGCTTACGCTTACTGCTTAATTTCGCTCAGAGTATATGTTGGTAATTTTGTGGTGATGGGTTCTTTATTTAGTTTTCTGGCTCATTAAATATCATTTTTTCGGTGCTTTGGTCAAGTGCATTCCTAGCGAACCTTGCAGGTCATCCATTTTGAAAGAAGAAGTTTATAGTGCCACTGCCACGCATATATTTGGGCCTCTCTTCTCCGTACGTAGAACGCATATATTACCCATTTTATACACAGCAACAGAGATTTGATGGTGTCAACACCCTAAATACTCAAAAGTTGGGTTTTATACCCTGCATTGGATTCTAAGTATATAAAATCTATCTTCTTTTTAATTGAGCGATCTTCAACATCTCGGATTAAGCCAGCAAGATTTTGTTGTCATTGCAATGTGTGTCAGACTTGAACTGCTAAATTAAATCAAATGTCAGTTTTTCAATCTGTTGCTGGACTTCTCAACTGTGGGTCAGCTGTCATCTAGGTCCATAATCTCAAATGAAATTGTATTTTCAAGGCTGCGAACTGTTTGCTATATTTATACGATAACAATAATAATACATAAATAAAACATAATAATTAAAATGCTAATGCTATATTAATACATAAAATTTTGAGAAAAATTGATTTGATTAATTATTATTATTATTATGTATTTATATACTATTTTCGCATTTATTAAAAATTAAAAACCATAATAAAAACTAATTATATAAAATTAACAAAAAATGTACATGTGTTATTATATTACTAAAAATATTAAATATATATATATATATTTATGTATATTCAATGCAGGCAAGAAAAATTAAAAAAAAAAATATGTTGGAATAATATAATGTTATTAATGAGAAGTATAGTGAATGGAATTATTATTAAAATAAATGAGAAAATACCAACACAAGAGAAAAAGCAAAACAAAAAAACACAATTAATACAAAATAAACTACAAAAAGGAATGTTATAAACAAAAACAATTAAAGAAAAAACAGAAATAATAAAAATACCGACAGAAAAATGAAAACATAAACTATATTATTATATACATTAAAATTTATGAGATTATATATGTAAAATAAATGCCTCAGTCAACATATATTGCAAAGTTGTTTCTTTTTCTTCTGGATGGATTTTATTTCAGTTAAAAGACATGATGGATTTTTTTTTTATTAAGCGCCCGCTAAAGGGGTTGTGCCTACCCTTAAAATGTTATACACAGCACGAGCGGTTAGGTAGGTTGGAGGGGATTTAAAAGGAGATACCGATGCACATTGGTTTCGAATGTCTGTAAATCACAATGGGAGGGGAAAATTTGACTTAACAGTACGTCCGAAGCTGGGCTCAAGGTAAACTGCTGGGCATTCCTAGAAGCGTGAGTATTAGGGTTGAATTGTTTAAGGGGAGGAATGGAACTGGCTATTTCACTAGAGCACTGTTTGTTAAAATAACGGTAAAACAACGAAAGGCATGAAACATTTCGACGGTGCTCCAGAGATGTAAACGTATCCGTTATAGTTCTTTCACCAATCATTTTAAGAGCTCTCTTTTGAATTCTATCCAATAGACTCAAGTGGGTTATTGGAGCACCTGCCCAAATATGGGAGTTGTACTCAAGTTTTGGACGAATAAAGGCTTTGTAGATCACAGCCAGGTCAGAACTTACTTTTACTTTTGATGGCGCTCACAGCCCAGGATGGGCTTCGGCCTCAACTAACAAGCCCCTCCAGCCAGCTCTGTCCCTAGCTAGCCGCTTCCAGTTGCGCACACCGAGTGCTTTGATGTCGTCATTCACTTGATTGCGCCACCTGTTACGGGTTCTTCCTCTGCTGCGTACCCCATCGGGGTTGGATTCGAAGACTCGTCGGGCAGGTGCGTTGCTGTCCATACGCTCCACGTGCCCCAGCCATCTAAGCCGCTGTATTTTCAGCTTTTTGACCAGGTCAACGTCGCTGTATAGCCCGTATAGCTCGTCGTTGAATCTTCTCCTCCATACTCCTTCGATACACACCGGACCGAAAATCACACGAAGAATCTTCCTCTCAAAGCACCCTAGCAGATTTTTATCCGAATCCTTCAGTGTCCATGCTTCTGACCCATAAAGCAGGACCGG
Source organism: Melangyna quadrimaculata (assembly GCA_949320155.1). Lineage (NCBI taxonomy): Eukaryota > Metazoa > Arthropoda > Insecta > Diptera > Syrphidae > Melangyna > Melangyna quadrimaculata. Next base: position 64,074,881 of record OX439483.1, on the reverse strand, counting down.
GATAATTAGGGTTTTGTATAAAGTCTCCTTGGTTCTCTGAGAGAGGGCCTTACTACTTAAATGCCTTCTTAGACCGAAGAAACAGCGGTTGGCAAGAGTAATTCTTCGCTTGATCTCTGCACTGATGTCATTCTGCGATGTAATAATAGTGGAGCCCAGGTAGACAAAGTCCTTGACAACTTCGAAGTTATATCTGTCCATCGTGATATTTTGCCCGAGTCGACGATGTTGAGATTCCTCTCTCGATGACAGCATATACTTCGTCTTGTCCTCATTAACCGCCAATCCCATTCTAGCCGCCTCCGATTCAATGCTCGCAAATGCCCCTGCCACAGCTCGCTTCGTTCTGCCGACAATGTCTATGTCATCCGCATATGCAAGCAATTGAACGGACTTTTGATAGATTGTACCGCTGGTGTTGACATGTGCGTTGCGTACAATGGCTTCAAGAACGATGTTGAATAGGTTGCATGATAACGCGTCGCCTTGCCTCAATCCTTTCTCAACATCAAAGGAATCGGTGGTGTTCTTACCAATTTTGACGGAGCAGCGAGATTTCTCCATCGTCATCCTGCACAAGCGGACGAGTTTGGCAGGGATGCCGAGACTCGACATGGCTCTGTATAATTCGTCCCTTTTCACGCTATCATACGCGACTTTAAAATCGATAAAAAGGTGGTGTGTATCGATCTGGAATTCCCGGGATTTTTCTAAAATCTGTCGGAGTGTGAACATTTGATCGACGGTTGACTTGCCTGGCCTAAAACCGCACTGATAAGGGCCGATCAGATCGTTGACAAAAGGTTTTAAGCGGTCACACAGGATGGCCGACAAGATTTTATAAGCGACGTTTAGGAGACTAATTCCTCTGTAGTTGGTACATTTCAGAACATCTCCCTTTTTATGGATGGGGCACACTATACCGAGGTTCCATTCATCGGGCATACTTTCCTCCGACCAAATTTTGCAGATGAGCTGGTGTATGCTCCTAGCCAATTCATCTCCCGCTGATTTAAATAGTTCGGCTTGTAAGCCATCCGCACCAGCAGCCTTGTACGACTTAAGTTTGGATATCGCCAGCCGCACTTCGGTTAGGTCGGGTGGACGGAACTCTTGGCCATCATCGTCCAAGTTGAATGGAGCGTTCTGCCTATTAGCGGCATCTTGGCTGTCTTCGCCACCAAGCAGTCTAGAGAAGTGTTCTTTCCAGATCCTCAGCACTGACTGTGTGTCTACTACCATATTCCCTGGGAGGACATTGCAGTTTTAAAAACGCTTAATTAGTTTTTTGAGAGCTATCCGGAGCTGAAAACTAGAACATTCCTGGTTGCGAAGATATTTGAATTCAAAGTCATTCTTTTATGTTCGACCCAAAACTAAAAGTCTTCATGTGGCTATAACTTTCCAAAAACGGCTCGTAGGAGGCTGCGGTTGACGTTGTTAAATACAGAATGAACAGGACAGGAGGCATTGCCATTCAAATTTGAGATTTTTTTTTTTTCAATCGATGGTTGAAAAAAAAGCATGGACCCCTTGCCACAAAAAAACCATTTTTTCATGAAAGTCTCCGGAACCCATTGAAATGTACATAAATAGAAAGGTATTGTCAAATGCAATCAGCACATCCAAAGCAAGCCCTTTTATATGGTCTAGTTTTTGAGATATTTGCATGCAAAGTTATTTTTATGAGTTTTGAAACCTTGGTTATCTTTGTATGCCTACAGTTTCCCAAATAGGCCTCGGAAGACATTGCGGTTCTTAAAATCCTGAGTACTTTAACATTCTGAAAGTGAACGAACAAAGCCATATAAGGACCACCCTAGTACAATACGTATAAAATATTTAGGAATTTTTATTTGAAATCCTAACCAAAAATGTTCACTCGTTATAAAACCATACAAAATAATTTAGTCATGAAATCCTTACATTATTTGTGGGCTTCTGCAAGGGTGTGACCCCCACCCCACTTTTGATGGGTCAGTTCAGTTCACTTCACCATCCACACCATAGGTTAATATACGGTGTTATGCCATGCCTATGCGTGTGCTTTCGTTATTCTTTCTTATAGTCAGTCCTCTTTGTTAGCAGCATTTTTATTTTTAGATGATAGCACACAACAATAAAATATTATTATTAGAATTTTCGATGGAATTTTGTGCGGTTAATTTCTGTGCTATGACAGTGACATGCTTGAATTTTCAATTGAATTAAATTAAGGTTTGGTTAATTTACTTTTTACGCATGACAGGTTTACAATGGCAATATAATTGGAAAATGTTTAGGTATAATATTCCAAACCAAGAATCAATTAGATTAATTTGAATTTAATATTTTTACAACGAAGAAAATAAAAGGGACTATTCTGGGTCGCACTAACTTGAACTTAAGGTGTTTAGCTCCAAAAATAAATATACAACCTATATAAAAAAAAGACCATTCATCACAAAACCAGCTTTTACTGTTAAGGATATTGTAAAAATGTTGGTAAACAAAATTAACAAGTTCATAATTTTCAAGCAAATCAGATAGCATACTTAGTCCAAGACAGATAGGATCTGAGCGGTTTTTCATATCTGGTTGTCTTTGTGGTGGAATGTGGGGTGGAGGTGGCTTCTAGCCACGGTGGAAGTTTGACGCTGCGTCCTCGTAGAATTGGATTGCCTCGTCGTCATTCGTATAAATAATTCCGCAATCCAGTAGTGCTTTCACATCTAGGTATCGTGGCTCGGGGTATCTCTCTTCACTGGTGATGGCTCTCACTAGTGCGTTCAGATTATTGCTAAGGTTACTCGGCGATCTCTTAGCAGCACTGATCATGTATTTGTCCAGAGGTGTTATTCCGGATGCTTCGTAGAGTCTCTTGTTGCTGAAATGCTTTCGTCACCGTTCATCAAAGTGAAGTCCCGTGCAGATCCGCAGAATTTTCCTTTCAAACAGTCCAAGATTTCGCATGCTGATTTTGAAAACAGTAAACCATGAAGGAAAGCCGTACGTGATGATTGGCCTGAGAAGTTGCTCATAGAGAAGCAACTTTGTGTTCTGGCTCAGTCCATTCCTTTTCTGCATTAGAGGGTGGATTCGGTGGAAAGCGAAATTAGCTTTTTTCAGAGAAGCTGTTACGTGTGGGTTGAAACGTAACCTCTCCTCGATGTTGATACCCATATATTTTACCGATGGTTAGGTCGTTAGTTGCGATCCGTCCATAGATTGAGTTTAATGCTGTAGCAGCTTGTGGCTGAGGGTGTGTTGCGATGTCCGGCGGGTCTTCTAAAGCAAGCCAACTCGGATTTGGCTGAGTTGACTTTGAAACCCCATCTTGTATAGAATTCCCACAGTCGGCTCACATGTTCCTCTACTCTTCTTGCTGCAATAACTGGATACATAGATTTGGCGTTCGTTAGCCAATCATCCGCATAGAGCAAATTCATAGAATTTCTGGGTTGAGGATGATCAGATGTAAAGATGTTGTAAAGATACGGTCCTAGTTTTGATCCTTAGGCAACTCTGGACAAAGAATGACCTGCAATTGAGAAAACTGAAAATTATGAGTGTACCTGGAAAATTAAAAATGGTTAGCTTGTGCATTAGCCTTCGAATCCAGATGCTGTCGAATGCTTTCTCTATGTCCAAGGAGCACCCAACAGCAACCTGGTAGTTGTTGAGGGAGCTAACAACGTCGTTCTGGAATCTCAGGAGTGGAATGTTTCTCCCGAAAGCCAAACTGCATATCCGGGATGATGTTGTTGATGGTGCAGAACGCCTTCAACTGCCGAAGAATTAGTCCTTCAAGTATTTTGCTGGTGTTGTTCAGAAGCGATATGGGACGATATCCAGAAACCACACTCCTTTCGACTTTCTTCGGTATCGTTATTTTTTTGCTGTCTTCCATCTTTTTGGAAAATAGCAGTTGTAGGCGCAGTTGGTAAATAAGATCGTAGGAAATAGCACCATGACTTGGTGAAATTTCTTTATGATTTAGCCGGAAATCATGTCTGCTCCAGATGATTTTTTAGGACGTCAACTGTGGATTAACTCAGCCACTTCTTCAGGGTTGGTAAATCATCCAGTCGGCGCCGGATCACTGGCAGGATTATGATCGTTGAAAATGGTAATTTCGTTGTTTGTCTGCTGTAGCCGCTGGATTGTTGACTCGACTTCTTCTTAGAATGCAGGGTCGTTGGGTGGGCATGGCGTGAAATTTTCTTCGAAATATATTGCCCTTTTCCGGTAGAAAAATGACTATTTGCTTTCTTTATATAACAAGTATTGGTTGGGTTTCGTGTCAAACAAAAATGTCGAAGTTTTATTCAAAACTAAAATCACGATGAAGCAGAAGTCTAAAAAAGTGATTTTCGTCATCACGTCCGTCAATCTTTTTGTCTCTGCGTCCTGATGTTGATCGAGGTAGAGCCTAAGCGGTTGGTCCCATTTTCTTCAAATTTTGTGCGAAGCATTTTTAAGCGATTCCATAGATGAAAAATTTTAAGTTTTCTCAAAAACGGCTCTACCGTTTCTGATTAAACTTCTTACATGTAATTTTTAAAATTATAAAATTCGAATGATGGATTTTTTTTTTGAAAAAATTGCCTTTTTTTATACTTTGCAATTATTTTTATTTAGCAATTCGGTACTTCTTAGTTCGTTTAAAAATATTGCAATTGAAATTAACATTCTGTATGCAATAACTTAAAAATAGTTTGTAGAACATCGTAGATCCGGGGCTGCCAGTCGAGTGCTCTTCTTACTAATTCAATCCACATTAAAGCGAAGAAACTAAATATGTTAAAAATTGGGGGTTTACGACACCAAAAACCTAAGCTTATGCTCACACTGAACTCCTCTACAGAAATTAAAAAATTCTGTACTACCCAAAATGCAAGATTCTACCAACATTTTGTAATATTTCTTTTGCAGCCTTTGTACAATTTTGTATAGTATTACACTGAAAATTCTTTAAATCTTAAACTAAATTTTTAGTTAAATTTTCTCTCTTGACTTTATTTATTTTACAAACAATTTGAGAGCTAGACTGAACGAATGTCTATTTGTACGCCTTTGAATAAAATTCATTGAAATTCAATTTGTCTGAGACATGGATGAACCGTTGAACGTTAATCAAGTTTTTTTCGATGTATGATTTCATACAATTTGACCCTGTATCACAGGATACGATTTATAACATTTTAAATGATTTATTTGTCGATGTGGAAGATAAAAAGATTGCATAGCATACCCACGCATTCTATTCCCTATGACGAACTGGGTCAAGACAAATTGATATGTGTATTTTTTATTTGGTAAAATGTTCTTAATTGATGTATGTTGTGTGAATTTGATATAAAAAGGATTTTATGTCTAGACACGGGTTAATGGGAGTAAAGAAAAATATGTCAATACCAGATTTAAAAGTAGGTTCATGTTAAGAATAATAGAAAATCACAGGGTTACACATTATTTCAAGTTTAATGTCGTTGAATATATATATATATATGTATATCGGTTTTGTAGGGACTAAATTAAAAATAATGAATTATTGTAGCTAGCATTATTGATATAATATTAAGTTAGTTAAATGTTTTTATTAAACTAATTTAAAAATGCGTGCTAAAGAATCTGTAAATTGTAATTTGCAATCTATAATCCGAAATTCCTAGTCCTAAATGCCTAATCCTAAATCCCTAATCCTAAGTCCGTAATATGTACATAATCTGTTATTCGTAACCAGGAATCCACAATCCAAAATTCGTTCTGTGTAATCTTTAATCTTTAGTTCGTAACCTGTCATCTGCAATCTGTAGTATGTACTGTAGTCTATATTCTGTATTCTGTATCCGTATTCTGTATTTTGTGTTCTGTATTCTGTATTCTGTATTCTGCATTCTGTATTCTGTAGTCTGTAGTCTGTAGTCTGTAGTCTGTAGTCTGTAGTCTGTAGTCTGTAGTCTGTAGTCTGTAGTCTGTAGTCTGTAGTCTGTAGTCTGTAGTCTGTAGTCTGTAGTCTGTAGTCTGTAGTCTGTAGTCTGTAGTCTGTAGTCTGTAGTCTGTAGTCTGTAGTCTGTAGTCTGTAGTCTGTAGTCTGTAGTCTGTAGTCTGTAGTCTGTAGTCTGTAGTCTGTAGTCTGTAGTCTGTAGTCTGTAGTCTGTAGTCTGTAGTCTGTAGTCTGTAGTCTGTAGTCTGTAGTCTGTAGTCTGTAGTCTGTAGTCTGTAGTCTGTAGCCTGAAGTCTGTAGTCTGTAGTCTGTAGTCTGTAGTCTGTAGTCTGTAGTCTGTAGTCTGTAGTCTGTAGTCTGTAGTCTGAAGTCTGTAGTCTGTCAGTCGTTCACATTTCATTAGCTATCGGTTCATCCGTCATCTATGTATCCGTCATACTTTATCCGTTGTCCTAAATTTATTTTAAGTGACAGCTGCAAAATTTGCATCTATCTGCCTACAATATCGTTTCTGAAACACCGGTTTTTCTTTATTTCTCTTCTGTTATTGTTTAAATAAATAAACTTCAAGAAATATCTTAAACGTTTTTCTAAAAGAAAAATTAATGTACATAGGTAGAATTTTTTCAATTGCGACTCAATAAACGACTCAAATATACGACTTATTTCAAAAAAATTGTAATTTCCGACTTTTTTATAAATGCGACCTTTTTTGTGACTTTTGGAAAAATCTCAGATGTAACCCTTGCTACCTCAGACTGTTCTTTAATGAAAGTGATTAAGTGGACCCTACTTTTGCAGACATAAGAAAATCTTATAAAATTGAAAGAAAAATTGAAAAACCAGAGAAAAGTGAATAAGAAAACCTCAAATACAATAAAATGTGTTGCCAGAGAGGCAAACCTTAGTCTATATTATGAAAGCATCTCACAATTTTACAACAAAAGACAACAAAACAGTTGTCTAAAACAGACAGGAATCTAGGTACTTATTTATAGGTATGAGTAAATAGAAAACATATTTTGTATTCTATATTTTGTTTGTGTTTCCACAACCACATAACAATATACTGTTGCAATAAATAATATTACTTAAGTTGCCAAATATTTATTTGTCACAACATCAACAAGATGTCAAAAGTTAGCTTCTCCATTTCGGCATTGACATACATGAAATTATTAAGAAAATTAGGGACACCCGCCGAGCAAAAGACGAAGAACAACCCTTCACACGACCTTAGTTTAAATATGTATGATAATTATGTTTTTTTGTTTACATTATACTAGCTTTTCCCCACATGCTGCTTGTATGTTGTTTACTCAAGAAATATACTTGTAATATAGAAAAAAAAAAAATAAAGCTCTGCACAACCTAGATAATCTTTGTGTAATGTTTTTGTATAATTTGTATGTAGGTATATTCCCTTGTAAACCAAATGAATAATTAAACGTTAATTTGTTAAGTAAAACTCTCTCATTGGCTTTAGAAAGTCAAAGCCGCCAACACTACCATATGGCTTCAAGACAGATGCCAGAGCGTATAAAAGTGTAATAAGCCAAAAAAGAAGTGTTGTGCAGAGATACGTGTAAGAATAACGCATAGGGATAACATGATGTCCTGGCATAAAAGGGTGCTGAACTGAATGAGAATTGTGAACGAACGTGCTGTTGAATATTTGAACAGATTTGCTTCCCATAGGGTAGGGTCCGGAAGGAGTTTTAATTTTATTAACATCACAAACAAAATGACGCCGAAGAAAATTAAATATAGTAAAAAAGTCCGCAGATGCTGTTGGCATACACGTAATAGGCACAGGAATAGCTTGTATGTATTGTATACCCTTTTAATTTCCAAGAAACAATCAAAATAAAAATAAAGCTACATCTGGTTACAAACAAATTCTATCATCTTTTTTTTGTATCTTGACGAAAGTTTTATTATATGAATGAACATTTATTTAGCTGGCTGATATATTGAAATTAAAGATGATTTATTTAAAAAAAAAAAGGATACACAATAAGAATTGATGTTTTTATTGTTGAATAGGGAGAAAAACAGGTTTTTGGCGATATCGCCTTAAGTAGTACCTATTGATTAAATACAGAGACTGTTTTAGGTGGCAGCTGTTATTTTTGTAGTAGTTGATATTTGTAATTATGGTAACCCTAAATACCGTGTCTGATAGCTGTTGTTTTGCACAACACCTTTTAGTTCAACCATAATTCAATTTAATAATATCTAAATAAAAAAATAACTTGGGTGGTGGAACGGCTCGTGAAGAACCAGAGGCTAGTGACTTACAACTCGCAACCAACTCGACAGTAATGGAAGGGACCTACAATTTTATTCCGAATCCGAATGGCTCGTCAGGAAGCACTTATTCATGACAAGTGATACTCTTGGAGGAATTGTAAAATCCTCGCAAGAGGCAGTAGCCCTGAAAAAAACTTTTGAGTTCTTAGGTTGACGAGGCTGGGAAGTGAACCCAGACCTCCAGCGTGACAGTCTAACGCACTTACCATTACGCTGCGGGTTACTACTAATTTAATATATAGGAATAGTTAAATTAGGGTTGGTGAAATTTAAATAAGTTACTTTGATTTTGTTGTTACAATGACAAATTGGTTGTTTGTGGCTCAACGAAATTTTCATTACTAAATGGGTTGAAATTTAAGCATTTACTATTTTGTATTTTTTTATTTCAATTTGTCTCAAATTGTATGGAAAAAAGTGGGAAAAACTTTGGAAATGCATAAAAGGGTTTTTTTCTAATCAAAATTTAAGCCTTGTGAAATGAAAAATAAACGCATTCCAAAAATCATCAAATTTTAAATTGGAAGATTATAGTTCTTCAAGGCAAGATTTAGAATAAGACTAAGGATCAATAAGTTATCAAAGGACACGATAGTGCCCAGCCAAGTTCAAGCACTACATCCTTTTTACAGGATCAAACTCAGGCCATTTTCGCCCCCCCCCCCTCGCTAACTTCAGTACCAACAAAGTTAGAAATTTCAAACTCGCAGCATTTACTAAGCTCACCACGTTTAGGCAACTCACTAAATTTCAATACTTTAGCATTAGTGGTTCCCGAGATATAAGACTCAAAAATCGCAAAAACCCTAACTGACTATGACTGATTGACAGTTCATCAAAATTATGGAGCACTTCCCGACATCGTAGAATCTTGATATTTCGCACAAGGGTAGGCCTTGTGTTGTATACAAAGGGAAAGTGGGCACGACTGGATCGGACAAACTTGCTCTCGTAGCTAACAACTTTAACGTAGCAAGAAATTGATGATGTACATTGTGCAAGTACATAGCTATAGGTTCCAAAATATTATGATAGCATTAAAAAAAAATTAAATAAATTATTACTATAAATTTATTTTTTTAAATGCCTTTGAGAGTAAAAGCTCCAAATCAAGTAGGTATGCCATCTGATTTGTTTGATAAATATGAAATTATGAAAGAAAAAAAGAAAAATCGTTAGAGCGGTTTTTTTAAAAATTATTTTTTTTTTATATACAATTATCGATCATTTTCAAAAATAAAATCTAGTATGCCAACATTTAGTATTTAATAAAATACAATTTTACACAAAATAAAAAAAAAATCACTAGCCAGTTTCCAAGATACTGAATTTTCAAAAAAAAAAATCAATATATTTTTTAAAATCCAAAAATTATGTTTTTGAAAATTTATATATGCAACATTATTTGAATGGAGATCTTGTATAAAAATTTTGGTTAAAATCGGAGCAGCCGTCAACGAGAAATTTGAAAGCAAAAACATGGGTTCTATGACAAGAACCGTTATTAACCGTTATTGGTAACATTTTTTTTTGTCATCAAAATATTCACCATACCTTAAAAAGTAAACGTACATCTTTTTATCAAAATTCTTGGAGCCGTTTTTTGAGAAAAAGATTTTTTTTCTTAACGGTTTTTCAAAATCTGTATTATGTATATTTAGTTTTTGAAATTTTTTTTTTTTAATTTTGGTTCACAGTACTGTTTATATCTTTTAGAAGGTTTACCATAAAAAAAAAATAAAAATTTTCAACTCAACTGTTTTCGAGAAAATCAAAAACCAAAAAAATGGTTGTACTGGAGGTACCCAAAATATTTAGTTTATGAAAATAAAAAAAATATTTAAAAGTAGCATTTCCTTACTTAATTTATTTGAATTTTTTTTAACAAAATCCTCCGACCCGTTTTTGAGACAAATACTCGTATTATTTTCCTTTTTGGCGAAAAAAAAAATGTTTGGCAGGTATACCGTTATTTTTGTCCTAAAAAAATAAAAAAACCTCTAGGCATGTTAGTCAAAAAACACTATATACCAAGTTTGAAGAAAATTCCTCCAGTCGTTTAGGCTCTACGGGCAAGGACAGACAGACAGGCAAAATTGCGGGACCAATTTGTTCGCATTCTCTATCATCGTAATGTTAGGGAAAATTATTATATCGAGTTCGATTTTTTTTACAAATCCATAACTTACCATAATATAGTACCTATATCGCAAGTTAAAATGGTAAAAACTTTGGAAGTGCAAAAAAGGTTTTTTTTTTCTAATCACAATTTAAGCCTTGTGAAATGAAAAATAAACGCATTTCAAAATCGGCTCAAATTTAAAATTGGAAGATTAATTATTATAGTTCTTGAAGTCAAGATTTAGACTAGGGCTAAGGGTCAGTGGCACTACGCCCTTTTAACAGGATCAAACTCAGGCTATTTTCGATCCCCCCCCCCCCTCTAACTTCAGTACTAATAAAGTCATAAACTTCAAACTCGCAGCATTTGCTAAGTTCACAATTGTAGGCAACTCAAATTCCAATTTTTAAGCAAAATCGCCAAAACCGTAACTGACTGACTCACTGACAGATCATCCAAATTATGAAGCACTTCCCGATATCGTAGAATCTTGTTATTTCGCACAACAGTACGCCTTGTGGTGTATACAAAGGAAGAAATAAAAACTTAAAGATTTTCCATTCAGGGGGTGTGTAACCCACCCATTTTCATCGAATTGATATAAATTATTTAGAGCACTTCTGATTGTCGTAGAATGATGAAATTTAATCCAGCAGTGCAAGCAAATGCAAAATTTTAAAATTTGAAATTTTACATTCAGAGGGCGGGCGTGGCATACACCCATTTTCTCAGAATTTTTATCTACTATGTAGAGAACTTCTGACTGTCGTAGAATGATGAAATTTGGTAGAGCGATAGGACTTGACATCAAAGCAAAGGGATAATTAAAAATTTGAGATTTTACATTCAGTGTGCGTGGCAACCACTTATTTCCACAAAATTTATATTAAATATAATGAGAGCACTTCCGATCGGTGCAGAATTATGAAATTTGGTAAGGCGGTTAGTTTTCAGGTGTATACAAAGAAAGAGTTGAAATCATGAAATTTTTCATGCAGAGCGTTTCAGCCACACACTTTTTATCAGTTATTATCATTTCAATGGAGGACTACTTCTAACTTATGAAAATTGGTAGAGGGGTAGGACTTGTAGAACACACAAAAGGCATAAATTAAAAAGGCATAAACTTACTCTTAACTTATTCCACCCACTTTTCCTGATAAAAAGAATCTTTCCACCTCAATAAAACCCAAGGAAAAATGTATCTTTTAAATAAACAACAATGAATTATTACTAAATGTATGCCGAGATGGTTTAGAAAATACTATATAATATCATTAAACAAGTTGGACAAATATACCTATATTTCGTATCTTCTCTAAATTAAAGCTCATTATTCAACTAAATCCTAAATAATCCATTTAGGTAAGGTAGGTGCTTAATGTCGATTTTCTCTCAAGCTTCAAATGTCTTTCACAAATAATGAAATTTAAACCTTTTTAAAACAAAATCCAAACACTGATATCCAATTTCCCCATTAGTGTTTCATTGCATATATAGAAATATGTTCATAGGTGGTTAAGGCGCGCAGGTTCTACATGAAAAATTAATGTTGCACAACCTTTGCGAAATTCTATCTAAAATAAATGAAATATATAAACACCAATCCTAATTTAAGATCCTTCATCTATAATACACCACCCATGCAGGAGCAAAAACAAAAGCACCAGACAAAAAGTGAATTAAAGCTTAAAAATAATGACATCCATTTTGGTTAGGTAAACAAGCATCAAAATATCTTTGAAACTTTACGATGTTAAATTGAAAAATTAACGTAGGTGATAGAAAACATCATCATAATGGCAGATATGTTTTCTAAAAAGTTTAATGCCCTTGAAGGTCGCCAAACCTAGAATGAATAAGTAACACGTCAAAAGCTTTATATAGTCTTCGAAAAGTTTTTTCTTTAATGGCGGGTGGTTTTTAAAATTGAAATTTAACAATGGAACTTATTTGTTATTATTTTTCTTCAAAACGTATGGGAAAAATATTTTGTTTAATAAGAAAAAAGCGTAAACAAAAAATATATCATGCAGCTTAGATAGTAGATCATGTAGTAGAGGGTGGTCCTAGTCATTAAAAAACTTCACCTTGGATGGACCGAAATAAGCTGCAAGTGATGAAAAAATAACTGTCTACATTTTTCAGATTTTTGAGTTCACCCCCAGTCACTGTTAGCGGTTATTAATTTAATACCGATAATAATTTTAATTTATATAGATTGGTAAAATGCTAAGAAAAAAACCTAGGTGGGTTGAGACAAAAAAAAATGTTCATATGCGAAGGTAATTCTATAATTTATTATTTTATATTGTTTTCAAATCTAGTTGCTAAAAGGAACAGTTTAAAAAAAAAAATATTTCTCAAACTTAAAATTTTGGGAACAAAAATTGAAAAAACATATATAATATATATATATTTATCAATACTTTTCTTAAAGTTTTTCGTAATTATGTACGTACTAATTTTGATTACTTTATTTAAAGTTATTAAAAGTTTTAAGTTAATTTAAAATGTATTTAAATTAGTTTTTGAGAAAATTGCAAGTTTTTGTTTAAGAAAAATTACCTTTATGCTTTATTTTCCCAAACAGTTTTTCTCGCCATATTAGTTAGGTAGTACATATAGGGTAAGTTTTGGAATATCGTAAAAAAAAATAAAATCGAGATAATAATTTTCCCTTGTAATCTGCCTCTCTGTCCGCCCGTCTGTCCATCCGTCTGTCTATTTATATCTGTATCTGTATCTGTCTCTTCCTCGACCTGCAGCCTAAACCACTGAAGTGATTTCAACATTGACTTTGGTTTGTAAGTGATTCCCTAGAGGAAAAATTGATTTTAAGCACGGTACCTGCCGTATAACGATTATAAAAAATGCTATTTGTCGCAAAAACTACTCAAATGATTTTAATTTTTTTTTTATTTGGAGTTAATATTTTGCACGAATGCATGAATGGAACGCACGAACTTGCTCTCGTAGCTAACAACTAGAATGTAGCTAGATATTTACCGTGTAGATATAGCAATATTTTGATAATATTTTTATATCGTTATATTAAAAATAAAAATAAATCGTTATGTTAAAAAAGCAATTTAATACAAACAAATTTGAAAAAACAAAATAAATGTTTTTGTCTTTGATTTTATATTTTTGTAAACAAATATTTACTAATACAAATTTTAAATGAAATATTTGTTGACTAACTAAGAAGTACCAAATCAAAAAATAATAATAAAATCAACCAAGCCAAGATGATATAGGAGGGACTGCATACTGCAATTAATAACATTATGTAAGTAAAGGGTGGTCCAACCATAATGCACGATGTTAATTGTGAGTCACACCTCAACGTCAAGTTTTTTGCCCAACTTAATTTGACATTTCTTTGTTTTAATGTTTGACAAATTCAACCATGGAGAGATACACAATTGAGCAGCGTGTTAAGACTGTTGAAGCCTTTGACAAAAATGGGCGTTCAAATCAAAATACATTTCCTGCACTTCGTGATTTTTTTGGTCAGCATATGTGTCCAAATTTCAGCAAACCGGGTCTGTAGGAAATGTGAAAAAACTAGTGCATGCTCGCCCAGTTCGTTCTGCGGAAAACATTGCTTTTGTTCGCGATAGTGTGTCAGAAGAGCCGTCAACCTCGACTCGTCGTCGTTGAAAAATTCATCTTCAGCGACGAGGCACACTTTCACCTCAGTGGATTCGTTAACAAGCAGAATTGCCGCATTTGGGCAAATGAGAATCCACGAGTGATTGTTGAAAAGCCGATGCATCCACAAAGAGTGACTGTTTTTTTTTTTTTTTATTTTTTTTTTTTTTATTAGGCGCGCACTAAAGGGTTTCTTACTATCCTTAAAATGTTTAAACACAGTGCGAGCGTTAGGAAAATAGGGAAGGATTAAAGAGGAGATGCCGTTGCACATTGGTTTTGAACCTTTGAATATCAAAATGACAGGGAAAAATAGTGCCGGGTAAAGCATTCCACATTCTTGTAGTGCGACTAAAGAAAGAATCTCTATACTTAACAGTACGTCCGAAGTTGGGCTCAAAGGTAAACTGATGTGCATTCCTAGAAATACGAGTATTACGGTTGAATTGTTTTAGGGGAGGAATGCAACTGGCTATTTCGCTAGAGCACTGTTAATGAAAATAACGGTAAAATAACGAAAGACATGAAACATTGCGTCGGTGTTCGAGAGTTGCAAATTCTTCCGTTATATATCTATCACCTATCATTTTCATAGCTCTAATTCTATCCAATAGACTCAAGTGAGTTATTGGAGCACCTGCCCAAACATGAGAATTGTACTCGAGTTCTGGACGAATAAAGGCTTTATCGATAACAGCCAGATCAGAAGGGGTGAAAAATGTTTTGCATCACCGAAGAAAACCTAAACATTTAACATCAAATATGTGATCGTTCCACAGAAGGTGGTCTGTGATACACATACCGAGGACTGAAAGCTTTTCGGTTTCCTCAATGCAAGAACCACACATGAATAGTGGCATGGGGGGTGGGTTTCATTTTGACGACACTAGACAGCATTGAGTTTTTGCAGAATTAAATTCTACTCGATTTTGGATTCCCCATTGGACAATGCTGTCGAAATCAGAATTTAGAGAGTCGGAGTCAAAACGGAGCCCTGGGGCACACCAGTATTTATTTTGTGAATTTCAGACTTGAAACCCTCCAATACCACTTGTATTGTAGGTCGGCTAAGCAGTTACCGTGAATGGTATTGGCTATCGCAAGATGATAACGGACTTCTTGTGACCGATATGGACCTGGACGATATGTGCTTCCAACAGCAGGGTGCCACTTGCCACACAGCCAACGAAACAATGGCTGTTTTGCGTTAGAAATTCAATGGCCGTGTTATCTCACGTCGCGTCGGCGTCGTGGCGATATTAATTGGCCGCCACGATCATGTGTTTTGACACCGTTGAACTTCTTTCTTTGGGGATATTTAAAAGAATTTATTGGTAAAAACTTGGTATGCAGTATGACTTCAACTGTTTTAAAGATGACATGTACACTGTACATTTTTGAGACAGAGCACAGACGCACTGACACTCAGAAAAACAGACCGACGGACGTCTTGACGAAAATCAGTTTCTTGGACCTCTTCGTCACCATAATGTTAGTTTTGATTAAAACCTCGATATTTTTTTTTTTACACGAAATTAATACTTGCCCTGTAGAGCAAGCAAAAAGTTAAAAATACGTGTCATAGCATAGCCATTTTTTGATTTTCAAATTTATCGTGTATGACTTAACCGAATTGAACTAAATTTTGTATGCTGCAGCTCGTGAACAGTTTAAAAAAATTTTATAAAACTTTCGAAAAAAAAATATTTTGGGTTGTAACAAAAAAAATATTAAACTCTTTTTTGGAAATTCAATATGTATCTTGAAAACGGGTCAGTGAATATTTTCTTTAAATTTTGGGTTGCATTTTATTTAAATGTGTCTAAGAAAAATCAAATTCGCGGGGATTTTAGGGGACTTTGGATATTTTGTTGAGTGAACAATTCTGCGTCGATACCAACAATTAAATTTCATGAATAAATTTTTGTCCACGTAGGGCCAATTTTTCAATAGTCAGATAAGCAGTCAGTTTGTACTTAATCCTCAGAAAGAGCAAAAATCTATTTTTCAATAACTTATTCCTAGGAATAGGAACAGTTAATTTATCTGTTCAATGAGACTTCAGATAAGGATAACCTTTATATAGCTTTGAACGGCCTTTAGTCCATAAAAATTGGCGTTTCGTCCCGACGTTCTCACTTGGACTCTTCAGTTGACAGTGAGAGCCTTGTCAAGACGCAATTTGTATTAAGTTCAGTCCAGCTTACATCAATTTTACAGCGAAAATCAATTGTGAACTATATCCAACCCAATTAGAATTTCTAATCAAGAATTGTTGGAAATTTTGTTACTCGTGGCCTGGCATTGTTTACATATGAGTGTTTTTTATAATACAAATTCTATATACTACTGAAATACATCAGCCAAGTAGAAGACTTAGCATTATTTAATTGGGCTTGTTGAATTATTGATTCAATATAGCTTTTAACGGCCTTTAGTCCATACGAATTGGCGTTTCGTCCCGGCTTTCTCACTTGGACTCTTCAGTTGACAGTGAGGGCCTTGTCAAGACGCAAGTTTTATTAAGTTCAGTCCAGCTTACATCAATTTTATAGCGAAAATCAATTGTAAACTATATCCAACCCAATTAGAATTTCTAATCAAGAATTGTTGCAAATTTTGTTACCCGTGGCCTGGCATTGTTTACATATGAGTGATTTTTTATAATACAAATTCTATATACTACTGAAATACATCAGCCAAGTAGATGACTTTTATGGACTAAAGGCCGTTAAAAGCTTGGGTTGGATATAGTTCACAATTGATTTTCGCTGTAAAATTGATGTAAGCTGGACTGAACTTAATAAAAATTGCATCTTGACAAGGCTCTCACTGTCAACTGAAAAGTCCAAGTGAGAACGCTGGGACGAAACGCCAATTTTTATGGACTAAAGGCCGTTTAAAGCTATATTGTATCAATAATTCAATAAGTCCAATTAAATAATGCTAAGTCTTCTACTTGGCTGATTTTTTCAGTAGTATATAGAATTTGTATTATAAAAAACACTCATAGATAACATTTATAAGAATAAATGTTTTTAAAGTCAACATAGCTTTGAAATAAACGTAAAATAAAATTAAAATTACTTTAGAAATGTTCGATATACAAAATCAAAAATATCAAAAACATATACAAACATAAATGAAAAGTTACATTCAAATTATAATATTCTACAGATAATTTTTCTCAATTCAAAAATTCAATTTTGCTTTCTGATTGTTAAAGAGCCAAATAACTTTATTCTTCCAGTAAATAACTGACTCTTTAACTGACTTTTGAAAATCGGCTCTTAACCATATTAGATTTTCTATCTTTCCTGAGCTAACTTAAACATTGACTATTTAAATAGAAAAATCTACCTTCACAGTTCTTTTATTTCTGGAAAGAAATTGTTTTTTTTTTTTTTCTTGGACTATAAATGTTTTTATCTTACCCTCTTGGGTTTTGACGGGTCCTGGTTATGAACACCGAGACTTTCTGGTCTATGCCCGTGGAAAAAAATCACTTTTGTTTTTTTTTTTTGGTGAAACATGCGGTGATAAGATTCTGAGTCGTCTGGTGTGGCGTGATATTCCAACGCACTAGCCATATGCCACGGACTGCTATATTTTTGAGACTAGTAAATTAGCATGCGACACTGGTGAACATTTCCTGAACTACACAAAATGGCCGCTACCACGGATAAACCGAGGATTCTGATCTGTATAATGATTTATCTATGGCAAATGTCCGTGGTAGCGGCCATGGACACTAGCGCCGCCATTGGTACTTTCGTTCGTCAATACACAAAAATCAAAAATATTCTCTTCGCAAGTTCCCGTTTAAAACTCTGGTTTATAAAATAAACAAACGTACAAAACTGCAACCTAGAGATTCTAGAAACAAAATACAGTTACCTCAAAAATATGCATTAATGAATCTACATTTTGAACAGGAGTGTATATTTACTCAACATTATTGTGGTGCTATGATGATTTATGTACCTAAATCAACATAATTTAAAAAGTGATGTACGCTGATTTACAATGATTTTCTAATTGAACATTTAGGTTTATTGCGTTCTCGTTTATTTGATAAATCACCTCAAGAAAATCTTGCGTAAAACAAAAGAAGCTTGAATCACCCTGTGTAAAATTAATAGCTTGTTTTTATAGCGCCTTACGATGCATTAGCATTTCTGGAATATCATCTTTTTTTATAGTAGGTACCTATATCCTATAACCTATACCTACAAACATACCGGCATAATAAAACCTCAATTTAATATAGCAATCTAAGATTCTTAACAATATATCCTCATAACCTTAAACTTTCTCGTAAAGTTTAACTACATATATGAATGTAGGTAGGTAGATAGGTAAGAAAAATCCAATTTATTGGTCTTAAATGAAATGTAAGAAGACGACGACCGACGCACTGTGATGGCCCGGTGGCAGGCGTAGAAACAATTGTTTTTTTTTGTCTTCTTTAAAAAAAGATTTTAACTGCAAAATGCGAGTCGACTAGGTGATTGTGTGTGGTGAATTAACAAGGATCACATAGCCACATTGTTAACTTAACTTGAATCCAACAAAAGAGGAAGCTAGTAAGTACCTTACCTAACCTATACCTAAAAAAGCAGCAAAAATGACGGTCGACAACAAATTTTAATTAGTATTGTTTTTTTAGGTAGGTGGACTATGATAACGAGTAAAGTTGATCTTTGTGCTATGAAACTAACGCTGGATTTAAATTGGTTTTTCTGTGGTGGTGGGTGATAAAGTTAATTACAATATGTTTTGTTGGGATTTTCAGTGGGCATTTTAAGGTATAACAACATCACCGAACGAACAAGAAGCTTGAATCTTTTTTTATGACTATCGTAGGTTATCAGATTTATACACAGTTTATACACACGCTTAAGGTTAATTCTATAAAAAGGACTAAATTCAATTACCAACTTGTTATATGTGACATTTTACATGTGTTTGTATAGTGTAGGATAATCTGACAACCAATATTATGAGTTGACCTTTTTTTTATAAATGATTCATGTTTTAAAGCGAACCAGCGAATTCGGTAGAAAATGTTTTTCTTTTTTAATGCACTTTTTTTAAAATATGTATAAACATAAAGGTTAAATTTGGAGAGCATTGAGTCACTTATATTCGAATGGCTAAAATCGTTTTTCTTTACACAAATATTATATGGACCGAGCGCTGGCTAAGGAGTTTTCGAACCTTTCAGTACCTATATGGATGAAACTTTGGTCACATACAAATTTAGGGCCGTCAAAATTAAAAACCTTACTTACTTATAGACCAAGAGCCCAAAGCAAATTGTTGTGTGCGAAAGATAACCGAAAAAGAAGTATATGAGGTGTGAGGTGTGCTAAGCCTAATGAAAGAAATGCATGTCTTGCAGTTCCTGGTGGCGCGGCGGTTTTAGTGCGTACTGGCATTTCGAAAACCCCAACAAATCATATTTGTGCGGATAATTGTGTGAACCAAATTTGTTGTCTACCGCTCCCTTTACAGGAAGGATTACAGATCCGTATGTCCAAGACCAATTGCGCGTGGCATTCACCCTGCCGAACGAAAGATTTAAAACAGGATCAAACTAGTGGATTCGCATGAGATGCAACAAACATCGAGGGTGTGTAAGTTGAATTAAGACAAAAGAAAAACTATGTGGAAGGGGGTCTATGTTTTCCCGTTTAGGTGGGTAAGGTGGCGCTATTTTATAAAAAGATGACTTAAAAGAGAAAACGATTTATTAGAAAACAACGGTAAAATTTACAATGCCCTGTTATTTTTGTATGGTAAGTCAGAAATCCCTTCTTTCATTTCCTTTTAAAATAAAGTTCATTTAATGAGCAGTTTTTGAAATATTAATTTTCAAACTCAAAAGTCAAAATTTTGAAAAAATAAAAACAAATGTTCAACGTATTTTTTTTTAATTTAACGCAATTAGGTAGTATTTTTGTTTTCAAAATTCAATGCTCTTATCAATTCATAATCAAATACTGAAAACCAATTGGTTATGGGACTTTTAATTTTCAAGATATTAAAAAATAAATAAACTCGAAATGCTATAGGGTAAAAGCGGGTGAGATGGTATACCTTATTTATTTGTCCAATATCTTCGAAAATATACAATATTTCCTTTTTTTTATTTTACATAAATATTCTTTATTAAATGTGTTATTATATACTATATTTACATAGTTTTGTAAAACAGACTTCAATTTTTAATTAAAATAATAAAAAAACATTAAGAAAAACCATCTCCCCCTATGGGGTGGGTGAGATGGTATACCGTGGTGGGTGAGATGGCGCATGATTTATTTTGTATTTATTTTGCCACAGTCGTTGCAAGTATGCTTAAATGATGTGCATGAATCATGTGCCCATATGTGGCACATGATAAGCAGCAACCAATCATCTTTTTTCTTGGTGGAATTGTATTCCTCTGCGCATCCCACACAATTTATTTTTCCGCAGAGTTGTCGGTGGTACGTTGTAAACTCTAGCAGCAAATTTAATCGACATCAGGTTTTTGTTTATGTCATTTAATGCAGCCTTCAAAGAAACTTCTTACTTCTTATAAAATGTTGGCATCGAAAAAAATTTATAACAGAGCAAAACAAAGTTTGATTTACAAAAAGAAAATATTGGATGGGTCAAGTGGTGTGCGGCCACTGTGCACCAAAGTGAACAAGTGTGCTATATAAAGCGCCATCTCACCCTCAAAAAACTTCGCCATCTCCCCCTTTTTGACATTCCCACTTATATTTTAGGCTCATAAAAAAACAGGTAGAATTTTTGCAAACTTTTCATAGACAGGTCACAGTCAATACATTGTTGTATGTTTTAATGTATCATAGGCACCAAAGAAACCTTAAATCACAGAGATTAAAAAAGGTAGAAAAAAAAAATCGGAAAAAAAACACAGGCTTTGTTGTTGCCACATTTTTTTAATTTTTTTGCATCACAGTAGAGTCGACGAACACTGGCTACTTCTTTTTGAAATGAGAAAATGAATACAAAAATGGTTTTAAAGTTTTGTTTGGACAATAAATGTAGGAGATATTAAAGGTGCGCCATATCCCCCGGTTCGCCATCTCACCCGCTTTTACCCTAACGCCATCCACCAGGATACCTATAAGAATTGGTTTGATTTATGGGAATTTTACTTGCGATATAATATATATAGGAGTAGGTTCTATAGGACAAGTTTTGGATTCGTAAAAAATTTGAACTCCAGATAATAATTTTCCCTAACATTACGATGATAGAGAACCCGACAAAAGTGGGTCACGCAATTCTGTCTATATGTCTGTCTGTCAGCCTGTATGCCTATCTATTTGTTTGTTTTGACACCGCTGTTTCGTTTTTTTTGTCGATGCCCTTACGTCAATTTTGTTGACGCCCCCAATTCATTTTTTAACGACCCCGCGTCATTTTTCTTACGCCCCATGTCATTTTTACTTGCTCTATAGGGCATTCAAAATTCGAGGTTTAAAATCAAAACTCACATAACTATGATGGAGAAGTCAGAAAAAAAATATTTTTGTCAAGACGTCACGTCGTCCTTCGGTCTGTGCGTCCTGATGTACATCGAGCTATTAGCATAAACGGTTGGACGGACTAGCTTCAAATTTGGTGTGAAGTATTTTTATGTGATTCCCTAGACAACTAGAGGACATATTTGGGTATAGCTGCCATACAACAACTTCGGTCTATTCAAGTTTTCTCGAAAACGCCTCTAACGATTTTGATTAACTTTGTACATATCATCCCTAGGCCAGTTCTAATAATGCTGCAGACCAAGTTTTTACCAAAAAATTCGAATAGTGGAAATAAAGTTATGTTTTTTTTTTTTTTTTTTGTTTAAAAAGATTGCCTTTTTATACGTGTCTACGTATATTCCCCTATCATCAGTCATTGGCTTAGTTGATTTATCATAATTTTTGGATTCGGTACTTCTAGGTTAGCCAGCAAATATTGCATCTAAAATTTATATGAATAATTTCTTTTACAAAAAAAATACAATCAACGTTTTTTGTTATTTTTAACTTTTTTTTTAAGTTTGTTTAAATCAAAAATGTGTTTTTATTATTTTTGCGTTAACGATATAAAAGTAGTAGCCAACCATTAGCATTATCTACACAATCAATTTCTAGCTTCATTATAGTTGCTAGCGAGGGCAAGTTCGTGCGAACTAGTCGTGTATATTTTTTTTTTTTTTTTGTTGATGCCCCTGTGTCGTTTATTTTTGACACCCCCATTTATTTTTTTTTTCAACAAATGAGGCATCAAAATAACTGTTGTTTTATTCATATGCAGATTAAAAAACAACAAATGAATCGATAAACGCACTCAAAGTCCATAATTCGAAACACTCTAATACTTTACCTATCCTCACATAACGGTAAGTTCGAAGTTCAATTTTTCACCAAAAATCCAAAACAATAAAAGCCTGTTAAAAATATAAAAATCATAATATCAATAGTCATACACTTTTATACATGGAACCGTGATAATTTTCAAATGTCAACTTTTTTACGCTCAACCGGAGACAATATCTTATGGAAGAAGCCATTTTTCTTAAAATTAACGCCCACCTTGAGAAGATATTACCAGAAGTCAAAAGAAGTCAAAAAGTAAAATTTTTACAAATGTCTTTCGTAAAAAAAAGTTGGTACAAATTCTGATTTAAGCTTGTCTCTCATAATCCCCTATCGATTCATGGGAAAAAAAAAACAAACAATGCCGAAAATTTCGACTTAAGAAAAAATAACTGAAGGGTTTAGTTCAAAAGTATGATAAGCCACACTTTCAAAATCTCGAGAAAATAGCATTTTAAGTTGAGACAAAAAGAATCAAATAATTTGAGCGTGATAACATGATAAGCCACAAAAACAATAATATCGCACATACCTCAGCAATTTCTGATGATGTATCATCTGATGGTCTAAAATCAGCATCAACAATACTGTTTCTTCGAGAAAACTCCTCTTTTTATAAAAACACTTTAAAAATTTGATTAATTTACACTTGTGGCTTATCACATAGCTACTGAATAATTCAATGAAAAGTCTTAATTGAAAAGGTCACTTTAGTGAATAACAATGGCCTCTCTCGGGAAATAGCCATAAGATTAAAAGTGTATGTAGATATACTATGTACCATAAGATTTAGCTAAAAAACGGTGTTTTTGAAAAAGTGTGGCTTATTATGTTATTCAAATAAGCCCTTCAATTGTATTTTATAATTTTAGTTCATTTAAAAAAAAAGTTATATATATGTCATGTTAATGTTATTTAGGTTATTTTGTTAAAAACTAATTTGTATTCAAAACACTTCTCTGCTTTTTAGTCTTTTGTTTTCAAGACGCTTTCTTATCAGAAATGTTTTCTTTTTTTGAAGTAAACAAACTAACAGGAATAACCCTTCCCTAGAAATATTATTAATTTCCTTTTAGTAAAAACCTGTGAGTATGTTTAATGTGTACATGTATACGTGTCCCTATTTCAATAGACATTAAAGCAAAAAACCTACAACACCAAACACTAAATAATTTTTTCCTCCAACCGCATTCAGGCGGTTTTTCTAATGAAATTTAAATTTAAAAATAACACTACTATTTTCCTGCAGCACGCTTTGGGCTAATAAGTTCATCATCACTCCATGAACAAGAACACGATATCCATAAAAATAAAAATAAAAAAACTTGTTGATAATAATTAAGCAATCCCATTGCGTGTTGGGATTCCCATTTCTCTACATTGCACTTCAGTTAAATGTTTTTTATTTTTATATTTTCATGTTTTGTTCTTCGAATATCCTTTAAGAATATAAAAAATCAAACAAAACATCAATGGACATGAAGAGAAGAAAAAGAGAAGTTGTCACAGGTCTGGATTAAGTTAGAAAGAAAGGCCCAGACAAAACAAAATAATTAATTTTTTCATAAGGGGGTTTTTGACAGATGGCGCATGAGTTGTGTGAAGTCTGCAGTTGCCATTTCGTGTTTTTATTCAGTATTCATGGACATTTCATCAAGGACAGATTTACACCCGAACAACGTTTTCAAATCGTTCAAGAATGGGCTCTCGAGAGACTCGCGCCATAGGTTAGGTTAGAAGGGGTGAAGGGGCAAGCGGAATCATCTCACTCGGATCTCTAATGTACCCATTGTGCTCCCCGGGAGCTGACTTGGGTAGGAGAAGGATGGGTGAGGAGAGGATGGTGGGTATCAGGGAGGGGTTATGGTAGGAGGAGCCTCCCTTAACCATCCTGAAATCTGGATGAACTTCATGATGTTTGGAGGTGGCAAAATTGAGACGCTATCTAATTCGTCGAAGAAGTATTCTCCGAGAGTTGCTCTCCTGATTTTAGCTAGGATGGGGCATTCGCAAAGGAAGTGGTATGAGCCCTCCACCGCCTCCTCATCTTGACACCCTCTTCATATGTCAGATGAGCTGATGCCCATTCTGCTCAAGTGGGTTCCCATGGAGTTGTGACCCGTGAGTATACCAACTTAAAGGGATAATTGGGGCCTGATAAGCTTAAGTAAATAGTCTGTTTTGTTCATAGAGAGTTACGGCCTCAAAGTCCTTGAAACCCGACAGGTATCAAGTAGTGTTGACCAGCGGTGGTTTGTGGCTTTTAAGAAACTGTGGTGAATTCTAAATTTTTCTTGTTCTGGAGGCATAAGTACACAGGGTATGACTTGGCTCGGTTCAAGTGTTGCCTCGTTTTTGGCCAGTTTGTCTGCCCTTTCATTACCAAAAATGTCACGATATTCTGGAACCCAACGAAGGGTAACTGTGTTTGCTGCGCCCAACTATTTTAATTCGCTGCGGCAGCAATCAATCGGCTTAGACTATCTTTGAAGAAATCAATGTTCTTACCCGTCAATTTAAGCGTGGAGAGATGCTTTGCAGCTTCATAATCTGCAAGGACCTCTACTTGAAAGACGCTACAGAAGTTCGGTAGTTTTATCGACTTGTTTACGGGTGGGTTTTCTGAAAAGATACCAGACCCTATCCCCCCGTCTGATTTGGACCCGTCAGTGAACACCGAGACATGATCTAAGTTTGTGACCCGGTTTTCCTTCCAGAGTTCTCTTGATGGAAAGTCTGCAGGTACCAACTGGGTTGAAATCAATGTGCGGAAAGATGTAATCAGTTTGAATATTAATATCGCGCCATGATAACGGACTATTTATTGCCTGAAATTGAAGCCCGAGATTTCGACAATATTATTTGGTTCCAACAAGACGGCGCGCGCTACTAGCCACACTTTTTCCATTGGGGCTACGTATATAGTCTAAAGTGTTTGTGGATAAGCCAGCTAGGATAACAAGCATTGGAAGCCAACATTACCTGGGTTATTCGCGAGATATCGAAGAAAATATGCTCGAACGCGTCATTGAAAATTGGAACGTCCACATGGACGAGCTACGGCGGCGCACAGTGGACCGACTCCATATAGTTATACGTAAAAAAACCGATGACGAAGATCACATACATATTTTGTTTTTTCTTATCTTTAATGGATTGTTGTTGACCCCCAAAATGGATTTGTTCCTTGTCTAACCCAATTTATTACAGAGCAAACGGTTTTCAAAGTCAATTGTTAAAAAAATTGCGATTACTTTTCGAATTTTAAGTTTTTGAGTAGTTCACATTATTATTAATAAAAGTGTTAATTATTGATCAATTTTGATTTAAAAAAATGGCAGTGATTTGCAAAGGTATTATCTTTTATATGGCTTAAGTTTTAAATATGTGCCTGTGTTAGTTTGCTAGATAAAAAATGTTGAAAAATTGTGAAATTAATTTTGAAAAAATCTATGTTCTGAAGAAGATATTTTGGGCAATCTAAATTAGTGCTTGAAGCTGCTTTGAATCCAAATTGTGATTTTTGAGTAGCTGTGAGTGTCTTCTTTTTGGAAATGTATATGGTATACCTCGCAAAACATTGCAAAAATTTTTTTTTTTTAGAATCACACTTTTTCGTTCCCCGTATGGACTTTTTTGAAGTTAGTAACCCATGCCTCTAAGTATTCATAAAATGTTATGCCATTATGTAGACGTCATTAAACAGCTTATCGTCCTCATTAGACAACTATCAGATCCATTGATAAATTCATATTTTGGGGAAAAACCATTACAAAATATGAAATCAATACCTTCTGAAATCTTACAATTTTCAATTGAACCTGAAACAGATACCATACGTCAAGAACTACCAACAGTTACAGAAAATTACTTATGTAAGTGACGAAAATCACAAATCACAAACCGAGTATTCTAGCTCGGATTAATCTTTGTATTTAACGATAATACACAGCAACTGTTTTCAGAAAACTCATACGTCTTTAATTTACATACTTTTAATTTTAGTTTAAAAAAATACATATCTACATATGTGTATATAGTATATAATTATATAAAATTTCTCATGATTTATGACGCAATGAATATTATTCTGTTTTTATTATTTTTTTCAAACGGTCAATATTTAAGTGTGGCAATTGTGTATTAAAGTTATTTTTTATTGAATTAATATTATTAATAATCTTTATTGTTATAAAAAATAAGCCTTATATTTTGTTGTTCATTGAAAAAATTGTTGATTTAAACATTTTATTCTCTTTAGCTTCAAATAAAGTTTTTCCGAGCAGAGTTGGATGGGTCAGCTAGGAATATAAATATTTTTAACATGTTTCTATTTATCTTGAATTTTTTGAGTGAAAGAAACACTTAAAATTGAGATTCGACTTTTTCACTTTTAAGTGCATGGAGTCGGTCCACTGTGCGGCGCGGCGCAGCTGCGGCCAGCATTTGAAATGGTTTATCTTTATAAATTCAATATAAACAATGGTCATTTTTATTAAAAACAATGATTTCACGAAATAAATTGAAATGAATTTTGTGTGTTATTTAAAAAAAAAATACTACTTGATTGATTCACAATTTGTTTTTAATTATATGTCGGTAAGGCCTTAGGCCTTTTAACTGCAACCAAATTTGCACGGCATTAGTTAGAAATAATATGACAAAACCAACCATGCCATTGGCAATATGCCAAAAATAGTGCAATCTGCTAAAAAAAACTTAAAACTTTATTTCAGTTATTCCAATTTAATGACAAAAACCTGGATTACAGTATTATTAAAATTGTTCTAGAGATTACATTTACGAATAAGTTTTATCAAAATCGTTAGAGCTGTTTAGAGAAAACTTGATAAAACCCGTTTCAGAATTTGAATGTCTGCTTTATGGAATCGCATACAGTTGCTTCACACCAAATTTTCTCGATGACATCAGGGCACACTGACGTCTTCAAACCTCTTTTGTTTGACTCGAAACCAACATAGCAAGTAAAAAACAAAACCTTGTGAGACACATATGCTACGAATATAAGCAAATAAGTTTTTCAAAAAGCTAATTCCATAAGATCCTGCACTGTGTATTTTATTCCCAGGCTATTTTCCCTCAATTAACGGGCGACCACGACTACGACAACAACCAACAAAACGAACAACAAACGTGATCGACCAACGCTTTTCAAAGAAATTGAGTTTTAATTTAAAACTGGTTGGCCATTTGAAGTTTATTTGCCACTCCCACAGTTTAATGATGGATAAATTAAAACTTTCCACGAAGCTTGTTCCTAGAGATAATAATAATATATACTACATAACAAATCGATTGTCACTTTCTTTTGAAGTCTCCTTATACTCGTACACTGTCGTCCTTGAAAAAGGACCTAGAATTATGTTTCACTCTATAATTTTGTAAGATTGTTTGAATCTCTGATGAGAACAGAACAGACCCATGCTCCATTATTGGTGAATGTGGTAACCTGTTTATGAATAAACATGAACCATCACCATCAGCGTATAGGGCCAAGGGGAGAAGGACGCGTATGGTAGTATAGTATATATAGAGGAAAACTTTGGGGGTCTAATCTGGTTTATGATTAATAACCAAAAGATGAGCTGAAAATTATTTAAGTTTAGGGGCATTTTCTGCTGTGGTTAATAACTTTTTAATGTTTTTTTTTTTATTTTGTACGAAAATCACGGTATACATACATTTTAATTAACAGTATGTTTTTTTTTATTTTTTTTAGAAAACAAGAAAAAATTTAAAAACAAATAAAATCAGGTTCAGTATTTATGGAGGGGGAAAAAACTAAAAACAGTTGGTGGGAATGTACAAAGTTCGTGTCACTGATATGTATGTAGGTTTTCTTTTAAAAAAATGTGTTTATTTATATTTTCTAAAACTAAAAAAAATTGATTTTTGCTTCAAACAAATAATTTCGAGAGTTCAAATACGTGGGTTCAAAAAGACCACATCAAAACGGAGAAAACCCGCAGTGAGCCACCCAAAGGTACTGTTGTACAAGAACTTACCCACCGTCGCACAGTGGGGCAAAAATGTCCATTTTATGGTATTAATTATTTTTTAAGGCAAAAATCCTGATTTGATGGGTTTTTGTGCTTCTATGACAAAGGTAATAGTTAATCGAAGTCTGTGGTACAGTTTGACATTTCGGGAATATTGTATGAATTAACTGGGAATTGCTTATTTAAAAAGTTTTAACTGACTAATTCTACTTGTTTAACAAAAAATTACTTTTTTTCTAACCTATGATCAAAATTTAACATTTTTGAAGAATTTAAGTGTTCTGAATTCGAATCCGAAGCTAAAAAAATTTCAAGGCTTCACGTTTTTGAGGTATTCTAAAGCAATCTCTCCACGTTTTTGATATACACTCCCTGTCACTTGTTTTAGGCCACTATTTTCACAAAAGTTTTTTCTCGATAAATAGCTGTAGGAAATATTTTTCCTGGAAATTTTTGCTACGTGTGAGTAGGTAATTATATTTTGCAATAAAAAAGTGTAAATTTAAAGGGGTAACCTGGAAATTTCATAGGAATTTCACAAATTATAAGAATGGACTGCAAAAATGGGTATATAAAAATGCGTCGCTTGATTGAGGCCACTTGAAAAATCTTATAAAAAAAGAACAAAACTATAAAAATGTTTAAACGTTATTGTATTATATTTTTGTCAACTAATAATGAGTATGACCGCCATTTTTTGAAATAAGCTCTATTAGACGGTTTGGAATTAAATCATACAGTTTTTTTAAATAATCCAGTGAAATCTGGCTCCAGGCAACGCAGTAAGCTTCTACCAAGACGTCCTTTTCTCCAAACTGTCTACCAGTATCAGAAACTTTAAGAGATAGCCAGGCTTAAAAGTTTTTGATGATGTTTGAGTCCGGTGAATAGGGTAGCTGTGGTAGAAGTCCTACGTTTTCCGACTAAATCTAGCTTCTAGCTACCCTGGAAGTATGGATAGGGGCGTTGTCTCGTTTGAATATCCAATTGTATTGTAACCATCGGGTCCGTCAGGTTAAACTTTTTTTCATCCGAAAAGGCAACCTTTTTCTATGCGTTGCTACAGGCAACATGTTCCCTGACGAAATTCATCCGTAGCTCCTTGTGTAGCTGCCGTAGAACCGGTTTCTTTTTGATTTTCATACTCTTGATGTTACCACTGGTTTAAATAATCCTTGAAACCGTCGAAATACTGGCTGATACCCCACTTTGTGACCTTACCTTTTTCCATGCGTTGCTACAGGCAACATGCTCCCTGGCGAAATTCATCCGTAGTTCCTTGTGTAGCTGCCGTAGAACCGGTTTCTTTTTGATATTCATACTCTTGATGTTACCACTGGTTTTAGTAATCGTTGAAACCGTCAAAATACTGGCTGATACCCCACTTTCTGACCTCATTTTAGGCGCTGATAGTGTGGAATTTGAAGCTAGCCGCTGAATGAGTCGCTTTCCTCGAATTGTTGTTGCTTGAGATGTGTGTCCTTTTCGTTTTATTCCATAGTTTTTAGTGTCTGCTAGATAGTTGTTGACAATGGTCTTACTTCTGTCGGTCTCTTAGCTATTTCTCGGCCTGAGAATCCCAGTTCCTTTAAAGCATCTATTGATCCTCTTTCTGCTACTGTTGACGTGTTTCCAGAGCCCATTTTAACTTGAAATTTAATACAAAATATAGTTTTCTATCCTTTCTTAAATATTTCAAACTGTTGTTTGAAAAAATCGGCGATGTTAACTTTTGCCAAGCAATTTTTGGAATGGCCTCAATCAAGTGATGCAACTTTTTATATCCATTTTTTGCAGTCCATTCACATAATTTGGGAAATTTCTATGGATTTTCCAAGTTAACTGTTTAACTTTATCCTTTTTTATTGCAAAATATAATTACCTACTCACACGTATCAAAAATTTCCAGGAAAAACATTGCTTACAGGTATTCATCGAGAAATTTTATGAAAATAGTGGCCTCAAACAAGTGACAGGGAGTGTATGTATGAAAAATGTAAACAAATTTTTTTTTGATGATTTTGAGGCTTATATCTCGGTATAATTTTTTGCAAGCAAACGTTGTTGTGAGTTCTAAAAGCACTAAAAAGTAATTTGTTTGCGACCCTTCAAAATTCGATTAAAATTCTCTGAAAAGCCAGTGCTTTTAAAAACTAATTCTGCGGAAAACATTATTTTCATATGAAATAAAGCCTTAAAACAGAGTTTCTTGCATTTTCAGACTAGAATATTTAAAAAATGGGATTTGTTGGAATTTAGAAGTTTCGAATTCGTATTGAAGGCAACGAAACCTTGGGCACGAAACCTTTGAGTAAAAAATTATATTGTAATTTAGTGTTGTTGAAATCCTAGGCAATTGATTATTCATATGTAGGAGTATGAAAAGAGTTTAATAATTTTATGAGTATAAGAAAAATTCGGCATTAATAAAAAGGAATTATATGATTGATCTTTAATGTGAAGTTGTCAAATCCGTAAGAAGTAAAAAAATACGTTTGTATAGTAAATACAAACAGTAAACATAATTCCAAACCTATACTAAGTTTAAATGTTCGACATAATAAATGTTTTCAAAAAATTTTAATTTTTATAGAACTTTCCCTTTTATAAGCAGACCTGCTTCACTTTTGCCCCAACAGAAGATATAAAGTGAAACGTAAAAAAAAGCCTTAACAAAATTTCTTTTTTTCATTTCGATTTTCTTAATACACATTTATTTTTTTGTTTTTAAAGTTTAAACATAATCTACATATTTTCTTCTCAGTGTGACTTTTTTTAAAACTTTTTTCAGATCTCAATTTCGATCTTATGGCAAAAACTAAAGTAAACCCTTTTTTAACACTTTTTCAAAAAGCGATTCGCGCATATTAAAAGTCAACTTTGATGAGCTGTCTAACCTTGACTAAAAGAAATAAACAAAAAAAATCACACTTTTCATATCAGATTTTCTGTTAACTTTAAGAGAGCAAACTTTATTATCTCGTTGCTTTAACTTTGGAAGGTGACCCTTTTTATCATCATCATTTATGGAGCTGCCCCACTGTGCGTCGCGTCGGTCGTCGTTAAATTTGCAATTAGAGTTCAACTGAATTGAGTACCTACCTACATACTTTTTGATGTCAATTTACTTTTTTTTGTTTGTGTAAACAATATTATATACTCACTTTGTGCAAAGGTTTTGTTTCTTGTTGCAATATGCTGCGTCGTCGTCCATTAATAAGCCGAATCGAAAGACAAGAAGCTCAAATTTATCAAAATTGTATGCATTGATGTATACATAGGAGTGGGATCAACAAAGTTCTATAATTATTATTAAGACCACTATTACGGTTTTGTTACAAAAATAAATAAAACAAACAATTTGAGTCACTATGGCGTATGCGTAACATTTTTGTTAGGTATTTTTAGATTATTATTTAGTAATTTTTGTTTTCTATTGTGTTATTTGGCGTGTTCAAAAAAGGAAGATTTCGGAGGGCCTCAGCAAAAAAGTCTCAGTTTGGCTGTCAAAATACTGAGGAAAAAAATGTTTGACGGAGCAAAATTTTCAGTATCTCTATTTTCTGAACGCGCTTATAACCGCCGCCGGAATAAGAAATTAGTTCCTAATAACACTCTGAAGACTGTTAAGAGTAGGGGAGAGTGAGTACGAAAGTAACAGTGGGTCGGTTGTAACATTCAACTCTTACGAAAAACTAATCCTGTGTACGTTCATTTTTTAATGTACAATTCTTCACAAATACGTGCTGAATGCTTCCACAAAAAACCAAGTGTCAGCATTTATCACAGTGCCAGATAAAGTTTAAAACGTGAAATTTGAGTGCAAAACGATTTTTTTGATTTTTGGTGATTTTTTCTTTTTTTATTTAATATAGTTAGCTATTTATTTAAATAAAGCAACCTTCTTGTAGTTTATTTTTTGCTGATTCGTATGAAATAAGTCTTTTAATGATGTGCTTAACAGTATCTCCTTAATTTATTTTTTATTTAAAAAAAACAAGGGGTGGACGTTTGTAACATTTTTTGTGTGGACGGTTGTAACATGTTACACTAACATGTCCACACTAAAAATGCAAGCTTGTCGTTTACATTTTATATTTACAAGGAAAAGTTTATACGCGAGTTTAAAGTGAGCTATGCCACGTCAACGTATAAAGTCTGATCCACATCTGTGTCGTGTGTTGTGGAGTCGTGTGTCGCTATCGCTACAATGTATTTCATGTGCGTAGAACCATATTTGTCTCGTGTGTTGTGTTGCAGTGTGGCGCATAAAATATATGGAATGACAGCGCAAACGACTCCACAACACAACACTCGACACAGATGTGGATCAGGCTTAAGAAAGAGCTCTCGAGGAATGATTTCAAGAGAGGTGTTAATATATGAAGGCAGCAGAGGAAGTCCTCAAAGTTGGGAGATCACTTCGAAGCATCGGAAGGATTCATAATGTGTGTCATGTGACACTAGATTGTTTTGTACGTTTGACAAAATTATCACGAGGCTCCCCTGGCGAAGCTGTTAATCCAGCTGTGGGATATCGAGCGCACAATCGAGTTTTCTGACATGAATACGAAGTATGTTCTTAGAGTGATTGTGTATAAAAACAATAAAACTACCGGTTTTTTCCATTTTTTTATTTCAAAGTCGAAGTTCGATGCATATATTGACCGCTGAGCTGATTTATACTGTGTTCCTTGGTTTTTTGAATTAAAAGTGATGTAAAACCAATTTAATTATTTTGTTTACTATAATTTATGTGGTGTTACAATCGTCCTTGCTCTGTGTTACAACCGACACACCCTAAAGGACGTTTGTAACATTTGACTTTAGCTTCTTTTTCACAGCATTGACTTGAAACAATCACGAGTTTAGAAATTATAAAAGTATTTTATGAAAGCCAAATGTCCTCTCATTGATATGGACTTTCTTTCATTTCGTTACGTAAAGTAGTTTTCATATTATGGTACAAAATATCAAAAATGTTACTTTCGTACTCACTCTCCCCTACAGGATACAAAAAAAAAAATAAAAAAAATACAACTTTATTTAATTTGGGGTGCATTCACTTGACATATAATGGTCGATAAGTAAGAAAAAACGATTAAATTGTAAATTCATTTACAATAATGCCCATAAAATTTGTTTTTATCACGTTAATGATCAAAAATGTCCTCCACGGATTGTTAAGCAGTTGTTTGCGTATAAAAAAAGTAAGGCTGAGTTCTAAAATGTATAAAACAAAAAGTTTTGATGCGGCAGCAATATCCTATTCATACGCATCAGCTGCGCAAACCTGCTGCTTTGTAAACATTTTACTTTGTATAAATTTGGCAATTTGGAACGCACATTATTCGGAGAGCAGACATTGAACAAAATATATGTGTCAAATATTCAAGTTTTTGAAGCACAAACAAACGTACATTCATACATACATTATGTATGTGCGCAACAGTTTTCCAAATTTTTCGAAGACGGGAAAATTCTCAAAACTTAAATAAGCAGACAGGAAGCATTATCCTTTTCACTCTTTTCACTAAACAATACATATAGATACCACAATCTTACTTGAACTAAAGAATTCTTAACAATAAAAAAAGCTTTGCTTACTGCTAAGGAATTTTTTTTTTCAAAACAAATGTCAAATAAAAGCATCCAAAAAATTATTAATGCGCAGTTTGCTCAGTTAATGCGCATCGACTACGTCCAAAGCTGGGCCGTCCAAAGCTTGGGCCTATATTCTATTAGGAACTTGTGGGAAGACATCAAAAATATAAACAATTTTAATCAGATTTTTCAAAATATTAGGAAAAGAAAACCTGATAAAGTATACCACTCTATCAAGATACCCTGCCTTACGCGAAAGTATGTATATGCGAAGGTTCTCTGCAATAAATTCACATTAACATTATGACACATTACAAAGATTTTTAATGTTTTCGACAACCTTTTGTTTCTGATCTTAATTATAGTCTGGGAGCTCGCGACAATCAAAAAGTGTCAATTTGCTCGTCATTCAAATCGTAATGTATCGTTAATTTTAGTTAGTGTGTCACCAAAATGGACCGCTTACAGCGCACCTCATGAAAAAAAAAAGACTCATTTGCTCGTCGTTTACCTTTCGTGGTTGTGTTGATTAACATCAGACGATGTCAAAAAAATACCGCTACAACCGTTTAGCGGGACAAAGTACCGCTTATTACAAGCTCTCAAAGTTGCAAAAAATTTTCAATAGTGACCCGACCGACCGACAACGAAATTATGTATTAATGTTGTTACCCGAATGTCAACCAAAGAGGAAAATAAAAAAAAAAAAATGTTCGGGGTCGAATGTTATGGCAGTGCTGGCGCGAACACAGGGGGGTGTTGGGGGTGGATTAAGTAAATGACGAAGATGATTATTTTCTTTGATGCTGCCACAGGGGCGCAGTCACTGAAAATAAAAGGACGCCAGTAATTGTTTTTGTATAAAGGAAATTACAAACTCAATATAGCTTTTAACGGCATTGTTTACATATGAGTGTTTTTTTATAATACAAATTCTATATACTACTGAAATACATCAGCCAAGTAGAAGACTTAGCATTATTTAATTGGACTTGTTGAATTATTGATTCAATATAGCTTTTAACGGCTTTTAGTCCATAAAAATTGGCGTTTCGTCCCGGCGTTCTCACTTGGACTCTTCAGTTGACAGTGGGGGCCTTGTCGAGACGCAATTTTTATTAAGTTCAGTCCAGCTTACATCAATTTTACAGTCAAAATCAATTGTGAACTATATCCAACCCAATTAGAATTTCTAATCAAGAATTGTTGGAAATTTTGTTACTCGTGGCCTGGCATTGTTTACATATGAGTGTTTTTTTATAATACAAATTCTATATACTACTGAAATACATCAGCCATGATGTAAGCTGGACTGAACTTAATAAAAATTGCGTCTTGACAAGGCCCCCACTGTCAACTGAAGAGTCCAAGTGAGAACGCCGGGACGAAACGCCAATTTGTATGGACTAAAGGCCGTTAAAAGCTATATTGAATCAATAATTCAACAAGTCCAATTAAATAATGCTAAGTCTTCTACTTGGCTGATGTATTTCAGTAGTATATAGAATTTGTATTATAAAAAAACACTCATATGTAAAGAAATTACAAACCTTTGAAGCGGAGAGCGACAGTGGAAGAATTTTTAAAATATAAAGACGACAAATTATTAGATTTATTTAGATTTATCAGTCGAACATCAATTACTTTTAAAACGACCCGCTTAAACGAAACTCGTTGAAGTGAAAAACCCAGATACTTGAAACATATTTTCAGTTAGTTTTTTTATTTTTCATCGGAAAAAACTCTCTTAAGTGAAAAAATTATGATAATGAACTAGAGCTGATCTTGGATGAAATTGAATGCAAAAAGATGGAATGCCATTTTCAGACCTTGTCACAAACGAAAATTGATGACTTTGTTTAAAAAAAAATGTAATGCTAGGCCCTGGCTCGGGGGAATCAGCATCTGTAGATTGCAGCTTATATCTTTTTGGTATTGCTTTAAAAGCACTAAGGCAGTTCGAATGATAGCCTTGGAAATTATTCACTGTCGTGGGTAAAGAAACCTCACTTCCCTTAAAACATTTATCAGAACGAATTTTTAAAATTTTTGAACATTGTTCGAGACCGGTTTGTTTAAACAAAATATTTTTTTATTTTTGCTATTACAAAAAAAATACTTTTGTTTTACCATGATCTACGATAGTTAACACACTTTTGTGATTTGTTCTATGAAAGCCTATTCTTTCTTTTTTATAAAGAGAGATCGAATCGAACATACATCAGAAAATAATGTATTATAAGATAACAACAGTATATCCTGAAAAAGATCAAGAAATCCCATGAAATCAACCGGCTTCCTATCGTAGAGGAACAAAAACAAGAAGCTTTCTCTTTCATTCAAAAAGAAAGTCATATCAAAATGATGTAGAAAATCTTATTTAACAGTTTTCAATTATCTTCTATTAAAAAAAAAATTACTCGGATCATCATATGATTACAAACCTGTGACCTTCTGATTACTAGCGTGATACACTTCGTCTAGACTAATTTTCTATACGAAAACTGAATGTTAAAAATAACATTTTAATCTTCTACATGTTTTAGTAGGCTTACTTACTATAATTTTTTATTATAGTAAGTAAACCTATTAATTTCTTATTATTGTATCATTTAATATATAGATTTACTTATTATAATAATAAAGATTTTTTTAGTATGGAATCATTTAAAAAGATAATACAGTACAACACGGATATAAGAAAAACTGATAATCCAAGAAATTTCTTTCTTATATCCGAGTTTTCCTTATATGCAAACAACGGATATAAGAAATACTATTTCTTATATGAGAAACACGGATGTAAGAAAGGACATTTCTTACACAGACATAAAACAGACACAAAACCAAGCAATAACTCATATTTAGCTATTTACTGAGTATTCAAACGTTTTTTAAGTCGTTTCTGCAAAAATTAAAAGCTGTCATTAACCATGAAACTATATTTATGAGCACATACTAGTTTTGGCAAAATTAAATTAAAAAATGATGAAGTAAATTTCTTATATGCGTACTTTTTTGTTCTTGAGATTAATATTTGTGCAAAGAAATGATTTCTTATAGCCGTGTTTTTCTTACATGCAAGTTTCTTTTATACGACCAATTTCAAAGGGAATTCAAAGAATAAGACACGGGGGCATGTGCATAGTCGCAGATAGACCCAGGTTTAACTAAACTACAGTTTAAGACAATTTTACCTCAATGAATACAGACCGATTTTACTTATAAATTGTTGGTTTTATATTTTTATAGTATAATTAACTTGGTATACTACACAAATATCTTCAAATATTTTGATATGATAAGCTTAAAAAAATAGAATCAACGTCCGAAAACTCAACTAAAGCTATGTTTAACTTAGACTCAGGTCTTAAATGACTATGAATACGCCCCACTGTTTTTTTTGTCTGCATTTCTTATAAGCGAGTTTTTCTGAAATGAGTGAAACTCTAATAAGTTTTTCTTTATTAAATTAATGAGTCTCTCAAAGAAACAATTAGATTTCGCTTAGTAAATACCATTGTTTTTGTATATAAAAAGATTTCCTATAAAAATCTAGTTAAATAAGGTTTAAAAAAATTCCCGCCACTTTGATTTAGCTGAAGAAGTAACCAAACCAATTTCTCGGAGGAAACAATAAAAAGCCTGTTCTTTATTAGTTTCTCATGATTCTTTGTAAGGTACTTAGGGATATTAAAAAAAAAAAAAGCTTGACAAAATTAGTCTTGTTTTCTTATTTAAATCTGTATGTTATACGCATGTATATGAAAAGTTGTTTTAAATGTAAGATAAAGTTCAATTTCAAAGGTTAATTATTACTCAAATTGTTTCAGATTTCTTTTTAAATTGTTTGCCACTTCATTGTTATTATTTATTGTTATTGTTTTTATTTTAATCAAACTTTTTGGTAAAACGGACTAAAGAATTTTTGGTGTGTAACTATTTTTGTATTTTTTTTACCAAAAAATATACAGAAGATTATAATTATCCTGTGCCGAATCGGATAACGGTCAATTATAAAAAGAAAGTTGATCTTTTTTCAACTGTATTTGTTATATCGATTTATTATAAAAGATATAGACATACAGTTTAAATATTATTTTTATTATGTTATTTATTATTTTTATAATTAATTTTTGACTTTTCAATTTCATCCAAGATTAGCTCTAGTTCATTATCATTATTAATATCTGGGTTTTTCACTTAAAGGAGCTTCTTTTAAGCGGAGTGTTTTAAAAGTAATTGGTGGTCGACAAATAATGAAAAAAGTGCTTCAGAAAAGAGGGTTTTTCTCTTAATCGGGTTTTACTGTATTGAGTTGTTAAAAAAAAATACACAAAGATACAGTTTAAATATTATATTTATTATGTTATTCTTTATTTTATAATTAATTTTGGACTTTTGGGCAGCTTTTCCATAGAAGTATTTATAGGTACTCCATGGTGCAGCGGTGAATTCGAAGAGCGCTTAAAGTGACTTTGTCCCGCAAACGGAGTGTAAGACCATGATTTTCACATCAGTGATAAAGTAGTCTGTAACCAAGTTTAATTTCAATTACGAGCAAATAGGTCGAATTTTGAAAAATGTTTGCAACTTTGAGCGCTTGTAAGCGGTACTTTGTCCCGCTAAACGGTTGTAAGCAGTATTTTTTTGACATCGTCTGATGTTAATCAACACACCCACGAAAGATAAACGACGAGCAAATAAGTAGTTTTTTTTTTTTTTTTTTGCATCTTTCAAAAGTTTTGACAAAGCGTTGTCCCACTATCTGGTTGTAAGCGGTCCCTTTTCGTGATGTTCACTTCCAAATTGAAGCCTACAGAGTGGTCCCATCGACGAGCAAATAAGTCATCAAAAACTGTCGCGAGCTCCCGGACTATTATATCGCCAGACAAAATTAGAGTTAAATTAATTATTGTTATTTATTTTCTACTAATATTCTCATGCTAATATTTTGCAAATATTATTCAAGATGTAAGTTATCACGGTCAGTCATTAACCTGACACACAAAAAGTGCAGACGATGCACACGCGCCTCCGTTCTACAGGTTGTTCCCACCGTGGAATCTGATGTTATTGGATTTACATAGGAAGTGCAAATCAGCAAAATAGATATTAAATAAAATAAAATATACCTCGAATAAAATAATAAGAGAAGAATTTGTGCATTGTTATTTGGACTTCTACCGAGTGCGGTACTCATAAATCAACTACTAATTGTACAAACTACTAATTGTGTTTTAATTAAGGACTAGTGGTCGGTCCTTTAAAATTATATTTTTTTTTAGCTAAGTGTGCGAAAACTCTTTGCTTGTATATTAGCTTATGGCTACTAATAAAACACTGCTAAACCTCAACAGATTTCCCAAACAAAAGTTATGCATTTTAATATTTTATAAGAATTATTGTTCTTAATGTCGCCATTACACTGTATGTCTTCTAGCTTTGGAGAAAGTTGAAAATTACGAAAACAATCATTTTTTTTTCTTAAAACATTTTTTTGGATTTGTACGTAAAATATTTTTTTTTTAACTTATTTATACCAATTGAAAAAAAAATATATTTACCCTGTTTTTAGGAAATTTCGCCTGTGTGCGGCACTTAAAGTTAAGTTCATATTTTTGCTTACACATTTACTTTTAATCTTTACTGGACTCCCGAATAAGATATTTTCATAATCTGGACCGCAATTGAAATTAATTGCTGACCCGCCTGCTCTAGAGTGTGTCAATGTCAGTTTTTGGTGATCGAATTTCGGCCAGAACAAGAAATTCACTATAATAAAATACCTCGCAACCATTCCTGTGTGCGGAATGGAAGGGACCTACAATTTTATGCCAAATCCGAACGGCTAGACGAGAAGCACTTAATCATGACAAGCTATAGGTACTCTTGGAGGATTTGTCAATTCCTCGCAAGAGGCCCTGTAAAAAACTTTTTAGGTTTTAGATGGACGAGGATGGGAAGTTTTTGTAAACTTAGTAGCTCTAATCAATTTATTTTATCTTTCAAAATATTTATATTATTTTTCATCACTTGATTGTAAGCTCTAGTTCAATAAAAAGTTTCCGCTCTGGGATTTATTTCATTTAAATTATTTTATTTTATTTGAAATTGGATCAACTTTCTACAGAAGTGAACCCAGACCTCCACCGTGACAACGCCCTATCCATTACGCTACGGGCTACTACCTCCTGAATTTTTCCGAAATTCTTTTTTTTTAATTTTTCTAGGTTATAGATATGTAGGTATACCTACCTTATTTAGTTTTGGTCCCATTTATGATTATGACCGATCTTTATTGAACTATTTTCAAATTTCACCTCTTTCAAAAAAAAATAGATTTTTTTCGTACCTGCACCTACATTGCCAGCCAAAACAAATATCATAGGATTTTGAAGAAAACGAGGAGTGTTATTTTACCCCAATATTTTAATTTTTGTTATATACATACACACTGGTAAATATGAATCCATTAATTATCCAGTAATTATATGATTTTAAAAGATACCTACATATTTATTCTTGACTCGTATTTTTCTTCAAACGCTAATACTCGTAGATCATACAATTTTCTTTAATCCATATCGCCATTATAATTCTCTATTAACTGACTTTACACTTCTTGTCGTTTATTCATTATGATGATAACGATTATAAACGACTTGTCCCTTCATTTTATACATATTGTTAATCACATGCTAAGAAAAACTTGTCATATGTGTATAACACACAATATAACAGAACACCTCGCGCTAATCCTTTAAATCTACTCTGACCTTTTGAAAAATTTCTTTTGATTAATTACCATCCCCCTTAATTAATACCTAGAACTAGATAAATTGAATGAACAAAACTAACGTTATGGGAGGTAGATACAAAAAGGTGTAGAAAAAGTGTTGTTGCTTTGATGAATTTCAATTCGAATTCATTGCCCTCAAATACGATAGTTTATTTCTTCTCAGCACAACAATATACACATACAATTAACAATATACAAACGAATGTATCTGAAAGATAAAATGCCATTAAGCAGCAATATAACTACATTACTACACTAGGCATTGGCATAGGTACACCTACATGTAGTTTAGTAAAATACAAGAAGTCGAATGTTAACTTAAATTATTGTCAGTGGACATGTTTCCGAATACAAAATAAACTCTGTTTTCAACCACCCTCATTATTAGAAGCCCCAAGCACTTAATTGTTTGTCTCACACTTTGATTCAATCAGCATTGTTTTGTCTTTAATTTTACTTCTTAAACACACATAAGTTCATAACATAGCAAGGTCCAGTAAAATGCCTTAAAGTTGGAAATTGAAAAAAAAGCTTCAGGTAAACCTATACCTATATATACCTACTGACAGTGCATCTTAAAATGATAACCCCTACTGCGATTGTCAATCATAGATTGATAGTTGATAAATACTGAAATTCGATATTAAAAGCCAACCGCTAACATTTTTAGCATTGGGCCCTACCAATAAGAAAATATTAAATATTTAAGTAAAATGGACAGTCCATACCATTATGGTCCATGTACCTTAAATATTAAAGTCGTTACTAAATTTGATTATTAGTAGGACCCTTTGAGAATGATGCAAGCCGTCGTTAATTACAAGAAAATTAGCAAAAATCGATGAATTGTTGATTAGATTTTGAATAAATTGCCTTCTAAAATTCAAAATTTAAATATTTATCAACTATCAATCAATAATTGACAATCGCTTAATAGTGGTGGATTAAATTAAGAACTATACTGATACCGTAAGCATGGAATAATACTAGAAAATTAAAAACGAGCCAAGGAACCGATTCATGTTAAATACTTTTGAATTTGTTGCTACCCGACACAATTCGGATCCAATTTAAGTAGATATTTTTGAAACTCAAGTAAAATGTCATAATTCACGTCTTCTCTCGTTTACAAATAAGCCAGTAGCCAAAAATGATTTTTCGTAAAGCCTAGTACGCTGCTGATGCGAAACGAAAAATCTCATACAAAAATGACATGACAAAATTATAAACGAAAAATTTCGTTGTGTTTTTCGTTCTGTGGTACGCTGTTCGACCAGCGAAATTGATGATTATACCAGATTGTTTTTGACAAGTCTCTACTCTCTTTTCGCACAGAATTAATTGTGTGCGGAAAATGACATTTGGGTTTGTTCGTGTTTTTAATTGTTTTTACTTTCATTACAGCATGGCTTTTGTTTGATTTTTTGCGTTAGGTTTTGTTTTATTTATTTGCAATTTGTGAAACTCTCCATGAATATTTTATGCTGTGTTTTCGCAAACATTTCGTTGTCATTTTCGAGATCACAGGAAAATTTCGTTTCCCAAGAGTAGCGTACTAGGCTGCAAATACACACCGTTCAAATATTATGATTTAAATTGGTATATAGATGTGTTATCTATGAGTATATTGAGTACTAAAAAAAATCAGCACGGCTGTAAGTATTGTGCCTCAGATGCCATTTTAAAAAACGCAGATTATTAGCTAATATCTCGAGAACGATTAATCGTATTTTTTTTGTTCACATACATTATATGTATACCTACACATGCATATGTATGTAACAAAATCATCTTTTTTTTTCTTCATACAAATTCCACGCTTTAACTCTGAAAGTATAAATCCTACAAAAAAAAAACTTCGTATGAAGAAAATGAAGATTACTTTTTTAGCAGATCTATCAGTTAATCACCTGATAAATATTTTTAATAAAAACAACTTTCCTTTCAATGACAATATCAAATCAGATAGTTAAAAAAAAAAAAATGTGCACGATATTAATGTTTTTATTTTATAAGTTTTTTTGTAAGTAATTAAGTTATTAGTGTAAAGAAAATAATGCACCGTTAGTTAATCCTAACCCACTTAAATATATAAAATAACCTTGTTTTCTATTTGAATATTTAAAAAACTGCTATCGCATTATTTTAAATCGTTGCAAATTAATTTGACCCAGCCGGCAGTACGGAGAGGCAAATCTAAACGAACGAAAAGAAAACAACAACAAGAGATAAATAAAAATGAAGCCGAAAATTACAGATGACGATACTTTTTTATAAATGGTGGTCTATAACACCAAAATGGGAACTGACACA
Source organism: Melangyna quadrimaculata (assembly GCA_949320155.1). Lineage (NCBI taxonomy): Eukaryota > Metazoa > Arthropoda > Insecta > Diptera > Syrphidae > Melangyna > Melangyna quadrimaculata. The sequence goes on along the minus strand of OX439483.1, from coordinate 64,031,731 downwards.
TTTTGACACTGTTCTAAACATGTCCACTAAATTTCAGTTTCTTAATAAATATTTATGGGACATGGTTAATTTCCTTGAATTTGCACTACAATTTACTTTGTTAAATTCATGCATTAAAAAGAGTAGCCATGCGATATCTATAACTTATTTGTAATTGCTTCTCTGATTTTGTCAATCTAAATCTGTCCATTTGACACTTGAATGGTCTTTATAAATGGCAACAAGTTCCCCGGATATCGCCACAAACCAAAGATGCAAAATGGCTGTTTTTTTCAAGATTGTTATGTTTTTCCAACGCGAATTGTTTTTGGACTTTTCACATGACCACCAAAAAACATACCTACCTGTTAAACATTTTGTGTGCTCAAAATCTTATTTGACTGAACTTAATTAAGAGTGTAGATTTTCTTTAAAAAAATTATGTACATATGTATATATGTACAATGTACATATCAACTTTTGAATTTAAAATACTAAAAATCGAATTGACATTTACTCATTCACATTGATGATTTTTCTTTTTTTACATTTTCCAATTATTTTTATACACAAATTAGTAAATTATTTCACCTTAAACTATCAACTATAACTAAGCCTCATAAGTTGGATAAATCGACCTTTTTTAACATTTCAATTTTTTTTTTTATTAATGAAAGCCCTCCTAGGGCAAGATACATATATATTACAGGTAATAGAATAGCGTGTTCATTTTTGTTCAGTTCTGCGCATGTTGTCAAAATCAATAATAAAAAAAATTGAATTTCAAACAATCACCACAAATTTGTTTTTGTTTACTGTGTACTTACACAAGAGGTAGCCATAATTTGTTTTTGTTTACTGTGTACTTACACAAAGGGCAGCCATATTTAAATTTGACAAGCTGCGCCTGATAACCTTAGATATGTGTACTGTGCTCCTTGTCCTAGGGCTTTTCTGGTTAAACTAAAGCCGGAACTACACCTGTCTCGTGTGTTGTTTTCTGGAGTAGTGAGTCCATAAGTATATTTTATACGCTATACAGTAGCACAACACGCGAGATGGTAAATGTGGTTCTACGAATATGAAAAAATAAAAAACGATAGCGACACAACAAACCACACAAGGCAAGTATGATTCGTGTATATAAAAAGTTTCATTTTTAAAATTAATCAATTGTTCATCAACTTTTGAATTAAAAATATCAAAAATTAAATTGATGGGTCACTCACAAAAGTATACAAAATTTTGTGCGCTTTCCTAATATTTTTTATTCACAAATGTAGTGCCACTTTTTGGATTTGTTTAGGTCATCTTAGGGCCTAATTCAAAACACAGTCCATTCAAAACTTTATTTTCTCATTTTCACTTAAGTTTGAGGTCACTCAGGGGCGTATACAGCTTTAGTTCTTGGGGGGGGTCATGCAAAAAAAAAATAGCACAAACTTATATTTGTTAAAAGTCAAGTGCCTTATATTTTTTTTTTTTCATATTTTACTGTGCGTAGCTATATAAAATAAAAGCGAAAAAATCATAATTAACTATACTAAAGGGTTTTCCAATAGGGACGGGTTGAATTTGGCAGCTCGTGGCGGCCATATTGTTTCTTTTACTTTCGGTCAAAATATCGTCTTTGAATCATTCACTACAGACAAATCATCATGGTGAGTTACAGCGTCGAGCAACACGTGCAAATGATGTTTTAGAGCAGTTAGAAGTTTATCCCAATTTTGGTCGAAAAATCATGTTTAGCGAAGAGGGCCATCTTTGGATGAATGGGTACGTGAGTAAGCAAAATTGCCGGACTTGGGACGACACTAATCCACGCGAGATTTACGAGGTGCCAATGGATCCAAATAAAGTAACTGTTTTGTGTGGATTTTGGGCTGGATGCCTGGAGGCGTCATCGGTCCGTATTTCTTCGAAAATGATGCTGGCCAGACCATCACCGTCAACGGCGATCGCTAAAGGTCGATGATCACCAACTTCTTGTGGCCTAAATTGGATTATAAGGACACTGAAGATATATGGTTTCAACAGGATGACGCTTTGTGCCACACAGCCTAATACACAATCGATATTCTGCACGAGCGGTTTCATGGTGTGGTTATCTCGCGCCGAGGCAACGTGAATTGGCCACCAAGATCGTGTTATTTGACCCCTTTGGACTTTTTTTTGATGGGCTTTTTTAAGTCGCAGTCTATGCGAATAAGTTGCAAACCACCTCGACCCTCAAAGACAACATAATCGATGCCATCGGTCAAATTCAGCCTGATTTATGCGCCAAAGTCATCGAAAACTACATTTTCACTACGCCAATTTAGGCAATTTCGTTGAAAATATATATTTCGAACTGCCAAATCTATTCAAAATGAAATGAGCTACCTACCTTTACAAAAAAATTAACAAATTTAAGACGAAAACACTTTTTTGGTATTTGCAGAATTACCTCATTTTCGGTTCCAAAGAAAATTAAAATAAACAACTGAGTCGAAAGAACCTTCATTAGCTGGACCAGTGAATACGCTATTCGTTTTTATTCCTGACTGCTACATTTCTTATTTCGGAGGGCCTCAGCAACAGCATACAGCAATCTCCAGTTGCCTGACCAAAGAGAATCAGTTAAGCTAGCTGTGAAAATACTGAGGAAAAAAATTTTTTGGATTCGCTTGATCATTTGTTTTGAATTTTATTCGGAATTTATTTTAATCTTATCAAAGTTTTTATTTCAGCGAATTGAAGTTGCAGGAAAAATTACTAAAATATCAAAGGTTCTGTGCACTGTTTTCTGTTCCTTAATTTTAGTAAATAGATATAAATATTCACTACTGAAAAATCAATCAAATTCAAAAATGACCACTTGTGTAAATTGCTCTTTTTACAATAGTGGAAAAACTAAAATACATTACTTACTTACTTTACTTTTGATGGCGCTCACAGCCCAGTATGGGCTTCGGCCTCAACTAACAAGCCCCTCCAGCCAGCTCTGTCCCTAGCTAGCCGCTTCCAGTTGCGCACACCGAGTGCTTTGATGTCGTCATTCACTTGATTGCACTACCTGTTACGGGTTCTTCCTCTGCTGCGTACACCATCGGGGTTGGATTCTAAGACTCGTCGGGCAGGTGCGTTGCTGTCCATACGCTCCACTTCCTCTCAAAGCACCCTAGCAGATTTTTATCCGAATCTTTCAGTGTCAATGCTTCTGACCCATAAAGCAGAACCGGGATGATTAGGGTTTTGTATAAAGTCTCCTTGGTTCTCTGAGAGAGGGCCTTACTACTTGAATGCCTCCTAAGACCGAAGAAACAGCGGTTGGCAAGAGTAATTCTTCGTTTGATCTCTGCACTGATGTCATTCTGCGATGTAATAGTAGAGCCCAGGTAGACAAAGTCCTTGACAACTTCGAAGTTATATCTGTCCATCGTGATATTTTGCCCGAGTCGACGATGTTGAGATTCCCCTCTCGATGACAGCATATACTTCGTCTTGTCCTCATTAACCGCCAATCCCATTCTAGCCGCCTCCGATTCAATGCTCGCAAATGCCCATGCCACAGCTCGCTTCGTTCTGCCGACAATGTCTATGTCATCCGCATATGCAAGCAATTGAACGGACTTTTGATAGATTGTACCGCTGGTGTTGACATGTGCGTTGCGTACAATGGCTTCAAGAATGATGTTGAATAGGTTGCATGATAACGCGTCGCCTTGCCTCAATCCTTTCTCAACATCAAAGGAATCGGTGGTGTTCTTACCCATTTTGACGGAGCAGCGAGATTTCTCCATCGTCATCTTGCACAGGCGGACGAGTTTGGCAGGGATGCCGAGACTCGACATGGTTTTGTATAATTCGTCCCTTTTCACGCTATCATACGCGACTTTAAAATCGATAAAAAGATGCTGTGTATCGATCTGGAATTTCCGGGATTTTTCTAAAATCTGTCGGAGTGTGAACATTTGATCGACGGTTGACTTGCCTGGTCTAAAACCGCACTGATAGGGGCCGATCAGATCGTTGACAAAAGGTTTTAAGCGGTCACACAGGATGGCCGACAAGATTTTATAAGCGACGTTTAAGAGACTAATTCCTCAGTAGTTGGTACATTTCAGAACATCTCCCTTTTTATGGATGGGGCACACTATACCGAGGTTCCATGCATACTTTCCTCCGACCAAATTTTGCAGATGAGCTGGTATATGCTCCTAGCCAATTTATCTCCCGCTGATGAAAATACATTACATTACATTACATTTTCGTTGCGTTTCAAGAATAGTGTGAACAAAGTTCACGAGTGATTTCGATATGCCTCTGATTTGGAAAAAATGTATGTCACTAAGACTGCCACCGATGGAAAAGTGAAAGGCACCTTCTAAAATAAATATGTACATCAAATATACCTAATCTTTCTTACCAGTAAGCCTTTCTGATAAAAATAATGGGCAAAATTGTTAAATTCTACGAGCGTAGTCGCTTTTCGTCAATAATTCCATCCGACTGGTCAAACGGTTCACCGCAAGGAGTTCCAAAAAATCTCCTTTACCATAGCTATTGGCTTTTGCATTATGGGATTCATAGGTTACTTTGTAAAAGTAATCCACATCCAAATCAATAACAATATTGTTCGATCGTAAATATTGAATAAGTGCAAACAAAATCCTTTCGTAATAGGTTTTCATCATAGTTTTATATTATTATGTCTTTTATCGTTAACATTAATATTTTTTGGTTAGAATAACTATAAATCGAAAGTTATCACTTTTTTGCTTTTAAAAATAATTTGTCATACAGAAATCAAACAAAACAATTTCTGTATGTGTTCTATAATGTGTTTAAAGATTTTATTTTCAGAAAAAAAATGTTCTTTTTTTTGAAAATCATATTAGTTTTTACTTTACTGAGTGAAAATTTGGTAACAACTCCGCACTTTGATTTCTGTTTGGTTTAACAGGTTTTGGCTGTCATCTCAAAACGGAAACTAGCCTATGCATATATTTTAAGATTTGAATGTATTATCATATGAGAAGTTTGTTGTTGTGTTAAATTTCTTATTGAATTGAAGTTACCAACATTCAAATTCTCTATTGAATTCTAAACTAACAATCAAAATCCTACTAGCTTTCTAAGTAACCAACTTTCATTTTTTTTTTCTATGTGGTTACTAAATAATTATTTCAGATCAACAAAATAATCTTGAGTTCTCGGGGGGGGACATGACCCCGTGACCCCCCCCCCCCTGTATACGCCGTTGAGGTCACTTGTACTTTTTAATTGAATTATATTCATTCACTCCACTTAAAAGAAACCGAAGTAATTTTACTATTTAAATTTCTTCATCTTCATTATTAAATCGCTTTTAATAAAACTTGTATCGCCCTCTGAAGCCATTGTACGCAACGCACATGTCAACACCAGCGGTACAATCTATCAAAAGTCAATTGCTTGCATATGCGGATGACATAGACATTGTCGGCAGAACGAAGCGAGCTGTTGCAGGGGCATTTGCGAGCATTGAATTGGAGGCGGCTAGAATGGCATTGGCGGTTAATGAGGACAAGACGAAGTATATGCTGTCATCGAGAGAGGAATCTCAACATCGTCGACTCGGGCAAAATATCACGATGGACAGATATAACTTCGAAGTTGTCAAGGACTTTGTCTACCTGGGCTCCACTATTACATCGCAGAATGACATCAGTGCAGAGATCAAGCTAAGAATTACTCTTGCCAACCGCTGTTTCTTCGGTCTAAGAAGGCATTTAAGTAGTAAGACCCTCTCTCAGAGAACCAAGGAGACTTTATACAAAACCCTAATCATCCCGGTCCTGCTTTATGAGTCAGAAGCATGGACACTGAAAGATTCGGATAAAAATCTGCTAGGGTGCTTTGAGAGGAAGATTCTTCGTGTGATTTTCGGTCCGGTGTGTATCGAAGGAGTATGGAGGAGAAGATTCAACGACGAGCTATACGGGCTATACAGCGACGTTGACCTGGTCAAAAATCTGAAAATACAGCGGCTGAAATGGCTTGGGCACGTGGAGCGTATGGACAGCATCACACCTGCCCGACGAGTCTTCGAATCCAACCCCGATGGGGTACGCAGCAGAGGAAGAACCCGTAAGAGGTGGCGCAATCAAGTGAATAACGACATCAAAGCACTCGGTGTGCGCAACTGGAAGCGGCTAGTTAGGGACAGAGCTGGCTGGAGGGGCTTGTTAGTTGAGGCCGAAGCCCATCCTGGGCTGTGAGCGCCATCAAAAGTAAAGTAAGTAAGTATCGCCCTCTGGCCGATATTCGACCACAAAAATCTCACATTGACAGACTCTACAGTCAAAAAATTTGTTTGAAAATTAAATCACATTAGATCGTAGTGAATCCAAATCTAGTCCGAAAATCCTTTATCGAGATATTCCAATAAAAAAATCATAGCAAAACTATTTATCAAAGGAGAATAGGCAAAAATATGTGGGACCTGAAGCCCAGGCAAATTGTACTTTTTCTGCCAAAAAAATTCAAGTGAAGGTTTTTAAACGCAATTGTCTTTATTTTGCCATAAGAAATACTGTCGCCAAAGTCCATTACCAAATCGTATGCGCGCCAATAGTTATTCAAGGTTAAATGTCGAAAATATCAGTTTTTTCCATAAAACTCGGAAACGGTAAATGCTATCGAAAAGTGTTTCACGCAAATCTTGTAGATTATGTCATTTTCAAAAAAAGAAGTTATGACAATTTTTTTCTAACGAACCACCGTAAAGAAGATATCGACATTACAAAAATTGAAAAATGTCGAAAATTGTCGTTTTTCACGTTTAACTCCTAAACGGTTCAAATTTTTGAAAACATCTGAATACAAAGTTTGTACATTATGTAAATCCCTACAAGAAAAATTTATTATTTTTTTCTTAAAAACAACCACTTTAAAAGATATAATTTTTTTTTAAAGTCTGACGAAAAGTTCAAATTTCTGTTTTTTTTAGTTTTTTGCTCTTAAAAACACAAGTTGTCGAAAAAAATCTTACGCTCAGTTTAAACATCACAATATTCCCTTCAAAAAAATATAAAACTTTTTTCCATACGAGTCATAAGTCGCAAGATTTTCTGACTTCAATAGTGTCAACTGTCAAAAAACCGGTTTTTGGCATATATCTTTTAACCCCTAAGCTTAATCGAAAAATTATATAACCAAATTTGTACATTATATAATATTATATTAGCGTGAATTGACAGTTTTTTTCTATAAGCCATAATTTTTTGACATCATTATTTAAATAAAAACACCAAAAGTCTAAAATACCGGTTTTTGGCTCTTTACTCTTAAATGACTAATTTTTCGGAAAATATTTTATGCCTACTTTGCAGATGTGAATAATCCCAAGAGGAAACATTAATACACTTTTTTGCGTAAACGCATCAGTTGCAAGATATTGCGACTTCAAAAATGGTCAAACTTCGGAAAAATAGTTGTACATACATTTTATTACAAAATCCTGTTTTTTCGAAGTTGTCCATTTCTGAAGTCGCAATATACAATTATACAAAAAATATACAAAAAAAAAAACAGTACAATTGTGGGCACTAAATGCACAATTATTCCCATTCATTAAATTCGCAAAATCGAATAAAATAAAGTACTATTTTCGTACCGTTGGGGAGAGCGCTCACTAGGCAACTTTGTTGCCGCCAACTTTCAGTGTATTTGGATCGGGAGCAACAAAAAGTTGTTGGGCGAGCAACTTCAAGTTGCCTTATGGGCGGCAAGCCTTAAGCGAATTATTCGCCCATTAGCCATGATATTGTTTGTTATTATTGGTCATTGGTATAAAAGTTAATTTATTTTGGGGCCTGTTCAGTTCATCTAAGGTGACCAATACTGTCATTTCAATGGAACACTATTGTAATTCATTTTTGCTCCATTTACAATCTTTTTGCCATAAACTGCCTAAAACCCATGGTTGACAGCTTTGTGTCCATATAAAAAATAATGTACTAGGGCTAAGCTTTCCAACGATATACCGCACCCCCATAATGAAAGTGACCTAATTCAAAAATTGCAATTTGTGGGAAATGAGCAATAAAGTTTTCAAAAAAGTATAGTTTTGAGTAAGTTTGAACGTATCTTTTACATATTTCATTGGAAATTATTGATTCTTTGCGGAATTATTTATTACTCGCTTATGCACAAATCGATAACATAAAATTCAATTTAAATATTTTTAAAATACATATATATTTTGAGATAAAATACAAAACCGTTTCAAATTAAGTCACTCTATTGCAAAAATATTTCCGTGTTTCTGGAACTTTTTACGAGTTCAGCCTGTTTAAGACGCAAGTTATTGCCACAACTCCTGAGACTCAATCTAAAAACGGTCACTAAAATCTTATAAATATTTTTGAAAAAACAGACTTATATCAAAAAAGAGTCAGCACAAAAAATGTAATGTACTTACCTTCACAGTATTTGGAATTAACTACCACAATTCGAAATCCGTCGATTTAGCACACATCAACTCACGAGCACGTCTGGCGCAAAACCGATTTGGTTTCTTTCACATAAAATGCATAGGTGAATAGCTTGCTCAACTAAGATATAGATATACTATGTATATATATTTGTTAAACAAAATAATTTTTACAATTTGACTTATAATAACTAGTTAGATACGATGATATTATACATTTATTGGCACATAGGGGGCCTAATCTTATACTTTGTCTTAAGTTTAAAGGATTATAAAATATAAAATACATGTCAAAAAATTAAATCTAAAAGTCAGCTGATTTTATTGTCCTCGGGGTGTTCCGTCCCGGTTGTCAAGTTGTGGTTTTGATGGGGGGATGGGTTGGCCTTTAGCCGCGGTGATATACTGACCCTGTATCAGCGTATAACGAAACTGCTGGCTCGTTGTCCGTGATGATGTTGTCAACCAGGATTTCCATCGTACTGAGGTATCTCGGCTCGGGGTGTCGCTGCTGAGTGGCCATTCTTCTCATCAGTTGATTGCTTGATCAACTAAAGTGACCGATGTAAAGACTGTCCCGTTCTTACTCATCATTCGGTATCTTTTTCAACACAGGGATTTAGAGATACCTTTTTAAGGTCAGTTTATTGCGAAATCTGAATTTACAGGAATTTTGAGTTAGGTCACTTTTATTCTGGGGGTGCGATACATACATATATATATCTCATTCGTGGGCAACAGGTAGACCAAAATGCCCATTCTCCTATAAAATTCGAGTATTTCAAAAACCAAACGGTATAGGATAATTTTTGATCTGTTTGTTTTTGAACCAAAAGGGGTTTTAAAACTTTTCAGGGTTTTATTTCTCCGCATCGTAAGAGTGAATAAAAAGTTACAGTTCTTTAATCCTCAATTAAGGATAAATATCCCCCTAAAAGGTCGATTTTTGTCGATTTAGTTTAAACTTATTTTAAATTAATAAAACAATTAATTAATACAGGAAACATCATTTCATTTATGTATATTCAAACGTACAAAAAAAATAAGTCATTTAAAATCGTTAACAAATGGTGAATAAATACAAATATTTAAAATCGATCAATTTCTAATATTTAATAGTGAATAGGAGATTAACCTTGAAGATCGATTTAAAGTTTTGTATGGTGGACGATGTGTTGGCAATGAACATGCTTGATTGTTTCCGATTAATTTATAAAGTTGATTGTGAGAAAAAATAGTAAATACATACATTAATGCGGAATAAAAAAGAAAACAAATGAATTGATAAATGCACTCAAAAAATACACTGGACGCACCAAAGAAAAAGTTAAAATTGTACTCCAAAAATCCAGAATAATAATAATTCGTCCAAATTTAAAAAATATTATACTACGATTTCACTGGAGGAAATGATGTTATTTCATTGCTAATTTCCAAATCAGATCCGAAATTACCTCATTTCCCATACAAATTCTCGTTCTCAAATGAGCTAATTTCACCCAAATTTGCACGAAATGGGGTTGGAAATGAGGTAAATCCATCCATCATCAGTCGATTCCAAAAGCTTTTAAAAGCTCTTGAATGAAAATGTCAAAACACAAAGCGAAAACAACAGAAATAAAGGTTTAACTGCCATTCAAAATTCAAAATGAAATGAGATATCAAACGAAATTAGAAAATTTGATAATGCAAACACTTTTTTTTCAAATTCTGAAATTACCTCATTTCGGCTCTAGTGACAACGTAGCTTACTCATTGAAAATATTAAAATCAACGAAGTCAACAATCATAAAAATTTTCTTGGAAATTGTAATAACTTTTTAATTTGAACGTTATTTTACACTCAACTTAACGGACTTTCTTAGGGAAGTCGGAATTTTTCTCGAAATTTCCCTCTAACCGTGAGTTAAGGTTACATGATTTCGTATAAAATATCCAATTCTTATATTGAAGAATAAAGACTTACTATATAAGGTTATTGCTTTAAAAGTATTTCTATTACAAATTATAATAAATCCTCATAGGACCAATAGTTAAACAAACTATTTTACCTACCTTTACGTATCGCGTTGAAACATTTATTCGAGACTCTATTAAGTGTGTTCTTGGCTTTAAATAAAATACAATTTGTATCCCTCAGACTACATTTCGCCACCTATATTCAACTTCATTAGAATTAGTGAGCACATAAACCTTTTATCTCTGACATCTATCAGCCAAGGCGGATAGCGCTATGAAAAACAAACATTGCAAAACAGCTGTAAACTTTGACAAATAACTTCTGATGTGTCAGTTTTCAACTCCGGTGCTTCAATTTCGCGTCGCAATTTCGTCCTCATGAATAATTTTCATTAAATTTCATCAAATAATTTGCATTAAATTCTCGAAATTCATTATAATTTCGAAAAAACACCTTCATCATGTCTGTGCTTCCACCAGATCCGGTATTTGTCCTCCGTCACTCGGAAATGGACGCAATCAATTCACTGACCTTCTACAAAGATGAAAAACTTCTAGCCGGAACGCTCAAGGGAACTGTCCAACTATGGGATCTACAGGTTAACCAATTAAACATCAATCATAAAAATGCATTAATCATTTATTGATTATTTTAGACCAACCGTTGCACTTCGAGCTTTGTAGTTGGGTCTGATCCTATAACTGCCATGCATCACACAGATTCGCATCTTATTACTCAAGAAAAAGGTGGAACTATTAGATATTGGTCAAAGTCAAACTCTTCCTATATTCTAGAGAAGACAACTGAGACTAATCACATGGCATTCTGTCGCACTGACTTCTCGAATGATGAGGATACTCTCGTTTTCCCACAAAACGACAACTGCATTGGCATCTTGCACACCAAAGACTGGCAGACAAAATCTCTTCTTGTGCCAGATAAATATCTCAATTTAGGGCAACTATCTTGTCTGAAGAAATTCAATATGAGAGGACATGATATGGTCCTAGCTGGGTATGAATCTGGAGATTTTCTCAGTTGGGACTTACGGTCGGACAAACCCATCAATGAAAGTCACTTTGATGTGGGCGCCGCAACTAGTGCGGACTTCGATGGCCTAACCAACAGAGGTATAGTCGGAGGCACCGAAGATAGACTCTTTGCTGTTACATTCCAAATGGAGGACATCGAGCTCTCGAAAATACAAGAAATTCCCATAAGAAATCCCGGGATAAATTGCATCCGCATTCGGGCAGATAGAAAAATATTCACCACTGCCGGATGGGATGGTAGGATTAGGATTTTCTCTTACAAGAGCCTGAGGCCATTAGCAGTCCTGACTGAGCACAAGTCAGGTGGTATCATGGATATCGCTTATTCAAATGAAAACATTTACTATTGGAATGCCCCAATTATGGCTGCAGCTGGGATGGATGGTAAAATTTCTCTATGGAACTTGTACAATTGAATGTGAAACGATAAATTCGCATATGACTGGTTGAGGATGATTCCTCATAGTATTCCATAATTTTCTCCCATCCTTTTTTAATTTGTAAAACTAACAAAAGATTATAAATTGCCTTGTACCTTTTCACATCATCGACGATGATTAAATCCAATGATGGAAAATCATAAATAATAAATTCTCGTTTCGATTGATTGGAATTCGTTGTTTTGGTCTTGCTGGTGTCCAAATGGATTATTTCTTGGAATGGAAGTTAAGAGTTTTGAATAAGATAAATAACTACTGATTTTGCGACTTTCCTATTGTGGGAAATAAAATTTTAAGTTACGGTATTGTGGTAGTTGGTGTTTCAACTGACATAGCTTTCAAAATTAAACAACTGCTATCTATCAGTTTATGCCCATTTTCTTCACTTTCAGTTAACTGAGCCATTATTCCAGAGTTTTTCCAGATTTGGTTTTCTTCAATTTCAGTTAAATTTAAAGGCATCATTAAAGAAAGTCAATTAACGATAACTGAGGTATTAGTTAATGGAACTCAAGAGTACTAATAACGCTTGGAAATTTTCACGATTCGAGGCTTGATGAATTCGTATTGAATTCGTATTAGGAAGGACATAGGACACTGTAGAAAAATCCCGAAAAATTTTAAGGAAAATTGGAAGTCAGGGATCATCCTCTCTTTAATGCATATCTCGGGAATGGTGTCTTCGATTTTCACAATTAAGTGCTTGATAGATTCGTATTGGCTCAGAAAGGACACTGGAGGAAAATCCCGGAAATTTTCCAGAAAAATTGGAAAACAGGGAACATCCAGTTTTTAATGCATAACTCGAGAACGGCTACTCCGATTTTTACGATTTAGGGCTTGATAAATTCGTATTAGTTTAAGGAAGGGCATAGGAAACTGGAAGAAAATCCCCTAAAATTTCAAGAAAAATTGAAAATCCGAGAACATCTGGTTTTTAGTGCATAACTCGAGAACGGTTACTTTGATTTTCACGATTTATGGCTTGATAAATTCGTATTGGCCCCAGGAAGGGCCTGGGAGCATCGGCTTTATTGCAATACGTGGAGAAATTGCAATTGAAAACAAACATGCGAGTCGCTTTACGAAATGACCAGTTCGCTGCAGGTTGAATTTCCACCGAATTTTTGCTACTTTACAACAACAACGCGACGGAAGAGCTCATCGCGAACGTTTTTCTGAATTTCACTCAAAATTATGTTAACCTTGATTGGCTGAGCTCGCGCGCGATTTTGGTTGCGAAAAAAAAGAATGTCGATCATTTGAATTTCGTCATTCAAAATCAAATCGTCGGTGAGTTCATTTATTCAAATCCGTGGACTCCGTGATGGATGAAAATGAAGCCACCAACTATCCCACGGATTTTTTGAATTCTTTGGATGTTCCGGGCTTTTCACCACAAAATTTAAAATTGAAAGTCGGCTCAGTTATAATTTTGCTGCGCAATCTCAATGCACAAAAACTTTGTAACGGAACGCGTTTGACTGTGAAGTGCATCAAATCAAATCTTATATTCAAGCCACGATTTTGAGGGGAAAATTCAAAGGCGAAGATGTTCTCATTCCACGGATTCCATTCGTATTTAATCCTCTTCAATTTCCAAAGCGTCTCGCTTTTGCTATGACAATTGACAATCAATAAGTCGTAAGTCGACAATCCCTGGATGCTTGTGGCATCAATCTTGAATTCCCATATGTTTCTTACATGGTCAGTTGTATATGTATTCTTTAGAATCAGGAATTTCAATTGACCGAATTACATGAAACGTCATTGTATATCATGCTCGGAATTATTATTTTCTTTACATAAATGAATTAAGGCGGAACGAAGTTCGCCGGGCAGCTAGTTATGTTTATAAAAATGAAATTATTTTTTTTGCTAAGAAATGAATTATATCTGGGACAGTTGGTCAAATTCCGATGTAGAATAGCTCGTCGTTGAAACGAGAATACAAAATATATCTTATTAAAAACTTTAAAAACGAATCTATTTATTAATACGCTAAGCAAATCCTAAGAAAAAACTAACGGTACACTTTTCTCTGTAAATACTCAACGGAACTACATAAATTATATAACGTTGGAAAGGGTTTGACCCACAGATGTGCATGTGATGGTTCGGATTAGAACTCTGAAATTTTAAGAGATGGTAACCATTATTTATTTGGATTTTTTGGTGAAAAATTATAATCCATAACTTGCCGGGCAACAGAGAAAGTTACATTTTTATATATTTTTGCTCAAAAACAACTTCCATAGGAAATATATAAATGTTGAACTATAGCAGACTAAGCTTTTATATCAAAAAATAATTTGTTTGTGTGTATGTATGTCAGTATTTAAAAAATGTAAGTATTATTTGTCAAAGAACGAACTCGGGATAAGTTATCTATTTTTTTGTTTTAAGGTGCCTGGTGCTGATGCACATACATAAGCCTGCAGGCTATATGAAATTTAGCCCCATTGAAAAATTTTCCCAAACGAAAAATGTCCCCAAATGTAGGCTCATAATGAAAAATGGCCCCAAACTTATAAAAAATGACTCCAACCAAAAAATGAAAAATTATGCCATATATATTAAGAAGCAACAGAAAAATTACAATCGTACAAAAAGTTTTTGCGTAGGTTTGGGATAGCCTTAAAAGTACCTTGCCTGGCCCACTTCGCGGGTTCAATGATTTTAAATCCCTTTTTGGGTCCTCTGTCCCGCTCACGTTAGGGTATGCCAGTCGCCTGGGCAGGCACCTAAGTTGTCCGTTGGTCTGTGATCAAAGTTTTTGTATTTTGGTTTAAGAATAAAAGTTTGGGGCCATTTTTCATTATGAAATTTCGCCCCAAAACCATGACATATACATTTTTCGGGCCAAATTTGACGTAGCCAAGTCCACCTGTACGGGTATTTCTGATAGTGATTGATGCTAAATATTTGCCCAAAGAGCATATAAAAATTGGTTTAGTTTTGACAGTACAACGTAATAGTCTAAGAGCCGGCAGCAAATTTTGGGAGTGGATTGATAACCAAAGTATGAGTATAAAGGTTTGTAGGTGCATATATCGCGGTATCAAAAACAAAAGTCTGGCAGGTTTCTTTTATCAGCCTTTTGCGGGGGTGGGGGTTTGAAAATAGCGATTTTCCAGTTTATTTTGTCAGATGTATTGACATGAGGGTTTGTAGGTGCTTATATCGTGGTATCGAATATTTTCATATTTTTTGCAGAGGTTAAGTCACAGATGGAAATAGATACAAAAATCAGGTAATGTTAAAATATAAAATTTTTGAATTGTTTATAGTAAAGGCTTAATGACATTGACCTTTTTTTTGCAAAAATTACAAAAGTAAAAAATGAATATCTTTGCTGAAGACAACAAACAATTAAAAATTATATATGGTGGTTAAATTTATCTGTCAGAACAATTTTTGTATGTTTTTTTGGAAGTAGTTTTTTTGTAGAATATACATGTTTATCATATCTTTATACATGTTTTTCTCACTTTTGCACTTTTTACAAAAAGTAGATCTATTGTATTTAAGCCCCAACAATAAAAAAATCCAACTTGTTGGTTATTTTTAATTTCTCTTACTTCTTACTTTACAAAAAGTGTCTTAGGGCCCTATTATGACTCGCGAGTCGAACCTTCGACTCAAGGCGAACGTTTTTAAAATCAAAACGTTTTAAGAAAATCAAACTGCGCCGTTTGAATTGAGCAAAATCTCAATTCAACATATTTTTGACATTTCAGCTAAATATAGCTATGTAAGCCATAAACGGTAATGCCAAAAATCAGATTCGCCAAATATTTCTTGCGACTCGCGATTCATAATAGGTGCCTTAATTACTTTTTGTTGGCCGAATTTTCGGCCACTGGTCGATACTAGTATTTAATAAAACACTTTATTTGTAACGTAAATTAATAATAAGTTCACAGTATTGTTTATAGATACATATGTATAGATACTTAAATACTTCCTGTCGCCACGCGTTGCCTTTGCTTAAAGCCCTTCTGATGCATATTCTTTTCGAAATACGAACTTATTTGTGTATTTATCTCGGAGGGCTTTTATTGTTCGACTACTACAAATTATTAAGACTGCTTTCACACAAGGAAACTGAGTTGCTGGAAACTGGGAGTTTGTAGGCGAGAAGGGCAAGAAGTAAGGGGAATGAACAAAATCTCGCCGGTCAACGTTTGAGGAGATTTTTATCACATTCCTTCTCACACTGTCCGTAATGTGCGTTCAGCCAATAGACTTTATTTGGAAGCAAACGAAAATCTCCGGCAATTTTTGTGTCCTAGGGTGAAAGGTACAATGAAATTAAAGGAAAACGTCAAAAAAATCTCCAGCAACTGGTTTCCCTGTGTGAAAGGGGACTTATGCTAGGTTTCCACTTGTCATTGAAAAGACGCAAATTGACAAACTCTCCAAGACAGGGTGAGTTATACTTGCTCGCTACTAATATTTTTGCTTTTTGTGCTGCTAAAAACCACCCTGTCCTGGAAAGTTTGTCAATTTGCGTCTTTTCAATGACAAGTGGAAACCTAGCATTGCAGTCATTTGATGAACAAAGAAGAAGTATATATAGGTACATGCAGTATTCCTGACTTTTTACTGGAAGTTTGGAAGTTTCAATGGAAATAATGGAGGTGTTCATTAATGGGACTTTAAATATAACTGAGTTCCAGAAATCATGAAGAAAACCAAATTTTGACTCCGAATTTAAAACAGTTTGTTAAATTTAATTTTCTTTTAGCTAACTAATATTTAAAATGAATTTAACTGAGTGTGAAGAAAATATGCGTTAGTGTGGTTTAAATATAAGACCGCTTTCACACAAGGAAACTGAGTTGCCAGAAATAAGCTAGTTTGCTTTGATTATAGAATATGGATTGCTCGTTCCTATCCCTAATGCATTGTAGTACTTAAGCCTGTGATAGGGGGCGTAATTTCAGTATGGAGAGGGTATTTTGACAGCTGCTGGCAGCTATGATAGTGTTGTTGTAAAAAGCCTCTCTATATTGAAAATTGAATTACCGCATACGTTACGTTTTTGGAATGTAAACGAGCACTCCATATTATAATAAAGAAAGAAAAACCTAAACAATAGAAGTTATATTGTTTTTGTTTTTATTTTAGTGGACTCCATATTATATATACTCAAAGCTAGTTTGTAGGCGAGGAGGGTGGAGCGAGATTTTTTTCTTCTCCTTACGTCCTTCTCGCCAACAAATTAAAAACTGCTGGCAACTAGTTTCCTTGTGTGAAAGCGGTCTTATTTTCCGAAAAATAAGGACAAAAATTGAGTTCTACAAAAAATGAATTAAAGATAATTTGATTGAATGATTCTTTCATTTCAATAACAATCTGAACTGTGGTGTGCATGTGTCCCCTTTGGTCCAAGTAAATATACATATTATTTACAAAATGGGAGTGCTTAATGCAATAAATGGGACAATTTTTGGTTTTAACAATTGTATTACCAAAATATTTATTTCCCAATGTACCGAACTTTATAGGGCCACATAGGCTTATGTTGCTATTCAAGTGGCGCAATCAAAAAAAAAAAAACAAGTGTTTCCTTAGGAGGAATACGAAAAGTTATCAAAAAATAACGTTTTTTTTGCATTTTTGGTATGGTATCAATAAGTTTTGGAAAAACTAAACTACTAACCTTATCGTAAAACCCTTTTAACATGATAAACAAAATTGAATAAGTATCTTTATACAACAAAACCATTCGTATCTGATTTTTCTTTAAATTATTTTGTATTTTTAGAACATTTCGTCTAACGCAAGCAGATTACGGTGCTCTTGTTTTATAGTATAACTGTCAGCGTTCTGCCGTCGTAAACGCTAACGCTTATTAAAATGCATTGATCTTAAAATTAGTATTAACACGTTCGATCCCGCTTATAATATTTCAATGAAAATCGTTTAAGTTAATTATCCATTAACCTTCAAACTCTTAAAATTCAAACGGATTTAAGGGAACAGAAAACCAAAATTTGAGTTTTTAAATTTATTTCAAAACATTTTACTTATACATTATCTGAATTCTTCTTATAAAAAATAAACAAACAAAATAATAATAATTCTTAAGCTTAAAAATTACTTAAATAAATTATTAGACATACAGTTTTTTTTCCTTTTTATATTAATTCAGGACAAGATAACAACTTTTAGAAAAGAAAAAAATATTTTTTTTAAACAAAAATAAAATATAGCAGGTGAGTTTGTGTCCGCTTTTAAAGCATTTTCTTGCTCTAACAAATGAGTTTACAACAACAACAAATTAAATAATAAAATGCATTTCTGCCAAATAGGACTATTTTAAACGAAACAACAACTATAACAACAAGCAATTGCACAGGATGTCTCATAATATACGTAGATATAGAGGTTTATAGAAGAGTAATTTTTGTTTTGTTAAAATTTATTTCCGGTGCTTATTTCCCAAAGGAGTAGTGTCTTCGACATCTACTTCCTTCGATGACATTCGCTGGAAGTCACAGTCTATTATTCGTTTACGTTTCCTTAATGGCCTACTGCATTCATTGGGTGAGGTTTGGGCTTCTTTGGGAGCAGCTGGTGTCTGCGCCGTCGTAGTTGTTGGAGAACAAGGCTGTGTGTTTGAAGAAGCGGCCACAAGCCGCTTGCTATGCAGCCGTGTAATTTTTAACTTTGGCAATTTCTCCTCTTTGAAGTTGTCATCGGGACGATCTTCAGAGTTGATGGTGGGCTGATCTTTGGATTCAGCTGGGGGGAGCAGTTCTGGTTCTGGATGGATTTCGACGGACGCCGTCGGTTCTTCGTCTTTAGACTTTGTGAAATCGAGGGGCTCATCATTGAGCTCTGAAGGCTTGCTGTTACTTGTGGTGGGTGTTTCGGACGGCATTGAAGCTTGCTCCTTCTTCTGTGCAGCCTTGATAAAATCCATTATTGGCAGCGGTATTGGAATCGGGATGGGCAGCGGGATTATCATGGGATACGGCACCAACACTGTTACAGGTGGGGGACCTCCTAGCAGACCCGCAACAACGTCTGGTGGGGGGAACATATGTTGAAGTCCGCCATAGAACCTCGGGTGAGGTTGTGGCATAAACGGTGGTCTGGGAGGAAAAGACGGACCCGGAAAGAACCCGGATGGCAGGTTTGTAGGCCGCGCTGCTGGATGTTGCTGTGGAAGCTGTGTTGGGGCATCTATTGGAGATATCGGTGGAGCACTTATAGTTTGAAAATCTTGCACACTTGGAAATGGCTTTGGTGGTAGTTTAGGGCTTGACGCTAAACTATTAGCTAGAATCTTTGATTTATTCGAAATGATGTTGTTTATACTGTTGGTGGTTTTGTTGTTATTGCTATTTTGAGGGCCCACGCTAGCGGTTGCAGCCCTCGAAGGTCTCTTTTTCCGACTATGCTTTGGTGACTGTCGGTTGTTCATGATGCCCGGACTTTTCGACATCAATTTTGAAGCTGGAGTCACTGAAATTAAGGGTTTATGTGGTTGCGTTGGTATAATCTGTGGAGTAGGTGTGGCTGGAGATGGTGAAACTGATACTGTGGAGGCAGGTGAAGCTGATCTGCTT
This sequence comes from Melangyna quadrimaculata, assembly GCA_949320155.1. Taxonomy (NCBI): domain Eukaryota; kingdom Metazoa; phylum Arthropoda; class Insecta; order Diptera; family Syrphidae; genus Melangyna; species Melangyna quadrimaculata. The sequence continues at coordinate 64,012,259 of OX439483.1, read as the reverse complement.
CGACAGTTTCTCAGCCACAGATCTGGCGTTATGAGTCCGCCACTTCCACTTGCAGTTTCCAGACCCTTGTCACATAAATGTGGATTCATGTCCAAATGGGCTTGTGTTTCCTTACAGAAGATTTGCATCTTATACTGATTAAGACATTTGTCCGAGCAGAATTGTAACTGAGAAGCACCATCTTGAAAGTCGACATAGCTCACCGCATGCCTAACATGGCGACACCAATCACATGTCTTTGCCTTCTTAAAGGAAGCCCGCCTACTTTGGGTAAAACATGACTCCGAGCAATACCTTGGTCCATCGGCAGTTGTGAGAAAGTCCGTTGAGTTATCGGGTACTGGTCGACGGCACCAAACGCAGTTGTTATAATCTGCAAAAGAAAATATAGTAATTTGAGTACACAGTTTTCTAATCAGTCGTAATTAAAATATTTTATTAAACAACGAGATACTCTTTCAATCTTTTTGAAGCCTTTCAATAAACTATGATCCTTGGTTTAGTCCATCAGGTGAACTCGATTCCTCTATAGTCTATACAACTGATTTTCATCATTCCTAAAACATACACCTACATACATTGTATACATTATGTATATAGAGATGGTTCTATTAGAAATATGATATTCCTGCCTTGGCTTGTATTAAAAACGAAATTCCTCCAGGGAAAATGCAGTAGGTATGCACCTAAAAGTTATATCCTTAAGTCTTGTATTTAATAAGCATGTGGCAGTGACTAAGGAGAGAGAGGATATACAAAGGTACCTATAACATACAAGTAGTTAAAAGTTAGGTACCTGTGAAAATATAGAGGAGAGAGAGGTGGATAGGTCATTGTAAACTTATAGCTCGAGTTTCTGTTCAGGATGATGTTACATACGTTTATTTATCTCTTTTGCTTCCATTTCCCAAAGAAGTAATTTTTAATGATAAATAATTTGCCTCCATGTGCTGATTTTAATACATTTAACCTTTCCTTTATACTCGTAGATAAAAACAAAGTTGATATCGAAGTATTTCTAGGATTTCGAAAAGGTTTGAATGTTTAAATCCAACCTTTCCATTATACTCGTAGATAAAAACAAAGTCGATATCGAAGTATTTCTAAGATTTCGAAAAGATTTTAATGTTTAAATCCTATCATAGATGATGATGTTGGTTTTGTTGCTTGTGATATCAAATAACTTCTCGTTTCATTGCTTCGAAAAAAGTTTTTATGTACTTTACTTTCATATGCATTAGCAAAAGTCAAAGAATTTATTTGGTTTCACTTTTTGTTTCATTTTTGAATACGATTTTGTTTTATTTAATCGTGTTTTCCATTGGGAAATTTCAAGTTCGACAACGAATTCCAATTTTTCAGTTGCGAGTCCAATACGTTTTCATATTGATTTTTGGTCGTGGTATAAGTAGTAGATGGTTGCCAATTGTAGTACCTATATAAATATTTGTAACAAGGCGAGTTCAGTAAAGTTAGATTTCGGAGGATCTCAGCAATCTCAGCTGCCTGAACAGGATTCCTCAGCAAAAAATTCAAATTAATTCACTCTTCAAAAACGCTTCACATATTACAAAATTTCTACTTTGCGAAAACATTATGTATCCGGAAGCTTTAAAATAAAAAAAAAAAACAATGGGCACGACTGGATCGCACGAACTTGCTCTCGTAGCTAACAATTTTAATGAGAAAATATTATGATGTCATAATAAAAAAATTAAATAAATTATTACTATAAATAACTTTAAATTGTTTATTTTAATGGCATTGAGAGTAAGAGCTCAAAATCAAGTATGCCATCTGATTTGTTTGATAAATAGGAATTTATGAAAAAAAAAAAATAATAAAAAATAGTTGGAGCCCACTGTGGTCCGAAAGGGCAAATTTCGTGGCAAAAATACTAAATTCGATGTTTTAGTTCTAAAATTTTGTGTATTATTTCTAATAGAAAAACATATAAACGGAGCTTCAAAAACAGCAAACGAAATTATTTTCTGCTAACTAGTTTGACTTATAGAGCTTTTCAAAGTTGGTCAATTTGGTTCTAGAGTTAAAGAAAAAAAAACAGAAAAAAAGAACTTATTTGTTTTCTTATTTAAAATTTTGGCATATAAAATGAAAAATTTAACTTTCTATGATTTATTCAACTTTTTTAATTTGTGCGTACATCAAAGTTTTAACTTAAAAAAAAAATTCCTAATATAATATTTTAATAAATAAAACAAAAAAACACCCTTTTTTAGCAAACTTTTTGGTTTGAATAGAGCCAAAAAAAATTCTTGCGAGTTCACGCGGAAAATCGATCATGATAGTTTCCCCTAACTATTTCTTAAGCCATATGCAAAATTGTAGCTGCAACTTTTTGTAATGTTTGGAGAAATTGTAATTTGTTTAAAAAAAAGTCGTGGTCCCAGTGCTGACATTTTGGTCTTAAAGGCAAATTCCCTTATGTAATATTTCAATTATTTGATTATTTAAAATAGTTGAGCACCTAAAATGTTCTTCTAATATCAATTATAAATCGTTTTATTATCTTGATTTTCAAAAAATCCGCCCACTTCCACGCCCCTTTTTATCAAAATGCCAATTTAGTACAGGCAAATTAACATACAAATTGGGCGAAATTGCAAACGAAGCTTTTAATGTGTATTTGATCAGTAACCACTACTGAAATAACATATCCAAAATCGGACAAAAATCCAAAAATATTACTTTTTATAGCCCTGGTAATTACCTTTATGGGGGAAACAAATTTGTGGCGATATCTTTATGCGTTCAAAAGTTAAGATTTTTGCCACGAAAAAAGTCATTTTGGACCACAGTGCGAGCGGTTTTCTTAAAAATTAACTTTTTTTATATAAAAAATGTTTCGTTCATTTTCAAAAATAAAATCTAGAATGCCAACATTTAGTATTAAATAAAATACAATTTTACACAAAATAAAAAAAAAATCCAAAAATTATGTTTTTGAAAGTTTGTATATGGAAAATTATTTGAATTGTGAAGGAGCTCTTGTATACAAATTTTGGTTGAAATCGGAGAAACCGTCAGCGAGAAATTTGAAAACAAAAAAATCGGTTCTTTGACAGGTACCGTTTTAACCGTTATTGGTAAAATTTGTTTTCATCAAAATATTCACCGTACCTTAAATAGTAAACGCACATCTTTTTATCAAAATTCTTGGAGCCGTTTTCGAGAAAAGGAATTTTTTTCTTAACGGTTTTTCAACATTTGTATAGAAAGTACCTACCGTTTTTTTTATTTAGGAAGATGATTTTTTCAAGTATTCTACAAAATAATAAAAAAAACTATCTTACATCTCGTTTTGAAAATATTGACCAAGTCGTTTTCAAAAAAAAATTGATTTTTTTTTTTTAATTTTCAATTTTTTTTTTAATTTTGGTTCACAGTATGTTTATATTTTTTAGAGGATTAACCTTAAAAAAATGAACATTTTCAACTTAACTGTTTTCGAGAAAATCAAAAACCAAAAAAATGGCAGTACTGGAGGTACCCAAAATATTCAACTTATAAAAATATAAAAATTATTAAAAAGTAGCATTTCCTTACTTGAAATTATCTCGAGTTCGATTTTTTTTCGAATCCATAACGTACCATATAGTACCTATAAGGCAAGTAAAAATACATATATAGGAAGATATGCAAATATCAAAAAATTCCTCTAATATTATGTACTTATTACAAACAAAATATCATTTTTTAAATTGCCGAAGCAATGCGAGCACGGGTTGGCTAGAATTCTATAAAAGCCAAATTTAATTTTTAATTTCATTTAATTTTAAATATTCTCGCGAATATTTAAAAGTAAAATAAAAAACTTAATTCTTTACGACCGTTTTTAAAATGAAATATCCGGGTTATCTTAAATTATCGATATATGAATTAACTAATGATCGTCTAGCGAACGAAGATTAGTTTTGGTAACATAAAACTATGGTTTAAAACACTACCAACAAGTTTGCCATTGCTGCAAAACGATTGAATGTTTGAAATTTTTTTTTAGCAAGTACATGGAAATTTTCAAATCAAAAGGTTAAACCTTTTTTCCCCAAATCTTCAAATTCGATAAAAAAAAGTAGCAAGATGCAATAAAAAGGTATAGAGCGTGCAGAATTGATGTTCAAAAGGGTAGTTATGTGCATTCAAGAGGACACAAACGTCCACAGGTTTTTCTCAAAACCCACCTCTGTCTACCAAGTCCTACTCTCACCTCCTAGTGGTGAACATCGGGTGTCTAGTACCTCAGCTGGAGACGGGGTTTAAATCCCCGTGGAAAGCTGTTGGGGACAGCCAACGAGAGAGGGGGGGAGGAGTGTTCCCACTAAGGCACTTCTCCTTTTATCGAGGCGGCAGCGGACGAATTCTCTAGATGGAATCAACGGTGGCGTTTACAGTTCCAGTTAGGTTGAACTACTTTGTGAACACCTTATATGGGCTACTATAAAATATTTGTAGCTCAGGCCTATAGCTCCCTACCCTTGGAGTTATACGAAGGGTTCGGTCCTCCGGGTCGGGAGTTGTGCGTCGGGGTAACTTCCCTACCACGTAAAAAAAAGTTGTTCCGAAACAACAACAAGCCTCGGATATGGATGATTTTAAAGTTGAGTAAGTAAGTAAAAACAAAATCATACCTTTAAGGAGTAGGGGAAATTTTCTAAAAAATTGAGTTTAAATAAAATGATTTCCTTAAAAAAAAACGGCAACACTTACAATATTGTAATATTGTTTTTTTTTTTTTGTTTAAGTAAGAAATTCATTCTTTTATTTTATTTTCAAATTAATTTGGTTACCTGATCTTACAAATTACTAAATAATTCACTGATCGGGTCAGTGGCGACTGGCGAAGACTTAAAATAATAAACTAACAATTTCTCGAAAGCTATTAGACGGATTTGAAAGATTTAAATTGAGTTTTGAAGAAGAATATTAGTTACTTTCAGATTACGTTACATTTCAGCATATCCTGTGGCAATAAAAAAAAAATCAAAGACAAAAATCTTTATTATCTGATCTAATCCAGAAAAATGGATATCACCATTGAAATCAGAATAAGAATACCTGAATTATCTTTGGTAAGTATGAAAGACGTCTGTCGGTTTTTGAAACAAGCACTTTTCAAGTTCAAATCCGGTTTTTAATGTTCGATTTAAAATTAATAAGAGCACTAAACATTAAAATCTAAAATAGAAGATACATACTTAATAACAAGTTCTCAAACAATTGTAAAATTTAAGTGTTGCCTTTGTTTTTTAATAATTTTCTTTTTATTTAAGGTCATTTTTTTTTTAGAAAATCCATCTAAAGGGGGAAACAGAAAACTCCTCCTATTAGGTTTTTCAGGTCTCGATCCAACTTAGACGCCCTTACTTCTTGTACCCTCTTATGCAAGCAACTCTGTATTATAAAAACCTAACACATTCCACCAAAACCTATTTAGCTGAAATACGAAATTTCATATACATTGTACATTAACTTTTCGTGATATCAATTATATTTTTATCAGACAAACGAAACATTCTAATGAACCCTTTCTTTTCATCAACTATGGATATTCGATACATCACCGCTAAACCAACATTTTACTCACCGACAAAAAAAAAACTCTACTCTTTGTCCTTATTGGGTATCATGAAGATTCTATTACGTTGAGAGGGATTGTTGGAAAACCTCTCGAGTCAGTGGGAATAAATTTATTATACTTTTCGTCGTCGTCCTGTGATGCCTGTTTTAATGACCATCATCCATATTATTTTTTTTTAAACCCATGGCATGCATGCACTAGCGCGTTATCAATATTATTCCAAATAATGAGTTATATTTCGAACTCATTATTTTTTTCAAACTAAAATACAAAGCACAAAAAAAACAAAACACTGTTTATGATCCACCACTGATACTGTACTGAGATACATAATAATAACTATGGATATATGGATTTACACGATAAATCATTGTTATCAGAACTTGCTAAATATTGTCAACAGAATATTTTTTTTAAGAATCCATTATAATTGCAACAATGTCATTTGTACTTTTCAGTTTTGAATGACAAATATAGTCGGTGATTAAAAATGACAAATTATGCAGCAAATATTAGTAACCCAGCTGGAAAATGCCAAGTTTCTGTCTAGTTTATGCAAGGCCCTAGTAAGTTTTCAGTAGGGAAAATCAAGACGAGGAAAACTTGTCAGATATTTGGCAATCCCTTGCTGGATTTCAGTACCAACAACTTAGACGAAGGAAGCTTTTCAAACACTGGTGAGACCCTCCCTGGTAAAAACTTGTTGAACATGTTTCATTACCCCATCAGGAATGTCTCTTGCACACCAAAAACAAACATTTTATAAGCAACATGCAATTTCAGTACCATGCGACACTTTTCTCTCTCTTTCCTTTGTCTTCTTTTTCATATCACATTTTTTACTATGGGTGTCAGACATCTTTAAAAACCTGTTGTAAGTTGGTGTTCCTAACGGCTCATGAAGAACCAGGGCCTAGTGACTAACAACTCGCAACCATTCCTGTGTGCGCCTTTCGACAGGAATGGAAGGGACCTACAATTTTATGCCGAATCCGAACGGCTAGACGAGAAACACTTATTCGTTACAAGTGATACTCTTGGAGGATTTGTCAATTCCTCGCAAGAGGCAGTAGCCCTGAAGTTTTTAGGTGGACGAGGCTGGGAAGCGATCCCAGACCTCCAGCGTGACAGTCGAACGCACTTACCATTACGCTACGGGCTACTACAAGTCCCACATAAGCCAACTTTAATTTTGTTTTGTCTGGCTAGGCAAAAGGGTTCATAATCGCCAAGGCCCTTGTTCTAGCCTTTGCTAACCCTTTCTAACCCCTTGCCAGAATCTATTCAAAACTCTCCAGTGCTTTGTCGAAAACTAGATTGTTTTTCAGCGCGGGGACATTAAATAATATTAAATTAAAACTAAAACGGAATTAACGTAAGGAGGTAGTAAAATAATTTGTGTTATGCTGAATCTACACGACTCACTGAAATCGCTACATTTTCGAATGCGAACTAAGAATTGCTTTTTTGACGAACCTTTCCGAGATATCCCAGACAAAATATTCTATGTTTAGGTTATGACATCACCTCATCGCAGATTAATTTTTTCACAACACTCGCTAAGCGGCATTTGATAGTATTTGCCTTAATCTTCCGCTCAAAAATTAATATTGAATTAAATCGATTTCCAAAGTATCCATGTACTTCCATTTCTAATTTACATGTTTTATATGTACATTGTACATACATTATACTTTTTTTATTAATAATATACTTAACAATTTTTATAAGCCACTGTGCGACTCAGACTTTCTATTTTAACCTACCTGGTTTTTCATCGATAGCCTTTCCCGAATTCGGACTTTTTGAATCTTCCCTAGAACTGTGTGTATCATGATCTGATGTCGTACTGTCACCACCCCGATGACTTTGTCGACTATCACTCAATCCATTTCGACTTCTGCTTCTGGCTTTTTCCATATGATTCGCTGAGGCTGCGGATTGTAATAGGCGGGAAGTTTTCGATGACAGATCTAAACGATCAACACCATCATAACCATACCATCCAAGAAGTTCATTCATTGCTGTTTCAGCGAATTCCTGAAAAAAAAAATAATATGTAAATTTAATTTTGTTTTGTTTGTTTCAAACGATAGGAGGTGTATTATTTATTGGTGTTGAGTTGTAAATGGTAATGAAATGGGTATAATTTTGCTGTTTCCTATATTAAATCGGTTTTGTATCTATGTACAAGTACATATATAGCACAATAACACTACATGGCTATATTCTTTTAAAACATTCAATCCGAAAATAATTGTTTGGGAGAAAAATAAAACTTTGGAGCCATTAAATTTAAAACTGAAGGCTTAAAATGAGTTATTGTGGATCAAATTACTCTACAAAACTTGTCGTGGGATTTAAATAAATTAATGTATTTATCTATACATCTACACATATGTATGTACAATTGTACATAGTAAATCTTTTTGTTTGTTTGGTGTAGCAGAATACGAAACAGTTGGAATGTAAATTTTAAATAAATAATATGAGTTATAGCACGAGAAAACATTTACTTTTTTTGTGTGAAAGATAATAATTTCTGCAGGATAAATGGACACCCATTTTGCCAACTAATTACTTACATATTTAATCACTATTTTCATCGCATTTTGAACAGAATCATCCCAGAATCATCATCCAAAAACCGCATTGAAACAAAACAACAGGAGAGGTCAAAGAGTGCAAACAAAAATTAATTCTCACTTTTTAATAGAAAAAGAAACTTTTGATAGGAATAGCTCTTATATTTATTAAAATAGAGAGTTCTCTAAGATCTTATTAATGTAAACTGTCCAACTAAAAAAAATATCGATTTTTCCTTCCAATGGAAATTAAGAATTATAACTACTCCATGAACACATCCATCAAGACTCAATTCAACTATCAATCGTACCAATTTCTAAAACAAAACAAACAATATCCAATTCTAAACTCGAATAGACATGGTTCCCGCTACATCATAAGGAAGTTTACCCAAGTCATGGTACTATTCCTCACGATCTTATTCAAGAACTGCATCAACAACTGCTATTTTCAGAAAAGATGGAAGACAACAAAAAAATAACGATACCGAAGCAAGTCGAAAGGAGTGCCGTTTCTGGATATCGTCCCATATCGCTTCTGAAAAACACCAGCAAAATACTTGAAGGACTAATTCTTCGGCGGTTGAAGGCGTTCTGCACTATCAACAACATCATCCCGGATATGCAGTTCTTTCGGGAGAAACATTCCACTATACATCCACTCCTGAGGTTCCAGAACGACGTTGTTAGCTCCCTCAACAACTACCAGGTTGCTGTTGGGTGCTTCTTGGATATAGAGAAAGCATTCGACAGCATCTGGACACGGGGGCTAATGCACAAGCTAACCATTTTTAATTTTCCAGGTACCTATACACTCATAAAAATAATTTTCAGTTTTCTCCATTGCAGGTTATTCTTTGTCCAGATTGAAAGCAACCAGTCAGCAACCAAAAACATCAGAGCAGGAGTTGCTCAAGGATCAAAACTAGGACCGTATCTTTACAACATTTTTACATCGGAAGAAATTCTATGAATTTGCTCTATGCGGATAATGCGCTAACTTACGCCAAATCTATGAATCTAGTTATTGCAGCAAGAAGAGAAGAGGAACATGTGAGCCAACTGTGGGAATTCTACACAAGATGGGGTATCAAAGTTAACTCAGCCAAATCCAGGTTGGTTTGCTTTAAAAGACCCGCCGGACATCGCAACACACCCTCAGCCACAAGCTGCAGCAGCTTAAACCACATCTACCGGACGGATGGCAACTGACGACCAAACCATTGCCATCGGTGAAATATCTGGGTATCAAGTTCGAGGAGAGGTAACGTTTCGACCCACACGTAACAGCTACTCTGAAAAAAGCTTATTTCGCTTTTCACCTAATCCTCCCTCTAATTCGGAAAAGAAATGGACTGAGCCAGAGCACAAAGTTGCATGCGAAACCAGCATGCGAAAGCTTGGACTGTTTGAAAGGAAAATTCTGCGGATCTGCACGGGACTTCACTTTGACCAACGGCGACGAAAGCATTTCAGCAACAAGAGATTCTACGAAGCATCCGGAATAACACCCCTGGACAAATACATGATCAGTGAGAGCTAAGAGATTGACGAGTTACCTTAGCAATCAGCCGCACCCGCTACCTAGATATTAGCAATACTGGATGACGGAATTATTTATACCAATGACGACAAGGCAATCAAATTCTACGAGGCCACAGCGTCAAACTTCCACCATTGCTAGAAGCCACCTCCACCCCACATCCCACCACAAAGACAACCGGATATATAGTTATATATATAAGTAAATAGTATAATGCTATATGTACACGGCAGTTCGAATGCCGCATGTTTATGCGACACTGACGTCACCAACAAAATAGATGCATTTTTGCCGCATGTTTGGATTATGCTACAATTGCTACTTGCAACAAATATGCTGAGTACAAGACATGCGAAATCTGTCCCAAAAGTCGCATGTTTGCATGCTGTATGTGTGGCTTACATGTGTTCTTGTCGCGTACATATGCTAGTGAAAAACATGGCAATTACACGGCATTTGGGAAACTGCATGTACGCCGCATGAACACTGGTACAATGCCGCTTATAAATGCAGCTTGTGAGTACACGACATGCGAGAAAACATTATAATAGTTGATTTTTCGTTAAATTGTATTAAAATTATTATTAAAATGTCGAAAGGAATGTGAGCAAGAGAAAGAATACAAAATCAAGTGTCATAATGCAATGAAAAGTGGATCTGAATCGTTAAGTTGAACTTTAGGCATAACTAAATTCACCTGTTTTTTGCAAAAAAATACAAAAGTTAAACAAAATAATGATAACTGCTCGCAAGAAAACAAGAATAAATCCATGGTGAACTTACGCGAAAGGTCATCTTTTTATTTTTTTAAGTTTCATGAAGTTTTTTTAATCCATCAACATCATAGTCATCCTTCAATGAAATTTGAATGTTAATGGCATTAGAGATGGAGGTTGAACTATATTTTGACGTCCGTCAGCAGGTTGCTCTGAAATCGTATATTTCAGAGAAAAAATTAAAATTAAAAATTCTCGGAATTTTTAGAGATTTTTTAATCCATCGACATCGTAGCCAAATCCTTCAATGGAATTTCAATGCACATGGAATACTAGATTGGAGACAAAATATATTTTGACGTTTCGGGAATATTTCGCTTCAAAAGTAAGCACGTTACCCTATATTTTTCCGGAGCAAAAAAATAAAAATCCAACATTTCCAGATTTGTACAAGTCTTTAATCCACCTTCATCGCAAACTATATCTAGAATATTTGGTTCGAAACGTCAGCAGATGCCCTGAAATAACTCTGACTACAATTTTAGATGGCTACCCACTCGAAATAAATAATTATATGACAGAAATCATGTCGCATCTATGAAAAAATTCGGCAGCAGAAATTCAAACTAGCGCATGCTTGGGACATGTTGCATGTGCATGCAACAATCGAGAAAATGCCCCATTTGATCACATTCAGCATACGCTGAGCGAGTACACGACATGCGAAAATCCCCCATATTTACATGTGGCATTGATACCGCATGCAGTGTGCATATGCATTTTCAACACAAAATGACGCCACGGCCCATGCAAATGCGTCATTTACATGTCCTGTACTCGTAGCGTAAGACAATCAAAGACAAAGTATAAAATTAGGCCCCTTATGTGCCAAAACAAATTCAGATACCAATGTTATACAAGGTAAATTAGAATTAAGAGCCAATTGTATATACATACATTAGTTCAACAAATATAATTGTATAAATTATATGTCGAGATTCGTATAAATGCCAAAAATCTATCCACGTTAGGATTGTACTTTAGCTTATTATCGGCCGTAGAGCTACTGTCGATGTTGTATTTGTAATGCATGTAAAATCATACTGTTCAATGGATAACTTTTGCAATAAAACATGCCTAATGTTTGATACATCGCCATCGTTGAAAAGATTATTGCTTGTACTTTATTTTGTTATATGGCCGTTGGACCATGGGGATGACATCGCACGTTGAGAAGAATAGTGGCACTAAACAAAAAACCTTTTGAGATATGGCCGATGAAAGATTTGGACTTACTCCAATGTTTGAAAGCTCTAAGAAAAAACATTTAAATATTGTGTTATTTTGCAAACATGTAGTATCACTATCTCTTAATAAAATGGCATTTTAAGGTGACAACAAAAATAATGTTTTTTTTTTTAAGAACATTTTTTTTGTTATCATTTTTAGAAAAACTATTTAAAGAGTGACTTTAAACCAAAAGTGCCTGTTAATTAATGTCACTGAACATAGTAAATTCAGTGTTATTTTGAGGAGAAAACCGACACCAAGCGAATTATGCCATTTATGAATTCACTTTTATGTACATATAATAACAACTCTACGCTTAAAATTTAATCGACATTATGATAAAAGTGCCATTTTATCTATTACCGATTGAGTGATTAACGTCAATGTCAAAAGTTACACAAACGATCAAGTGTGGAAACTATGCGATGTATCAGGACGAGGATCTTTGCAAAAGATGTGTGGTATATATTGGAACCTAGATGACGCTTTAACTCGAAAGCTACATTTTGGTATAGTGCCACTATTTTCCTCAACGTGCGACATGTATTTATGTAGATAGTATTTGGTGCATTGAAAATGAAAATAATAAAGCGCAAAACAATGTTAGGTCAAATTTCTTGTCAATTCAACTTTTCCAAATGAATGATGGGCGGTCCGGGTAAGTTTTTTTTTTTAATATTAATTTCACAATTTTATCAAACCCAATACATCAAAAAATAGTCTGCATTTATGTACCATACCTATCAGATTTCAATTTAATTTACAGGAAATGAGAAAATAAAGGAAAAAGGCAACATGATATTTCTTATATTTCACCGGCTACCTGAAATATCAGTACGATGTTTCATCAAATTCTTTGAGTGGAAAATTCTTGTAACGGCTTTTAAGATTGTATTACAATTGGAATTTTAATTAAATTCCAATTACGTTCCAGTTTCGATTGTCAAGTTATTTTGTTGCATCAAAGAATGATAATATTTTTTGTCAAAAGAACTTAGCCCACATATCGAATTCAGTGCATCTTCTATACCACCTTAGTCTCATATTCCAATTCTTTCAACCCTTTATTCCATATCACCCGCCGCCGCCGCCGGCCGCACCACCCACTCCACTATGCTGTAGTCAAATTCTATAGTCAATACTTGTCCGGCTTTTGTTTTGCAGTCATTCTACACCACTAATTCACATGAATTAAAAACAAAGCGCTGACACTCTCGCGACACCAATGTTTGCAAAATTAAAAGAAAACAAGATAGGTAGTAAACAAAAAAAAATGACAATAACAGAAAAATAAACTCTCCGTGTGAACTATACTCCCATTAGTGTCACCTACTTCCCACCTTCGAGTTACTAGACGCGGTGCTCACAGGTAACTCAATACCCGAGTAATTGAAGACAAACTGCATGCAGTCGTTTCTGTCAACGTACGTCGTCCCTATCATCGCCATCGCCATCGTAGTCGACGTCGGATATATGAACGTCGTCGTCGTTATCGTATTCTTTTGAAGCAGCAGCAGCAACTAGCAACGTGAAATCATGATGCTTCATATGACACCTTCCGTTGACATACCTCATCTATTCACTAATTGACGGAGTTCATATTCAAACACACACACACACACACAATCTTATATTTTACCAAGCTTATGTATGTGGGACGCAGCGTAGGTATCTTCAAGGCTTATGTGTCCACATTATATTCACTGCTGAAAGTTGATACAACAATGCGTGTAAAGTTTCAGTTTCACATGAATCATCCATCTATCTATCCATCATCTAATGCAGCAAATAATGAACACCTAACTGTAATCGGACCCTTAATAGCTGTTTTTCCGCCAGTCGCAGCACCAAACGCTTCATTGGATATCTTGTAAGTTGTAACGCCTCACGAATGGTGCCACATTCATAATCCTATATAGACTCTTATGAAATGATGCAAGAGAAGAGGTGACACAAATAATAGCGGACATCATAAAGATACAGGACTATTATAAGGAGGTGTAGTTGGGCGTGATTATGGTCAGTAGCTACTTTACACTTTTCAGACGTACCTAGCTTAACCGCAGCGTAAGAATAGCTAATATATATATAAAAAAAAAATGCAACAACACATACGTGCCTCCACACTTAAATAGTGGCTGTGTTCATGTCGAGTGTCAAACATCTGACAGCTAGGCTAAGACAGGCCAACCTTATATTCCCTGAATAAATAAAGAAAGGTTTAATTTTGTGTAACATGATACGGACAAACGTGACTGCGTAATACCAAAGCGAGGGAAGGTTGGTGGAGGAGAGATGTAACAAAGTTTACACATTTCCCGCGAACAATAAGCATGCTGGTTCGAAATTCAAATTGTGTGTCATTATCACTTTTGTAGTATTCAAAGTACCAACATAAGCATTAAGTTTATCTTAAAAAAATAAAATCCTTTAATGTGAACCTCGTGAGATAACGTATCTTTCAAGGTATAGACATTTTATATCATATCCAAAACGCACATCCTACGCGAACATTCTGTAGACTTAATGGCAATGAATATATTTCTTGAATATAATACCTACATACATTATTTGTGCGTTTATTTACTAGAAAAAGTATGAGACCCACGTTGGGCGCCATTAAAAAAAAAAACATGTTAGGACTATTATTATATAGTTGAGAAAAGAAAATGTCGATGGTTGTAATAGGGGGAGCAAATAGAGGTATTATTGTACAGCTAAAAAACTTCACAAAAATGGTTAGTAAATTTTAAACTTCGTGTTGCCATATAAAACCCCTACACGCCGGTCTATTCCGTTTTACCGAACACGATACAATTTTGATTCGTTTAAAAAAAATACGACATAAGTCTATGATTGCTCAGGAACAATGATATCTATTTAAACAGATATGACAAACTTTGGTATACCTTATGTAATAGTTTTAGAAATAGAAACAAATTATAGATCTTTTTTAAACATACATTTTTTAATGCGGTTTTTTAAAGATATTATTGCTTAACAAATATCGAAAAAAAAAAAATTTAGTAATTATCGTGGTTGCTAAAAAACAATAAAATGTTGAAAAATGGTAAAAGTAATAATGTGTAATAGATTTAAAAAATCGAAATAAATTAAAAAAAAGGTTGTTTAGTTGTTTTGAATGTAATTTAAAAACATTATTACAAAATTTCAAAAATAGAAAAAAAATATATAATTTGCGGTTTAAAGGAATAATTTTAAAATAAGAATTAACAAAAAATTAAGAATACTTGTATGCGAAAAGTAAGGCTTTAGAGACATTTTTTTGTGGAGAACTTTTGTGACCTAAGCTTTAAATTTAGGGGTTATTTAATTAAAAAAAAAAATACTTCGGGATATAACGGGCACCGAAACCTATTTTCAAAAATATTAAAAAAAAAGTTTCTAACAAATTGTGATGAGTATTAGAGCGAACAGTAAAATGTTTTTACGTTATTACGCATTATTTTTATAACTTTACTTGTAACTCTTAAAATTGGGAAGACAGATATTTTAGGCAGGGTACGGCTTGTCATACTGTTTTTTTTTTTTTTGTCTGAAAGAGCATGAGATTTCTTTTAAAATGGTATATATTTGGTCTTGTTCTACACGTCTCGTCGTCGGTTATGTTTTATTATGTTTTTTTTTTTTTAATTTTAAAATTAAAAGATAGAATTCCTGGGCAATCAAAACCATGCCAAACGGTACAAATTTGTTTAGCCACCAAGAAAACTAATATTTTTTTTTCTAAATTGGCTCCAACTATTTTTTTTTTTTTCCAATAATCTATATATTAATACGCGGTGACTGAGTTTTGTGGTACATTTTAAGCACACTTCAACAAATCGAATCATTGCGTTTAACGCAAGTAAAATGCCTATGCATTACAACGCAGTCACAACATTGATTCTTTCAATTCCACACCATATATGTGCATGTATTATTGCGCGCAAAATGTATCTATACTGTGAGTTATATGTTAAAGTTCCACACCGTATATATGCAGGTATTGATCATTTGGCGTACTCCTTTGTTTTTCTTCTATAACTGACAACCAGGACCCTTTACAATATCGGCATGACTCTTTCTCTTTTTGTTTCCATATTTGGTTAATTTACCGCCGAATGTATCATTAGGATTATTTATGCAAACGCGTAAAACCCTGATAAAGCTTAAAAACTATAGAATTTTATACAAAAGTTTATATAAAAAAAATGATTTATAAGCTTTCTATGGGTTTTATGCGTTTACATGAATACCCATATTGTCAATATTATGCTGCACTTACACGAATTAATTTTAGGTGCCGTACATGAACAATGAACATTGTCAATATTATGCTACATTTACATGAATGGCAGATTGCCATTTTTCTGCCAGTATACTGTCAATAGAATGAGCAAATTCATTCTTTGGCAGTATAATGGCAGAAATACTGACAATTTTCCAATAGGGGAAATGAGGCATTAATAATAACCTAATTTCGCCTAATTTTTCCAAAAACTGAGAAATGTGAGTGATGAAGAAACCTTTCAATAAAACAAACGAAAATTGTTCTGATAGATAATTTTAGTCACTATATTAAATTTTTAGCAAGCAGATGTTTTAACATAGATATTTATTTCTCATTTGTGTACTTTTGTAGAAATTAACCCTTATTTTAACTTTTCTTTTTCGGTTTTTCGTATCGTGCAATACATCGATTGAAAGGTGGCAATTTCTGTATCACGAGTATGCCACTTTTTAGTAGTTTAGCCACAAATCGAGTTTAAAGTGGGCGCAAATAGCGTTTAAAGATAAAAGTCGGTTTTTTATATCATGCGCTACATCGGTTGAAAGGTTTTACTTCCTAGATCACGAATATGCATTTTTAAGTCACTAGGACACTCAGTTTTGCCCAGTGGTATTAAAGCAGAGAATTGGGAAGCTTTATTGAACGGCTTTCATTTAGGTAAATGGTCGAATTTCGACCACTGGGCGATACAAGTAGTTATTAATGGTTGAACCCTTTTATTTATTTTTGATTTCCTCGAAAACGATTATCATCATTTTCTTTTTTTTGAAAACGACTGCCAATTTTTGAAACTTGGAATTAACAGATTTTTTAACTTTTTTTAAAATACTTAAAATATCTGGTTCTTAGAACAAAAATAATTGTGCATGCCATAAGCGTACATATATTGAAAAATCGTTAAGAAAAATATTTTTCTCGAAAACCTCACAAACAATTTTGGATAAAAAAAAATATGTGTTCTTTAATCAGTGGAATCTACAACATTTGAAGAAAAAAAAAAACAATTTTATTTTTGATTGTTGTTAACAGTAAGCAGTTTCTATAGAACATTTTTTCATATTTTCGAGGTTCTCATTATTGGATGAACCGATTAAATTTGTTTTTATAAAGATTCTTCTATTAAGTGTAAACTACATTGTATATACAAAATTTCAAAAATAATGTTTTTTTTATCTATTTCAAAGTTCGATTTTTTAAAAACCCCTTGTTAATTTTTTTTATAATTTTTATCTGCGAATTAATATTAAAATTTCTTCCTAAAAATGTTTTCAAAATTTTACATACATATATTTTTTTTTAAATAAAAACCGGTCCTAAGATTTTTTAATATTGTTTCCATTGGGGAAAAATTTTAAACATTGCATTGTTTTTTTAAGGAATAAAACCGGCTCTAGTTAACGTTGTCGTTTAGTTGTGAACTAAGTACTTTTTCATAAGCACCAATTCATAATTTTAAACACGTTAAACAGCTCTTCTAACTAAAGTGGACTCCGCAACGTAACGTAAGCAAATTAGGTTGAACAGACACACATTTGACAGATGAAGAGAAGAAACATAGTTATAGAACAACAAAAAATGCTAAAATAAACAAACAACTTCAGAACAAATAATTTTAATATAATTATGTGTGTGTCGTGTCTCGTGTATATTGATTATGATTGTTTTTTGCTTAAATTTTATTGTTCTTTATTTAGTGGGAAAGAAATCTACTCGCATTATCCCTTGTTCTAAAAAAAAATAACTCATGCCCATGGGCAAGTTGAGTCATCTTTGTATGTACCTATACGTGTACTTTGGTTGATTGATGTGTCTGTGTGATTGATGTAATACCTATAGTGCCCATGTTTGGGCAGAAAAAGTTAAAAACTCAATGCCGCCGAGCTTTTTAGATACATTAATAAATATTTTCCATTTTTAACAAAGCTCTAAATATTCAAAAATTAAAAAAGAAACTTCGAAATCATTTTACCAACCTACGCTTTTTTTGTTGTTATAAACTTATTTTCAAGTGGTAAAAGTATACTTAAAGAAGTTAAACAAGCGATTTGCTGCTTTTAAAGTTAGAAGAGTGGTTTAACGTTAAACTATACTTTATGTCGTTTAAAATTACCAAAGAGCCAACTCTCGCTTTAAAAAGAGTTTTTAAAGCTGATTTATAGCCGGTTTTAATTGATTAAAATTTTGCGCCATTATCTCTAACTTATATAACTAAGGAATTTTAAATATAAATGTTCTAAGACACTCTTGTATATATACAACTTTAAATAAGACGTTTGAACATAAGAGCAAGTACGTGCGGCCCAGTCTTGAATTTTATTTATTTATGTCTTCTTCTCATTTTTATAACCTCTTTATACTTTTTTTTTATTTTGAAAAAGTATATTTTTTTTTTAATAGAGCGCGCACTAAAGGCGGTTTGACTTCCATTAATATGATGAAGCACAGTGCGAGCGTTATAGGCTAGTGAATTTATCATTTAGTAAGGAACAATTGCGTTCACGGGTTTTGATTTTGAATATGTTTGTCTGGAACTTAAGCTTGCTCAGAACATAAAACTCGCCCATTCAACCATGCATTTCTGAGCGTACGGTCACACTGGTCATTTTTCAATGTTTTTGGTATAACTCGAAAACTAAGCTGAATTTGAGAATTAACCTCAAACACCTTTTGTAGAAAATTAGATTTTTTTCTATCATAATTGAGAGTTTAAAAAAAAAATTATAAAAAAAATTAAACAGAGAAATGTATCAAAACCCAACCTAAAAAAAATCAGAAAATCATTGATTTTTATTTTTTTTTTTACTAAAATTCTCATATCTTTTGTTTGGCTAAAGATAGTGGGAAGACATGTATGTACAAATGAAACAAAGGAGAGACCCAAACCTATAATATGACGCAAAGAAAACATTTTGAAGAACTCAAAAAAACAGGTAAAACAATTGTTCAATTCTGCTAAAAATTTGGAATCAAATAGTCTTACAGTATGACAAGACGGAATTCGATCCAAATCGGTCTAATAGTTTTGGCAAGAAACATGATGTTAACTAAGTACAAACGCGCAATGTTTGCATTATTGCTGTGGTCAAAATAGGACCCTTAAGTTGGCACTGATTTTTGTACACGTACTTGGAACCCTTAACTATTTTAAAATACTTTTTAAAAAATTCGTTAAAATATTTACATCTTTTTGTATAAGCAACCTTGCTAGAGATTTTAAAAGTTCCGACAATTTATTGTGTACTATGTAAGCTAATAATTTCATGAAGCGTTTTTGCGAATATTTAAAATTGCTACCAAAGTTGTTAAAAAAAAGAAAATTAACATTATAATGATATTTTATGAGGTTGAGGTTGTTTAAAATCTATCATGTACAATATTTCATTGAAATCAGTTAAGTCGTTAACGAGAAATCCGAAAATGTGTTAAAATGCTTGTATGGCAGGTACCATTGTTTTTGGTCTAAAAACAATAATTCCAATACTCCTTATAAAACATCATTCAGAGATTACGTGCGTGCATCATCGATTGGTTTCTGGGAACACCCGTTAAATTTATTTACCAATAAATCTTAAGCATTGAATAATAATCTATGATAACCATCAAAATTCAGAGTCAATTTATTAAAATCAAAACCAACCAAAGACGACCAAACGTAAAAAAATAAAAATCCCGATAAGGACATGAATATTTTCTTGCGCTGCCATTTCATCATTATACCTACGTTATTGAAACTGAGATTCGACAAGAAACTTAATAGCTCTTTTGGTGTCAATTTCAGTGTGCATAAAATTATTATTATTATAAAAGAGAAATGAAAATCTAATGAGGAAGAGATGTGGCACTGCCATCACTGATTCTGTGTTATAGCTGAAACAAAAACGCTATGGGTATACAAAACCAAGGATGGTGCGTTCGTTCCCCGTCGTCGTCGTTGTTTAATTGAAAGTCGAAACGTTTCGTTTTTCTCATTCCACTCTCAGATCAGTCCGCTTTATGATACTTTATTCCTGGAATAAACTTCTTTTTTTTTTGCTCATGGGGATATTAAATTCTAGACAGAAATATTATTTCCGAAACCTTTGCTGAAATTTTTGGTCTCATGTCGCATATCTTTGGGTGGTGGTGCAAAAGGCTTGCACAATGTGACGGCAGCGCAGTATGCATATGCATAATGCAATTCTATATCCTATTCGTGTGTTGTTTTGTTGTCAGAGTATATGATATCCTTTTTGGTCCAGCATCAGCAAGAGGTGTCAGATGCAGTAATCCATTCTCTCTCATGGAGATGGCATGTTTTTACTTGGTCATTAAGAATCATGTGTGAGGTGTCAATTTTCAATACATGTAGGTAGGTTCATGCGTCGTTAGCGACCATCCGATTCATATATCTCAGTTATATTGTATGTGCATTTGTATGGATGTATATTTTGTTTGAAACTGATATGATTGTGGAAATGTAGATTCTTTTGCTGGTCGCCGTTACTTATTATTTTTTTTTTTTTTTTTCATTTTCGTCTCGGAAAGGCTGAGCTTAACAAATAAATAAAACGCACGACCAAGTCGTACGAACTAGCTCTCGTGGTTCAAAACATTAATGTGGATTGAATGTTTCGTCAATTTTTTGGCCCAGATGAAACTCATGGGTCTCTGACGTGATTTTAAGTTGAAAAAACATAAGATGTAATTTTCTAATTTTCGCTTATATAGAAAGAGCAAACAGTTGAAAAAAAATAAGTGTGACCGTTAAAATCGTTTCTTATTTGTTTTGATTCAAATTTTCTTGAAATTTTCTTAAATTTTATTTTGTTAATAATTTTAATTTTTTTTTTTTTTTAAAGATTGGGTGTTTTTAAGAGAACGAATAATAAAGAAAGAAGTGTACGAAATTGGAACTAAAATAGTTCAGCTATTTACGAGATATGCAGAAATGACGAAGAGCTAAGATAATTTTCTTGAAAGATTGTTAAAACATTTTTTTCCGTTTAATGATTTTTTTGGCAAAAAAAAACTAGAAACGCCATTTATTTACAATCACTTAATTAAAACCTTACAGGTATGAAGTTTATTCAAAATTCAAAAACCTCTTTAAAGGGATTTTTTTTTCCTTAATGGGAATGAATGGGAGCATTTTTTTGATTGGTGTAAGCAAATTCATAACTAATTTTTATATAAAATAAGACTCATTTTGAATTATAGGAATAGACAGCACTTAAAAACATTTAAAATAGGGGGAGAGTACGATAACTTGGGCGCCGAAAATTGATTACTGATTTTTGTAGAAGGGTCAAATACAAGCATTTGTTACTATGGGAGTGGGGGTCTAACTCACCCCGTTTAGGAGGAAGGGGAGATTTACGATAAAAACGACTTAAATAGGAACAAAAATATTAAAAAGCATCGACAATACTTAAAATGCAGAACAATAATGGTTTTAAAAGCCAGAAGTCTGATCTTTAATCCTACATTTAAATTGAATTATTTGTGTCCATAGTTTTCAAAAAATTTGCATTCAAACTCAAAATTTTGATAAAAAAAACGCAAAAAGAAATGATTGGATCAATGTTGCTCATAATTGTTAAATGGTAAACTAAATTTTCTTTTTGTGGTCATAACAATTCTGAATCGAACACAAAAAACCGAAAGCTTTTATGTTATGTTTATGTTATTGAGAAAATTGAAAATTACTAGAAGTACTTTTTTATTTTTTCATACATTTACGTTTATCATATATGTAGTAGCTGTTGACATTGAAAACAGTGAATACATTCAAAATTCCTTAAATGCAAACAAAATTTGGCATGCACCGAACCTCGCACATACCCCATATCCTATAGTGAGCCCAAGCAGGGGGGTGCATACATACCCCACTTTATTCAAATTTTGCATACGCCGAACCTTGCACATACCCCAAATCCTACAGTGAGCCCAAGTAAGGGGTTGCAGGGGGGCAGAATGCCCCACAAAACATACCTCACTGTTTATACGCCGTAAATCTGGGTGTTGGGAAGAGAGACAAATTTTGTAAGAATTAATCCATATTCTGTTTTTACTATCAAAATAAGACCACGTAAAATACTCAAGCAACAAAAAAAATGTTTGAATTAAAATAGTAGTTTTGGTCATTTTTATTTTTTTCGAAAACTAGAAGACATAAAATCATTTTGTTTTCGGTTTCTGATTAAGAATTAATATGAGCTACGATTTCTAAGAAAAAAAATATAATATAAAATCTTAAAGTTTTGAAAAAATTACATTTAAAACTTTTTTTATGTTTTTTTTTCCAAATTTTGAGTTTGAAAGTATTTTTTTCAAAAACAATGTATGGATTTCACTTGGTTTAAAAACTGAATAATAAAACAGAGTATTAGACTCCCCCCACCCATAGTAAAAAATGTTTGTATTTGACCCCTCTACAAAAATCCGTTACCAATTGTCGGCGCCCAAGTTATCGTACTCGTGCTCGTTTTCTAAAATACACTAGAAAAATAAAAAGTTTCTGTCCAGTTTGGGCAAGGCCTTGACAAAGTTTTGAGTAGGGAAAATCTGACAAGAAAAACATGTCAGATACTTGGCCTACCCTTGCTGGATTTTAATACCAAACATTTAGACAAGGTAAACTTTTCAAACACTCGTGAAGCCCTCCCTAGTAAAAATTTTATTGACATATTTCGGTACCCTATCGGGAATGTCTCTTGAACACAAAAAAAAATTATGTAAATCCTGTTCTATTAGGTATGTATTTTGTTATGCAAAATGGTATGAAACATTAGAGTAAGAAACCTATCACTTTCGACATTGAATTTAAGCATAGCGAGTTAGCCCATTTGGTAGTGCATTCGACTGACAATCAGAAAATCGAGGTATCAAGTCCGACATAAGCTAACGAGGCAAAAGGGTTTATAATTACAAAAACCCTTGTTCTAGCCTTTGCTAACCCTAACTAGACCCTTGACAGAATCTATCTTTGCTTTTCTGCGCGGGATGTACTGAATTTAAAAATCACCAACATTTTTCAACCCGGAACACACAAGACGTGGTCTGACGGTGCGGTCGACATTTTTGACCGTCGCGTTCTTGGTCTGGTGTAGAATCACTTGTTGTTGTTCAAACAGAACGCGGCCAAGTCAAGCGGCGAAGAATAGAACGCGACGGGCAAATTTATTTTGTAAATTTTTACAAAGAACGCGACGGTCAAGCGTCAAAAAAGACCAAACGTCAAAACAAACTTCTGAAAACAGCTGCACGCGGGATTATTATTTTGTATTGATTTTGGTAATTCTGTTTAATTTATTTTTATTCGTTTTTTTTTCCAATTTTAAGACAAATTAAAGAGAAAATAATATGTGTGACATGAAGTACTGATCGAATTAGTTGGAACAAACATATTATATATGATTGCAAGCACCCGGAGTATAAAGATGTTGCTAAAAAGATGAAGCCATGGGCAAGAAATAGCTTCTTTTTTGGTCTATCTCATAAACCCATTTTCGTCTTTTTTCTGGTTGCAAGTGTAAGCAGAAGAAGCACTTCATCTTCCTCAGAACTGCTGCTGCTGCTCACTCCGCACTCCGACCAACTGCTCAACAAAAAACACATACGAAAATAGAACGCCGACAGCTGACCGCGTTCTATCTGACATTATAGAACGCGGCGGTCAATGACACGTTCTGACCGCACCGTCAGACCGCGTCCTGTGTGTCCCGGGCTTTACCGTTCATCTTCATTGTCTAGTCACGTTATAACTTTGAAGCAGAAGAACAAGTTCATGCGATTCAATCAGACATTTTCTATACAGGAACAATTTTTGTAGTGCAATTCTTCAACACTTTGCCGCCCGATGCGCCACTTTCAAACAATATTCTGGGATTCAACATAAAAGATTGTTTATTGTGTGAGTGAAAGATAGATGGACTTCAAGGTTGGGTGGTAGATAGGGATTGGTAGTTTGAACTGAGAGGCTTTACTCTCATCGTATGGACACAGCGAACATATTAACACCCAGCATTAAAAATCCGATGTGGACATGTACAAACAGCTCCACCAATAGTGTTATTTTGAGTCTTAGGAAAGATGACAAAGTCATACGACTTAATATTTATGAAGTAAATAAAATTATAATTTAAGTATGTACCTACAGTAAACACACACATGCTATAATTTAATATTTTTGCGAGCCAGCCGTATCGTTATCAAAAATTCAAAACTTGTCTGTGTTTCATTTTCATTCATTGTACTCGTATACGAGTATCGTGTTGTAGTGTAGATCCCTACGTTTACGTTTGCCACCATTGCTGGCACCCATGGCAATCACCTTGTTTGCTTTGTCAAATCGTGAATCGTGATGAACTTGAATTGCAAAACGCTTAATATATTTGACAAAGAGATGGAAAACTAAATTATTATTTTTTTTTCTCAAAAATAGATTCATTTTATCAAATACGCCGAGTTTGTTTGACGCCACAATTACTTGAGTGTTTTTGTAATTTATATTCTCTTGAACGTCATTGACCGTAATTTTCAAAAAATAATTAAATATTATTGTTCTTTAAATAATTTAAAAATAAGAAAAAATAACGAACATTTATCTGAGTCATTGCATTGCATGAAAATATACAATATATATTTTTTGTTTTATTTTCAAGAATTGATTGATCTGAACCAGATGCTTGCCTTGGATCGAATTAAAAAAAAAAGAATACAAAAAAAAAAATAATCTTCAAAAAATTTAGCATAGCTCATTTTACGGCATTCAACTTCACGCGAGGGTTGTTGAAAGTAAGATGGGTAATGGGTATCGGTATCATCATCTCGGGCTCGGGCAACTTTTTTCTTTTTCCAAATCGAAACTGATACTGATACTTCGGGACAAAATGGCATGGAATATAATATAATGCTAGAACCGAAAGACCCTTGCTGTTTGCCGCACCTCACCATCGTCTCGTCTATACACGTCGTGTCGTCGGTGATGTCTTGGGTTTCACAAGTCGTAAATCTAAACACCATCAGCAGAACAGAGCGAATGTTTGTGCCTTCTCGGGTTTGTGTCTTTGATGGTGGTTGAAGGTGGAGTCACATGGCATCATAAGCTGGGTGTGTAAACGAACGCCGCGCCGCGCTGCCGATTGACGAAATGTGTGTGTGTTGGTTGTTGGTAGCGTTTTTTCTGCTTTTTAATTAATTGATTTTTCCCATTTGGCATCAATTTCATGTAGCACAAATCAGAAATTAAAACCGAAACATAAATTAAAATAAAGACAACACAATTGGATACTATACGACAGCGCACTCCGTCTCCGTGCCTGCCGCTTATGCTTACTTGTGTTGCTACTAACTTTGTTTTTGGTTGGGAGGAGATCTAGATGTACAGTGGGGCCCCGCTTACGTTTTCGATACAAAAAACCACGGCAACGGGAAAATAATGTTTGACTTATCTTATTTCACGTAACTACTTGTTTTATATAAAGTGTTTTAAAGCTTATGTGAAGTTTAGGCTTGTGACCTTTTTTAAGACCTTTTAGTAAGGACAATTGTGTTCAAGAGATTCTTCTATTATGTATGTTCGTCTGGGACCTTAACTAAGAATACTTAAAACCAAAAATGGTACTTTATCCAGCCTTGTTTAGAAACCTCAGAGAATGGACACACTGGTCAATTTTCAATATTAGTATCTATAATTTGGTATAACTTAAAAACTAAGTCAATTTTGACAATTCGATTTTTAAGACTTTTTATAAAAAGTTTAATTTTCTACCGAAACTAATGGTTTAAAAACTTTTATAAAAAAAACTAAGCAAGAAAAATTACAAATTAACACAAAACAAAGAATTAATGGCTATAGTATTGTTTAATTTGTTTTCGATCCAAAGATAGGCGTTAGAAAATTGGCCCTTCCGTCTTAACGGGGGGAATGCGAAGAAACATGTATTTTATTTTAAATTAAGCTTTAAATTTTGTATATCTTTTGTTATAATTGATAAACTGCGTTAGTAAAAAATAAAATAATGACCTTTATAAGGACCACCTCTTTTTTCCCCGAATGTCTTTGTTGCGTTTATTTTGCATTCGTTTCCATAAGATATTCACAATAAGCTCCTTAAAAAATAAATGTAGATTTAGATTTTAGATTTAGATTGATTTTATTTTCACTACAAATATTTAACAATTATATACAGGGTGTCCCGTAAGTAATGGATAACCCTGAAATGCCACATAGTAGACTTTATGACCGTCCTGAAAACTGATAAAAAAAAGTTCTATTCCAACCACAAGAAAAGTTATATGCATTTTTTTGTTCAGTGCATTATTTTTTTTCTTACTTTACATTTTTGAATACCACGACTACAAGTGAATGAGTTCCATCATTTTTTTTTGCAGGAATATTTTACATTACTTGTGCCAACACATAAGTAGAAGAAAATTATTATAACTGTTGGACTTCTTAGAGAAAAAAATTATTTAACATTGAATTTCAATGCAAAATGTGAAAACAAATAATTTTTGAAAAAGTTAAATCATAGCTGGTATAAAAAAAATGCATGAATACCTGAGTGGCCAACTATTTTAAAAATATGCGCGTTAAATGCAGATTTCAAAATGGTATTACTTATTATTATATCTAGAGTCAATACCAAGTAATTGGTAAAAATCTGCAATACCAGAGGCAATTTAACAAAAACAAAAGTTTAAAAAATAACACAGTAAACGTGAAAATAATACCAAGCGTTGAACATTGTAGATTTTTGATTGATTGCCTGTTTTTATGATGTTGTCCTAATGATAAATCCAAGCTTTGAACTTCTAGGGCCGAATGCATTATTGATAAAAATGTCAAAAAAGTGCAAAAAACGGTTATATTTTCGAGCGAGCTTGTTTTGAATTTTACCTGTTCTATTGGGCTTTAACAAACCCATCAAATATTTTGTTGGTTGCTATTATCTTATTTGTTATTTTCTCTAAACAAAACGTTTTTGAGACAGCTTTTAATCACATGATCACTTAGTTAGAAAACAAAAACAAAAATAGATATTTTTTTAATTTTTTTTTTATTTAAAGCAAATGCTCAAACTGTTTTCCACCCACTCTTATACAGGTTCTGCACCTCCGAATAAATGAACGTCTTAGTGAACGTGCAAGGTTTTGCTCAGAAATTTGTAATGCAGCTGCCTCCACACGATTTCTTAGCTCCTCTAAAGACCTGATCGGCTTGCTGTATACGATTTCCTTAATGCATCCCCAATAAAAAAAATCAAGATCAGGTCTTTAGAGGAGCTAAGAAATCGTGTGGAGGCAGCTGCATTACAAATTTCTGAGCAAAACCTTGCACGTTCACTAAGACGTTCATTTATTCGGAGGTGCAGAACCTGTATAAGAGTGGGTGGAAAACAGTTTGAGCATTTGCTTTAAATAAAAAAAAAATTAAAAAAATATCTATTTTTGTTTTTGTTTTCTAACTAAGTGATCATGTGATTAAAAGCTGTCTCAAAAACGTTTTGTTTAGAGAAAATAACAAATAAGCTAATAGCAACCAACAAAATATTTGATGGGTTTGTTAAAGCCCAATAGAACAGGTAAAATTCAAAACAAGCTCGAAAATATAACCGTTTTTTGCACTTTTTTGACATTTTTATCAATAATGCATTCGGCCCTAGAAGTTCAAAGCTTGGATTTATCATTAGGACAACATCATAAAAACAGGCAATCAATCAAAAATCTACAATGTTCAACGCTTGGTATTATTTTCACGTTTACTGTGTTATTTTTTAAACTTTTGTTTTTGTTAAATTGCCTCTGGTATTGCAGATTTTTACCAATAACTTGGTATTGACTCTAGATATAATAATAAGTAATACCATTTTGAAATCTGCATTTAACGCGCATATTTTTAAAATAGTTGGCCACTCAGGTATTCATGCATTTTTTTTATACCAGCTATGATTTAACTTTTTCAAAAATTATTTGTTTTCACATTTTGCATTGAAATTCAATGTTAAATAATTTTTTTCTCTAAGAAGTCCAACAGTTATAATAATTTTCTTCTACTTATGTGTTGGCACAAGTAATGTAAAATATTCCTGCAAAAAAAAATGATGGAACTCATTCACTTGTAGTCGTGGTATTCAAAAATGTAAAGTAAGAAAAAAAATAATGCACTGAACAAAAAAATGCATATAACTTTTCTTGTGGTTGGAATAGAACTTTTTTTTATCAGTTTTCAGGACGGTCATAAAGTCTACTATGCGGCATTTCAGGGTTATCCATTACTTACGGGACACCCTGTATATGTATAATACAACCAATAAAGCATGGCTATGCCGTCTGCCTGATTGACAGTCATTTTAACCCACTGTTTTTGTTTAATTAAATAAGTTACAGTTATTGACTAGAAGTTTTCGTTTATTATTTGTTTTCGATAGATAAGTGCTGTTTTGCAAAATTTGAATAAATTATGTACATCAATTTCATTAAGGATCTCTATAATTTCATTGTCATTAAGATTGTCCGTACCCAAAATGTACCTTCTGGTTTCCTTTAGTACCGGACACCTTCCTACAAAGTGAAAAATATCTTCACGCTCTTCTATATTGCACATACTGCACATTACTGGTAGATCTTCGCGATGCGGTATAAAATTTAAATTCAGAAGTTCACCTCTTAGCCGAAACATGCTTGATATTTGGTCAATGGTATATTCATCCCGGAAATAGATTCTTTGGTAGAGGTTATGGTTCAGTTTACCGTAGATTGCGGTGTAATGAACTTGATGTTTCTTGCATGTACCTCTGTCTAAAATTTTCATCTAGACGAGTAATTAGCATATACAATGTAGGCTTCCATTGGATCTGTTCGCTGACATCTAACTCCACACCTGCCTGTTCTGCTAGTTCTATCCAATTTTTGTACCATCCTGACCTACTTTGTATAGCTTGAATAGCTGCTTTCTTTGGAAGACGATCGTTAGGCATACAAAGAACTTTTGCTATGTAGTCGACTTGTAGTCGGATAATTTTGATGAACAAAAGGGAATTTACCAGTTTCAAGCATTATCATGAAATTTGGTGTGCTGGGAGGAAGGCAAAAAATTCGTTTTATATAATACCTGAGAAGCTTTTCCATTGTTTCGTATTTTTTTTTCCACCCCACACTTGAGCTGCATAAAAAAGGATCGATTGTGCTACTGCTTCAAAAACCTTAAATTTGCTGCTATGGGTTATGTTTAGGTTCTATGTGAAGTAGACTTTTAAGTACTTGTATTCTTTAACCACTTCTATCCTTTCATTGTTATAGCGCCATTGCTCGTTCGTACTGTATATGCCACCAGCTTTCTTAAATATCATCACTTTTGACGTAATAAAAAAAATAAAATAAATGTATATTAAGAAACTATCAGTTTGGCCCACTGTGTGCTATTTAACAATGATGATGACGACGAGGTTGCACCTGAGTTGTTGTAATTGATATCTACCAACAACTGCACTCTGAATGTCGACAGGCTGAAAAGATATAAGGACTGGAAGGATTTGACTGTATAGTAGTGTCTTCTGTATTTTATTTGGTTGTCTGATTGGTGTTGGGATGGCTGCGCTTTGGAATTGTGTGACAGTGAATGGTGAATGGAAGGAAGGCGCATTAATTTGAACAACAAGTGTATTTGCTTTAAATTACAATGGTCTTAGCTAATTTAATGTTAATGTGTTGAACGAAAAAAGGGACTCATTTTTTTAAATATGTTTTTTTTACTAAGCCCTTATAAATAAATTTTATTAAGTTTATGCTAAATTTTACCAAGTATACATTAATATAAGCCCCAGTTATTCTGTGGTGAGTTATAATTAGCTCTGAATATAGTTTTGTCTACAGTTAACCCGGGGCTTAGACAAGCGAGTAATGAATAAATGTGTGACTAGTAGCTCTCTGCGCGTTTTTTTCAACAAGTGTGAAATTTTAAAAATATTTCACATGAACAATATGGGAACAAAACAAAAAATTCAAATAAATATACTCAATACATCAGAATAACTGACAGGCAACTCGTAGGCAAATATTTTACAAGATACGTTATATTACAAGTAATATCATTAGCGTTTTCATTTTTGTTCAGTTCTGCGCATGTTGTCAAAATCAATAGTAAAAAATTGAGTTTCCTACAATCACCACAAATTTGTTTTTGTTTACTGTGTCCTTACACAAGGGGCACCCATCTTGAAACTTGACAAGCTGCGCCTGATAATACCAGGCGCCGATCCAGGAATTCAGTTTGGGGGGGGGGGGGTCACAAGATGCTTAGAGGCAGTCAACCGAGAAAAATGTATAGAATATACAATTTTTTTAATACAATTGATTTTAAAGGACAATAAATATATCGGTTAAAATAATAAAATTGACAAGAAATACAATGGACGATTGAATCGCGCTCGAACTTGCTCTTGTGGCATGACTGAAATATGAAAGGATATAAGATTACGCCACTTCTATCTTTTCACTTTGTTGTTGTAATTTTGACTACGCGACGTGAGTACCTATACAGAGGACTTGTGTAATAAGAATCAAGCATGAAAATGTATTTAAGCATGTAAAATGTTAACAAAAGGTTTTTTTCAAGGTATGTCCATTTTTTATAATAGGGGTATTCATGCAACGATGTAAAACACTAGATAAGTTTACCATTTGCGTAAGTTTACCATTTGGTAAATGAACTGTCAACATTTGTATGGGAAATGGTTTACACAAATTGCATAAAATTCCCCAACGAATTTGCTTGGGAAAATGATTTGGTAAAATAAACCAAATGTCATTGTGACTTTTAGAATTAGGCGTGTTCAGAATTATGATATATATGATTGTCAGAGAACTAAAAAAAACTCTGACCGCGTTCTGTATCTATCGAATCGCGATTATTTGGTGATAAAAATTATAAATATAAGAACGCAGTTTATACAAGAGAAAATAATTCGAACGTCTACATTTACTCAAAGATAAGAAAAGCTGCTTTTCGTAAATTACTAAGGTAGAACTCTCCCAAACCAAAACTTATCATTATTGCTGTTTTCTTCGTCGTCAACGAATAATTTGCATTGGTTTGGGAGATCATTATTAGTCGCAAGCTGTCGGAAGCAGATGTGTCGTTCTGAGATTCGACTCCTAATTCGCGTTGGTTCGGGAGAGGTTTTCCATTTAAAAATAACTTCAAAATCTGAACACGTATAATTTTTGACTTTAATATTTGACGTTTAACGAACAGCTGATTCAATTACACACCACTTAACCAAATAAATAGGTCGTTCTTGCAATCTTTTGTGTAAACTTATCATTTTACACAATTTGTAAAATTACGACGTTGCCTACCCTTAATATACATAACTAAAAATTGTTTGTGTCTCTCGAGTTCTGGGGGGGGGGGCGGTGGCATGACCCCCGTGACCCCACCCTGGATACACCACTAGATGATACCTTAGATATGTGAACTGTGAATATTTTATACTATTTGCGTTAAAGTCGGCTCTCTCGTGTTCAGATAAACTAAGGCTGCGCGTATAGTAGTGCGCGAAAGCGATGCGAGGCGAGAAGCGATGCGAGAAGCGATGCGAGAAGCGATTCGAGAAGCGATTCGAGAAGCGACATAGTGCGCATAGTAAAAGCGATTTAGTGCGGGTGTGTTGCTCGTTTGTTTAGTGTCAATAATATGAATTCATCATCAGAAGATGAATTTTTAATTGAAAATTTATATTTATTATTAAAGCACTGAAATATTAATATTTTACTCCTTTGATTTGTTTTCTTAAAACATCAAAACAAACAATATAAACAATAAATATAAATATTTTTCTCGCACGCAAACGTTTCTCGCATCGCATCGCTTTGTCGCACCACTGTACGCGCAGCCTAACACATATACACGCTACTATAGTCTTACTCGCTTGTCTAAGCTCCGGGTTCTCGGCTCGAAAAATGCCAAGTTTTTGTCTAGCTTGGACAAGGCCCTAGTAAGTTTTTAGTAGACAAATTTAGACGAGGTAAACTTGTCAGATACTTGGCAACCCTTTGCTGGATTTCAGTACCAAAAATTAAGACGAGAGAAACTTTTCAAACACTCGTGAGGCCCTCCTTAATAAAATCTTGTTGAACATGTTTCGGTACACCATCAGGACACAAAAACAAGCATTTTATTAACACCATGCAATTTCAGTATCATATACTACACTTTTTTCTCTCTTTCCTTTGTCATCTTTTTCATAATCAGAACGGCGCAAACTTTTGAGAAACGTCAGACAAGTTATAACAGAAAACCGGTTCTTAGTTTTTTTTACCTAAAAAGCAAGTATGTACATAAAATCCTATTCTATTCTGTAAGTATTGTTATGCAGGTGGGATGACATAATGTCCAAAGACATAATGTCCATGGACCCTAAGTCTGCAGAAACAGACATAAGGTCCATGGACATTATGTCTTTGTCATATTTCCATGGACTTAATGTTTTTTTTTAAAGAGAATATAATTCGAAGAAAAATTCTTCAGATATAATGTCCATGAACCTTATGACTGTTTTTTTTTTTTATTATGTGCGCGCACTTAAGGGGTTGTGACTACCCTTAATATGACTGAACACAGTGTGAGCTTTAGGAAAATAGGGAAGGATTTAAGCGGAGGAACCGATGCACATTGGTTTTGAAGTTCTGAATATTAAAATGGGAGGGAAAGATAGAGTCGGGTAAAGCATTCCACATTCGCGTGGTGCGGGAAAAGAAAGAAGTCCTGAACTTGACAGTACGTCCGAAGTTGGGCTCAAGGGTAAACTGATGGGCATTCCTAGAAACACGAGTATTACGGTTGAACTGTTTAAGGGGAGGAATGCAACTGGCTATTTCGCTAGAGCACTGTATATGAAAATAACGATTAAATAAAGAAATACAAGAAACATTGCGGCGGTGTTCTAGAGAAGCAAATGTATCAGTTATATTTCTTTCACCTATCATTTTCATAGCTCTTCTTTGGATTCTATCCAATAGACTCAAATGGGTTATTGGAGCACCTGCCCACACATGAGAGTTATACTCGAGTTTTGGATGAATAGAGGCTTTATAGATTACAGCCAGATCAGAAGGGGAGAAAAATGTCTTGCATCGCCGAAGAAAACCAAAGCACTTAGCAGCATTTATGGCGACGTCGAATATGTGGTAATTTCACAGAAGGTGGTCTGTTATACACATACCGAGGACTGAAAGCTTTTCGGTTTCCTCAATGCAAGTGCCACTCATGGATATTGGCATGGGGGTGGGTTTCTCTTAGACGACAGCAGACAGCATTGAGTTTTTGAAGCATTAAATTCCACGCGGTTTTTAATTCCCCATTGGACAATGCTGTCAAGATCGGAATTTAATGAGCTAATCATACGCTGCCTTTCAAGTTCCACATCCGAAGGACATGGATGTGAATCTGAAAACGAATATGAGAAGCTGAGGGTGCTGTCGTCAGCGAAACAGTTTAATGGATTAGACGTTTCACACAGAAGATCATTTATGAATATAAGAAAGAGAGTCGGAGATAATACGGAGCCCTGGGGCACACCCTCCAATACAACTTGTATTGAACGGTCCGAAAGGTAATTTCTAATCCAACGAAGAAGAGATTCATCGAAACCAAATGCGCTCATTTTCGATACGAGAGCTTGATGCCAAACTCCATCAAATGCTTTTGAAATATCAAGTGCAATAATCTTACTTTCTCCAAAACGATGTAAAGATGTGTTCCACTGTTCGGTGAGATATACCATCAGATCACCAGTGGACCTATTGCTACGAAAGCCATACTGCCGGTCATTAAGAAGCTTTCGTTCCTCGAGATATTTCTTGAGCTGGAAATTAATTAGCGTTACCATGACCTTGGAAAGAAGGGACGTAAGTGCAATTGGTCGATAGTTTGAGGGTGAGGAAGATACGCCTTTTTTAGGGACAGGCTGGACAAATGCTGTTTTCCATCCACTCGGAAAGAGACCAGTAGAATAGGACAGATGGAAAAGCTTACGCAGTGGTTTTGCCAGCGTTGAAGAACACCCCAACAATGGCAGGGATACTATCCGGGCCAGCGGATTTGTGTACGTCGAGATCCTTTAGAACTCGAGCAACTGAACGAGTGCGAAAGAAGATTTGTCCCATACAATCATTTACGCTCTCAAGTACAGGAGGAGTCATAACACTTTCTGGCAGCGTCGAATTAACAGCAAACTGTGCTGCAAGCAAATTGGCTTTATCTATCGAGCTGACAAAAGGTGTATCGTTGAAGACGAGCGTTGGAACCGACGACGAAGTAGCATTTCGTATATTCTTTGCAAATGACCAAAAAATTTTACTACCTGTGGGGCATTGTAGTATTTTTTGACTTAATTTCTGGTCATGCAAAAATTTGGTTCGTCGAATATGAACATTACAGGTCTTTCTAGCTTGTTTGAACCTATTCCGGTTTTCCTCAGTAGGGTTGGCTTTGTAACATCGGAAACTTACTTCTCTGACCCTAATAACCTCTTTAGAGCTCGAATCAAACCATGAGTTTTCCTTGGGTTTGATAGATTTTACCCTATTCGGGATAAAATTTCTCATTCCACAAAGAATTAAGTTTGTAATCATATCTGTACTGGAATCTACGTCATTATCGAGGAAGCACAGTGACCAGTTAAAGTTACTGAAGAAACCGTTGAGACCGTCCGAGTTGGCTTTCTCGTATTGCCAAACGGTTCTCGTTGGTACTTTCTCTTTAACTGAGTTTTGTTGGCACAAGAAATCAGCAGATATGACACAATGGTCTGATGAGCCTAGAGGCGATAATACACTAATAGTGTATTTATCAGGGTCAGAGGTAAAAACCAAGTCTAGTGTGTTGGCGGATTGACCTGCAACATCAGGGATTCGAGTTGGCTCGTTAACAAGCTGAGTCAGGTGGTTTAACTCAGCAAAGAGCTCAACATACCTTCCTTCGGGTGTTGTCTGGCCAGAAAAGCGAAGCCAACTAGAATTGTGTATATTGAAATCGCCCGCAATGACGATTTCTGTGTGAGGATAATGGGCAACAATTCTTAGGATGGAGTCGGACAGAGCACCAAATTTGTTAAAAGTTAAATTTCTGTCCAGATTTGGGCGAGCAGAAGATCGCGGGATCAAGTCCCACATAAGCCAACTTTTTTTTTGTTTGCCTGACGAGGCCAACGGGTTCATTATAGCCATGGCCCTTGTTCTAGCCTTTGCCAACCCTGGCTAGCCCCTTGCCAAAATCTATCTCTGTCAGTGGTCTAAAGCGGTGGAGTGCGTAGTGCACACGACTGCTAAGACTGAGCAAATCTGATATGCGTAGGTTCGAATCCTATGGTGTGCATAAAAAGTTTTTCAAATAAAATTGGATTAAAGCTCAGCACCACAAAAAGGAGACCGATGAGTGCAAAAGTGGCAAAGCACGAAATAGCTATATCTCCAGCCAAACAATTGGTGGTAGCGCCTTTAAGTTGTTGTTGTTGTTCAAAAATTCAATGAAATTGAAAAGGATTTTGTTGTAGCTTTTAGCACAATCATCAGAAAGTGGATCACTCACTCAACCAGATCAGCACCCGCACCCGCACCGTCCACAGTTAACCCACTAGGCAGTTCGTTGGCTGGCACTGGAGCGTCGACTGATCTGATGATCATCCGGCTGCTGTGCACCACAAACCTTCACCAGAACCCTAGTCCATCGACGGAAGGTATAATGCAGAAGTAGCCGAAATTTGTCCTAGAGCCATTTCGTCGCGTTGAGAAAAGAAATCAAGTCTTTGATCTTCATTTCAGAAAGTTCGTTAATGTCGTCAAAGAATGCTCTTCCGAGTGACTGTTTTCTAGCTAGGCCAGAACAGGGAATTTGCAGAGGAAATGAACTACTGTTTCTTTTTCCTGCTGGTCCTCACAGCTCCGATAGTGAGTATTGTGAGGTATGCCCAGCTTCGCTGCATGCTCTCCTTTTGGCCAGTGTCCGCTACAGGTTTCAACTACCCTGGCTATGTCTTGCCTGTGTCTCCGTATTAGATCAATTGTTCGGTTCTTGTCATAGGTGGGCCAAATCTTCCTAGATATAATACAGTTTGATAAACTGCTCCACCTACGGTTTGCTTTAGTAAGATAAATTGAGAGAATATTGCCCTTCATAACTCCAAGCGGAATGTTGACTCTTTCCGTAAGTGAGCCATGAAGGGCTGAACCTTGCCTGGCCAGCTCGTCAGCCCGTTAATTACCCTCAATGCCACTGTGACCCGGGACCCAGATAAGATGGAACTTCATTCTAGTTGTTAACTATAAGAGCAAATTCGTGGCGATCCAGTGCAGCATTTTATTTATAAGGCGTGAAAATAAGGTAGGTACGTAGGGTTTTTGCTAGTTTGTATAAGTTTTTTAAGTGTTTCAACATTTGGAAAATTTCATGTTTTGCTCATGCACACCAAAACCCCTCCTCAATATTTTACTTTCATCATCACTATACACCTTACACCTCAACAACCTTCTAGAGTCTCATGATGGGGCTCATTCCTTTTGTCATTCAGTCAAAAGAAAGTGAATTAGTTGTCTAACACATTATGGAAAATGGGAAAACCCCATCCCGCCATACTAAAATGAAGCCACTTTAATTAACATGAAACCACAAATAAACTGCTTCCCCGCGTGCATCGACTACCTATGCCCTCCTCGTCTACTCACCTCAGTGTCATACTACATGAAACATGTGTAATTAAAAACCAAAAGTAGAAAATAAAAATGAGCATTAAAAATGCTTATCTTCATTTATTATATATGTCAAGATGAGAAGGCGAGACACATTTACACTGTCTAAGCCGCACATCGCACCTGCGGACTAGCTTCAGCTTTATATACTGGAAACTGACCACACACTTTATCATCAAAGAATGTAGTGTAGATGAATGAAAGAGGGCATCTTTGGCGAGGATGAGTGTTTTTTTTTTGTATTTTTTGTATCTATGTAGATAATGTTCCAAAGGTGATTATCTTAAAGCTGCGAAGTTGGGTCATCATCACATCAGGAGTAATGGGATACTCTATTCTTGGTGTAGCTTTCCATCGCATCGGAGCATTTCCTGTGGGGAATTTATTTTTTAAAGAGGACAAATGAACAGACTATAATATTTTTGTGTTCTTTTGATGCTCTTATTGTACGAGTATACTGAGAGAATTTGTTGTGAAGATAAATATATTTTTAAAGCTGAATGTTGTATGATCATTTTTTTTTTTTTAATTTTAGAAACATTAGTTTTCAAGAGTTTTTTTTTCAAACTGATTTGTTTTGAATGTTTTGATCATTAACTAATATTTAAGAGTTTAATAATCGATGCTCTTATTCATTCTAGGCCAGACACTGAAAAACAGACTTCCCGCTTAGAAAAACCATCTAGTTTTCGACAAGGCACTAGAGAGTTTTAAACAGATCCTTGGAAAGGGATAAGCAAGGGTTAGCAAAGGCTAGAACAAGGACCTTGGCGATTATGAACCCTTTTACCTCGTCAGGCAAATAAAATAAATGCTTGTGTAGGACTTAATTCCGCGATCTGCTGTTTGTTAGTCAAATGTGCTACCCATACTGGGCTTACTCGCTATACAAGAATTCAATGCCCAAAGTGAATAAGTTGCATACTGTAATGTTTCATACATCATACTATGTTGCATAACACATACATACATAAATTGCTCTCTAAGCTAACAACTTGAACGTAGCTTAAAATTGACAATTTGCATATGTAGTGGTTCTATAACATTATGATATCATTACAAAAGTTTTAAACACAATTTAAAATATAAATTATTAGATACTAAAAATTAAAATAAATTTGTTTTTTTTAATAGCTAAAACAGATAGAGCTCAAAAAAAAAGTATGCCATCTGATTTGTTTCATAAATATGAATTTACGAAAAAAAAAATCGTTAGAGCGGTTTTTTTGAAAATAATTTTTGATATATAAAAATTCTTGAAAATTAAAAAAAAAAAAATTTGGTATGCCAACTTTTAGTATTTAATTAAATACAATTTTTCACAGAATTAAAAAAAAATCATTAACCCATTCAAGATATTGATTTTTCAAAAAAAAAATCAATATTTTTTTAAAAATCCAAAACTTTATTTTTTTGAAAAATTGTGTATATGCAAAATTGTTAAAACTTCAGAAGGCCTCTTACATACAAAATTTGGTTAATATTGATGTAGCCGTTAACGAGAAATTTGAAAACCAAAAAATTGGTTTTATGACAGGTATCGTTAATAACCGTTATACATTTTTTTTTTGTACCAAAATATAAAATGGAGTAATTATAGTAGCTCATATTTTTTTTTCCAAAATCGGTAAAGCCGTTTTTTGAAATAAATTAATTTTTGTATATTGGTTGTATGGCAGGTACCTTTATTTTTTGAGCAAAACAAAATTTCAAATTCCCCATAAGAACTTTAATTCCAAAATTTGAAGAAAATCGCTTCAGCCGTTTAGGCTGCAGGTCGAGGTACAGACAGAGCCAGAGTTGTAAAGTACTTAAATACATTTGTATCATAGTATATATTTTCAAGTACCAAGTACCTTGTCCTTGTACTTGAAAAAAACAAGTACAAGGTACTTGGTACTTGGTACTTGAAAATCACCAAGTACAAGTACTTTTTCAAGTACTTTTACCTAAGTACATTTATGGGTACTGTAGTACTGCCCAGTACATTTTATAGTACTTTTCAAGTACAAGTACATTTTCAAGTACTTTTCATGTACAAATACATTTTCAAGTACTTTTCAAGTACAAATCTATTTTCAAGTATTTCTTAAGTACAAGTCTATTTTAAACACTGTTTGAGTTATGTATGAAATGAAATGAACATATTTGATATTTTATAAAGCAAATTATGTTATTTATGTATAACATATTTACCTCAATGAGGCCGAGGGCTTGAAACGCGAGTTAAACTAGAACGATTTGTATCACTTTGATGTGTATATTTGCAAATAGCAACTATAAGTGGTTTGCCACCCAGAATATGATATTACAAAAATATATTTCAACGGAAAAACTAAAAAATATCGAAACTATGGAATAAAAAAGAGGAAAGAAAAACATTAGGATAACTAATTTTATAACTTTCTAACAATCCTACTAAGCGGACCTCTCGTGTAGTAATAAATCAAACGCTTCTAGCTCTACGCTAATTCATCTTTTATAAATTCACTGATACCTTAAAAAATAATATTAAATGAAAAAAAAAACAGTTTCTAGTTTCACTGAAATTTCTTACCGACTGGTAATAGAGTAAATACAAAATACTTGGTTTATTACTAACATAAAAATGTCCACTTACGTACAAATTTGATCAATTTTTGCTAATAATCATTCTAGTTTTACTCGCGTTTCAAACCTTTGGCCTCGGTTAGGTAAATATGTTATACATAAACAACATAATTTGCTTCATAAATTATAAAAAAATGTTCATTAAATTTCATACGCGACTCAAACAGTGATTAAAATAGACTTGTACTTTAGAAATACCTGAAAATTAACTTGTACTTGAAAATGTACTTGTACTTGAAAAGTACTTGAAAATATACTTGTGCTTGAAAAGTACTTGAAAATGTACTGGAAAGTACCACAGTACCCAGTAAATGTACTTAGATGAAAGTACTTCAAAAAGTACTTGTACTTGATGATTTTCAAGTACCAATTACCTTGTACTTGTTTTTTCAAGTACAAGTACAAGTCCAAGGTACTTGGTACTTGACTGGTACTTGTACTTGAAAGTTTACAGCTCTGAGGCAGACGGACAGAATTAGGGAAAATTATTATCTTGAATTTTTTGTTGCACGAATCCTAAACTTGTCCTATACTACGTATATCACAAGTAAAAACAAAGGAAAGAGAAAAAAAAAGTGTCGGATGATACTGAAATTACATATCCAACAAGGGACAGCCTCACGGGTGTTTGAAAAGTTTCCCTCGTATAAATTTTTGGTACTCAAATCCAACAAGGGCTTGCCAAGTATCTGACAAGTTTTTCTCGTCTAGATTTTCCCTACTGAAAACTTACTAGGGCTTTGTCAAACTAGACAGAAACTTGGCATTTTTGGTTTATTTATTTTATTATAACTTGAAAAGTAAAAGTCCTAGAACCATTTGGTTTTCAGTATTTGGCTTCAAATT
Source organism: Melangyna quadrimaculata (assembly GCA_949320155.1). NCBI lineage: Eukaryota > Metazoa > Arthropoda > Insecta > Diptera > Syrphidae > Melangyna > Melangyna quadrimaculata. Next base: position 63,972,046 of record OX439483.1, on the reverse strand, counting down.
AATGAGATCATTAAATATTAAAATCCAAAATAATGCTTAATTACAAAAAAAATTACAAAAAATAAGTTTTTAAAAAATGAATTTATATTTTTTTTTTTTCAAAACTTGAAGTTTGTAAACTAATTTTTACAAAAACTATTCACTAAAACAACTTGTTTTACAAATAAAATAAAAGGCATCTAGCCTGCTTTAAAAACTGCTTTAAAAAAATGCTTTATTATAATATTGTAAATGCTGCCATTGTTCTTATGATTATTTGTTTTGTTTTAAATCAATTTTTTAGAACCAACTCCTTTACAAATTTGTTTCATATATCGACCCAACCTACATGTTTTAGCTTTTTGCCGCATCTAATGCAAATCACCCTGTATGTACTTAAGTATTTCAAACATCCAACCATATCAAAGCATTCAATTGGGGATTGGTTTGGAGAATATTAAATTAAAACTGTACAAAATGCAATTTAATACGTTTGAAACAAAATTTTAGAAATATTAAATATCAAACTAAATCTGTTGAAGAGCACTTATTGCACTATCACACAACTGTCATATCAAAATCCACTTAAATATCCTATATGCATTCCCCATCATCGCCATCAGCATCTGTACCTACTCTCCCGATATTTCCCGTATTTAGGTATCCTTTTTAAGCCCAACTATGCAAGGTGCGTATATTTATTTTATAGTATGTGTATCATTATTCAAATGTCAAATTATATACATGTGTGTGTATATTGTATGACTATGGATGTTGTGTCAAAGGGGATAGTATTACAAAAAAAAAAATTAAAACTTGAGTATCTCCTTCAGTGCAAAGAAGATGATGATCAAAGCGACAATGCCGATGTACATAAAGGAAACTTAATATTTTTAACTATGAGAAGATGGACAGGCTGAGAAGCATAAATAGATAGATGTATCGTATCTATGCATCTACATAAGAAGAGTGAGTAATTTTAATTTTAAAGTGGTAGCAAATGCCTAACACCTCACACTAGAGAAAACCACCATAGCATAGGTGTATCTTTATGTCCATCACATTACCAAATAAATGAACACAAGCCAAGCAAGTTTGAAATTTGAAACTTTTTGTGTGTATAGAAATAAGAAGAAGAAAATTCTTAATTGAACCTTATACGCTTGTGTAGTATGTGTATGAGTACATAGTCGTTTAATAGTAAAATATTTTAATAATAGAAGTAACATTATTATACAAATTGTCACTCTAACTGGTTTTAGTTCTTCATTGCCGGTTTTTTAAATACTTCTTTACCTCCAAAGATTGTATTCATCACACCAACCCTTACAAAACTGGGTAGATATTTGATACTAGTTTGTCTTTCCGTTTTTGAGGTCGTTTTTGTTTTCTAGTAAATTGATAGTTATGACAACTACTTCTTTCTTAGATTTCGTTCGTTTAAATCGTAATTTTAATCAAACATTTTTTTAACGGTTCAATTTTTTATTTTTCTGTAATGCATACACAAAATGTGCCTCACCTCATAAATTCCAAAACTAAAGTTAAAAAAAACAAGTTAAACAAAGTTAACAAAACAAAACAACAAGAAATTCAATTTACTGGAACACTAAAAGATTCGTTTTTAGAATTTGACTTAAAATAAATAACATAAGAAAGTATACTGAGAAACGGATGTAGTTAAAATTTTGCAACCGATTTTAAACTTCTCGATAAGATTTTTTAAGCCACTTTATAAAATGGCTTTCAAACAAAAGAAAAGATTTGTCGAATCAATATTTCAACCAAGTTTCGTTAATGCTAATAAAACCATATTTCACTCTTAACTGTTACATTGAAACGAAGTTAATTTTTTCAAATTCAGCTTTGAAGAGCGGAAGCTATTTACGCATTCTTGTATAGGGACAAAATACCAGCATCTATCGAGTCTCCTTAAATGAAAAAATAAGTTTAAAAACAACGGTAACACATAATCTGTACGTTTTTATTACTGACTAGCGGCGCCCGGCAGACGTTGTTCTGCCCTGTCCAGTAGGTAGATAATATACATTACTAACACAAACTCGTCGGTCTTACACTTCTCATTATAGCCTTCTAAAACAAAAAGAATTTCAAAAACTTCTTAAAGACCCGCGTATACCCATAATGCCCATAATGGGCTTTTGCGTCTCAAATTTTTGTATCTTTTTTTCCTCTTGAGATTTTGAACATAGTATCTTCTAAAGGGTTTTGCGTTTCAAGAAACAAAAATTTTTCAGTGAAATTTTAATAATCTTAATTTAAGAAATGTTTATGTTTTAGTTTTTTTCTCATATATATATCACGTAAATGACTTAGCAAAAAAGATATTTGTAAGGAGTACAAACAATATTGCGTTCCAAAATTCGCAAACCAAAAAATAAGTGAGTTCAAGAAAAGATTTTTCGGAATGCCATCACCAATCTCATATAGGATTTCTCAGCAAAAAAGCTCAGTTTAGCTGTCAAAACACTGAGGAAAAAGGAGTTTGGACTTGCTTGCTCAGCTTTTGATGGAGCAAAGTCTTCAATATCTTTCTTTACTGAACGCGCCTATTAAGAGGATACATATTTTTTTACTTTAAAACACCTTCCCATAACTATTCAATTCTGTTAATAAAGTAATACTATGTTTCCACCAGACACTAAACGAAGATTTAGCAAGATTATCACAAATCCCCTTGAAAAATCTCGAAGATTAACCATACACATTTTAATCTCCTCAAATGAAGATTTTAAATAAAACTCATTGAAATCTACAGAGACTACCATATCCGAGGGTGAGACTAGATGATCACCCTAAGAGATCAGATCGTATGCGCCCTGAGCAAATCAGAAAATTGCTTGGCTTAGCATACTGCAGCGGACGTAGGCGTTCTTTTAATCCACAGGTCAAATGAGTTATGGTATCAAAACGGTGCATTCCACCGTTAATGGAGCGAGGATGCTTGAGACCCCCATAACGGTACCTATCAATCTGTCATACAATCTTTGTATCCACTATGGAAAATAGTATATTATTCTTAAAAACGGCTTTTTCGATTTTGATAAAAAAAAATCAATAATTAAAGAGTTTTCCAATAAGAGGTGTTATTTTGAATAGCCCGCTTTTTCAGTTCTTGTCACTTTTGAAGCTCTAATTTTTTGACATTTGGTTAGTAGAAACTACGCCGTTAATAAAAATGGAACGATACACGCTTCAACAATGCATTGAAATTATCAAAATTCACTATAAAAAATGCATGAAAATGATCCGTAATTTCATCGAAAAATCATCTTGAATGATGAGGCCCATTTCCAACTCGGTGGCTACGTCAACAAGCAAAATTGTCGTATCTGGGGCTTGGAGAACCCAAGATTTTTTGTTGAAAAGCCTCTCCATCCTCAACGAGTAACAGTTTGGTGCGGTTTATGGTCCGGCGGGGTCATTGGACCTTACTTTTTCCAAAATGAGGCTGGAGCAACAGCTACGGTGAATGGATTGCGCTATCGAGGGATTATTTATAATTTTTTATGGCCGGAATTGGATGGTATTGATCTGGACAACGTTTACTTTCAACAAGACGGCGCTACGTGCCACACAAGCAACGAAACCATCGATCTTTTACGGGAAAAGTTTCCGGACCGTGTTATCTCACGAAGAGGTGATCACAATTGGCCACCGAGATCTTGTGATTTAACACCTCGCGACTTCTTCCTTTGGGGCCACGTGAATGTTTAGGTCTACGCCAACAGCCCAGCGCCGGTTCAAGACCTCAAAGATGGAATTCGTGAAGGTATTGAGGGCATACAGCAGCCACTTTGCGATTTGGTGATGGAAAATTTAATGAAAATGATATTGTTGTGTAAGTGTAACCGTGGCGGCCATATTGTTTTCCATTATTAATGGCATACTTTCTTCTTTACATTGAAATAAACATCCGATCATTTATCTCAAAAACTGACATTTTTCTTTGAATATCAAAATAACACCTCTTATTGGAAAAACCTTTATGTATAGCTTCTATAGCAAAAGGCTACATTTGGCGTTTTTTTTTTCAAAAATGGTATTAATTTTACCTGAGCTAGAACTATTTTTTTGATTTTCTCGAAACTTACTCAGTTTTTTTTTTATTTTCTATGAGCAAGCTTCTTTAAAGTTTAAATAGTAATAAGTTTAAATAGTAATATGTACATATGTATAAATTTAAAAAAAAAATATTTTTTATTACTCCATATTTCAAAAACGACTTGCTCAATTTTTGTTTAAGACTTCCTATACAGTCATTTGTCAACACTTTGTAGAATACTTTTATGAAAAAAACATGTAACTAAACTAAAAATAACATGTTTAATATTAACAGTAGAAGCACTTTCCATAGAAGCATTTTTTACATTTTTAACTTGCTCATTCAATCGATTCAAATTTATTTTGTATATACAAAAGTCTTTTATCTACATAATTAATAATTATTTTAAAATAATGTTTCAAATTATTTGCCCGCTTTTAAAATTGTGTGTATAAGAAATAATTTTTTTTAGAAACGCTCCAACGATTCTGAATTTTTTTTTGTTATGTTCATGTTTTTAGATAATACTCGTCTATAATTTTTTCTTTGAAATATTACGTTCATATAAACTATTTTTTTACAAGTTTTTTTTTGTGGTTGTTGTAGATGTAAAATGTTGACAAAGACACCTGTCAGACGACTATAAACATACCATTAGCAAGGCAACGAACCTTAGATAAGAATTTATTGATCACTTTTTCTTACATACCTAATTTTCAATTTTTCAAAAACTCAAAGAAAAAATCATTTGATTTTAAGTTTTTTTTTTTAATATTAATAGTCCGGTCAGGAAATCGAAACCCGTGCGTGTTTTTTTTATGATTGAAATTTATTAATGACATGATTAAGGTGAAATTTAGCCTGTGAGTTATTTCTGAAATTTTGGCGTTTAGCCGCAATTGCGAAAATGACGCCCAACGTTTTTGATATGAGAAAATTAAAAAATCTGTCAAACTACTTAGACAATTTTAGTGTTTAAGGTGTCGTTGTGTTGGTCTGACAAAAAGACCATGACCCCCCATTGTACCCAACCATACCCCTCCCATACAAAAATTAAAAGATGTATTTTTAAATTGTTTTATTTTAAGCAGTTATAGCTATAATAACTGATTTGATTATCCAATAATAATGCGATTGACATACTTTGTATGCTGAATTACTGTAGTGAAATAAATGTGATAGTAAAAGCTACGTTACATATCTTGTAATCAGTCATTAAACTCATCTTCTGTCATATCATAGAGAACCCCATTAAATTCTTCCTCGGCTTCAACGAAAGATTCCTCTTCAAGGGTTTCAATGAGTTAAGGCAATTGGATTCCACTTAGAAGTGAGGGTGTGGTGTGGAGGTGTTATGGTTTGGTGGAATGGGGGGGGGGGTCATGGTCTTTTTATCAGACCAACACAACGACACCTTAAACACTAATATTGTCTAAGTAGTTTGACAGATTTTTTTAATTTCCTCATACCAGGAACGTTGGGCGCAATTTTCAAAATTGCGGCTAAACGCCAAAATCATCACCTAAATCATGTCATAAATAAATTACAATCATAAAAAAAAACTTTTAAATTATCTTTATTTTTCATTTTTTTTTTTACAGAAAAAAAGGGGGTAGAAAAGCTGGTGAGCCATAAAACCATATTACTAATTGCGATTCGTTTTTATTTTGTTGGTGTGACCATCGGCGGCAGCGTTAGGCAATAAGGCCCAAGGAAAAAAACGCACATGTCAAATGCAAGGAAATATCGCCGAAAACTAAAATCTTGTGAGTATGTATTTTGCAGAAACCAATTTTATGAATCGATACGATCACAAAAATTTGAATACCTATTATTTTATTCGTCTATTTTTTGAAAAAAAAAAAAAAAAACTACTGTTTTGTTCAAGAAAACACTTGACATAGGCGCCTGCCTGTTGACTGAAGAGGACCCAAAATGGGGGTAACACTCAATGTACTGTTTATGACACACAAACTGATAGCAGTCCAATTGACAACATAGGCGACTGAGCATAACCTAAGCGGAGCGACGGAGACGCGTGAGCGGGACAGAGAACCAAAACAGAAGGTTAAAATCCTTTGAACCCGCGAAGCGAGCCACCCAAGTTACTCTTGTTAAAGAAAACTATTTACTATTGAAATTTTATTTGGAAAAATTGCCCAAAATTGAGGAAAAACCCTCAAACATTTCCATTTTATTTTTTGAAGCAAAAGTAATTTTGGGCCATATTACTAATAGTCCAGTAACCTTCTCATTTGGATGTAAGGCACCGTTTGCGTCAAATCTGGTATTTCTGATTTTTTGCTGAGTTGTTCAGAATATTGGCCTAGTAAATAACCTAAGTTTTCGACCTCGAGCGTCGACCGCTTCATGGTCAAAAATCGAAAAAACCGCGATTTTGTCGCACTTTTTTCAGTTATTGGCGATCCGAATGGTTTCCAAAATACAGCATATATATATACAGCATATAATAATAGGACAATCATACCGGAAGGGGGGTCGATGTACCCCTCTAAAAATATGACTTAAGGTAGAGGGCTAGAGGTCAAAAACTTATGTTATTTACTAGGCCAATGTTCTGAACTACTCAGCAAAAAATCAGAAATGCCAGTATTGACGCATACGTGAATGTATATAGTTACTGTACTATAATATTTTCTTCTTTGTTTTTTGGGCGATTAGAAATATTTTGGGCGAAATTTCCAATTCGATTTCTGCGCTTTTTTCTTGGGCATTATTACCTAACGCGATAAACATCTTTCTTGTCAGAATACTTAGGTCCTTGGTTTAACAAAATACATTTAACCATAATTAAATTTTGAGCAAGTTGAAATAAAACATACGTATTCTTGATTTAAATTTTATTGCTCACAATTATAACAAAAACACTGTGGGAAAAATTAACAAACAAATGTACTCACCCTATACTTTGCTTAAAAGTTAGCAAACTGGGATACTATTCATGTAAATAAACAAGGAAAGTTAAAACCATATTTCAGCAATTCCCATCCTCATTCTTTATAGAATTTGTTTTAGTGTGTGTGTGTGCGTGTGTTAGAAATGTACACTTTTACGTGTCATGTAAGAACTCAAAAGAAGGACGACATCCAATCCTTAGCTATCGATATTCGATTTCATCTTCTTTCACACAGCAGAAAAGGCAAAGCAGAAGGCACACAATGAACGAACGGACATTCAAGAAGAGCACTGCCATAGTGCTATTACAGAACTAGGCACGAGGACGCCTAAGAGTAGATATGTATGTAGGGAACGTAGCTGGGTGTCTTGATGTCTATGTTTTTTCGCTTTGCTTTTTTGCTATATATGTACACAGGTACCACGTGGCAGTTATTCTAGCTTACCGTGGATGATGACGATAATAATGATGATGACGCTGTCATTCGATAGCCGATTGTAAGTCTAGACTCTGCTTCAAAGTTTTAAAAGCGACTGCGTGAAATCATCAACAGAACAGAAGCATTCGAGTCATCAGCGTCATCCAATCTCAATCCCTATCCCACCATCCAAGAAAGATATACTGTGACTGAGAGGTGAGAGGGAGATTTTGTTATATTGAGAAGCACTTCGACGAAATGGGATACTTTTCTAGGGGTAGATGGATCGGGCTGGGTCGCTGGGTGGACTGATTGTGCAGGCCAAAACTAAACAACAACCCCCAACCCTAACGCCAACCCAAGCTATCATACACCGACTATTTTCAACACAACAAATTAATATCCTTTTACACAAATACTCGTACTATATAGAAATAGACGAAACCAAACGCAGTTCGAGTGTAAGATTCTTTGCTTTAAAATAACTCATTTGCTTATACAAACTCTCTTTTAGGTTATGCTTGCTATTCGAGTTTCGACTTCGAGGGTTGTTGTTATAGTATTTTTGTGTATTTAATATTTTTATTTTCTAGAATAATGAGTTTATGAAATTGAATACGTTTAGGAAATTATAGATTCCGCCATGTGAGCCGTTTGCTGTGGTATAATATGAAATAGATACTTGTGTGCAGCTAGAAGCTATGTAGGTTTTGTATATGAAGTTAGTGGACTTGAGAATTCGAGAAGTTTTCGAGTGAATATATTTCATTCATACATCAAGATATAAGATACATCAGTAGCTCATTGAGTCACATGATACTCGAATAAGTTTTAATGCAAGAACAATACCAACGAGGGTTGCAAAGAAAAAAGAACAAAACGAAAAATAGGTCTTGCGTTGATTTTTATTTTGTTCTTGACAGAAATCGAAACAAGGATAGTTATGTTGGGATAGGATATGTACTATACATACATAGGTACATACTCATGGTAACATGTAAGCTATTGAGACCGGAAGTACTGGAAGTTTAAAGGTTATTTTTGTGTGTAAAATTATTTATACAGGGTCATTCCATATATGTATAAGGTGTGACCAAAGTTTTCAGCGGTAGGTTAAGTCGAGACAGTAAAAAAAATGATATGAGAGGCAGGAGAAGTTGACCCCCCCCCCCCCCCATTTGTTTAAGCGGACACGGCAGTTTTCTAAAAAAAAAATACTTAAAAAAATAAAATTATTAAAAAAACTGCGGTAACACCTCTTATAATGCCATGTTATACCTTTTAAGAAAACAAAAAATCAATTCTTTTATTATCTTTCTAAATAAATTTGTTGTATCGAACAGTTTAAAAAAAAATATTTTTTAACTCAAAATTTTGAAGATTAATAAAATCCAAACTAACCCCTTTAAAAATTTACGTAATTCAGTTCAAAAACTGAAAGACGGATGGTTCGACGACTTGAACTTTTCAAAATATTAAAAATAAATAAAACAACTTCTTAGTAAAAATAAGAAAAAACTAAGCACCGGTTGCCATTTAGCAAAATTGATCATGTATTTTAAGGAGATAAGGACATAATAATTTTTTGGCATTTTAATATTTGTTTGAATACATAAATTTCAATGTGAGTGGCAACCAGTAATAAAATGACGCGTATACGCCGCCGTAGTGAATATTAAAAAAAAATGTTTGTTTATTAATTTAAATTATATTTATTTTATTTTTATTTATTAATATAAACAAAAATTGGTTCGTATGGTACAAAAAAGGAACCTTGTTTTTGGGGTTTAAATGACACTGATTTTTGAGACAAGGGCGTTAGTTGTTGTTAGCATGAAAATCAAAAAAAAAATAAAATACTGCGTATACGCCGTAGTGAATTTCTTACAAAATATTTTCTTATCATTTTAAAATCAGATTCTGATATTCAATTGTTTCGTTTCTATTTATTGCGTTGTATTATTTATAGTAAATATTTCTACTACCCTATTGTATACGGGTAAATGTGAAGTATCTTTTCAAAATCGTTTGAAATGGAAAAAATAATTCTAACAATCATGAAACTTGGTGGGAAAGTTCGATGAACGATACGAATAAGGAATCAAAAAAATCCATGCAAATATCGATGTTCCAATAGTGCTTTTTTCTAGAGGAAAAGGGGAAGGTTTATTCTCATCAATATGAACAATTATTTATTAAAAATTTTCATATCTATAAGCCCTTACTTTTTTGTGGCATATGACTAAAGGCTAATTTTCAATTTTAAATTGAACGACATAGAACAAACGATATCAAAGCGATACGATATTCTTAAAAAAAAGTTAAATAGTCTTTTTTTATGTAAAGGTGAATGCGTTTTCAGTAAAACAGGTTAAATACTAAGAAATTTCTTTGAAAACTATACTATAGGGTGAAAATGTATAATAGTCATTCATCATGAGAACCATAAATTAAAAAAGTCTAAAATAATATTTATATTGAAACGGTGTTTTTTTAGGGGGAAGAGGAAAGTTTGGAATGATTACCATAAAACTTCTCCCAAAAATTGTACCTGAATGAAAATTGGTTAGAATGTTAGTTTGGTCTTGAGAACCAAGGCACAAAAGAATTTATAAAAATATATATATTTTTTTTGTGATTTAATGTTCTACAAAAAAACATATAACCTTTTAAGAATGCTTGTATAGCTTTAAAGAATACCTTTATCATATATACCTACTTCCATTACACAAAAATAAAGTGTTTGAGTTAGAACCCACATTTTCTTACCCCTCAAGAAAATACCCTTGAAACATTGACATTTATATGGGATCTTTTGATACTAAGTCGTCACGACGATTAACTTTTAAATATTTTTACCAATTTTTAAAAAGTTATATTTGTATAGCAGGGTTTCATTCTTTCACCTCCTTTAAAAAAATAAAACCCACACACTTTTAACGTAGATATTTGTATGGACTGTCTTGGTTCTTCATTTTCATGGTAAATAAAATATTCATTTACCTGTTGGTCTGTAAAAACAGTCACCTTTAAATACAATTGACTATAATAAATCAGATTTAAAATTAGATTAAATTAGATTTAAAATTGAAATCTACTTTTAAATTATATTTAAATGGTTCCAAAATAATTTTGTCGCGCCAAAAAGACACCCTTAGAACATTTAGAATTTTATATTCTTTTGATTCTTTATTCGTATGGATTTAGCAACAATGTAGTCGGTATATGCACGTCCTGTCCAAATTATAAAGGCTTTATTTGTTAATTTGGTAACTTATCCATACCGAAGCATACTTACCTTGCACCAGTTTTTGCTCACCCCTTCCATAAGTTGATTTTTGTTTTTAACAACTTTTGCAATAAAACATTGGTTAATATGTTAGTTGTACTAATTTTATCGAATACAACTTTTTTGATTGGCATCATCACCATTTACCTACAAATTAATAGATAGATTAATAGAATCTTGAATTTTGACAGGGCTTATTTTAAACCTCAATATTTTTGAATATAGCCACCTAAACAAAATTCGTATGACTCAATGCTGGACAAGTTACCAAATTCTGAGAGGTTATGATTTGGCATTTCACCAGTTTCAGTTTGGACTATTGATAATGGGACACCCTGTATAATGAAAGCTAGAAAATCTGACTTAATTAAACTATCCTGAACCGTAAACGAAACTTTCTATCTGAAAATAGGAAATTATTTTATTTTCAATTATAAAATATCGAAAATGACCATTTCATCATACCTCCCTTATCTTATAAATAATGAATTTTAAAAATATCTTCAAACGTTAAAGAAATATTTTGGATAGTACCTAAGTAAGTACCTAAGTACTCGTAGGTATGAATATAATTTCTTGGTCCCAGGGAAAAGATTTCAGTAACAAAAATAATAGAAACTCATTCCGTATATATACATGTTTGCATGTTATATTCAAAATATTACACACGCAAGTTAAAAATGAATTCTTTTGAAGAAAATATAACCCTATCGCTATCGCACAGCCATAACGACAATATTCAATTACTTTCATTGTTATACAAAATCTGATACCCGTCTGACCAACCATCATCAGGACCACGGCCCGATGTCTAGAATTTACATGGCTGGATATCAAATAAATTTACATTCTACACCATCAGCAACCAGAGACCCAACATCAGCCGAGCAGCCACAACTATACGGCCTAAGCGAGGCGGTCAGACGGACGGTCGTCGGTCGATGGAAAGCTCGGTGGTAATGGCGATGGATGGTGAGGCAATCGGTGAATACTGTTAAAATAAAATAATATCCACCATCATCGCCATTATCATCATCAACAAATCCGAATTCGAATGCAAACCACTGCAATCGGATATATGGTAATTTTGCAGTATGCTGCACTCATCAGAGACCAGAGAGAGCGAGTCCAGCAGTATAGTTACTGTACTGTTCCTGGTCTGACTGAATTGCCGCGCTGCGTCGGCCGCTGCCGCCCGCCGCTGCCTTTGGCTTTTGGCCATCTGCTCCAGGAGGGCTGCCTGCCCCACGACGACCAATGTGACTCCGAATCATCTCCTGCCCCCATTGTCCACTTAATACATTATTGGCGGAGCAGTATACATACACTACACATACCTACCTACTACTCACCGTTACCCATGGGTACGAATACGAAAATTAATTTCGTTGTTTGAAATGGTGTAACCCAATATCGTGCCTGAAACCCAATCCAAAACGTACGAGTGCACATAAATATTTTGTTGTTTGACGTTTTTGATATTTTGGTCGGTTGTTGTTGACTGTACAGTGTACACTGCCATTCGATGCTTGTAGTTGGGACTTGGGAATTCGTTACATTCTTCTCTTCTTTTTTGATTTGTTTGAGTAGGTATTGTTTTGATTAATATGTAGGGGAACATTTTTGAATGAGAAATTCAGAGGAACAACAAAATCAGAATGGAATAAAGAAAATCTCTAATTCCAACCTTAACCAAATATAGGTACTCCTGCAAAAAACTAATAACATGTTTAAATTAAAATTTAAATTTAACATCTGACGATGACACAAGACATAGATGGCTGAAATGATGCAGTTTCAGACGCTCTGGTCAACGTGTAAGAATTTAACACTTAAAAAAAAGGACATGTTGAAGATAACATAATTAAACCTCTATTAATAAAAGCCAATCAAAAATCAATTATGTTTAATCAGAGAGTTAAGTAGGTACTTGCAAAATGAAGTTTTGTACGTTCAAAATATTTTCCGTCAAATCGTCATTTAAGAGTAAAGGGCTTAAAACAGTTATTTTCAAGTTCTATGTGATATTTTTGAAAAAAATGATATCATAAACATTTTGGCTGCTAGAAAAAAAAATTGTTAATACGAGCTTATACAGGTTTACATAATGTTTAAACTTTTCTAACGCTGAGGCCACACGAGCCAGTACTGGCTTACAAGCTACAACACATTCAAAATTGTTTACTAACAAATACAAACCTGAGCAACTAGCTTGTCAACTGGCTTGCCTTTTTCGAAACCAGTTGGGAAGCCAGTAGAGAAGGCAGTGGCCTCGTTCAGATTTGTATACAAAGCGATGTAGATAGATTTTCGTTGACATTTTTGGAATAAATTTTCTTTCTGCCACAACTTTTAATGAGAGGAGGGACCAAGAAATTTAAACATTAACATAATAAATTTTTTGCGCGGGGAAAGTCGATTTTAGCGCTTTTGGGTGACATTTGGAACGAAATATTTCTCGTACGACACAATTTAGATTAGGATTGTTCAGTGAGGTTTTTTCAGATTAGAACAGAACAGAGTAGAACAGAAATGTCAGACATGATAGAACAGGCAGCTGTCTGACATATGTAATTTCGAGTTTGGTGAATAAGCAGGAAATACTTTTTATTAAAAACAATTAGAAATAGTATTTATTTAACTACACTATTTAATGTAATTTAATTTATGTTGTTTTTTAAATATTTATTTGTTTGTTTCCAAAGTAAAAGCACAAAGAGCCACGAAATTTGTTAAAAAAATATCAATTTTCAAGTGACAGCAACTGATTTTGACAGTTGACACAAACCTGTTCCAAGTTGTTCTACAGAAAATCCTCATTGAACAGCAAAAACTTGTACTTTTCTGTTCTAAACTGTTCCAAACTGTTCGGAACAACGTCACTGAACAAAGCTATTGTTCAGTGAGGTTTTTTCAAATTAAAATAGAACAGAACAGAGTAGAACAGAAACGTCAGACAAGATAGAACAGCAAGCTGTCTGACAGATGTTATTGTCAAAAAAAAAGTGTTATTTAATTTTCGAGTTTGGTGGATGAAGCCTAGTACTCAGCTCGAGTGTAAATGAAATTTCTATATAAAAGTGACACTTATTTCACTGCGATGGAATTAAAAACGCGATGTGAGTACCCAAATTTGAAAATGAAATGTGAACCGGTTCAAAATCAATTTCATTTCCCAATGTACTACCACTAGGAAAAACAAATAAGTGTGGAAAAGTTTGACATTTGTCTATTAATTTATTTTGCTGATAATAAAATTATTTTGGATCTAACAATAATTTATTTTGGAATTGCTAGTCCTACCGACAGTCCAAAATCAACAAACTGTGAGGTCAAAACAGTTTTCGTTATTTTTTTATTAAAAATTCTTCCAAATTTACAGTCATAAAAATCAATATTTTTTTTTCATTCAAAGTGAGTATCAAATATTAGAAAACTGAGGACTGAAAATTCACGTGGAGAATCAATTATGGTTTCATAATGAATATCCACGTGAATTTGAACCTCATTTGTTTTTCATTTCACAAAGAGGTGAGTACTAGGCTTAAGCAAGAAATACTTTTTATTAAAAACAATTAAAAATAGTCACCCATATTCCGCAAGTCGTATTTTGTCTTTTGTGAACCCGTATCGTATGAAAATCGTTATTCTTCAAGTCGTATACGTTGTATACGAGAAGCTTAAAAAAACAACGTATATCGTTGCCTGTATAATATTTGTCAAAATCATTGAAATGTCATAAAACAAATTATTTTAGTACGAGATTTGTTCAAGGATTTTCTAAAAGTGTTTTATACCACTTCATATTTGGTGGATATGCTATTTGTATCAATGCAAACCACCAAAATGCATTTTCGAAACGCAAAAAAAAGGAGAAAAGAAATAAGTGTTTTATACAGCTCCAAACTTAAGCAATACCCTGTCGTATAAGACCACTAAAATGCACTGTCAAAATGCAATAACAAAATTGATGTACATATGTTATTGTACTGTATGTATTTATTTTATTTTTATTATATTTATTAGATATAACACATACCTGAACAAAACACATGCTATTATTCTGAGAGTGACAACGTGGACCTAAGACCACTAAAATGCAATACAAAAATGATGGATGTAAAAGAGCAATATAGTTTCTACAGAGAAGAGATCTTTTACATCATTAATTTTGTATGTGCATTTTAAAAGTGCATTTCGATGGTCTTAGAGCTGCGGTGACCCTCGCAGGTTGATAAAATAGATAGTAGAAATATTGAAAAAAATATCTACATTATATGCATATTGCATGCACTATGTTTTTGTCCTTTTTTATCCGAAAAAATATATAACTCGTTTAAAAGATTTCACACGACGAATAAACAACACAAATACGACTTTAATTCGAATTGATACTAGACTCGGGATAATGATAAAATATGAACAGTCGTATGCGATGTTGTCCGTTTCTCAATATTTGTAGAAGTGAAGTCGGATATACGACTTTTGGAATACCAACATACGACTGTAGTCGAATACGAGTCATAAATACGAGTTTCAGAATATGGGTGAGTATTTATTTAACTACACAATTTAATTTAATTTGTGTTTTTTTTTTTAATATTTGTTTGTTTCCAAAGTAAAAGCACAAAGAGCTGTTCTGTTCTGTTCTAAACTGTTGCAAACTGTTCGGAACAACGTCGCTGAACAAAGCTTTAGTTTCTTACCTATCTGTCAACGTATGAACTGCCAAATTCCATTAAGGGATGGCTACGATGATGATCGATTAAAAAACCTCTAAGAAATTATTTTTTTTTTTAATTATAAAAAAAAATCGAAAATTTTTGAATAAGATTAATGTCAACCCATGTTACTTTGACAATACAGAAAAGTCTGTCAACGAATTGGCAGTATTATGCGTTGACCATTTCAAGACTTAATGCAGAATTCTACGTCATTTTTTGCTAACGCGTTAAAGTAACAGAAAATCGTAGTCCGATGCCAAAGCAAATTCAATAAAAATGTGTATTTAGAATCCTAGATAGGCTATCCTAGTAAAAGCTGAACGTGGCCAGTAAGATTTAATTTAAAGCAACTTGATTACAAGTTGATTGCCACCTACGTCACAGCATATTCACGTATAGGAATTTGACAGTCAATCTGTGTAGCCAACTTGCTTGCCAGTACTGGGTCGTGTGGCTTCAGGGTAACATAATTTTTCGATAAAACTTGCTTGTCGTTCAAAAGATGCCAAAAAGAAGACTTTTTTTCGACATTTGACGCTATTGAAGTTGCAATATCTTGTGACAAAATCTTCACAATTTTTATTTAGAGTATATATTATGGTCTACATACTGAAAACTTCGTCATTTAAAAGTTAAACGTAAGAAACAGAAATTTAGACTTTTTGTCAAAAATAAAATACTTATTTCCTGTAGGGAGTACATAATGTACAAGTTTTGTACTAAGATGTTTTCGAATATATGAACCGTTTAGGAGTTTTAGGTGAAAAACTAGCATTTTCTACATTTTAACTTTGGACTAAAATACACACAGAGCGAAGCAACAGATCTAATCAGTCGCTTTGACTGTCAGTTATTATATCGCTGACACTTTATAATTAGTCGCTTTTTAAAACAATTTACCCTTAACGCATTTTAAGAGTTATAACTTCAATAAAAAGCCTCAATAAGTATACTTCCTGCACGTGCATACAGCGGTATAGAAATGGCGGAGTTTGGAAAGATGCTTTCATTTAGCTTTAAAATTTTTAGGTATGTATATGTATGTAAACATCATGAATACCCAAATCAAAATTAATTACACAAAAAAGAAGACAAAAAAGCTTTTACCTGCATACATCCATTAAGTATATACATACATACAAACACATACAAAATAAAACATTTAAGTACAAAGGAAACAATCTAAAAAAAAAATCTATTTCTATACAATTTATTTCCCTGAACTCTGTCAATGTTTACATTTTTCATTCAGTGCTCATAATGATACCAGTGTACCACAAGATTCAGTCAAAGAGGTCGTTAGCCGACTTTCCGGTGACGATTTTATGTAATTAAATAATATAAATATAAATTTGTATATAGGGACTGTCCCCCTTTATATCTGTAGGTATGTATGTACATAAATGTTAATAATTAGAGATTAAGCGCAAAAGCAGACATGATAAATACTTTAATTGAAAATTTAAAAAAAAAATCGAAAAAAAAACAACGAAGAGGTGGCATTGTGATAGTGAGTCAGATATATGTAACATAACATGTGAATCATTTCTCTAAGATTCTCGTTGTCATCGTGTGTCTTGTGACTTTTGTTCTTGTGATTTTTGGCGTTGATATAATGTACATATTTCTTTAAGTTGTTGTCGAAGACTCTGTTAGAAAGACATAAAATACAAATTAATCTTGACTTTTCTCTTTCGTATTGTTGGTTGCAGTCACAAGCAAATTTTTGAGAATATAAGAGAAAAAACTGGAGAGAGTAGCGTACAACGTACAATGAACAAAAAAAAATGATTCCAATAAAATCTACAAATACTTCATGTATGAGACAAGTTAAGTGTGAAGAACAAAAAATTAAAAAACGCAGTGGCCCTAGACAGAATTTAAATAAACTACAATATTTTTTATTTTTTTTTAACAAACTGCTTTAACTTATCAAGAAAAACTATGGGAACAACTTTTTTTGTTTAGTTAACCTTAATGTAGGACACAGACAACTAGTTTATTCAACAAGTATTCTGTTTTTTTTTTTTTTTTGTGGGGTTTCCTACGATTTTCTTTTTTTTTAGATATCTGAATTTCAATAAGAAAATAGATTTTTTGTATCACCAATATCGTACCACAGCACAACTTAAATCAATTTCTTTCTACATACATTCAAGTATTTATGAGTATTTTCTTTCAACCTTGCTTTAGTTTCAAAAAAAAAAACGGAAAAAACAGAATTATGTAAGATTTTTTTTTGTTAAATATTTTTTAGTTTTACAAATATAAGTCGCTATCACAATTTGTGTTGTTTTTTTATAGTTTTGTATTAATTATGTGCATTTACTTGTTAAACTTTAAATGAGAAAAAACCTATTTTTAAATTACAGTTCACATGAGTCGAATTGCCCTCCAACTCGAGATTTTTATCGCGATATTTTTGCATAACCCTCAATTGTCGTTACAGAAACTGTCCTCTTAATCGAACTCCCTACCATCGAAACTCCCTCAACTCAAATACAAGCTTTCAATGCTTGGCCTACTTTCAATCCCTTTAAGTCGAAATTTAAGTCGAAATTAAAAATAAAAAAATCACCCTCTTTCAAATTGCAACTCGTAATTTGTTACTATAAACATCAAGCACATAACATACTGAACAGAATGTAATTGCAATACCGCAAACTGCAATTGAAATGATAGACGTTGTGCCGGACGAGGTTCAAACTTAATTAGTATTTGCCGAAATACTAAACATTGAAATACCGGAACAGAATGAAATTGCAATACCGCAAGCTGCTATTGAAATGATAGACGTTGTGCCGGACGAGGTTCAAACTTAATTAGTATTTGCCGAAATACTAAACATTGAAATACCGGAACAGAATGAAATTGCAATACCACAAGCTGCAATTGAAATGATAGACGTTGTGCCAGACGTGGTTCAATATTGCCTTTTTCAAATTCATATTTAAAGGACGAACACTTTCTCAACTATGATGACTTAGGCCGTGTGTCAATTGCTAAAAAATGTTGGTTAAATTTGATCCCAGTTAAATTTGATCCGTTTTTATAGGGGTGAATAAAATTGAAGGGTTTTGATGTGTCAATTGCATTAAATGGAATTTTTTAAAACATAGATTTCCCATTGACGTTCCTTGTGTTAAGAAATCTATCCGAGACAGTATCAACCTATCCAAAAATGTTCAGATACCTTGATTTGTTGTTGCAATGGCTTTTTTCAGAGGAATTACAACAAAAATCTGTCGAAATCGCTTTGGATACGATCTTGAACGCGGAAATTGCATTTGGATAGTGGCAGTTATAAACCTAGTATACCTGGACTGCTTGTCGATCGTCATTCTTATTTGTTAAGCATGATACACAAGACGTCATTTTCAACTTTTGGTTTGCATCAGAATAATTTTGCATTTGAGTGTGAATATGTTTCTTTATTCATTTTATATATACAAAATATTTGAAATGAGAATTTTGTGTTTCCTTATTCAATAAAATACTCGGGGTAAACCATTATTTTCGATTTTGTATTTATTCCGAATAATTGGAATCGATTTATCATTCCATCTGAAGCGCGGAGTCAAAAGAATACCGAGAAAAAAAACTCAATGCTCATTCGGTCATCTATCTAAGTACTAACCGCGCCCGAAGATGCTTTATTTGGGTGATCGGACGAGAACCTGTTTTTGTTTTTTAAACAGATATTTTCCGTAACGTCTTTCGTCAAAAGGCAATGAATCGTTTGTTAAACAAATAAACCATAATTGTCGTTGCTTTTGAGAGGAGAGAACGAAATCATGGACCATGGTCGTTCTTTTTATCGATACCAACACGGGGAAGCATTTTATATTGCCGCCTTTCAAGGAATACATTTTCTTCCTATGCATCATCTTGCAATTTCCGCGTTCAAGATCGTATCCAAAGCGATTTGCACAGATTTGTGTTGTAATTCCTCTGAAAAAAGCTATTGCAATTACAAATCAAGTTATTTGAACATTTTTGGATAGGTTGACACCGTTTCGGAGAAATTTCTTAACGCAAGCAACGTCAATGGGAAATATATGTTTTAAAAAATTCCATTTAATGCAACTGACACAGCAAAACCCTTCAATTTTATTCACCCCTATAAAAACGGATCAAATTTAACTGGGATCAAATTTAACCAAAATTTTAATGCAATTGACACACATCCTGTAATTTTTTTTTAAAACGATATTTTGATAGGAAAATAATGAATTAGAGCCGATTTGTCAATCATCCACTCAATTTAAGTCAGCAATCATTAAATAACATATTTCTCTAATGATTTAGAGGTTCTTTGATATTACTCTACTAACTTAAAATATTTTTGATATTTAACATTTATTAACTTATAACTTCACGTACTCTTAGAACTCACTACTTTTTACGACTGACTTGTTACACAAAGGTTTTTGTATATAGAACAACTTATCTTCTTTTTTAACATTTATGTTTTTGGTGTTATTCCTCTAACTCGATCTAGTTTTGATATCCCGTGAAAATTCGTCTTAGAAGGAATCGACTGTATGTAATGCTGTTAGCGCAATACTTAATAATTCAGGAAAAGTTACATAATCTACATTAAAGTTAAAAATAGTTTACTTGTGTCACAATAAAACACTAAAAATCGGCTTTCTATTATTTCGCGCCATTTATTTAAATTTGTCTAAAAATAGTCTTAACAAAATAAACATTATTTTCTAAATAATTTTTTTTTTTATTTACCTACCATGTTTGTCCTTCATATATTTTTTCTGTTTGTTTTACTATTGTTTACATTTTTAATAACCAACTTAGACATGCCTAACTCAATCTCTGTAGGTACTGGACTAATATTAAGAACAAAATAAAAAATCATAACTTAATACGAAAATGGACTTCATTTACCTAATAATTAAAATATTTTTAAAAATTCAAATGTATTTGTTGCTAAACTATAGCATTAAAAGCTTCGCGTCAAATTAAGTGAATTGTAACTTGCAAACAAATATTTTGAATTCAACGTTTCATTACTATTTTATATAAAAAATACACAAATAATGTCCTAAATAATTGAATAGGCCCGCAACTCAACACCAAAAAAGAAAGAAGATTAATTATTGTAAACCTTAATTCAAATTTTTAAACTAAAAAAAAATTCACACATACCTTAATTTCATCGCTGGGTAACTCTTTCTTAATCTTGACAACACCAGGGTTAGTGGCGGGATTTGATGTGGCCGGCGGCGATGCTTTTGTTGTCATTGTGTTGTTGTTTTTTTTTTGTTTGTTTGTTTTGTTGGTAATTCGAAATACTCTTCCACGAACTTTTTACTTTTACTGCCAATCGCTAACCATTCAAATAAATTTATTAACACGTTTATCTGTAAAAATCAAAACGTTGAACTATGGATAATTTATTTTTGTATGTGTAGTATTTTTTTCGTTGCCTGTTCTCGGTTACCACAAATTTGTTTTACACAAAATATAGAAAACCTCTAATGTAATGTAACAAGATACGCACAAACGCACATATATCACTCACAGGTTCACCTCTTCGCACGCATATATTTACATACATAGGAACAGCAACAACATCAACGTTGCGGTGTCAAATAACAAACGGAAAATATATTTTTTGATTATTCTTCGAGGGAAATCACTTTTTGGTATTTTTTTTTTTTTTTTTTTTTTTTGTTTAAGTACCAAATCACTATTCCAGATGTCAGCACTATATTTAGACTTTTTACCGCGATGCACTTGGTCGTTTGAGTGATTTTTAGGGCTGAATATTCTCCGCGCAGGTTTCTCGTTTTCACTTTCAATCGGGATGCGTGATCTTTTGAAAACCGAAATTGTCTACATTCGAGTAGGTACACTCTCTATAGTCAAAACTTTGGTAATGTATCTTTTTTCGTCTAGAGCTACAACTGCAACTTTATATTCTTTGCCGAAAATCCTCCAAACAAAGGTGAATATGCGGACGAGGAAACATTTAATTCCGTATCGAATCGTTGTCGTCTTAAATTTTCTTCTTTTTTTTTGAAAATAAAAGATGAAGAGGAGTAAAATCGAAATCAAAGAAAATCGCTTTTCAAATGAAATTTTAAATCCAAAAATAGAACACGCGAAGACGAGAGATGAAAGGAGCGCGGGAGATTAAGAGGTGAATACGTTGAAGAGATGCGGTGGTGGGATGCAAGGAGACTTCGGATATTTCCCCCTCACAAGAATATAAATAAACACCGTGAATGCGAGATGAAAATGAAATTCTAAATCAATAGGGCCACACATTGATCATTCGCAAGGATTTCATGCGATGTGTCGTCCACCCTCTTTGCGGGTGGTTATTAAGATACAATTTTTGAAAAGTGACATTTTTTTCATAATTTTTTTTTTATATCTTCAATATTTTGTTTCTTTCTTTTGTTTAGCTAAACAATTATTTAACAATTTAATTTGTACACTTCAGTAAGATTAAGCTTGGACGGTATCCAAAAATAAAACGCACTATTTCGAATATCGCGAGACATTTAGTTGTATAGTGTTGTTGCACTTCGTATAATATAAGAGTCGTTTTGTTAAGTTATTTTGTTATTTATTTATTTTTTTTTTTAAATCCCATTTCGTAGATACTATGTAGATGTCAAAGATAAATATTTAAATTTAATCCATTTAATTGACATGACATATGCATTCTCTGCTTCGCGCGCCTGTTGACAGTTTGTTGGGCAAAACTATTTTCGAACCGATTATTTTCTTGTGTGTATGAAGAAATGAGATACTACTACGAAAATAAACGACAGACGAAAACAGAGACGGGCTAGACGCAACGCGACGGGATAGAAAAAATCGAAACGTCTTTGCTTAAGCGAAGTCAAAGCACAACAAAACCGAATGTGAAAATACACTCGGCGGTTGAGTCCATTTGAAGTGAGATTGAGAGGCGATGATGACGGAAACTCTTGTTATTGTGGTGAATTCCAAATGGGGTGGTTTTATATATGGGGAGTTTAGAATTCAAAAGCAATGTTTATTACGTTATTTTATCATAAATAAATATGAATAGTTTTTTTTTTAAATCATAAATTATTTTAACAAGTTTTTTCTAGAGGGAGTTCTTTTGCAACAAAACAACTTGCAAGCCATTTGAAGTTTATGTTATGGAAAAAACATCCAATAAATTGTATGTTACGTCAATTTGTTTGATATTTTTTTCCTTTAGGGGGAAAGAGAAATGCTTTCAATTTGTTTGATTCAAAATCAAATCAATTATGATGGTGGTCATAGAAGTACCCGACCTTACAAAGAAATCTTAAATATTTTTGGAAAAATATTCATTATTTCCCTACTTAGTCCTCTGTTGAACACATTTTCTCGCCAATCTGCAATAGATTCGATACCCTTTTTGTAGAAAGAAGCGTAAAACTCCATAAAATAGTGGTCAATTGCAGATTCAACATATTTATTTTAGATGATGAAAGATTGGGAACAGAACATAATACAAGGGGGTCAAATCTGGTGAATATCATACATGAGGATGCAATTCAACTTTAATTTTAAGTAAAAAGTAAAAATGAAACAAGAAATTAGCTGAATTCTAACCGTCCCTTTTTAACTTACATTTGTTCATGTATTTTTTGTCACTCAGCAATTTAAATTGCAAATTTAAAAATAAGTACGTATACGCCAGGGTGTACGCAATCGCGAATTACAATTCAGAAATTCATATTTGAAGCAGGGAAAAGTTTGGTTCAACTAAGAACATGAATGATTAGTGAAACAAAATTTGTCTCTTGACTACAACACGACAGGGAAATGATTATAGAAACCAGAGCGAAAAAATACCCGTTGAAAGTGTTGCAAACAAAGAAAAACCGAACAACCAAAAAAAAATCACAGAAAGCCATACTGTTATGGGAGAAACAACATATACAAACACGAATAACACCCAAACATCACTTTTCGCACACAACTAATTATTCCGTTTACATGACATGATTCGACGATCGAATCGAATTGGATTGATATTTCGATCTAGGTATACGACCTCACTGAATCGAATTCAAATATAATCAAAGTACACTTGAAGTGACACTTTAACTTGAATGTGGTAACTACGAGAGAAAAAAAAAAAACTACAAAACAAAACAAAGGAAATTGAAAATAGATATACACACTGGGTACGTTTAGATGACTTGATTCCCTTCATTTGAAACAATTTTTCGACAGCTGACCAATCACAGTCTAGAAATTTGCCTTACTTGCAAGTCCCTTAAGTCCTCTGAACTTACCCACTTAAAACTCGATTCTTTAATTTTTCAATCCAGGTCTACTTGTATTTTTCGATTCGATTCAGCTCGTAAAGTGGAATCGGAACGAGAAATCCTGTTTGAATCCGATCCAGGTCTATATGGAATTGAATCCGACTTCAAGTGTGATTCAATTCTCCATGTAAACGAAGTAAATGATTCGGTCAATTATTTTTGTGTGAAAAAAAAGTGGAGACTTCTTCAAATAATCGTTCATTGTACAGCGTACAATTGTTTCCATACAGTGTACTAGGCTTTAAGCCCGGTTTAAGCTTAACTAAATTTTATTTCTACAAAGAGTCTCGATAAAATTTAAAGTTGGAGAGATTAATGTAAATGTAAACTGAGTGAACTATTTAATAATTCAATTTTCAAAGAGTTTTTCTGAATTCAATTTAATTTGAATTGGAAAAAGGCCGTTTTGCAAAATATTTAAAAAATAATAACTAAATTGGCTACGAGGGCTTGTATAAGAGGCCTCAAGATAATTTAATGCTAATGTAGCGCCAATTTGAATTAACATCTTCCATGTTGCTTATCCTTACATGTCAGATTTCAAATAGCTGGGCGTTCTTCCACTAGTTGACTAGCTTTTTTTCATCTGGTAGTTTTTTTTTCAATGACAAAATGTTTATGAAAGCTGACGTATTCATGAATCGATTGATTTTTTTTTTTTTTTGTAGCCGAATATTCGGCCAATGGACGCTACTTATTATTATTTTTGTTTAGAACCGCTTTTATTTTATTTTACTTGTTTAAGAATTCTTTTTTAGCCCAAACTAATAAGGGTACTCTCAATTGAGGTTTCGTATAAAAACACACTCGTAGCATGATAAACAAATAAAGATACAAGTCTTTGGCTGTCAATCGGTTTGCCTACAAGCTAAAAGGTGGGTTTAGCCGTGGTGGAAATCAGTAAGTTTTACTAGTGTGCTTTAAAACACGCATACTAGTGCAACTTACTGATTTCCACCACCGTAACTTTGTTGTTGGATTTCACATTTATTCATGGACACAGAATCTATGCTCGTAGTTATGCTACATAGCTTTTGATCCATCCGTGGAAGTTGTTTCATTCAAACATTCAGCAATTTTAAGAATTAATTTTATTCAAAGTGAAGATTTTTATGTTTATGCATAAACAGAAAAGGCCAAATTGTTTTTTTTTAAGATACATATTTATATAATACAGACTTTGATCGGCTGAAAGTTTTAAATACTATGAAGATTTATGAGAATGCGCACGCTCAAGAATATAAATTTGAAATATACAAAGTTTCAAGAGGAGTACGATTTCCCTCAAACAAACTAGGTACAAACTATTGTATTATATAACAATCAGTGGTTGTAAGAAAACAAGCGAGTACAAGAAAATTGTATCATGCATCCATAATTGTTTTTTGTTTGATTTCGCAAGTGAGTAAGGCTCCTGAAACACTCCACTTCAGTGAAACTGAAATATGTTGTACATAAAAGAGAAAGATGATTCTTTTCACCTAAATGTGTTTTGGATGAATTTTCCTTTGGATACTCGGAAAGATTCTTCCCTCTGGTTTATGGCATGAACTTAACTTTTAGGGCCAGTTTGTTCACAAGGCATTAAATTTGTCATGTGTTTATTTCATAGGATCTAACTAAGTAACGCATATCAACCAACAGCTAGCACTTTGTGGGGACTGTTAATTGCATAAGAATATTAAATATCCCAACAAAGTCATGAACAGACCCTTCTGAATAATCGAGAGAGCGATACATATGGCTATTTTTGGTAAAGATCTCTATTGGAGTAAAGATAATTAGCTTTAAACAAACTTGTACTTAGGTATAGTTTTGCCTCTATCCTGTATATGCTTACTAAAAACGGCTATTTTCTCCGCCACTAGGTAGCGCATAACGTAGTTTTCAAATCGTAATTCACCACACAATGTCTAACGAGTATCGAACTAAGTATATTTGACAACTGACACATTCAGCTGTTTTGACGAATATATGTTCAAAACAAAAAACGAAAAATATTTCAATTTTTCATACGCATCTTGTTCGTATTGTAATATTTTAATAATTACAAAATAAAAATGAATAAAATATCCAAACCAGCATTAGACTTAAAACAGGTTTTTAATTTATTAATTTATATTAAATAATTTAAAAAACCATTTAAATATAAATTCTTTTAGTTCATGCTACGCCAAGAAGTTCTCAAACTTTATCGTGAAATCTTCCGCACCATCCGTCAAGTTCCCGAAAAATCAACACAATATGAATTGCGTGAATGGGCTCGCTATGACTTTCGCAACAATAAGAACCAAAACGAAGAAATCGCTATAAAAATGCTCATACAACATGGAAGAAGATCCTTAACCGAATTGCAAAATAGTCTTAATCTCAGTGGCAATGCAAATACAAAATAATACTAACTTAAAAAAGTGATGTAGTCTTTCCTAAATTTGTTTTAAATAAATATATTTATTTTGTCTAACTTTCAAGTTTAGAATATATTTTTTATGAGCGAAACCCAAACAACCTTGAACACAGCACAAATAAAGAGAAATGTCCCCAATCCGGTGACTAGTAGTACGATGGTTTCGCGTTTTGCTCTCTCGGCTATTCGATTCACCAAGAAACTATTGATAATTGTGCTAGAGATGTGATATCCATCCATGCCGAAGCACGGTAGCGCATTGACGAGAGCCAGACCCAAAGAGAACACAATATTGTACTTGAGGAAGAGAGTAAAAGCATCCGCCAATTGGGGTGGGAAAATTGCTGACTTTGGAACAAACGGTGAGATTCGAATGGATTTGGAAACATCGCCCGGATGACCCATATAGATAACATCCGGCTTTTTATCTCTCTTAATGCTGAGAATCGTTGTGGTGTTCTTAAGTAAAGGACGAATGCAGAAACCTCGGTCGCAAGTTCCCGAACAGAATCCATATGAATCTTCGATGGTTAGGCGAATGTTGAGACAAACATGCTGTGGAATCTCAATGGGGCCATCGTTGCTTAGGTCATCGATGTACTCGTAGCAGCATTGAGCGTAATTCTTGGCATCACAACATTGTATCACGCCGTCGCTTCCATGGTGGGTTATTTCCACACTCTCGTCATTTAGCCGTATGAAGTCGGATGAAACGCAGTAGCCTGGCTTTGTACGCAAAGACTGAATAAGGCAATCGTACCACGAGTCCAAGTCTCGCACATAACAGTCGTTGATTTGTGTAATGATATCGTTAGCCTGTAGACCACGTTCTCCACGCAGAGTTGACTTTGCTGACACTTCGGTCACAAAAACCGCTTCGTTGGTACTATAGATGGGAGTCATAAGGAATCCAAAACTCGAAAAGAGTAGATAACAGAAAGCGGAGAAAATAATATTATGCCAGATACCCCCGCACAATATGCGCAGTTTCTTCATCCAACGTAGCGAATTAAGCTGTTCCGAGGCGATGTCCGTGTAGGCCAATGGAATGCAAAAATATACTTGAAAACCAAACCCGTTGAGTGGGACATCTTCTATGACCGCTGCTAAGGCATGTCCTAGTTCGTGAACAATTGTCGATATCGCAAGAGTACAAACGTAGAATCCAATCTCTTCCAGTGGCAGATTGAATCCCGGCAATAGGATCTGAATCTTAACAGCACTTACCATGCTGCTCCCTCCTTCTCCACCTCCTCCCCCGCTTCCACTTCCTTTGTGCCCATTAAATATAGTCATAAACAGAATAATAAAAGCTAGAGGAAGCATTGCGAGTGCAACCAGGGCTCCACAGGTGAACCATTTTGTAAGGAACTTATTGCCAGCGGAACCCCACTTGAAGATTGTTCGATTAAAAGCTGTTGTATACCATTTAAAACGCAAAAAACTAATGGTTAGGCCAGTATTTGTAAGGAACTGTTCCCAGGGGTAGTGCATGCAACTCTAGAATTGAATTACAGAGAATTAAGCAATAAGAATCTAGGAATAACACCTAGTACTTACCTTGAAGAAACAATCTAAGAAAAATACTACAAAATATATGGCAATGACGACTGAGAAGAATATCACTGGATCCATTGTGTTGTATATTTTGTAAATCTTTGGTTTTGTATTGTTAATATAATTGTGCTTAGTAATATTAGGTCATTTTTTTGTTTGAATTTAGCAAATAGAAGATTTTTCTATTTATTTATCAAGTCATTTATTTATTTACATATATAATTTAGCGGCGATGATGTTGACATTTTTTATTTATTTATGAAGTCGAAATAGGAATGAAGTTGGTGGCGGTTCAAAATATTAACGAGTCTCGAAAAATGGATCTCGGGTTAAAATAACCACACGGGATATTTTTCTGATGTTTTCCATTAAATTCTTTAAAAATTTCTTCTAGCTTTTACACGAGGAAACAACTCTCCTAGAAGATTTATTTTAGTTTTTTTAAAGTCTTCTTCAAACTATCTTTCAGTATATATAATATGGGGTGCTCGTTTACATTCCAAAAACGTAACCATCATAGGGGGCACGGTAATCTATGCGGTTATTCAATTTTCAATATAGGGAGGGTTTTTACAACAAAACCGTCATAGCTGCAGATCGCAAAAAACTCTCTCTATTGGCGTTTTTCTTTTTTGGCTCCAAATAAACCTCTGAGCAGAGGCTGAGCGATCAGAGCAGAGCTATGAGCAGATAATGATCAGAGACCTCAGACTTATTTATGAAACACATTTCAGCACTGAACTGTCATTTCATAGGTGTGTTACTAAAATACATTTTTGTTTACCTGATTTAGACGGGCGACTGTCCTGGGAATCCATTTTTAATTTTTTGTATTTCTTTCGTCTGTCAAATCACTGAAAAAAAGTGAAGTTGGCTTCGCTCAGCGTTTCGCTCGATTTGCTCGGTCATTTTATTCTGAGCTAATCGATTAAGCTCTGAGCTGGCTCAGATGGAAAAAAGAATCGCACTTTTTGAGCTCTGATATGTCTGAGCTAAAAAAAAAACATAGAATTTTTGTTTGACAGTTTAGTGATCTGCTCAGAGTTAAAACAGAAAAATGCCATATATTGAAATCACGCCCCCTATCACAGGCTCAAGTACTACAATGCATTAGGGATAGGAACGAGCACTCCATAATATATATACTCAAAGCAAACTATTGACTGGGAAGATTTTCTTCAATCTCCCTACATGTCGCCTCCATTGATGGGTATGTCACTGAGGACATTGATTTCAAACATGTTCTTTTATTACTATTTGAGGCGTGATGTAAATTTATGTCATTCTTTCAAACAAAATATATAAAAAAAATAAAATTTCACTTTGGTCAAGTTTTTAAAATGTACGCCTTAACTACAGAGACCTACTTTTGTACAAAAGTACAAAAGTGAGAAATTAAAATGCTCGCTAAAGAAACATGCTTGCAAAAAAACATACGCAAATTGTTCTGACACATAAATTAAACCATACACAATTTTCCATTGTTGTTTTGCAAGCAGGTGTCTTCAGAATAGATATTTATTTCTCACTTTTGTACTTTTGTACAAAAGTAGGCCTATGTAGATAGGCCTTTAACTCACAGCATTGAATTGCGAAAACTGCCAATAAAAAAGATTTCAACTCACTGAACAACGTACAGGAATTGTTGCTGTAATGCCCTGCAAATTATCGTATACTCCACCATGACTGTCCACATCACATGCCCAAAGCACTCTGATCATACATATAATCGATTCTACTCTGGCTGTGTGAGCTAAAAATAAATATATATTGCAACAGAGTTTTTATAAAATAGCTTTCGGTTTTCAAGCTTTGGAGAAGATATAACGCATATAGTGCTAGGTACGGAAACCCTATGAGAGCTTTTACTTGAAATAGGTATAAGCGAATGCGACAGACAGATAAACAAACGTCCTAGCTTCCAAATACAGACAATTTTTGTTGAATACCCTTTAAGCTAAATCACGGACCCAAATTTCTCGGTTCACCTGGGACTCCAAAAAAAATGACTGTCTCACACACAATAACAAATTTTCTGTGAACGCATGAAAAAAGAACGAGAATCGAGAGTATTTTTTTCAAGCATCGAGAAATACAGAGTGTATAGGCGAAGTATACAATCATTTTGCCTTAATTTCCACCACTTTTTTTTTTAGTTCAGTTTTGTAGGTAGCGTGGCGAAGACGAGACGGTTGCTTTTTTATCTCATTTTTCTTGTTAAAACTTTTAAACATTTCCAATCAGAAATGCAAGTTTCTATTTATTAAATGTAAATTTATATTTGTGGAAATATGTCATGTTTATTAGTGCGAAATAATCTTAAACGTTAAACCGCACTAGGCGGAACTGCACTGCAGCGGAACTGCGATTCAAAATAATTTGTATGAAATTGTATGAAGTTCAGTTGCCGCTTAGTGCGATATAGTTCATACAATTTCATACAAATAATGTTTTGCCGCGTCGTGAAGTGTAGTTCCGCTGAAGTTGTGTGCGGTCTAACCTTTAGAAAACCTTTTATGAATGACAAATAAAAAAAAACTCTTGAAATGAAAAAATTCTGGGGTGGAATCGCGTAAGGTGATTTGTGATCGTCACATTTGTGACAGTCACAGGTGATAGGATTTGATTTTCCATCTGCGTAAAGTGATCACCAAAAAATTATGGAAATTTGGTATCACTTTGGGAGAAAATATTGATTTTCACAAATGTAGCAAGATTTGACATTTCTCACAAGTCGGTTTGAAGATTTTCTTTATTGTGGTCACCAAATTTATTGAAGTGTTGAAATTGAACAATTTTAGTGAATAGTTGCAAGTTAATTAAACAAAATTGTGAGGTGGTTAGATTGTACATATTGAAATATAAAAATATAAATGTGTTTCGAGTTCAAGTGATTAAAAGAAACCGTCGTGGATTTTTTTCTCTGCAGATTTAAAGAAACCCGCACTTCGAGTTCCCTGTATCCATTATTGGAAATTAATTTTTTTTCTGGAATAAAATCACAATTGTTTGTATTAATTTTGGCAACTTTTCACTGAAATCAATTCATTTTAATACTTAATAGAAAGACGTGACCATTTAATGCACTTTTAAATAGATTTTTTATGAGATATGATCCTCATTGGACATAATAATTTAATAAAACTATTCGTACGTGCATACTCGTATGTATGTTAGTAATATGCACATAATGTTTTTTTCATGACAAATTGTATTTTAATGCCCTGTTAGAAATAAAAAAAACTAGTTGATATTCATTGAATATAAATTTATTTAAAATATAAGGTACTTGCACTTGAAAATTCAGAAAATATAGCATACATTTATAGTTTAACATGAAAGTGATAGCTAAATAGCTGTCACCAAAAATAGTCACACAAATGTGATTATCACTGGTGACAGTCACCTTACGCAGACGGAATGTGTCAATAATGACTATCACTTATCACTTATCACCTTAGCCGATTCCACCCCTGTTTGTTTCATTTTTGTAGGCAATGGAGAAACTGGAATAGATGGTATGCCTCAATTCATTCATTTTTTTTGGAACCGTTTAAGATTCCATTTGGTTTCGGTTCTCCGAGTATGGTGAATTGAATAACTCTCTCTTTCACAATACATTCACACAATGGCTCCGTGGTGATTCTAATTTCCATACTAATTTGAGCCGCAAAACGCAGTTTTTCGATCCGTATTTGGATCCGAATGCGAAGTCGTCCATACGTTGTTTGATACGTTTGCGGACCGAAAACGAGCTCGCTTGCTTGAAGGGTAGAGTGTAGTCAAATCAAGTTTAAGATTCGTTTTTTTTTTGTATAGAAAAAAACTCAACTTTAGGCTAAATTCGACTTTAAACTCGTTTATTACTTAGGGCCAATGAATTTTAGTATGTACTTTGCATCGCTATCAAAACAAATGGGGCGACTTTCCATTACGGTAGCAGGCCTAGAATTTTGATTTTTTTTTTACAGTGAGCTACGGGTCTCTATAGAACAGCTTTAAAATATTACGGTGACGAAAACCCCCTAAATATGATTAAAAAATGTTTAAGTTTTTCGATTTTGGCACTTTTTTTTCACACTACTCAAGTTTCCCTAAAGATAAAACACATTTTCACAGGCGAATACTTTTTTTGCGTAGATTAAATAATTTAATTCAAAAATTTTAATATCAACAATCTTTTATTTCAATTTTTAATAAACATTTAAAGTTAGAAAATTGCATTCAATGTGCATGAAATTCTGAGGCCACAAATAAAAAAAAATATACAATTATTTTGACAGTTCTACTACTCAACAACTTCGCTATGATAAGTGTTGAATGGCGTGTGGATTTTGTTTGGGATTTTATTTTGGGATTTTTTTCTTGGGAAGTTTTTGCGAATTAGGATGTTTTTTTTTAATTAAAAGTAGGTTTGGGTGGCCCGCTTCGCGGGTTTAACGATTTTAACTCCCTTTTCGGGTCCTCAGTCCCGCTCACGTGACTCCGTCGCTCCCCTTAGGGTATGCTCAGTCATCTGGCAGGCGCCTATGTTGTCAGTCGATCTGTTATCAAAGTTTTTTGTGGTAAACAGTACCTTGGGTGGCCAGCTTCGCGGGTTTTAAGGATTTTAACCCCCTTTTCGGGTCCTCAGTCCCGCTCACGCGACTCCGTCGCTCCGCTTAGGGTATGCTCAGTCGTCTGGCAGGCGTCTATGTTGTCAGTCGATCTTTTATCAAAGTTTTTTGTAGTAAGCAGTACCTTGGGTGGCACGCTTCGCGGGTTTTAGGGATTTTAACCACCTTTTCAGGTCCTCAGTCCCGCTCACGCGACTCCGTCGCTCCGCTCAGGGTATGCTCAGTCGCCTGGAAGGCGCCTATGTTGTCAGTCGATCTGTTATCAACGTTTTTTGTAGTAAACAGTACCTTGGGTGGCACGTTTCGCGGGTTTTAGGGATTTTAACCACATTTTCGGGTCCTCAGTCCCGCTCACGCGACTCCGTCGCTCCGCTTAGGGTATGCTCAGATGTCTGGC
This sequence comes from Melangyna quadrimaculata, assembly GCA_949320155.1. Lineage (NCBI taxonomy): Eukaryota > Metazoa > Arthropoda > Insecta > Diptera > Syrphidae > Melangyna > Melangyna quadrimaculata. The sequence goes on along the minus strand of OX439483.1, from coordinate 63,939,352 downwards.
AGGCGTCTATGTTGTCAGTCGATCTGTTATCAACGTTTTTTGTAGTAAACAGTACCATGGGTGGCCCGCTTCGCGGGTTTTAGGGATTTTAACCCCCTTTTCGGGTCCTCAGTCCCGCTCACGCAACTCCGTCGCTCCGCTTAGGGTATGCTCAGTCGTCTGGCAGGCACCTTTATTGTCAGTCGATCTGTTATAAAAGTTTTTTGTAGTAAACAGTACCTTGGGTGGCACGCTTCGCGGGTTTTAGGGACTTTAACCCCCTTTTCTGGTCCTCAGTCCTGCTCACGCGAATCCGTTGCTCCGCTAAGGGTATGCTCAGTAGTCTGGCAGGCGCCTATGTTGTCAGTCGATCTGTTATCAAAGTTTTTTGTAGTAAACAGTACCTTGGGTGGCCCGCTTCGCGGGTTTTAGGGATTTTTACCCCCTTATCGGGTCCTCAGTCCAGCTCACGTGACTCCGTCGCTCCGCTAAGGGTATGCTCAGTCGTCTGGCAGGCGCCTTTGTTGTCAGTCGATCTGTTATCAAAGTTTTTTGCAGTAAACAGTACCTTGGGTGGCACGCTTCGCGGGTTTTAGGGATTTTAGCCCCCTTTTCGGGTCCTCATTCCCGCTAACGCGACTCCGTCGCTCCGCTTAGGGTATGCTCAGTCGTTTGGCAGGCGCCTATGTTGTCAGTCGATCTGTTATCAAAGTTTTTTGTAGTAAACAGTACCTTGGGTGGCCAGCTTCGCGGGTTTTAAGGATTTTAACCCCCTTTTCGGGTCCTCAGTCCCGCTCACGCGACTCCGTCGCTCCGCTTAGGGTATGCTCAGTCGTCTGGCAGGCGCCTATGTTGTCAGTCGATCTTTTATCAAAGTTTTTTGTAGTAAACAGTACCTTGGGTGGCACGCTTCGCGGGTTTTAGGGATTTGAACCACCTTTTCAGGTCCTCAGTCCCGCTCACGCGACTCCGTCGCTCCGCTCAGGGTATGCTTCGTCGTCTGGCAGGCACCTATGTGGTCAGTCGATCTGTTATCAAAGTTTTTTGTAGTAAACAGTACCTTGGGTGGCCCGCTTCGTGGGTTTTAGGGATTTTTACCCCCTTTTCGGGTCCTCAGTCCCGCTCACGCAACTCCGTCGCTCTGCTTAGGGTATGCTCAGTCGCCTGGAAGGCGCCTATGTTGTCAGTCGATCTGTTATCAACGTTTTTTGTAGTAAACAGTACCTTGGGTGGCACGTTTCGCGGGTTTTAGGGATTTTAACCACATTTTCGGGTCCTCAGTCCCGCTCACGCGACTCCGTCCCTCCGCTTAGGGTATGCTCAGATGTCTGGCAGGCGTCTATCTTGTCAGTCGATCTGTTATCAATGTTTTTTGTAGTAAACAGTACCATGGGTGGCCCGCTTCGTGGGTTTTAGGGATTTTAACCCCCTTTTCGGGTCCTCAGTCCCGCTCACGCGACTCCGTCGCTCCGCTTAGGGTATGCTCAGTCGTCTGGCAGGCACCTTTGTTGTCAGTCGATCTGTTATCAAAGTTTTTTGTAGTAAACAGTACCTTGGGTGGCACGCTTCGCGGGTTTTAGGGACTTTAACCCCCTTTTCTGGTCCTCAGTCCCGCTCACGCGAATCCGTTGCTCCGCTAAGGGTATGCTCGGTAGTCTGGCAGGCGCCTATGTTGTCAGTCGATCTGTTATCAAAGTTTTTTGTAGTAAACAGTACCTTGGGTGGCCCGCTTCGCGGGTTTTAGGGATTTTTACCCCCTTATCGGGTCCTCAGTCCAGCTCACGTGACTCCGTCGCTCCGCTAAGGGTATGCTCAGTCGTCTGGCAGGCGCCTTTGTTGTCAGTCGATCTGTTATCAAAGTTTTTTGCAGTTAACAGTACCTTGGGTGGCACGCTTCGGGGGTTTTAAGGATTTTAGCCCCCTTTTCGGGTCCTCATTCCCGCTAACGCGACTCCATCGCTCCGCTTAGGGTACGCTCAGTCGTTTGGCAGGCGCCTATGTTGTCAGTCGATCTGTTATCAAAGTTTTTTGTAGTAAACAGTACCTTGGGTGGCCCGCTTCGCGGGTTTTAGGGATTTTTACCCCCTTTTCGGGTCCTCAGTCCCGCTCACGTGACTCCGTCGCTCCGCTTAGGGTATGCTCAGTCATCTGGCAGGCACCTTTGTTGTCAGTCGATCTATTATCAAAGTTTTTTGCGGTAAATAGTACCTTGGGTGGCCCGCTTCGCGGGTTTTAGGGATTTTAGCCCCCTTTTCGGGTCCTCAGTCCGCTCACGCGACTCCGTCGCTCCGCTTAGGGAATGCTCAGTCGTCTGGCAGGCGCCTATGTTACCGGTCGGTCTGTAATCAAAGTTTTTTGTGGTAAACAGTTCGAACTTTTTAAAAAATACGTTGTATATATTTAAAAAATTATTTTGAAAAACTAAAACCTAAATAAAACCTGTAAATTTCAAAAATTACTTACATAAATCTTCAAAATTTAGTTTTTGAAATTTGTATAGATGACCAATGATAATAAAATAACGTAAAGCAGTTTTTTTTTAACAAAATTGAATCTTTTTATTCATCCGGAATACTTCCGAAATTTCCATAAGTATATATTTTATTGCTTTGATTAACTCATTAAAAGGATCATCAATTTTTTTTTAAATTCCTACGCCACTGGTATTCCACTGTCTGTAAAATTGTGGTTATAGCTATCATTATAAAAGCCCTCTTCGCCACTCTCCACTGGGACTCAATGCGTTATGTGATGAGTCCCGTCATCAGCAACAAACGGATTATCTGGATCGCAATGATTAACTTTTTTGTGTATAAAACCATGCTCCGTTAAGCAATCATACGCCCTCCAGTAATCCGTATGTATTGTGGTGCCTATATGGAAATGCTTTTTTATAAGAGGAATTAACACCTCTAAAAAGGTAAAAAGAAATATAATCAATTTTTATTTTATTTATTATGTTTGATAAAATTTTACCTCTGAACTTCGTACGTTGTCGGTACACACTTCTAATCGAAGATCTTCTGATCCATCCTCGATCATACCTAAAACCCAATGTCCATCGACACGCCGCCCTTTGTTGTACTTGCGCCGTCCAAATTTACTCTCGACTATTTGAACGACCCGTCCAGGGCCACCAATTTTGTTTTGTTCCCCCTGCTTGTCTAAAAAGTAGTCTACGATCACTTCTCGACAATAGCTATACCAGTCTGCAATGGTCCTTGTGGACAGACTGCTATCGAATGACGTAAAGTCCTCAATGCGGACAGTACGGTAAGGGTACTTCCTCGAAAAACAATACATTAAAAAAAAAACATCGAGCAACTGGTATTCGAGCTTCGAAAAAGCCTATTTTTCCCCGTGTAAATTGGCATGTCACTGCGATGGATCCTGCAATTTTTAGACATTGGCAGCAGTCCCAGCTCCTCAGCAAAGCTTACTGCCAATGGCTCATCACTAACTCTAAAATAGGGCTTCACTAAGTTCCTAGAAATGTAATTTAAAATTACCATTATGATTAACTTATTTCATTTTTAAACTTACCACATTTTTTGTACATCATCCGTATGAAGGCGTTTCGAAGTCGACGGATTTTCGCTATCCGCACTTTTATGAACGCGACGCGAACAAGGAAGGTTCCGAAAAACAAAAAATGCAATGCAAATTGTCATGAATTTCCGCATTTTTAACCGTTTAAATATCAACTTATAACAGTAAAAAAACAGTTTTTCCTACTATATAAGAAAATGAACACTATAGAAGAATCACAAACTTCCCAGCAAATAATAATCAATTTCTTTCAGTAATCAACGAAAAATTAAAATATTGCAAGAAAAATCCCAAAAAAAATCACCTATTACAACAATTACCATACAGAAGTAGCATACATTCATACTTGTGTAAAAATAAAGTACTGTAGACATATTCTATTTGTGTGTACCTTCCCTTCAAGCAAGCGAGCTCGTTTTCGGTCCACAAACGTATCAAACAACGCATGGACGACTTCGCATTCGGATCCAAATACGGATCGAAAAACTGCGTTTTGCGGCTCAAATTTGTATGGAAATTAGAATCACCACCAAGCCATTATGTGAATGTATTGTGAGTGAGAGAGTTTTTCAATTCACCATACTCGGAGAATCGAAATCAAACGGAATCTAAAACGGTTCCAAAAAATGAATGAATTGAGGCATACCCAACCCAAATGTATTAAAAAAACTTCCCATCTAGTCCAGTTTCTCCATTGCCTACAAAAATAAAACAAACAGAATTTTTTCATTTCAAGAGTTTTTTTATTTATCATTCATAAAAGGTTTTCTATAGACTATTTCGCACTAATAAACATGACATATTTCCACAAATATAAATTTACATTTAATAAATAGAAACTTGGATTTCTGATTGGAAATTTTTCAAAGTTTTAACAAGAAAAAAAAGCAACCGTCTTCACCACGCTACCTACATAACTGAACTAAAAATAAAGTAGTGGAAATTAAGGCAAAATGATTATACTTCGCCTATACACTCTCTTTTTCTCGGTGCTTAAAAAAAATACTCTCGATTCTCGTTCTTTTTACATGCGTACACAGAAAATTTGTGATTGTGTGTGAGACACTCATTTTTTTTTGGAGTCCCAAAAGTGAACCGAGAAATTTGGGTCCGTGATTTTGCTTGAAGGGTTGTGGTAAAGACCTTTTATAAAACAAATAAACGTAGTTCTTCATGGTCGTCAATTGCATACATTTTGTATGAAAAATCAGAACTTTAAAAATTAATTCAAAATATAAATAAAAGTTTCCTCACATTTAAATTGTTATATTTATTACTTTGAATGATAAATCTATCGAATAAAAGCATTCGCGTGTGAAAATTCGTGCTACCGTAAAGGAAAGTTGAGCCAAACAAATAAACAATTTTACTTGCACATGTGAAAAAACACATCCATCAGACCATTTCTTCGGTCCAGTCTTTATCAAAAAATTCGGTTCGACACCGCTCCTGAAGTGGAATCGAGTCGGTTGAAGCTCATTTCAATTCATTACAGGTTTACAAAGGGGCCAAGCGAGCTTGAACCGCGGGTAATTTGTAACTGCCCCAGCATCTCCTTCTTCGAGAATCGAACCAAATTTCATTTGACAGATGGAAAAAATATAAAAAAATCTTATGAAAATCTTCACAGAAAAGTATTTATTTTTAAAAATTATGCATTTATTCATATTTATATATATTATTATTATAAAAATAATAACCATCAATATCCTTTGCGTCCACGGAATCTTTGTCTATTGTCCAACTGAAATGACAAAATATTAAAATCAACCAAATTGCTATTCTCATAATAAAGCAACAACTTACAATAGATCTCTTGCACTCGAAAAATGTATTTCTCAGAACCTGGCACTCGTCGGGAACATTGTTCGATTGCAGACATTCTCTAGGTGTCTTTTTGTCCTTGAATATATAAACAAAATATTTTGAATAAGATTGGTTTTTGCAGTTTATAGTTGGGGTGAAACCTTTTTGCAGCAATCACTCTCTAGGAGGCACATTTTCAAGTCTGCTCGAACACCAGCGCAGGCTGTATTATCAGCCAGCTTTTCGTCGCCTTCATATCGCATCATCTTGATTGTTTTTATTTATAAATTAGATTATGTTTAACAAAAAAAAATATTGAGGAATCACTAGTTTACTCGACTTTCCGTATTCAATTTGCCGAATGCATGAGATGAATGAAAGGAAAACTGTTATACATAACAAAACCGATCAGCTGTCTTGTGTCAAATAAAAGTAGGAACAGAAGTTTTCTCGATTCTCGTTCTGTGTGAAGTGCATTTGTTTATCGCTGGAAACCCATTACTTTTCTCTCAAGTTTACACATTTGTATAAGCAAAATGTTGCATTTAAGGTAAATATATATAATTATTGAGAAAAATCTACTAAAAAGAGTTTTCCCAGGATTGCTCATCAATTATCGCAGAGGCAAATACGTAAATATTCTCATCAGTGGCACCAACCAACCGGCTACGATACTGGTATACAAGTTTATAACTGTGTGAAACGGTCGAATGTACCCCTAGTGTTGCAAAAGGAGCACATTGCAACTTGGTACACATGTGGTCCAACTGTTTATGACTCCTCTCATCTAGGTCATGCAAGTTGTTATGTTAAACTCGATATTGTTCAAAGAATTCTACGAAATCATTTTAAAATTAATCTTGTTACTGCAATGAATATCACCGATATTGATGATAAAATCATCAAGAGGAGTCATGAAAGTGGCCAGACATGGCAGGAGTTGGTTAAATGCCATGAAACCGAGTTCTGGAATGACATGAAGCGATTGGGTGTCGTAGAGCCCAATATTAAAATAAGAGTAACGGAAAATATTCCACAAATAGTTGCATTTATTGAAAAAATCCTCAAAGACAAATTGGCGTATGTTGGACGAGATAAGTCCATTTACTTTGACGTTAACAATTATTCTGGCTATGGAAAGCTTCAGAAACTCAATCTGGAACAGGTCAGTCATGAATCAAAAGAATCAACAGTTGATTTTGCCCTCTGGAAATCGAAAAAGATAGCTAGCGAACCTTCGTGGCCATCGCCATGGGGTGAAGGGCGTCCTGGTTGGCACATAGAATGTAGTGCCTTAGCCAGTATGATCTTTGGCAGGGGTATTGATATTCATGCCGGAGGTTTAGATCTCAAGTTTCCCCATCATGAAAACGAAGAAGCACAAAGTTGCGTATTTCACAAAACTCCACAGTGGGTAAACTATTGGCTGCACACAGGCCACTTAAGTATTGCTGGACAATCGGAAAAGATGTCAAAATCTCTCAAGAACACCATTGGAATCGATGAAATGCTAAAATCTTACTCTAGCGATGATTTCCGAATGGCATGTATGTTGTCGAACTATCGCAACTCTGTAGAGTATGGAGATAAAATGATGGCTACAGCGCAGGCTACTCTTAAGAGATTTTCCGAGTTCAATTCGAATGTTGATGCCTATTTGAGAGGTAAAAAACGTGCTGCAGCTATTGATTCCAACCAGATTCTAGATCTACTCTCGCAATCGAAGCAACTTATAAACCAACATCTCAAGGATGACTTTAATACAGCTCGATGCATAGGTGTTTTAGTCGAAATTTCATCTGCACTTAGTAAATCTATCAATTCAACGAGAGAAAATGTAGAATTCTTTGCATCTAATCTGGATAAAGTGGCTACAGTAAGGAATTTTGTTAACAGTAATTTACAAATGTTTGGTTTTGAAATGGCAGAAGCTGCACCAACAAGTTGTGATAACAATTTAGATTTGTCATCGTTGCTAGAAGATTTAATTAAAACAAGAAGCGAAATGCGACAACGAGCAATGGAAAGTAAAAATAATGAAATGTTTAAAGTTTGTGATGAATTAAGAAATTGCTTGAAAAGAAATGGTATTGAGTTAAAAGATCATACTCAGGGAAGTACATGGAATTTTATAAAATAAATAAGTCTTACAAAAAAGTTTATTCAATTAATTTTTATTCAGCCAATTAAATTAAACAGATCTAAGAGTTCGACAAGCCAACTGGTTTTCGTAATCAACGTAAACTGAGTTCCCTTTAACATTAATGACTTCAACAGCAAAGACAAAGATCTAACCGCCGCCCTTAACAAATCATTCTCTTTGTCCTGTCCTCATATCCAAATAAATGGAAAAAGGAAGCCACATTGGTGGAACTCTGGGCTTAATCCGTTCAAGAAAGGCTGTAGAAAGCTTTTTAATGGATGCCAAGCTGTCTGAAATTTGCAGATGTCTCCTGGTCCGATTTTTCGAAGAATCGCTTAACCTGCTACTAGATACTCATTTTCCAGGTAGCTCACAAATTGTGGATAGTACTGATAACCTGCATAAGATTAACGGTAATAACTTTTCCACAAGGTTTAATAACAATGGAAAAATTACGATGCCATCCTGGTCCTGAAGACTTGTGTGGTTTGAACACAAGTCTTCAGGACCAGGATGGCATCACACCAGCTGAACTCCAAATGAATGCAGATGTTATACTTCCGATTTTGGAAGTCATCTTTAATGGCTGCCTAAATCTGGTCCATATACCACTGTTATGGAGAGAAGTTAAAGTTGTTTTTATATCCAAAACTGGTAAATGCTCCAACGTTAACCCGAACGATCTCAGGCCTATAAGCCTATCATCATTCCTTCTAAATACCTTTGAACGACTGTTTGATATCCACTTAAGATCAAGCATTGATACGAGGCACTTATCTAAGGCTCAATATGCTTATTGCAAAGGTTCGGTTGAAACGGCTATTCACACGTCAGTCGTACCATCGAATATTCCCTCCTTCATATGTGACGTCGTGACGAAAGACTTCGACACAACTATCTTTACTGATGAATCAAAGATGGAGTGCGGTGTTGATTTTCGAGTCTTTAAATATATCTAGGTCTTTTTTGGGCTACCCGACCTTGCTGGTGTTTTTTTTTAAAGCTGGATTACTGGCAATGAGGAATGTATCCAAGTTAGGTACTCAAACAAGATCTGAACCATAACCGAAACATGGCTATTTACTCAGGGTCACTCTTATCGGAGTTCAGGGTCACAGTTGCACTAAGACGAATGAACGGGCTTACGGGCTGGCAAGGATGAGCCCTTCATAACTTACATGCAGAAAGACTCAGCAGCATTACTCTCGGAGTTATTAAGGGCAATATATTCTCAATTTTTCTCACCGAATCCAACATAAGGTGGAATAGTATAACCAACTGCATCATTTCTAGAAATGTTAGGCCCACCTTTAATAAATCCCGAACTATGGATTTGGACACCGGACAATAGGGGACATGCGACAATAACACGGTTGGATCGGTGTTCTCTTCAGTACCAGTCAACAGAATGCCAGGTTTGCACAGTGTAGATGGTTGTCAGATGCTAATTGCGATCCTATTGAGTGTTTTTCATATGTTCTACAATTTATTGTTCAAACTTACAACCACACCACAAGTTTAAACCACACTCGACACTCGTCAAAATAAATGCAAGGAAGATGTCTTAAATTAAATAAATAAAATAAAAAAAAAAAAATAACGGCCTTGGAAAAAAAACACTTCCAAATTACATGGTTCTGAAATTTTTATTTAAAAAATAATCTCAGGTGATTGTTAATAACATTAACCAAGTCTCATACCTATTCTTAAATTAATATAAAATTCAAATTTAATTATAAAAGGGATTATACGTGACCCAGTGTGCCCGATTTTGCTCTTGTTCGCTTTTGTGGCTTGTAAACAATGACTTGTATACATTTGTTGCTTTTGGATCAAGAGCAACACTGTAATCATCCTTTAATCGCTTGATTTCCGGGTCCTCTAGTGTCTTCGCTCCCTGCCTTTTATTTGTTGAGTAATAGTTATTCTTTCCAGCTAGCTTACTGGCTCCACTACAACCTGCATCATTGGTTCCTTGGGTGGACAGCGTTGGCACTGCCTCTGTACTAGGCATGTCTTCAATTAGTTTTGTTGGATTAGGTTCTTTATTTTTTGGCTCGACAACTTCATCGCTAACAACTACAGTCGAAGTCAAAGTTACTGGTGGCGGAATTACATTTTTGGACTTGGATTTCTTCGAAGCCTTTTTCCTAGCCGCACGCATTTCTATTTTCAATTTCATTAACTCAATATCTTCTTCGTTTCCATTTAGAACGATAACATCTTCAATTGAATAGGGCACCTGGCACAGCGGACAAGTATTGGTTTTGATTTGTTTCAATGCTCGTTCTGAGAAAGCACACCCACAGGTCCACAAAGCAATAAATCGAAAGTTACCAGACATTTCAATGCCCATTAGCTTGCAAATATATGGAGAGCCTCGGGGATCTAGACCACCTTCGGTTTTATTGCAATCTTGGAATGCTGGATTGGGTGTTAGTTGTAGATCTTTGATGTCACGCATATTTTTGATGTGTTTCGATGTTTCGGGCATCTTGTCTTTTTCCAAGAGTTGTTCAATGACATTTTGTTTGGAATAGAGGCGGCCTAGAGTGCACATAACAATGGGTTCCTGAAGACGTTGCTGGGTGAGGGCACAATGTAACCAGAGGAATTGACGTTCAGCATCTTTGTCTTTCTGTGAAGAATAGTTAAGTGAGGGAATACAGATTTGGGCAAAATTATTTTTTTTACTTACTAGCTCAGCTTTCTTTTTTAGTCGAACCAGTTCATCTCTACGAGGAATAGTACCACCATCACATCCCATTTTGTTTTAATTAAGTATATAGGTTAATATATAAACAAATAATATAAATTCAACGATTGAAAATACTAAAAAGAAAAACTATTTTTATTGAAGATGATATCGATTTACGATGTAGCGAGCGTGACAGCTCAGCGACTGACAGTAGGTTATTCAGCGCATTTCAGCCATGAAAGTATTCAGCACATAACATAAAATAACATGTCGAATAGCTTACAATAAAAAAAATTCGAATTTTTCTGAAATCGAATTTTTTCTAAACAAAATCGATTTTATTGCTGTCAAACAAATCTTGCGTTTTTAGCTAGATTTCACATCCAATCGCACACACACTATCAAGATTTGACATTTCTCATGCATCAAGATGGAATTAAATGTTCTCATTACAATTTTGTGCCAGAGTTAAAAAAGAAAACAAATGTTTAAGGTTGGTATTCACCGATCGCTCATAAACTGCTCTTAACTTTATGAGCTTCTTAACTTGGAAATTATTCGTGCTATTCACCAACCACTTATAATTGTTCTTCCATATTCGAAAAAGAGAGCCAATTTTCGCATATGAGAGCAAATGTTCGAAAAACCAACCATACATTCCCAATTGGAAATTATAGACAGCTGGCTAGGCAGACGCCAAAAGAATATCAATAAGCTAAACATTTTTTACTTTTGTCTGTAAATATGTATAATCTCTGAACAAAAATAATAGGTAGTAGTTTTTTTTAAGAATTAAGGCTCTCCCAAACCAATGCGGAACATTCGTTGCGGTGAAAAAACATTCGCATGTCAAAATTTATTTACATGGTGATATATGAGAGTGCCCACACCAACGCGGCGGAAAAACATATGAAATAATTTTGACTGACGAAGGTTTTTTCGCCGCAACGAATGTTTCGCATTGGTTTGGGAGAGCCTTTAAACATAATTTAAAATAACTCTTTTGAATGATTTAATTTTGACTTCTTTAAACAAAAAATAATAACAAAAGATGATTGTGAGCTGTGACGTCATAGAAATACCCAGAAATACCATGATGGCGAATTGGGTGTATCAAATGAGCATACTTTTTTCTGTTTATCTTGGGCAGAAGGGACGTTTTATTTGCGATTGTTTTCGGACAACCTTTCGAAGAGAGCGCTCGTAACTTAGGAGTGCTCGAGACCACTCATAACTTTTGCGAGCGCTCGTAAATGACCATTAATATTGCTTGGTGAATAGGTTTATGAGGCTCTTAAGTTATGATCCCTCGGTGAATACTAGCCTAAGTGTTCTTAATTGTTTATTATTTCAGTGAATGATGTAAAAGTAAAGATAATTGTGCGTATCGTCAAGAAACAAAAAATCTCATTGAAATAACATACAATTCGCGAGGAAATCACGTTGCAAAATTATTTTTCTTCGTCCCCTAGTCAAATATTCAGAATAGATCCTCGCTGCTGTGTGTGGATTAATTTTGGATTGTAATTTTTTTACTTGATTACGCGCACAATTGTTTTTGATGTTATTCAATTATCAGACGAAATATATTTGTTTTTAAATTATCAAAACAACGCGAAAATAAAATACACTTTAATATTTGCTTAGCGCGCACTACTTCTTAGTTTTTGTGCGACAACAAAATTCCTGTCAAATTGCACTCACACACTCACAAAAAAAAAAATCGATTTTTTTTAAATTCCTTCTACCAAGAAAATTTTTTTAAAATGAAATCGACTTCAAATGGTTGTAAGGAATTCGACATTAATTACTTATGTGGATTTCCTTTCAACAAAAAAATCAAATATGTGAAGGGGAAATTTGATTTGTTTAGAAGAAAACATCAAATTTTCTAAACAAATCAAATCTTTAATTTTAGAAAGATTTACACCGACTTGCACACACACTAGGAAGATTTGACATTTCTCTGGCTTTTCAGTCAATTTTTTCAATTAAATTATGTCCGTGATGTAAAAGTATAAAGTTATCACGTTCTTCAGTAAATAAAATAAAATTAATTAAAATAAAGGTTAGACCACACTAGGCGGAACTGCACTGCAGCGGAACTGCGATTCAAAATAATTGGTATGAAATTTTATGAAGTTCAGTTGCCGCTTAGTGCGATATAGCTCACACAATTTCATACAAATAATTTTTTGCCGCGTCGTGAAGTGTAGTTCCGCTGCAGTTGTGTGCGGTCTAACCTTAAATAAAATTTACTATTATGTAGATAGAATTACAATTTTCTATTTTCAAAAAAAAATTAAAGAATTGTGCGTTCGGGCCTGTCAAATTGCACACACATACAATCACAGAAAAAAATTTATTTTGTTTGCGAGTTCCTTACAACAAAAAAAAAGATTTGATCTCCAATAGTTGAAAAGAAATCGACATTAAGTATTCTTTTATGCATTAAGGGTATGTACATACTAGTGATGATGCTTGCCATTAGTTTTTCGGAGTTGTTCACTTGGCGTGTTCAGGAAAGGCAGATTTGGGAGGGCCTCAGCATAAAATCTCAGTTTGGCTGTCAAAATACTAAGGAAAAAAATGTTTGACTGGGCAAAATCTCCGATATCTTTCTTTCCTGAAATCGCCTACTAATTTCGCATTCGAAAGAAATATGCTTAGTCCCGATCTACATTGAATGATTTTTCCAGTGCCGACAAAAAATTGTTGTTGTAATCGTGTACGATTGAGAGGTACAGCCAACAAGTTCCTTCCAGTTTCGGCCGATTTTTCCATTCAATACTGGAAAAATCGTTCAATGTAGATCGGGACTTAGCTACATAAACCTACTTTTTGCAAACAAGTACCCAAGTGAGTAATTAAAATGTTTGCTAAAAAAACATACGAAAATTGTTTGCAAAAAAACATACGAAAATTCGTCTGCCAGATAAATTAACCCTGAGGCTACATGGGCAAGTACTGGCAAGCAAGTTGCTATACAAAAACATTTTTTTACTGATACATACAAACCTAAGCAACTTGCTCGTCAACTGGTATGGAATTTCTGAAGCCGAGAAGCAAGTTGAAAGACAAGTGGACTCGTTCAGACTTCTATATAAAGCGATATCTGGATAGCTTTTCGTGAAATATTTGAATTGAATATTCTTTCTGCCACAACTTTTAATGAGAGGAGGGACCAAGAAATTTTAACATTTCCAAAATAGGCAGCAACTGTCAAATATGATTGAAAAATGGCTAAGATTATGATGTATTATACAAAATCTCTTTAAAATCCTAATATTTTGAGAGTATATTTTTTGCTTGGGAAAAAATGAGAGTTTTGGGGATTTCGGGTGCCATTTGGAACATTCTATTACCGATTTGTCAAGGCATAGGCTGTCAAATTAAACTGAAAGATTGCTACGGAAATGATGCATTGAAAAAACTTAAAGAAATCTGAATTTTTTTAGATTAAATTTTTTGCGCGGGAAAAGGCGATTTTAGCTCCTTCGGGTGACATTTGGAACGAAATATTCCTCATACGACATAATTTAGTTTCTTAGCTATCTGTCAAGCTATGAATTTGCAAATTCCATTAAAGGATGCCTATGATAATGATGGATTAAAAATCATCCAAAAAATCCGATTTTTTAAAGAATTATTATAAAAAAAATGGAAATTTTAGAAAATTAAATTTTTAAATTAAAAAACCGAAATTTATGATTCAGATGAACTACATACCCATGTGAGATTGCGACTTTGTGGTTTTATTTTCATTTTTGTCATTAAAGTACGATTTACCATATTTTAAGCAATTTTAATCAAAATGAAAGATCGAACCCTAGAAAGGCTAGCAGAACGTAGCCAATAAAAAACTTGAAAGCAACTTGCCTGGCAAGTGAACTGCAACGTTTAAGAACAGTCTTCAACTTTAAATGGCCGCATTCAGAAACCTATGCGATAGCCTATCTAAGATAGGTTCGTAACCATATAGGTTTCTGAACAGCCAACTGTTTTTGACATTTGGCTTTTGGATACAAACGTATACCTAAATTTTTGCCGATAGCTTGGATAGCTATGTCCCGATCTACATTGCCCGATATTTCCACGAAGATTTTTCCAGAAATCGTGTGAAATGTACACACAGAACGATTTTTTCCATGAGATTTTTTCCTTGTCTTCTTCATTTTTTATTTCTGTGCTCTTCATTTTGCATTGATATTCACTCACACCATCAACCCAATGGTACACTGACACCGAACACACACAAAAAACTGGAAAGAGGGCGAAAGAGAACATAAACAGACTGGAAAAATCGTCTGAGTTTTGTGGCACAAACGATTTGATCCCTACCCCTCACTTTTCACTCCCTTCACCAACGAACAAAAGATCGGCACTGGAAAAATCGTTCAATATAGACCGGGACTATCCAACAGCAACAGCTGTTTTGTCATCAGCTGTTTTTTACACGGGATTACAACAAAACGAACCTATCTGGATAGCTCTGCATATGTTTCTGAATACGGCCAATGGATGCACCCATTCGATACTTGATGGGTGCTCTGCATGTGACAGCTGGCATGAGTCAAATTCTTAAAAGAAAAACGAAAAGGCTGTTGATTTTGTTTACAAATTAAAATTTACAATTTTCCTTGCTTCTGCTTCTAATAACAGAACAATTTTGTTGTACTAATGAAGATGATTCATTAAAACAAATCAAATAAAGTTTTAATACAAAATACTAACAATTTTAGTCATAAATGGACAACGATAGTGATGCACCGTCAGAAACCGGCCACAGTGCACCAATGCCAAAGCATATACCATTCCCTGAAATTCCCAGCAGTTCCGAGCTACTCAATGAGCTGGTAATGTTTTTATTTATCCTCTTTGGAGCTGGAATGCAATTTTTGCACATTTATCGAACTGTTTGGTGGATTCCTGAGTCGCATACAAATCATACAATTGTAAGTTAAAGCCAATCAAAAATTTGTGTGTCTATTTAAAATCATTTTATTTTGTTCTAGAACTACTACTTGATTGAGCCGTATTTGGTGATTTTTACCATAATTATACTATCACGACGGCTTCTCTATTGCTTAATGAACAAATGCTTGGATATCTTCTACAATGACAGACAATTGCGATCCTATAAATTAGTGGCTAAGTATATCTTCAGTGCGGTGCTTCTATTGATTCTGGCTTTGTGCATAGTTAAGGTTTACACAAGACAAAACTATCTCTCACTCTTCCTGCTCATGTATCCGTAAGTTCTTCTAATGATTTCAAGAAATAAAGAATTATTAAGAATTTTTTTCTAGGTTGGTAGTATATTCTCTTATTTTTGGATTCCAAGTTGAGCCTTTCTTCCGCACATCTTGCGAGGTCGAGGGTTCTTATCTCAATGGCCTACCAATGCACTGTTGCTCATCGAGTCCAGTAACAATTCGCGATGAAGTTGAAAGCCTAAAAAACGATTTCAACAATCGCTTCAAGCAGGTGATCTTTACTTCTGTTGTGAATGCTTATTATGGGGGCTTTGTTCCATGTTTCTATGCTCAAAATTTTATCCACTACAATGTGCTATGGGCTTCCCAGCATATTATATTCATCTGGCTGGGTGGATTCACCATGTGTACGGTATTTTGCTTCCCGGCAAAGTACAGTGATATCCTCCATCGATCAGCTTTGCATTTGGGTCTTTGGTGTCGGTTGGATGGACGCTCCAATGCCAATTCTCAACCTTCAATCTGGTCTAAAACATCTGCCTGGAGTAATGCCAGCATTGTGCGGTATACTGGGGACTTGTACAAGTCTCTGGGACCAGTGACGACTGCATTGCCTGGAAACACATCGCACTATCGATTTTTTGTAAGCAAACTTATATTTTTAAAACCTAGTTCTCTGATATAATAATTCTTTTTCATTTCTACAGAAACTCTTCAACAATCCATCGGCTATTTATATGGCTCTTTCTTGTATGCAGGTTTGTCTTGTGCTCTTTCAGATTCTCATATTGTGGTTTTCCATTGAATGGCATCATGTATTGTCACTTAGCTTCCTAGCTCTCACCAACCATTTTACATTATTTAAGATACTTCGGGACTATCTTATTACAAAGAAAGTGTACGCAGCCGAATCTTCGATCTCTGAAAAAATGAATGCACACTATAATTAAAAATAAAATAAAATATATTTTTAGAATAAATGAATTATTTGTGATGATACATTTTTAGATATGTACGAGTATGTATATAAAATATACAAATGAAATAATATACACAAGGATTTGTTGTTTTTGTTCTGAACAGTAAGCCTAGCTGGGAGGGTGCAATTTCGTGTGTAATTTAATTAACAACAAGCTTTCTACAACATCCACTAAGTTAATTATTGTGAGTTGAAATATCTCGCGAACCAGATAGCATTCTAGTTTTCAGTTTTGGATTGATCTCAAACATTTGAATATTTTTTTTTGAAAACCGCAATGTCCTCCAATGCTTGGTTTTGGAACTGTAGGCATCAAAAGATTTCCAAGGTTTCAAAATTCAATAAAATCAATTTCTAAGTCTAAGATCTACATAGATCTAAGTATTTGGAAGACTCAACCTTGTAGAATGGTTTGCTTTGGATGTGCTGATAGCATTTGACAATACCTTTCTATTTATGTACATTTCAATGGGTGACAGAGATTTTCGTGTTTTTTTTCAAAAATCGATTGAAAAAAAAGTTTCTCAAATTTGAACGACAATGCAAAGACATGTCCGTTCTGTACTCAACAAAGTCAACCGCATCCTCCTACGAGCCTTTCTTAGAAAGTTATAGCCATATGAAGATTTTTAGTTTTGGGTCGGAAATAAGAGAATTACTTTGAATTAAAATATCTTCGCAACCAGACCTCTTAGAATGTTCTAGTTTTCAGCTATGGATAGCTATAAAAAAAACTAATCAAGAATAAAACCGCAATGTCCTCCGAGGCTTATTTGCGGAACTGTAGGCATACAAAGATAACCAAGGTTTCAAAACTCAAACAAATAACTTTGCATGCAAATATCTCAAAAACTAGGCCTTATAAAAGGGTTTGCTTTGGATGTGCTTATTGCATTTGACAATACCTTTGTATTTATGTACATTTCAATGGGTTCCAGAGACCTTCGTGAAAAAATGGCTCTTTGGTGATAAGGGGATAGTCCATGAATTTTTTTCAATCAAAAATCGATTTAAAAAAAATAGCTAAAATCAGTAAAATTTTGAAGAACAATCCAAAGGCCTGTCCGTTCTCTATTCAACAACCGCAACCTCTTACCTCTTACGAGGCTGTTTTGGAAAGTTATCGCCATAAAACGCTTTTCGTTTTGGTTCGAAAATAATGGATTTACTTTGAATTAAAAAAATCTTCGCAACTAGACATCCTAGAATGTTCTAGTTTTCAGCTACGGATAGCTCTTACAAAACTGATTAGGGATTTTGAAAACCGCAATGTTATCTGAGGCTTATTTGCAGAGCTGTAGGCATCCAAAGATGTCAAGGGTTTCAAAACTCAAAAAAATTACTTTGATTGCGAATATACCAAAAACTAGACCTTGTAGAATGATTTGCTTTGAATGTGCTGATTGCATTTGACATTTCCTTTCTATTTATGTACATTTCAATGGGTTCCAAAGACTTTCGTGAAAAAATGTTTTTTTTTGTGGCAAGGGGGTAGGTAGTCCATGCTTTTTTTCAAAAATCGATTGAAAAAAAAGTTTCTTAAATTTGAACGACAATGCAACGACATGTCCCTTCTTTACTCAACAAAGTCAACCGCAACCTACTACGAGCCTTTCTTAGAAAGTTATAGCCATATGAAGATTTTTATTTTTGGGTCGGAAATAAAAGAATTACTTTGAATTTTAATATAATAATTTAATATTATAATTTCGCAACCAGACCTCTTAGAATGTTCTAGTTTTAAGCTATGGATATCTCTAAAAAAAACTTATCAAGAGTTAAAAACCGCAATGTCCTCCGAGGCTTAATTGGGGAACTGTAGGCATACGAAGATAACCAAGGTTTCAAAACTCAAAAAATTAACTGCATACAAATATCTCAAAAACTAGACCTTATAAAAGGGTTTGCTTTGGATGTGCTAATTGCATTTGACAATTCCTTTCTATTTATGTACATTTCAATGGGTTCCAGAGACCTTCGTGAAAAAATGGCTTTTTGGTGATAAGGGGGTAGTCCACGCATTTTTTCAATCAAAAATCGATTAAAAAAAACCTAAAATCAGTAAAAAAGGCCTGTCCGTTCTCTATTCAACAACTTCAACCGCAACCTCTTACGAGGCTTTTTTGGAAACTTATCGCCATAAAACGCTGGGGCGAAAATAATGGATTTACTTTGAATTAAAAAATCTTCGGAAATAGACCGCCTGGAATGTTCTAGTTTTCAGCTACGGATAGCTCTTACAAAACTGATTAAGGATGCAATGTTATCCGAGGCTTATTTGCAGAGCATCCAAAGATGTCAAGGGTTATAAAACTCAAAGAAATTACTTTGAATGCGAATATACCAAAAACTAGACCTTGTAGAATGGTTTGCTTTGGATGTGATGATAGTATTTGACAATACCTTTCTATTTATGTACATTTCAATGGGTTCAAGAGGATTTCGTGAAAAAATAAATTTTTGGTGATAAGGGGGTAGTCCATGCATTTTTTTCAATCAAAAATTGATTTAAAAAAAAAAATAGCTTAAATCAGTAAAATTTTAAAGAACAATCCAAAAGCCTGTCCGTTCTCTATTCAACAACGTCAACCTCTTACGAGGCTTTTTTTGGAAAGTTATCGCTATAAAAAGACTTTAAGTTTTGGGCCGAAAATAGTGGAATTGCTTATTTACATTATCTTAATACTAATAACGTTTAAAATGGAGTCTGCATTGATTCTATTTAATTTTATAGTCAAACTTCTCGAGTTCTTTGTTAAAAAAAAGTGATAAAAACTTATGTAAACATTTCGACCAATTAGCACGTTTTATTTAATCTCTACATGTTTTTATGGACCCACAATGTTTTCTACATTACATATTGTGTGTACAATACAGTAAAGGTACTATCTTCAAAATATCATCCTCGATGTTGATTCAAAATTGCACACAATAAAGTAAAAAAATACTCATCTGTTTTAAAAGCAAGATCAAACATTACTTTTATCAATTTGGTTACTCTTAGCAAATAAAAGTAGGTTTTCAATTAGCACAGGTTTGCTTTTTAAATTAACTTTGCATCTACCGGAATGACTGCGTGCAATGCCGATTATAGTTGTTCAAATAAATTGGATAATGGGTCATTTAAGTGATAATCTGATGAAATCAGTTTATTCTCATCACACATCAGTTCATTTTAGTTAGTCGAAGAAACAAAAACGTTATTTTTATTACCTAGTAGTATTAACTAGTACGAATCATACAATGGAATTTAAAGAAAGTGAACAATTTATTGAAGACAAAAATAAAATTTCTCTTAACAAAACGCAAACACCAAAAGAACAATGGGGCAATGAAATTGAATTCTTATTTTCGTGTATTTCGCTATCAGTTGGGCTTGGTAATATTTGGAGATTTCCTTATGTCGCCTTTCAAAATGGTGGTGGGACCTTTGTTATTCCGTATTTGGTTGTCCTGTTAATTATTGGAAGACCAGTGTACTACCTTGAGATACTAATTGGACAGTTTTCGGGACGCGGCGTTATTAAAGCATTCGCTTTTGCTCCAGTTCTCAAAGGTAAGAGAAAAAACATCAAGGATGATAGTCACATCTAAATTTCATATAGCAATTTTCATATATTGTGTTCGTTAAGTTCTTTTTAAAATAAAAAATGGCTTCTGTTATTATTGTTCTTGAGATTCTGTGGTAAACACACTGTGGTGGGCTTAAAGAAGGCACATATACTATGTAAGTTTTTTTCAGTCTGAGAAAACATAGAGGAAACCTTCACTAACTGAATTACAATGACAAATGTACATATAAGAAACGCTGCAGTAATAAGCCAACATTGTTTGATGTAAGTAGGAATCTTAAAAAGATGGAAAGAAATTGAAGTAATTTTCAAATTCAGGATAGTAATCTAGTTCCTAAGTCAGAAGGTCTTAGAAATCTGTTGACCTTCAAACAAGTGTTTCATCAAAAATTAAATGTTTTGCATGTATTTCATTCCTTTTCTCCATTTAAGGGGTAGCAGCTGGTCAGATTTTAGCAACAGGAGTATCTATTACCTACTACTCCAGTATTATGGCTTTTACACTCCGTTTTCTAGTCGCATCGTTTTCAAGTATCCTGCCATGGAGCTACTGCCGAGAAGAATGGGGCGACAAATGCTTCAGTGAATCTGCTGCTATAAATTCAAATTCCACCAAGATGTCTTCAGCTGAATTGTATTTTCAGTAAGAAAAATTAAATGAAATCTTTTGAAACTTTAATTTATCAATGGCTTCTGTTTTAGAAAAGTAATTCTACAAGAAAAAGAATCAATCAATGATGGAATAGGTTATCCCAATCTAGAGCTAGTCACTTGTTTGGCAATTTCTTGGATTATAATTGGGACGGTTCTTATTCGGGGTGTAAAAAGCTCCGGTAAAGTTTCTTACTTTCTTGGAGTTTTTCCATATGTTGTTTTGCTAGTTCTTCTACTGCGAGCAGTGACATTACCTGGAGCTATGGAAGGAATAATTTATTTCTTTAAGCCTCAATGGAATGAACTTCTAAACCCACTTGTAAGTTTAATATCGTTTTTTGTTTGTTTGTGTTTTTATAAATTGCGATACTTTTGCATTTCTCTTTAAGGTTTGGTATGCTGCAGTGACACAAGTTTTCTTCTCGCTGGCAATTTGTTTTGGAACATTGATAACCTACGCATCATACAATAACTTTAATAGGAACGTATCGAGGTGTGGATTTTTAAATTTCTTATTACATTGCACATCTTTTAAACAATTTGTTTTTCCTAGGGACATTATCATAATCACAACTATGGATACATGCTCATCACTTATAGCAGGCTGCATTACTTTTGGCATATTAGGAAACCTTGCTTTTCAGACAAAAACAACCGACATTGCTTCAGTTGTTAAAGGCGGTGCTGGATTAGCTTTCATCTCATACCCTGATGCTATTTCGAAATTTGACCTTATGCCACAGGTAAGGGATCGAAATTAGGTTTATAAATCAAACTACCTATAGGCATTTGCAGTTCTTTTCTTTTTGATGTTATTCGTCCTTGGTATTGGCAGCACTGTTGGCATGGGTTCGTGCATTGTTCGAGTAATTCGGGATCAATTATGTAGATTACAGAATTGGCCAGTTGCCCTAGCCTTAGCAGTTGTTGGCTTTAGTATAAGCATCGTTTATACCACACCTGGTGGGCAGTTTATATTGAATCTAGTGGATTTCTATGGAGTATCCTTACCTGCCCTAGTACTTGCTATTGGTGAGCTTTTAGCAGTCGGTTGGGTGTATGGTGTTAGGCGTTTCTGTCAGGACATACAGTTTATGATTGGGCAAAAGACTGGCATATATTGGCGTCTTTGTTGGGGTGTGATTACTCCGGGTCTGATGATCTGTGTGCTTATTTACACACTGTTTGTATTCAAGCCAATAACTTACAAAAATGTCGAATATCCATTTGTTGCTCATGGTAAGTAAATTTTAAGAAATTTGGATTTTTGATATTATGAATAATATTTTTATTTGTATGATAAAAGTATTCGGTTGGATATTGTCATTGTTTGGATTGGTACAAATACCAGGTTGGATTCTTTATGGAGTACTTAAACAATCAAAGGGCAATCTGTCTTTGAGAAAGGTAAGCCTTCAAGATGTGTTAAGCTAAAAAATAAAATGAAAAGGGTTATTTATGCTTGTATATAAGGTAAAATTTGAATTTAGTACATACGTGGTTCATGGATTTTATCGTCAAGTTATTTTTTATAAAATACAACAAGTACGCACTACTAGTGTGTTCAATTGATAAAATTCATAGCTAAATAAGCAAGACCAAATTCATGTGCTTTTCTATAATTCGGTTACTTATAAGCCATCCTCAGAAGTGTGTCTTGCTTTCCAAGAAGCTATCCTATTTATTACCACCACAACCCAACATAAATTTGTATATTCTTTTCTATAACTACAGAAAATTACTAATATAGCTCAACCGGAGAAAACTTGGGGGCCTTTGGACACAGAAACATTTGAAGAATACACAACTCACAGGAAAGAAATCGAGTTGCGGGAAACTAAAACAAATCGGAATTTATTGAGGAAATTATTGGAAAATCTTTTTGCATAAACAATATCAATGTTGAAGTTTCCCATACCTTTAATTGGTCTAAAACCACAAAGAAAGGTCAATAATTCAATAATAAATGTTCTAAAAGAATTGAAAAAAATAAAATATTTTTATTATTATTATTATTTATTACAATATAAAATAAATTTACATTATAATATGAGCAATTTACAGCACTAGCTACCAGAGGCTTTAGGCTGGAAGTTATATAATTATTTGGGATAAGTGTTTTAGGATACATTATCACAAGTGCATGGGGCCGTCAGAGACCGGACGACAAGCGAATGGAGAGCATGCGAAGGTATTCCAATTCCTGACAGCCCCATGCATATGGATTTACAAATATTATTTAGATAATGGTGTCAAGTTTGAGAATATGTAATAGTTTATAAACATTTTTAATGTTTTCGATTGTTATTGTTGAAAGAATATCATTTAATTTTTTTTTAAAAAACGATGAACAAAGATAGTTGACTTTAGTGCATTCAGATGTAAGATGCTTTATGGATAGAATTTGATTGGATTGGCAGAGATGGCAGTTTGGTGGATTTTCCTTTTTGAGGAGGTGACTATGCGTTGATTGTGTGTGTCCGAGGCGTAGGCGAAGAAAGCATTTGTTCATGGTGGTTGTCGTTTCAGTCGGATATGTGGCTGGCTCACCGTTTGGGTTTATGGAAGAATAGTGGTGGACGTAGGTTTTCCAATCGTTCATTCTTATGTCATCCCAGTAAGTGTTGATCACGTTGAGGAAATCTTTTTTTGTCGGAGAGATGGAAATTATATTCGATTGTTCTGAAGCTGTTTTGGAAGCTCTGTCTGCTAACTCGTTTCCTTTGATCCCTGAGTGTCCTGGGACCCATAGTAGCACAATTTTGTTTTTGTTCTTGAGAAGATTGTTTCGGATATTGGTAACGGTTGAGGAGCAGTTTTGGATTCTGTTGATTGCCTTGAGTGTAGAAAGGCTATCAGAGCAGATCACAATGTTATTCGGTAATGTATTTGCTATTTCAGTAGCTTTCAGGATAGCATATGCCTCAGTGGAAAAAATTGAGAAGTAGTTAGGTAGTCTTGTACTGTATAGAATATTTCCAGCTTCCGATACAATTGCAAGTCCAGTTCCAGTGTCAGATTTGGATCCATCTGTATAGATGAAATCCCATGAACCGTTTCTGTATTGGTCAGTTATTTCAAAGAACATTTGTGTGTATATTTCTTTACTTGTAGAATCTTTTTTGAATTTTGCTAAAGTGGTATTTACGATGTCAGTTGGGAACTCCCATGGAGGTATGTTACTATAATTGAGGGTGGATATTGTTGGAGAGATACCAATTTTTCTGGATTCGTTCAGAGCGATGTAGATGGCCGAGGGGCATTTTGGTGTTTTTTTTCGGTTTAAGATTTTCTTGGCGTCTTCTATTATTGGGGACCTGTAAGACTGACATATCTTAGGTGCGAGTCGTGCTGTTAAAATATCTCTGCGATGGTCTATGGATGGAAGGCCTGCTTCAGTTAGGATATTCTTTATTGGAGTGGTTGTAAATGCTTTCAAGCTCGTCCTAATTGCGGAGTGGTAGGTTGGTTTGATGATATTGAGTGTAGATTTAGCACATTTTCCATAGACTGCCAACCCGTAATCAATTTTGGAAAGAATTATGCTACGAATTATAAGAATTAATGAATTAATATGTATAAAGCTATTTTTTGACGATAAGAATCTTATTATATTGAGCCTGGTAGCTAGTTTTTTCTTAATTGATAAACAGTGATCTTTAAAGTTATATTTATTATCAAAAGTAATGCCTAAGATAGTTAATAAGTTTACATTTAGAATTTTGAATGATAATAAATATATGTCAAAAGTGGCGCAGTTTCTTTTTTTACATATATGTAGGTGTTTGCTTTTGTCAGGTGAGATGATAGACCCTGATTGGGCGCACCATTGATTAAGATCAACCAAAATGTTACGGAAGTTTTCACTAGTTCGATTATTGTCGTTGCATTTTGATAATAAAATCAAATCGTCCGCATACAGACAATGGTCAATTTTTTTATATTTAGATACGATCTCACTTATGTCGTTGTAGGCAATTATAAATAAGGTAACTGAAAGGGATGAACCTTGAGGAATGCCGTTAAATAATTTGAAAATATTTGAATAATGGTTTAGTTTTTACTCTAAATTGTCTATTTGAGAGGAAAGATTTTATGAATGAGAGCATTTTAGGGCCAATTTTCCATTGCGTGAGCTTATTTAGTATAACATGCATGCCGATCCTATCAAAAGCTTTTTCAAAATCAAGTGATAGTACGGAGACATGATTTTTGCATGATAACGCAGAGCTTATATACTCGTCGATATGTAAAAGAGAATCAGTGGTACTACGTCCTTGTTTAAATGCGACTTGGTTTGGGTTTAAATATTTATTTTTTTCGATAAACCAGAGAAGTCTTTTAGATATAATTTTCTCTAAAAGTTTGCCAGTACAAGGAAGCAAGGAGATTGGTCTGTATCCTTTAGGGTCATTGGATTTTTTTGATGGTTTCAGGATTGGAATTGTACTAGCCACTTTCCATGTTTGTGGTATAGTCCCTTTTTCAAAGATACAATTGTATAAAACCAAAATTCTTTTTTTGAGTAAATATGGTGCATTTTTTAACATTGGGTATGAGATGCGATCATACCCTGGGGTTTTGCCTTTCAGAGAGGTTAAACAGCTTTCCATTTCGATTAAGCTTATCTGTTTCTCTATGTATTTAGCCGATGTACTTAGGGTTTCTACATGGTGGTGGGTATTGATAGCTTGAATTTTAGAGTTGATGAAGGTTGTTGGAAAGTTGGAATCATTAGAGTATGTGGACCAGGTTTTGCCAAAGTATTCACAGATTTCGGATGGGTTATACAGTGTACCAGATTCGGTAAGTAAATTATTAATTGTAATTTGTGTGTAATTACCTGATAAGGTTTTTATGTCTGCCCACATTTTTTTGTTTGAAGTGTTAGGGTTAATGTTAGACGTAAATTTTTGGAAGCATTCTTTTTTTGCTAATTTACTGTTTCTGCGGAATAATGCATTTGCTTTGCGGTATTTAACTAGGTTGGTATTATTGGGATGTTTTTTGAAAATTTTCCAAAGATTTTGTTTGTCATTGCGGAGAGATGATAGCTCAGAGGACCACCATGGTGTTATCTTCTTATGTGGTATATTTTTAGTTTGGGGGATTGCTACGTTGGCGGCAGTGCGTAAAGTTTTGCAGATTAGAGCAGCTTCCTTGTTTATGTTAGAAGAAAACACTGTCACTGTCTAAACTATTTAGAATTGTACTTTGATATAATTGCCAGTTGGCATGGTCGGTTTTGAACTTACATGTGGGTTTTTTAGAAAAAGATAGATATCCTAGATCTATTTTTGTCACAATTGGAAGATGGTCACTACCGTGTAAATTATCTAAAATTTCCCATGAGGTTTTAGGAAGCAGTTGAGGTGAAATAGCTGACAAGTCGACATGTGTCCATGTCTTATGTGTCGAGAAATGAGTTGGGCTACCGTCGTTTAAAACGGCAAGATTCGCATTTAACAGAAAAAGTTCGAATTCTACACCTCTTGGGTTGGTTATGGGTGAGCCCCATAAAGTATTCCAACAATTGATGTCACCAGTTAATAGAATCGGTGTTTGGATATTGTTAAGAATGTTTAGTAAATCATTAGAGGTGAATGTTTGAGAAGGATGGATGTACATTGAAATCACAGTAATTTTAATGTTTAGGTTAATTTCTATAGCAACGGTGGATATGTTTGAGTGAATAGGTAATTGCGAGTGTGGAATGGACTTGTGTATCAATAATCCTGTACCTTGTTTGGCGTAAGTGTTGGCTGTGAAGTTGTGGAAATATGATGTATATTGTTTTGGGGGGAAGGGAGAGATATTGGCTTGGAGATGGGTTTCTTGTAGAGTTATAATAGATGGATTGAGATCGTTAATTTACAATTGTAACTCGTGACAATTGTTAAAATAGCCTTTCTTGTTCCATTGAAGGACTTTTAAAAAAGTTTTGTGTGTGAGAGGAGGCTTTGATCCAATATACGCTTTGTTATATTGGAGAAAGCCAGAGTTGGAGTTATGGTTTTTGGTGAGATGGTGATTTGGACTCCGCTGACCAGAGGATGGAGCATCCGGGACATTTAAGTGTCCCGTATGACCCATCCTATGGGCAGCGGAGTCGTTTGTGTTGGAGGACATTTTATTGTTAACTATTGTCATCATCTTGTTCCATAGAATGTATATAGTAGTTATTGTTATTGATTAGATTTTGGGTGTATTGTGATAGAGGTGAATTGAGATTAAATTCGGTTGAGTCTGTGTTACGAGGAGGAATATTTGGTGGGATTTGAGTTGATGTGGTCTGATTTACAGTCTGATTTTTTGGTGGCTGTTTGATGTGCCTGAGAGGCTATTTTGTTGGTTTGTAGATTTTGGAGGGGTGTTCGGAAGGGAAGTTGGTTTTAAAAATTCATTGGATGGTTGGATTTTTGAGGAATCATTTTTGTTGCTTGAAGGTGTCGGTTGATTTTTTGTGGGATTTGGTTGTTCACTTTGAATTTGAGCTGGGGGATGAGTTGGAGTGGAATTGATTTCGTTTGAAACTGCATTATTGGTTGTTGAGGTGGGTATGGCTTGATGAACAATATTTGCAAACGTTTGCGTAAGGGGGAGTTCAGGATTTAATTGCTTATATGCTTGTTTGGCTTCAAATATTTCTAATTGTCTTAATTTTTAATATTTCTTTGGCTTTAACGAAACTTTTACATATTTTTGATGATGCGGGGTGTTCCTCAGAGCAGTTCGCACAGTAGATGCGCGAACAAGTATGGGGATCTATAGGTAGCGTGTTGCAGTTTACACAGGATTTAGGGTTATTGCATCTCTTGGATGTGTGGCCTAAGAGTTGGCATTTTTGACACCGCATGGGATTAGGGAAATATTCAGTGATGATGCAATTATACCAACCAATATTAACTGTGCTAGGTGGGCGGAAACGATCAAACGTGAAAAGAATGATATTTGTAGGGATTGATTTGCCTTCTATTTTTTTAGTGAACTTGTACACCTCAGTTACACCTTGTGAGCTCATTTCTTTAATAATTTCGTCCTCGGGGACATTAGTAAGATAAGGTGCGTAAACTGTACCTTTCGAAGCGTTCAGGTTTGCATGAAGAGTGACCTTGATAGGACACAGGTTTGATAGAGTTTTTTGTGATAGGAAAATTTCCGCTATTTTAAGAGACTTAACCAAGATGAGTAAATTACCGTCACGCAACTGTGTAATATATTCATAACCGGTGCTTATTCCATCTATAGCTTTTTTTAATAAGAACACGCTGAACTTGCTAAGAGGTTTATCACTTTCGGTTGGGGCAATTACAATAAATTTAGGGTTTGGATTGGAGGAGAAAGCCGGAATGGAGGGATTAGATGAGGAAGCCGGAAGGGAGGGATTAAGATCAATTTTCGTGTAATTTGGTTTTTTTCTTTTCTTTTTATTCGAGTGCTCGGTTGGCCAATCTACATCTATAGGTAGTTGACTAAACCGATTACCCGTAAGCACATGTGGCCATGAGGCCATGTTTTTTTATTTGTTCACTCTTGATTTGTAATTTGCACTACCACTAACGAAGCGAATAGAGAAAATAAGAAGACAAAAATTTAGCTATTGGAAAATAGCGGGATAGGTACCAACGAAAATAAGCGAAAAGCACAATGAGAGAAAAACGATGCTATCGGCTTGGAGGTTAGTCGGTGACTGAAAAATAAAATAAAATTATCAATATTAATTAAAATATAAAATTACATTTTATTTTTATTTTGATTAATTACACAGTTACAATTTTTGTTTTAATATATAATATAGCACTTACAAATCCAATAATACACTGTACAATTATTGATACAATTTGTATCGTTTTTCTCCCATTTTTTCATATTCCTCTTACATCCATAAAAGATGTATTTCAACAGGTTTTTGTTTGTTTTTAATTTAGCAAGCTTTGGCGAAAAGATATACTTTCCCAAAAAAAATCCCTACACCACGACTTCAATTTTTTCTTTTTAATTTTTGTTACTAATCAGTCTTTAAGCATTGAATTGCAATTTAATATAATTAAAGTAAAAATTGCTTTTTTTATTGGCTTTTAATTTGACACACAACTAATTTTTTTTTATTTTTTGATTACTCTTGTAAAATAAATTTTATTTATGTTTGTACTTAAAAGAAAGCAACAACTTTATCGTTGTAGTTTTTGTTATAAAAATAAAAACATTCAATTATCGGAATAACAATATTTTTTTTTTTAATTAGACAAAAAAAAAAAAAAAAACAATTTTGTTGTAGGTTTTTTCTCATTCACCATCAATAATTATTTTAAAATTTAATATAATTTATCTAAGTGATGTTCGTTAATATTGTATTTAAGTTTTGTTTTGTTTTTTTTTTTCTTTTTATAAAAATGAGGCACTTTTTGGTTAAAGATAATCTTATGTAAGTTTTGTATTTTTATTTTTTTTTCTTAAAGGCTATATTAATAATATATTATGTGAAAATAAATTATTTACATTTTATATTACAATTTTTGTTGTTGTTAAAAACTTAAGTAGAAGCTTATAAATATATTATTAATAACAGTTATAAGCTCGTTTGGGTGTTAAGTAGTAATTTTAATTTTAAAGCATTTGACAGATAAAAAAGTTAAGTAACAAATAAAAATGGATAACATTATGGAAGATTTCGAATTAAACACAGCTGCTCTGAGATTTTCTTTTTTTATAATAATGAAGATGAAGGATTAAGATATTAAATTTAAATCAGTTTTAAGTGGAGTGAATGAATATAATCATCACCATTATATTAATCCGTGAAGGTGATTTCTACCCGCTCCTTTTTGAATGCTTTAATGGAAACATATTTTATTTTTGTTTGCTTTTTTTCAGAGATATGGAGAATCGCTCTACGCAAAACTAATTAATTTGTTTATATTTTGCCGTTACGGCAGTTAAATTATAGTTTAAAAAGTTTTTCGCTGTTACACCCCCTGACCGCACCTGCAAACTAACCCCGCCTCAATCACTTTTCGTTTTTGCAGCAAATCTAACATTCGGTACTTCCAACGTTCCAACAGACTTCAGTAACGAGGGTTGATTGCAGAAGAGCAAAAAATTGACAAATTTATCGAGAGTGGTCGAATTACGACCACTGTGCGATACTAGTTCAATTGAAAACTACAATTGACCTCAACTCCAAAAATGACTGTATTTCGCCAAAGTATGACAGTTGACTTTTTGAGTCAGTCTATCACAACTTTTATTTTATATTCAAAATAGTATATACATTTTGTAGGTGTCCCACGAATCAATTTTTGATCTAACATCTAGTTCAAAAAACTAAATAAGTTCCCTCGTTGAAGAAATAAGTTTTTTGATGCAGATATGACAAACAAATATCATCGTTCTTAAAAAGTTTTTCTTAGCAGTTTACTGTTCTTCGAATTCTTAAGCACACAATATTAAATTGGCGTATTCCCGCTCCCAGAGGTTCCCCTCTTTTGACCCTTTAATTAAAGAAAACAATTTATCTCGATTCTTATCGGTCGGAGAACAAAATATGCAATTTTATTGTACAGTCATAAATAAAAATATTATGGTGCAACATCTCGTGGAGAACTAGGACCTAGTGGCTTACAACTCTCAATCATTCCTCTGTGCGCTTTTCGACAGGAATGGAAGGGACTCACAATTTTTATGTCTACTCCGAATGACTACACGAGAAGCACTTTTTCATTACAAGTGATAGCCTCAAAAAAAACTTTTTATTTTTAGGTGGACGGGGATGAGAATTGAAGCCAGACCTCCAGCGTGACACTAATCATTGAGCTACGAGCGACTACACAGTAGCTAACCAATAATTATGAAGAACTAAGTAATTTTGAAGCACACAACAAACACCGATGAAATTGTGCAATTTTACTATAAATGTGGAATCAAGTACTCTAGATTAAAACAAGATCCGATCAAAATCGGTCTGATAATTTTGGCCTGGAACTCAGACCTACAACGCACTAACCATTACGCTACGGGCCACTACTAAAATGTTATAAATGACAATTTAAATCTCTTTTCAACTTGCTCCTAACTAATTAAACCTCAAATTTCAAGAGCACTAAAATATAAAAGCCTATCAACAAATGATTTAATTTTGTCTCTACAACTGAACCACGTCAACGATTCGTGTTTTCGTTTATTTTTTTTTTCATTCGAAAAACTTCATAGTTAAAAATTGAAATTCAAATCTCAAAGTGCCCAAAAGGTGCCACTTCAAACAATAAAACCAATACGAAGATAACAAATTGTTCAATGAACATAATGAACAAGAGGATTTTGTATAGGATTCTTAAGAATAGGTTTTTAGACCTAGATAAAATAGCACAGTTCAATACCCTTTTGTTAAATATACATGAGTTCAAGTGGTTTTATCCCCGACGCAGAACCGAGAAAAATTAAACCACTTCAATAAAGAAACATTCTGATCTTACTAAAATGCTTAGCATTTTAGCCAAATGAAAATCTTAATAACGTCAAAACTGCTGGGAAACGACTTCTGGTTGCGTTATACGGTCGATAAGGAAATTGGTTTGATGAAATCAAATTCATGCTCAAAATAAGGTTCAACTTGACTACATATACCAGATACCAGGTCCATCATTGCTGACAATGATTATGCCGGTATTGAAAGAAGTTGGAGGATGACGAAAGAAGGACTGAGTTTCAAAATGTAAAACAACAAGTTTTGATGCGGTAGCAATACCCTATTGATACGCATCAGCTACGCAAACCTGCTGACTTGTAAACATTTTGCTTTGAATAGGTTTGGCAATTCGGAACGCACATAATTCGGAGAGCAGACATTAAACAAAATTTATGTGTCAAATATTTACGTATTTGAAGCACATACAAATGTATGGACACAACAGTTTTCAAGTTTAGCGTAGAAAGACAAATTCTGAAAACTTGAATAAGCAGACATGGGGAATTATCCTTTTCACTTCCCACTTTTTTAACTAAAAAAATACATAAGAAAACTAAAGAATTCCTAACAACTTACTCTTACTCCGATAACTATGCTGAACGATCTAGGACCAGAAGACCCTCTGAAAATAGTTTCGTATAACTTTGAAAAAGGCAGTGTGGATGTTGAAATACTGCCCTCTAGTATTACGTTTAATAGCTGAGAAAACAACAAGGTCAGACTCAATGTTGGTTATATGAATTTGCCCTTCGGCTCCCTTTAGGCTATAAAGATTTGTTTTCTCTAACGCACTGAGAATAAAAAATATCTATTGTTAAAAGTGTGATAACTAAAAACTCTTAGGGCCAGTTTGTTCACAGCTTTCATCTTTAATCCATGATTATTGGAACTGGGAAATCGTCGAATGTATTTGTTGATCAGTTTTTTTTTTTTTTTTTTTCAAAAAAAAAAAAACCCAAGGTATGAATTGCTTATCATGGGTATGGCAAATCAGCCAATTTTGGTTGATTAGCGTTAGTTAATGGGATCCTATGAAAGACACATACTAAATTTAACCCACTTTGAACAAACTTGCCCTTAGTCTGAATAAAAAATGAAATGAATGGGGGTAAAAAATACAAAAAAATAATGGAAAAAAATTGCACCTACTGTTAAAAATAGTAAATGAAAATCCTTAAGTGGGCTTTAGGATTTTCATTTAATATTGAAGAAAGGTCACGAAAAAGGGAAATATCTGTTAAAAATAGTACTAAAAATTAATTATTAAAAATTAATAATTAATTAATTTATTTAGTTTGTAAAATGTTACGCAATACTGTTTTGTTCCACTTTGTCTAAATTGAAATCGATTTGGTCTACCCATTAACGAGATACCCGGAATTACCAACAACTCTCTTTCTGCATTTTTTTTTGTCAAGAACTTTAAAATTTTTAGATATTACAGGTACACGACGCTAATACAAAATTGATTAAGCCGTATTTTAATATTAATGTATTTGTATGCCCATCCAACAGTTATTATAGTTTACCCTTTCCATCTGTCATAATGATTGTATTATTTCAATTAATCACTTTGCATTTAAACCCATTGTATATTTGGCACATCGTTTTACAGACATTACATTCTTAATTCTTTAAGAGCTTCCTTCATAAACAAACAACAAAAAAAACAACTTACATGTATTCAACAGTGAAAGAATTAACTTTTCGTTCTTTAAATATAAAGGCTTAACTTTTTACACTAAAATAAACAAAAAAAAATCTTACATGAAAATCTCGAACTGTTACGTGAACCCCCGACTGGGTGATTGCACTGGTGACGGTGGTGGTGGCAATGGAGAAAAGTAAGTCGAACTCCTTGAACTCGGCGATGGCGGACAACTCTCTGGCACTATTCGCACATCGCTGTGGTAATGTGATCGGGGTGTGGGTGGCGGTGGGTATGGTTCACTATCGTAATTGTATTGCGCCGATGAAGACAATTTTGTGGCACCACTGCCACTGCCGCCTCCCACACAACCCCCATTGCTATTGTTACTATTGCTTTTGCTGGTGTAGTTCGAATCGCTTTCGTCGCAGATGTCTGTCGAGCAGGGTGTCGGTGGGGGTGGCTGGTTGATGATTTTGTAATGTCGATATGGTCTTCGGCTTCGGGTTGCTGGACTAGGCGGCGGATTGATTGGATAAGCAACCATGCTGCTGCCATTTGTTGTTGAGCTGGAAGCACCTGTGATATGGTTTCGATCGTAGCTGTTCATGCTGTTTCGACTGTTAAGCGTTGACATTCTAACAGCATCGGCAACTGATGCTATCTTTGAAACACGTTGACTTTTGCTAAGAGTTGGCGACAGGGGATCGGACGCCTGGTCGTCTTTTGGTTCGTTACGATTCTTTCCAAGGCGAGCACGACAAAACTGAAGAATATAGACAATCGAGAAGATCGTAATCATTGTGGCTACAATAAGGATCATAAATGCCTTCTTATCAGAAGATGGAACTATAGGCCGTGGGTTAGTTTGACTGCAAATTTCGGGGCTTTCATCAGCTCCATCTGCACAATGATCCCATCCGTCGCAAAGGTCTGAAGACGCAATACACACTTTATTGATGGGACATTGGAAATCCTGAGGGCGCTTGCAGCAGTCTGCTTCGTCATGTCCATTGGCACAGTTTGTAGTTCCATCACATACAAGATTTTTATCAATGCATTCACCAGATTGACATCGGAATTGATCTTGCCGACATGACGGACACCCAACTTCGTCTGATTTGTCAGGACAATCGTTTTGACCATCGCAGCGCCATGAAGCCGGAATACAGTCTTTATTGTGATCGTTATTTGGTCCACTACCAGATACTGGTGCTGCACAAGTAAAATAGTCTGGCCCACATGCCGGAAGAGCACTGCAATTTTGCTTATCCTCCAAAAGCATCAAACCCTGTGGACAGGAACAGATATCTCTGGAGCGACCTTCTGCCGATGCTATGCAAATATGTGAACACTTGTACTTGGCCTGTAAACACGTGTGGTTTCGGTAGAGTTTTGATTCTGGTGTCCAAACAGCTACAATATCGGTGATTTGAGAAAGGCGTTGGATTTCAGGTCGTCGGCCTTCACCAGTTATTGTTACACGTTCAACACCAGTCTTGTCATCGAGCCAATACACAAACCCTTGTAGCGCTGCTATTGAAATAACTTGGCTTATATGCGTGGATACGAGAATTTTCCTAAGAAATTATAATTATGATGATTAGTAAAAGAATCTTTATTCTAGGCCGTATTTATCACTTACTTATTCTTCCCATTTATGTCCATCGAATCAATTCGTTTGCCATGCGCATAGAAAACCATATCAGTTTGTTGATCCACAGCCAAAGCAGTCACACCTTCCAATTTAAAAGCTAAAATAACACGTTCTGCGCCATCTACTCGAGAACGCATAATCGCTTGCTGACTTCCAACGTCTGTCCAAAAGAGAAGACGCTTCATAGCATGAACGGCAATATTTCGTGGTTTTTCTGAATCACCAGTGTCGATGACACCAATTGATTCACCTTTGAAACTGTAAACAAAAAATGACGATTATTATAATAAATTTGATTTTTTTAATTTACGAGTTTTCATACTTTGTAACATTTATTGTATTTGTATGTGAACAACTCCAAAAGAGAAGCCGCCCAATAACATCGATTGCAATATCAAATGGCTGTGATCCTGATCCAACTAATGTTGTGATCCTAGTACCATTCACTGGGGACCATTTAATGCTGTGGCTTCGTCCTTCGACCTATAAGAGAATTAGTTTAAAGTAAGGGGTTTATAATCGAAAACACCTTAAAATTAACTATTATTTCTGCGATTTTCAGCCATTTATCGATTAAAAAGGCATATTTTTTGTCTTTTTAAGGGGCAGGAACTTGTGCTGCATTATTAATAGCATCCATAGAGTCCAAAACAACTTATTTTAAGCCGATGTAACCACGTTTGATACGCGAATTGCTTGATCATTTTTTGATTTTGAAAAAAGATGTATTTTTTACCTGAAAAAACGGCCCTGGGATCTGGAATTACCATTTTCAAAAATGTCGAGAACTAAAAATACTTGTCCGCGTATCCTCTACAAGATTCCCTATACCTATATACACTCCTCGTCAACTGAATACGCACAAACATTTTTGAATATATTTTATCCATTTTTTCCAAACAGTGATGGCTATTATGCCATCTGTTGATGGTAAAAATTTTCGTAACATATAAATAACAGAATTTCAAAGTTTTATCCAAAAACAACCGTGAGTTTTTCCTTCAACCACTTCCAAAGTGTAACTTATGCAAAGTAGAAGTTTTTTTTTGAGTCAACTGAATAGGTACAAAAATTAAAATTGGTATTGGAATGGAATGAAACAAGTTTCTGTTTAAGGTTAGTAGTGGGTACTTCCACCTTTATTTTTAATTACTTCGTAAATTCGATACGGCATGGAATCGTATAGCTTTTTAATGTAATTTAACGAAATTTCGCTCCACACTAATTTGATTGCAGAAATTAAGGTTTCTTTGTCTTCGAACTGACGACCACCCTCATAAACTTTGCGTACTAACCATCCCCAGACATTTTCTATGATGTTTAGATCAGGTGAGTACGGCGGCCATTGAAGCAACTGCGCTTGTTGCTCCTCTATCCATGTTTTTATTATGCGCGCTGAGTGAATAGGCGCATTATCATGTTGGTAGGTCCAGTTTATGGGTACAAAGATGTTAGAAAATTTAGGAAAATTTCTTTCCAAAATTACTTTATACCCAGCTGCTGTCATTCTTGATGTTACAACCTCGAGCTCAACTGTTCCATAATAACTGACTGCTCCCCATATCATGACACCTCCTTCACGACTATGATGGCGCTTTAAAAATCTTTTTTCTTTTCTTAAGTCGTGAAAATAGAAGTTGAACCCATCAGGGCCATCGAAATTAAACTTTTTTTCATCTGAAAAAACCACGTGATACCATTCTTTTTTCCAACTCATGTGAAGTCTTGAAAAATCTAATCGCAACATTTTCCGTCTCTCGTCAAGTGGTGGTTTTTGTTTAAGTTTCATTCGTTTAAGATGGCTTGAGTTGTTGATTACTCTTAATACTGTTGAGCAACTTGCGTTTACGCCGACTTTTTGTTTTATTTTTGCCACAGAATCAGAAGAATTTGATGCACATCTTAAAATTCTTCGTCTCTCAGCTGCTGTTGTTGCTGTTTTCTTACCTCCCTTCATGTTTTTGCCGTATGCATCCTTATTTTTCAAGTAAGAATAAACTACATTAAAACTTCGGCCAACTTTATCAGCTATTGCACGTCCAGTTAGGCCTTGGTCTCTAAGTAAATCGATTTTAGCTTTTTCAACACTGTTAAGACACGTAGATCTACCCATTTTTCTTAAAATTTGAAATCAAGAATTAAATTTTACTGAAAACACTAAAATCGTTAATTTAAACTGTCAAGCACTCCAAAAAACTTATAAACAACGAAGAAAATGGCGTTGTACCTATTCAGTTGACTAAAAAAAAACTCCTACTTTGCATATAAAACACTTTGCAAGTGGTTGAAGAAAAACTCACGGTTGTTTTTGGATAATTCTTTCGGAATTATCTGCTTAACATCTTAAGGGAATAGTTAGCATCAACATATGGCATAATAACCATCACTGTTTGGAAAAAATGGATAAAGTATATTAAAAAATGTTTGTGCGTATTCAGTTGACGAGGAGTGTAGGTTAGGAAAGCTTTGTTGTATTCATATAGGAAGTAATCTATTAACTCATCTCATATAAAGGAGTCATACAAAGTCAGTCAAAGAACTACTATGGATTCGAGTGGGCCAACAAAAATAAAAACTGTGCATATTTGTTTTTCTAATGATTGGTTAGGTTCAGAAACAAAAATTAGGTTCTTATAGCATGAAATTGCGCAAAAAAAGGATATCCAATTTCAGTCTTTTTTTGTATGGTTATGTTTTGAAGATGGACTTGAAACAAACGATTGGACTTATGTGTCGTATGAAAACTTAAATATGTCCAGATGCTGCAAATTATTACTAATTCGCGAAAAATGCAAGACCAAATAATATTAATATTTTAAAAAGCTATTGTGGCTTAGGTTGCCTTAACATAGCTACCCACATAAATATAAATTGAAAAGAAAAGCATTTTTTCAAAAATATTCTTTTAATTTATGTAGGTTGTAGGTACTTATTTACGTTTGTATATTAGAAATCAAATTATCGTTTGAAGTTTTCACACATTTGAATCATCATCATCAAATATACAATTTAAACGAAGCATTTAAAATTAATATACATTGGAAATTTGACTGACTGACAATCCAAATGGATAAGTGTGATTGTAATTTCTAAAAATAACAAAAAAAAATAATGTTTTTATTTGAAAACTTACCCAATACAAATGATTCGTAATTGGATCATATTCCACAGCACGAACATTCTTTCCACTTACTGGAAGTGGAACGTCTGGACAATCCGAGGTGTTGGGTAGCAAACGCCCAAATGAATTTCGCTGACTGAATATAATGTAGTTCCTTGGTGGCAGACATCCTACGTTGTCTTTGGCCAGTGTAAAGTGTGTTGGACAGCCACACGTCATTGATCGTCTTCCTGGCAGTGCCAGACACAGATGCGAGCATCCGCCGTTATTATTTCGACAAATATTCGTTCCGGTTTGTCGATTATTGTAAAATATCAACAGAGAGCTAATGTAAGTCATGTCATTATGCACTAGACTTCTGTTTTGTCCGGTAATTTTGTGAACTCTCTCAATATCACCAGTGTTCCAATCACTCCAATAAACATAATCTTGATAGAGTGACACAGCATATGGCTCGTCCACATCGGTTCCTACGAGAACCTGTCTCTTTTTGCCATCCGAGTCAGCCGATTCGATTTTAGTTGGCCTGCTCTGTGAGGCCCAGTAAAGACGTCTTGTTTCTGGATCCAAAGTAAGCCCAGTAGCATGGTTGGCGGCTGAAATTATCGTCATTAATTCCGAACCATCCATTGCAGCTCTTCGAATAGAATCCGACGGAGATTCTGTCCAATACATATATCCTTTTTTTGGATCTAGAACCAAGCTACGTGGCTCTTCAATTCCTTTCCAAAGGAGAACTTTTCTACTAGTTCCATCCAAACGAGAAACTTCGATACGCCTAGCTTCCGAATCCGTCCAATAAATGTTATGTGCCAGCCAATCAACAGCAATTCCCTCGGGACGAATCAATCCAGCGTCAACTATTCGCTGCACTATTGAACCATTCAAGAAAGCCCTGTAAATGCATTTTGACTTCTGGTCGGTCCAATATATTCTACGTTCTGTTACATCGACGTCAAGAGCATGTGCATCACGAACGTTTTTGAAAGGAATCACATCGTCGTTATGGTTTCCTTCGTTGTAGTCTATCGAAATCCGTCCTATGTGCTCCTGCCGGGAGAACAGAAGAAACGCCTCAGGGATCACACATGTTTTCTTGTCATTAGACAGTTCATATTCGATCGAGCACCGACACACATAGTCGCGAGGTCTATTTAGACAGAGATGAGAACAACCTCCATTTTGGATTGCACAAGCATTGGTACCTTGTACGTCCCTTAAACGGGTCACTTTTAAGCCCATCAAATCTGGAAATTGATCAACTACAGTAATCCGATTATTTCCTGTGATTTTATGTGCTCGATCAATTGATCGCCGCTGCCAATCGGTCCAATAGAGATAGTCATCTAGCAGACTGAGACCTGAAGGTATAATAATAACAATAAAGAGAGGAACAAAAATTATATGGTGGGACTTTACTCACCGAAAAGATGCTTCAGATTCTCACTTATGACCACTCTCCTGTCAGACCCATCCATACTAGCAACTTCAATCTTATCCGTCTTTCCGTCACACCAGTAAATTTTCTTTGCTTCAATATCTAACGCAATTCCGTTTGGCCAACCCAAATCTTCTGAAACCAGCACTACCCTCTCCGAACCATCCAAAGATGATCGTTCAACTTTTGGTTTCTTTTCATTCCAATCACTCCAGAACATCCATCCTAGACTTGGTGCCAGAGAAATAGCTCTAGGTTCTTCCAAGTGCTCATAGATTAAAACCTTTCTTGCTGATCCATCTAGTCGACAAACTTCAATGCGATCGGTCTCCGAGTCCGTCCAATAAAGATTTCTAGCTAACCAATCTACTGCCACACCATCTGGATGCTTCACTTCTGAAGTTAAAAAGTCTTGTAGCCCAGTCCCATCGGGATGAACTCGACGAATGGCGAAGAGCTCAACATCGGACCAGTAGATGTATTCTTCTACTGGATCATAGTCGATGGCAATTGCGTACTTGACTTTGCCCAGGCTAAGCGGAAATATCGTAAAATCAGGCAGATCTAGTGATATTTTACTTATCTGAGTTCGTTGTACAAGAAACAACATCTCCTGCGATCCATTGGCACAAGTAAGTGGTGTGAGTAGTTTGACACCCGTAGGACATGCACAGCTATATCCCTGGGCATTGGTTGATAGCAAGCAGAGGTGAGAACAGTTTCCATTATTGTGAGCACATGGATTATCACCAAAAGGCTGCAAGGAACCGTCCCAAGCTCTTACAGCAATTGGAAATTCGGGAGTGTCAATCAATTCCTTCATTTCCTTTGTAATTAAATCGTATGTATTGATCGATCCCACGGACCAGTCAGTCCAATATAGGCGTTGATCAAAGAACGTCAAACTGTAAGGGTACTTAAGATTTTGTATTACTGTTTTGCGGCCACTGCCGTCCAAGTTCATCACATCCAAGAACAACAACTTCCCATCCACCCAGTAGATTAGTTCATTTTCAAGGTCTACTGTTAATCCATTCGGCCAAAAGAGATTATCTTTCACCAGAGTCATCCTCGAAAATGGATCTCCATCCATACTGGCTCGTTCGATTTTCGGATTATCACCCCAATCCGTCCAGATCATGAGGCGACTCTTCGGAACCAATGCTATCGCACGAGGTTGATCCAGAT
The DNA here is from genome assembly GCA_949320155.1 of Melangyna quadrimaculata. Lineage (NCBI taxonomy): Eukaryota > Metazoa > Arthropoda > Insecta > Diptera > Syrphidae > Melangyna > Melangyna quadrimaculata. The sequence continues at coordinate 63,899,239 of OX439483.1, read as the reverse complement.
CGGCCCAGAATAGAACTTTCTGATATTTGCCATTTAGAGTTGCTACTTCAATTCGATTGGTTTCGCCATCGGTCCAATAGATTTTATCAGTATACCAATCAATCGCTAGACCTTCGGGTTTGTCTAAACCTGATGAAATGATTGTCTTTTTCAGGGCTTTTGTCGTAGTCGTCGAACTAACATTTATACACTCAATAATCTCGTGACCACAATCGGCCCAGCACACTAGATTCTTCTCGTAGTAAAAATCAATGGCCATAGTTTCCATCAGATCTTTAGCTATCACATCAACTGCTGGTGTTCCTGATAGCCGGGTGATGTTGGCCATTTTTATGTCACGATATGTTGTAAAAAGCAGAGTTGCTGGGGAATTGTGAACCATAGGAGTTGTTGATACAGCTGTCGTCGTCGTTGAAGTTGTCGTTAAACTGGTGGTGGAAGTAAAGGCGGTGAGAACTGAAAGAAAACAAAAAGGAATTCAATTAGTTAGAGTTAAGTTAGAATTAAAATTAAGCAACAAATCTGACAAATCTATTGGTTTTTTCTTAAGTAAATATCTTGCCTTTTGTTAACTACCTCTATTTGTAATAATGGGTGTTAGTTTGAATTTTGGGGTATGGGGAATACATTTCTATTGGAACTTGGATGTCATACCATTTGTATTTTTTTGGAGAAGATTCACGACAGCAATCAAATTTTCGGGTGTATATTCACCATGAGGAAGGGTAAAATCCACAAACTAAAAGATTGAGCGAAGTCAAAACAAGTCAGTCCAATTTGAACACCACCAGACATATTGTGGAAATCAAAGATATACATAACCAGAATATGAAGATACATAATATTAAACATAAAGGACATTTCCGTGTTTATGATTGCTTACACTTTCGAAAAACAATCGCAAAATGAATTTATTTCAAACAAAATTATCACATTTATAAATTACCACATGCCCAAACCACAGGAACAGCCATTTAAAATTTCTAAAAACCTGTGAGGTATTAATTACTTTAATTTTCTGTGATTTTTACCCCAAATCCGTTTCCGTACCCAAAATTTATTTTTGAATCAGAAAACGCTCACTAGAGAGTAATAAATTTCACCTACCTGTAATTTTCTGTCCGAGAAAATTCTTTTGACTGAAAACCACAGTTCAGATAAATATCATTTAGAGATTAAAAGAATGAAAGCCAAACATCGTGCGTACTTGTCTGGCACATTAGGTAATACGGAATTTTTTGTTATCGTACTTTTGGAACATTTTGATATTTTTGAGAAAACTTCATCCTTGCTGTTCAAAATTTGACAGATTGTGGGTTTCTCTGTACGAAAAGGAGGATCGGATCGAACATATTAATACTTTAGATAGTAAACTATACTGTGGAAGGAAACGCAGTTTTTTTTTCAAGTGTTAACTTGATACAAAAAGGACGTTCTTTTGGGACTATCGAGGGGAATTTTGTTTTGCCGAAATATTGTATTCCTCCGTGAAATTTGTTTACTATCGTGAACTTGACTGGGAAAAAATTTTCTCTGAACAAAACACATTGAGTGCGGATAAATATTTTAAAGCAATTTCAAGACTAAATATCAATTTATTTTTATTTCAAGTGAACAAATAATTTTATTTACAAAATTAATAACGAAAAATACGAAAAATTTGTTTAAATAACAACAAAAATTACATTTCTTTCATCTAGTAGATTAGAAATAAATCTTTTTAAATATTCACAGGATCAATCGTTTTACAAATTGAACTAACCCATTTCTATATGGAAGTATTCATTCTAAACACGAATTTATTTTTCTTCGTTTGACACAAATAAAAAACCATTTTAATTTAGCAAGGGTCTGTCAAAGTTATTTAACATTTTAATTTGTTTGTATAGTTAAAACACTAGACAGGTTTATGTCATCTAACCTCAAGTTTAGTTTTGGTGGAAACATAACATATAAGGTCCTTTTTGCACTTTAACAAAACTTCTGATCTACATTCCTATAGCAACATCCCTTTATTTCCTCCATCGCGTTCTATTCATACTTATTTTTCAAGAGCAAAACATTTGTTTGGAAAAAATGAGGGAGTAGTTCAAAAGATGTCTTATAACTATATGAATAGTGAGTGGTTCATAACTTCTTTTAGAGACTGGCTCTACAAGGACATCTAATTAAACCAATTCTCTCATTTTTTTTTAATAAGAAAATATAAGTCTTAGGAATTATAGAATATATTAATTAATAAAGTCACTTGACGAACATGTAAGAAGAAAAGACAAGATTTCTTCTCAAATCCGGTAGTTTCGAAGTAATGCAAGATGACGACTCAGCTATATCACATTCATATCTTGTCATTCTTTTCATCGCACTCAAGAGGCTTCATTCAGCAGCATCACATGACAAAAAATAAGTTGAAAACAAAATTATCCGAAGCCAAACCAAACCACCATATACTTGAATAATTATTGTGAATCCCCTGACAAAACTTTTCTTTTTTTTTTTGTCGGATTACCTGAGCATACGTGTCCGTTGTCCAAATAAAACATAAGTCCTTCGGAAGAACTTTATCTGTCATTAATATTCGTGCTGCTGCTGCTGCTGTGCAGTGTATATGGGACTGCTACATGGGGTGGAATGAGTAGAGTTTGAGGCACAGAAGTTCATTAATAAAAAATTCCATCATTATGGACCTCGCTCGTTAGAAATGAATAAAACCTTGAACAACTATTATGTTAAGTCTTATATACCTACTCTCCAAACCAAACCAACGGAACCAGCAACCATCAACTTGCTCCTGGCACACGCTGTTTTATCTCTATCATCATCATTTTCATCGTTCGACAAAAAAAAATATAATAAAAAAAAAATAAAACCCACAGCACACTTCCTTCGAAGAGCAGAATCAGGAAGGCTGTAGCTAGCAGTAAGATTCCGGCGTTGTATATACATATTCAAATAGTAGGAAAAACGGTGTTGGTTGGGTTTACATCATCATAATGCAACAATCCCCTATAAAAATCAACTAGGGTTTCGGCCGTGGCTGATATGGATTGATGTGATGGGGGGGATAGGTGGATAACGTGGTTGGTTAGATGTGCACAGCATGCCAAGTGAGGGCATGAAGAAGGTGTGTGCATAATTAATTCCATGCATGTGGCAAATTACGGGAAATCATTACTTTTCCCATGGATGGGAGTAAAGTTCTGGGGCTGTTCTGTTGATGATGGAAACAGAGGGATGGATATATGTATGAACCTACTGAATATGAACTTCAAGCCATCACTTGGACTGCAAAAAGGGGTTTCAAGTATGCCACCATCTACAAGCGAGTGGTTTCCATATAAACCAGGACAGCACAGCAACCAAATGCAATTTTTATAAAAAAGAATTCTGGAAATTTTTTTTTTATTATTTTATCGTTGTTTATTTATTTCTAGGGTAAAAAAAATAGTGCTCGAATAGGTTCGACGATTTTGCTCATATAGTTAGCTGAAAATTGATATAAATTTAAAACAAAATACTTGATTTTCCAATAAACTTCTTATCAACAGTGCGGGGGGGGGGAGGTGATAAGATCCGAGAAATTAAAACAAGTTAACATGAACGACTTGACTTTACTAGTCAGCGAACGAAGAAAAACCGATTATAAAATCTTTTTACTTCAATAGACCAGATCTTCGCATGTCGAATGTCTATACGTCCGCATATCCACTTGTGCGCACGCACGCAATTCTACATGTTTAACACGTCCACATGTCTTTTTTTGCGAAAGTCCACACCTTTGCATGTCAATATGTAAGTCCGCACGACTGCATGTCCGCATGAAAGAACGTCGCTGCATATTCGCGTCCGTAAGTCCGCCTTTCCACATTTTCGCACGTCCGCATTTCCACATGTCCGCATTCAAGAACGTCCGCATGTACGCATAGCCACATGTCCACCCTTCCCCACGACTGCTTGTCCACACTTCCGCATGCAAGAACGTACGCAAGTCCTCATGACTGCATGTGGAACGCACGTCTGAATGTTCGCATGTCCACGCGTTCGCTCGTCCCAATTCCGCATGTCACACGTCTGCAACTTCCGCACATTTGTACGTCCGTATGGCGACAGGCCGCATGTCTACACTTCGCACGTCCGCATTTTCTTATATCCGCACATGCCCGCTTATCCCTACATTCGGATGTAAGCACGTCCGAAAATCCACAGGCCTGTTTTTTAATGTTATTTTAACAGTTGTTTATTTCTTTATAGGATAAAAAAAAAACAGTTCTTGACTGGGTCCAACAATTTTAGAAAGTAAACTTATTTTTCAATTCGCATAATCAATCAACCAATTCCCTTGATGAACCTAATTCTCATGGGACATTTTTTTTTTTTTGCGAATGCACTTTTTGACCTTTAGTCTTTAAGAAGTATATGAATATACATCGCCAGTTAAATGTGATGATGGTTTCCCTGCGCGGAATGCTGATGGTTATGGTTAAGAGGTGTAGGGGTGGGTGGGGTGCTGGTGGTTATTATGGCAGTCAGTCAGTTAGCCGGAAACTTCAAGAACCCCTCATTTAGGCTCTACAATTCCATCCATTCATCCATCCATCCGCATTCCGCATGCATCCCATTCCCATTACCATCCCCATCTATCCTCCTCCGCTCATCTTCGTCATAGAGTATAGTTACCCACTTACGCTGGGGGTAAATATTGCATTTCAACATTTTATTATTTTAACGGATAAACTTGCATCCCACTAACTCCACCTGAAGGGGTTGTGATGCTTGAAAAATGGGTGGCCATTATCAGCATAAGCACAACAAGCAGTAGCAGCAAGCAATGGGTGCATTCTTCAATTTTTCATTTTTTAATTAAAATTTTGTTTCAGCAGAATAAAAATTAATTATGTTGAATTTAAATTAATGCCAACCAAACCAAACCAACCAACCAACCAAGGAGTAGCCTGCTGCCTGATGACGATGATGATGGTACTGGTTCTGGGCCTGGGCATATCCTGTGGAAGGATGCTTTAATGCAGATCGGGGAAGGGTTAAGTTGAACGTTGAACAAGTTGAAGGAAGTACACCGAGAAGCATCACCATCACTAACCCATGAGGGGGCAATATGGAAGGTTGTTGGTTTGGTTGGATGGATGGATAAAATGGAAGCCATATTGTTGCTATTCAACGCATGGATGCCGTTGTGGCTCAATTTCGCCTATTAAGCCTTGAAGTGTAGTTGTTGGTTGGTTGGTTGGCTCAACTTGGTTTGGTAGGCTGTTGTGACCTCTTCCATGCGTACATTAATAAATAATATTATGTGGAACTTAATATTGTTGTGATTGCTGCTGCTGCTGATGCCTATGTTCCTGTGCTGCAGCAGAAGTACAGTACAGTAGCTCCTGCGATGCCTTCCTGGAATTCCATATACATATAGTATATAAAATAATATAATTTTTTTTGCAGCATTGATGCATAAGTCTTGTCCTCTACTTTTCTCTAGTTTTGTTTTTTTTCCACTTGTACCGTTGCAACGCGTTGTTGATGGTTGGGTGAGTCCTTAATTTTATTTTAACTACTCTCCGGTTCAACTTTTTTTTTGTATTTTTTTTTTAAGGCAGAACGAATGTGGAAATTTATGACAAATTGTGAGGTTGATCCAGTGGTCAAGTGGTGGTGCTGATTGCTTTGGTTAACTTATAACGCTTCATAATTGTTTACTGAATCAGGGATTTTATATTTTGATTAACTGCACAGCATTGCAGATGGTTGGCTGATGATGGAAAATGACAAATTAAAGTCAGTTAATGGAAAATTTAAATTGTATAATATAATTTTACTACGTGAGATTTAGGATCAGATTTCATTGTTATGATATTTTTTTAATTAAATATAATTGTTTAAAAGCCGACAGGAAAATTTCGGGAGTGTATGTATAACCAAAATATGAGCATGTATATACTCCAAAATCAAAATTTCTTTAAAATTGTTTTTTTTTTTTACTTTTATCCTTTCACAAAACTAAACCAATTTATTATAAGGCGAAATATGCCATCATTTATATTTCCGTGAGGGGCTGTTTTTTTTTTTTTTTTTTAGAAAAACCTGAGAAGGAAGAATGCAATACCTAAAACTTTAGCCCAGGGTCATACGCTGTATCTCGTTCTGAAAGTCGATTTTAAATTGTTAGTTTGTTTGGTTTTTGAATTATAAACTACATTGTGCATAATTAAACAAAAAATAAACAACTTCGAATAAGAATGAGTTTGGAACGAGATACAGTATACAGAGTAGGTCCAGAATTGGTTTTCACTTATAAGTCAGAGTTTTGTTGAGCGTAAATTATCCCCAAGTTTATGTGAGACTTTTCCAATATAAAATGTTTTCTTTTTCTATAACAAATTAACTTAGAAGCTAGAAAATAAATTATTAAATACAATTAAATAAAATCAAATTATAAACATGGCAGCGCAGGAAATCTTATTTTTTTTTAGAATTATTATTTAAAAAAAATTCGAATGCATCTACCATAGCAAAAATGTACTTGTACTGCTTCGATGTAGCGTCCTTAGGCCCGAGATGATCAATATGCAGTGTATGCAACGGCTTGTCACCTTTGTCTACGCAATGCAGTTGACCCTCTTTTTTGCCTAACCTCTTGTTGTAAATTATGCATTTAATATAGCTGTTCATGAACTGCCTTATTTTGCCCTCTTAATGTGGTATCCAATAGTTTTGCTGGATAGTATGCATTGTTTTCTGTACTGCAAAGTGGCCTTAGTTGTGCGCATCTGCAATAACCTCACTCTCCATCGACTTCGGTATAACCAACAAATCATTCCCATTCACAGTTTTGTAGATTAAATCACCCTTGATTCTGAAATTTTCATATGGTCTTCTTACAAGGATTTCTGCAACGGCTTTAATGTGCTCATCTTTTTGCTGTGCACTTCGGATACGTGCTGTTATTTTTGAAGATATTATAAGGACGTTCTGCGGATATCGGTTTAAACAGTCAACATGCTTCATTTTTTTGCCTGGTCTATGTTCCACTTCATAGTCAAAATCTTGAAAATAAAGAATCCACTGTGTTACTTCTCATGGAATATCTTTCTTGCTTATTGTTTGTTTGAACGCTACACAGTCTGTTACCAACTTGAAGTGAGTGCCAAGTAATAATAATGACGAAACTTTTTAAGAGCAAGGTAGGCTGCTTTGACTTCTAGAATGTAACTATGACGCTGCGACTCTTCATCGGACGTCTTTTTGCTCCAGAAAAACACAGAGTGCAGTTGTCCTTAAAACGTTTGCAACAGTGCAGCAATAGGTGCACCTTTCCTTGCCTGGCCAAATGTTTCCATTCTCAACTGTGTGACCCAGAAAATTGACAGCCTTCTTAAGAAAATGCCATTTCTTCCATTTTATTTTCAGTCCATATTTTAAAGCTTCTGCAAATACTTTTTCCATTTTTTCTAGACACTTTTCAGATGACTGAGCATAGATAATTATATCGTCCATATAAAGTTCCATCACATTTTGGTTTACCAAATCTTGAAATATTTGGTTAATAAACCGCTGGCTGGTGAGTTACAAGAACCAAATGGTGCCCTGTTGAATTCGAACAAACCACTTTTAGTTACAAATGCCGTAAATCTGTTACTTGATTCTTCAACGGGCACGTGGAAAAAAAAAACATTTTCCAAATCCATGACGGTAAAATATTTTGAATTCTGCAACGTCATCAATCAATGGAACTGGAAAGCAATCCTTTGGAACCATAGTGTTAAGCTTCCGGAAATCAACAAAAGTACGTCAGGAAGCATCTTTCTTCTTTATAACTACAATATTCTTCTAGCGACATTAGATGTATAGACTTTCGTATTATACCTTTTTTCCATCCACTCTTCAATCTGTTTCCGTACTGCTGCTGCGTCATCAAGTGGTAGGCGATTTGGTGCTTGACGGAATAGAATAAACTCTCCATCTGGAACAATCTTCAGCTGTATTGGACATTCTGCATTTTTTTCGGCTGGTTTATAGTTCTTTATCATAATAAGAAAGTGAAGAAATTTAAATATTAAAATATTGAAATTACTTCTGTTTTAAGTTCTTTATCATATTTTGAACTGCTTCCTTGAACTGAATTGGGACATCGATTACATCACTTGACCCAACAACGTTATAAATGAGATTATTGTTTCTCTCATCGTTGTCTTCCATAGATGCAGGGGAAAATGTATACCCATTTTGAGACAGTGTAAAGCAGATCTTTTTGATGAAATCATATCCAAGCAGCGCATCAAATTCCATTACATCGTCAGGAACTACAACACACTTCTGAAGAGTGTCTGTATTGTCAACTGTAACTTCGGCGTTGAAATTTCAAACAGGATTTGTTCTTTTATTACCAAGGTCACATAGAAAAGAAAAACTCTTCAGCAACTGCACATTTTTAAGTTTTTTGAATGTACACTCCTTCATAATAGTTAGTAGCCCGTAGCGTAATGGTTAGTGCGTTCGACTGTCACGCTGGAGGTTCTGGGTTCGCTTCCCAACATCGTCCACCTTAAAACTAAAAAGTTTTTTTTTCAGGGCTACTACCTCTTGCGAGGAATTGACAAATCCTCCAAGATTATCACTTGTCACGAATAAGTGCTTCTCGTCCAGCCGTTCGGATTCGGCATAAAATTGTAGATCCCTTCCGTTCCTGTCAACAGGCGCACACAGGAATGGTTGCGAGTTGTTAGTCACTAGGCCCTGGTTCTTCACGAGCCGTTGTGCCACCCAATTTATTTTTTTTTCTCCTTCATAATTTTACCATTATCTGATCCTGTGTCAACTATCTATTCAATTTCAACTTTGTTTACCTATACTTTCTTCAACTGCCTTGGTCACAAACAACATTAACATTCCTTACTTTAGGACAGACTCAACTTTCGAGCCATTCGAACGTAAAGCAAAAAAAAAAAACCTTTTAATTAAATTTTAATTGCTGCTGGTTTTCCAAATTATCATAAAATCTATGGGTATTTCGGGAAACTTGTAAGTGACTTTTATTTTTAGTATTGTTACATACTTTCAAAAAAATTATTAAAACATCATTTTTAACACATTTTTTGGAGAAAATTGATCCCAAAGTCAAAAAATTAGGATGGGCAAGAAAAATGAAACAGGCTAAAAACTGGATATCTTAAGACTGAGACAAACGCAACTACAAAGGCTGGTATTTCTTCTAAAAAATAAAGGCCTAAACGAAGTTTTTATCATAAGTTCCAACGGCGCAATTACCGGTAACATGGATCAGGGTACCTCAAAGTAAGTCTTTTCTTAAATTCCCGATAAATGATATCAAAATTGGAGATAGGCCCTAACTGTAGAACAATTTTTTTCTTAGAATATACCCCAGAATCATACCCTAAAATACTCTTGACGAATTAAGGGACCACCCTGTGTATATGCTCTATTTGCTATATATATCAATTAACGATCATACTTTTACATACATGTGTACGTCTTAAGAATTATTAAGGTGATCCTCAAATGTCACTTATTACTATTCCGTAAGGAATTAACTTTAATTAAAAACAGCCTTGATATGAATTTATTAATACTTAATATGGTTTCGGTTATGACCCCAATCCACATCCTACAACATGTACATACATACTAACCAAACTTAATGTTGAACCAAGTTATTAGCCCTTGCATTTAAAGCCATATTATATACCTTTCATTATGGTATTGTAATTTCGGGCTTGTAACAAGTTGTAGTTATTTGCTCGTGAACTTTAATGGCGTTTAATTTAGAAATCATACTTTTCATAGTTCATACCAGCATAATAATTTGAACAAAATCTTTTGTAACTAACTTATGTATCAAAGAGCAGGACATCTATTTGCCCTTGAAATGGAAAAATCAGTGTACAGTGAAATCTCCCTAAGGCGGACAGCCATAGTGCAGACATTTTTGTCCGCCTAAGGGAGTTGTCCGTTTAAGGGAAATCAAACAAAAATAATTATTTTAAAAATTAAGATTACATATTCATTTTTGGCTAAAGCTGATTACGTCTACTAGGGCTGGCCACGAGACGAGAAAAGTCTCGGTCTCGATCTCGGTCTCGCATGACGAGAACGAGACGAGACTGCCTTTAAAGCAACCGAGATGAGACCGAGACGAGACTGTATATTTGGACCGAAATTTAAAGAGAGTCTAATAAATTAAAAAAATCAATTTCAGTTAAATATTTATTTTCTTCTGCACATATTCAAACTATAATCTTAAATATTACGTTACAATAATCAACAGGTTGTCCAGAAATCGTATTTTTCGGAGACGAGACCGATACGAGACTAAAAATTCTCAATTTTAACGAGACCGAGACGAGACTTACAAAAGTCTCACAGAGTCTCGTCTCGTGACCAGCCCTAACGTCTACCTTTTCGTTCAAAGTTAAAGTTTTCCTTTTTGGTGGTATCCTGAAAACATGTTTCTATAAAATCAAGTAGGGAAAAATAATTAAAAGAATTTAAAACTACCTGAGCGCAAATAAACAAAAATCTGAAACTACAAAAATAAACCTTTTTTACGTCCAAACAAAATCAGTTTCACCACATGAATGAGAGAATCAAAGAATAAAAATGCAAAAAGATCCAACAGATACCTCTACAATCCTTCAAACACATTCTATAGATACACAAAATTCACACATAAAAATAATAGAGTTTCTAATGCCGAGCGGGAAAAATTCATTGAGGAACAATCAGGTTTTTCCTTGAGGAATGGCAGCTGCATCGTCCACTTTTCAGCTGATTCCTTTGATGAAATTAACATGGGCATGTCCTAGGCGGGAAGCACATGCTGAAAATCTGATGAAAATTCACCAACGAAATCACTACTTCGTTGGAAGTTGGTTTTTCACCAACCCAAGTGATGAAAAACATGGTGGTTGCATAATCAGTGAATTCACTACATAAATGTATGTGGTTTATTCATCGGTTCAATATCTTCGATGAAAAAGGTAATGAAAATTCAATTGTCAATTCACAAGATAAGTGGTAGTTGTTTATTAAACAATTAGTTAATGCAATATTGAAAAATGTGAAGAAAATTAAATAAATGGTGAATTCATTTATACTGTTGTGTTGTGAATTAGTGATTGGTTGAAATATAGAAACTTTAAATTAAAGTGACATCACTAGGCCAGAGGTTGTTGGTTAATCACCACTTTAGTTATGCGAAGTGGTGATTAACCAATAACCAACAACCCGAAATACTTGGAAATAATCTGAGATTGCCTCATTTTGATGGAAATTGACAAGTCATGTTATAATATTTACTGTCAGTAGACAATGTGAACACAGAAAACACAAAAAAAAATCAACTTCTATCAAAACACTCAATGGCGGTGCACACTTTGCAAAGCAGATGAGTGGACATAGACGATGAACTGATGAACTTCTACATGACTTTTTAATAGTTTTTTCATCGCATAATTTTCCATATCAAAAGCAATTTTTAATTCAACGAAAGAAAGGGTTGTTTTCTAAACACAAAGCAGAAAGTGGGTTCAAATCTATGAACTGAGGAAACCTTACATGACTCTTCACTTACTAAATCATTACATGTCGTTTCGTTTTATTATCTGGCTAGTGAATTGATTGCTGTTGTTTTTTACACACAAAGTAAATGTGGGTTCAAATCTATGAACTGAGGAAACCTCCGCATGACTCTTCATTGACTAAATCATTGCATGACGTTTCCTTTTATTATTTGGCTAGTGAATTGATTGAAGAATTCAGCTATAAAATTCATTGGGGCCGATATTTCCCATGGACTCGCAGTTGGCATGCATGTATTTTTCCGTTATGTGAAAAGAATTTGATGCTCGCTGTACACTGCAACTTAAAAAAATACCGTTGCCAAAATAATCAGCGTGATACATGTTCAATCCTGCTCTGGTGTCCGTCTAAGAGAAAATATTTTGTCATTCATACGTAAAATTTCTGTCCGTGTCCGTCGAAGGGAGTGTCCGTTCAAGAGAAACTGAAAACAATGAACTTATATGGAGCAATTTCCGTACAAAAAAATGTGTCCGCCTAATGGAGATGTCCGCCTAAGGGAGGTGTCCGCAAAGGGAGATTTCACTGTATTGACCTAAAATAAAAATAAACAGCGCTGCATTTGACATATCTTCATTGTGTTTCCGGTTAGAAAAAAAGAGCAAAACGTTGCAATATACTCTTCAAACATATATTTAAATAAAGCCGACGACACGCGACGACGACTTTGTCATGGAATTCATTAACATTTTTTTTTTTTTTTTTTAAGTTTAGAACGTTTACATTGTGAAGAAGGTTATGTCAGAACTATGGACCGATATATTATCTGCGCTTTGTCACCATCACACAGGCAGGGCAGGAGTATACATTTTAATGATTGCATTTTAATGCTGGCTTGTATTGTGTAATTGATGCAAACATAGAGATTAAAAACGACGCGTCGCTTCGTCTACGGTGTGGCAGCGTCGGTGATGCGGCTGGTTGCTGGTACATAACTTAACGTAACGAATGTGTTAAATAGGTTAAATTCTTTTGTAATCGTATTCCAGTATTTGCACAAAGAATACCTTCAATAGAACAAAGGAAAAAAGTGTGTTTGTAATGAGATTTTTAAAAATTGTGTCAATTAAAAGCCTTTTATTAAACAAAACGTTGGTCTGGGATTATTTTTGTATGCGAGGGCATTCTAGAGATCTTCAGGACTTTTACCCGGCTGGAAAAGTGCCCAGTTTCTGTCTAGTTTCGACATGGCACTAATCAGTTTTCTTAATGGAAAATTAAGACGAGGAAAACTTGTCAAATATACGTCAAGCCCTTGCAAGTTTTCAGTAAGTAAAATTTAGACGAGGAAAATGTTTCATACTCTCGTGAAATTCTCGCTAATAAGAACTTGCTGGACGTTTTCGGCATCCTATCAGACTAAGCACTATCGTTATTGATACATATGCAAAATTTAAACTAAACAAATTGAATTGATGAATTATAATTGATCAGTTTTGGTTTCAAAACAAAAGTTAAAAATTTCACGCTCTTGCAAATCCTGTCAAGATAATAATATATATGTATTTACTTTCGAAAATCTCTATTTTCAACCACCCACCCCGCCAAAGGCTTTTTGAAATTTCATTAAAATTAATCAAAAATTATAGTTTACTGTCTTAAACTATATATACTTAATAGCAGTTGTTTTTATGGTGGGATGTAGTTTATATTAAGCGCATTTTTGTACATGATACTAAATCAAATAATATGATAATAAGAGTATTTTACAAAAATGCCCAGTACCATACTAAATTTGCTTTAATATCGTATTAAATTCATACAAATTTGCGCTATTATTTTTATTATTCAGGTTTTTATTTTTGATCTGAGTTATTTTACTATCAGATCACAACCGATACTAAAATACCCTTTTTTAATGTTTCTAGCTAAAATATGAACAAATCAAGTTTGTGCTGGTCCGGGGCCTGGAGTGGTTTTTCTGACGAGGCAAAAGGGTTCATAATCGACAAGGCCCTAGTTTTGGCCATTACTCAGCCATGCTAGGGGCTTGCCAGATTCTTTTTAAAACTCTCTAGTGCCATGTCGAAAACTAGAATGTTTTTCTACGCGGGTAAGGTTCGGTTTTAAGATTCGTCATAAAAGCATCGATAGATTATATTTATGTACGCGTACATATATCGCTCATTAAAAAGAACAACGTCATAACTCAAAAAACCTCAAACTTCAGAAATTGCAATTTAAAGTTTGTATAGCTGTATTTCATAATCATCTTCATTTGTATCTACTTTTTTCTTGGTAGAGCTATTAATTAAATTTTTATCGTAAAATATGACAATTTTAATATATTTATTGTAACTGTTTTCATTTCTAAGGTCCCGTATTCGTACTGTACGTAAGGTACAGTATTTCCACAAAAAAAAATATTTAAAAGTGACAGTGTATATAACGACAAATGGTGCTCCATAGCCTTCAATTTTTCAGTTCCAAAAATGACGTTTTGACAAAAAATAGTTTATAGAAAATGAGTTCGAACTGTATCATTAGGTCAAAATTGATGTTTTTTGAGTTATGACGTTGTTCTTTTTTTGTATGTAGACAATTATATTGCATCCTCTTTGAATATTTAGTTTTCCTAAATTTGCTGTTCAAGTTAGGGGACATCTATTTTGTACTGCGTGTTTATTTAAGTACAAGAAAACTGTCAGTTCCAAATGATTACATTAAAACCATTAATTTAAGCCAAAATAAACTTAAAGTTATATATTTTTATTTATTCAAAATCAACTTTTTTAAAAATATAAAATTCATTGCTTTAAATACAAACAACGAAGGATTAATTGTTTAAAGTTTAAAATAAAAAACTAACATTTAAAAATTCAAATAAATATCCACATGACTGCGCTTCTGAATTTATTCCTTTTTCACAAATCATAACGTTAAAATTTTGTATATTTTTTTTTTTTTTTAACATAAGCATTTTAAGATGCAGATATATTCTTTATGAATGACCCAAAATGCAAATAGGCTTGGGTGCCTTGCCTTAACCACACAAAAAAGTTCCTCTCTTGCAAAACCAACTGGAAGATACAAACTATACATATAAATATATGTATTTATATACATATGTATATTGTAAAGAAACCAACGAGGATATTTTTTCAGGAATATAGCAGACGATCTCCGATTTAAGAATGACCGTTTGCTGGTGGTTGTTGGATGATGATGGTTTTAACCAAATTTACATTTCCCTCATTGCACACAAGGAGCAGGAGTAGTATGTAGGTAGAACATTTTTGCTTGGTTCTTTCTCTCCTTTTGTTTCAATATTCTTTTCCTATTTTATTATGCGCATTCATTCGAATTGCAAACAAAAAAACTATGTACAATACAAATAAAAACTTTTTATTATAATGTATATCTATATATATATTTATATTTACACTCCACATCACTAGATGAGGGTTATATTTTAATTCAAGCCTTTTGAGATAGTACCTATTTTTTACACATACAGACATCTACCCAAAAACGATGGATTCTGATCCTAGAGACATCAAAATTTTCAATTCGACAAATCGCACCAATTACAATAACATCCAATTTTCTCAGAAACTAAAATACTGAGCTATGTACGCACTTGTATGTTTGACTTTTAACGTTTGAATAAAAATAAAAGCATTGAATATTAAAAACAATCATATCAACGTGATAAGTGACGTACTGCACGCAGCTTTGTCAAATGGAAATGGAGGAATTCAGTGGACTCTGCAATCTCACCTCAAACATCTGGACTACGCGGACGACGTATGCTTACTCTCTCATAGGATCATGGATCTCCATCAAATGATAACAAGGGTGGAGAGAGAAGCAGAAATCGTAGGGCTTAAGATCAACTCGGCAAAAAAAACTAAAAGGATCAGCCTTAGAACTTCCTCATCAATCCAAGTAAATATTTCTGGACAACCGGTAGAGATGGTAGAGGATTTCCAATATCTTGGGAGTATTGTCTCTACGGGTGGCGGAACTGAACTGGACGTAAACAGCCGAATCAGAAAAGCAAAGGCTGCGTTCGGAATGCTATCCAAAATATGGAGAAACAACAACAACAAATCCGTTCTGCTTTACGGCTGCAGCACTTGGAAAGTCACTGACACTGTCACTAGAAAGCTGCAAACCTTCGTTAATAGATGTCTACGAAATATCTTGAGGATTTTCTGGCCCAACCGTATTTCCAATGCCGAACTTCATGCGAGAACGGGTCAGGAGCCCATAGACTCCATTATATGAAGAAGAAAGTGGCAGTGGATTGGCCATACGCTTCGAAAAGGCGATCGGTGCATTGCATCTCAAGCAATGCAGTGGAACCCGCTCACACAGGAGGGAAGACAAGTGGGCCGGCCTAGAAGTACATGGCGAAGAACGGTCGAACAGGAATCGGCACGACTGGGGAAAAGTTGGAGAGAGCTGAAATATATTTCAAGAAATCGTACACGATGGCGCGTAGGTGTAGTGGAGGCCCTGTGTCCCGTAAGGGAAACATCACGGACGTAATAGGCCCGAGGACCTAAGTAAGTAAGTAAGTATATTAACGTAAAATTTTGAAAAAAAAATGTCCATTCTGTTGGAAAATTTATTTATCAAACATTAGGTAAGTATTTATTAAAATATAAAATTAAATTAAACGATTTCTGGCTTCGGTAGAGCAGAACAGATAAAGATTTATACCTGTTTTGAAGGCCAGAAGTCGGTTAAGCTGATAGTTGATTATCAAATTTTTGATTGTCATTTTGACGATTGCTTTCTGTATCTTTTTCTATAGAATTGATAATGAAATCAGCTTAGCCAATTCCATTCATGTTCATTTATTTTATTTTCTAATCAAAAAGAACAATTAGGGAAAATCTTATCTTTCTCGAAAACGGCTACTACGATTTTGATCCAACGTTTGCTGTGATTCGCATTAAGATGCAACAAAAAGCTATAGCATATATGAGGCTGTGAGTACAATAGTGGCCTAACTGCATTTTTCATTATTTTCAGTAGAGCGAAAATAAGAAACTGTTTTTTTTTTGTTCAAACACTTGTAGTTTTAAAACGAAGAAACATAGCTTCGATTTTCTATTTGCAATATGCTCAAAAAATAACAGGGGTTTTGATTATGGATTCATAATCCTTCAAAAATACCGTTATAACTGATTTTAAAGTCAGATAGGCCACTATTGCATAGAAGAAAAATGTAAAAATTAATTAAAAAATTGAAAAAAAATGTATCTGTTTTGTATTTTTTATTTTATTAAATAATTAAGTTTTTTGTTAATTAAGTTGAAATTTAACATTTGTTTTCCCTTTCAGAAGTCTTAGGATTCATAACAGCCTTTACGCTATTTGCAATAGAATTACTATTTCTAAGATCAGTGTAGCAATTGTGATGGAACTGCAGAAAGTCGAGCAAATCCTTATTCTTCTCAATGCTTATAGCTCTTCCATCGGGGTATAAAATTATTAGGTTGAGGCTTGCTAGGCTCACACAGCCCGTTAACCTAAAGTCCTATTGTAGAGATTTTTCCAGTTTCAAAGTTGAGAAAAAGTGGTCTTTGGTCATTTTTATGACATTGAATGTTTTTATTCCCGCTGAGCTTATGACTTTTATCCAATTATCGGGGATGTATAAATATTTAGAAAATATTTTTCTCAAGCAACCCAAAATCCTAGTCGCTTTGTAAATATGAATGTCCGCTGACAAGAAACGTATGGTTAATCTTATCAACTCTATAGGCGGGGTTAGATTTTATAAACCCGTAAAGCACTCACTCACTTCGTTATGGCAGCAACAGCTGCAGCAATTAGTACGAAACTCTTTAACTTCATGGCTTATCGAGGGAGATTATCAGGGTCCCACTTATGTTTAACCTTTAAAACATTGCATTGATGTCCCCTGTGATCAAATAGTAAAATAATTGACCTAACTTAATAGTCTAAGAGCCCACAGCAAATTTTGGGGTGCGAAAGTGAACCAAACAAAAATTATATGAGTCGAAAGGTGTGTTAAAGATAATAAATGAAATGCAAGTCTTGCAGTCCCTGGTGACGGCTGTAAGGTGGGAGGGGCAATTTTCTAAAAAAATTGACTAAGAACAGAAAACAAATTATTACAAAACAACGGTAATATGTACAATGCCCTGTTGTATTGTTATGAAAGGCCAGAAGTCCCTTTTTTCATTTACTCAAGATTTTAATTTTGTTGTGTTTGGCCTTAGTACAAAAGGCCTGTAACTATGGCCTGACGCCAAAAATTTAACAAATTTTAATGCAAAAATCTGGGTTAGTAGGTACATACTCAATTTTCGTAATAAACTCAATTTCGATAAAATTGCAATTAGGCCACTATCGCACTCACGGCCTGATACCTAGGATGGGTCCAGACAAGGAACTTATTGCGTAGGATGCGGTCTGTTTCCCCTCGGCAAATCTTTTATAAAGCCATTTTTCATTTTTATAAAAAAACGACTTAAAATAAAAAAAAAAAATACAGAAGTTTTTTTCCGAGAAACAAAGTTTAAAGTGGATAATGTTAAAGCGGTAGCAGGAATTTCTATATTCCACTTCATGGACTCGGAGGTAAAAATTGTGGTATTAATGAAGAATGTGAATTTCCAGGAAAAAATGTGTTATTTTTTGTTCAGTTTACAAAATGTGACATTTTGTGTCCGTACATTATACGAAAACAAAAAATTGTAAATAAAAAACCACATGTTTTATATAATCTTTAATTAATTCATGACGTTTGGGCCTACAGTCACTCTTCAGACACCATTACGCCAAGTCTTATAAAGCGTCTGACTACTTGGTAGATTTTTCCCGTCCGTACGTGAAGTTTCTTTGTTTTTGATTTATGTCATAAGCATAACCAATAAAGTAAATAGTTCAATTTTGAATGAGCGTTGAAGATGATTGATGTCTTCAATAGTTAACAATGCATACAAATTACTTTAAGTTTGGGAACTTCAAAATGTTTTCATAGTAAGATCAAAATGTGAGTACGATTTGTCCGTACGTTACCCTGGAATGCAATTGTAGCAGTTTCTTTTAAACCAGAAATCCATTCTTTCTATTATTTTTAAGTCAAACACAAAAAAACAGGGTTCTAGGACTACCAATTTCAAAATGTTAAAAAACAAATTCCATTTTCTCGTCAAGACTTCGAGAAAGTCAAAGCTACTACCATGTTAATGGATTTTAGTTTTAATTAACTTTCGAACCAGAGTGTTTGTACGTTTCGTACATATGTTTGTATGTAGGCTCATTTTTGAATATTTGTAGCTTCTCTGGAGCCCATCATCATCATCCTCATGAGCTGCTACTTGTTTTTCAATGAAAAACAAAAATATATTTACGTGTAAGATATATACTTAAGTGAAATATAAATCTACATTGGCCTTCGACCAATATGGAAATGTTCACACAAAAAAACTCTACAAAAGAGGTTAAGATGGGGGAGGTAGGTAGTGCAGCATCAAGCTTCGCTTAAAATACTAGAGTGGACCACAACAACAACTATTATTGGTGTGTTCTTCATGGTGCAAACTTGCCTGCCTGCCTGCCTTCCTGATCGCTGTTTGGAGTGCCACTCTTTACATTTGAATGGAAATCAGAATTGCTGCGAATTGAGAGCAGGGTTAAGTTTATCCACATGTAGTCCTTTAGCGTGATATGGCTCCTTCCATATATAAAAATAAAAAAAAACCCTCACAGCAAAATACCAGTGAAATTGTATTTAACTTGCCTTGCCACCACAACCAACACCGCTTCCCAAGTCTCTGCTTATTATACCACAACTATACGCTATAGTGCTCCTTCAACATCCTTTACCCAGAGGGATATGAATATTTGCTGAAGCCTCCAATGGCATGTTAAGCGAAAAAAGAGAGAATATAAATTTACAATTTTTGCAGAAGTTGCAAGAGGTTCTATGTACCTTTTTCTACACTGAAAACAAAAATAAAATGTATTTATTTTAGTTGGAATGAAGACTTAATATATGGTTATTGGCCGGTTGCAGGGCATATGTTAATTGAGACTTATGATTTTTCCAAATGTTGGTAAATGGTAATTTTTCCAGGTCAAAGAGCTTATTATAGCTTTTTGATAAGGCAACTTAAGCTTTTCTTATTATAATTTATAGATAAATAGTTTTTAATTTTTTTTTCTTTCAGTGTATACATCTCAGAAGTTTAAGCAGATTGACATCCTTGGCCAAAAAAAAAAGAAGAAAACTCAGTAAAGTCTCAATTTTCGTCATCTTGCACAACGCATCACAGTTCCATCAAGTTGATATATTATTCGCATCATAAGAGTCCCCCCTAGAGACCCATCACCGGAGCGGAGCCTTCTCTCTTTTTTTATATCCTGATAGAATGGCCATGAAGCAGAAGGAGGAATAAGTAAGCACATCCACATCCGTCGTCCGTAATTCTTTCCCTTCACTGGGTGATTATAATTTAAATACAATGATTAAATACTTTGGTTACTTGCAAATGCAATGTTGACGAGAGAACGACACACAACCCTCCTTCGAGGATCGAGGATAGAATGATGATGAAGGCGATGATGTAGGATTGAACGCATTCATGTATGTATGTGCCTTAACTTGTTCTTATCCATCATGAACGAGAACAAGAACATTGGACGGGACGGTGTGTTTGGCGCGAGAAGATTTTGTTGGTTTTTCTCTCGTTGGGATGCAATTATTACCCTATTTCTTGTTAAGTATTGGGAAGGATGTCTAGTGGGTAGCAAGTAGTTGATGTATAAACGACTTGATGGATTGCACTAAGAATTTGTACATATAGTGATGGCCAGTGAAATAGAACCAATTAAAAGTAATTTTATTGAAAAGTGCTGCTCTCCAAAATATATACCCATTCAGGTACGCACGCACACCATAAATAGGTTGAAAAAAATTGCTAAACATCTTTAACATAAATACCCTTATTTGCAAGATAAAGATGCACATTCCTAAAAATGCAAAAGTTGTTCATATTGGGCTTTACCAATAACAATCTTCGGAGATGACTTTACGAATTAAGTTAAAAAAAATCCATTGAATGGAAAGATAATAAACAATACATGGTGGGGGCAATCGTGAACGAAATTTCCCTGTACGAACAATTCGCTACTTAAATAAATTAGTATCGTGAATGATGTTCGAAAGTTTACCCCGGAATTTATTGATATCGTTAATAATATTTCCCTGGAAATTTGGCCTTCATTTCATCAGAATTTGTCAACCTTTTTTTTTGACAGTGAACTTTATTAAAATTATTTTGAAATACATATACCTATACGTTTAGAGAGATGGATAGAACTTCAGAAAATAATGATTAAGTGAAACCTAGTTTCCACCTAGACTTCCACTTTCGGCAAAAAAATCGTAATTTATTAAGAAGGACTTAAGGACTATCAAATTATTTTAAATTTGTTTAAACTCCGCAAAAAAATAATTACAATAAATACTCAGACACAAATAAAACTTTTTTATTGTTATTATTACGGTGTAGTAATTGTTTATAAAATCTGAAAAATTGTCCATCAACTTTTAGACATTCAACGAATTTTGTATGTGTGTTTTCTATTTTATTTGATAATTTTAACTTCTCGCTGACATCCGAACAATTTCAATGAAATTTTGCACAGATTTGTGAGTAATGTTAGATAATGGCCAGAGTCTACGTAGCCCGAAATAGATTCTTCCAACTATGCAGTTAATATGGTCATTTGCTGAAAGCGACCGGTTAATTTTAAAACGAAGATTAAAAACAATGGCGCAAAATTTAAGACGATTTAGTACGATGTTAAATCATTTTTAGTATGATACTAGGTTAGTTAATTAGGGTTGTGTTTTGCTAATTTTAAACGAGTTTAGCATCGTACTATCCCCTAACATTTTATTAAAGTTACAATCACCAACTGGCTATTTTATCTTTTTAGTATCGTACTAAATCCATATGAGAAGACCCAAATGTTCAAGGTTCGAGTCCTGCTGGTGCCCAACTTTTTTTCTTTTTTTTTTTCATTTTTTTTTTGTAAATAATGAAGTTAAAATGATAAAATATAAATATCGAATACTTATTTCAAGCACATGATGGGTTTCCGTTAACATTTAATTAATTTACAACGCATAAAAACAAAAATTGTGTTCATCAAATTCAAGCCCTACAAATGCAATTTACTTGTTAGCAAAAGGTTTTAATTTTTGGAATAGATAGTAAATTACTAAATACTTAGGAAATTGTTAACTAGTAAAACGTAAAGCCCTTACCAATAGGTTGTTTAAAATTTTGCGCCAATGTCTTTAAAATAAAGCTGGATTTGGGCTAGAAAAACTGGAGGGAAGTGTGAGGTATCAAACACTTTCTTAGATATCGCAATAAGTTGAGAGTTAACCGGATTTAAAGTTAGACCATTGTCAACGGACCACTTGGAGATTGCCATGAGATCTTCATTAATTCTACATATCAAGTCTTCCTGTAGACCAAGCGGCCTAGATAAATAAATTTGAACGTCATCTGCATATAGATGTAGCATTACATTTGAGCAAACTTTAGGGAGGTCATTTATAAATATGCAAAATAACAAAGGCCCTATAATAGATCCTTGTGGTACACCCATATGCAAATACAAAGAATCTGATTCTACTTGGCCAAACTTTGGGAGCGATTGTACAAATAACTCTCAATTAGACGCACAGCTCTATCATGAAAGCCAAAATAGTACTTTAGTTTTTTGCAAAGTATTTTATGGTTTACACTGTCAAAAGCCTTTGAGAAATCCAGCAGGCAAAAAACTGTTATATTGTTCAAATCATATTCAAGCCTTATATCATCGAGAACTTTGATCAATGCAGTTTGACAGCTGTGATTTGCACGAAACCCAGACTGAAATGGTTATAGTAATTTAAACCTTTTTATATAATTCGTGATTTGTGAAGACAGAATTTTCTCAAAGACCTTTGACATGCAAGGAAGAATACTTATAGGACGAATATCTGAGCAAGTAAAAGGGTTAGGCTTTTTGGCCACAGGTATAACTTTAGCTATTTTCCAGTTTAATGGGAACGTTGAGGACATCATGCAGAAATTGATCAAATGTGTCAGAGTGCTCAAAACACACGGCAATATAATTTTTACGAAGCATATTGGCACCCCATCTTCTACAAGAGCATCAGATTTAACTGAACGAATTGTATCTAAAACCTTAAATTCTGAGACCGAAACAAATTCAAATTCCGTGGGTGGATTAAAAAGGGCTTGATCATTAGGCACAAAATTCAGATTTTGAGAGGTTCTCAATATGAATGATTTATTTAATTCATTTAGATCAGGCAAATTTTGAACAGCTTCCTTTTTACCGATTCCAATCGCGCGAAGATTATTCCAGAGCTTGCGAGATGAAAGATTTGTATCCAACTTTGACATGGAGAATCGCTTTTTGGCTCTGCCAAAAATGTATTATCTATATGTATAGATTGATTGTATGTATGTATGTATAGTATGATTGAAAAATATATTATCTATGTATATGTATAGATTGATATTTTTTCAATAAATGTATTAATAACCCTCAAAAAAAAACTCAAATTTATATAAATACGTATTTAAATTATAAATTAATAATCTATATTATATACGTATAATATAATTGGAGGAAATTATTATTTACTCATTATTTCTCCATTTATACAAATGTTAATCCTTTACCTTGTCGCTATGGCTACAATGTATTTCATACGCGTAGAACCATATTTGTCTCGTGTGTTGTGTTGCAGTGTGGCGCATAAAATATATGGAATGACAGCGACACACGACTCCACAACACAACACACGACACAGATGTGGATCAGGTTTAAGGCTCCAACGTAAATATTCGCGATGGATGGATGGATTACAATAACTGCTTAAAAGTTATTTATTTTGTTCGGTCGATTTTAGTGATTTCGGGTGACGAAATGTATTCTTTATGCCATAAACTATCCAATTTTGTTTAAAAACAATATTAAATCACAACGGCAACACTTTCAGATTTATAATATTTTTTTTTTTCGAATCGTTGTTTAAAAGAATTGTTTTTGAAAAATTAATTTTTAAGCTCAAAATTTTGGAAAATAAAAAAAAACTGAAATCATATCTTATTTTCTACCTACTTTTTAAAGAAAGAAGAATCAGCTTTGATTTTTCCCATTTTTGTATTAAAATGTTGATAGGTAAAATTCCTATATTCTGTTCAGTTTGTATTTTCAGTACAGGCCTCATGGGAGAGCTTTTTCAAACATACAAGTGCTGGATGGTGTTTGCATTGCCTGTGAAATAAAAAACAGAACCCCTGACTTCCATTGAAATTGTTTTTGTAATATTCCATAAACCCACGTACATCCCATTATGACTTGTCTGCTCCGTGGGTGTGCTGAGGAGACTGAAACAAGATACACACAATGACACAATTTGCTTCTTGCTCGCTAAATGTGTTTATTTAAAACAAGACACTGATTCAGGGTTCCCATACGTCGGGGGATGAAAATTCTAATACCTTTTTCTTTGGTTTTTGCTGTGTAGATGTAGCTTTCAGAAATATAGCTTTAAAAAGCTTTTGAGAGCATATATTTTATTACATTGTTTAAGGAAAAAAGTGTTGTCACTTCGTGTTTTTTTTTTTCCTACAATCTTTTCGTTTAATTTTTTTGTTTCTTGGTTAAAATGCTGCTATACACTATTTGTTGGGTATTTTTTTTAAAGGAAGAATTACTATTTGAGTAAGTTTTTGATGGAGTTCGGTGCATTAATTAATTGCAATTTGAATTGCCAAATAGTTTTTTTTTTTTCTTCATGAAAATAAAAATAAAAAGAATAAGGCTGGTTTTCTTCAGTCAAAGTTGAAAATAACTTGAGGATTTTTATTTTAAACTTGTGAATTTGTTTTTATTCGCACAAAGTTGACTTTTCAACTTTCGATTTTCAACTCTAGAGTAGATCAACTTTAGATTTTCTCAACTCCCGGATAAAGTAGAAGCTGACCGAGCAAACTTGGAAGTTTGCATACAAATGTTGTTTTTTTTTTATCTATTAATTTATATTTCACTTAAAATAAAATAAATAGTATTCGAGTTATGTATAATTTCCGAAGTTTTAATTCTTGGAAAATTGGCCATTAACTTCTTCGAGCAATAAAAGTGAAGAAGATGAAAACGACGATTGTTTGTACGTTGAAAGAAGACAGTACAAGAAGTTGCTGATAGAATTAAAAAGTGGGATGACCTTTAGCTAATTAATCGTGCTCGTCATTCAAAACCGGCAATGATATTGCTCAAATGCAATATCGTCAATACTTAAGAGGGAAACTTCAATAGTCACGAGCAACAGCCATTTATAATTGTAAGGAACATTATTGTCCAGCCCATTGTAGATCGGGTAGAAACTTATTCATCATTGGAAGATGAGTCAACATTTGAAAAAAGTTTCTTGTGTTATTTTAAAAGATTTATTAAATAAGAACACAAGTTAAATGTAAATACATACATAAATATCTTTAGCTTTAATATTCTTCCCTAGTATCTATGTACATAAAAGTGGTTTGAGGTTTCAGCTACATTCTCTTCTTTTCATTTTCCACTAATTTCTGTCGACGGCTGTTCTACAACAATTAGTTTATTGTCCGCCCTGGTAGATTGACTGGATTATTTCTGTGTTCCGTCCCAATCCAAGTGCAGGAATATGTATGATTATGCCTTCGGGTATAAACGAGAGGGACACGTCTCGCTTTATATACTGATACCCCAAGATGAGTTGCCGCGGCAAACGGTTTGCGTTGGTTTGGGAAAGTTTAACACACAAAAAACGCATAAAACTCGGCAGAACGTCAATTTGATTGACTGAATACTGACAGTTTTTGTTTTATTTTCATAAATATCCCAAGGATATTTTTCAAACTGTAAGTTGATCAACTTTAGATTTACAACTGCGGAGTTGGAAAAAATAATATTGAAGAAAAAGAAATTTCAACTTGCGGTTTAACTCTCGAGTTGAGGTCAACTCTTAAGTTGGGCAACTTGAGAGTTTACCTCAAGTTGAGAAATAGTGAAGAAAATGGCCCTAAGGTTTCGTGTTTATTGTATTGTATTTTTGTATTGCTCAAGTGAAAGGATTCGTGGCAAGCCAAAATAAATCTTTTAAATTGCCAGACAAAAAAAAAAATTTCTAAAAACAGAACTTGTGAAGGTTGACGCTGAAAAATGGCAAAGTTGTGTCCAACACGTTGAGCAGGTGATTGAGCCAAAGATGTGGGAAATGGATGTTTTTACTGAAAGAGCAGTGGAAAATTTAGTTATAAACTTAAATGAAGAGAGTGGCAGCAGCAACCAGCAACTACTCGACGGGATGATAAAATGTTTTTTTTTTTTAATTCAATTTATTTTTTCTGCGATATGTTTTTCCGTAAAAAGAGATTAGGCCTTCTGGGGAACTCTGGGTGTGGAAAAAGATAGATTTATTTTTATTTGCATTTACATTCATTTTTTTAGATTTAGTTTACGACCTAAATTTTGTCTGTTTATGAAATCTAAATTAGCAGTTGGTAACCCTACTGACATTTGAATGAGAGAGAAGAGAGAAATATGCCAATTTATAATGCGCGATACGGCAACCATGGAAAATGCAAAAGCTTTATAAAAACAGAAATAGCTTATTGAAATCCACAAAAGTAAGAGTGAGAGGCAAACACCCTATCTTCCCTATACTGAAAATACAAACTGAACAGAGTATAAATTGAAGAACCATTTGGTTTGAATAAAGATTGATAAGAGCATTGAATTTGCCCTCGTAGCTAACAACTTAAAACGTAATTAGAAACTGGCGATTAATGTTGCTATACTATGTCCAATGAATATGTGCAGTACAGGGAAGATAGGACGTTTGTATCTTACTCTAACTGCAAAGGAATCGCATTTAGTTGTATGAAAGAAA
This sequence comes from Melangyna quadrimaculata, assembly GCA_949320155.1. Taxonomy (NCBI): domain Eukaryota; kingdom Metazoa; phylum Arthropoda; class Insecta; order Diptera; family Syrphidae; genus Melangyna; species Melangyna quadrimaculata. The sequence goes on along the minus strand of OX439483.1, from coordinate 63,872,678 downwards.
TAATTGTCAAGGGTTTCCGTACTGCATACTATAAGAATGCAAAAAGCTCAGAAGGGCTGCCATCTATGCTTTATTATTTACTTTAAAACGAAGAAATTCATTTTACAAAAATCATTAATTGAATTCTTAAAATGCAAATCCCAAAACAATTATATCTCGGATATGAAAATTACTTAATTCAAAATCATAAATGTGAAAATCTGGAAAATGTTAAGATTTTCTAAGTCAGAGTTTTTATATGTCAACTGAAATAAATTGGTCTTATCTTTTTCGACACCACCAAGCGGTAAGATAATAGGCGCGTGTTTTTAAGGGTCAATAGGCCTAATCCCTTAACAAAAAAAAAAAAACAAATTAATTCTTCAAATAAACAAAATATACATACATATTATCACAGGATAATAAAAAATATACCTAAGTAAGGTATGTGCATAGGTTCAATAGTAAAAGCAAAAACACAGTTTATCTAACACAGCACAAAAATAGGTTTGAACAACTATGTTTTTCGTTTCACAAATAGAAATCAAAACGATTATAAGTAAACGGAGTATATTATTACTTTCAACATCAATACAAATTATGGGCCAAATCGCACGCGCTCGAAAATCCACTCAAATAAACGCTTTTTCTTAATTCAATTAGCCAAATACTTTTTTAATGGCTTTTAATTTTTTCCAAACTACCAAGATAAAACCAAATCTATGAAACAAAAAAAGCAACCGGTAACAATTGTGTCTTCAAGTATCCTTAAAAGCGTAGAAAAAGTTTCCATCCTGAAAGCTCCCTTATAAAATTCAAAGAAAAATATGCATTTGTAAGCATTACCAATGTCACGGTAACTCTGATTTGATGTGCTTATTTTTGGCACACACAAACAGGATTGTTAAGAACCTGGTATGCAGTTTTTTGTATCCCCTGTCAAGAGATTACGAAGTTTAATCAAAATCAATATTTGCCCTATAGAGCAAGTTAGAATAATGAACTTAACATACAATTTTGAAAATCTATTTTTTTCTTCAACTTTAAACCTGGACTTTTATTTCCCTGTTATAAAAGCTTTTCTCTAAAAACATCGTAAATTATTTTTTACATATAAGAAAATTGTTAAATATAAAAATCAAAAATTAAAATTAAGAAATACAATATTAACATAAAAAAAATATACAAGTAACCTAAACTTGTTATAACAATAAAATATAGCTTGCCAAAACTTAAATGTGAAATCGTAAATTGTTATGCTAGAGAATTTTAATCTTAATATAGTTTTAAGGCTGAAATGCATTAGTTTTAGGCCCGTGACCACGAAAAGTGCAAAAAAAAAAAAATATAAAAAAAGTTTCTATTATCACTTTTTTAGAGCACCTGCATGGAGTCAGAAAAAGAAAATCAAGTATTTTTGAAAGAAAAAGTTTCTTTATTATTTTTACCAATAACTTCCACATAAAACTACTTTTAATATTTCAATAATCCATGGTAGTTAGTTCACCATTTAAATGATAAAAGTTATTTAATGCTAAAAGTTGAATAGAAATAATAATGAAGTCATACCTTACCTTCACAATGACATGACAATGTTCATTTATTTTGCTTTTTGAACGACTCAAAATTGACAATCAAAATTATTTTTGACAATGATGGTTACAAATGATAGCTTTAACAGATTTTCCTAAGTTAATTATAAGTTATTGAATTTTCGTCTAGGTTTAAGTTTACAACAAGAAAAATGATAAGAAAAATTAAAATAAGTAGTGTTCGGAAAACACCATGTTAATTAAAATAGTAAGTAAATGTACAATACAATTAGTACACAAGAATGCATTATGAGTTAAAAGCTCCTTTTTAGCACCCAAAATGTCCCCTACCTAAATTTAAGAAAAAATTATGTACATTCAAGTATTGTTATAAATTATGGAATAAATTAATGATTTAAAGTGCGGGCACTTGATTTTAAGCGTTTTTGAGAATTTAGACTTGATACGGAAATGACGCCTTCGATAACGGAAATGATAATGTACCAGTACAAAAATTTTCCTTTTAAAATATTCCTTGTAACAAGGGCCGTCATTTAACTAGTAAAGATAAACAATTTGTTACGTTTTCGCTTCCCCACCTATCTCAGTTTTACGGTCTGCAATTGCCTTTTAGGGGTTTTAAATGCATGCACAAAAATTTTTATGATTTGCAATAAATTCATGATTTTGTTAAGAAAAAACACATCTAAAGTCATTTCCGTAACCATTTTCTCATCGCCGTAACCTAATAAAGGCGACGGAAATGACGAAAATCGATGTTTTTTAACTTTTTAGACAAAAAATGGAAAGAATATTTTTTTTTTAATTTTCTATAACTAACTGCAATATAACTTCACAAGACTGTTACAAAATATTTTTTTTTTTACAATCACTTACTAAAATTACATGCACCTCAGGAAATGACGAAATTAATGAAACACGTGACGAATACCACCACTTACTTTAAAATTACACACGAAACTGATGTCCCACCCATTTAATTGAATATATTTCAAAGGAAGCATGAATGAGTTTCTTCATTTAGTCTAAATTCTATAAACTGACGGCCGTTAATTAGAATTTATAAGCATTAACATTTTTTACGGAAATGATGAAAATACATGGAGACACATGTTTGAAAGTTTGTAAGTTAATTGTTTCAAATAAATAAATTTAATTTTTAGGGAAGTTGTATTTAAGTACATTTTCTTAATCCTGGAACTCATAGTCAAATTAAAATGTATGCATTTAAAAACAAGCCAAAAATCCATTTTTCCGCGCTGAAACAAGGAGGAGACACGCGACGGAAATGACAATTTGACCATAAAAACAATAACTATTTTATTAGATATGTATTTGCAAATATTTAAAATTTAGAAATGGCCCAGTTAGAAACGTTGCTTTGGCTGTTATTGACTTCAAAATAAATAAGTTTTTTTAATTTGTTGAACCATTTTTGGTCGGGGCAAAGAAAAGGAGCTTTTAGTGGAGAATCACCCATATATAAATAAATAACTACACAAAATGATAATATAATTGAGACTTGGTAAGTTGCGTTCAACGCCGTCTGCATGTCACAAAGAGTACCCTGTATGTGATATCAATTTTTTTACGGATTTAGCTTTCAATGCATTTCCCTTAATAGAACACCACAAACAGCTCTAAGAAAAATTATTTTTACCAAATTATTTTATATGAACGAGCATACATAACACAATTTCAATAGAATAATAAAATATGTAAGTTTGTAAATTAAGAGGAAAATATTATTGATTCTTAATACTTATTTGCTCTATTTTGCAGATAAAAATGTTAACAAACCTGTGTTGTTTTTGTTGTTTTCTAAAATGGATGAATGTCGCCGTCAAAATGATATCATGTGCGTAGAGGGAAGGGCTTTTAGGGAACTAGACTTACCCATGGAATTAAATGAAATATTATTTTTACATAATTTGTTTCAGTAAAAGAAGAAGAATTGTGGTAGATGCACTTAAGCGGTCGCGCGAAAGAGAATATAAATGTTGTATAGCCTATCCGAGGGTTTCGGGTCTGGTGTCGAAATGTCAAAATCTGAGTATGCCAATCGATTTAGAAGGGTGGTATTACCTAGAGTTTTTGGGCCAGCGCTCTAGCACCAACAGAAACCGAGAAATTTCACTTCGAAATTTGACAAGTGTCGAAATGTCAAAATCGGAGTATGCCAATCGATTTAGAAGGGTGGTATTACATAGAGTTTCGGCCAGCGCTCTAGCACCAACAGAAACCGAGAAGTCAAAATCTGAGGATGCCAATCGATTTAGATTTAAAAAACCGAGAAATTTCACTTTTCAATTTGACAAGTGTCGAAATGTCAAAATCTGAGGGCGCAAATCGATTAAGCTGGTGGATTTTACCTCCTGTCAAAACCTACTCGACAATTGTTGACAGTACGAAAAATCACACCTTTCACTTTGACAGTTGATAGTTGGGGGGCAAGATGTCAAAAATCCGAAAAAACAACTCGTTTTCCTTTGACAGTTTACAGATAATGGCGAAAAGTCAAAAAACCGATGTCCCGGTCCACGCTCTAACTCCAAAAGAAAATGGACAAATTCGCACTAAAAGTCTTCACTATTTTAAATGTAGAAATCTATATGCCAACTTGACATGAATAAAATTAAATTATAAATTTATTTCGTTCTCGTTTGGTAGTCCGTAGTTATTAAAAGATCCTTTTTAGCACCCCAAAATGTCCCCTACATACATTTAAGAAAAAATTATGTACATTCAAGTGTTGTTATAAACTATGGAATAAATTAATGATTTAAAGTGCGGGCACTTGATTTTAAGAGTTTTTGAGACTTTGGACTTGATACGGAAATGACGCCTTCGATATTTTTGGTCGGGGCCACGAAAAGGAGCTTTTAGTGGAGAATCACCCATATGGAAAATCAGGAGTATAAGGATAATTTTTCTGAAACAAACATTTTATCTAAATTTTTAATAAATAATCCTAGCTACGCCTCTGTCTTGATTTTTTTTTCTAACCAAGTATTATTGTTGTTGTTTCTCGTTGTAAAGGTAGTTTGTTTACATTTTTCACCTACGAAGTAAAGCATTTTTTTTATAAGTTTCGATATATTTTATGCTTGATTTACAAACTTACATACTTAATTATTTCATTGCAATTGTAATATGAATACCCTTTAATATTAAAGTAGTTAGAAAAATTAATGTTATTGAGGACCCTTTTTCGTTTTCTCTTATGGGAAATACATTGTATGCGAAATTGAAAAAAAATTTATATCACATACAGGGTTCACGTTTTGACTGCTAGGTGCCGTAGTACCAAGTGTCTATAAAAACACAATGAGAATATTCTAATTAAACACACAGAAAATGCTTGGAAGCTTTAAAAAATAAGCCCCAGAGTACCATTGATAAATTGTAGTTTTAAGAGTAAATTAAATTCCGGCCTGATACATAGTTAAATACTATACGGAACGGCATTGAACAGTCAGTTATATGTTGGACATTTCAAAAATGATTTTTCACAAAAAACAGTCTTTTGGTTTTTTGAGAAAAATATTTGCTGGTTTTCTTCAAAATTTAGATATCATAATATTTTGAGTGCTGTCGTTCTTTTTATTTATTTTTTTTATTTCTAATAATAATAAATAATGGAAATTTAGAAAACACAAGCGCCCCTTTCATACGCTTTTGTGTTTCAGGACCTTACTAACAACCTCTAGCTTTTTGTCGGATCTCATAAGAACCATCCTTTACACGTCTGTGAAGTAAGCAGGGCATCTTGCACCTAGAGTAAAGGTACCAATGCAGTAATTTGCAATTTTTTGCATTTCCATTCCCGATTTTATCAAATAGTGGCTATAGTCGAGTGACAGCTGCTTACTTCACAGTGAAGTAAACAGGTCACATGGTGTATCTCGAGAACCAAGTATGCTTCGAATTTGCTATTTGCAGTAAAGCTCCAAACTTGCAGTTTTTTTTTTTTTTTTTGATTTCAAGAATAGGATGGATCCTTAATGTGAAAAAAATCATACTGCCCTGGTAAATTGACTCTGAAACTGTGAAGGACCACCCTTATGTATACATGTAAATGTGCTACCTAAATCTGGTAAATTTCCCAGCATAACGTGGTAAGTTAGAAATTTATTATTAATAACCACACCATCACACCTTAAAGTTTTCTTTTTAGTTCAAAAATATAAACATTAGGACCTAGGCGCTAAACAGCTTATTTCATTCTCAAAACTCTTCAAGAAGATTCGAAGCTTTGTTTTATCTTGTATCTAGTGTGGAAAAATTGGTTCTTAAAATCCATTTGTGACTTTTGTTTACGCATAAATCAAATTTCATGTGAATGGTGCCTTTACTATAAACATATCATGATGTTTTATTTATTTTCCATGGTAATTAAATAGAATTGGAAATGGTTAACAACGCAATTAGTATGAAGAAACTCTTGGTTGGAACTGAAATAATGGAGAATGACCTCCTTCCCACGAGAGGGATACACTCTATAGATGCACGTAAAATGAATAACTTTATTGTGCGGCAATAGCACTCTCCAGCCATGACGGACAACGGGATGGATGGCTCCATGAATCTCTTGTCACAATGAAGATGATTTTTTTTTTGTTTTGTGTTGTTTTACTCGTATGTTTTGTATCTCATTTCAGAGTTTTGCTGCGAATCTGAATCCTGATACCAATCTTATGGGGTGAGCTGGAATATGTTCGAGAAAAATATCTGTATCCGTGCTCTGCCTCCTCCCGTATGACGTTGCAAAATGTGTGTTGGCATTATTTAAATTACCATCACGCAGTTGCACAAGAATAATGATTTTACTTTATGGGATGTGAGGCTTGAGGCAGCTTCAACTGGGCCATCACTATGGGGCTCGGCTCAGCTCAGCTCGGATGGATGATGTGGTGCAGGTACTGCAGGGGCTAGGGAGTTCGAAATATGTCAGCCACTCGACGAAAAGGATGTACAAACATGTTCAAGTGCCTAAATGGAGGAAGGAACTGCTTGTGTGCCTGTAACAGCACATTGCAAAAAAAAAACAAAGAAGAGATATTAATGCATGCTGCAACAGAAGTAACATGATGCGAGTATGGATACTATTTATGTGCCTGCCTGCCTATGGTGTTGTTTTAGAGTTCTGATTTCGAGAAAGAGATACGTGTCCCTTACCATCATGATGGCTGGGGCTTAGAATGCTTTTCTATATACATATGTGTGGAAGTGGATACCAGCAGCAACAGAGTGCATTATTACATTGAAAATCTGATATATAGAAAGGTCTATAGAGACAGGCTTGTCGGGTCGGGTCGGGTTGGGCGGCCGGCCAAGCTGAAGTGGACTCTAATGAATGCGAATGCATATTAACGTAGCTCTGATCCCCACGTAAAACCAAATAAGACTTGACGCGCTGCAGATGCAAGCGATTGATTGGTGATGGTCTGGCGATGGCTATGGATGGCGTGCCCGCAAAAGGTCTGGAAGTAATAATGATTATGTGGGAGCCGGGAGCACAATGCGTTCGTTCCTTCGTTCGTCAATGTTCAATGGGTCTGTCATTCATCGGTCGATATGTTGATTGATCGCGTTTACCGATATAGGTACCATGTTTGCGTATAAGCTGATTGTGATGCATTATGTAAAACTCGTCGCAAAATGAACAAGGTTTTGTCTTCTTGGTTCTTGAAAGATAAAATTTTGTATATACAGTGTCGGACAAAACAAAAGCACTCAATTTTACTTGGGCTCAGCTAAATTTCTAAACTTGAATATATTTAAATGAATTTTATTTGGTTAATGTAGGTATGCGTCATAATGGGATGTCCATTTGAAGGGCATTTCTACTTCTGCGTATTGCAGCATGATTTTTTGAAGGACGCCATCATACACAAAACGATCCATTATACCATCTATTTTATGAATTGGGCCGTACTCTAGGAAAGATAGGAAATTTAATATGGGCAACCGGGAACAAATTAATTCATTAAATTTTATTACAGGTATCGAGGCAGAATTTTATCCTCAACAACATTATCCAAAGTCCCCCAAAATTCCCGCATTGGCTTTTTGTATAGACGCATTTTAAGAGGTGGAGAGGGGAGGGAGGCGGGAGTTTATCAAGCTGAAAAATTTGTTATAATGCAGTCTAATAATATGACACATTTTGTAGGGTGGTTTTCAATGCTGATTCTAATCAGACCAAAACTGAAAAGATACATGTATCATGTAGAAAGTTAAAGCCCTTTTTATGAAATGACGACTTTTTTTTAAGAACAACAAGTAAACTATTACCAAAAACCATTTTAAAAGAATGGGATATTAATGAAATTAAGTTTAAATGTTCCATTTGGCATATTTACCAAGAATCAAAAGAGTCCCCAAAAATATCTGTCGTGAAAGGGTGTTTTTTTGAGGGCGAGATGTAAGTGCGTCATTATTACCATAACATCAATGAATAAGTTTTGACACTGATGAAATTTGCTAAAAATACTATATATGCCATGGTTTCCAAGTATCAAAAGAGTCCATTAAAATAACTCGATCCAAACAGTGTTTTAGAGAGTTTATGTTTGACCTGCCCTATACGGAGCAAAATGTTAGGTCTTACGAAAAATTGTATTTTCGTATAGTCTAGATAAAAAATATGACATATGATATATGATTAAAAGGTATTTTTCAACGCCAAATCTATTAAAAGAAAAACCAATATGATACAAGCACCCTAAAAAAAGTTAGATTAATTTTGAAGCACAAATTACTGTTTTTTCCGTTAAGCAGGTCAAACATTACACCCCTAAAACACCCTTGGACCTTAGATATTTGTGCCAATATAAATTTAATATTTTTAGCAAATTTCATAAGTGTCATAATAGATCGTTTTGTGTATGATGGCGTCCTTCAAAAAATCATGCTGCAACACGCAGAAGTAGAAATGCCCTTCAAATGCACATCCCAATATGACGTCGATCCAAAACATTCCGCTAAATTAGTGCAAAATTGGTTTTTGGAAAATAAAATCAACGTTCTGAAGTGGCCGACACAGTCACCTGACCTCATCCCCATAAAAAAAAAATAATTGGAGTTTGAAGATCGCCAGATTCAACGTGATTTCTGCAAAAACAAGGATTTTCTTGTTGTTCTAACCGAAATTGCTTGGAAGTATCCGCCAGGAAATCATAAAGCACTTGATTGAGTCAATACCTGGTAGTTGTCAAGCATCAGTTATCAAAAACTGTGTAACTAATATATTTTTTTTTCTTTGCGATTGAAGAGCTAATGCATACCTACATTAACCAAATAAAATTAATTTAAATATATTCAAGTTTAGAAATTTAGCTGAGCAAAATATAACCAAGTGAAATTGAGTGCTTTTGTTTTGTCCGACACTGTATATACTATACATAGGTATATTGGAAGGAGTAGGAATTGTATAATAAGTAAGATTGTGAAAGAACAAAAAGAGGTCATTGGTTCTATATTAACTTAAGACAGGTATAAACAAATGCATTTAACAGACTACTTGATGCTCGAATAATAATTTTTGAAAGGTTAGTCTCAAGCCCAAGCAACTGATTGTTTGAGTTGTTTGAAGAGTTAATATTGATTGTAATGGTTTTGTTGACTGATTTTTACATGCCCCCTCCAATGGCCATGAGCGATGTCGATAGTCCAATCTACAATCCAATCCACAATCTGATTTGTATGGATATGTCACTCCATGGACATGGGTTTGTCCGACCCCATTGGATTTTTTGTAGTCATGTTCATAATCCTGCCATCATTTATGGCTATTGAAGGCGGCATGTTAGGAAAAGAGATTGATACCATAAACAAGGGGTTCTTTTTATTATATGAGTACGAAGTCATACTGCATCAAGGATAAATTGCATGGCATAACCTAAACATATACATAAGCATAATATGCGAAAAAAAGATACAGTATATAGGTTGGACCAAGAGAAGAAAAAAAAAATGCATATTTCTAAAAAAAACTAATAATACAAAAAGTGGGTGGATGCGACCAAAATTGGGTAATTTCCCATTGGTGCCCTTATTATTTTGTTATAAGAAAATCGCCAACTAAATAATATGTAGGTTTTGAAGTGGAAGATTTTTTTTCTTTTCGAACTCGATACTTTAATGACAACAAAAAATGTTTGTCGGTATTGTTTTTTTGTTGTTTAAAAAAAAATAACTAGGTCCTAATTTGTTCTTTCCAACAAATTTAAAGCCCCAATTTGTTCTTTATCTAATAAATTTAAAATCCCCACTAAAAACGGTTTGTTTTTAGAAAATTTTCATACACATACACATTTTATAAATTACCCATTTTTTAATTGTGATTTTAAATTAAACGGGATGTGAATAAATTGGAGCTTATTGATTTTTTATCTTTAAGTTATATTCATATTTAAATTATAAATGCTGTGAAATAATTAAATTATTAAATAGATAAAATTAAATTGTTTTTAAAAATTAAAGTTTTTTAAATAAATTAAAATTTGTTTTCTCTTTTCTATTCAAACCAACACAACATGGAGGCTTCACCACAAAGAAACTTTATAAATTCTTAATAATTTATAGGAAAAATTAATCTTGCAGTAGTTCCTTGTTAGTTCAGATAATCAGCACTATTGTGAGTTCCATCCGGAAAACATTTCGCCCGAAAATGTTTTGTTCGCCCGGATTTTTAAAAGCTTTTGTTGGTTTCACCCTCCATTTTACAACAAGTGTGTCCTCGTTCGCCACAAAAAATTAAATGGAAATCTTTTCGTCCGAAACTTTTAAGCCCGAAACTCACAATAAGGGAAGAGTGAAATGTAACAATAGGGCTGAAAAAAAATTTGGATGAATTTTTAGTAGGTAGTCGCAGTTTTTTTTTGATTTAAACCAAAAAAAAAAAATGAACGCCTGAAACGCACAAAATTGCTCTTGTGTGCTCAAGTGGCCTTAGTAAAATCTCAAAAATTGTATTGTACATGGATACTAAATAAAATTTAAAAAGCATATGAAATTGATTTTTGAACTTCTTAAGAGCGGTTTTCGAGAAAAAAGTTTAGTTTTTGTTTAGGTACCGTTATTTTTGGTTTTAGGACCAAGATTTTCTAAAGTTACTATTCTCAGAAATGCTAAATATACCCAGTTATACAAAAAAAAAAAAAATATAAAATCCTTTTCGAAATATTGAGTTTTCAGATTAAATTTTTTTTAATTTCCAAAAAAAAGTTTTTGTTAAAAACTGTGCATCTGCATAGAAAAATATTTTTAAAAAATCACCGGAACCGTTTTGAGACAGTCAAAAACCGAACAAATGGTTTGACTATATATACAGAGCAAATTCTTGCTTATCCTCAGTAATTTCATTTTGTTATAAATTATTTAACTAATGAGGTTTTTATATCAATTATTATCAAAATAGTTTGAGCCGTTTTTGAGAAAAATGTGATTTTTTTCTTTTGCTAGAAAATGTATCGCATGTACCTACCGTTATTGTAGGTCCTAAAAAAAATCAAACAAATGTGTGGGTACATGACTCACTCAACCAGACAACCACCCGCACCCGCATCATCCACAGACTGCCCAGCTAGTCAGTCTATTGGCTGGCGCCGCGGCGCGTCACCTGATCCGATCGAATGATCAACCGGCCGCTATGCACCACGAACTCCCACCCGAACCCCAGTCCGCTATCTTGCGATCATAGGGAAACGACCGACGAGAGGTGCGATGCAGAAGTAGCCGAAAATTGTCCTAGAGCCATTTCGTCGCGTTGAAGAAAGAGATCAAGTCTTTGATCTTTATTTCCGAAAGTTCGTTAATGTCGTCAAAAAATGCCCTTCCCAATGATTGTGCTCTAGCTTTGGCCAGAGTGGGGCATTTGCAGAGGAAATGAAATACTGTTTCCTTTTCCTGCTGGTCCCACAGCTCCGACAGTGAGTGTTGTGAGGTATGCCAAGCTTCGCTGCATGCTCTCCTATCGGCCAGTGTCCGCTACAGGTTGCAACGACCCTGGCTATGTCTTGTCTGGGTCTGCGTAATAGACCAGTTGTTCGGGGTTTATTATAGGTGGGCCAGATCTTCCTAGATATAATACAGTTTGATAAACTATACAACCTACGGTTTGGTTCAGTAAGAAAAATTGAGAAAATATTGCCCTTCACAACTCCTAGCGAAGTGAGCCATGAAGGGCTGATCCTTGCTTGGCCACCTCGTCAGCCCGTACATTGCCCCCACTGCCACTATGACCTGACACTCAGATAAGGGTGACATCGAGGTCAGTGTTGAGACTCGCAAGTACATCCTGGCATTGCTGGACCAATTTGGAGGATGAAGTAGCTGAATTAATGGCTTTAACAGCCGCCTGGCTGTCTGTAATAATAGCTGCATTACGGTTCTGGTTTGGATCTTCTTTTAGTAACTTGCAGGCTTCCCTAATTGCCAGTAATTCAGCTTGAAAGACACTAACAAAATCAGGTAGTCTAAAGGACCTAGAGACATTTAGAGACTCAAAAAAAAGATTCCTGCACCAACACCACACTCCATCTTTGAGCCATCAGTAAAGATAGTTGTGTCGAAATCTTTCGTCACGACGTCGTCTTTCCAATCCTTCCTGGATGGAAATTTAACTTTAAAACCCTTACTGATACTCATTGTAGGAGTGCAGAAGTCAGTGGGAGTCGAAAATATTTCTGTTGGAATCAAGTCTGTGATATTGCTGTGATCATATGGCTTGGCAAACCAAGAGTTTGATTCCTTAAGTCTTAATGCACTGCAAGATACTAGATATTTAATATGTAAATCAAGTGGTAGAAGGTGCAGAAAAACTCTTAAGGCATCAGTTGGGCAGGATCTTATTGCCCCTGTCGTGCCAACGCTAGCAGTTCTTTGAACCTTCCTAAGTTTATTGATGTTATATGATTTCTTGAGTGCAGGCCACCACACAATCGAACCGTATGTGAGGACAGGTCGTACCACGGCTGTGTACGTCCACAGGATCATCTTCGACTTGAAGCCCCACTTTTTACCAAAGGTTTTACTACAGGCATAGAAGGCTATGCAGGCCTTCTTGACCCTTTCGAATCCATAACTTGTCAGCTAGTATCCAAATATCAGATTTTATAGGAACATCAACACATGAAGACATGTCGAAATTTTCGATTCGACAAAAAGGCTTAATTAAAAACTTCCAATCGGAAGTTGAAAACATTATAAAACAACGGGAACACTAACAATATTATGCTGTAGCTTATTTAAAATCCAAAAATCTATTGTTAAATAAATCAAGTTGAATTTCGTCTTTTTATTAATAATTTGTTTTAAAACCTAAAATATTTAATCTTAAAAAGGTTAACAATTGATAAGAGCATTAAATATTTAAAACAAAAATACATAGTGCACTTTAGGGCCAATTTATTCACAGTCCATTAAAAACTGGATTGTTTCGTTTTAACTAATATAGATTTCACTAATATAATAGTGTCACTCAAAATACTTCACTAATTTCTAAATTCATTCACTCGCTTTTATATAGAGTTAAATAGCTTCTTTAAATTTGAATACTTTTTAAAAATATCCTTGGGAATGTCTTTTTTTTATTGTGACAGACGAACTATAAACTTAGCTCTTAACAAGGTTTATAAGCATCCTTTTATTTACTCTTGAATAGCGTTGACAATCAGTATGTGTTTGCTTATTTTTTGTTATCTGAAAGTGCGATATGTATAACCAAAACCGACAAAGTTAAAAATAACTTTTGCTGGAAAATCAAACGATGATGTTCAGAATATTTTTGATGCACTGAATCCATATCCAGCCCCTTAATCCTCTCTTAAGGTTCTTCCTATCAAAAATCATTGAAAAACTATTTTTGTCCACTTTTAAATTGGAGAATAAGAAAAAACCAAATGTTATACGGTCATTTTTAGGTCTGGATTCCTTATCAGTGCATACAAATCATTCATAAGTTGAATAGATTGTTTTTGCACCAGAAGATGTTTTAATTAAAAGGTGGATTTTTTCGTTTTCGCTAAAACTGATTTTAAATTAAATAAAAACAATTAGTTCGTGTGGAGAAAATGTTCTTAAAAATCGTTTAAGGAGGGTGAATAAATTGAAATATTAAAAATGGATCAATTTCTCATTTTTAATAGCGAATTTAGATTAAATGGAAAGTGAATACATTGGCCTTAAATCGTCTTTATTTTTATTTATTTACGTTATGTATATTTTTTTGATTGGTTTCAAAATCAATTTTTCCAAAAATATTTAGGGCCAGTTTATTCACAGCTAATCATCTTTAATCCATGATTAGTGGAGCTGGGAAATCCTCAAATGTGTTCGTTGATCAATTTTTTTTTTTTAAATTAAAAGTATGAGTTGCTAATCATGTATTTCACTAATCAGCCAATTTTGGTTTATTAGCGTTGTTTAATTAAAGCCTATGAAAGTCACATACTAAATTAAACCCACTGTGAACAAACATGACATTGTAAGATGTGTTTTTGTTTTTCAATAATTTGAATGGATTTCTACTCATGTTTCTCTTTCTTGTTTCATTCAACCCAACCTAAAATCGTTTATCGGTTAACAAAAATTGCGAAGGCTGAAGACGAGTTTATATGCAAGAAACGTTTTTAAGCCATTTTTTTGTTTCTAAACAACTGAATCCAACCCTGTTTTATCTTTCCAAAATGTTGGTACTCAACTTATAGCATTGTTACGATAATTTTCCTTTTTATAAAAAAAAATTCATATTACTAAATTCCCCCATATGACACCCTTCTACGTACCACCGCATGTTTAGATTCTGGCCTGTATTGTTTTTTTTTTTTTTTGTTTTATTAAATCTTTGCATGCAGTAACACTCCTTGAAAAAAAATATACATATAGCATTTAAGCCTCTTTTTTCGAGTGCATATAAATAAAAAATAAGAACAACATAAATGAACGCATATTTTATGTAGGGCTGTTTTTCGCGTTATACCTATTTTTTTTTTTTGACTGAAACAATAAAATCAACTAAAAAACGACGCAATAAAATTTATATAGAAGGAAAAAAAAAAATTAAAAACAAAAACCATATTCTCAAGAAGAAGCAAAAATTCTCGAGTACCTACACACTTGACAAGTAAGGGAATTTTACGAACGACGATGATGATAATGACGACAAGTTAACATGAGGAGCAACGTGCGAATATGCACTGGTAAATATCCATCTACATTGTAGGAACAGGGATGGATTTATGTGGTGTATCTTATACATGCCTTTTCTTAAGTTTTTTGACGATAGAGCACCCTGTTGAAATTGAACAAAAATGACATCATAATAATAACATCATAAACAAGGAATTTGCATAAAAAGCTTTATATTCAACTAAAATAAACTGTTAAAATAAAAAGCTTTGTGGTAAAGAAACTATGATGAAATTCGTATAAGTGGTTCCAAAAGTATTCAAAATACATTCATGTTCCAAAATGCAAATAATGGGATGCAGATTGAACGGTGTTGATTCGCCATTTTACAAAGCAAACAATTAAAAGTGTAGGTCTTGATGGGTAAAAATAAATAAATCGGGTGGCACAACGGCTCATGTAGAACCAGGGCCTAGTGACTAACAACTCGCAACCATTCCTGTGTGCGCCTGTCGACAGGAATGGAAGGGACCTACAATTTTATGCCGAATCCGAACGGCTAAACGAGAAGCACTTATTCGTGACGATTGATACTCTTGGAGGATTTGTCAATTCCTCGCAAGAGGCAGTAGCCCTGAAAAAGAAAACTTTTTAGTTTTTTAGGTGGACGAAGCTGGGAAGCAATCCAGCGTGACAGTCGAACGCACTAGCCATTACGCTACGGGCTACTACTTGATGGGTTGGACTGTTAAAATGGCTTAGTCAAGTCTTCCACCAATACCAGAAGAGCTGACGCACGATGATTCTCTTGCATGGTGTACACTATTTTTCAAAATACATAAATTTCCCTGACTTTCCATGACCAATTTCAAAATTTTCCCTGACTAAAAAATTAAAAAATATTTTTTCATGAGTATGGTGGTAGAAAATGTACGTATTTGAATGGAGTTAATTAAACCTTAGGCAAAAAGAACTCACCTTGTATTTTTCAAAGATCTATCTGAAGGCATACATTACGGATTGCATTGAAAGTGAAAAATAATAACTACATGAATTAAAAAAAAAAAATTGTTTAGCTTAACAAAAGGGACGACTATACCTATGCAATGTAGTTCATAGTAATGACCATTTAAATAAAATGCTTTTAAATCATACATCTTTGCGATATTACAATTTAATTATTTATTTTTTTAAATAAATCAAAATGTATTAATTTAGGTATGCAGAAACAGTATGAAGAAATAATCGTACCTGAAATATAAAGTTCGACGCGTGGGTTGAATCTCACAGTCAAATATAACAGTTAGTTTTTATTTTGTGTCTTTTATTGGCCGCGATCGGAAACCTATGCGATAGCCTATCTAAAGGTCGATTCAAATGCAACGAGTTAACGCGACGAGAGCGTGACGTGATTCGCTGCCATTTTTTTCTAGTTATAAAATCGTTTCCCAATTCACAACGCGACGAGTTTTTTTTTACGACGAGTTTTTTGGTAGCGTTAAATTATTCTTGCTGTATAGTGTGCGTTCAAAATAATGAACAAAATCAAACTGAAATTACTTTTTTTATTTAAATATTATGTAATTATAATTTAAATATTATAAACTGTGTCCATAGCTGGGCTAAGAAAATCATTTTCGGCTTAAAATGCAAAGAAATTAAAACAAAACAACATTATAATATTGTCAACACAAATAAATCTATAAATATAATTTCGTTGTTAACAACATTTTTTTTATTTTTTGTTAATTTACACTTATCTGTTGTTTTCTTTATTCTTTTCTACAATTTCACAAAATTCACCATCAGTCAAATATAAAAAAAACAATACAATTGAAACAGACCGTGGTTTTTTTCAATTTTCCCAACTTTGGCGTGACGACGAGAAACGTTTCATTGTGCATACTCTGGCATTTCCTCGTATACTTATATGGTTTGAAATCGGTTCGACAATACTACGACGAGTTCTCGTCGCACTCACGTTGCGTTTTCTCGTCGCATTGTGAATCGATCTTTACTTAAGATAGATTCGTATCCATATAGGTTTTTGAACTGATTGGTTATTTTTGACATTTTGCTTGGGAAAACAAACGTACATATATCTAACAAAATTTTTCAGATAGCATGAATAGCTATCCAACAGCAAAAGATGTTTTTTTACACGGGATTCCAACAGCACGAACCTATCTGGATAGCTCTACATAGGTTTCCGATCGCGGCCATTATTGTACGAAATAACTCAATAATATGAAGTTAAGTTAGTTGCGTTTCACTCATTTTTTTTTTTGACATATTCACAGGTATGGCAAAAGATGCGAAATGAATAATTTTAAATAGAGAGGTACTCAAAACGAAATTTTAGACCAGAAAAAAGTGCAAAAGGAGTTCAGTGAATTTTTAAAAATTGATATAGAAAGAATTCCCTGACCTCTTCCCGAATTCCCTGACTTTCCCTGGCCAAATTTTGTTCTCTGACTTTCCCTGACTTTCCAGTTTCGCGGACACCATGTCTTGGGTATTATACCTTTTTATAGAAGAAGAGCATTTTAATAGACAATTTCATAAAACAAACTGAGTATAAAATATTTTTGGACAGCTTCGATAGTTAAGAGTAAAAATATAAAACCCGGTATTAAAAAAAAAACAGTATTTTTATTTACTTCTGAAAATCTTAAAATAATTATATCACTTGAATGACATTTGGTAAAAGAAATTTTTTTGTAGAATGTTACACAATCTGAAAGGTTTGGGGTTTATGGGTAAGACTGCAAAAACCGGTATTTTCGACCAAATTCATTGGGAAAATGTGTCATAACTTTTTTGCAGTCACAGAATGTTTTAGTCTTCACAAACTAAGATCTGAAATTTTTTTATAGATTGACACAAAATTCATTGTTTGAGGCTTATGGGTAAAAAGCAAAAACCAGTATTTGTTACCAGATTCTTAAAATATCTTGTAATGAATAACACGTTTTGGGAGAAAGTGTCATGTTCTTTTTTTTTTGTATAGCACGTTATAGTCTACGAATTACTTTTTAATTAAATTTTAAATAACTTCGTATTTTAAGAGTAAATAGCAAAAACCAATAGTTTTTACTTTTGCTCAAATTCGTAAAATATTTTGCAAAGGAGAATTTGTATAGGAAAGTGTCATAAACGTTTTGGGACTTTTCATAGTCTACAAACTCATCAGATGTTATTTTTGGACAACCTCGACTTTTTGTGTAAAAAAATAAAAACCGGTATTTTTGGATCTAGATTAAATTCTTAAAATAATCACATACTTTGATTGGTAACACTAGGTAAAAGAAATTTTTATATAGATTCTCACACAATAACGATTTGTGATTTATAGTTAACAAGAAAAAAACCCGTATTTTTGAACAAATTCTTAAAATAGCTTCTAACGGATCACTCGTTTTGGGAAAGTAAGATGAAGTTTTACAGGTAGAGCAATTTATAGTCTATAAACTAAGCATTGATTATTTTTTGTATAACTTCGCCTTCTAAGAGTAAAAAGTAAAAACCAATATTTTTAACTTTTGATCAAAATATTTAAGTATTTTGTAACGGATGATTTGTATTGGAAAGTGTTATGCCCTTTTATACGTAAAGCATTTAAGAGTCTACAAACTAAGCAGTGATAAATTTGGGACAACATCGCTATTTTAAGAGCAAATAGTAAAAACCAGTATTATTGCCTTCCGATCAAATAGTTTGAATATTGATATTATTTGGGTGATAACACATGGTAAAAGAAATTTTAAATTTTCTTATGGATTGTCACGGTTTGGGGTAAAAAGGTAAAAACCGGTATTTTTGCCCAAATTCTTTAAATATCTTGTAACGAATCACTCGTTTTGGAAAAAAGTGTCATGAATTTTTGTAGGTAGGGCATTCTATATCCTACAAACTTAGCATAGATCATTCTACCCATAACTTCCCCTTCTAACAGTAAAAAAACAAAAACCAATATTTTGTCTGTTTGTTCGAATTCTTAAAATATTTGAAACGGATAATTCGAATGGGAAAGTGTCATGCCCTTTTAAGGATAAGGCATTTTAAAATCTACAAACTGAGTAGTGATTAATTTTGGACATATTCACACTTTTAAAAAAGTAAAAAGTAAAAACCAGTATTTTTGGCATTTAATAAAATTGATTACATTTAAATGGACACTTTAAAGAAAAAGAAAGCTTGTATTTCCTCTACAGAGATTAATTATTAACAAATTTTACATGTTCTCATACATCGATATCATTCACCGTTTAAAATTTACGTAAAAACCATTATTTTCGTCATCACCGGCCTATCGCCGACAGACGCTGTGACGAATACTACTTTTATTGACTTCTCTACACTCCATAATAATTGTAATGTTAAGTTTGTTAAAAAACTAAATTTTTTTAATCAATCCAGGGCTCGTTGTTGGAGGGGCCCTAAACTAAACAAATGCGGGCTCGTATTTGGCAACATATGCTATGCATTTCGAAGAGGATTGCAGAAGAGGAGCCATATTGGAGGAAGAAGAAAAAGAAGAAGAAGCACAAAACGTTTTTGTCGACGTCGATTTGAAGAAGCTCTTGTTAATTTAGTCATATACAAGTGAAAATGATGGCAACGACGAGGACGAGGACGAAGACAACAACGCTGATAATGACGACTATACGACATTCAAGTTATTTGCAGAATTTCGCACGTTTTATTGCGAGTAATGCTCCTTAGAAGTAGTGATAGCTCTAGAGGCAGGATTCATATATAATACGTCTGCTTCTTAGGTTGGTGACTTCGTTCATTAGCCAGGACAGGACAGTACAGTTTAGATATACAGTCCGCAGTACTACGGGCCACCATACTTACAAGTAATGGACACACATCTCGTACTCTTTTTTGTTTTAACTTTTTTTTGCTCCTCTTTTATTAATTTTTTTCTTTTCTGGCATTCAATATACTCATAGTAGGAATAAACCATGTTCCTGGCTTGTGGCATTGGACACGCGAGAGGGACTATCTGTACAATGAAAACGAGCACTCGACAGGAGTCCGTGTGATGTTCTCGCGGGGGAGTCCATTAGTCGTGACCAATGTGGAAATGCATTAACTATGAAGGTGGCAGCGCAACCAGCGCACAGTGGATCTCCTCCTCGCTATATGGAAACATATATGGATGCGGATTGTCTGGTGATGTGGCGATTCGATTCAACCACGTTTTTCACCATGAAAAGTGGAATATACGTGGTATATGTTGATGCAGTACTTTCTGTGTGTTTTTTTTTTTTAGATATATTTGCGGAGGAGTTCGTCGAGTAGCGTATAATGGCAATGGACCGTGCACACTTTTATATATTTTCACTGCTGATGTGTGTGCGGAGCTGGTTAACTATATAACATGATGTGGGAATAAACTTACATTACATTTTGTAGTGAATTTAAATTGGAAAATGGTAAAGAGATTCAAGTGTTGTGTTGTACTTTGAAAACATGTTTTCCATATATGTATGTAGTTTCCGTATTTAATTGCATTTTATGTGGGTGTGGGTGTATGTTGTTTTGTTAATAACTTTAAACTTATAGCTTTCCTACTTAAACAAAAAAAAATTAAACAAGTACCTAATTCTTTACTCTTTAAATAGAGATGAATTTGAATTGAAAACAAACAACGGCTTATTACGATTTTTTATTTTATTTTATTGTTATTTTATAAACCAAATGTATTGAAAGTAAAAATTTTGAAAGAATAACAAACAAAACCTCGAAACCAAAAATTTAGAAGTCATATCTAATTATCTAAAAAAATGAATATTCTAAATCAACAACATCTTCAATTGAATCTGGGTTGAATCAGGTGGTTTATTTCCATTTTTTTTTTTTTTTTTTTTTTTTTTTTTGAGCAAACAAACCAGAGCTTCCTCATCACTGAAAACAAAATTGAATCTTGTCATAGGAAAAGGTTGCAGTGAAGTTCTGTTCGAAAGCCGCACCTTAGTTCTTATATAAATTAAGAGATATTTTAGGCTAATGAGTCAATTTGAGTTAATTGTTAAATTGTGTTTTTATCAGGAAACTTATTGAGTGGTAGTTATTTTTTCTAGGAATGCACATCAGTTTACCCTTGTTCACAACATCAGAAGTAGGTAGTATCAAGAAAACTGTTTCTTTTTTAGCCGCACTACCCGAATGTGGAATTCTTTACCTGGCTCTATTTTTCCCTTCCATTTCGATATTCAAAAGTTCAAAACCAATGTGCATCGGTATTTTCTCTTTAATCCTTCCCTATTTTCCTAACGCTCGCAATGAGTTTAATTTAACATTTTAGAGGGTATCAAAAACCCCTTAAGTGCGCGTACTGTATAAACAAAAATTGAATGTTTCTAATTTGTATCAAGCAATTGAAAATGAAACAATAGTAGAACGATCTATTTAGAAGGTATACTGGTCAGCAATGGAAAATTAAACAAATTTGGCCGAACTTTGCATTTTTAGATGACAAGATATTTTTAATTTAGTGTGTATAGAGGGGAAGGGGCTCCAAATGACCGCCATCTTTGATAAATGAATATAAAATATATGAATATACCGTTACTCTCCAAAAAAAAAAAAATTCAGCTTATATTTTGTGGAAAAATTAATTGTATACAGAATACCTACAAGAACACTTTTACCGTAGAATTGAAAGTATAATTGTTGTACCAACATAATTAAACAACAACGAACACAAAGGGCTATTGACATCATAAATTTAATATTTTTAGCTTATTTCATGAGTTTTAGAATTTATTCATGACTCATGAGTGTAAGCTAAAAATCCTGCACTTGTCTCTCCCGCTAAAAAAAACACCCTATTATCAAAGATATTTTTAAAGACATTTTGAATCTTGGTCGCCATGCTTAATCTAACATTTATTTGTAGGATTTTATTTATATAAATATTAATTCAGCAATACTAGTTCTGTATGTATTAGAATTGTCGTATTTATTAACATGTCTGTCAAGTAAGCATTACTACTTCAAGAATCTAATAATTGGATTAATTGTCTTGAATTTGTCGTGCAAGAAAAAAAAATGGACACACCTATATTTTAAAAATTAACCCTGGTTAATTCTAACTTGGCAGTCAAGTTAGCACTACCCGGCTGGAAAAATGCCAAGTTTCTGTCTAGTTTGGGAAAGACCCTTCTTAGTTTTCAGTGTGTTAATATAGACAAGTAAAACTTAACAAGCCCCTGTTGGATTTCACTACCAAAACTTGTGACCAGGAAAACTTTTCAAACACTCGTAAGGCAATCTCTAGTAAAAAGTAGTTTGACACGTTTCGGGACCCCATCAGGAAAGTCTCTTGTACACCAGAAAAACAAATTTTATAAGCACCATGCAATTTCAGCATCATACGACACTTTTCCTCTATTTCCTTTGTCTTCTTTTTTGTATCACACTTTACTATGGGTGTGAGACATCTGTATATAGGATTGTTCAATGCGGCAAAAACTGTTGTAATCCGGTTCTATTCTGTATGTATTTGATATGTAATATTAATATGGAATGAAACTTATTCACTTTCGACATTGAATTTTTTATAACGAGTTAGCCCAGTGGGTTGGTAGCGCATTAGACTGATAATCAGAAGATCGCGGGATCAAGTCCCACATAAGCCAGCTTTTTTTTTTTGCCTGACGAGGCGAAAGGGTTCATAATCGCCAAGGCCCGTGTTCTAGCCTTTGCTTAATCTTGCTATACTCTGTTCAACAAAAGTTGTCTGTACAGGGGAGATAGGACGTTTGTATCTCTGTCTGGTCGCATTGGCTTGCATTTACCTATTTCAAGTAAAAGCTCTCATAGGGTTTCCGTACTCAGCATTATATCTCACCTTATTTAATTCTGTTCTCAAAAGCTTGAAAACAGAAAGCTATTTTATAAAAACCACTGAAAAGGCTCTTTTGTATTGCTTTCAATGGGTAACTCTGTTGGAATATATATTCTTTTTAGCTCACACAGCCAGAGAAGAAAAGATTATATGATCCTGATCAGTGTGCTTTGGGCATGCAATGAGGACGGTCATGGTGGAGTGTACGATATTTTGCAGGGCATTACAACAATAATTCCTGTACTTTGTTCAGTTTGTTAGAATCTTTTTTATTGGCTGTTTTCTCAATTCAATGTCGTGAGAGTATACACAGGCGCCACTGCTTTGAGAAAAGCTCGCCCATAAGCCCTGTACTGACAATTTTTTTTGAACAGAGTGTAGTGCCTTGCAAGAATCTATGTAAGAATCTCTAGTGCCTAATCGAAAACTAGATTGTTTTTCTGCGTGATGGGTATGCACCCTCAAAAATATTCTAAAAAAAAATGCCAATAATCGTCGTGAGTTTATCGTAAATTTGTCGTGAAAGAAAAAAATTTGTACCACTTTTGTTTTCTAAGAAAAAAACAAAAACTCCCCTAACCCTCAAAACCCCATCCGCGCAGAAAAACATTCTTGTTTTCGATAGATCCTGGCAAGGCCCTAGCAAGGCTGAGTAATGGCCAAAACTAGGGTCTTGTCGATTATGAAGCCTTTTGCCTCGTCAGAAAAACCGCTCTAGGCTTCGGACCATTAAATACTAGATTTGTTCATATTTTTGCTAGAAACATTAAACAAGGGTATTTTAGTATCGGTTGTGATCCCATAGTAAAATAACTCAGATCTAAAATAAAAACCTGAATAATAAAAATAATAGCGCAAATTTTTATGAATTTAATACGATATTAAAGCAAATTTAGTATGATACTGGGCATTTTTGTAAACTAATCTTAATATCATATTATTTGATTTAGTATCGTGTACAAAATGCGCTAAATCTAAACTACAACCATCTGGTATTAATGAAGCGGGGGGGGGGGGGGTGGTTGAAAATAGAGATTTTCGAAATTAAATACCTATATGATTATCTTGGTAGGATTTGCAAGAGCGTGAGAATTTTAATTTTTTTTTTAACCATAATTGATCAATTATAATAAAAGTTAAAATTTGTATTTATCAATTCATCGATTCAATTTGTTTAGTTAAAATTTTGCATATGTATCAAAAACGATAGTGCTTAGTCTGATAGGATGCCGAAAACGTCCAACAAGTTCTTACTAGCGAGAACCTAACGAGAGTATGAAACATTTTCCTCGTCTTAATTTAACTTAGTGAAAACTTGCAAGGGCTTGACGTATATTTGACAAGTTTTCCTCGTCTAGATTTTCCCTAAAGAAAACTGACTAGTACCATGTCAAAACTAGACTAAAAACTGGGCATTTTTCCAGACGGGCATTTTTTGTTTTGTATTGTAGTTCTTTTTTATATGAAAGGAGAGTGCCCAAAACAAACCCATATATGGTTTGAAAGGGGGCATTGACTGTAGATATCAAATATGAAATTATTTTCTTTAAAAGTTATCCCCGGGTCTGGCTGTGACAATTTATTTATTTTTAATAGCAAGGTGTTTCTTCATGTATACAACATTGCTAAGGGCAGTACAGAAAAGAACAGGTATTGATTAAAAACATACTTACATATCTACTCGGCACATGGTTATCCAAAAAAGTTTCTTAAAACAAAGTTTCCATTCAGACTAGGCTTCGGAAACTATTTTTCGAAAAAAACTGATTTTCATAAGGCAGTGCTCAAAAATACAAGGTTTCGAAAAAAAAATTGTTGCAAGCTTGGCGGACGCTAGTATTTTTTTTTTGGAATTTAAGGTAGCAACAGTATAGGAAGGTATATGAGGAAATACATGTGCTTGAATGTTGCATTCTTTTAATACGAAAATGTGTTAACTGTTATAAATTGGTACATTACTAGTCTCGTCGATGTATTAAAAGTACTCTTATCAAATCAACTAACAAATTCCGGAATAAATTATGAAAACAAAACATTTCGGAATTTTACAACTGCCGTTGAAAAATTCTTAGTTTTCCCGTTTTCGTTTTCATTTCGAAGTTTTAAAGTTTCATATTAAGGACAAGGATGTTCAAAAGGGTAGTTATGTGCATTCAAGAGGACACAAGCGTCCACAGGTTTTTCTCAAAACCCACCTCTGTCTACCAACTCCTACTCTCACCTCCTAGTGGTGAACATCGGGTGTCTAGTACCTCAGCTGGAGACGGGGTTTAAATCCCCGTGGAGAAAAACGAAGTAAGTAAGTATAAATGATTTATAAGTTGTTCTTAATTCTTACGCACATACTATTTTCTCAAACTTTTGTCCGGTATGCTGCTACAATCACCTAGCATTAAAAAAAAAAATTGAAAATTAATTTAAAAAAAAAACCTTTGGCAGACCAAATGAAACTAACAGACCTTTTATGAAGATTTGGAAGTGACAAATACAAATAGTATGTGTTTTCTGCGAATATCCCAAAAATGATGTGCTGAAAATCGTTGCTGACCTTTACCCTTTAACCATTGATTACAAAATTATTTTTGGCTGGCCAATTTCTGAAACTAAGTTACTGGACAATATAGAGAAATGAAGGTTTTTAAAACTTCTTTTAATGATTTTTAAATTTTTTAAAAAATTCGAATTTTAAATGAACCAATGAATTAATCAGCTTACTTGTTTGCTAGGCGTTAATTTGGTATAGGTACTTTTTTTTGACCTCACGAGATAAAAAAAAATTGGAAAAAGTAAAAAAAGTAAAAAAAAAAATAAATAAAACGACAACCTCAAATTATTGTCCACGTAGAAAAAAAAGTTCAGATGACAAATAAAAAATAATTTTATTTTCAACAAATTTGATTATGATAAATTTTCATTTCAAATCAATTCGCGTTTTCCAAAATGGAGGATTTCCCCAGTGTTATGACGTCCCGAAAAACAGGGCTTTAGCTTTTCTAATAGCCCTCTTTCAGGAATACAAAATTCAGCCGTCTTATATTTTGTCCCATAAAACTATTAGACCGAGAGCCAACGACATAAAAAGTCAAGTCATTTGCGTAATGTTGAAACCCAAACCAAAACATAGCTCTGGCAGGGTTAAACCAGGATTACCTTGTCTGCCTGCCGATACTCTTGCCAAAGGGGTGGGATGGCGGGTTGAAAATGGAGCTATTCTTAATTTTGTATCCGCGGTATTATCACTCCAATTAATTTTTTGAAAATATATCATGATGCTCTGTCATTTTCCTTACTTCTAAACACCTTGATTTTGATGATCCGACTAGGAGAACTCAAGATATAAGCTTTTTTAGCGAGCCTTATATTTGTTTTCTTGGAGATTTTTTAAACGCAAAAAATCAACAAAACAAAGTCTCCAAAAAAAGTAGATTATGGTTCGTTTAAGAAGCGTTCTAAAAGAGTTCTACTAGTCGGATCATCAAAATCAAGGTGTTTAGAAGTAAGGAAAATGACAGAACATCATGATATATTTTCAAAAAATGAATTGAAGTGATAATACCGCGGATAAAAAATTAAGAAAATCTCAATTTTCAACCCCCACCCCTTCGTCAAGGTTATGGGCAGGCAGACAAGGTAATCCTGGTTTAACCCTTTCCAGGGCTATATTTTGGTTTGGGTTTCAACATTACGCAAATGACTTGACTTTTTATGTCGTTGGCTCTTAGACTTATATGGTTTTTTGACTAATTTTCCTATACTATAAAATTTGAAATGAGTTGAGGAGTTTAAGCGTTTTTCAAGATTCAAATTATTTCTGGAATTTGATTTTTTTTTTCACAAAATTGTAGAGTTAGTTTATAATGAAATATGGTCCAATTTTGAGAATGAAAAATATTTCAGAAAATGTCGGGACTTGATGCGGTGCACCGCGCAAAGTCCTGAAGCAATGTTTTGGAATTTGACTTAGGAGGTAGTTTCAGTAGCTTGGTTGTATCCATCACAGTACTTTCAATAAGAAGTCAAGTTAGGATTTTTTTTAACCCGCAACACTTAAAATAACACGAAAAACAAACTTATGCATCTATTTTAAAATGCAAACCTTGGGTTTTTAAGCCCAGGGCCGCGAGCTAAACTGAGGAGGGGGGGTTAAAGTTACCTATTTTTAGATTTTCGTGAATTATTCCACAACCTAACATGTTAGCGGAAAAGTCTACACTACTTAATTAGAGACAAGTTATAAAAGTTATGTTCATAGTATTATAAAAGTAAAATAATTTACAAACATTAAATTTCTAAGGAAATACATTTTTTTTTTCGATATTTCTACTCCCGCATCTCTATTGCTTCCAGCAAAACTATGAAAATAACATTAGTTGGAAGGGAATTTAATTTTCTTTCATTTTGTCGTATTGACTTTGCCTCTATTATGCTAAGTTTCTGAAATATGGAAGAAAAACTACAAAAGGGGACCTTTACCCCCCTCTCCTGTCTTAGGCTTGCGGCCCTAGGCTGGGGACTTTGAT
Organism: Melangyna quadrimaculata; assembly: GCA_949320155.1. Lineage (NCBI taxonomy): Eukaryota > Metazoa > Arthropoda > Insecta > Diptera > Syrphidae > Melangyna > Melangyna quadrimaculata. The sequence goes on along the minus strand of OX439483.1, from coordinate 63,845,631 downwards.
TATGTTATTCCTTAGGGTCCCTTCTACCACTATCACAGTACCTTGGGTGGCTTGCTTCGCAGGTTCAAAGAAATTATTCATTCATTAACCTCAAGTTCAAAGAAACACTACTATCACATACTACAAAGTATTATAATAACAAAAATCAAACAAATTGTCGTCGTCAATTTCAATTTTCTCAAAAACTAGGAAACATAGAACCATTTAGTTTCCAGTTTTAAATTAACAATTAATAGGGGTAGTGAACAATAAAAGCCAATTTTGCATTTTATTTCACAATTTAAATAAAAAAATCAAAAACGAAATTTTGAAAGTTTTTTTTTTAATGTTGAGTTTGAAAGTAATTTTTACAAAAACTATGGACAGCATTAACGTGATTTGAAAATAAAATAAAAGAACGGAGTTCTGGCTTTCAAGAAAGGTAATTTTTTGTTGTTGTAAGTGTTGCCGTTGTTTTTTAATATTATTTAAAAAAAAAAATGCCCCTACTCTCTAAAGGGGGGGAGTTAGAACCCCCCTCTATGGCAAATAAATTTTGTTTTGTGTTCCTCTAAAGAAAACGTTATCACTTTTTGGCGCCATATGAAAACAACTCTTGCTATTTAAATTTTACCTATAGTTTCGGATAAACAGAGAAACAAGGAATTTATAACTCTTTTCTTAGCTTCGCGGCATGATAAAAAAAACAGTGAATGAATGTGTATTAACGTTTTTTGTTTTGTCCAGATAAATTGGTCAAAAAACATTCAATATCTAAAGCGTTCAATACACGATACAACCCATCGTACCGATTTGAATTGTACGGATATCGGTAGCGATATCGCACGTGAGCACACACACCATACGATTAACTCGCGATTTCATCAACTGTCAAAAAAGTTGTTGCTATATTCGGGAATGTAAACATTCCAAAAGCAAGACATATCAAGCTGTGAATTTCAATAAATTCCAACCAGAATTTTTTGTCTGCTAATGAAAACATTTTTCTCATTCATATGTGTTTACCTACTAGCAGCGAACACAGAAGCTTCGGCTTCAACGGTCGTACAAACGTAAACAAACGGTACGATCCCCATCAAAGCAGTCGCACGCTACCTCTTGTTTTCGCTCGATAGCATTCGACCATGCGATTTCGGTACAGCGGATACTTCGGTTTACACACACGATACAATCGTCGCATGCGATTCAACTTTTGCACGATAATCGGTACAATAATTGTATCGTGTATTGAACGCTTAAGACAATAGCAGGCATCTCTTTTATTATTGACCCTAGAAAAAATGTGAATATACATTTTTATAGACAATTTAATTGTCTCTAATTAAGTAGTATAGACTTTTCCGCTAAGATGCTAGGTTGTGGAAATATTCACAAAAATCTAAAAAGGGGTAGCTTTATCCCACCCTCCTGAGTTTAGCTCGCGTCCCTGTGCTGGGGACTTTGGGTATGTTATACCTGGGGGTTACCCCTACCATATACAAAAATAATCCAGAGAGCACTCTTTTTTGCATTTATTTTATAATTTTGAGTCTTCGTTGACTGGGCTATAAAATATATGTAAATCAATTTAAAACACTTCAACATTTGTTTTCTTTCAGATCGTCACATAAATAATGTCTACATAGGTACCCATCGCAAATTAAAAAACAAATCATGTGGACGCGGAATATTCTTTGGCGTTGAATCTCATGTTGCTCTTCATCACAGAAGATGATAACTAATCTACTATTCTAAAAAATACCCAAAATTTATTACCTTTTCATAATTTTTTAGTTCCAATCTGCAAAAAATCAAAAAATCAAAAAATCAAAAAAAAAAAAAAAAAAAAAAAAACAAAAAAACAAATGGGATATGTTCACGGGATGTATGACTTTCACAACACTTTTAAAATTTAATGAGACGAAAATGAGTTTTTAGTATATAAGGGTGTTTAAACGCCTGTTAAATATAAAAGTTGGTGAAACCAAAAATCTAAACTATAGTTTAAGACAATTTTGGCTCGATGAATACAGACCGATTGAAAGCTTTTCGAGCTTAAAGCAAAAACATTTTTTTTTTAATTTTACCTGCTGCTGGTTCTCCAAATTATCATAAAATCTATGGGTTTTTTGCCAAACTTGTTAATGATTTTTATTTTTAGTATTGTTACAGTCATTCAAAAAATATATTAAAACATCATGTTTATTACGCATGTTTTCGAGAAAATTGACACCAAAGTCAAAAAATTAGCATGGGCAGGAAAAATGGAACAGACTAAGAACTGAATGTCCTAAAACTGAGAAAAGATATCAAATTTATTTTAACGCAGTTACAAAGGCTGGTATTTCTTCGAAAAATAAAGGCCTAAACGAACCGTTACCGTCATGGGTCAGAGTACACAAAAGTTAGACTTTTCTTAAATCCCCGATAAATGATTAATAAAGTTGGAGATATGCCCTTACTGTAAAACGATTTTTTTCTTAGAATATACATAAGAATCATGACCTAAAATACTATTGACGAATTAAGCGACATCCTGTATAGTAATGAAACTAAGCAAATTGCGGAGAAGAGAAAAATTCATGTAAAATCACAGTAAAAGATTTTGTTTTGCTTGTAATTTAGCTATGGTCTTAATCTGCATCTAAGGCGCCAGTAATAGCTTTCATTGAAATCCATCATTGAAACACAAATCAGTGAAATGGTGGAATATTTTCTGACAAGTCGGTTAGAGCTATCATGAAATTTTCTTTCATTGAAAATTCCATTCCCCATTCAAAAAAACAACTTTGAGGTTAAAGTCGATCATTGAACGAAAAACTGACAGACGAGAACAGGAAGAGAAAGGAACGCATTTCATTGGAACGAATGTGTTCCACTTTTGGGAACAAAATATCAGCTGTTCATTGAAAACGATTTTCATCATTGAAAAACAAAAAATGATTTTATATGAAAGTTGTAAAGAAAACTAAACAATTTTTTGACTTAAAAAAATATATAACTGACAACCATCATTTTGGTACCAAAACGCCATCAGTTTTATTTGTTTAAGTGCATCAAAATTGAAAGACAAAATTTTCAATGATGGTTTTCAATGAAAGCTATAACTGGAGCCTAAAAGTAAAATATATTTTTTTCAATGAAACTACCTGGCGGCCGGCGCGGCGGCGCAACGTTTCAAATATGAACAATATTACAACAAAATTAGAATGAAGGCCACAAAGTTTACACAAAATTAAATTTTGTGATTTATATTTTGTATTCGTTCAATAATTAAATAATGTACATAGGTATGTAGAATCATTCCACAATGAGTATGAGTACCTTTCATATCAGTGATTACAACTTATTCTACAAAAGTTGATATTGTTGTAAAAATAGAAAAGTGTCAAGCATTTTAAAATAACAAAAACAACATTACTTCTCAGACTATTAGAAACTATTCTATACCACCATGAAAACAAAATTCAACAATATTGTGATTAAATCTCGCCCCCAGTCTTCGCGTGAGTTTTTTTTTCTCTGACTTTTATTTTATAAGACAAAAGTCCCAAAAGCCACATATGGAACGAAAAAAAATATGAACAAAACAGAAAAAACTGATGATAATAATAATAAGATCCTCCTCAGTGGATACCTTGAAAAGGGTCGTGCTCCACTCCAACTATAACTATACCTACTCGTGCAACCATATTCCATCTCTACCTTCATTTAACCGTAAGGCAGCGATGGAGATGATGGTGATGACGACGTAGTCGTCGTCGACGACGAGTAGGACCATCACAGATCAAATTGAATGAATTATTTCCCTCGTCGTCGTCATCGTCGTTGCTGTTCTTCAAACTCAGAGCTCCTTATACTCTTTATTATATGGCTTTGTTCCTGTCTTACTTTTTGTTTGCAAAAAGCCATCCTTGCCTTATTTGAGGAGGAGAAAGAGAAGATATTGTGTGTAATAATCAGTGATGTAAAAATTAATGTTCATGCACATTCAGTCGTGATGTAGTTGCAAACTTGAATATAATGCGATAACAAGGTGGGATGGACACAAGCCGTCGCATCATCTATGGCTATAACTATGAATATGGATATTGGGAATGGAATATGGGTATGGCCATGGCTCTGACTATGTATGAATGGAGAACATGAAGATACACATCTTTTGCTCCTCTCGTTGGGTTGGGACAGGCAAAAAAATAAAATTAAACATAAACAAAAATACATATTAAAATATCTTGCTAACCAAACCATGTCATTTGAGATAGCTCCTCACATAGCAATTAACGTAAATATTCGACTTTATAATGCCTTGATGATGGTGGGGACTTAAATTGGAGATAGCGAACGGAAAACAGAAGGCGAGGGGTAAAGGGTGTTCACGTCTGGCATGGGTTTGGATAACCAGCCAGCCAGCTTCACATTTTGATTGTTGACTATATAACGATGAGTATGACTGGTCATCAGATGGTGGAGTCGTCGCGTAGTTTAGAATTTTGTATTCCGATCAACATCGGAGTAAACACAACAGAAACAGTGATGAATTTTGTAAAAGGCCGAGTATTAAGCTACCTGAGGCCTCGGGATTTTGTTTGTATTGATTTATTGGTTTAATTGAGGATTATTAGTTTCTAATTTTTTTTTTTTAAGTTTTAAGGTCTTTTAATAAATTTAAAAAGTCAGTCCACATTGTTGTATACATTTTTGAACAGGGGTAGAAAATGGTCTCACTATTCTTTCCTTGATTTTGACTATTCAAAATGCAAAACTTGAAGACGAATTTTATTAAAAAAAATTATGAGGGTGTGAGTGCAAATGTGGCGTAACCCACTTTTTGTAATTGGGTTTAAATCGACTAAAAGAAGCACATTATGCCTTTCAAGTAGTAATGTTATATTTTTGTTGGAAATATGAGATATTCAAGAATCTTAAACTATGTTTAAAATAATGTATCTCCCTAGGCTCTGCGTACATTAGTGGATAAAGCGATGCGAGAAGGTACTCGAGATTCGAGCAAAAGTTGTCAAAAGAGTTTGTGAACGTGATGCTTGCGATAAGTATATGAGAAAATCGCAACACTCGCAGCAAATATCGCTTCACTGTGCCCACGTTTATAAGAATAAATGTAAATATTTTTCTCGCACGGAAACATTTCTCGCATCGTATCGCTTTGTCGCACTACTGTACGCGCAGCCTTAAGAAAAAAATATGAGATAGAAAATAGGCCAATTTTTCAAAATAGGGTTACGCCACTTTTGCACTCACAGCCTCATTATATAAAAGAGAAATGTTGTCCGTGTGTGCACGTATAACTCGAGAATGGATCGTTCGATTTTCACTATTTTGGCTTGGTGGATTTGCATTGGCTCAAGAAAGGACATAGGACACAGGAGGAAAATCTTGAAAAATTCCATAAAAATTGATAATCCCGGAACATCGTTTGATTTTCAAGATTTTGGGATTCGTGATGGCCTAAGGAGGCGGTCGAACAGCTCATTCTGCATTTAAATTCCTATTGAACCTGGAAGCCCTAAATCGCACGTTGAGAGATTTGCGAAACGATCAACGACGACGTTTCGGTTGTGCAATAATTTGATTGTAAGGCGATTTTTGTCAAACTCTGCCTGTCATTCCAGGATCAACTCCGGCGAAGAATTGAACGCTTGCCTGAAAGCATCGGCTTTATGGCAAAACGTGAAGAAATTGCAATTGAAAACAAACATGCGAGTCGCTTTACGAAATGACTAGATCGCTGCAGAGTTCTCCAGGCTCTTATTGGCGATGGGCAATGGCGTGATACCAGTGGACTAAGGGAGCAGCCTGATTGAATTTCCACCGAATTTTTTCCACTTTACAACAAAGCCGGAAGAGCTCATCACGGTAGTTTTCCCGAATATTGCTCAAAATTATGTTAACCATGATTGGCAGCGGATTGACGAGCGATTTTGGCTGTGAAAAACCAGGATGTCGATCATTTGAATTTCTTAATCAAAAATCAAATCCTTCACGGAATTTTTGAATTCTTTGGATGTTCCGGGATTCCCACCACACAATTTAAAATTGAAAGTCGGCTCAGTTACAATTTTGCTGCGCAATCTCAATGCACCAACACTTTGTTACGGAGCGTGTTTGATTGTGAAGTGCATCAAATCAAATCTAATTCAATTCACGATTTTGAGGGGAAAATTCAAAGGCGAAGATGTTCTCATTCCACGGATTCCGCTTATTCCGAACGATTTTTTTTTTTTTTTAAATAGAGCGCGCACTAAAGGGGTTTTTTAATACTTTTAATATGGACGAGCACAGTGCGAGCTTTAGGAAAATAGGGAAGGGTTTGAAAGGAGACACCGTCCTCAATTTCCAGTGCGCCTCGCTTTTGCTATGACATCAATAAGTCACAAGGACCATCTCTGGATATTTGTTGCATCAATCTTGAATTCCCATGTTTCTCCCATGGTCAATTGTATGTGGCGTACTCACGTATCGGCAAACCTAAAATTTTGTACGTGTACGCACCTGAACATTAAACGAAAAATGTTGCTCTTCAGTAAAAAAGCGGAAAGTTGGCCGATACGCCAATCATATTGGTTTCATTGAAACACTTCGACATTGTTTATTTAGTTTTTTTTATAGTATTTAATAAAACTTTAGAATAAAGAATTTTAATAGACTGAATCACATAAAACAATATTGTGCTTGCTCGCAATTATTATCTTCTTTACATAAATGCAATTATAGGCGGAACGAAGTTCGCAGGGTCAGCTAGTATTATACAAAAAAGAATATCAATGTTTTATGGTGATAAGTCTTACAGGAGAGGCGAAACGGACATGAGATCGACAATAATACACAAAATTAAGTAAATTCTCATTTCTGCTGAAGCAAACTCCTGGCATGTGTACACATCCTTATTACTACCCTTATCCTGACATATATGTATGTATCTATTATGATGGAACTAATTTTGGAAATGGCTGAATTTGTGTCGGTTATTTATTATTTGAACTTTTCTAATTTTCTAATAAAAAATAAATTTCTGAATTAATTTTTGGGCAAAACTGAGTACAGAGATTCTTTCTTGAGTCGTACTACACGAATGTGGGATGCATTACCTGGATAAATTTACCCGTCCCATTGTCACACATTCTCTTCGACTTTCCTAATCCTTATCGTGCTCTGTTAACATTTTAAGAGTAGTCACAACGGGATAGGGACATAATTTCGAATCCAAAGTCCCGAATAACAAGAACTGAAAATCACAATTTCCATAATCCCAAATGCCCAATATCCCGAATGCCAAAATCTCGAATGGAAAAAATCTCGAACAAATTCGGTATTCATCTAGAAATTCCATACTATTTTAGTACATTTTCAATACCTTTTTAGTACATTTTCAATACCTTTTTAGTACATTTTCCATACTATTTTTGGTACATTTTCAATACTATTTTAGTACATTTTCAATATTTATTTCAATTTTTTTTAGTATAAAATTATTTTCACATAGGCCATGCATTCACGATTATTTCATAAAAAAGGTATTTAAAAAAAGTGAGAATAATCAATGTTTTTCCTATAGTACTTTTTGAATGCCACACCGAAGCCATTCGAAGTTATGGGCATTCGGGATTTTGGCATTCGAAATTATGATGGCATTTGGACATTTGGGATTTTGGTATTCGTCATTTCTTTATCAACCCAGTTACAACCGTTTGACTACGAACTTGAGGAGTTATTTGGGAGGGAATCCATTTCATCAATTCAGACTTTCGACACCTTCAGGCATTTTTTTCTGGGAGTTTTTGTTGCCGTTTATTTTTTAAATTAAAAAAAAAAACATAAGCTTATTGTCTTTTAAAAACATTTCTGCTATTTGTTTTTTTTTTTTTTTTTTTTGAAAGCAAAATATAAGCAAGCGCATGGTTTGTGTGTAGTTTTTATTTAGCTGTTTTCCCTTTTTGTAGTAGCCCCTAGCGTAATGGTTAGTGCGTTGGACGGTCAGGTTGGAGGTCTGGGTTCACTTCCCAGCCTAGTCTACCTTAAAACTAAAAAGTTTTTTTCTTGCGAGGAATTGACAAATCCTCCAAGAGTATCACTTGTCATGAATAAGTGCTTCTCGTCTAGCCCTTCGGATTCGGCATAAAATTGTAGGTCCCTTCCATTTCTGTCGACACGTGCTCTCAGGAATGGTTGCGAGTTGTTAGTCACTAGGAATCATTTTGTGAAACAATTCTAAGTAGTAGTTTTTATCATGTCTCCTCTGTCGTTTAATCACGAGTCTGTAAACTTTTGCACTTCAGTGTAGATAAATAAAATATTTTTATTTTAATCTCTGCTTCACTATTATTACCGTATTATTTTAAATCATTTATTGTATTAATGTAAAGTATAGCATTATTTGTTTATCTTGCTTAAATGGGCAATACATTGAGATTTTTGAATTTTCCAGGCCTTCAAATGACTGAATCCCTCCCTGAAAAAATAACTCAATTCATGTCCTGAATGCATAATGTGTTGATGATGGATAACTTTAATCGAATACGAATATATATATACAGTATATATTTTGTCAACCTTGAGCAAATACAATTCCAATTGACATTCAATTAGGCGCTGGATTGATTTTAAACAAAAGCCATGTCATAATGAAGCAAATAACAATGTTAATGTTGTGTTCTCTCTCTTCCTGAGAATTGGTTTTGAAGCGCATTATATTGATCGGAATTAAGATAATCATCGCCATCAACCTCCATACTTCAACACCGCTCGCTAGCTCAATCGATATTCTGCGCCTATATCCCACAGTGGGATAGAAACATTTAAAATATGGAATTTATAAAGAAAACCCAAGACAACCTCAGACCTGATTTGCATATTAATTAAGAAATTAAATCGAAAATTAACACCTTTACAAATATGTCTGTGACTAATTTAATTTATAGAGCCTTAACTGATAAATTTATTTTCTTCGAATTTGTCTATTATGGGTCTTGGCTGTTGGGACTTGGGAGGGTCTTGTAATATGGGAAGAGTCCATTTTGTAGCTCAATAAAGTTGGCGTAAAATAAAATGATTGTCTCCAAATTAATTCAAACTAATATTTCTTTATAATTAATCTAACGGTTTTAACATTTTCATGTTCTAAAAGAAGACATTTTCTTCTGGATAAATGTAATGTTTTCAATTTATTCTCGCACTGGAACCATGGATGGCCCATTGTACATCCGGTCGTCAAGTCGTCGTTCAAACTGATCATATTGGTAATACATAGTGGATTCGATGATGAAAACATGTCATGATGATGGGGATGTATCGTCTCTGCATCATCTCCATGATGTGATGATTGTATTAAAGAGTGGAAAATTGAAATGTTTAGTCCATTCGATTGATGAGGAATTCGAATTCATATACATCTTTCTTTGTATGTATTTATTTTTATACAGTAATACAAATTATTAAATTTCAATTGGGGATTTTGGATTAAAATTATGTATTGTTTGGCTTAAAATTTACTTTGAAGCTTTTATATTGTCAAGTAGCTAGGTTCATAATGGAATTTTAAAAGGCTAAAATGGAATCTTATCCCGACTAAAAAGTTGCAAGTTTCTGTCAAATTTGGCAAGGTCCTAGTAAGTTTTCAGTAGGGAAAATATAGACGAGGAAAACTTGTCAGATACTTGGCAAGCCCTTGTTTGATTTGAGTACCAAACATTTAGACTAGGGAAACTTTTCAAACACCCGTGAGGCCTCTCTAGTAAAAACTTGTTGGACATGTAATTTCAGTATCAAACGACACTTTTTTTTCACTTTCCTTTGCTTTTTTCTCATATCACACTTTTTTCAATGGGTGTGAGACAACTGTATATTATATGTATGTGTTATACAATATAGTAGGCATGTTTTTCTGTGCCCTCTATGTTAGCTTAAGAAATAATGGCACAAAAAAACGCTCATCGTCGCTTAAGAAAAGAAATTGGCACCACTGATATAACAATGACATTGGCCGTAATCAAAAACATATATAGAGCTATCCGGAATGGTTCGTGTTGTTGTAATCCCGTGTGATAGCTATCCGAAAAATTTTGGTATCCGTTTGTATACCAAGCGAAATGTCAAAAACCGCTGACTGCAAAATTGAGATTTGTTTGCCGTCGTCGAGTTGTTTTTGATTTTTTCAGAAAAATAATTGAAATAAATATAATAAAATGCAAATTACTGTATAACAGCGAAGAATTTTTCCAAAAAATACTTTCAGGTAACCTATCTGGTTTTGGTTGTTCAGAAACCTATATGGATATGAAACTATGTTAGATAGGCTATCGCATCGATTCTTGATCGCGGCTATTTTCTGACATTTTGGCTGTCAACTGTATGTCAACAAACAAAATTTAACAAAATATCGTTAGAATTCTGATAAATTAAAAGAAACGTCTCCTCCCTGGAACAGGTCTTTCTCTTATTTATTGGTTTATTTATTTTAAAATTATAATTGTATTTCAACAAATAAACAATGTTTGGTTTTCACCTTTTTTTCTGTCATATTTTTAACGATCAGTCAAACCGTGCTTCAAGATCGATCTGCCAAATTAATGAATTTTTGGATGAATTTTTGCCATTTGTTGAGAATTCATCGGAAAAACGTAGAAAATAATATGGAAGCACTGTTTTTATTTTAGCTTAATTCTTAAGCAGCGATGTTTATCACCGCGAACTAAGCATATTTGTTGTTGTATTTTACATGGAAATTTTTTTTAAGCTAACATAGAGGGCACTAAAAAACACGACTAGTATGATGTATGAAACAGGGACTGTTTTAAGAAAAAATCAGAACTACCAAAAAATCATTATTGTACAAAATCGAACGGAAAATGTTCGTTTCGACTTAAATTGTTTCTTCTTAGAAGTAGCCCATTTATCGGTTAGCAATTTTATAGACACTTTCTTAATTTTGTTGTTCATACCGCGGGTAGTTTTACCGCGATAGCTGAAATACTTTCCAATAAAGCGCCAAATATGAATTCAAAAATATTAAATTCTTGGAAAAGCCATTCAATACGAGTTTGTTCTCGTAGCAATCATTATATTAGGCGTTTTTTAATGACCTCTATGATAGCTTAAAAAAAATTTCATGTTAATTATAACAACAAATATGCTTAGTTCGCGGCGATAAACATCTCTGCTTGAGAATAAATCTAAAATAAAAACAGTGCTGCCATACACTTTTTTATACGTTTATCCGATGAATTATCAACAAATGTCAAAAATTCATTAATTTGGCAGATGGATCTAGAAATACGAGTCTATTGATCAAGAAAAAGATGACAGAAAAGAAGGTAAAAACCAAACTTTTTTTTATTTTTCCAAGGAGGGGACGTTCTTTTAATTTATCAAAATTTTAATATATCATTAAGTTTCAATTTTTTTTTTTTGGCAAACAATTGATAACCAGAATGTCAGAAAATGTTATTTTTATATCAGTGCTGCCAAATTCTTTTTTTGAAGGGACGATGAGCATTAATTTATTTCTTAAGCTAACATAGATGACACAAAAAACACGCCTATTATAGCTAAACGTGATACCAAATGCATATTTTTGTGATTAAAATTTTAACTTTTTCTATAAATTCCTGACTTTTGGTGTCAAAAGGCTGATGCTGAAATTTGTTTGATCTGCTCGCTTACCAATTTTTCGTCACAGTTGAGTAATTGAAAAAAAAAAATTGATTAAAAATCATAAATACGACGCTCAAAAATGTAGGTTTCTGTTTGACTTTCAATTGAAATTGCATGTGAAGTTGTTCCCAACACAACCAAGTGCGCTGGTGATAGGTTCCGTTTAAAATTTTGAGATCAGATAAAAGTTGAACATCTTTTCTCTGCTTAGATAATCTAAAAAAATATAAACAGTAATGAATCATTCGAAATTAAAATAGGCAGCAAATATTCGCATCTACACAGTGATTCAATATTGAGACTCTCAGAAGTATGTACTTTTTGTTGAACTGGCCGAAGAAAGTGCGAAGTGTTGAATAGCAACTACCAGAACCGTTGTTTAGAGCTACTAATTTCGAATATCAACTACCAGAAAACATAACAACTACCACTTAAAACAGTCCCTCGTATGAAACATTACAGTATGAAACTTATTCACTTTCGACATAGAATTTTTGTATAGCGAGTTAGCCCAGTGGGTAGCACATTTGACTGACAAGCAGCAGATCGCGGTATCAAGTCCTACACAAGCCAACTTTTTTTTGCCTGACGAGGCAAAAGGGTTCATAATCGTCAAGGCCTTTGTTCTAGCATTTGCTAACCCTTGCTATAGCCCCTTGCCTGAATCTATGTCAGACTCTCTAGTGCCTTGTCGAAAACTAGATTTTTTTTCTGCGCGGAATGTCTTTGTCTACTTTTTCATTTTATTAGATAAAAAGAAAGACCAATTATAGTATTTTTTCAGTCATAAGCAAAAAAAATACAATTTATAACGTTTGCATTTTTCAAAGTTACGAAATTTGCTTCGGATAGCTCAGATTTGAAATCAGAAGACCAAAAAACATAATTCAGGAAAAACAAAGCAAAGCTACAGCATAACTTTACCCATAGGAGATCTTCGCTCTTTTATGAATAAATTGACTTTTTTATGAGTTAAAACCGAAAATAGTATTTACTTAAAATAATAGCGTTAAAGTTGAGGGAGTGTCTCGAGACATGCTTATTTACAAGAGTTCTGATTATAAAAGTAGAGGGTACTGTTCATGCGCCCTCGCGTGAACTACCGCTACGCACCGGTGGGCATAGTCGTTTTTATCGTAGTTTTATTGACGAAATTGGCATGTTTCAATACCTAGCCAAAATTTGAAGAAAAAACAAAATCATTGAAAAATATTTACTAGTTGAAGTTTTCTGGACAATTACTTTTAGAAAGCATACTTGTTTTTTTGCGTAATACGTACATATGAGGTGTCAAGAATTTGGACCCTAGAACTTGGCGTACTTTTTGATCTCACTTTCACTACTGATTTTTTTTCGCACGGGCTTCTTTTTTAACAGATATACCTTTATTGTTGATTTCACTTCTTTTTGTAAAGATTCCTTTCGTCAGGTTAAGGTAGGTGGAAAAAAAACCCACTTAAAGCCCCATCGAGCAAAATTAGGATTTTAATTCATGCTTTTTGTATGCACTATACAAGTCTTGCCGCTGTACCTATTTTTATCAATCGGAATCCAGCAGAAGTACTTACTCCATTAAATTATCAAAACTGTTAAGAAGTTAGTGGATGCCACGCCCCCTTTATGTAAAACTTCAAAGTCTTATTATGTCTTTTTGCTTATTAGTGCTTCATATATGTAAATGATGGCGCAGGGTCAAAAGTCTACAGGCCAATAGTCCATTATGGATTTTTGTCCCACTTCTGTGGGTCAAAAGTCCATAAATCAATTGTGAACATTTGACCCACTATGATGGTCCAAAAGTCCATACAAAAATCTTGTGGACTACTGACCCATTGATTGTGGATTTCTGACCCACTTCAGTGGATTACTTTATAGATAGTTTTCTTTAACAAGACTGATTTGGGTGGTTTAAGGATTTTAACTCCCTTTTCGGGTCCTCTGCCCCGTTCACACGACTCCGTCGCTCCGCTTAGGGTATGCTCAGTCGTCTGGCAGGCGCCTAAGTTGTCAGTTTTTTTTGTACTAAACAGTACTTCGGGTGGACCGCTTCGCGGGTTTAAGGATTCTAACTCCCTTTTCGGGTCCTTTGCCCCGTTCACACGACTCCGTCGCTCCGCTTAGGGTATGCTCAGTCGTCTGGCAGGCGCCTAAGTTGTCAGTCGATCTGTTATTAAAGTTTTTTTTTGTACTAAACAGTACTTCGGGTGGACCGCTTCGCGGGTTTAAGGATTTTAACTCCCTTTTCGGGTCCTCTGCTTCGTTCACACGACTCCGTCGCTCCTCTTAGGGTATGCTCAGTCTTCTGGCAGGCGCCTATGTTTTTAGTCGATCTGTTATTAAAGTTTTTTTTGTACTAAACAATACTTCGGGTGGACCTCTTCGCGGGTTTAAGGATTTTAACTCCATTTTCGGGTCCTCTGTCCCGCTCGGACCGCTTAGGGTATGCTCAGTCACCAGGCAGGCGCCTATATTGTCAGTTGGTGTGCTTTAAGTTTACGAGTAGTGAAGAGTATACAAATTAATTCTTAAAATAAATAAATAATTCTTAATTGTTCTGCTTTTTTTCAATATTATAATATGAAATTATTGTGGACTTATGACCCACTTTCTTTCTAAAATTAGGGAATATTGACCCTTTTTTTGTGGACTTTTGACCCACTTGAGTGGGTCAAATCTCCACAATACCACCCAAGTGGGACAAATGTCCATTATGGACTTTTGGCCTGTGGACTTTTGACCCTGCGTCGTAAATGATATCAATTCTCAAAAAAAATGGGTGGATACTACACCGCCTGCTGAATGGCAAAATTTCAAATTTCAGATTTTTTTCTGTGCTCAAAAACCAACTGAGTTTAGTACCACAAGGTTTGTAGGTTTCGTTACAGCCTCCAGATATTCCGGGGCTTCATTTTAAAGACGTTTTAGGCAAGTTATGTGGAACAGGGTTATCTGATATAATGGTCACCGCAGTCATAGCCAAAGTCTGCATCCCACAAAACATTTCAGGAGCCATAGTCTCAACAACGACTCTCGACAAAAAAAAAACCCTTAAACAATCGATAAATAAGAACACAAAATCGACTTACAAACGAGGTAATGCCAGAAAAATATAAGAAGTAACTTATATACATACAAAACAAAAAAAAGAACAAGTATACTACACTCAATAAATTTACTAAAAAGGGCATAAAGCTGTAACAAAAAAAAGAAAACAAAGTTTAACAGAAAACAAAAAGTAAAACGTTTGCCAAAACACTATACAAAGCGAACCTCTACCCTGCACTCCATATTAAAAAGACTTCTCTACGACGACGACAACAATCCCTACCCAAAAGATTCAGCTTTAGCACTCTACATCGTCTTCTCGGCACTTGTATAGTACAAAACTCTTGAAACTGGAGTAGGTATGCCCGAAGGAGGAGGTAATCAAAGAAGAGGGAAAGCAGATGAAACCATAAAAAGATCTCAAAAATACAAATACTATCATTGGTTTGCTGATGGCTTTGGATGATTGCATATAGTAGGTTCGCCGTTTCACGAGCGCCGCCGTTTTGTGCTCCATAAAGGAACATGTTGTGTGTGATGGAGGAACATTTACAACAAAACCCTCTTTGGGGCTTGAGGAGAAAGAAAAGACTCCAGCGCCCAGCCCCAGAACAAGCATAAATCGGTTGCTCTTTGTAATCTGTATTTGAGGCGCGAATTTGTGTTCGAATTCCACTTATAAATTTTATGTTCATTTCTTGGTGTTAAGATACTCTTTGGACACAAGTCGTTACGTTCAGCGGGCGGGGAGTGGCGCATCGGCCAGCGTCGCGTCGCCTCAAAGAAAAATAAATTATAAATCAGTTCTCTTGAGAACCATGCCTGATGGAAGACTTTGAAAGTCTTGGATGTTAAGTTAAGTGGAAGATGGTGGTGTGAGTCGAGTCAAAACGAAGCTGGAAATGCAAAAAAAAGAACTGAAAGAAGGAAGGAAAACATTCATCCATTCGCACCTAATATATTTAGTCGTGCACTAATTTCCATATCATTCGAGCATACGTATGTACATAAGTATGGGTGGATGGATACTTCTGTCACCCAGTGTAGTTTAGTTCACAGTGGATCATTTTTCTTATTTTTCTGGCAAACGTTTTATTTGTTTGTAAAAGCAATTATTAACTTTTGTTTGAATAGAAAGAACCATATGCTTTGTAATCTTGTTTTTGCAAACTTCAAAAGCTATACAAAAATAATGATAAAGTTCGATTGCCGCTATGCGGAGCTAGGTGGTAGCGCCTTTAAATTGTTGTTGTTGTTCAAAAATTCAATGAAATTGACGGAATAAGGCATGGTCAAGCCCAATAAGCTGACATTCTAGTACGAATAGTACAATAATAACAATAATAACTTAATAGTCTGGTTCGTAACCAATCTTCCAACCTCTCCCCCTTTGATACGTACTGCGAATTGAAGTCTATCGAAATAAGGTATGGAGAAAAATGGAGGCGGAACAAGACAGCATACTTAAAGGCACTTATAAAAATGCCGATGCTCCAAATGCATTTGATAAACAAATAACACATCTCGACCTGTGACGTCAGTGGTCTAAGGCGGTGGAGTGCGTAGTGCACACGACTGCTAAGACTGAGTAAATCTGATATACGTGGGTTCGAATCCTATGGCGTGCATACAAAGTTTTTCAAATAAAATTGAATTAAAGCTCAGCACCACAAAAAGGAGACTGATGAGTGCAAAAGTGGCAAAGCACGAAATAGCTATATCTCCAGCCAAACAATTGGTGGTAGCGCCTTTAAGTTGTTGTTGTTGTTCAAAAATTCAATGAAATTCACGGAATAAGGAATGGTCAAGCCCAATAAGCTGACATTCTAGTACTAATAGTACAATAATAACAATAATAGGAGCTAGAATAATGTATGTGTCTCTTTGAGTGGACGCATTAATTGAATTTATACTCGGAAATTAATTTTTTCTTTACTAAACAAAGTTTGCCATAACACAAATCAAAAAACATTACTTAAACAGTGTAGCCAGGCCAAGTCTAAGTCGGCAATTATAATTATGTATTAGTTAAAATTAATTAGTATTAAGTTGCAAATGTTAAGTAAAATTGAATCTCAATAAAGTTTACTACTACTTCTACTAGAAAGAAATAATTTGAAATGAAATGCTCTGTGTTAATTTCTGGCCTTTCTATTTAATAAAACTTTCGTTTATAATCGAAGAATTTTTTTCGGAATTAAAAAGTCCGGGGTGCAAGAAAAACATCTTTTTTTTCGTTGAAGGTTTTGAATGAACAACAACCACTTGTGTTGGCTACCACCGAGTATTACATTTGGCTGGAATTATTGCAATTTCATGGCTGCCACACCAATCATCAGGTTCCTTTTTAGTGGTGCTTAGTCTATAGTTCCAATTTAAATTTATAAATTGTTTTTGCCGTCAACTGGATTCGAACCTAGACCAAGCTACCTCAGAGGCCGTTGCACTACGCATTGCACCACCGAGGTCACCTGATCGTGCCCATCCAAATGAAGGTTTTTCTAATTTACAATTGCATTTGGATAACTAGCATTTTTACAAGCCACACAGAAGTTAGTAATTTGACCAGTGTCAAATCTTTCATACAATTTCCCTCCTTACACATATGCTGAGAATTGTTGCAGTGATAACGGAGAGGAGAAAAAGAAAGAACCCGAATGAATAACATCTAACTTGTGTGTGGTTTGTAAAAATGCTAGTTGTCCAAATGCAATTGTAAATTAGAAAAACCTTCATTTGGATGGGCACGATCAGGTGACCTCGGTGGTGCAATGCGTAGTGCAACGGCCTCTGAGGTAGCTTGGTCTAGGTTGGAATCCAGTTGACGGCAAAAACAATTTATAGATTTAAATTGGAACTATAGACTTAGCACCACTAAAAAGGAATCTGATGATTGGTGCGCCAGCCTTTGCAATAATTTCAGCCAAATGTAATACTCGGTGGTAGCCAACACAAGTGGTTGTTGTTCATTCAAAACCTTCAATGTTAAATATGACGGAGCGAAAGCTATGCAGCCTAACTGCAAGTGTTATCACGAGAAAACACCTTTGTATGATCTTTTTTTTTCTACAAAACAATGTCACTGACGAAATTTTTATACACATTTTGTGATTTGTCCCACAAAATGGGTTTTTATTGCACCAAAGAAATAAAACGGGCAATATCTATATTCGCTAAAGAGTCGGCCGCCATATTTGTATAAAATCGTTAGATCACTCCTTTCTTTACAAATGATGTAACAACACGGACCTTTTTATTTACAAATTTGTACCTAGTATATACCACACAAAATTCCCATGAATTTTGAAAATTGCCCAGTTTAAATGGCGACTTGAATTTTAATAGAGAAAGAGGGAATGAAATATATTATACACTGAATCATACAAACAGAAGTTTAGACCTCGATACCATCATCGGGATATGAATATGTTAGCTTAAAGCGGGCCATGTATAACACACTTCTGACAACATTTTTCTAGGTAAATTCAAATAAAGTGTAATCATCACGGGATCAAGAAATCAAAATATTTGTATTTAATGTTTCGGTATCGATAAGAACCAGTTGTAAGTACGTGGGTCAACCTCACTGATTTTGGCGGATTAACTGAGGTTCAATAGAGTTCAAGCATTTAATAAACTGAACTATAGTCGAACTAAAGATAATCCGCAACAATCGGTGGGTTAAGATCTTGAACCAATGTTTAACCACGATTCAAATATTTTATTTGACATAACATAATATAATATGTTATTATGTTATTATTGTACTCTTCGTACTAGAATGTCAGCTTATTAGGCTTGACCATTCTTTATTCCGTCAATTGCATTGAATTTTTGAACAACAACAACAACTTAAAGGCGCTACCACCAATTGGTTGGCTGGAGATATAGCTATTTCGTGCTTTGCCACTTTTGCGCTCATCAGTCTCCTTTTTGTGGTGCTGAGCTTTAATCCAATTTAATTTGAAAAACTTTTTATGCACACCATAGGATTCGAATTCGAACCCACGCATATCAGATTTGCTCAGTCTGAGCAGTCGTGTGCACTACGCACTCCACTGCTTTAGACCACTGACGTCACAGGTCGAGATGTGTTATTTGTTTATCAAATGCATTTGGAGCATCAGCATTTTTATAAGCGCCTTTAGGTATGCTGTCTTGTTCGGCATCCATTTTTCTCCATACCTTAAAGGTATGGCCTCCACTTTTCTCCATACCTTAAAGGTACACATTTACACACCCACACATAAATGTTGTGCCCTCCCCAAACAATAATTGAATGTACACAAATTTAGCGTGACTTTCTAAGTTTTTTTCTTGAGATGTCAACCTTCAAGATCCATTAAGTATTTTTGAATTTTATATTTATTAACGACGCATTGTCGATTGGTTTTTTAATCAAAATCCATTTTTTGTTTTTGAAAAAAAAAAATGGTATAACCAATTTTAGCGCCACTCCTCTTGAAATAATCATAAAAAATTTATTGGTTTGATTTTAGAGCAGGGATACACCAATATGACTTGTTAATTTTTTTTGTTTAATATTTAAAAAAAATCTCATTATCTTTTTTTTCACTTAATAACATTTTTAGTATGATTTTTTTTCAAAATGGTGCAATAATTTTTAAATATAAATTTAGATCACTATTTCCCTATTAATTATTTATCTTATTTATAAATATCTATTAAGTAATACTCAAGTTTCAAGCCTCAAAATCGGACTTATTTCAAAATTTAATTATTTTTTTTTTTAATAAAAATCAATTTTATTGAGTTTTTGTTATTTAAGTGCCTTTACTATTTTCCCCGTTAGATTTACAAATGTAAAACTACTGACACATTTGTAGAAAAGCTCTAGGCCCACAATCGTGTTTAATTTGTTTTTTGAAACTTTGAATATTTTCATCAAGTTTTGAATTTGGAAGAGCAAATATAAAGTCCACGGGACATTTACATACTCTGTTAGTATGAAATTTTCCCACCTTTCCAAAAATATTTATACACGAATTTAGCCACATTTGTAGGCTTTTTTTAGAGACCCTTACTTAAGAGACATGACCAGTAGAAATGAAGTAAGGATTTTTGAAAAGGAGAACACCCGTATAAACCCAACTATTGTGCTTTCCCACTGGTAAGTGATGGTTGGCAATGGACAAAACAATCAATTCGGTTGATTTTGTTATGTCCCTCAACTTAGCAGAGCAAAGTCAGCAGAACATAAAAAAATTGATGCCCTTACTAAATGCTTATTAAATGCTAATTAAGTACCCTTACATTAAATTTAATGCTCCAGTACTTTTGGAAAAAATTAATGTTCTGCTAACTTGATTTCAAGTTAGCAGACCAATTCTTTAATCATTCAGGTAGAAAAATGGGGTGAATACGATGTTAACGAGCTACTTAAATGCTCTACGAATCCAAAAAAAAAATTCGAAAAAAATTGTTTTTTCTAAAAAAAAAAAAATATTTTAATAATTTTGAAAAAAATATTATATTTTTTATTTAAACTTTTTTTCATCCGAATTTTTTTGATTAATTTTGTACTCGTACAGTTGAATTTAATGCTCCCCCTTTCCCAAGGATTTTCCGCGATCTGATGTGAAAAAAAAATTATTTGATTTCCAATACATTACCTGCTCTGCTAACTTAAAATCGAGTTTTCCCGGAAAATTCAACTGTTTTGAATCCAAATTTTTTTGATTAATTTTGAACTCGTACAGTTTAATTTAATGCTCCACCTTTCCCAAGAATTTTCCGTGATTTGATGTGAAAAAAAAAATTATTTGATTTCCCATACTTTACCTGCTCTGCTATTTTCGATTTTCGAGTTTTCCCGGAAAATTCGGATGCAAAAAAGTTGAATTTTCCGGGAAAACTCGATTTTAAGTTAGCAGAGCAGGTAATGTATTGGAAATCAAATAATTTTTTTTTTCACATCAGATCGCGGAAAATCCTTGGGAAAGGGGGAGCATTAAATTCAACTGTACGAGTACAAAATTAATCAAAAAAATTCGGATGAAAAAAAGTTTAAATAAAAAATATAATATTTTTTTCAAAATTATTAAAATATTTTTTTTTTTTTAGAAAAAACAATTTTTTTCGAATTTTTTTTTTGGATTCGTAGAGCATTTAAGTAGCTCGTTAACATCGTATTCACCCCATTTTTCTACCTGAATGATTAAAGAATTGGTCTGCTAACTTGAAATCAAGTTAGCAGAACATTAATTTTTTCCAAAAGTACTGGAGCATTAAATTTAATGTTAGGGTACTTAATTAGCATTTAATAAGCATTTAGTAAGGCCATCAATTTTTTTATGTTCTGCTGACTTTGCTCTGCTAAGTTGAGGGACATGATTTTGTTTGATTTTTCGATTATTTTAAATTAAGATTGTGAAGCTTGTATAGCACGTACAGTGGTGTCAAAAACATTTCGGATTTTTTTGGTCAACTGCATTGAATGTTGGTTTGTGAGATAAAAATGAACAAATCAAATATTTGTAATTTTTCGCCAATTTTATTAAACAATTGTATCATTTTAAACAAAAAACATGGTAAATTATCCATTAAAACAAAAAATAATAGTCAAAAATTAAAGTTGATTCAGAATTTTAATGTGATAAACTAACCGGATTTTATCTTGTACAATTAATTATTATTTTGTATTTAATATTTTGTCCAGTAACCCCTATTTTTTATCACAGCTCGACATCGACGAAGCATTGACCGAATTAAATTTTCGAAAATAGAAGCAGGAATATTCTCCCATTCATTTTTCAAGGCTGCAAAAAGAAAAGTTGTTGACGTGTGCTTTTTTTTTCCAACCCGCCTTTTTAAAATGGCCCACAAGTTTTCAATTGGGTTTAGATCGGGTTTTTAGTCGCAAACCACTCTTTTAGCATCTTTGAAGAATGTTTGGGGTCATTATCCTGCTGAAAAACCCAACGCAAAGGCATTTCTTCCTCTGCATATGGAAGCATTACTGATTCCAAAATGTCCTTATATTGAAAACGGTCCATAATTCCTGTGCTATGGTGTATTGGACCGCAGCCTGCGCCTGAAAAACAGCCCCAAACCATCACCGAGGCTCCACCGTGCTTAACTGTAGGGAGTACATTTGCGGGCTTTAATCGCGTACCTTTTGAGCGCCTTACTGTCCTTGCACTATCGAAGTAAAACAAGTTGAATTTGCTTTCATCACTGAAAAGCACGCTCCTCCATTTGCTTAAAGACCAGTTAAGATGATTTTTTGCACATTCAACCCTGAGTTAAATATTTTGATTAAGAATTTAAAATCTTTTCCAAACACCTTTCATGGCTTACCTTTTTCTACGATGTTAAGCAGTAAGAAGTTTCTTCGCTGGTCGAAATGCAAAAAGACGGAAATCTCTTAAACGCTTCCTTACCGTACTTGGCCCTATAGGTAGATTTAGTTCATCACAAATTATCTTTGAAGTTGCAAAAGGGTCTTTAAGCACAAAATTCTTTATGCGCCTATCAGTTTGAACAGTTGTTTTCCGAGGGCGTTCACCAAAATGATCTGCTTCTACTGATTTCCCGCTTCTAAATTTTGTAATGATGTCACAAACCGTTGTCGTTGGAATTTGCAATATTTCAGATATTAAATTTTGTTTTGTACCGGCTTGGAACTTTTCTATTACCTTGTATCGAATCGCGTTGCTATAACGTGTTTTAGCCATTTTCTGCACTATATAATTTCAACTAACACAGCTCTCAACTTGTAAAGTCTATTTAGTCTACGGGGTGAGTCAAAAGACTACTTTAACATCGAGACTCGCAATCTCCCTGCAATCCGGTTAGTTTTGCACAGGCATGTTATTGAATAACTTTATAAAATATTTTTTTTTATTGTTCTTGTCATCGTAGCATTATATTTTTAAGGTTATTATTAAATTGTCTCATACCCTTTACAAATTATGGAAAACCTATGGAAAGTTATTAGTTTTCTACTTGATATTAAGAAAAACATTATACTGAGGAAAAATCCGGAATGTTTTTGGCAGCACTGTACATTATCAAATGAGGTATAAAAATAATCGCCATTTTAGTTGTGGTATAAGAGAAAACTAAATCAATCGATGATCGCAATCAATAGTAATTATCCAATACGTGAAAACTTTGTAATACATGCATTTTTCCCCTCTACGGTACAGTTACAGTTCCCATTTTTTTACCAAATATTTGAATTAAAAGTCTCAATCATACATCAAACTTCTAAACCACCCTCATCAAAATATAAAATTCAATAAACCCTTTATTCGGTTAATTTTCATATATGATAAAAACGTGTGGTTTTCTACTGTGTGAATGAGATGATATAAATCTATGGGTCACGAGAGCTGAACACGTCGCAAAACGTACGATTTTGTTGACAAGGACGTCGAGTTTTCGATCTACGTGTGCAATTGAAAACGTTTTTATGCAGACAAATCATCGTGTAAACAGTTCTAGGTAATGTATGGGCCACTGCGCATTTATCCGTATGTTTACAACTTAAAAACTTGCGGTGTAATCTCGTGTGACCTGGGTCCAAGAAGGCCTTAATCGACTTAATCATGCAAAATTATCAGCGCTGATCATTACCAACCATCGTCCATCCATTCTGCTTAAAAAAAAAAATTTTTAACCAATTTTTTTTTTTTTTTTTTTCTTATCACATAAAGTTTTTTTTTATATTTTTTGAATGATTAGTTTTGAACAATATCTTGTTTAAAAACCACATTATAAAATTATTTCTAATTTGTTTTTATTCATTTTTTAATGCCTTAATGTTTTAATGTTTTTTTTAAATTTATTGCTTAATGATAATTGATAATCAATAAAAAAAAAAAAAACAAAAACTGCTGCAGATCGAGGGAGAAAAAAAAATAAGAGAAAAAAAAGGTAAAATATTAAAGTATTTAATAATTTTAAAAATCGAAATAAATTATTATTTAAATTTTGTAATACATTTTTAAATGCAGTTTTTTGAAGGACCAATAAATCAATTAGAACAACTGTTATAGTTCGAGAGAAAAAAAAATTAAATGTGAAAAGTTCAAAATTCCCATACAAATTTGTAGTATGACGGATAAAATTTGTTTTGGTCAATAATTTTTTCTTACGGCATAAACTTTCGAATGACGAGTTGTGCTATCCAAAAAATGAGTTTGTGAAATAACGGACACCCTAATGCAGATGCAGGCTTGAAAGCACTAAAAACATTTCCAAAATAAGCCTCACTTCAATAGAATTATCCTAAAAAATAAATTTTGCACACACTTTTATTAAAAAGAGCCACAGTCCGAAACACTGTATACCTATAATGTGTGTTATACAATATGCATTGCGTTGAAGTTTGCAAATTGATATTTTATTGCAAAAAAGTACTGGCAAAATGAATCAATTTCGCATGTCAATATCTGAGTTTGTTGTTGCGGCCTGGAATGGAATTGTATGCAGATGAATTCAAAAAGATATATGGCAATAATTCTGAATTAAAATGCATATTTTTATTGCCTGATTTATCATCTATCAAAAAGAAAATCGTGAAAATTACAAACGAGATGAAAGCGTGAAAGAAATCATTGTGTTTGTGTGTTGATTTGAGAATTTTTGTGTGTTCAACTATTTTATATCATCAAAACTTGATTACTTTATGCAATAAAATCTATTTTTAATTGAAAAATAAATGATATTTTACTTGCGTGTACACATCGACATCTGTGTGGACAAGATACATCAAAGGAAAAGAAGATGAATTTTCTATACTACTTGTTAGCTAGATATAGGTAGGTATGGGCGACGTTCAAAATGTAAGAAAAAGATCACATATTGAATAGTTTCAACTTGAACAGACGCAAACGATGCGGGATACCGGGGATGTATGGACCCTTTGGCTTCTGCTGGCCTCGTTCTGGACGTTATGACGAAAGATATGCTTGTTGTTGTATAGGTAGGTCTAGTTATTTTAAATTTAAATGTATCTTATTTTTGGATAATTTTTGTTTATATTTATTGATTGAGCATGCTTTTGATTTGAATTTAAGGGAAATTCAGTTTGTTATTTTTGTGGGCGAGGGAAAATGTATGATATCAAATACCTATAGATTTTGCCGATGGACATTTATGCATACAATATTTCTCAATATGAAAGGCGGCGCACATTTTCTTGGTTTATTGTCGATGATTTCTGGGTAGATGGAATAAAATTTTTGAGTACCTACATTATGTAATTTATTATAAAAAGATTAATTTTCTTTAGATGACTGGTTTTAGAAACCAAAAGTTATTTATCCTTGTATTTACCGATTTAAGAAAACTGTATTCCATTCATAGAATTAATTATATTCGTAGAACCAGTGATAAAATGAACCACATTTGATAAGAGAATATAGAATTCTTAAAGTTTTTTTTTTCAAAATAAAATATCAAACAAATAACGTAACTGGAATTTCTTAATAGGAAAAAAAATAAATTTAAAACCTGGCAAAAAAAAAAACAACACTAACAATAAAATGTATTTTAACATGTTCATTTATCCAATCAGCTATCCAGTATGCCCTTAAGGATCTGGTACAAAAGAAAATGAAAAACAAAAAGAACATTAATCATTTCGAATGTTGTGATAATCACTTTTGTTTTATCTTCATCGCAGTCTTCATATACAAAAACAAAATACAAAAAAAAAAAAAAACAACGACTCAAAGCCAAGTCAAGAGATAACTACGCGATGATGGAACAAAGTACATGCAATTTACATATTACTTCTTAATCACATTTAAAATCTTACAACACTGGCTACCTACTAGCAACAAGAAACAAAACCCATGAAGGGACTTTTACTCAAAAAAAAAAAACACCTAAAAAAAATTTGAAGTGCATACTAAGCTTGGTCGCTTACACTTGCTCATTTATGTATAACTCATCATACCTGTTTGAAAAAAAGACAAAATAGAAGAAACTTTGGCTGGAGAGCGGGTCAAACATTTGGTATTTTATGGTTTTGACTTTTGGGAACAACATAATCCTACAGACAGTGGGTTTTTTTTTAAATAAAATATTACGGTTTTAGTTTAGGTTCTAGCTACAGATTCTACATTCTCAGTTCTAAGATGGGTTTCGTTTGTATATGACAGTCGGATCATCAGTTAGATGCTATTTGAAGACTCAAATTTTGCTCGATGTTTACCGACATAGTATCTACTTGCTGTGATTTTTATAAGAGTCGGTAAACATCGAACAAAATTTGGGTTCAACAACATCTACTGATGCTACTGCCCAGGTAATTACTGCCGTACCTGGGCTAAACGCATCTTGGAGTTGAGGTCACTTGAATTTTCATTGAATTATGTACATTAAACAGAAGTAATTTTATTTGAGAAAGTAATTCGTATTTGTTGGTACCTAACTATAATTATCAGGTTTTTTAGTTTACTAAAAATTTAAAAGACTATATGCAACATTTTGAACAAAATATGTTTACTTTTTTTTTACATTTTGTGTTTGAAAATTAATTTTTCTAAAACTATGTACATACATAATGTAGGAGTGTTATATAGTATATTTTAAATCTTCACCTTAATCAAGTTGTCTAATTTAGAATTAAGATTTAAAAATAAATTCTTGACTTTAACTAAGTAAGCATGAGCACGATATTATAAGTGTGCCCGTCGTTTCTTAATACAGGTAAGGCCTGTCGTTTCTTAATACAGCTAAAGCTCAAAAATTAGAATAGAAGAGTTTTGGCGAATTCTATTTTTATAATTTCCAAGCGCTTTTATTTTTATAAGGAGATCACACAAATCAAAGGGCACGGCAGTGCACAGCCAAGTTCTGGCACTACACCCTTTTTACAGGATCAAACTCAGGCGATTTTCGACCCCCCTCTAACTTCAGTGCCAATAAAGCCAGAAACTTCAAACTCACAGCATTTGCTAAGCTCACCAGGTTTAGTCAACTCACCAAATTTCAATTCTTTAGCATCAGTGGTTCTCAAGATATAAGACTGCAAAAATTGCAAAAACCGTAACTGACTGACTCACTCACTCACTGACAGATCATCAAAATTATGGAGCACTTCCCAGGATCGTAAAATCTTGCAATTTCGCACAACGGTAGGCCTAGTGGCGTATACAAAGGAACAAATCTAAAATTTAAGATTTTTTATTCAGGGGGCGTGGTACGTGCCTATTTTCATAGAATTGATATTAATTACTTAGAGCACTTCTGATTGTCGTAGATTGATAAAATTCGGTACAGCGGTAGTACTTAAAGTGGAGGCAAATGAAAAAAATTCAGGGGACGTGGTATCCGCCCATTTTCATAGAATTGATATAAATTATTTGGAGCACGTCTGACTTTCGTGGAACGATGAAATTTGGTAGAGTGGTAGGGCTTAAAGTGTAGGCAGAGGGAAAATTTTAAAATTTGAGATTTTACATGCAGGGGTCGTGGCATCCGCCCATTTGAATAAGAATTGATATCAATTATGAGAAGCTCTTCTGATTGACGAAGAATGATGAAACTTGGTAGAGAGGTAGAACTTGAACTGCAAACATAGGCTACATTTTTAAATTTTATATTTAACATTCATGGGGCGTTGTATCCACCCTTTTTCTCAGAATTGTTATTAATTATATGGATCACTTTGGATTGTTGCAGAATAATAAAATTTGGTAAACTGGTAGATCATGTGGTTTCAAATTATTCATTGAGGGGCGTGGCACCCGCCCATATTCTCAGAATTGATATCAAATATGTAGAGAACATCTGATTGTCGTAGAGTGATGAAATTTGGTAGAGCGATAGGACTTGACATGAAGGCAAAGGGGAAATTAAAACTTTGAGATTTTACATTTAGTGGGCGTGGCTATCTATATACCTTAAAATCAAAAATATTATGTAAGAACTGTGCTATTTTTTGTATAATAACTTATTTTATAACATTCAATTAAAAAGTACAAGTGACCTCAACTCCAGTAATAATTGTGTTTCGCCCAAGGTATAACAGTGAGCTCTTCAGTCAGTCTGTTATACCCTACTAAGACACAAATTTTGGTCGATGTTTACCGACTCTTATAAAAATCACAGCAATAATATACTGTGAATTTTATTATTCTAGGGGAATTTGTTTAAATTTGTGCACCCAGAAAATAAATACGCGTGGTCAGGTTTTTTATAATAAGAAGATGAAGAAATTTAAATATTAAAATATTGAAATTACTTCTGTTTGAAGTGGAGTGGGTATTTATTTTCTGGGTGCACGAATTTAAACAAATTCCCCTAGAATAATAAAATTCACAGTATCTTTTTGCTGTGATTTTTATAAGAGTCGGTTAACATTGACCAAAATTTGTGTCTTAGTAGGGTATAACAGACTGACTGAAGAGCCCACTGTTATACCTTGGGCGAGACACAATTATTACTGGAGTTGAGGTCACTTGTACTTTTTAATTGAATTTTATTCATTCACTCCACTTCAAACAGAAATAATTTCAATATTTTAATATTAAAATTTCTTCATCTTCTTATTATTTTATAACACACAAAATACAGATAAAGTTTTGAAAAAATCGGAAATCGTTGGTTGCGTTTGGTGTTCGTTGCCAAAAGCTTTAGTTGAAACACTGTCCGGCGAGATCAATTCCATAACCTGATAGAAAATATGACAGCATCTTTGTGTTTAATGTTTCGTTCAATTCATCCATCTTCTTTTCAATCAGATGCAATGCTGCTGGAATCATCTTCATTTGGATGGACGGAAATGTAGTCAGAGTTGCAAACTTACACTTCATGATCTGTGACCGGCTGTCCAAGCGGATTTCAATAAGTAATACCCCAGTAACCAGTAGGTTTTCAAAATGATTAAAACATCTCGGTTTCTTAGACTTGCCAATAGAGGCTTCTCCATGAGTATTGCAGCACAACATAAAATTTATTCTCTCATTTGGAGTTTTGAGCTCAGTTTACTGCCTAGACACGATTTTATGTTCTAAAAATTGGATCCAAATTTAATATTAATGAGGAACAATAACTTACGAAACGAAACTAATGTCAAGAAGGTAGAAAGATATTGATTTAGAAAAAATGAAAATTAACCTTTTTTTAACATCATTGCAATGCATAATCATTCAAAACATAGCAGGCGATAGTAAAGGGAAACTTCTTTTAAGTTTTACATGTTCTACAAAAAAAAAAAATTAAATATATCTGAGCTACTATTCTAACGCTTGAATTTATTATTCTAATTTTCAAGCTGCAAACGTTATGTAAAATTGTGTTCTAATTTCCAAGCGATTCTAATTTTCACGAGCTCTAATTTTTCAGCTTTACTTGTACGTGTACATGGTATCCAAATCGCTAGAAGCGAGACTCAAGCTGTTTTTCTAGTTTAAGAAATATTTGTAATAATTTATAAACTAGGGTTCTTGAGCATGCTCTAAGGGAGGTTTATTTCCCCTCGGTTGTGCGCTAGGAGTAATCATTGGCTACCACATTTTTAATTTTTTAATTTAATTCAGAAACCTAGGTATTATATTATTTAATAAAATTAACATTTAAAAAAATACAACAAATTACAAACAAATAAAAGAAAATACAAACAAATAAAAAACTCATAAATGTATTACAAATTAAAAGAGAATTCAAGAAAGAATACAAATACATAAACAAATTTTCCAATGGACACATATTCAGCCCAATTCTT
Organism: Melangyna quadrimaculata; assembly: GCA_949320155.1. Lineage (NCBI taxonomy): Eukaryota > Metazoa > Arthropoda > Insecta > Diptera > Syrphidae > Melangyna > Melangyna quadrimaculata. The sequence goes on along the minus strand of OX439483.1, from coordinate 63,816,233 downwards.
TTTTCCATTATTAAACAAACTTCGAATATGAGAAAAACACTCATGAAATAAGTTGAGATTTTTAATTCATAAGAAAGCGAAAATTTAAATTAATTTAAAGTGAGTTTTTTCCCGGTAGCTTTGCGGGGAGTTGAAAATAAATTAACGTTTTCGTTTTTGTAACTAAAATATTTTAAATTATTTTTAATGTAAAAAACACAAATGAGAGTGTCTGCTGAAAATGGATATGAAAGGGAAGTAAGAAAGAACCTCCAGTAGTCCGATTCTAAAAACCGTGGCAGATTGCTTTCGAGTGCAGATTTGCATTTTTTTTCTATTTTAGATAAAAAATAAAGCGATTTCTGGAGTAAAAGCAGAAATACTATAGTAGACCTTTAAGTTAAAATGGATTAACTGGAATGATCATTTTTGAATTCGTTAAAAACACAGATCGAAGCCGATCAATATTGGAAGATGTCGCTTTCAATACGCTCCGCCCGGCTTTCTAGAGTGGGCCTACTGAATATACAGGAGCGAAACAGGTGTTTTGAAAACATAGAATTCTCATTCCAAAGTTCGGAATTCGGAACTTTAGGTACTTATTTTTTTTTCGCGGAAATATTTAGAACTAGGATGAGTACGTATAAAGTTTGCTAGCTTTGTTTCAAAGCTTGTTAGGTAGATAAGTTAACAATTTTATTCGGTTTTTACAAAGGGTGTTTTTCTCAAGCTTCTTAAAAAATTAAAAAAAAAATAACTTCTTTTTTGACAACTTTATCGAGCAGATGGTGAAGTTTCAGTGAAATAACAACAAATAATGAACATAAATCATCGTTCAGATGTAAATTTAACTGTCACAAATACTGTCCATTTTGATTTTGTTTTATAATTGTTTGACTCGATGTCTCTGATATTTTGACATATACAAACTATCGATAACAAAATGATAATTCGAGATGGTTATACCGTTTCTTTTTCAACCTCAGTTAAGAACTAAAAATGATCTTGACTTAGCTGAGTTCACATGGACTTAAGTAAGTTTGTTGCCATATTTACGTGTAAATTTCTTAGTTCAGATGTCGTTTTTTCAATTTAATCTATAGTTGCAAAAAACAACAACTGCTTACGAGTTATATTGGTAATATTGCAATTACAAAAAAACCTTTATCTCTAAATTTGACATCTATTTTATCTAATTTAGACAAACACTCCTAAAACACTTGTTTTTTTTTCATTTTTGCAATATAATTTCGTCCAAATTTGGTTGAAATTGTTTGATTATTGAAATTAGAGTTACAGGACGGTCAAAGGGATCTTTTTTCATTGAAACCCTCCTGCACTGTGACGTCATACTATTACATGAACAAGAACATACTAATGTGAAATTTTGACGTCACAATGAAGAAGGGTGTGAATAAAAAATGTGACTGAATGTGACATAGGGCGAGAGGAAAGTTCTAGAAAGCTTGACATAATTTACTTATATAAAGCATCTTTCCCAATTATGTAGTTTATGCTTAAGACTTAATGAAGTTTGTGTGACTTAATTTATTTATTACATCGATTTTTTTTTATGAAACCACAACTACCCCTTATCGTTAAAACACATGTCAAAACAAAAGTTTATAAAAAAGAGAATAACGAAAACGTAAAAAAAAATTTGAGGAACGATTTTTTTTTTTTTGGAAATTTAAAGTTGGAACTGGTCTTGACCATCCGACCAAATGGTTTTTGTTCCAAGCAAAGGCATTTTCTACACTGGCACTGTACCTACTGCACTACACCGCTCTGCACCTCCTCTTTCAACGCTACATCCTACAGATTCAGATGGTTAGTGAGTATAGAGAGATGATGGAGCTGCTGCTATGAAGTGGAAAGGAGAGAGGAAAGCCTCCTCCTAGTGAAGTTCCGTTCGGTTCGTTTAACTTGAAACATTAATTTTCCGTATAACGAGATTGTAGTTTACGGCTCCATGCCATTGTTGTTGTTGTTGGGCATGTCTTTGGGTTTGGTTTTGGATTTTGTTGTACTTTTTTATGTATTTAAATATAATCCCTGGAGGTAGTTTTTAGTTCTTTTCAATTTATTCTCCCCTTTTTCTTGAGTTGTATATTTTTTTTTCTGTTGTTGCTCCGTCTCTACTCTTTAGTTATTATTTTTTTTATACTTTATTTCAATAGAGCCTAGGAGGCACGATGAAGCTGAGGTTCCTTTATAGCTATAGGGAGAGGTTGAAAAGTTTTGTTTTTTTCTTTTTTTTTTGTTATAATAAAAAATTCGCACGGGAGAAAATTTGCACCTCTGCTGGGGCTACTGCTGTAGCTGTAGCTACAACTGCATCTGCATCACGTGGTGGAAATGCAAAAATCCACTGATTAGTAAGTAACCTATAACCACTAGAAGTAGATGAGAGGAGCCTCCATCATAATGGAGGATCCAGTGGAAAACCACTCAATCTGAATTCCCCCCATTGAGAATACAATTCAATAGATTTTTTCCATTCGAGTTGAATGACGTGCGGTTGATGGTTAGTTGCTGTGCAAGCTGCGACCTGCTGGGTATAGGCATATTGCAATAGAATAATATATGTACATACCTACATACATGCATATATATACAAATATGCCTAACCTATGTATGTATAGGTATAGCATTATAGAAACAAATGCTTGTACAACTTTCTAGCACCTCTATTGAGAAGTAGGTGCAAGTACCTAACCTATAGATATATGTATGTATATGGTTTTTCCTCGTCTCTATTGAGATGCATTCGACTGGATTGAAAAGGTGGTAATATGCTTGAATTGATCCAAACTAAACATAAATTACTTGAAGAAGAAAACCGAAATGAAATTGCAACCACGCTTTGTGGAATGTTGCACAGGATTCTATAGCTGATGGCTTGCACGATGCACGAGGCTTCGTATATAGAAAAGGGAAAAAAGTCCAAGAAGAATCAACGAAAAAATAATGAAAAGAGTATCATCATCGGAATCAACATACGTACGTACATAGGCTGATGCTCTTCATCGATCCCCGTTCCGTACAATGGATAGGATTGGATTGGATTGAAGCTGGGAGGAACGACGAATCGAATCGACATCAGATACAGCCTTACCAGCAGCAGCGGGAGCCACACCATAATATTGAACTACATCAAGACCGCAAAGTAATTTATCACAAAAGTTCACATTTCAATGATTTCCAAGTGCGAACCTCTATAGGAGCAGGCGAGGCAACGAAGTCGTAGGGAAGATGTGGACGCCGAGGGCTATATTACTGATGCCAACTCTCATGGCAGGGAGGAGATCTGGGGTTTCGTGCGGGCAGGAAGGTAGTGATGGGTTTCTCTCACATCATCATCATTCCTCCGCAGTTCCATCAGCTGCAGAGGTTCATTTTCATTTGCATCTCGTGATTTCTCTTCCCTTTTCTATCTGGTCGGTCCCTGATGGTTGAGAAATTTGATTTTTTTTTTTTCATTTGGAGTAGGTACCTTCCTACGACGCGGTTGGAACCAGCATTGCTGCATCTCCAATCATCTGTGTTCATGTTTTGAAAACAGATGCGGTATGTATGTTAGTTGCCTCTCTCTATACGCTACGAGTATCGAAGAAGAAGTTTGTTAGTGATGGATTTTGATACTGTTGGGTGTCATGTGACAAAGCATTGAGCCTATGAGTGCTCATGAGTTTTGAGGTTTGGCTTCTCAGAGATGCATCAGATATTAGTGTTGTTGTTTTGTAAGGTTGATGCATCTCATTCTTTGCCTCAAAGGCATTGAGTGAACCTTTGCATGGCTATAGAGAGTAGGATTTTCGTGTCGTTGGCGTGGTGTCGTGGTTATTTGAAACATATATGCATTGACATTTTTGAGGCAGTAGGTAGTTAATGATATAGTGACGGTGCACAGAGGAGTATTCTTGCTCAAAATCCGGTCAAAAACCAGAAATAAAAAATTAACAAATGACACTAAATTTGCATTGTATGTACACCTCACATATTGAGCTAACATAAACCGGTTCCTAAAAATCTTTGTTACCCCCCCCGCAACAAGTAGGTAGACCGAATCTTGTCAATGTTGAGCATAAATGTCTTTTTTACCATGGGTGGGACACCAGTTTCGTGTGTTATTGTAAAGAAAGAGGTTGTATTCGTCACGTGTTTCATCAATTTCGTCATTTCCATAGGTGCATATAATTTTAGTAAGTGATAGTAAAAAAAAAATATTTTGTATCAGTCTTGTGAGGTTATGTTGCAGTTAGTTATACAAAATTTAAAAAAAAAATATACATTCTATTTTTCTTGTCTAAAATAGTAAAAAACATCAATTTTCGTCATTTTAGTCGCGTCATTTCCGTCGCCTTTATTGGGTGACGGCGATGCATTTTAAACCCTTAAAAGGCAATTCCAGACCGTTAGTCTGAGATTGGTGGGGAAGCGAAAACGTAACAAATTATTTATCTTTACTAGTTAAATGTCATTTCCGTACCACACAATCATTTCCGTAAATCGATTTAATTTAGATTTTTATAATTTTACATAAATAAATTCCTGCCCTTGTCACAAGGAAAATTTTAAAAGGAATATTTTTTTACTGGTAGATACATTATCATTTCCGTATCGAAGGCGTCATTTCCGTACCAAGCCCAAATTCTTAAAAACGCTAAAAATCAAGTTAAATCATTAATTATTCCATAATTTATAACAACACTTTAATGTACATCATTTTTTCTTTAATTTAGGTAGGGGACATTTTGGGTGCTAAAAAGGAGCTTTTTAACAGAGAATCACCCATATATATATGTTTTTTTCATATGTTTTATTTTTTGAAAATATATCTTAGTTTTTTCACCCACTTTTATATTTTTTTTTCAATATTATAACGTTATATATTTTTTTCTGTTATAAAAATATCAACAAATGATTTTGACCGGATTTTGCGGTCAAATACTCCTCTGTGCGGTGGCGATGATGGTGATGGGTATAGGTTAAGGGGTAAAATAAGAAGGTTTTGACAGATTGACAGCTCTTTATTATGTTGGATTGGGATTTCACTTAATACACAACGGTAAATGTAATTTTGCAAATGTCAGAGAATGGTTATGGGTTATTATTTATTTGGAGAAATTCTTATGATTTCGAATGTTTTGTGTAGTATACTTAATTTTATAGGAGTGATTATTAGTTCAACAACCTACAGCAAATTTCTATGACCATCATTAGAATTTTGAAGGCAGTCAATTCTACTTTGACATTATTTGTGAAGTAAATAAATACAAACACACAAAATAGTTGGAGCGTATACTGCACGAGCCGCATCCGAAATTCTGATGGCTGTATTTCAGGGTCGTCTTATCTCTGGCTTTAGCGATTAGCACTGGTCAGCAAGATCGCCCGATTAAACTAACAAGTCCCACCATCCAGCTCTGTCCCTAGCTAGCCGCTTCCAGTTGCGCACACCGAGTAGTGTGATGTTGTCCTCCACTTGTGCGCGCCACCTGTTACGGGTTCTTCCTCTGCTGCGTACATCATCGGGGTTGGATTCGAAGACTCGTCAGGCAGGTGCGTTGCTGTCCATACTCTCCACGTGCCCTAGCCATTTCAGCCGCTGTATTTTCAGCTTTTTGACAAGTTCAACGTCGCTGTATAGCCGGTATAGCTCGTCGTTGAATCTTCTCCTCCACACTCCTTCGATACACACCGGACCGAAAATCACACGAAGAATCTTTCTCTCAAAGCACCCTAGCAGATTTTCATCCGATTTTTTGAGTGTACACGCTTCTGCCCAATAGAGCAGGACCGGGATGATTAGGATCTTGTATAAAGTCTCCTTGGTTCTATACTTAAATGCCTTCTTAGACCGAAGAAACAGCGGTTGGCAAAAGTAATTCTTGGTTTGATCTCAGCACTGATGTCATTTTGCGAGGTAATAGTGGAGCCCAGGTGGACAAAGTCCTTGCAAATTTCGAAGTTATATCTGTCCATCCTGATACTTTGCCTGAGTCGACGATGTTGAGATTCCTGTCTCGATGACAGCATATAGTTCCTCTTGCCCTCATTAACCGCCAATCCCATTTTAGCCGACTCCGATGCAATGCTCGCAAATGCCCCGCCACAGTTCGCTTCCTTTTTCCGACAATGTCTATGTCATCCGTATACGCAAGCAATTGAACGGACTTTTGATAGATTGTACCGCTGGTGTTGACATGTGCGTTGCGTACAATGGCTTCAAGAACAATGTTTAATAGGTTGTATGATAACGCGTCGCCTTGCCTCAATCCTTTCTCAACATCGGTGGTGTTCTTATACCAATTTTGACGGAACAGCGAGATCTCTCCATCGTCATCCTGCACAGGCGCACGAGTTTGGCAGGGATGCCGAGACTTGACATGGCTCTGCAGAATTCGTCCCTTTTCACGCTATCATACGCGACTTTAAAATCGATAAAAAGGTGGTGTGTATCGATCTGGAATTCCTGAGATTTTTCGAAAATCTATCGGAGTGTGAACATTTGATCGACGGTTGACTTGCCTGGCCTAAAACCACACTCATAGGAGCCGATCAGATCGTTGACAAAAGGTATTAAGCGGTCACACAGGATAGCCGACAAGATTTTATAAGCGACGTTTAGGAGACTAATTCCTCTTTAGTTGGTACATTTCAGAACATCTCCTTTTTTATGGATGGGGCACACTATACCGAGGTTCCATTCATCGGGCATACTTTCATCCGACCAAATTTTGTAGATGAGCTGGTGTATGCTCCTAGCCAATTCATCTTCCGCTGATTTAAATAGTTAAATAGCTGGTAAGCCATCCGCACCAGCAGCCTTATACGACTTAAGATTGGATATCGCCAGCCGCACTTGGGTTAGGTCAGGTGGACAGAAATGTTGGCCATCATCGTCGAAGTTGAATGGAGTGTTCTGCCTACTAGCGAAATCTTGGCTGCCTTAGCCGTTAAGCAGTCTAGAGAAGTGTTCTTTCCAGATTGTCAGCACTGACTGTGTGTCTACTAACATATTCCCACTCTCATCTCGGCAGGCTTCCGTTCTAGCTTTGTATCCTTGCGTGGATCGTTTCACCCTCTGATAAAATTTTCGAACATCTCCCCTGCCGCTACAACCCTCAATCCTCTTTTTCCTCCTGAGAAGTCGGCGTTCCTCTTTTCGCTTTAGCCCGTTTTATTTCAGAGACCTAGTTCATATAAATTACACCGGACTTCGATGAAAGTTTAAAGAAATTTATTTTTTTTTTAATTGAAATGTTTGTAATGTTTACGTTTTTCTGGATATTAGGCAATACCGTTTGAGTTGTTTTTTAAAGTAAACTACTATGTAAACCTGTTTAAGATACAAAATTGTATCTAAACCTATTTAAAATATTAGAACAATGCTGCATCGTGCACATAAATTTATTTATTGCTAACTTTTTTTGAAGTCAAAAATCTAGTCTTGAATTTTTGTTTAAATAAAATTATTCTAATAGTTGTTTGCCTAAAAAAAAGCTACAACCCCAATCCGTTGGCTGTTTAAGGAATCCGACTGAGGGCATTGTACAGAAGTAAGCGAAGTTCGTCCTATTGGCATTTCGTCGAGTTGAAAAAAGATACAGTATTTGATCTTCATTTCCGAGAGTTAGATAATGAAAGTTTAAGAGCCGGGAGCAGATTTTGGTCGTGAAAGGAAACCAAAAGATATGAATAGTATACGTAGTCCTAATGAAGGTGATAACGAATACGTTCGTCTGCCAACATGTAGTGGCCCCGTTACCACGTAAAAGTGCATCAAAAGTGGGAAACCATTTCAAATGTAATACAACTTGACGCCATGAACTCCTTGATTACAAAACTGGTGTCGACAGACGTGTAGGTGACCCCAAAACCCAAACAGACGTCCCCGAAACGTGTTTTTTATTCGCTTTTTTAGGCTTTTGGGAAACCACCTGAAATTGATCACAACTTTTAGCCATGGACTGAGTGTGAATATGTACGTGACAGACGTCTAAGTGGCCCCGAAACCACCGACAGACGTCCCTTTTTTTGGCGTTTTTTGTCAAAAAGGAAACCACTTGAAATGTATCACAAACGAAAGATCTTGACCCCCTGAGTGCGAAAATGTACATGACAGACATCTAAGTGGCCCCAAAACCCCCGACAGACGCGATCAAAGTCGCGGATTTTTTATTGAAATTTTTAGATACTTGATGTATGCTACTAAAATGTATCGCAATCAGAAGGTCTTGACTACCAAAGCATTAATGTATAAAAAAAATGGAGTTTATAGTGTCACCCAATAGCTGGAAAATCACGGATTTTTTTTTTAGTAACAGGATTTTGAGGGAAACCACTTGAAATGTATCCCAATCAAAAGATCTTGACCCAAAAAAATATAAAATGTAAGTGACAGCGTTTGAGTGGCCCCAAACAACTGACAGCCGCGATATAATTCGCGGATGTTATTATTTTTTTTAAATATTATATATATTAGTATATTAGTGGTAGCTTCTTCAAATGTTTTCCAATTAAAAGGTTTTGACTCAAGAAAGTGAAAATATAAGTTACAGGCGTTTGAGTTACGCCAAACTGCTGAAAAGCGTGATTAAAGTCTCTTGAAATGTATCTCAACTCCCTGAGTCGGAAGATGTAACTGACAGACGTTTTGAGTTACACTAAACTACTGAAAATCAATTAGGTTATCAATACAAATCTCTTGAAATGTATCTCAATTTGTAGGGTTTGACTCCCTGAGTCGGAAAATATAACTGACAGACGTTTTAAATTACGCCAAACTATTACAATCTACGATATAATTCGCCTTTGAATATTATTATAGTTTTTTCTTTCAATTTAAATGGTACCTACCTAATTGAAAGGTTTTGACTAGCTGAAAAAGGAAATTTTCAAGGAAACACGTTTTGAACACACCAAACCATTAAAATAGGCGACATAAGTGGCTTATATTCTTTCCTTTATGATATGTGAAGTTGCACTCACACTCAGTTCACGTTTTTATAATTGTAGTAAGCTCGCTACGACATACATACATAGTTTATATTGCTTATTTATTTATATTCAAATATTTTTTGTATTCAAATAAGCGATATAAGCTTTGTCGTATCTTTAATCTTTTTGATAAACTAGTAATAACATCCGCGACTTTTATCGCGCTTTTCAGCAGTTTGGCGTAACTCAAACGCCTGTAACTTATATTTTTTGACTTTCTTGAGTCAAAACCTTTTAATTGGTAAACATTTGAAGAAGCTACCACTAATATAAAATTTAAAAAAAAATAATAACATCCGCGAATTATATCGCGGCTGTCAGTTGTTAGGAGCCACTCAAACGTCTGTCACATTTTATTTTATTTTGGGTCAAGATCTTTTGATTGTGATACATTTCAAGTGGTTTCCCTCAAAATCCTCTTACTTAAAAAATAAAAGAAAAAATCCGCGATTTATTTCGCGATTTTTCAGCTGTTGGGTGACACTATAAACTTCTTTTTTTATACATTAATACTCTGGTAGTCAAGACCTTCCGATTGCGATACATTTTGGTAGCATACATCAATTATCTAAAAATTTCAATAACGACTTTAATCGCGTCTGTCGGGGGTTTTGGGGCCACTTAGACGTCTTCCATGTACATATTCGCACCCAGGAGGTCAAGATCTTTCGTTTGTGATACATTTCAAGTGGACAAAAAACGCTAAAAAAACGCGTTTTCAGGAACGTCTGTTGGTGGTTTCGGTGCCACTTAGACGTCTGTCACGTACATATTCACACTCAGGGAGTCCATAGCTAAAAGTTGTGATCAATTTCAGGTGGTTTCCCAAAAGCCTAAAATCGCGAAAAAAGAACGCGTATTCGGGGACGTCTGTCTAGGTTTTGGGGCCACCTACACGTCTGCCGAAACCAGTTTTGTAATCAGGGAGTTCATGCCGTCAAGTTGTATTACATTTGAAATGGTTTCCCACCCGATTTCAATTTTCAGAAAAGTTGTACTTTTGATGCACTTTTACGTGGTAATGGGCCACTACATGCTGGCAGACGAACGTATTCGTTATCACCTTCACCAGGACTACGTATACTATTCATATCTTTTGGTTTCCTTTCACGACCAAAATCTGCTGCTGGCTCTCAGTCTATGACGTTTTTTCACAAACAAAAATTATTTGTTTTTCAAATGATCTTCTTTTTTCGTGACTTTTTTTATTATTAAATTAAAGTTTATCTTTAGGTCAGGCTGGCTTATGGTCAGTTTTTGATTTTATTTAAAAAAAAATATGTCAAATTTCCGTCCTATATAAAACCTTTAGCAAATTCATGGTTTAAGAAATTAAGGTTCATGAATTTGCTAATAGCTAAAATTTGTATTGGGGTGTAGGGAGGGTTAAATTTGCCAACAAATTTAGATCTCCAAAACTGATTTTAAATCAAACAAAAAATCAATTTATTTTCCCAAAATAGAACGAAAATTGTTAAGATCTGTATATAAAAATAAATTGATTTTGGGTGTTCGGGGTGTTAACGACTTTTAAATATTTTTGCTCGGGCCACGAAATGTAACTTTTAGTGTAGAATCACCGAAATAAAGTTCAAGTATAAAGCATTCATTTAAACTATTTTATCTTGGCTTATTTTGTGAATGTTACTTTCAAGCCCGACAATTATTTTTTTTTTCGATAAATTTTAAAAATGAATAATCACAGTACAGAAATTTAAATTCCACTAGTAACTTAAAGTTTCCCGGTTTAAATTTGTACCCCAAGAACCAAACTAGAACAATTTGTTTTCCTGCTTTGTATTTTTTTATTTTTAAAAATAATAATACCTCTTTTCATAAATTTTCCAATATGCTCTCAGAAAGCAGTCTGTTACCAATTTCCGTTCAAAGACTTTGTTGTCTTTTGGTCAGTTTTCTTTATCATTCCTAACTATTTTTTCTTTTTTTTTCATTAAAAGAGTCTCAAAGGCTTTGAATAGCGAAGGTACTATAGTTGACATTCCAACAAACTCCTCCATTTCCATTTACCTTTTTTGTTCGTTTAAAATACATTATGTCATCCATTCCACTTGAGTTCATCCCTCAATTTTCTATTTTATGTTTAAAGACATCGTACCTACTACTTACATGCAAAAGTATTTTTTTTTTTTAAATGATTTCAAAGGATATTTTTTTTCTCAAAGGTCATAGATCATACAAAAAAAAAATATATATACTCGTAGATTCCTATACCCTGATATCTTGTGTGTGCATATATGTCTATACCCTTGAACATCTTTGGTCGCCTTCCCTAACGCCCATATTAAAATTCAACACACATCAATCTCATTCCATTACTCAAAAGTTTTAATTAAAGGGTTCTTGGAAGTAATAATATCCTTCAATGTCCTTCCACATGATGCCCTCCCTTACTTTCAACTACAAGGGAACTTTTTAAATCTAACCTACACCATCATCGTTGCCTGTACTGATAAAGTCTTCCGGTTACCACTTCCTCCGTCGCGTCGTCGTCGTCATTCGAGTCGATAGAAAATCAATACCCGCAATATTAAAAACTTGGCAAAAAGGATGTCGGGGACTCTTTGTAGAAAACGTATACGAAATGCCGCCGTCGCTGTCACCATGCCATGGCGACAACGGTGACGGTGACGACGAAGCATTCTTTTAACCCTTTTTCATGGCTTTGACATCAAATTCAGTCACCATTAACGACATGCATGTCCCACTGATGCTACAAAGCGATGCCAAGTCATTTACTGTCTAAACGGCGAGGGATGGGGTGTGGGATGCAACTAGAGTTGCAACTGCTGCTCCTCTTTTGCAAGGACATAAAAATCAATGTTTACTGAGAAATTACTTTACCAAAAAAAAGAACAGAAAAATAGTAAAAGAAGAAAAGTGAACGAGTCCTTTGAAGTCTCTCTCTCGTGTACTATTATACCAGGAGCTAGAGCACTCATTTTTCATAATGTCGCAGAAGTGCATCAGCACAGCAGCACCAAGCAAGAGCACCAGAAACAGAAGCGGCAGTGGTTGTTGTAGGTACATCGCATTTCGCATACTATAGAGTCTTATAGTGAAGAAATAAAATTTATAGTAGGAATATTAAGCTCTTGGTTCAGAGAGCTTAGCAGAGCAGTAGTATTCTTCCGCCTCTTGCTGATTCTGAGGTGGAATATTGCTGCGGTGCGGCGCGGCGGCATCCTGGCATACAAACGGTGCCTACTCAGTCACAAAGAAGAAGAAGAATTGCGGTAGGTGCGGTGTGGTGTGGGGATGTGGGTGCTATGCGCTAGCTGGTCGGATGGATGGCAGATGGATGAATGTTTTCCGGTTGGTGGAACTGGAACTGGGACTGGGTAAGCAAGAGGGATCCTCTTTTAGCAATTTAAATCCTTCATTGAAGCGTGTGCTCTTAAAGTGAGTGCAGAAGAGTTTATCACACAATCACACTCACCTAAAACACACAAAACGTCATCGTCGCTCGCCGTCATTGCTCTTAGCTCGGCTCGGCTCAGTTCGGCTCGTTTTGATTTGGTTCAGTTCGGCGTGTTGCTGCCACTGCCGCATATTTTATCACAGCAAAGTCGTCCTCTTTTTAATGTCGGTTATTTGGCCCTTTTGACTTGTGTTCTTTAATCTCTTTTAAGCGGTTTTGCTGCTTCTTGCGGTCGGTCTGTCGGTGGGGCGGCCGGCGAGCGACGCGGCGTTAATGTAAGGAAAGTTCTTATACTCAAAGAGCACTGCTGTTTGCGCCTCTGGGTCTGTGGCCCATGATGTCCTCCTTGTGTTTATTATGAATCATTCAAGTTCAACTTGAAGAAAGGCGGAAAGTGGTTTGGATTTTTTCATTTTTTTTATGACATTCAGTAAATCGCCTTTGAATAGAAATTTTTATTTTGTTTGTTGGCAACAAAACTGACTTTAAGAGATAAGGTGACGAAGGAAGGATTTTGAAGGATACTTTGATCATGTTATGTAGGTATATGTAAGTATTTTATCTTACTTGTTTACTCTTCCATAGACACGCATATATTTAGATGTTTTGGTTCTTTCACATATTAGAATTTCTATTGTTTGGAAAAATTATTCAAATTTAAAATTATCGAGATAAAGTAAAAGAGAAAAACTCTATTTTTAAGTTCTTTTTATATTTTAAGTCCTTTTCAGTTCTTATCTTTGACAAAAGAAATACCTCTTTGAGGAGCGATATCGGTCGATTCTAAGGCCACAAACGCAAACCCAAAATGCATTGATTTTTGACCCATTAGTATTTTTCCATTTTTTGGTTACTTAAATTAATGTTTTGTTTTTTATACAGCACGCGCACTCAAGGGGTTTTTGATACCCTAAAAATGTTAAATTAATCGAGCGTTAGGAAAATAGAGAATGATTAAGGAGCAGATGCCGATGTACATTGGTTTTGAACCTTTGAATATCGAAATGGAAGGGAAAAATAGAGCCGGGTAAAGCATTTCACATTCGGGTAGTTCGGCTAAAAACAGAATGTCTATACTTGACAGTACGTCAGCAGTTGGGCTCAAAGGTAAACTGATTTGCATTCCTAGAAGTACGAGTATTACCGTTAAATTCTTTTAGGGGAGGAATGCAAATGGCTATTTCAGTAGAGAACTGCTTATAAAAATAACTCTTAGCTCTTCTTTGTATTCTATTCAAAAGACTCAAGTGCGTTAATGGAGCACCTGCCCAAACATGGGAATTGTACTCGAGTTTTGGCCGGATAAAGACTGTATGTATTGTATATATATAACAGCGAGATCAGAAGGGGTGAAAAATGTCTTGCATCCCCGAAGACGAGAGTCGGAAACAAAAACAGAGCCCTGGGGCACACGAACTTCAGACTTGAAACCGTCCAATGCAACTTGGTAATTACTAATACAACGAAAAAGAGATCCATCAATACCAAATGCGCGCATTTTCGATAAGAGAGCTTGATGCCAAACTCTATCAAACGCATTTGAAATATCAAGTGCAAAAATCTTTCTTTCTCCAAAATGATTTAAAGATTTGTGCCACTGTTCGGTGAGATATACCATCAGATCACCAGTAGACCTATTGCTACGAAAGCTGTACTGCCGGTCATTAAGAAGCTTTCGTTCTTCGAGATATTTCTTAAGCTGAAAATTAATCAGTGTTTCAATAACCTTGGAAAGAAGGGACGTAAGCGCAATTTGTCGATAGTTAGAGGGGGAAGAAGGCACGCCTTTTTTTAGCGACAGGCTGGACAAATGCTGTTTTCCATCGACTCGGAAAGAGACCAGCAGCTTAGGACAGATGAAAAAGCTTACGCAGTGGTTTTGCCAGCGTTGATGAACATCTCTTCAGAACAATGGGAGGGATACTATTCGGGCCAGCGGATTTGTGTATATTAAGGACTCTGGCAACTGCACGAGTGCGAAAGAAGATTCGTCCCATAAAATCGTTTACGCTCTCAAGTACAGGAGGAGTCATAAGACTTTCTGGCAGCGTCTAAGTAACAGCAAACTGTGCTGCAAGCAAATTGGCTTTATCTTGCGAGCAGACAAAAAGAGTATCATTGAAGACGAGTGTTGGAACCAAGGACGAGGTGGTATTTCGTATGGTTTTTACAAATGACCAAACATTTTGACTACCTTCGGGATATTGTAGTATTTTTTGCCGTAATTTCTGATCATGTAAACATTTAGTTCGTCGAACATGAACGTTACAGGTCTTTCTAGGTTTTTGAAATTTGTTCCGGTTTTGCTCAGAAGCGTTGGTTTTATAAGAACGGATGCTTACTTCTCTAACCCAAATAACCTCTTTATAGCTGGAATCAAACCATAAGTTGTCTTTGGGTTTGATAGATTTCACCCTATTCGGGATAAAATTTCTCATTTCACAAAAAATTAAATTTGTAATCATATCTGCGCTGGAGTTAATGTCATCATCGGGAAAGATTAGTGATCAGTAAAAGTTCCTGAAGAAATCATCGAGAACGTCCCAGTTGGTTTTCTCGTATTGCCAAACGGTTCTCTTTAGTGTTTTCTCTTTAACTGGGGTTTGTTGGCACGAGCAGATATGACACAATGGTCTGATGTGCCTCGAGGCGATAATACACTAATGTCGTTTTCGATTGGATTTCGGAACAGTACTACTCCTTTTTGATTCTAATAGAATTATTTTCTGTTGCTCCAAGACTAATTAGAGAAAAATTATGTGTGTGAGTAAATTGTCTGATATTTATATCTATATTTTGCACCTTTAGTCTAATAAAATTAATTTGAAAAATAATTCGATGAAAGGGGTCATATGTATATGTGTGTTCCGGGTCTATTCCTTTATAAAATCCAGAACAGTAGAACACTTCGAAAATATTACTCGGAACAGCCAATCAATCGAAGTCTTCTGGAGTAATAGGAGCCAAAAAGGAGTAACTCCGAACCTCCAACCGAAAACGACATAATAGTGTATTTATCAGGGTCAGAGGTAAGAAACAAGGCTAGAGTTTTGGCGAATTGACCTGCAACGTCAGGAATCGGAGTATGCTCATCAACAAGCTGAGTTAGGATGATTAACTCAGCAAAAATCTCGGCATACTTTCCTTCGGGTGTTGTCTGACCCGAAAAGCGTAGCCACGAAAAATTATTACATTGAAATCGCCAGTAACAACAATTCCACTATGCGGAAAATGCGAAATTTTGTACCATCCCTAGCCCGCTTCACGCGTTCCAAAGATTTTAGCTCCCTTTCTGTGTCGCTGACCCGTTCACGACTTCGTCACTTCGCTTAGTGTATGTTCAGTCGCCAAGCAGGGAAGGCTCTTATACAAACATTTTGTATGAAAAACTAAATCTTTAGAAACTTATTAAAAATATAAATAAAAGTTTTCTCATATTAATGTTATGATATTTACTACTTTGAACGGTAAATCTACCAAATAAAAGTTAAAGCTTGTGAATTTTCGTGCTACATTAACAGAAAGTTTAGCCAAAATCTTTGATCCGCTGTTCAAATATTTAATACAACTGGCTTTTATTTTGAATAAAGGTAGGTAGGTCTGTAGGTATTAAATATTAATTATTCCTTCTTCCTATCTTTTTTTTATATAATATTTAAATCCTAAGTAGGCTTTAGGATTTAAATAAGATGGTATTAAATATTTAATTGAATAAATGAAACTACGATAACTGAAACTACGATTACACGAAATACTGACCCATGTGTTAGAACAATAAAAGCCAAATGTTCTCGTTGCAAGTACATACATATGTATTTGTCTAACTTTGAGTATATATAGGTACTACAAGATTTTGGCTATTGCATTAGAGTCAACTAGGTTTGCGCTTCAAAAAGGTAAAAATCAACTTGGTGTCCTAATCTGCAGTAACTGGATAAAAAGCTGTTAAAAGTTACCTACCTACTTTTTGATTGATTGATTTGTAAAACTAACAAACAAATAGGTACAATACAAAAAAAACAGTAAAAGCTAGAATGATATTCAATTAACTTACCACATTGTTGTCTTAGAAGAATTCCTATGATTAATATTACAAATCTTTGGCATTTCCATTCTCCTTGAGCTGCTGATGGCTTCCAAGCCATTCTCGTTCCCATTCGGTGAAAGTACTTCAATGATATTCACAAAATTCCTATTTCGTTCTTATTTATCATTCGGCGAGATATAATTTTTCATTTTTTAGTTTCAATTTAACAAGTGCATAAAAAAAAATAAATCACACAATTTATTATCAGCGCGGCGTTGGCGTTACAAAATACACAACACTATACAAAGTGTAGCACAGTAATGAAATGAAAATGATGCAAAAAGATGCAACAGCAAGCTATGATGATAACAGATGAATGTGACGTAGTCGAGATGTATCGTTGTACAATGAGCTGACGACACACGGAAGGCGCAAGGACACTTGATGCAAAATGGTGACAGTAGTTGGTGATTTGGTGTTGTTGGTGATAAAAGTTGGGGTGGATCGTGGATGGATGGATGGTTGTAATTTGCGCACAAACTACAATAATTCACATCTCCTTGTCATATTTTGTTATTTAAAAAAAATGCTAAAAAATAGATATCTAGCTAATTTTTTGTTTGTTATCAACTTGATGTGCACTACAAATATATTTTAACTCGAAAACTGCCTACGGTGGCGTTCAGGGTAATCAGCTTTTTGACTCGGAGGGAATTTCTACTCAAACACCCACACTTCTTTTCCTTTTGATGTTAGAAAATATAAATGGCTGGATGCTGGAAGTCTCTGTCCCACTTGAGGAAGTAAATCCAATGTGAAAGGATAGCGCACAACGCACAGCACAAGTAACAGCAAAAATAATAAACAAACACAAAATTGTAGTAAAATATTTCCACACTCCAACAGAATACAGAAAGAAAGAAAAGGCAAGATATATCGAACAAAGCACTCAAATAAAGAAGCAGCAAATGCAAAACAGTCGGTAGCGAGCGAGAGAACTAGTGTTGAATGTAAAACAAAAATATATATTTTCGGCACTTTTGATCTTTTTCTACTTCTTCTACACAAAGGGATTTCTTAGAATTTCGTTGTGAAAAACTAACGTTTGGATAGACAAATTGATTGAAATTTAATAATAAATTATTGCACGAATAGATAATTGTTGTGATGACAGAGATCTTGCTATTGTTTGGTTGGGAAATTTGTTGGTAAAACGCGACGATTTTTTAGTTTCGAAAAAATACGCGATGCGAGATTTTTTTTGCGTCTACTCGCTGTCAATTTTGGGAACACTTTGAAGTTGCTGTAGCAGGGAAAAATTTAATTTGGGATTTTTGTTTGCTTTGTGAATGAATCCATTCAGAGAGAGAATTGGTGAAAATGAAATGGAAGTGGAGCACAAATGGATGATGTCAGTGAAGAATCAAATTTAAAGTTTTTTCTAACGTTAACCGCCAGTTAACGAATTTAAATCATGTAGGTACCTGCCAGTTTCTTGTTGAATCATTTTTTTTTAAATTATAGAAAGCGCATCAAAATTGAAACCCCTTTGAAACATGAAAATAATATATATTCACCCTTAAGGCTCTCCCAAACCAATGCGGAACATTCGTTGCGGCGAAAAAACATTCGTCAGTCAAAATTATTTCATATGTTTCTACACCGTGTTGGTGTGGGCACTCTCATATATCACCATGTAAATAAATTTTGACATGCGAATGTTTTTTCGCCGCAACGAATGTTCCGCATTGGTTTGGGAGAGCCTTTATTCCGTAAGGCGTTGAACGCCATGTCGAAAAACGACATTGCTGGTATTACGTAGGCGTTTAACGCCAATTTGTCGTTTCTCTCTTGTGGAACGCGTTCATTATTTTTTTTTTTTACAGTCGTTTTTGTTATGAAATAACAATATATAAATGCCAGTTTCTGTCGTCGAGAAATTTGTAAACGACAGTAACAAAAATAAAGCAAAATGTAGGAGTTTTCCATTTGTTTATTGTATATATAATTTTAAGAACCTTTATTTAGGGTTAATTATAAAAAAAATTAGCAAGTGCAAAGTAAGTTTTAAGTGAAGTTAAGGTTTTGATTTTTTTTTTTTTAAGTGAAATAAATATGGCTTGTACAAAGCCTTTGAGTATATATAATATGGAGCGCTCGTTCGTATCCCTAATGCATTATAGTACTTGAGCCTGTGATAGAGGGCGTAATTTCAATATAGAGAGGGTATTTTGACAGCTGCAGCTATGATGGTGTTGTTGTAAAAACCCTCTCTATATTGAGAATTGAATTACCGCATAGACTACCGCGCTCCCTATGATGGTTACGTTTTTGGAATGTAAACGAGCACTCCATATTATATATACTCAAAGTAGAAAGCAAACCACCCGAAAATCGAAGGTTCGTTCTACAGAGTTTCCCGCAAGCCCATTGCAGTTACTTCATCCACAGCAGCGATTAAAATTGCAACTCTGACTCCTTCAAATCCACCATCAACCAAAACTACTGCCAAACCTTTTCGTGAGATCTACCTACGAGATGTGTGTTGAAAATCCGACATTGGATGACCAGGAAGAGCCAACAATAGAAAAAGTTATTTTTGAGGATGAAAATGTGAGACAGAAAACAACAAAAAAAAATAAAACAAAAGGAAAAAGTTTTTCAAAAGATGTTGGAAAAGCAGACAAAAGTCCAAGAATAATAATCATTCACCAGCATTGATGGACTCAATCTCATCTGCAGAAATAATTTTTTTCTTTCTTCCTCTTCGTCGTCACTGCTGCTCCATGAAAAATAACTTGCTACACTATACATTTCTCCGTGTTCTGTATTTTGAAACAATTTTACTCAAAGAAAAACATTTCCAAGCTATTTTTTTTTTTAATTTGAATAACTTTGATATGAAATGTCAGCTGCTTTTGTGGATTATATTGTGGAATGTAAGAGCGAGAGAAACGCTGGCGTTTGAGTTACGGAATACGAACAATCAAACGCCTCTTCTCAAACGACACGACACCAAACGCCAGTTGGCGTTTTAGAAAAAGGCTCTAACCAAACCAATTTGAAACATTCTGTGGGGCTAAGAAACATTCGTCAGTCAAAATTAATTTACATTGTGATAAATGAGAGTGGCCACACCAACGCGGCGGAAAAACATTCGCATTTCAAAATTTATTTACAGGATGATAAATGAGAGTGCCCACACCAACTGCGAATGTTTCTTCGCCGCACGGAATGTTTCGCATTGGTTTGAGAGGGCCTTAAGGGTGATTGTTTTGCGGGTGGCAATGGCACATTGGATATAGTGTTTGATTACTAACCTGGACGTGTGGGTTCGAGCCCCAGTCTAGGTAGCATTCTTTTCTATATTCCCCAGTTTCCACTGGATGCCACCCGTGGAGATAATTAACATCTCATTCTCAATCCACGGTGCCAACAAAAATCTTTCCTTTCTTTATAAGTAGTGCCGTGCATTGCATCTAAAAGATCTGAGGTCTTACAGGCATATAGTTAAAGTTATTATTATTATATAAAGTTTTTTGTAGAGTCGTTGTCGAAGAGGAAAAACTATGTCACTTGGTCTACTGCCAAGTTTTTCTGATAGAAATTCATACGATTTTTTACATTTTGGAATAGGTACAAATTGGAACGCAAACCATTTGGACGTATTATTCCATTTTTTCCAACTGGCACGAAAAATTGAATTTATAAATAAATGCTTTTTAAAAAAAGGGGTCCTACTATAAAATAACTGAAGATATAAATCATGACCCTGATTATTACGACAAAAATGTGGTCGTTTTCTAACGAATATTGAAAATTTTACATATTCGATAGGAATGGAACAGTTCCAAAATCCAACTGAAAAAGACGATATTTTCTTATAACATTTTCTCAAACAATTCTAGTTTTAAGCGTGTTCTTATATAATTTGATAACAGCTCACGGCCCTTTCGGCCATGCCTCAAAAGATTTAAGTTTAAACTCAGATAATGAATTAAGATAATGATTATGAATTAATAAATCTATTGTTATCTAATCTAAATATTTTTCTGAAAAGTTGTTATTTAAAACACTATGGTTCAGCTTTGTGTCCATACAAAAAAATGATGCTAAGCTTTGCAACGATATCTAATTCGTCGCTCGTGCGCAATAAATAGACCAAAATGCCGATTCTCCTTTAAATAAAAAAAAAAGATTTTTGGCTCGTTAACAAAATATGCCAATATTGTAGCGGTTGGCGTCGTTTTATTTTAATTTTTCCGTTTAAAGCATTTTTTTAAAGAAAATTTCCTCGGTGGGAAATATGATTTTCGAAATCCGAAATGACACTGATTTTTGAGATATCTTCGTCTAAAATTACAAAAAAACATTTGTTCAGTATTTGAGTTTTTCACATATTGGTCCGGTCTGCAGTGATCGGCCTTTGATGAAATTAACAACATTACATTTACAGCTTTGGTAAAAACTTTAAAATATCTCTTAAAAAAGTCATTACAGGATGACGAACGGTTTTGCAAAATTGCTTTTTTAACATACCAGGACCAATCTTATTAATGTACCTAGGACAACATATAAAAATTTCGCCAGTACTCCTATTTTCATTTGCGGCGAATTCACTCAATTTAAAATATTACAGGCGGTGTTGGTTAAGTATTTTCTAAATTTGATTGGCTACTAAGGGGGTCGCAAGGGGGACACTAATAGATTGAGAAATTATGATCTAGTTTATCTTTGGATGTCCAAGAACATTTTTGATATCTATATTTTTGTCAAGTAGGTTAATGATTTGGTAATTAAAATTTTAATTCATTTTGGTATATAAAATATTTCTTCAGTATTTCTAAAAGTACAGTGGAAAACGACTAAATGGTACTTACAAATCAGATTATTTAATTTTCGATCGGAACTGTATGTAGAATGGAGTCCACATACAAATGAGCTATGTGTTATTTTGATTCAAATAGGAATTCCTGAAAATTTGAAAACTAAACTTTTTTATTAAGAAAAAATGATGCTTGTGTTTAAAATCGAATCTTTAATGTATACAAATAATTCGGTTTTCTTCGTTTTTTTGTCTCTGCATACAATTTTTTTTTTAATTTTAATTTTTTTTAAGATTTACATTTCATTTCATTTTTTCCTCTTTCTTTTAGCAAATTTATAATATAACTTTCTTTTAATTATGTCAAGCTCCTTTTAACTTATATGGTTTTTCTGTTTTTTTATCTTATTTTTTAAAGTTTATAAGTTTTTAGATTTTGTCTGTAACAAAATTTAAATACAATATAGAGAAACAAAAATTGAAAATTCACAATTAATAAATGTATTTTTGAAATAAAAAGGAACAATGATTATTTATTATTATTAATAGACACACTACAATAGATACAACAGTTTTTAAATTCATTTTTCCTTTTTCTTTCTTCAAAAACTATATGTTAGTATTTCTACAAATTATGTAGTAGTTAAAGAACAAATTCAAATAAACAAAAAATATTTATAGATGATAAATTCGCTTAGCGAATAAAATATATTTTAAGCTGCTCCAAAAAGCAAACCTCTTGGCTATTCCCGTTATTTTTTTTCGTTTTATATAGTTTTTATTATTTTAATTGTACACACATCAATCAATTTATTACTTTACTTCTATATTCTAAATTTTTGATTGATTCTATTTTAACACACATAAAAATCATCTTAAAAACAAAATAACACTCTGGGTCTAATGATGTACAAGGAAGTCAAGAGATAGCAGGTGGTTGGATGGCTTAGCAAAGGTGTAGTTAATTTGTAGTGTATAAGTAAGAAGGTAGTTAAAGTGTTTATCATACTATGATAATAGCTGGTAAAAAAAAAAAAAAAAAATAAAGAAGAGAGAATAGTAGTTTGAGGGGTGAACAAAAGAACAATTATATATATCCAACTATTATTAAATTTCTATTTAAATAATAATTACTTATATACTGCTAATAGACCCTAGTGAGCAACGCTGCTATGTTGTAGCTGCTTTTTACTTGACTGCTTGGCATGTTTTCGGTGGTGGCTTCCACCGTTTTTGTCTTGGACTGCTCCTGCACCCATACTTAGACTCGTTGTAGGTGGGTTTGTGCCTTGGCTCACTGTAGCTGGTCCTTTAGGTGGGTAGGGTATTTTGAAAAGTTGAATGTGAAGATGGTCACAAATCTCAAGGCAAACCTGGAAAAACATACAACAAAATGGATGTAAATATTAAAAATTATGTCTTCAAATTTTTCTATTCGTTATGCTTATTTAGGACCCTTTAAGTTGGCTCCTCAAAAGTTGAAGTCTTATTCGTAGGATTTTTGCAAAAAGTACAAAAGTGAGAAATAAAAAATATGCGACATGTATGCCAAGGACGTGGCTTGTAAAAATTGGCTCAAAATTTTAAAGAATTAAAACCGGCTCTAAATAACTTTTAAAATGGGAGTCGGCTCTAAAAACACTTTTTAAAGCGAGAGTCAACTGTTTGGTAATTTTAAACTACATAAAATATAGTTTAACGCTAAACCACTCTTCCAACTTTAAAAGCACCAAATCGCTTGTTTAACTTCTTAAAATATACTTTTACCACTTAAAAATAAGTTTGTAAAATGATTTTGGAATGTTATTTTATTTTCAAAATATTTACAGATTTGTTAAAAATGAAAAGTATTAATGTATTGAAAGAGCTCGGCAGCATTGAATTTTTCACTTTTTCTGCGAAACACGGGCACCAACATCAACCACACAAGCACATCAACCAACATACACGTACATAGACGGCTTTTACACAAGGAAACTGAGTCGCCAGAATCTGGCTAGTTTGTAGGCGAGAAGGGTGTGAGGGGAGATTTGTTGTTTTCCTTTACGCCCTTCTCGCCTACAAACTCCCAGTTGCCGGCACCTCAGTTTCCTTGTGTGAAAGGGGTCATAGGTACCTACATATGTATAAAGATATCCAAATATTGTCCATGCGCTTGAGTTTTTTTTTTAGAATCAGGTTTAATGCGAGTAGACTTCTTTTAAACATTTTAATAAAAAACAATCATAATCTATATTCACGACACGCACCTAATACTAAAGACACATGGGGCTTACATACTATAGTTCAGATACTATGGTATTGCCGATACTACGATGGGTGACACACATCCTTGTGTAGTTTCAATTGG
This sequence comes from Melangyna quadrimaculata, assembly GCA_949320155.1. NCBI lineage: Eukaryota > Metazoa > Arthropoda > Insecta > Diptera > Syrphidae > Melangyna > Melangyna quadrimaculata. Next base: position 63,792,607 of record OX439483.1, on the reverse strand, counting down.
CAGTTCTACATTTTGTATATTTGTCAACATGTTTGCTGTCAATAATTAATTATACTTACAAAATAATAAAATGAAATAATTGAGAATTATTTCTGAAGAACTGAATATTTTTTGTTATTCATTTTGGTTTTGTTTCATTCTTTTTTCAAAGTTCTGACCTTTAAATATTTAATTCAATTTTAAAATTTTATAAAACACAAACAAAAGTTATTTTTCTTGTCAAAATTGTAGTTCACTACTCGTCACTTAAGGAGAAACGCGCTAGTATCGTTAAATGGCAACGTATACTACGTTAAAAACCCAAGTTTTGATACCATTCTGATACTAGTTTGCTCTCGTGGTATAAGGATAGTATAACATGACACGCTAGTGGTATAAGCGAAGTATCCGTACCAGTGTGTCACGGGGATAAGTATATCAAAATTATTTGTCTGAAGTTGTTTGTTTAATTTGAACATATTTTGTTGCTCTATAGCTGTCTCTTCTCTTCATCTGTCGAATGTGTGCCTGTTCAACCTTAATTTGCTTACGTAACGTTGCGGAGTCCACTTGGTGTAGATACCAAGTATACAGATTTTCGTCATCTTTTAAACTACTAGTATCTTTTTATGGAAAATTTCAACTACTCGGTCGTACGTTTTATTGTTCACCGATGCCAGTAAAATTTTACACAGAAATTTGTAATCTTGTTGATCACTTTTAGGGAGGAGGAGGGAGCCAAAGAAAATCAAACATTTCCAAAATAGTCACATCGTTAATATATATGGGGCAAAATGTTAGAGGATTTAGTACGATGTTAAATCATTTTTAATATAATACTAGATTAAACATTGTATTTTGCTTACTTTAAACGAGTTTAGCATCGGACTATCTCCTAACATTTTACTTAAGTTAAAATCACCAAATAGTCGTATACTAAATCCATATGACATTATGTCGTTTAAATACCAAAATGAGGTATGTTTATGAATTTTTTGCACGGGCTGTCACTTTTTTGGACGTTTTCAGCTGGAGCTTAAAGGAAATTGGTTTAGTATGATACTATAGTTAAAACAGTATTTAAAACTAAGAACATTTTAGTGAACTGTAAGAATAATGCTAATAAGTATCATACAAAAAATTTTCCATTTCATTTGATAAAAGTAACCTCAAAACATACTACATAGTTACAATCAGCCCTATCACAGCAATGTGGTACTAATTCAGAAAAATCAATCAGAGAATTCGTAGTAAATTCGTGGAAAATCTCCGCACATTTTCTTGAATATATAAATAAATTTGATATTATAATTTTAGTTGAAACATTTATAGAGCTGAGAAAGAAAATGAATTTGTTAAATATCTAGGAAATTTTGCATTAAAATGGGTCCCAGCCACTAGAGTGCATAGATATGGTAGAGCCATGGGGATATAGTTTGTGGCTTAAAAAATAATATATACAGAACAATAGCTCAGTGCACATCCATTTCCAACCAAATATTAATAGAACTTTCTATAAAGCAAGAGAAATGTTTTATAGTCCCCATTTACTTAAACTGTAACGGAATTACTGTAAATGGAATTACTAGTGAATTTTATAAATTTGTAACAGACAACTTTATATGCCGTTTTCACTGGGCCAAATGAGGTAATTTCATTGCAAATTTCCAAATGAGATCCGAAATTACCTAATTCCCCATACAAAATCACATTTCGAAATGAGGTAATTTCAACCTCATTTGCACGAAATTAGGTTGGAAATTAGGTGAATGCATCCAGCGGGAATCAGTTTCAGTCTTAAAAGCTTTTGTATGAAAACATCAATACACAACAGCATTAAACAACAAGAGAAAACAACAAAACTAAACGGCTGACTGCCATTCCAAATTCAAAATGAAATGAGATGTCAAATGAAATTAGCAAATTTGATAATGAAAACAGTTTTTTGCCAAAATTAGAAATAACCTCATTTCGGCTCTAATGAAAACGTAGTATTAAGTGGAAACTTTGTGAATTATTTAACCTAATTTATGAAACAGCAAATATACCAAGGAGTTTCAAAGATGTTATCTTCCCTGTTTTAAAAAAGGGAGATGCGTCATCTGTAGAAAATTATAGAGGAATTTCGGTACTTAATTCATCAAGAAAAATCTTTGCACAAATTATGTACTCGAGATTGGTGAAATGGGTCGATGAAAACAATCGTCTTAATGTCTTGCAAGCTGGTTTTCGACCAGGGTTCTCGACCATTGATTAAATTTTTGTGATCTCGTATATAGCTAAAAGCCAACCATTTTATATCTCAAAAAAAGAAACTATATTTTGTGGGTTTGTTGATTTCAAAGCTGCTTTTGGTAAAGTTAATCGGCAAGCATTGATAAACAAACTTTCAACAATTGGTTTATCAAAGTACTTCATTAAAATGTACGAAGGGCTTTTATCCGAGACAAGAGCAGCAGTTTTTGATGGGGACATAACATCGAAGTTTTTTAACACCTCAACTGGAGTACCACAAGGATGCGTTTTAAGTCCTATCATGTTCTCACTCTTCATATTTTATCTACTTGAATATATTCTTGGTTTGCTGATCATACCATTAAGCTATTACTATAAATGCATCAACAAGATCAACAAGCTTGGAGCACACTGTGATCTTTGGAATTTGCAAGTTAACACATCGAAAACTAAAATTATGATATTTGGCACCAACGGACAAGAAAAGAAGCAAGATGAACAGGGAAGCGCTTGAAATAGTTGATTCAAATATTTGGGTGTGACTTTTACCCCTAAAATCAGTTTTAAAACACACATAAAGAAGAAATGCACATAAGCAAAAATAGCAATAAATGTAATATAGAAGAAGTTTTTTTGCAATGAACATGTGTGCTCCTGCAGTAAATACAAAGTTTTCAAAGGGGTTGTCAACGCCAGCCTATTTCCGGTATTTCTTCAAAAGACTTTATAAACTTCCAAATGCAGCAACAAGTAGCACACGCGCGATCTATAAAAATCTAGACCATCAATTGGGTAGCAGAAACTATTTTATTGATTCGCTGCGAATTTCAAGCATCCGTTTAATATTTTATTCAAGAATCGAGATGCTAAACCTGAACTTCATACCACATAGACAGGACCTACCTAATATTTGCACACTCTACAAAAGAAACGAGAAGGATGACTTCTGCCACTTCATCGCAGTATGTCCGATACTTCAAGAACTAAGGCTGCGCGTACAGTAGTGCTACAAAGCCATGCGATGCGAGAAGGTATTCGAGATTCGAGCAAAAGTGGTCAAAATAGTTTGTGAACTTGATGCTTGCAATAAGTATGTGATAAAATCGCAACACTCGCAGCAAACATTGCTTCAGTTTGCTCACGATTATAAGAATAAATGTAAATTTTTTTCTCGCACGGAAACATTTCTCGCATCGCTTTGTCGCACGACTATACGCGCAGCCTAGGACGATTGTATTCTATGAAGAGTTCAATGAATTTAAGAGAATTGTGTGAGATCCTCAATGGATATGGTGGCCCGGAAAATGTTCTCAAATATTGTGAACACGCTTTGTACTATAGGAATAGCTGTATTATTTGAACTATGAAAAGTTTTAAACATAATGCGAAAAACTTATATTGTAAAATTATTGTTTGTAAATTTAAACCTTCAATCTGGCAGACGGCAACTAAGCCATGCCAATCTTATTGTTAAAAAAAATAATAAGGGTATTCATGTAACGAGGTAATTTTTCGCTTTGCAGAAAAATAAATTTTACGCAAAAGGTTACAAGAACACCACATTCGAAATGTTCGCGTAAAGGATAGAAACAAACAGCTAAAATTAGTCAAATGTCAAATTAAACGTCACAAAGTTTCTACGGGTTTTTTCTACGCTTTTCGCTTCAAATTTTGCAGAAAATTTTTCCCATACAAATTTTTACAGTTCATTTCTACCGATAGAAAATTCTATCGTTTTTAAGCTTCCTATGAGTTTTCTGCGTTTGCATGAATACCTCTAATGTATGTAATTGTTATAAGCTTATAATCAATAAAATTGAATGAATGAATGAATCATAGTGGAAAATCTTCTTTGAATTCTGACATTAGTAGAATTTAATATCACTGAATACAAAAATTTTTATTAATTTCTAAGATAGTGAAATCTTAAAATTTAAAAAAGGATCTCAATTTTTTCGCAGACGTTGTTTTGTCGCTTAACAGTAATGTTTTAACTTTTTTTTTAAACACTTTTAAAATTAAGGTTATCTGTTTAGTCGTCGGGGACTCTGGATTTGTCAGCTGTTTTATTGCTACGCAAATAAACATCACATCACGTCGGCCTCATAAGCCGACATCCTACTTATGTTGAAAACTACTTTTGTATGCAATTTTCAAATTCTGCAGAGCTCGTAACTCCACTACTGTTTTGTTCTTTGGCAGATCTCGACTTCGAAGAGAATACTGATCAAAGATCGAAACTACAAAATTGAAAATAGGGGCATGAGAAATTTAAGTCTTTTCTGTGAAGTTTGAAATTTTTGAGTTGAATGAATGAATGAATAATATAAGGGATTTAAGTACACTGCGACCTTAAGAACTATTGTCTAGAGCTATGAGATCGCTCATTCTATAGCTTTTTCTCCAAGTTTCTTTCTTTGAGAAACTTAAGTATTTGGAGGACTTCCAGAGATGGTAGTTCGCTCTCTTCTATCTGGTGACGACCCAGAAACATATGTCTTTGTTGCACGAGTGCATCGCATTTACCTAATATATGGTCAGTTGTTTCCTCATGAGTGTTGCAGAATCTGCATGAGGGACTGCTCACTAGGCCAATAATACTGAGGTGTCTTTTCAGTTTGCAGTGACCAGTGAGGAGACCGGTTATTATTTTGAGGTTATTCCTGCTTAAGCCTATACACGATACAAAGCATTATTGGTTTTAGCTCCCAAGAAGTAGTTTCGCTTGCCTCAGGTAGGGGAGTTCTGTCCATAATTTGGATCGTTTGGCCTCCTCTTCTGTTTTGATTTTATTTTTAATCACATTTTCTCCTTAACCACAACAGGGCTCAGGACTTGTTAGGGGTGCCGTTGCTCCTATTTTTGACAAGAAGTCTGCCTCTTCATTTCCCTGAACACCCACGTGCCCCCATTTTTGTCAAGGTCGTTTAACCTATCCACGCACTCCCATACCAGTTTAGAACTAATTTCATAGGAGTTTAGTGCCTTGAGTGCGGCTTGGCTGTCCAACAGAATGGCAATGTTTTGGTTTGTGGGTTACTAGGTCTACTTATGAGGCTGACGTATGATAAATTTTCAGTATACATTGATTTTTTTTTTTTAGATGTCTCAAACGACTTAAATTTTCAAACAATATTTTATTGCATCAAGATTTCTTTGCTAGTTATTAGCTGTATTTTTTTAAAGCTATCAAGGAATTGTATTTAGGACTTCTGCTACACGCGAGGAAGTGACAAATCCACCAAGAGAATCTCTTGTCATGAAAAAGTGTTTCTCGTCTTAGTTGTTTAGATCCTGTAGGTAAGTGTAAGTCCCCTCCATTCCTTTAAAAAAAAAAACGAACTCAGGAATGTTGAAGGAATGGTTGAGACTTGAGAGCTCTCAGTCATTGGCGCTGCTTCTTCACAGGCTGTCGCGCCACTAAATTATATTTTTACTTGCGATATCTGGATTATTATACAAATCGAAGACGATATAAATTTTTCCGAACATTACAATGATAGAGAACGGCGAAAAAAGTGGGTCTCGCAATTCTGTCTGTCTGTACTTCGACCTGCAGCCTAAACCACTGAAGCGTTTTTCTTTAAACTTTGGACTTAAGATTCTTATTTTCAAATCTATGTACATCAACATAGAAAATTTGTTTTTTATTTGCTAAATTTGAATCATTAAAAAAATCCGATCTCATATAAACCTGGTCCAGATCGCGTAAGACTAAAATGATTGTTCGATTGAACGATCGCCGTTGTGAGTATTGCTCTCTCTATATTTTCCCGAACAATTGGCAAAAGAAGGACTATACAAGCACTGATTGTTTGACCCCGCAGGTCTAGGGTTTTTCGGCTGATGGCATATTTCAGGCAATCAGAAATTTTTTTCAAACCTGGCAAACTGCGTTGATACACGCATCATGTTATAACTGTACTTATGCATCAACTCGTGTCTCGTTCTTATTTTTATTACCTGCGAACAATACCGCAATAGGTCTTGTGTTCCCCAAATCAGTGTAAACCAAAGTAGCCATATTTCTGGCACCACACAGTTGAAATATTGGTTGAGGAATAACAACGCTGGTCCTAATTGTGACCAATCCAGGTACTCCATTTCGCTCTTTGTCATATGAGCTATCTAAAATTTAAGAAAAAGGGTACAAACATAGTTAAAATTTCAAAATTATTAATTTTGTAGACAACAAAACTTACCACAAGTTTATTGGTAACTTTAGCAGCAACCATTCCAAAGGCGAGAATATACAACGATGAATGATGTTCGAAGATGCTTTGTGGTGATTTTTGTGCAATTATGAAAGCGGGCAAAACCACCAACGACAGTGGAATGCTCGGTGACAGGACACTGGTGCCCTTATTTTTTTTTTGTTTGAAAAAAATATAAACAATTAAATTAACAAAATTCTTTAAAATAATTAATTTAATAAATTAAAATCAGGAGAAATTCTGAACAATTGTAAATATTTGAATTTGTTAAGAATTTCCCATCATTTATCTTTATATTGCAAAATACTTCTTTTGGCTTTTTTTGTGTAAATAAAATAAATATATTTTACTTGTGAAAAATATAAATTTAAAATGATAATTGACATTGAACACATACATTTATTTATTTATACTAACTAATAGAGGATGCACATGCAAAAAGAAAAAAAATATCCAACCCAATAAGCTTTTAACATAAATATGCATTATACAAATACAAAAACTAAAATACACATATAAACAATTTTAATTTCAAGTATAGAAAAAAAAAATATATAATTTTCAGGTGTCTTTGGTTGATCCACATAAACAACTCTACTTCTAAACCACTTTCACTGTTGTATTCAAATAACTAAAATTAATTAATTCGTAATTTAGCGCACACTATAATTAAAAAAAAAAAATAAAATTTATTTAAATTATAATAGCACTAATATTATAATATTTATTATTCTCATCATTCAAAGGGTTAACAAAAATAAAATAAACAAATTAATTTAACCAAATTTGTTTAACACCGGAAAATATTTTTGTAAATTTGTTAAAAAATCATATTTTCAAATAAAAACAACCAATAATTAAATTTTTCTTTAGTAATTTTTTACAATATATATATCCAAAATAAATTTAACAAATTTATAAAATATTTTCATATTTAATTCGTTTTTTTTTTTTAATTTAATTTTATAAAATTTTGATTTTTCTCTATTTTGCTTACAGCAACTGATGATCCATTTTTTCCACAACCTCCAGTCATTACGACTTTTGCGTAGCGCAGGGCTAGTAATGTATCAATGCCGGAGGCAAAACAAAGGGGCATGATTCTTACATCGTGTCCTGTGTATGGGAGCTAGGTAAATCAATGATATAAAATTTTGTTTTGCATTTCTTTCTTTCTATTTTTATTTTTGTTTGTTTCATTTCCTGTTATTTGGTTTGCTTGTGGAAAAAATTTTGAATAAACAGAAATATAACAAAATTAAAAGTTGAAGAAAAATAAAAAATAAACTTTTATTTGAGCGATATTATTTCCAGAAGATATTTACTGCTCTTTTTTCTTAAATCAAGTGCGAAAAATATAAATAACAGATTGGTATTTTGTCAGCTTAAAAAATATATTCTAGTTAAACAGTGTGTATACGCAGATATATGTTGCTTAAGACCGTGCTGATAGAAAGGAGTTTTTTGCTAATAAAAACAGAAAAAAGTAAAGGAAACCATAACCGATATATAGAATCAAAATAAAACAGAATAAAGTTTGTGTCCTTTTTGTACTTGTTTTTTTTTTCTTTACTCTCCTCGGTACCTTTTTTATTTGAGAAACAAAATATAATTCTACGAAACAATAAATAACTCTACGGATCGGTATATTCTGTTCGGGTTTTACCAGTTTTTGCAGTTCAATAACATTTCGAATATCCTTAACCAAAAATTATTATAAGTCAAATTTATTCCAATTGACTTGACTACCTCATTGGGCAGATTTTTGTTTGGCAGTCGTCACCACTGACGGCAAGTAATAGGCTATAACAATTTTTCTGCAGTACATATCTTTATACAAATGTTTGTACCCAACCTAAGACGATTCCATGGAAAAGGGTGTAAATAGATACTTTTTTTATGTTTACATGTTTCATTTTGTTTGTAGTATGCTTTTGTTGAAGTAACAAGCGATTCATTGATTACGATGGATTTTTGTAGCCACAAAATATCATCTGTTTCATAAATAAATGGTTTTAAAAATAAAACATAAGAATGGAACATAAGATAAATACAATACCAGAAAATAAGCTTTCCAGAAAATCGTCTTTAAATTAACACAATCTTACTAAAAAGTGCTTTATCTCCTGTGTTTTAAATACTGTTTTTATTATTTGTCCACAGAAATGAATCATCAATTTGTTCTGAATGTGAATCGACTTATATAAATCGTTGCCGTTGACTTTGGTTTGAACAAAATATGAAGTTTTGAGACGTTCAGACTTGGCATTTTTTCAGTTTTGACATTGTTAATAATTTATTGAATAATTATTAAATTATACCCAAATTCCATACCATAATAATAAAAAAAATATGTACATAGGCTAACACACACACATACAGTAATTTATGTTAAGCATCTTTAAGATGTAAATACGTACGCACTTGTACCTCTACCCAGTGTATTTGGTTAAAATTAAAAATTATATTGCTTTTTCAAAACACCAAATCCTGAAGAAGTGAGACCCTTTCTACCATTACCTATCCAATAAATTAGATATACATATTTTATATTTATTTTATAGTTATCACAATGTAAAATATGCAGCTAATAGATAAAACAACTATATTCCTATACACGATCTGAGGTTACCAGCACATCAGCACATCAGCACTAAAAAGGGAGTAATTTTCCAAAAAAGCAATAAAAATCAATTTTCAGATATTTCGCTAGCCAAAGTGACTTTTTAAAGTTTTAGCGATGGTGTTTTATTAAGTTTGTTCACCATGAAACTATCAGAAAAGGTGTGATGATTTGTTGTCTCTATACTCTTGTGTCCATACTCTGTGAAATCTGAACTTCTGTCCAGTTGAACTTCGTTCAGCTAGATTTTATGAAAATAAATTGTCAGCATTGTACGTTTTTGCTTTGCAAAACATTTAATGTAAATAATACGCAGCTTTCCTTGATTATTATTTCTCCCTATTTTATGTTGTTGATAATCTGTGAAAGTCTGTGGAATTCTGTATGAATTTCAGGATGTTCCGTACTGGCAGGAACGAGATGTCGCCTAGGTCGTTGAAAAAGTATTCTCCGAGGGATGTTTCTCTGGTTGTAGCTAGGCTAGGCATTCATTCACAAGGAAAGTGATATGAGTCCTCCTCCGCCTTTTCATCTTTACACCCTCTACATAAATCAGATGCACTGATGCCCATTCTATTTAAGTGGGCCCATTGATTTGTGATCCGTTAGGATTCCAATCAAGAGGGATAGTGTTGAGGACTGGTTAGCGTAAGTAAGTATTCTATTTTATTTTTGAAATACCCGGCCAAAAATTTCTCGAAACCCGACAAATGTCAATTAGTAACCTACTATGGTTTGCGGTTTTGATGAAGCTTTGTCGAATTCTGCTTTTTTTCAACACCAGTGGCATCAGTACTGGCGATTCGGTTTGGCTCGGATCCTTGGATGACCCTTCTTTCGCCAATTGTTCGTGCATTTTATTCCAATATACATATATCACGGTGTCCTGGGACCCATCGTAGGGTAACTGTGTTTGTTGCGCTGAGTTATCTCAACTCACAACAGTCCACCAGTTTTGACTTTGTGAGAACTGAGGATATGGCCTGGTTGTCATTGAAAATGTCGATGTTTTTGTTAACTAGTTCACGTGTGGAAAGATTTTTTGCAGCCTCAAAGACTGCTAAAACCTATGCTTGAATGAGACTGCAAAAGTTCGGTAGCTTTATTGATCTGTTTAAGGGTGGGTTTTCTGAAAAGATGCCTGATCCTACCCAGCATCCGTCTTGGAACCGTTGGTAAAAACCGTCTTGTCGGTAAAAACTGATACATGATTTGCATTTATGACCCGGTTTTCCGTCCAAAAATAACTAGTAATGATTGAAATCAATGTGTGGTATCATACAGTCTGTTTGAATGTCTTTTTCCCCTTTTCCAAGAATTGCACTGTCCTAGTTGCAAAGCACTATTGGCTGCGAAAGGAATGTTGCTAGGGCTGCGGTCGGTGTGGTTCGCATGTCACTATTTGTGTCAATACACTCTAATCTTTGAATCTTAGCCATGGTTTTAAATTTTTGTTTGTTTATACTGTATGCGCACTCAAGGATTTTTTGATACCCTTTACATGTTAAATTAAACACAGTGCGAACGTTAGGAAAATAGGGATGGACTAAAGAGGAGATACCGATGCACATTGGTTTTGAACCTTTGAATATCGAAATGGAAGGGAAAATAGATCCGGGTAAAAGCATTCTACATTCGGGTAGTATGCGACTAAAAAAAGAAAGAAATTGAGCTCGAGAGTAAACTCATGTGCAAACTGAGATTGGTCCACTTTTCCAAAGTTGGCCACCAAACCAAACATGCGTATGTCAAGATTGTCCTTTTGATGGTTGTGAACATCCAACGAATGGTCTTAGGGCTGGCAACATATTTTTTTTCCAAAGTTTCAACTACAATTATAAAATGCTATTGACGATTTTTTCTATCTTTCTTTAATGTTTTCTTTCCAATTTAGTTTACGATCAATTACCAAACCAAGATATTTTGCCGTATCTGTGAAATGTAGTGGTTGAGCTGGGGTTTTCTCTCGTTTAACTTAAACTACAGAATGATCTCAGTTCGAGTTTAAAACGAAACTGTGAAACTGAATAAATTGTTGAACTGAAGTTTAAACCAAAAGTAGAGTTTGAACTTCCACTCTGAAACTGGGGCTAGTAGTAATAATGCCGTTTTCCGTTGGTTTCACTTTAAGGTTTCACTCATTCTGAAATCCAATGGAACAGTGCAAGATGCTTCTACTCAATTCTGGGGTTTGGTATCTGTATAGGTAAATCGATGCCACCCAAAAAGTGAAATGTAAAACACGAGTGTTTAAACTCTGACTTCCAAATAATATTTTTTGTTTATTTAAAGTTATCAAAAACTTTGATTTTGGATGCAAATTAAATTAAAATGGAGAATTAAAAAAAAAAACATAAAGGACTTTGAAGTTGGGTTTGAATGTATTAGTGCTTTTTGAGTGGCTGAATCGTCAGAAGCGTATTTTGTGTACCAGTGGAATAGTTTCAGAAGACTTCCGGATGTGCAATGGAAAACGGTATAAGAGAATTTAAATAGCTACCATCTATCCTCAAACATAAAATAAATATTATAATCATTGGTGGAAACCTTAAGATTTTAAAAGTTTTTTGGTGGAAACTGTTTCTAATCTTAAATAGGTTTTATTTTAATTTTTTTTTTTTGGATTTGATGAGACATGCAGTAAAATAATTATCTCTACATTCTACACCAATAGCCCAGTCAATAATTACAAAAAAAGCGCTAAATTCGCAAAGCGCGATGTAGTTCTGCATTTTTGATATGTTTTTCGGGCATGTTAGAGTAGTCTGTAGCTAAGTTTGCAACTTCGAAAAACCTGTGCTCGCTGCAGGAAAAATGCAACAGTGAAAAAAAAAACGCAAAAATCAGCCCATTTTTTTCCGACATTTTCCTTTATAACTTTGGAAATATGCAACTTAGGAAAAAACCATCCACTATATTATTGTTCGTTATAAAATTTTCTACAAGACCACATTAGTTTAAAATTCATGTATGTTATATTTGAGTTGCTATCTAACCATGAGTAAAAACAAAATTCTCAAAAACTAAGTAATTTTGAAGCGCTCAAAAAATAGGTCCAAATTTGTCCAATTTTTTCAGAACTACATCGCACTTTGCGAATTTATTATCGAATTTGACTGGGCTACAATCTTGATAATTTTGTACTTAGAATTTTGGACAAAGTAGATTATATATGTATTTGTGTAAAGGTATTTCTTATATTAAGTTATAGCTTTACGATGACAGCTCTGTTAACACCAACATTTTACAAAACAAAAATGATGAAATGAATAGAATTTGAAGAATAAAAAAATATAAAATTGGTGTGTTATTTCAGAGTCAATCTCTTATGTTAGTTCACATGTACAGAACAAGAATCGTTTAACTTTTAATTAGGAAGGGTTGTTACTTTTAAAAGTCGAAGAGAAATGTAGTAGATATAATTATTAATAATGATAAATAAAAACCAAGCTAATTACAGAAGGGCAGATGTTTTAAGATTGATACATACTTCATATATTATAAATTTACTAAATTGCCAATGTTAAAATGTTTTTTTTTTTTTTTCAAAATTAGTCAATATCAACCTAGATCCGAATATTTAAAATGGGATTATATTATTATGCTGTATGTTTCCTAATTATTGTTTGTGTGTGTTGTATTATTTGTACAGTTTTTTATTTTTCGAACTACAAACGGTAGAATAACTATCAGGAATTATTTTTTTTTATTTTAAAATTTCTTACAGCAACAGATGAACCGTTTTTTCCGCTTCCGCCTTCAATGAACATTTTTGAAAATGCAAAAGCATTTAAAAAATAACAAATTGTTATCCCCACAAGGATTAAATAATTCCAATTACAGCCAACAATTGGTATCTGTTAAAATGAAGGAAATTAATTTAATACCCTTCGATTTGTTTTGATAATGTTTTTTTTTTTTTGTTTTTTGTTTGTTTAAGTAAAACCTTTTATTGTTTTGCTGAAAATAAAAATAATATTTAGAAGGACCCGAGGAGAACACATACATCGCAAAACGAAACGAAACAAAACGTACAAGGAAAATGAATAATAATAAAGTAAACAAAAAAATAGATAAGAAAAGATTAAAAATAAAAATAAAATAAATACAGCAGGCTTTATATAACATTCCTTACACACAAATTTGTAGGTTAAAAAATATATAAAAATATAAATTAATTTGTATTTAGAGATAAAAAATAATCATGCCATTATGGACACAGTTTTGGTATACGTATAAAATTGAGAGAAAAATTTAAGTAAAATCAAAAAATTGTATGTAGGAAGTTCCCAAAATTAAAACATATTTTTTTTTCTTCTTATTTGAATTTCTTTTTTTAGTTTGAGATTTAGTTTAAGTTTAAAACTTGCATTTTCTTTTTCGTAATATAATAATAATATTTATCATAAAAGCTTAAATTTAGCCAAAAGATTGTATTTAAAATAGTTTTGTTTGTTTGTTTGGTTTTGAGTCTCTGATAGACTTGAACTTACTGCAACTGAGGAGCCGTTCTTTCCAACACCGCCCGCCAAAATTACTGAGAATATGTAAAACAACGACACAACCCCACAAACGATGGTCATTAGTGCCATTGATGTCCATAATTCAATGTTAAATATCTATATATAGAATTTAATTGGGAATTTAATTTGAATGTTGTTTTTTTTTTTTGTCTTTCATTTAATAAATTAAACTTGTTGTATGTAAAATTGGCACTTAGCTTTTGAGCTTCAGAAATATAGTTAAATATAAATCGAAGTGATATGTCATGAAGAATGTCTATTTTTTTTTACTAAATTTTGGGAGTTTATGTTTAATTGAAATTTTATAAGATGCAGTTGCTTTATTTCCCATGCAAAATAATGGCGAATAATAATTGTTGCTATTATTATTGGATGTCTGAAAAAATTATTGATGGTTCAAAATGGGGTAAAATCTTGGGATTCTATTTTCAGAAATAGTTTGCTTGAGGCTTATAAAAACATCGCACTAGAGAAAATATCGAACTATTTAATAGAAAAATCATATGATATTCGTATTGAAATGTAATCACTTACACCCGTATTCATAAAGAAAAAATAGTTATTTTAGCTCCAGTGTTTAAGAAAACTACACCATGGAATAAGAATTTTCTGGGCTCAAACTAAAGACAATTGCTTACTGCTCCATTTGAGTCCGGAACATCTTTATTCCATGGTGCAGTTTTCCTAAACACGGGAGCTAAAATAACTATATTTTCTTTATGAATAAGGGTGTTAATATCTTTTGTATCGAAATGTATGTGCGTATGTATGTGTATACAAAAGACAACCTTTTGAAATTCGGGAGTTAGTTCGTATTCCACTCCTATGAAAATAAAACTGCACAAAAAGGCTGTCAAAAAGTGGGTGCAGGGAAATAATTCCACGGGAATATGAGAATTTATTTCACTGATAGTGGGAATTAACTCCCACCGAGAGAGATTAATTTAGCGCGGTCTACGTTCAGGGCATGCACACCAGTCATGAGATAAATTGATGTCAGTACTTCACTTGCTCATTTTTCTGTACAAACTAACTTTCATATAAATTTACTTAAAATTTTGTATAACAAATACATTTGTTAATGTAATCTAATCATGGATCAACGATGCAAACATAAATTTAATCAAATAATGTATTTGTTTATTGTTTAACATCGATATGACTAATCAGCCGACTTTGGTGGAAAAGCTCCATTAAATCGGAGCTCTTAATCTCGGATCCATTTGGCTCCGGTCCATTTGCCCGTATGATACTACATTTTGTTCTCATTTTGAATGCATTCAAAATGAAACTAAAGTAGTTCAAACAATTTGTAATTGAAAATACCGATATGAGTGAGCGCGTACACAATAACCATATTAATGTAAAAAAGTCACAAAAAATTTATTAAAAATGAACATAGGTTCCTTTACTTTGTGCACAGAAAATCACAAACTGTCAGATCTTGGAGAGCAATGTTGATATATTCTCAAAAATATCATAACTGTGCCAAAGTACGGGAACGCAAATTCAACCAAATTCCGTATTACCTAATGTGCTGGACAAGTAAGGCACGATGTTTGGCTTTCATTCTTTTGCTCTCAAATTGACATTTTGCTGTGCTGTGATTTTCAGTCCGAAGAAATTTCTCGGACTGAAAATCACAGGTAGGGGAAATTATTTACTCTCTCGTGAGCGTTGTTTTTTGTAAAAAAAAAACTGTCAAATTATTGAGTACACTGTAACTACAAAAAAAAAGTATACACTTGGCTCATGAGAACACTAGGTTTTTTCCCCTTTTGCTGACAATAAGTCATGATTTAATGAATTAAAAATGAGAAAAAAATGTAGTATCATACGGGCTTTAGTGACGGTGGAGCGATTGGAAAGTTGGAAGCAAACAGAACTGCTTGGCTTTCTGATTACCCACACACGATAGAGCCGAACATTGGTTGGGAGGTTCGTGTTCGTGGATTTTGGACTGGTTATAAATCCAAATTGTTCGGCCGAACCAAACGAAGCCATCTGAGTTTTCCGACTCACGGGCAATTTTGGTTCGGCTCCGGGCCATTCGGCTCGTTGGTTCGGTCGTGTATGGCCAGCTTTAGTGTTGTTGTATCATTATTGTTTTATTTTCTTTTTTAATTATGAGAAGCTCACACAAATCGCTAAAAAAAAAATGTAAACGTCAAACATATTTGTAATTACATACCGTGTGTATGGGTAAAAATTGGCCGTTGGTAGGGTAAATTTGACCAATGAATCGACATTTTTTCTAACTTTTTTTTAAATCTTAAAATACACTAACAAACGATGGGACGTTTCAATATGTTGTGAAAATACTAAAGCAAAACTATTTTTATTCAGTTGTGTAGTATGCAAATCGAATTTCCGTTACTTGGTTGTAACAATAAAACAAAAAAATGGCATATGATGGGATGACATTGGTCTGCATTTTGAGTGACTTTGGCCGCGACAAGTTATGAAAAAATGCATGAAAATTATAAGAAACTTGTCATTAAAGACGTGCAAAGCTTACAAGTAGAATTAATAAGGCTGCATAAGAGCAGAGAAAGATTGATCCTCCTAGTATTGTTCCAGTGATGTGAAAATGTATTTAAAAACACAAAATAAATAAAACCCTAAAAATAGTATTTACACCTCAGTCTAAATTTTTGTTGGTTTACCCATAACAACAATTTTAAACACAAAAATGAGATTTCAGACTTAAAAAAAAGGTTTTTGCATGTCACGCATTGTCTCTTTTTGAAATAAAATAAAAATATGAAATTACTTAAATGAATTTTCAATAACAATAAATTAACATTTGCCCTGAATAACTAACGCTTTATTGGATGATTTCAGTAGAGCCAATTGGCTATAAGATCCACTCAAATATTCAATCTTTGAGCGGGGTCTTGCAAGCATTTGATTCCACAGAAAAGGTATCAAAGGCATTCAGCTTTTTAATTAAATACAATTTTGGGGTTCACACACTTGGTACCCCGACATGCAAGACTTTAAAATTACCTATAAATATAAATATACCTATCTTAAAACAGAAAAAATTTTTGTTGTCGCTCACAACCAAAAATTGTTGTGGGCTCTCGGTCTATTAACTCAATTATGCAAGAAATGGACATTGGCGCTTTATGAATATAAGGTACAGATCTACATTAAAAAATATAGAAACTAACAGTACATGATATAGATTTTTTTTTTTATTCTCTAATTTTAAGTTAACAACTTCACATATTTTGTTGAATATTTAAATTGTAAACTCAATAATGTCCCGTGAACTCAAGATGGATTTGAGTTTAAATTTGAAATTGATCGATTTTCTTTTTAAGTATGCGATGTTTTTTGTTGCTTATTTTCTCAAGACTTTTAATCTGGTGGGCAATGAGAGTATCTATATCAAAGATACTATTGGCTACTTAACTATTATTATTTATCAAGCAATATTTATCTCATTTATTTTCCGCCGAAGGAAATAATGTACATGTAAATGTTAAAAAATGTAAAAAAAAATAATAAATAAACAACATTTCAACTTTCCAAAAAATAGTACAAAAACTCATGTTGTGGTGCTCATTCAGAAAAATGTATTATGATTAGGTATTTAAATATAAGAATCAAATAAAAATTGATAGAAAATCATAACAAAATATAACAAAAACAAAATAAAACTAACTATATTATAATAAAATAAAAATAAAAACGAAATCGAAGGAAAAACATCTTTGTCACTCTTTACTTTGATGTCAAAAAAAAAAAAAAAAAACAACGACAAGAAACTCACACAAAGTGTAAACATTTAAAGTGAATTTGGATAGATGTGCTTTTTTAGAATTATTTTTTTTTTCGAACACTCTATTTTTTTTAAAATAAATCGTTCAATTATAATGAACACAATAAAAGAACAACAAAAAAATCTCGTTTCGTTTTCGAAGCCTAAATCTCCTGGAAAATGTTCTTTGAAAAATATTTAAAAACTGTTAAAATATTAAATTAAACGGAAAAAAAAGAAAATTTAATAAAACAAAACATACACATACAGATGATATCAAACGGCACTTACCTTAGCAATCCATATTTCTGGACCGAAAATAGCTGAAACTACATGAATGCCCATAATGGTGATTTGAGCTTCAGTGACGTCGATTTTACCAAATCTAAGTGTTCCTGAGACATAGGTTTGCCAATGGGCACAATAAAAAAGGGTAATGGCACAGAAACACTGAAAGAAATAAAAATATAAGCACAAAAATTAGTTAAACTATTTATTTTTGTTACCTGGAAGAATAACCAGTTTGGAAAATGACCTAATTGACATGATATACACGCTGAAAGGGCTACAAATATTGTTGATATCGAGTCGCAACCATGATCGAAGAGTTCACCCAGAGGTGAGGATGTGTTTGTGCGGCGGGCTTGTTTACCATCAATTGAGTCCAGACTCTGATAGACAAATAAACCGAAGGCGCATAGAAGGCATGCCCACCGGGGTGGAGGTGATGTGCCATCGGGACTGTATCTGTAAAAGAAGATTTTTTTTTTAAAGTCCCAAAATGTATACAAACAAAAATATTCAAAACAAAAACAATCCAACAGATTATAAAA
Organism: Melangyna quadrimaculata; assembly: GCA_949320155.1. Taxonomy (NCBI): domain Eukaryota; kingdom Metazoa; phylum Arthropoda; class Insecta; order Diptera; family Syrphidae; genus Melangyna; species Melangyna quadrimaculata. Next base: position 63,774,431 of record OX439483.1, on the reverse strand, counting down.
TATTTACAAATAACATATTTTAAACGACAATTAGTCCACTTGATGGGTAGGTAATTAATGCACCCTTCATTCATATATCTAAGTACTGTTTAAAGTGAAACGATTCCCACCATTTGTCGTCATAATCTCAAATCACGACAATACCACTTTAGGAGGCAAAACAGCAACAAAATCTTATATCACATTCAACGACGACCCAGAAGTAGACAGTCGAAAATTGATCCGAAGAAGAAAAAAAAAAAAATACAAATAATTAAAAATAGATCATAATGAAAAAAAAAAAATACAAATACTAATTGCTGTGTGCTTTGCATTTCGCATTTGCCATTGAGCTTTCCCTAAATCCCATGGATAGAGCAAAAGATTATAATAAAAAAAATACATAAATCAATCGTATCTATTACTTTGTCATTTTAAATAAAATAATAGAGTTTAAGGTAGAGTCTTAAATAATTGAATATTGTTGACCTCCTCCTGACGGGGGGATAAAGCTAACGTAAGTCAATTATTATTTATGAAATGGCTCAAGAACAACTATATTCATTGTGCAACCCTATGGGAAAGAAAGCAAACGGCACTCTCTTCTGTTTGAAATTCAATCAGACCGGACAGCAAGTACACGCTACGAACGAGTAAGGGTGCAAGGTAGAGAGCTTGTATAAATCAATAACAATTCGCCTTTCACAAAGTAATTCGATTTAAGAAGGTTGCCGCCTATACATTCAAAATAGACCAACATGCGAAGTCACGAAAATTAACACTCGCTAAGGCCAAATTTTACTTGATTTAAAGAGTAAGTATTGGTTTAATGAAAAGAAATGAAATTTTAATGAAAATATAATATCGGAAAGATTGAAAATCTCATTTATGTTTGCGAGTGGGTCGAACATACAAATATTTTAGTAACCTATTTAAAAAAAAATACAGTTTTAAATAAAAATTACAAGAGGTATAGGTACCGTTAATAAATTAATGTGGATTTCTCGCTTTACGCTTGAACAACGTTGGGAAATATTGAAAAATAATTTCCAAAGTGAGTGCTGTGTAGCCCAAACAGTGCGATTTTTGATCGAAACGGAGCACCCACCGCGCGCCTACAAAATTGGCGCATCTGGTGATCAGAAAACCTGCACTTGATTGATGAGAAGAAAATGCACCCACTGAGTGACAGTTTGGTGCGGATTGTGGAGTGGTGGCATCATTGGACCATTTTTCTTCAAAAATGGGGCTGGAAACAACGTTTCGGTCATGTTAACCGACTTTTTTTTTACTGAAATTGAAGACATGGATTTGGACGACCTCTGGTTCATGCAGGATGGCGCGCCATGCCACAATTAATATTTTGCCCACCAAATTCCCAAATCGTGTTATCAGCCGTCTTGGCGAAGTCAATTGGCTGCCTCGGAGCTCCTTTTTGAACGATTTGGACTTTTTTTTTTTGGGAATCGTGTAGGACCGATGTTATGCCAACAATCCGCAAATAATTCAAGCACTTTAGGCCAATATCATCCAAGCAGTCCGTGAGCTGCAGCCCAAAAACCATCAACAAGGTCTTGGAAAATTGGAGTGACAGAATGCGCTACTGCGAAGCCAGCCGAGGCAGCCACTTGAACGAGTCGTTGTGTCCCATAATTAATGGGAATGTTCTAACTAATAAAGCCATAATAATGAAAAAAAATTAATTTTGTTCATTTGATTGCATTTTTAAAAAGTAACTTGTATTTGACCCATGGGATCTCAACACCTCATATTTGCGCTGTTCACAAAAAAAAAACATGCAAGTCAAGTAGTTTCAGAAATTCGCCAGCCATAAGAAAATATTAATTAATGGTTAAAATTTTTCAATGTGACGCGCGATTTTTACACCTCATTCGCAAAATAAAGTATACCATTCGAAAGGTCACCAAATTTTTATAAAAGGTCAGCTATAATTTCAGTAAAAAGCCAGCCAGTCTTTTTTAAATAAATTAGTATAGTTTGTTTCAAGGTCAAATCGATTTTAAGCACATCATTTTTGGGATATTCTAAAAAAAAATATACAGGGTGTTCCAACGTCATCGGCCCAGATGAAAATCATGTGTTCCTGAGGTGATTTTAAGTTGAAAAACTTAATAGGTAATTTTGACGTTTTCGCTTCTTTTTCGACTTATAACGGTTTTTATGATTGTTGGCCTTGTTTCTTTAACCAATAAAATGGTATTGATAATAAATTGCAGGAAACCCGTTATTTGCATAGAAACAAGTTCTAGGACGGGTAAAAACTGCTAAGTGCTCTTGTGTTAATAAAAAAAGCATGAATCTGTTGTACTTTGGCAAAGTCAGCTAAAAAAAACGATACGAGGTCGTATTTATATGTACAAATTAAATTCCAGAAAAAAATTTCTTTTTAGTACTTTTGACTTTGTTCAAACTTTCTTTCTATAATGTAATTTACAATTTGACATTGATTACATAATCAATAGATCCGAAATCGGTAATTGGCGGCCCTGGGCCGGATCCGGACTGCGAAGATGGACCTTCATTTTCATGTCCATTTGATCATAAACTACAAAAATCGTCAAAACGGTCATAATATGCCCTAGGGAGGTACCAGTGGGGGAACGGAAGATTCTCCACAACGCATACTCAAATTATATTCGATGAATCCGATTTGGAATAAAAATACAAAATGGGACCACATGTAGTTTCGTGCTACATTATGACCTTTTTTGACCAGGGACACCAGATCATATGGTTCCTTACTTTTTTAAATTCAAGCCACAAGTACAAAAAATATTCGCTGGTCTGCGTTTAGAAATGTCGGACAAATTTTTCCAACAGCTACTCGGAAGAATACCTTGAAGAAAAAATTCCGATGGATATATCGCTAGGGCGACAGTATACCATTCTGCACAATTAAGGTAAAGTTCCTATTTTTTCTAAAAAAAATGTTTTTCTTTGTCTCCCACGCTTTGTTCTTAAACTACTAGAGCAAGTTCATGCGATTTAGTCATGCATTTTCTTTTAATGAAATATTTGTTTCATTACCTGTTGCATGTAAAACAGTTGGTATAAATACTTACCTATATTTAATCACCAAACCGACAAAAATATTGTTCAATTAACATCTGTTATTTTTTTTTTTTTATAGATAAGAAAAGGTACATATCACTCTTTTTCAAATGAACTATAAGTTTGTACTTGCAATGAACTTGAAAAATACAAAACATTTGTACTTATTGCTATTATTCATCATAACGATAAATATTTAAAAAAAACTAGCATAAGTATGATCACAATGACTTGAAATTTATATGGATACGTAAGTGATGTGTGTTAAGGAAAATGAGATTGCAGAAATTTTTCCCCAGCGAAAACAAGCGAATCCAAATATTTGTTTCCTCAGTATGTTGACAGCCAAACTAAAAACATTTCTCGAAGAATCTTCTTGAGGGAACGTAATTTCTGAGCCCTCTGAGATCTCTTTTCTCTGAACACGCCGAATATATGTATCAAACCAATTATTTATAATATTTATTATGACTTTAGAGTTTAGACGATAACATTTTGAAAACGTTGGGGCTGTAAATAAAGTGGAAAAACGCTGTAACGATAATTTTTGATTGCATTTAAATAAGAATTCAAAGAACTTTTGGCTCAATATCTCAATTAAGTAATTTCAAGTCGTTATTAGTTTTCCAAAAACACACCTACATAGCTAGTACAACCGATTCTTGATTTTTTTTATTTACACAAGAGCAGTTTGTAGTTTATAGCCGCTCATTTTGTTTTTATACGGTTAACGTTTTTCCGGTTTTTTAATTTGCATTCTTAAGAAATTTTACATTTCATAAAATTGATATGTGGATTAAATGATTTTAGAACTTGATTAAAAGCATTTTAAATCCATTTGATTAAGTGAGTGTTTTTTTAGCTATACGTCTGTCCCAGCCTCGTCCCCCTACTACCTCTTGCGAGGAATTGACAAATCCTCCAAGAGTATTACTAGTTATGAACAAGTGCTTCTCGTCTGGCCGTTCGGATTCGGCATTGCTATTGTCACTGTGCAATTGCAACCCGCAATTTATTAAGAGTGAATAATATGAACATGGATTAAAATGTTTGGATTTTATTAATCTAGCTTTAACGATTGAATTATAAATTTATTTAAATCCAGAATGAATAAATTGGCCTGAACTCAGATCTCTTTTAATTTTAACTTTTTAAATTTTTCTCTTAACTTCTAATTATTCAATATTGAAAAGAAATCATATTCACAATTTGTATAACGAATCAAGAGCAAATTCTACTATAAGAGGTCATTAGGTTATTAAACTATGAGTAAGTTTAGCTCCTAAGCTATTTTCAAGTTATATAGCGTGACTTTGTAAATGTAAGACATACAGACGCTTTACTTTCTATTATTATTCAATAGCAAATTACTACTCTGACCAGTGCCGGATTAGTAACTGAGAACATAATTAGAATGAACGTTTTATTAGATTTGCAGTTCTATGTTGCAGTGTTATTATATTTTATACGAAATTTTCAAAATACATAATTACAACATATCGTAGATTGATTGTTCGTTATTTTTTTTATAATGTTATCTGTTTTCATTCATTATCGGGTTTAATCTTTTATTTACTTATTTATTTTTGTATTTATTTGATTTACCCCCAGTTTCACAGTTTTGTTTAAACCTTGAACTGAGTTCCTTTATACTGGTGATCTGGAGTTTAAACTAAAAGTGGAGTTTAAACTTCAACTCTGAAACTGGAGGTTAGTAATTAATTTATGCCTTGGATCAGTTGGAGTGGGAGTTTTTAAAGGAAGACCTACTTAACTATGGTCGGTTTTTTTTAATGACAAAGGCCTCAGAAAATCTTAATCCAACACTGAGTCTGTCGGTATATTTATAAATGTGGTTGAAAGTTTGAATTAATTAAACATTTCCAAACAAATGATTATACTTGATTATATCATAACCATATTACATATATATAGTTCGAGTTTTATATATAATGCCATGGATTTTGTTTTTTCATACCTATTTGATTTAATATGTGTATGTGTATGAATGTAGGTACGTATACCAGTCATTGACTTCAAACAAAAATTAAAAATGTTTGTAGCTGAAAACAGGTATTAGCACACATTTACTTGATGTGAATGCTTAAGAAATGATTAACTCTATGTGTTGAGATGCTGCTGAAATGTGTCATAGAGATATTATACAATCTGACCAGTTATCTAAATTACATATTACATACATATATGCCAGACCACGGACAATTACAACAACTATCTAGGTGCAAGAATTTAACCAAATTCCCCTGGAAAGTATATAATTTGCAGCACATCAGTGCAGCTTATTTTATAAATACGTCGGTAGCAATCGACTAAAAACATGTGTCTAAAAAAGGCAACAACAATTCTTACTGAAGAGCTCAATTGTTGTTGTCAGAGCGAAACACATCTGCACTATGGGTCGCAAAAACCTTCCCAATAATATTTAAATTACATATGAACAATTCCATCTTTTGTCAAAGCTTAATTTAAGAAAGTGTACAAATGCAATTTTTATTGATTAAATATCAGCTTGTACTTAAAGCCACATTTTTTTCAGTGCGAGATCATCCGAGTTTTGGAGTTAACACTTGAAATTTGGTGAGTTAACTCGTGCTTAACTTTAAAATCGTCATTGAAAGTGCGGATCTAAGAACAACATCATAGAAAAGTATTTTTATTCTGGCAATTACAATAGGAATCCATTTTACTAATTCTTATTTTAAGCATGAAAATAAATTACCAAAATCTATTCTTAAAATAATTTTGTTTAAAATTAAAAAAAAAAAAACAAAAGTGTATTGCAAGTTTTTCCATCATATCAGTGTTTAATAATTTTGTATGTATCTATTGAAAATCAATGTTTTAAAAAATGACACCCCCGGACACCACACCTCCTCTCCAAAATGATCAATTTTATTTTCATTTATAAATAAATAAATACATTGGTTGGCGCATCGGCTCGTGAAGAACCTGGGCCTAGTGACTAACAACTCGCAACCATTCCTGTGTGCGCGTGTCGACAGGAATGGAAGGGAACAACAATTGTATGCCGAATCCGAACGACTAGACGAGAAGCACTTATTCACAATTAATACTCCTGGAGGATTTGTCAATTCCTCGCAAGAGTGACAGTCCAACGCACTACGGGCTACTACTATTATTTTGATTTAATATCCCTTAATCATATGATTTTTTTTGTCCTTGAAGAACTCACAATTTTAAAACGAGATCAAAAGTTTTCAAATGAGCTTGTGTTTGCACTCCTTACCACAGTACCTATATAGTATCAAAATAATTGACTGCATTTTGAATAAGACGCAACAGTTTTAATTTAGCAACCGTGGCATTTTGAACACTGTAACATGCGTGCTCCAAGCACATACAAATAAATTATGATACTTTGTCCAGTACTAACTGATTAAATGCGCTTGATAAATCTAATTTTGTAAAATGATGAAGCAAATAATTAATTTATAAAAGTTAATGGATATTTTGCATCGATCAAAAAGTTATTAATCATTGTTTTGTAATCGCCACAAATACAGAGATCGAAATGGGGGTGGTTTTAACTATAAAATAATATTTGAACAGCTCGTGGCAGCCATATTGTTTCTTTTACTTTCTGTGAAAATATATCCTCTTAATGTTAACTATTATATAAAGACGATACAACTATTTTGTTCCTTCGCGCATAACTCATAAAGTATTTAACTGATTTCCGTGAAACAAATTTTGTAATTTTCTTTATGCCTATGAGATGGTTTTAGGCTATTTTGTATTTCTTAATTTGTTTAATTTTTCAGAATATTATTATTTTTTAATTTGTTGTCACCTTCTTCTAAGAGATTGTCTCAAATATTCAGTCATACTCTCAAAACAGTCTGATATTTAAAAAAAATAAGAATTTTTTGATAAACTCAACATTCTTACGAACATTTTAAGACCTACATACATATATCTTTTCTTAATTATACATACATACAAATTGAGGAATAAATATATAAACTTTTGAAAGTTGTCAATTTTTCTAAATTATTTCTATTCATGTATGCTATTCAAGAGCAATCAACGAGTAGCTGCTTTGTTTTTTTTTTGTTCTCTTGTTCCGCAAACTGAAATCATGCCTACTGGCTGAGCACAATGGTGTAGTTGTAGAAAAAAAAACAAAAACTAGTATATTACGCCACAATGTAAAGCTACCATTCTAGCAAGAAAGGCGAAGAAGTGTTTGTGTGTGAACTATGTAGGTAGGTATGTTATGTAGGAAGAAAAGAGTCACAATATGTGATCAAATTTTTTGTGTAATGTGTATCATCGGCAATCGCCAGGGCAGCAGCGCCCAGCGCAGCCCCAGCTGTCGTTGACGTCGTCCTCATCACTCATCCAAATTATCTTTTCGACCGACATGAATTTCCGTCTTATAATGGGTGGACCTACATTTTTTGCATCGCTTTTATATAAAAAAGACGGTGTTTCCTGGGTGAAAAAAAAAAGGATTTGGTTCGAGTAAAAAGCGTATAACTTAACTTCTAATGGTCGGATCTTTAAGGTTAAGATCTTAAAATGACGGGAAAAATAAGTTGTATTAAAAGAAAGAGGTACAATTAATATTAAATCAATTGAATGGTGTTTGGCGAATATTTTAAAAGGGAAAATGTTATGAATAAATTCAAATGAATTCACTCTTAAAAACAATCTCCTTTAATATTATGTACTTATAGCAAACAAAATTTTATTTTTTAAAGTCTGCGAAGCAACGCAAGCACGGGTCGGCTAGTCAGTTACTAAAGACAAACCATAATGGTGAGTTACAGCGTCGAGCAACACGTGCCAATGATAAAACTTTATTTGTCAAAATGGGTGTTCTGTTGATCCCAATTTTGGTCGAAAAATCATCTTTAGCGATGAGGCCCGTTTTTGGATGAATGGGTACGTGAATAAGCAAAATTGCCGGATTTGGGACGACACCAATCCACGCGAGATTCACGAGGTGCCAATGCATCCAAATAAAGTTACTGTTTGGTGTGGATTTAGGGCTGTAGGCGTCATCGCTCCGTACTTCTTCGAAAATGATGCTGGCCAGGCCATCGCCGTCAACAAGCGATCGCTATCGATGATGATCACCAACTTCTTGTGGCCTGAATTGGATGATATGGATTTGAGCGCCAAAGTCATCGAAAACTGGACCTTTCAAATTCGCAACACCCAGCAAAGCCGCGGCGGCCATTTGAACGATGTTATATTTCACACAATGGGCCCTATTGCGATTGTCGATCAGCGATCGCACTTTCAACGATGATCACCATCGAATGATTTCTCAATCGGTATTGCGTAACTTGATCGACTAGTATATGAGTTATTGTGAATGAAAAAATATACATTGTGAATGAAAAAGTATAAATTGTGAATTCATACCTTGACGTTTGACAGATTAATTTTTTCAGACTGGATTGTTTATTTATTTATTTATTTATTTTATTTCGTAAAGTTTGCAATAAAATAGTTTATTTTTATAAAAATATTATTTTATAAAAAATGCATACAATCAAATCATGGTTAAGTGCCAAATATTCAGAAGAAGATACAAGAAATAGAATTTAAGAGGCCATCAGAAAACGGCGCAATATAAGAGATTCATCTAACTCCTTGAAGTTAGATGATAAATTGTACGGATTTACTTGATTCTTTAGTTTTTTTTTCCTTTTCATTTATTTTTCTTTTGTAGCTTTGTTACCTATTTTTGATTATCCAAGCCAGCCTTTATGGATTTACGTTCTGAAATTGATGGAAAACTTAATCTGGGAATGAGAAAATCATCGATTCCCAACATCCTTAAATTGTATACCGCGTTACGACTCAGTGCCCAAGCATCATGTCAATTAAGTGTGGAAAATGATCTAAAAAGAAGTGCTTAATGTAAAAGAAACACACTATGTATGTCCAAAATAAACGAACGTAAAATACGCTAAACAAAAATATATTACCAGGAGTTATTGGGTGCATTGATGGCTTTTATCTATTTTTTATTGAAACTTGTTTCGCAGTGCATTAAGAATAATAATTAAATATATTTTACTTATAACAAAAACATTTTTTTAAATAAAAACACTCACATTTTGATCCCTACACAATTTTTAACTTGTTGAAAAGACCCCGTCGATCACAAAAATGCGGTCGACAACGAGCGATCATATTTTTGATAATTGTCGAACGCAATCGACAACCACAATACCGATTTCTCAATTTATCGATCTTTGATCGCTCGTTAGCGATTATCGATCGACGATCGACAGCCGCAATAGTTCCCAAAGTCAATGATAGGGCTCTCAAATAAAGATAAAAAAAAATTGATGTCTCATATTCAACTTGTTTTATTCAATTTTACAATCGACCCGCCTTTAATGGAAACCCTTTAGATAGATATTAACTGCATTTTATTATAACCCAGATCTAGTTTGGATATGATCACGTTAATAATACAAACAGAATTACAATGACAAGAGTTTTATAAACCCATCTTTTTGATAAACTACGCTTAAAGTGCAGCTTTTATATTTACAAGATTTTTTTTATTTCGTTTTCGTTCGGACGTTCGGAGTACCTACTCTTTTTTGGGCTCTGCAAAAAAATAATCTTATGGGCAGTGGGTTTATTTTCCCCTATAAACAATAGAAAATATATTGGGGCCTATTCATAGTCGCAGATAGACCCAGGTTTAACTAAACTACAGTTTAAGACAATTCATTAAACTTAAAAAAACTATGTTTAACTTAGACACAGTTCTAAAATGACTATGAATACGCCCCATTGTTTTTGTGTAAGTCGATTATTTTTTTTTTCAAAATTGTACGTTATTTATTATTTTTTTCGTTTCTTTTATCATTTTCAGTCAAACACTAACCTAGATCCTAATATAAAGCCTTCAATAGTTTTTGGAAAATACAAAATAACCACAACTGCCTTTTTATCAGAAAAATCTTTTGTTTTGATATTTGACACATACATAATAACTAAAAACTAAACCAACACAATTAAACAATTATTGCAATTCAAATGACAAATATAAAATCCCAATCTAATTTTAGTATTAATCTTAATCTTAATAATATTATAAATGTGAAAGACTGTTTGTTCCACTTTATCTAAGAAAATACTGAAATGATTGGAATGAAAATTTGTGGATAGAGAGCTTTGATGTAGGGAATGAACATAGGCTAATTATTTATTTTCAAATCGTTTAAAAAGTGCAACAAGACAATTAAAATGCAAAAAATAGGTTTTTTATCAAAATTTTGGAGCTATACCCAATAGTTTAGACTATGAGATGGACATTAGTTAATGAAGATTAAATGTTTCGTATTCATGATTCATTTAAGACGTTTTTCAACAGTTTTTGTTGGACAACAGTGCATTAAGTAACATGCTTCGTGGGTTCTGAGACTCTTAACTGTTTTTTGGGTCGTTGCACTGCTTAGAGTATGTTTAATCGTCAGAAAGGTGCCAATGTCAACATTTTTTTGAACCTTTGGTGGACGGCCTACTAAATGCAGGTCACCAAAAGGTACTTTTGTCCAAGAAAAATTTTAAAAATGTTCGGAATGAATTATGAAAATAAAATGTTTCCTACCCCTACAAAAGAAAAAATCAATGTTTCATTTAACCATTGTCATTTAAATCACTTTTTTTGCTGCAGCTGAAATTGACGGCCCTGAAATATGGGTAAAGGATTTAATTTATTTTTTAGCAGCAGCATTTTTGAAATTGGAAAAATGGTTCCCGTTAATTTCGTCTGATGAAAAATCATCAACAAGAGCTTGGATGCAGGGAATGAACATAGGCTTATTATTTATTTTCAAAAATTTAAAACAGTGCAGTAAAAAAAAAGTTAAAATGCAAAAAAATAGGGTTAACATGGAAATGTTGGAGCTATACCCAATTGCTTAGATTATGAGATGGACATTAGTTAATGAAGATTAAATTTTTTGTATTAATGATTCATTTTAGACGTTTTTCAACAGTTTTTGTTGGACACCAGTACATAAAGTGACCCGCGTTGTGCGTTCTAGAACTCTTAACTCTTTTTTGGGTCGTTGCTCTGGAAGGTGCCAACGTTAAAATTTTCTTGGACCTTTGGTGGGTGACCTTCCAAATGCAGTCCACCAAAAGCACTGTTATCAAAGAAAAACTGTTTAAAAATGTCAGGAATTAATTAAACGTTTTCAATCCCTACAAAAAAAAATCCAAATGCAGGCCACCAAAGGCACTGTTGTCCAAGAAAAACAGTTTAAAACTGTCAGGAAATAATTAAACGTTTTCAATCGCTACAAAAGAAAATTCAAAGTTTCATTTAACCATTGTAATTTAAATCACTTTTTTCCATTTTTATTGTTTTTTGTTGCACTGTTTTATACTTTGAAAACAAAACACTAGCCCAATATGTAAATCAAATTTGTTAATAATAAATTCTTGACTATTTTGTCATACAAATCATTAACATTTTATTCTATGATATTTTATTTTTTGTTTTAATTTTAAAAGCAGCTGCATTTTTTAGTGCTGCTGCTAGAGTCGATGGCTCTGATTTCTTTTTTAGCAGCATTTTTTAACGTTGTTGATCGTGAAATTGTTTCATTTTTCCAATTTATTTTTTCTGATGAAAAATCATCATCAATTTCTTAGATAACAGTGCCTTTGGTGGCCTGCATTTGGAAGGCCACCCACCAAAGGTCCAAGAAAATGTTAACGTTGGCACCTTCCTGACAAGTATACATCCTCTAAGCAGAGCAACAAAATTAGCAGTTTAAATAATAAGTTAATAAAAAAAACGGTATGTAAAATAATTGAATGCATCAAATTTTCAAGTATCAATTTTATTAGTGTATTAAATAATTGTTTTTTTTTCAGATTAAAAGTAAATTTAGTCATTTGTTTGACTTGGTAACAGTCCATAGTAGCCTCTGAAAAATGCTTTCCTCTATATTATTTTCTTTGAATAAAATTCGAACTGGTAAGGGTGTTGAAAAAGAAGTATTTGATCAGTTCTAAGGTAAATCTTTAATTCAATCATACAAAAAGTATCTAAAGCGTGCATTCTTCTAGAAAAAAATTAAATATTAATTATTTACAGGATTCTATCCTCCCGCTAAAATATGCTTTGCGCTTAAAGATTAAATTAAAAAAATCGGTATAGCCAATACTTAAATCAAATTATTGAAGAACAAATTATTTGTCATAAGGGTGTTTCAAGCTAAGTTTTAAGGAAACAAACATTTTTATACAAATCATTAAAAAAGCGTGTACTTCAAGAAAAATTAAATATTTTCAATATTGAAAAAACAAATTCGCAAACTTAATTCGTACGTATTATAAGTAATGTTAAAATAGGCACCCAATTAACAAACGTTGTGCATCCGGCAGCTTTAAAAACATCAGAAAATCTATTTTTGAAAACTTTGTCGATGAGATAGTCTTATTGAGCCCCGGTTTGTATCCCAACAGTAAACTAATTTTCATTCTTAAAACTGCGAAGCAACGCGAGCACGGGCCCGCTAGTAATTTATAAAAATATTCATTATATACAATGTACATACCACAGGAAAGATACAAAATGTTATTGGGTAATATTTCATATAAAATAATTTTTAAATCCTGTTTCTTTTGTATTTTTTCTCGCTTGTACCTAAAAAAAATTATCATTCCATAAAAACGAATTTAAGTTTTGGTCTCATTAGATTTAGCATCCAAAAGTATCCTAAAATCATGTGTCACATCTTTAGATTGTACCAAAACAAATATTTCAGATTGATTAACTCCCACTTTCCCCTGTACCACATAAAGCGTCTATTCAAAAAGATAATGCGGTGATTTTGTGGGGATTGTAGAAAGTGAAATTCTACAACGATACTTATAATAAAATGTAATGCATGTTTTTTTACACCCAGATTCTATTTTATTCCGGCTAACTGTATACCTAGGTGCTTTTAACAATTCAGAGTTCAAAGTCTCTAACAAAAATAATTGTGTTAAAATAATGCTACAATAAGGTCGTCATTCAAAATTGGATCAAAGTGCAAATTGATGAAAGTTAGATTTTTGTTATTGTTTGCTTGAGACGACAACTAATGCTCTAGCCAGAGTCACATTTAGTCAACGAGTGGTTTTCTTATTATTCAATCACACAGACACGTGATTTAAAAGCCAGCTATATGAATAAAATGATTAGGATGCGTCTTTTTTGATTTTATTTTCCAGCTGGTGGTGTACCTTCAATTTATCAAAAAATAAACGCAGCACAAATATGCACAAATCTACAGCTAAGTGAATGCTTGTGTGCATGAAATAAACTGTTGCACATAATTCAAGGTCTACGAAAGAATTTTTTAAAATAAAATTTCAGTTTTTTTTTAGTACGTAATGTATAGCAATGAAAATATGCAGATGCGGATCATATTACGCTGCCTAAGTCTTCTTTAAATTTCATATAAAGTTATTATTATTGTATGAACTGCAGAAAAAAGCCCATAAGTTAAACTTTACTATTTCATAATAGATTTCTTGTTTGGTTTATTGCTTGATTAAACTAAATTTTGCTTACACAATCGAAAAGAAGAAGCAAAAAAGTTCTAAAGACTCCTACAAATAGGTGAATTTGCATAGACATTCAGTTGACCATATAATACGGAACAATTCATATCCAGAAGGTTCCGGAATGTCTACATCCATGTGCAGAAGCACAAAAATTGAGCAATAGACTGAACCAAAATGTTTTGATTCTGTCAAACCAGCAGCTTATCACAAGTTTATGTTTTCTGTGCTTTTGTGTCTTTAAAATCTGTAACTTTTTATCTCTTGAGATAGTTAAATGAAAAAGTCGAAACACAAAAAATATGGTAAACAACAATCGCATTCAATTGGGTTTTTTTTGTGATAACACACTCGCAGTTAGGCTGCATAGCTTTTGCTCCGTCATTTATATTTTTTATGAATGTTTGAATGTTTAACAACCACTTAAGTGGGCTACTACCATTGTATTTGGCTGGAATTATTGCAATTTCATGGGTGGCACACCAATCATCAGATTCCTTATTAGTGGCATTGTTCCAAACAAAATAGTACAATTATATTTTTTTTAATTATAAGGAATCGTTTTCAATAAAAATGATATTTGTTCTTTAGTTTAGATTTATGAATTGTTTCGTTAAGTTATTAAATTGCTTATTTTTTATGAGATTGTATTAAGCCAAACAAAATTAATAACCCTATATTGCATAATGAAAAATAAAAAGATATTGCAACTTATTTTTGTTTAAACAACTAATTAAATAATTACAGTTAGTTTTAATTAGCTTTTATTCTTTGTTTGTTAAAAACTTTTTGTTACATTTTGAGCTAATTTTTTAAAAATAAAAATAGGTAGAAATGTAACTAAACTAAAACCTTTTTTGAAAAAAAAATGTTTAACAAACAAATAAAATGAATAAAATCAACTGTAAATTTGTATTTATTTGTTTAGTTTAGGTAAATAAAATTTATATTAAAATAATTGCGAATTTCAAAACGCTATGCTTTTTCATTTTTTATACAGGGATTTCAAACTTTGAAATTTCAAATAATTTTAAGCGGAGTGAAGCATGTTTGGTGTTATTTGAATCACTTTCGAGTTTAAATGCGTGTTGAGAAAGCACAGCATACAGGCTATAAAAGCATTTTTAATAGTGTCGATTATTTATAACGCTAGTGCCGGCATTTTAGTTCACTTTACAAAATTCAGAAATTGAGTGGTGGGCTAGCTGTTAATTTAGTTCTTTCGTGAGTGCAAAGGTAACGCAAAACTTGTTAAGCTCTCAGTGTGCCTCAAGCGGACCCCAGGAGGACAACAAGGACCACCAAAAACATTAATCATGGAGTATTTAATTGTTTTTTTTATTGTGTTGTAGTAATGTGAGCTGATTTAAGCAAAATCATCAGAAATCGGATCACTCACTCAACCGGACTAGGCCCCGCATCCGAACCATCAACATTGTGCCCAGAAAGTCACCTTGTTGACTGCCACGGAAGAGCCACTAATCTAAATGTGTGATCATGCGGCCACCGGCCACTGTGCGTCATGAACTCCCGTCAAAACCCCCGCTAGGAAACCGATCATAGGAAACCGAAGGAAGGCATGTCACAGAAGTGACCCAAGTTCATCCTCGAGCCATTTATAATACATATATAATATAATTTTAACTATATGCCTGTAAGACCTCAGGTCTTTTGAATGCAATGCACGGCACTAGGTAGAAGGAATAGAAGGAACGAAAGATTTTGATGGGACAGTGGATTGACAACAAAAAATGTTAATTATCTCATGAAGTTCCACGGGTGGCATCCAGTTGAAACTGGGGAATATAGAAAATAATGCCACACGTCCAGGTTAGCAGTCAAACACTATATCTACTGTGCCATTTTGTTGTGGTGAAGAAAGAGACCAATTCTTTGATCTTCATTCCGAAAGTTTGTCAATGTCGCCAAAAAATGCCCTCCCGAATGATTGTACTCTAGCTCTGGACAGATCAGGGCATTTGTAGAGGAAATGATTTTTTCTTTTTCCTGCAGGTCCCCACAGCTACGACAGTGAGTATTCTGAGGACTACCTAGCTTCGCTGCATGCTATCCCATTGGCTTTGTCTTGCTTGAGTTAAACTGCTCCAACTGCGGTTTGATTCAGTAAGAAACATTTAGAAAATATAGCCGTTCTTAACATCAAACAGTAGTAGTAGTTTTTCTTTTATTCATGTTTAAAAACATATTTTTCTTATCGGAAATTCTGCATTTGCCGGTATATTTGCAAAAGGCCAAAACATATCAATATATACATACGTGGCTTCTGTGGATAAACACACATTCTGAAATCATAGTTTACAACAGGATTTCTGTTCAACTACAATAGTTGTGTAGTGTATTTCTCGCTTTAAGCATACCTATATTTTTGCTGAAGGGTAAAGAAAAACATTTCTGAACAAATTTGGTAAGACAGTGTAAGAAGTCCACAAGTAAAATTTCAGATTTATAACTTATTGCATCAATTATAGTCATTGTTTAACTGTAATCTTTGTGTGACTATAAACGGTTTCTACTGTTCTTTTGTACATATTTGTATAAAGTACCATAAAGAGTACAAAAACAAATTATTTTGAATTTTTTAAACAATATTTACCTATCTTGGTACTACCCCGTTAAAAATAACAATAAAGACAATAAGGATTATATGCAAATAGTTTAAGGTAGAGAATTGTTAATCTTGGTAATGTTCCCAACGATCACACCATTGGTACATAATGTTGTGCTAATAGAGCTGGACACCTTTTTTTTGTTGTTGTTTTTTTTTCTTTAATTTTGGGAATTTTAACTTTGCTTAAAATGTTAAACACAGTGCGAGCTTTAGTAAAATAAGAAAGAGACGCTAGATCTAGTTGTTGTTTTTGTTCTGTTACTAAAAATCGAAATCCTCTTCATTATTATCACTAACAAACAAGAATACATAGGGGTTGATAGTTGTAGTAAGTCACTATGTCCAAAGGTTCTTCGCAAACCAAATTTATTTAAAATAAATCGAATTCTTATCTTATCTATGCATTAAACATTTTGATGATGACAGCATGAATAGCTGAAACATACGATGTATGGCCTTGTAATGTTTAATCAGGAACAACAATTTGATGTTTCTTAGGGATCCTAGTTTTGATTTTGAAAATTTTAAAACCAAATGTAGAAGATTTTGCTCTTCTCGTGTTAGAATTGCACTTCTGGGTTCGGACACCAATCAAAAAGGCTGTTTAGCATAGTAAACGTAAGAAAAAGGGTTTAGCAGGTGAGAGAAGGCAGGAGAATAGATAATTTGGTTGGTACATTTTTAAAGGCTAGTCCCTGCCATTATATTTACTGCTTAAGGTTAAGATTGCGTTCAATACCTACTAGCTAGCCCTTTAATTCTTTAACGTGAATGTTGATTAAGTTATTAATAACTCAGATTTTACATGTATAGCTAATTGAATTGGAAGAAGCAATCTAAAATTTGTAAGGCAAGGTTAACACCAAAACAAAACCTCCAATTGGGTACTTTAGTATTAATACATTTTTAAACAGGGGGCTACTGCAGCTGGAAGGAGCTTAATTCTCATAAATACAAAACAAAACATTTTTCTCGTCATACAACAAAAAAAAAAAAGAAACTCATTCCATCTAATAATTTTTGTTATATCAGCAAGTGAAGCCAAGAGCACCAGCAGCAGAAGATAAAGCAAACTAACCTCAAATTGTATATGCAAACCTAATCAGAGGGTGAACTTAATGCGCAAGTTTGATCGAATGGTGTGTTCTTTGCTTTTTTTAAAGAATAATTTATAGATATTTACAAAACAAAAATATTACTTACGATATTAGAACCAAGGTTGTTAATATATTTATAATTAATCCAATAATAGTTATTAAATTTGGCGCCAGCCAGATTGGAGTTAGTGTCACCAACCAATTCCACCATGGTTGCAGCAGCGGATCGAGAAGACTTGTACTTGAGCAGGAATATTTGTGCTCAGACAGCTTTTTTAGCTGCTGCGAACTCAGTATACGAGAATTGAACTTCATGCTTGAACTCATATTTCCGCACGAACAACGACACTCTTATAATCTATAATTTTAACTTATTTGATTGAACTTCGACCGCACCATATAACAAATAACTAATCGGATATTATAGTAATTTTCTTAGAAGTCATTTGACTTGACTTTGAGTCGGATTATTTTGTAATTGATTTTTCTTTTGCAAAATTCGATGAAGACGAGAAGCACTTTACCACACCGCTATATACTTTTTAATTTCAGGTGCAATTCTATCGTTTCTGTCTGTACTCTCACCAACGACGAAATAAATCCAACCAAAAATGAATCATGAATGATTTGATGAATCTGGAATGAAGAAATTCTGCAATTCAGCTATTGTATCCCAGCGAATGAAATGAGCTTTGGAACGAAAATGACGTGTAGAAAATTGTTGTTGTTTGATATGGTTGTCTCTTTTTGAATTTGATATTTTTAAAGAGCTGTCATTTAGGTAAGACATGCTAAAGAGCAAAAGAGATGAATCTAAAATTCAGTGGACGTATTCAGTCATAAAAGTTCGAGAAAGTAAAATTGTATGCATTCTGTTGACCGTCGCGTTCTATAATGTCAGACAGAACGCAGACACTTTCGGCTCTCTAGTTTCGAATGTGTTTTTTTGTGGAGCAGTTGGTCGGAGTGCAGCAGAAAAAAACGAAAATGGGTTTATGAGATAAACCAAAAAAAAAGCTATTTTTTCCCCATGCCCATGTCTTTGTCTTTTTAGCAACATCTTTATTCTCCGGGTGCTTGCAATCATATATGAATATGTTTGTTGAAACTAATTCGATCAGTACTACTTCAATGTCACACATATTATTTTCTTTTTAATTTGTCTTTAAATTGGAAAAGAAAACGAATAAAAATAAATTAAAGAGAATTACCAAAATCAATACAAAATAATAATCTCACATGCAGCTTTTCAGATGTTTGTTTTGATGTTTGGTCTTTTTTGACGCTTGGCCGTCGCGTTCTTTGTAAAAATTTTCAAAATAAATTTGCCCGTCGCGTTCTATTCTTCGCCGCTTGACTAGACCGCGTTCTGTTTAAACAACAACAAGTAATTCTACACAAGACAAAGAACGCGACGGTCAAAAATGTCGACCGCACCGCCAGACCGCGTCCTGTGTGTCCCGGGCTTTAGAATCTGATATGTTTTCGAACGACCAAAACCGGATACGTAACCAAACCAAACGAAAACCAAGAAAATGAACAGATGAGATGTCAGCTGCTAGTATAATCCAAACAGATCCGAAAATTTTTGGGATAGCTTTGGATTTCTTTTTGACATCAGCTGTTTTTTCCTTCGGCATTACAACAACACAAACAAATCCAGATACCTTTGGTTACGTATCCGAACGCGGCCAGAGTTCTCCATTACTTTCGTACCGTAGTCAATATTTACATTGAGCGATTTTTTTTGGCGTAATTGTGAAATTGAGGGCCAGTTTGTTTACAGCTAAACATTTTTAAACCATGATTATTGGAACAGGTAGTCCTTAAATACGTTTATTGACCAAATTATTTTCAAAAAAAAAAACAGTTTGAGTTGTTTGTTAGTTAATTAGAACTTGTAAAAGTCACATACTAAACATAACCCACGTGAACAAACTGGACCTGAAAGCCACAAAATTTTGTCTTCTAAAGAATTAACTACACAGACCTACTTTTTGCAAAAAGTACAAAACTGAGACAAAAATAATTATGCTGAAGACAGTTGCTTGACAAAACAATAATTGAAAATTGTGTATGTTGGCTCAATTTATCTGTCAAAACAATTTTCGTATGTGTTTTGTCCAACAGTGAGACATTCCGAATCAGTGTTGCCGCAAGCTGAAATGAAAAGTCGCTAGACTAACCTCCAAAAGTCGCTAGATTGGCCGAATTTCAGGGGACAAAAAGTCGCTAGAAGTCACTAGACAAAAATTGCTAAATAAGTGTTAAAAAAAATTCTTGAATAACTTTTTATTTTTGTTCAAAAATTTAAAGTAAATTAACAAAAAACTTAGCTCTATAATAAATTTGAAACAGATGAATTGCTTAAATCAGACTAATGCGCTCATTCGCACTTACATTTTGCACGTTTTTATGTGTGCCTATGTGTGGTGAATTTCAGTATCCAATTATTGGAAATAGAAAATGTCAAATTAATATGACGGTTTTACACTTAAATAAAACCGATATTATTTGCCGACAGAAAACACAGCGTCGCTGTTGAAGAAGCTATTGTGTATTCGCCCTATGATCTTACGTGTTCAGACTAAATTTCTAACGAAGTTTCTTGATCTGTCGCCCAGAGGGCAGTTCTGTTGCTGTCAAACACTGCAAGCGCCAACCTGGTGTAAAATTCTTCATAGCGTCTTCACCAGTAAAGAACTTACTGCGACGCTGTGTTTTCTGTCGGCAAATAATATCGGTTTTATTTAAGTGTAAAACCGTCATATTATCTGCCTGGTGAAAACACAGCGTCGCTGTTGAAGACGTGTTTGTTATCTGCTGGTGTTTGAACACAACGCTATGATGATGAGAAAAATTAGAAATAATTAAATACATAATTAACACAAAAGAAAATATATTTTAATCAAGTTAGTCTATAGTCCATTTTACATCATATCTCCGAGATATACGATTGTCTTGACAAACTTAGTTGCTTTTCTTGTATGATAAATAGTATTGTTATAAAAAACAAAAATTTAATTCATAAATAGTATTGTTGCACAAAACAAAAAGTTAATTCATAGTTACTTTGCCTTAAAATTCCCAAAAAGTTGGTTTTCCTTCACGGAATGATTCGAATTTATGCTCTTACTGTAGTGTCGTCTAAAAGTATTCTCTGGCTTCCAATTTCCTCTTGAAAGAATCTCATCAACAGGATGGTTCTGAAGCCAACCTAGTGAAGCAACTGCGGCTCGCACACTACCAGGTGTATCACTTATTCCGGCCTCTCGTAAAACTGAACGTACCCAACCGCCGATCAATGTTCTTGATGCTGGTCTCACTGGTCCCTTTATGCTTATAAAAAGGCTATCAAGATTATCCACGCTTGCTCTTCTCTCCTCGGATAATGTGATTAAACGCCTTAACCAATATACTGGGCAGATATTTTTGTTTGGATGCTCGAGTAACTGCCAACTAGACTGTCTATGTGTGGCTGAGTCAGTCTTTGATCCGAAAGACGGATGTAATATAATCTCGTTTCTGCCCTCTATAAAACTGTCAGAGGAAACTCTTAGCAATGTCAAATCATGAACTCTTCGTCCAGATGCAAGAAGCAAGATAATCGCCGCCCTCCTTGAAGCTTCAAAAAGGTTCTCATTGCTTCTTGTTGATGCCAGCCAATCTACCACTGTCCGGGGATCCCAGGTCTGCAATTTTCTCGTAACAGGTCTTGCTAATGATACTGCTTTCAAAATTTGTTTCACTAAGAAATGTGAAGAAAGATTTTCAACTGCATTCGGGCCACAAAATGTTGAAATCGCAGATTTATAGACAAGGATTGTACTTGGTGCATAATTTTCTTTCAAAAATAAATTGGCCAAAAATCTAGCTACAATGGGACCAGTTGGAGAATTCGCACTAAAATTATTCACTTTACACCAAGCTATCCAAGCTCTTATAGCTGGTAAGTAAGTCTTTAAAGTCGAAACTCTCCACCCTTTCTTAAGCAATTCTTTCTCTTCATTTGACCACTCCTCTATCTGATTACCCCACCCCCAACTCTCCATACATTCAGGCTCAAATGTTCGACCTGTGGAGGTGGTCGTCTGGTGGTCATATCTATCAATACCCTCCGCAGGTTGTTGATTGCTTGTGGTGGCTCCAGCGCCCGAGCCTTCAGGTCGGGCAACCAAAACACCTGCTTCCATTCGGGGGCTACAATGAGGTAGGTTCCTTGTGACTGGTTTAGGTGAGCTAACACTTTTGGCATCAGGTTTGGTGGTGGAAATATCCACCCTAGCTGAAACTCCCATTTGCGACTGAATGCGTCGAGAAACTCTGCCGCACGATCTCTCGAATCTATGGACACATATCTTCCGACTACAGCTGTGTCTCTTGAAGCAAACAGATCGATCTCGGGTACCCCCCATCTCTCGAAGATGAGCGCCCTTGCTGCAGGTAGGAGATGCCATTCGGGTATAGATCGACCCCTTGAAAGTCTGTCTGCTATGCCATTGTACCTTCCCGGAAGGTAGAAAGCAGAAATGGTTATGTTGAATTGATCTACGAGGTGAAGAATCTGATAAGTTAGATCTAATAGGCCAATGGACCTGGTTCCCCCCTCCTTGCGAATGTAAGCCACAAGAGTACGGTTGTCTGTCTGAAGCAAGATATGCGAACCCCACAGCCGATCCGCTCGGGCGCTTATAGCTCTGTAGACCGCATACATCTCCTTCATATTGGAGTGCCAACTCACCTGTTTTCGTGACCATCGACCTGACATAGCTGTCTCGTCCAATTGAGCACCCCAACCTGAGGCTGCCGCATCTGTTACCAAAAAGTTTGTTATTGCCGGTTTGTGAATCGGTGAGAACTTGTCTGTGGCTCCGAGCCACCAAGGCCCTCCGAGGGATGGGGAGCATATGTCTCACACGTCTGTTGAACTTTCGAAGGAATATTTGAAGGCAGCGGCAATTTAATCTTCCTCTTGGTATAACAAAACTTGCAAAGTTCAGCTGTCCCAAAAGCTTCTGAAGTCTTTTCAGGTTGCAAATCTTTTTCAGAACCAATGCCTGAAGAGAAAGTCTGATCTTCTCTCTCTTTATCTCTGGAATACTCATACAATTCTCTCTCAAATCCCACTGAATACCCAGAAACTCCATAATCTGATTTGGTATGAGAACCGATTTTTTTAAATCTACCACCCAGCCGAGGGCCTCTAAAAGTTCTACAGTCTCCGTGACCTGAACTGTAAGCTTGGGCAAATCTTGACCTACCAAAAGGAAGTCGTCCAGGTAAACTAAAACTCGGATGCCTCTGCCTCGAAGAATCTCCGCGATCCAACAAGTTATGGCTGAAAACAGCCTGGGGGCTGACGACAGGCCAAATGGGAGGCATGTAAGTTGTAAGAGTTCGCCTCTGTACACTACTCTCAGAAAGGGTCGATGGCTTTCTGCTATTGACACATGAAAGTATGCCTGTGATAAGTCTATCTTTGCCATCCAATCGTTTGCCTGTATAAAGTCTGGGACGGAGGCGTGAGAGATCAGTTTGAAAGATTTGTCTGTTACATATTTGTTTAGCGCTCTCAGATCGAAAATGGGACGAACTCCCCCACTGGATTTTTTTATTAAGAACATCTTTGAAATAAAACTTGGGCTGGCTTGAGGGGAGGGCTCTAACACACCTGATTCTTTCATCTCTTGTATTTGAAGATCCATCTCTTGAGATGGCTTTGTTGAACATTTTTGTAAAATATCTGCTGTTGGAAAAACTAAAAGGGGTTTGGAACAAAACGGTATTCTTGTTCCAGAAATGCTTTGTAAGATGAAAGAATTTGCGCCTAGGTTCTGCCACTTGTCTCTGAAAAACCTTAGCTGCCCTCCCCTGAAAGGTGTTGGTGTTCTCCTTAGAGCGAAAGGAATTCGCTCCCCTCCTGTCTTGCTTGTTCTCTGCTTGCCTCTCTTTGTAATTGTTTCTGTGTGCAGATCTCTTATAATTATATCTGGTCTCACTTTTCTTCTTTCTGTCGTTGTAAGACAAACGTTGATTATGAAAGGGCCTTCTCTCCCTAGAAAAAGAAGGCGTACTTAGCCAGGACTGAGAACCGCCCAGCGATTGCATTAAAGCCTGTAGCGCCTGTTTGTCAAAAAGGTGCTCTGCACTTGGATTAATGTTTCTAAGCGCAGACTGAACGTTCTTATTAGAAATCTCAGAAATCAATCTCTCACGCCTCACCTCAATGCACTCAGCTCTCTTACCACATATCACCTGCAAGGCTAATTCTCTGTTCTTATAGGAATCAGAGGATGATCCAAACAAATTTTTAAATTTGTCAAACAAAGAGTTTGGGTTCAAGTCATGCGGTGACTTGAAAGCCCAGTCAATAATTGACTGAAGTCCTGATTTCAATAAAGATTTTTGTTCCAACAAGGAATTAGAAAGGGCTGCCATTACTTGCTCTGTGGAAACTAAATAATCTTTTGTCTTACTGAGCAAACAGAGCTCATCATTTACCTGAAGTTCAACGAAACCTGGAGTAGCCGCCAACATCTTCATTGCTTTTGAATACCTCACATTCTTCCAAGTTGGTAGTCCAAAATGTTGCAATCTGACAAGCGTCTCAAGATGATCCTTCTTCGCTGGCTGGACCACTCTGGCATCGCTCTCAGTCTGCAACTGACCAAGATCTAGTGATCTGTTGGAACATTCTGGATGACTGAGAAAATCATCTGATGTTGGCATATGCAATCCGATGCTCGCCTCTTCCTGTGGAACAAACATGCCCATACACTGGGACAAATAACTGACCTGATCTGCTAGTTCACCTAGCCGCTGGTCAATGGATGTCTGCTCCAGAGATCTAGATTCTCTCTTCCGTTTATTTGGTGGTGGTGAAGCAATCATCTCACTGCGTGAGGTTGAAGAACTCGACGACGATGAGCTCCTCTTAGAAAGGCGAGGGCTCTTGTCTCTTTTCTTCGACTTACATGGCGAAGAACTCATTTTAATAAAAATCTTAATATTTACTTTCTATATAAAAAAAAAAAAAATAAAAATAAAAATATTCTGAACGTGATCAAACTTGATTTGCGACCTAACGGCGACGAACGCAACGCTATGAAGAATTTTACACCAGGTTGGCGCTTGCAGTGTTTGACAGCAACAGAACTGCCCTCTGGGCGACAGATCAAGAAACTTCGTTAGAAATTTAGTCTGAACACGTAAGATC
This sequence comes from Melangyna quadrimaculata, assembly GCA_949320155.1. NCBI lineage: Eukaryota > Metazoa > Arthropoda > Insecta > Diptera > Syrphidae > Melangyna > Melangyna quadrimaculata. Next base: position 63,749,854 of record OX439483.1, on the reverse strand, counting down.
TTAGGGCGAATACACAATAGCTTCTTCAACAGCGACGCTGTGTTTTCACCAGGCAGATAATTTAAATGACGGGAATGCAAAATCAGCAGGGCCACTACATACAAAAATAGTGTTTGAGTATCACAACTCACAAATGTTCACCTTCAAAAGTCACTAGAAATAATCTAGCGACATCAAAATATTTTTTGTCGTGGAAGAAATTGAAATGTCGCTAGATCAAGTTTTAATTTTTTTTTTTACATATTTTCGGCGATTTACCAACAGTCAGACAAAGTCCTGTTGCCATCAGTGAGACAGTGCAAAAAAAAAAAAAGGCCGATTCTTTGCGGCACACCAGTCGGCAACAAAGCTAGTATCCGTTTTGGAAACACATTTGAACAAATTGAAGTGCGCTAATTTTTTTATTTTTATTTCATGAATATTGAAACCGATTTTTTTTATTATCTATTTATCTGTCACTGAAGATATTTTTTGTGACTTCAATTTTCGTTTTTTATTTAGTTATTTTTATTCATAAGACTTTGTTGTATAATAAAAAATAAATGTTTCTCAAACAAACGTTTGACGTACTCGGCCATTTTGATTTAAATTATTTTATCGGTAAAGATAAATTTAAGTATGCAATTAACAACACAAATAATAAACCTATCTAACGCAATTAAAATCAAATAATTACTCAGAATACTTTTTAAGATATAGTCATTTGAAAAAAAAGTGTCTCACTGTTGGCGACGCCCCCCTATAGGTCTGTGTAGTTAATACTACGTTTTCATTAGAGCCGAAATGAGGTAATTTCGAAATTTGGCAAAAAAGTGTTAATTATAAAATTTGCTAATTTCATTTGACATCTCATTTCATTTTGAATTTGGAATGGCAGTTGACCGTTTATTTTTGTTGTTTTCTCTTTCTGTTTTATGTTGTTGAGTATAGTGTATTGATATTTTCATTCAAAAGCTTTTAAGAGATTTTGAAACTGATTCCCGCTGGATGCATTCACCTAATTTCCAACCTAATTTCGTGCAAATGAGGTTGAAGTTACCTCATTTCGAAATGTGATTTTGTATGGGAAATAAGGTAATTTCGGATCTCATTTGGTAATTTGCAACGAAATTACCTCATTTGGCTCAGTGAAAACGGCATAAGCCTTAAACCGTCGACTGTTATGCTGACTAGATATCTGTAGTATAATTCTACGTTGTCACTGAGCCAAATGATGTAATTGCGTTGCAAATTTCCAAATCAGATCCGAAATTACCTCATTTTCCATACAAATCTCGTTCTCAAATGAGCAAATTTTTATAAAATTTGCACGAATGAGGTAAATCCATCCATCAGCAGTCGATATTCCAAAAGCTTTAAAAAGCTCTTGCATGAAAATTTCAAAACAAAAAGAGAAAACAACGAAAATATACGTTTTGTTTTTGGAATTTTTGCCAAATTCCGAAATTACCTCATTTCGGCTCTAATGTTCTTTTTACTTACTTTTAAATCCGGTGTAAACCAAGCGGTTTCTAGTTTCGCAAGCTTAGTTGTTTGAGGTCCTCTTCCACTTGCCTGTCCCACCCGTTTCCGGTCTTTCTTTACTGCGCCGTCTCAGGGATAGAATCAAAAAGGGTATTCATGCAACGTCGGAAAACCATCGTAAACGTCGGAAAGTTTACGACGTCGTAAACGAACTGTCACGTATGAAAATTCTTTAAGGATAAATTCCGACACGAATTTGTGTCGTAAATAGAAATATAGTAAACGTGGAAAACTTTTTGTGAAAGTATAAATGTATCAAAAATAGTCAAAAACAAACATTTCAATAAGGCAGAACATTTTTAACTATTTTTTTCAAATGCTTGAACAAAATACCTAAAAGCCGTCCTCAGAATTTGTTCACCACATCGTTTATCACATTATAATAAGGGGCTTTCATGAAACGTGTGTCGGAAACTTTACGATTTTACGACGTCGGAAAGTTTCCGATGTTGCCATGAATACCCCTAAAGTCTTTTTGGACCGGAACATTGGTGTCCATCTGCTATACATGACCCATCCACCTCAGTGTCGTCGTCTTTTTACTTTTGTGACTAGGTCGATGTTGCTAAACAGCCGGTACAGTTTGTTATTGTATCTTCTCCATTTCGCATCTATGCATACGGGACCGAAGATCACCCGAAGAATTTGTTCAGCCCAGTAGGTACCTATATGTACCTACATAATGTTTGTGTAACATTTTTCTGTAACGCCCTAGCCAACTTTGTTTTCATGAAGAAAAACTTTGTTATTAAAAATCGTCAAAGCCAAAACAGGGGGATAGCTTTAAAAAAAAAAATATTCCTATTTGTTATATACAATTTATCCCAATTCATTCTATGTATGTTTTTTTTTAATGGACGCCAAGATAAAATCATTATTATGGGGTCTATCATCATAACCAATCCTATCGTAATAGAATTCTCTCCGATTTGAACAAATTTTATTAAATCATTAATTTTTGTCAAAAATAAATTTTGCATCGGAATGCCAAAATCCGAATAATGCGTAGCGAATTCACGAGATGTAAGACGATCATTCAGACCTATTGTGAGTTTCACCCGAATTTTTAAAAGCTATTGCGAGTTTCACCCTCCAAGAAGTGTGGCCCCGTTCGCCACCAAAAATTAAATAGAAATCTTGCTGTAAATACATGACATATTTCACACGAAAAAAATGCTGTCAATAGTGGCAATAAGGGAATTTTTACGAACAGGGAACATTTTTCGCCCGAAACACATAAGGGAATAGTGAAATGTAATTTTTCCGGGTGGATTTTCTTGCACGCGGAACTCACAATGGGGCTGATTATGTTTTGTGCCTCTCCGATTTTTAGTTTTTGTCACTTCCTCGCAAGGTAGGGCACATAACTACCCTTTTGAACATCGCAAGGTTGGGCAGTTTCCATTAAAAATTGTTGGATGGAATAGGGGGTGATTTGATACCAAGACCTTTCAAAGGGCTAAACATTACGGATTATGCTAAGGGCTGTTAAAAAATTGCAAAATTTGAATTTTTGTCACTTTTATTATTAAATAAAATACTAGTTAAACAGCACAAAAGATTTTAAAATTCATTTAAAACAAATAACTTTTTTGAAAAAGGAAAGCTGGCTCCCGATTGAAGCGAAGTGAGATTCACCGAAAGTTATTCAGCCCAATTGTGAGTTCCGCGTGAAAGTAAATCCGCCCGGAAAAATTACATTTCATATCTCATTTTCATATTGTGAGTTTCGGGCGAAAAGATTTCCATTTAATTTTTAGTGGCGGACGAGGCCACACTTGTTGCTAAATGGAAGGTGCAACTCACAATAGCTTTTAAAAATCCGGGCGAACAAAACATTTTCGGGCGAAATGTTTTCCGGGTGAAACTCACAATAGAGCTGATTATGTAAAATTTTTGTTTGGAACTGCATGATTTAATGAATGGATACAACTCAAAGCGTATCGAATTCGATAATCCGGTCACTGTGTATCCATTTTGAGAATTGACCGGGTGTATTTGTAATAACGGAAGAAAGCTTCTCTCAATATACGAATTTGCGAGTTATACAATACATGCATACACGTATTCGCAAGAGATTGAAGTTGAAACTTTAAAAATTTCAGAGCGATGAAAATTCGAGCTAAATAAAACACACATTTTAATTGTAAATAATAAATTCATATACATATATATTTACCCGCTCGTTTAATTTTTTTAAACTAAAGTAAACTTTTTTATACGTGCCTCTGCGAAAAGTTTCAAGTAAACGCAAACATTCCACGTCCAAAGCATTATTTTTCAAGCTAATACACACATACCTACTTCGTAAGCATAATGTTTTATTATTTGTTTTGTTTTTTATTTATTAAATGTATATTTTGTTTTGTATATAATCACTATCACTATAGTAATAATAATCATTATCATCGTCATAATAAATTGGCAAATACACATTCTCTGATTTTGTTTTACGTCAAAATGTTTGTATGTATTATATAATTATAATATAACATATAACTTTAATTGAAAAAAAGGTCATTTATAAAGTTCTGTTTAAAAAAAATGTTTTCCTTTTTTTAAGAAAAAAAAGAATAGTGTTTACTTTTTCATCAATTTAATATATATATGTATATATATTTCACGTTGTGGTAGTTATTTTAATAATATAAGAACACTAAGATAATATCAAAACAAAATCATATAAATCAAAATACAATTATTAAATACAAGTATTATGTGTTATTTAAATAATATAAATGTGTATCTGTATATAAGTATATCAAAATTGTGTTTTAATTTTCCACTTTGTTTTTAATTTTTGTTAGCTCATCGTTTTCATATTATTTTTTGATCATCTTCGAGTTTTTTTTTATCTTTTTTTTAATACTTAGAATTTAAATAGTTATTTTTTTTAATTTATTCTTAAAGTAAATAGTTTTTTTTTATGAATTTTTAGTTTTGATGGCAATCGTTTTTATTTTTATTTAAGTCGTATCAAAAAACTTTAATCGAATAAATTAAGGAAGACACCCAAAGACAAACAATACAAATAATACAAGATAAAAAAAGGACCGACTTTAAAATTGACAAAGAAACCTTAACTTCAAGCAACACAAAGTAGAATATTAAAACATTCAACTGCTAGTTGTAATAACATGATGGCCAGCTGAGAACATTCTGCTGCAACTAAAAACGTATGTACAATGTTCGTAGTTTTACGAAAATAAGGTAATAGCCTCGATGCCGAATAAGGAGTACTTAGATCTGGAGGTACTGTGTTGTTAATCAAACTATCACCATGATGATTACCTTCGAGCAGTAGTAAATGTTTTTTTTTTTTGCCTTTAAGAAATAATTTTATTGCATCAATTCGAAACAAGTTTTATGTTGTTTACGGTAGAACAGAAATTTCAGATGAATTATTATAAATTGCATTACTAAATATTGGAACTATTTTGTGACCTCTTCAATGTTATACAAATAAGGATAGTTTTAGTAGGGTCCAATAACCTACTAAAACTATCTTTAAATTGAATTACTTTCATAAAAAAATCTTAGTTCCAGTTGTAGTAGGGTTTTTCAAATACCAAAAACCATCAATGTATTAAGATCCCGTTATTAATAAAAAACACATAGCTTAGGGTGGTATTGATGTATTTTTTTTTTGTTAAAATTTGTTTGAATATTTTTACTTTAAATTTGTTAATTCATAAGAAGCTCGAGAATTTAAGAACGAAACAAACAAACAAAAAACAACGAAACAGCACGACAATTATTTGAATAACTTTTTTTCTTTTTACAAACATTTATCTGTTATTATAAATTTTCTTTTATATTTGTCATAGAGTTAAAACAAATAATAATGTTAAAAATTCTATTTACATAAATAAAATGCATAAAATGGGTTTTGCTTTTTTTTTTTTTTTTGTTGAAACGAAAATTTCAATGAATGAACCTCCTAAATTTTTTAAGATTGTTGCTTTCTAATTATAATAGGTAAGAGAGAATAAAAGCACAAAGAATGTAGAATAGAAAGACAGAGAGAGAGAGCAGTTATTTTCTAATTAACTAGTATGAGAAATCCTTTAACAGTTTTGATTTGTTTTAGCACCTTTTTTCTTCAAATGTTTTTTTTTTTTTTAATTTTATTAATTTTTAAATTTTCATTTATGTCTGCTGCTTTCATTGATAGCCTTTGTTACGTCCCATCATTTTTGGGCACATTTTGCCTCCTCTTTATATTAGGTTATGCTTCGTTATACTAATTTTTTGCTGTGTTATAGACAAGTTTATAGCAATCGCTGGACAACTACACAAATTTGACCACTTGGGAAGTTAAATAATCGAATTCTGCCCTCTTGTGAGTTCCGCGTGAAACAAAATCCGGCCGGAAAAATTACATTTCAATCTTCCCGTATTGTGAGTTTCGGCGAAAAATGTGCCCTGTTTGGCACTATTGACAGCAATTTTTTCGTGTGAAATATGTCATGTCATTTACAGCAAGATTTCCATTTAATTTTTGTTGGCGAACGAGGCCACGCTTGTTGTAAAATGGAGGGCGAAACTCGCAATAGTTTTTAAAAATCCGGGCGAACAAAACATTTTCGGGCGAAATGTGAAACTCACAATAGGGCTGATTATATACGTTAAACCTATTTAACCTCATGAGTTTTTTGGTTTATGTTCCAGTGAAGGGTAGATAGCTAATACTACTTTTCGAATAGTATATTTGACATCAAGTTTTCGAAAACTTGACAAAGCTTACATAAATAGTCATGCAAAATATTGTTTTGCAGCCAGCCAATCGTATTTTAGGATGAAAAAATAAGTTTTAAATAAAGAGTGACGTCTGAAATATACACTTAAGAAGGCATTCCAAATTCAATTCAAAACTATATTCCTTTTTTTCGACAACTACACTCCTGACTTTCAATCAAACGAAAAACTATGTTCCCTTCTATCAATATAAATAACAAAATCTAGTGCATACTTGATTCAGCGACGAAGTACTCCTTTGAAAATGGGACATACAATGCTTACTCTCACAATACCTTAATAAGTAATGCTTATGGAAAGCATTGCTTGGAGAACAGAAATATTGTGCTTTTTTTGTGTAAAACTATTTATGATTGATGGTTTTGTTATTGTGATGATAATAATAATTAAAAGCAAACAAAAATGCTCAGTTATATATATAATAAAAAATAAAATATTGTGTATGTCTTGTTTAACAAGAGCTACTGTTATTTAAATAAAAAAGCACACATAAAATAAACTACATATTTTCAAATACACTTTTGTTAATGCTTAGCTATTCGATTTAATAATATATTGGTGTTGTTTTCTTATAGTGTTTTCTTCAATTTGTAGTTAATATATATATATATAATTTTTAATATAGTTAGTTTCTTTATTAAATTAGACTTTATTTTTATTTAATTAATTTTGAAATATTTTTACACATTTTGTGTTATTAATTATTGCTTGAAAACAAAAAAAAACTTTAAATAAAATTCCTACCAAATATTAAGATCAGTAAAATAACTATACAGACGTTCAAAAGTAGATTATCGTTTTTTCTTGTTTTATTCTGCAGCTTTTTTTTTTTGTTTTCTTTCTTCAAATATTTTATTGATTTTAAAAATCAATTTTAGTTAACATAAAACAAATCAATTTATAAGAATATTTTTATGACTGATTTTTTAGTTTTACAATGATAATTATATAGAAATGTTTTTATTTTGTTTCCATTCGTAAGGGTCTCACTTCTTTTTTTTGTTTTGTTTTATTTAATATTTACGTTGAGTAATATTTTGTGTTTATACAAAAATGTAATACAAAAAACTATTTATTTGTTTATACTTAAATATTTATTTTGTATATTATGTAAAATGTAGAATAAAAATAATAAATAAAAGTAAAGTGCTAGTGTGCGAGAAAAAAATTACTCAAAAAATATTGTAGGTGTATTGAGGAAGAGCATAAAATTATATTTAAAAAATAAAAACAACAAAAAAAAATAAACAGAAACGATAGAAATACTATTTAAAAAGATTAACAACATTACACTCGCTTGTATCGACTATGATTTTTTTTTTAACTTAAAAACTAATTTTTCTGTGAGGCTATAACTTTAAATAGAAACAAAAATATTATGCAGTCCATTAAAAAATATATATATATATGTAAGAATAGAAAGAATACGACGTATAGAGATAGATTATCATTCGAAACCATGAACAAAATAATCATAGTTTATTGTTTAAAGAATTTCTTGCAGTTCTCGTTATCATGTTGATGTGTTTTTTTTTTTTTTTTGTTTGTTATTATTTTGTCTGATAAATAATAGTACATAGAACTATATGGGTCGGCTCAAAAAAATTGGTAGTGGTAAATGGTGCTGCTGCTACTACATTATGATCGTGTGAATCCTATTATGAATGGTATGGCGTGACATATGTTGCTGGGAAAATTCCTTTCCTGTTGCCGATTTCACCGTTCCACCAATTTTCATCGGAACGATCAGTGACTGTGATGACGTCACCGCGTCTAAAATCTAATTCACCGGATTCTTGTGGCACAAAATCATACAAAGCTTGGACGAGCATCTAAGAGAAAAAGATAAAAAAAAATATTATAAAAAATAGTGTTAATTTTTTGAAGCAGCTGGGAGTATACTTGTGTTATTGTCTAAACAATGGTAGACAGCGAGTATGGGTGGTAATTTATGTAAACAAACAGTATAACAATGTACTATTTCAAGTTTCAACATTAAATTTTTACAGCTGCGAAAATATTATATTATTTATGTAGCCGTATAGAATAAGTCAAAAATATAATATTATATTCATGTGTATTTCACAAATACGTAAACAAAATCGAAACAACAAATTATAAATTTAAGCTGAGCGGTTTATGGATGCTTATTTTTTTCTGTTTTAGAAAAACATACGCTAAAAGACCTATTCTCATTCACAACAAAAACACAAATAATAAGAAGTGTTGATTTAGCATATACAATATACAGGGTGGCCCTAAATTCGTCAATAGTATTTTAGGGCATGATTCTTAGGTGTATTCTAAGAAAAAAATTGTTCTACAGTAAGGGCTTATCTCCAATTTTAATATCATTTATCGGGGATTTGAGAAAAGTCTTACTTTGGTGTACCCTGACCCATGTTAACGGTAATTGCCCCTGTTGGTAATAATGATAGAAACTTTGTTTAGGCTTTTATTTTTAGAAGAAATACCAGCCTTAACTGCGTTTAAATAAATTTTCTCAGTCTTAAGATATTCGATTAATATATTTTCTTGCTAATTTTATGACTTTGGGGTCAATTTTCTCCAAAAAATGCGTAATCAACATGATGTTTCAATAATTTTTTTGAATGTATGTAACAATACTAAAAATAAAAGTCAGTAACAAGTTTGCCGAAAAACCCATAGATTTTATAATAATTTGGAAAAACAGCGGCAGGTAAAATCTAAAAAAAAAATGTTTTTTTAGCTTTAAGCTCGAAGAGCTATGAATAAAATTTATTTTTGTGGTTTTAGTTGATTTTTTAAGTATGTTTTTTACTAAAACAGTTATAATGGGTGCACTCTGACATTCTTCGGTTTGAATACATGCTTATTTTAATAGCCACTTAAGTTGAATTCTACAAACTATCTGCAGTTGTTGCAAAATGATTTATCAGAATAATTGGAAGACATTCCATAGGTTTAACTAGCTTCATCTTATTCCTAACTTGATGGTGCTTCAGCCCACTTCGCTCGAGAGGTTAAAAAATGACAAGATGAAGAGTAAGCGGTAATCGTTGGACAGGAAAAAGTTAGAGCAGTGTAATGGCCTGCAAGATCACCTGACCCTACAGTATTACATGTTTTTGAATGGGGAAGAATGAAATAAATCATTTATTCAACGAAAATAGCAACTTAAATTGAATAAGAAGATCGCATGCTCAAAGCGTCCTCAGAAGTGAGGCAGTAGCTAGGATTATTAATATTAATAACAGTGAAATACGAAAACGGGCTCTAGCATGCATACAAAATCAAAGAGGACTCACACCTGTTATAATAAATGTTTTAGTTTACACATAAAACACAAATTATCGATAACCAAATATATATAAAATTCAATTAAAAAGTAAAAGTGACATCAACTCCAGAAATTATTGTGTTTCTCCCAAGTTATAACAGTGGGCTCTTTAGTCAGTCTGTTATACCCTACTAAGACACAAATTTTGGTCAATGTTTACTGACTCTTATAAAAATCACAGCAAAAATATACTGTGAATTTTATTATTCTAGGGGAATTTGTTTAAATTTGTGCACATAGAAAATAAATACGTGGTCAGGTTTTTTTATAATAAGAAGATGAAGAAATTTAAATATTAAAATATTGAAATTACTTCTGTATTTATTTTCTAGGTGCACGAATTTAAACAAATTCCCCTAGAATAATAAAATTCACAGTATATTTTTGCTGTGATTTGTATAAGAGTCGGTAAACATTGACCAAAATTTGTGTCTTAGTAGGGTATAGCAGACTGACTGAAGAACCCACTGTTATACCTTGGACGAAACACAATCATTTCTGGAGTTGAGGTCACTTATACTTTTTAATTGATTTTTATTCATTCACTCCACTTAAAACAGAAGTAATTTCAATATTTTAATATTTAAATTTCTTCATCTTCTTATCACATATATATATTTTTATTCATAGCTTTTCGAGCTTAAAGCTAAAAAAACATTTTTTTTTTAATTTATCTGCCACTGTTTTTCTAAATTATTATAAAATCTATGGGTTTTTCGGCAAATTTGTTACTGACTTTTTTTATTTTTAGTATTGTTACATACATTCAAAAAAAATATTAAAACATCATGTTGATTACGCATTTTTGGAGATAATTGACCCCAAAGTCAAAAAACTAGCATGGGCAGGAAAAATGAACAGGCTAAAAACTGAATTTCTTAAGACTGAGGAAAGAATATAAACAAAGGCTGGTATTTCTTCTAAAAATAAAGGCCTACACGAAGTTTCTATCATTATTACTAACAACGCAAAAAATAAATAAATCGGGTGGCACAACGGCTCATGAAGAACCAGGGCCTAATGACTAACAACTCGCAACCATTCCTGTATGCGCCTTTCGACAGGAATGGAAGGGACCTACAATTTTATGCCGAATCCGAACGGCTAGACGAGAAGCACTTATTCGTGACACTTATTTGTCAATTCCTCGCAAGAGGCAGTAGCCCTGAAAAAAACTTTTTAGTTTTTAGGTGGACGAGGCTGGGAAGCGATCCCAGACCTCCAGCGTGACAGTCGAACGCACTAACCATTACGCTACGAGCTACTACTTACTAACAACGCAACTACCGTTAAAATGGGTCAGGGTACACCAAAATAAGACTTTTCTTAAATCCCCGATAAATCATATCAACATTGGAGATAGACCCCTACTGAAGAACAATTTTTTTTCTTAGAATACAGCCAAGAATCATGCCCTAAAATACTATTGACAAATTAAGGGACACCCTGTATAAAGGTACATAATGTTTATGAAATAAATTGACTCGGTAAGAAATTAGCCAAATGTCACCAAATTATCTTATTTGTTTATATTTTTTCTTGTCTTATCACAAAATGAACTAATTAGTATTTTAAAGAAGCATCTTAAATAAGAAGGTGCATTTATTACGCACCCATCTGAATTTTGATTAAAACAAAAATGCAAAACAGACCCGAGCTGTCAGTTCTTTTATCAAAATTACTTTAACCAGACTAATACTGTGCACTCTTATATCAGATAACACTTTACTAATGTCCATTAAATCCATTCAATCCATTAAAAATTGAAAAAAATTATTTGTCAAGACAACAATTCGTAAGCGGTAGCGCGATACATAAGTCGTCCGAAGTCCGTTTTGCAATGATTTCAAGTATCCTTAGGGGATCACTGAATTTGCTTAAAGGAAAGTCGTACGAATTCGTTGGAAATGCATATTATGTATACTATACTGTATTCATCAAAAATATCGCTGCAGACCGCGAACCTATAGTAGGTAAGTGGGTTGGTACTTCTACTATCGCGTGACTCAGTGTCGTGATGGTGTGTGTATACAAGCACAACAATTTTTGTTAAACATAGAGAGGTTATTCCAAACGATAGGTTTAGACATACGTTAAGCCGACCGATGTCGATTTACGTTACTACCACCTATTTGAAGATTGACTCTCCAAAATTACGGAATAATGTTCTGCACAAACACAAAAAGAGCTTCCCAAAGAAGAATAGGATTAAATACTAAAGAAGACAAATTCAACTATGAAGTAGATAGAATTTTACAGAAGCATATAACCAATTAAAAATTACAATACACATGCAACAAACCATAAGCGTTTTATGAATTTAATATGAATTTGAATTCCAGTGGTTATGGTTGTTTCTGAAGCTTCATGTAATGAATGTATTTCAAGCAAGACAAACGCTGATGCTTACACCTTAATTGTATACTCTGAGTCTCACATTTGTTTAACGGTAGCGAGCTATTAATCATGATATCTAACCACACATCTGGTCGTGGGTAACGCCTCTTGCGAGGAAGTGACAAATCCTCTAATTGTACCTCTTGCATCTGATGCAAAAAATGCTTCTGAACTTAGCCGTTCGGAATCGGCAAAAATCACAAGAATGATTGATATTGAAAGATGTTAGTTCCTTATTGCTTTCGCGCCACTAAATTTATTTATTTTAATATGGTATGTCTTTTTTATCAAAGTAAATACAAAATACAATATTGATCATTAAACATCTTTAACACTAAACTATTTCCGTTTGGGTTAATTTATCATGAAAATTGATGATTAAGTGACCACTACCGTTGCTATTGTCATTTTGATAGGAAATTCATAGTGAGTCATATATTTTGTATACAAAGATTTGCTTCTCGAACTAAATTAGATATCATACAAAAATCCCTTTGAATTATTGGTTTTTTCGCACGTATTTTATTTACATAAATACATAAGATACTGCTTGTTAATAGATAAATCGATGAAATGTTGCATGTAGATATGTAAAGTATCATGTGTGTATATGAGTCATTCCTCTTTTATATTAAAAGCTATTTTTAACGAATTATCAATATTTTGTTTTAATAATTAATGATCTCAACCTATGTTTTTAATGTTCACAACGTTTAATTGAAACTGATTGAATTAGTTGCAGTATTTATTATATAAACATTTTGTATGATTTTGTTTGACATAGCCGGTATAAAAATTTTAATATAGTATAGCAATAGCTGGTATGTTTTTGTCTGAATGTACGCAGTTCAGCGAGTGAAATTTCTTATTGTACATTATGTATACACTGCAAATATACATTTATGTAGACTTAAGTTCAGTTTTTTTTTTTAAGTTAATACCTGATTAGTTTATTAGCTATCGAATAATATTTCTGCCTAAAGTTTTAGGTTTTCATAAATGAAAACATACACATAAAATATATAGTACATATCTGTGATGTTGCGTAAAAACATGAGAACTGTTAAATTGAATTGAGTGTTCACGTGTCTGAACGGACGTACCATATATTTTGTACATGTACATACTAAAGAGTGCTATTCGAAGTCAGCGACTTTGAAATGAAAGCATTGTTTTTAATCTCAAACAATTTGATTTATTTTTCAACATAGACGACTTTAGACCGGTACGCTTTTTCCAACGCTGTTTTAACTTCTTTAACCGAATTTATCAAACTCTGAAAAATACAACTGCTTTGGATCTTTTCGTGAACGCTTTTTTTCTTTATAAGTCCAACGTTTTGATTGGTTTTTCATTTCAGCAAAATCAAATCCAACAGCCCTCGTATGTACATGATTTTTAAATGAATTAACCGGCTCTAGCGATTTATCCTTCGGAACGGATAAAAATCTTTTATTTCTTATTAATCGGAGGATTTTTGCTTCGGTCGGCAGTTCGGAAGAATACTTTGAACCAAAAAATCCTCTGGTTTGTATGAAATTTGGTTCCGTCGAACTATTCGCTAGCCCTGGTATAAATAGTTGTTGGACTTTTTTTTTATATTGAAGTTAATCTTGTTCAAATTTATGAACAGAGAAACTAAACCCTGGCCTGGTTCAAAGTGATTATTACATGAGTTTAAGCATATTAATGATTGAACGAATTTTAAATTTCTTCTGGATCCAAAACTATTCTTTATAGCTTTATTACAACATTGTCCAATGCGTTAATGTGTTAACAGTTGTGCGTTTTATTTTATGCAACGTGAGATTATTTGTGAAAAATAACAACTGCAGGTAATTAGGTTTACAATTGTAGATTTCAATTTTAAAACTGTAAAGATCATAAAATCTACAGAGTAAATAAAACAGATCATGTGCATGAGAATGAATGGGGGATTTGGATACGTGAGCAGGACAAATGACACACAAAAAGGAAATTTGCGGAGCGGCCCAAAAAACCGTTATGAATTATGAAAGCAAAACACTTTAGACTTTTACCAACATAACTGAAAAATTCTAGTTTTACAGGTAAATTCTAGAATTTCCTTATTTCGAAGTTTAACAGTAAAACACACACGTTAAAACATCGCATAGCGATTTGGTAATTTTAAGATTGGGCGTTTGTAATAACTCACCTATCATCAAAAGTTTGGAACCAAAATAGATGTTTTTCGTATTTTTTTTGTGGCCATACACCATTAGTCAGCTTATTCACTTATATCACTTTCGTCAAACATAAATGCATCAAATCATCATCACTTTTTGTGTAACGTGTTTACTTTTACAAACTTGCATCAAACGATCCGCAATCTTTAGCAAAAACAATTCTTGATGCTTTTTTACTATTATATTGCAACGGCATCAACTGCGTTGTGCATCAGCATCGGAAAAAAGCAGTGATGCGTAAATTATTTGACGTTTATGAATTTACACTTATTTCCAACTTTGTTAAATGGAACAAAAATCAAAGTAATCGATTTTCATATCTATCCACGTTCTTGTATGACAACAAGGTGGCATATATTTTGGAATGTTTAAATTTAGAAAAAGTTGAATTTATTGATTGCATCGTCCTCACCAACCTCACAGATTTAAACTACAAATTTTCAAATAATTTGCAATAACATATTTTACTAATTTTATCGAAAATAGTGTAAAAATCAAATACAAATGATGCATTGTTTTTATATTTATTTTTGATTATATGTATGAATGTATATCAAATACTCAAAAACAACTTTCTATGTGACGAGAAATAAGTTAAGTGTTTTAATGTCGTTCCACACTTATGACGGGGATATACTAATGCATACATAATGTAGATACACATTAAAAGAATCATAATTTATTTTCAATTGATTTAAAATCTACAGAAATATGTAAATGAGTATCTAATCGTTCAGTTTTGTTAATGCAATTGAAAATAAATTGCTTGTTAATTTACAAAATATCACTCATTAAGGAGCAACAAAATTGATTAAAAAAAACACTAATGATTCATTTTAAGTCTTCCCAGAATGACAAGCTTAGCTTACTACTGACTGCTCTGCCCATACATACCTCTTCTGGGATCATATCTCTCAATTTAACATCTTGTGATCTTGATACTGATGCCGATCTGTGGTATTCAACTAACTCATTCAATGAATTGAATTTAACCACCCAGAGGAAGAATTTACCTTGTGCGTCACGTAGAACTTTAAAATGTTGCACACCATCGGGGCATCTGTAGGGAAAAATAAAAAAAATATATAAATAACACCGATGGATCTCCTTCTCTCTCTGGTTACATCAACAAAAGACCAATCCAACTCACTTTACTGATAATGAAAAATCTCCGGGACTTGATTCACTAATTCGGATTAGAAAAGCGCCTTCGTGTTTGTTTGACAATAATTTTTCAGCATCTGCTCTCGTTATTCTTCCATAATACCAACTGCGATGGATAGAGAAAATAAATAAAAAAGCTTAATTAAAACTATACAGAAAAAATAAGATAAGTTCGTAGCCCTTACTCGTGATTTTTCATTTCTATATAGTTACTAGGTATGAGTCCCTCTTTACCATCGAGCTCAGCACGATACCAGTTTGAGTCATCTTCCATATTTAATATCTGAAAATAGAGAATGCAAAACAAAATAAATACAAAAAATATTTTACAACAAATATTTAAACAGAAATTATGTACGATTAAATTATAAAAACAAATCTCGTATTATGTAGGCGCAAAAATAGATAATATATCCAGCATGTTTTGTCAAAACAATGACTGGCGTCGATATACATAATTAAATAACAAAAATATCATCTTTTTTTGTGAATGACCGAATGTTTCTGGGTCAAATATTTATTCGCCTCATTTATTTAAAAACAGACAAGAAGAAAATTAATTGCAATGGTGGGTCGCAGAAACTAGTTTTTATAATTTTACATTAATGTTATAATAAATAAAGAATTGTGAAAGATAAAATCGTTTTTTTTTTATTAAAAAAAAAAAAAATGCAAGATGTTAGCCGAAAAAACGAACATCAATCAAATAATAACTAAGTAATTTGTAATAACTAAGTGATTAGTGACGCCAATTCATGTGCATACGTATGCATGTACACACCAAATTTGGGAACTCGCTGGTTAGCATACAAACAAGGTATTTTTATTTCAAGCTATTTAAAATCTAAAGATCAATTGTCTCGAATCGAATCTTAAACAAAAGCGATTGTATCTTCACCTACCTAAATATTTTACATTAGCTAAAGAAAAGTAATTTAACAGTCAATCTAGCGATAATCCAAAAAGAATATGATATGAACCCAATTTTCCGCCTTCTCTGTCGTAATTAAAATCAATCTCAAGGTCGATTTTTTGACAAATCCATTAGTTTGCTTCAAATAGAGTGAATTTCAAATAAAGTGAATTTTAAATAAAGTGAATTTCAAATAAAGTGAATTTCAAATAAAATACAAACAAAAAACAAATTCGTCTTTGAATTTGATTTCAATGGAATTTTTATTCATTAAGAGACTTCGTCGATTGTCACCAATTACTCTACCCACCTCGACGTTGTTTTTTTTTTGATTTTGTTTTGTCTTTAAGATGAATTCACTTTCTATCGTCTTCTGTTTAAAAGAGTGGAGGGGAAATGTAAGTTGGTCGTAAAATTTCATAATCAACAAAAAAAAGTAATCAACACGATGAATGAGCTTTTTATTGCGTGGCGTATCGATTGGCAATTATTTATTGTTTGTCAATTAATTGAAATACGAAATATTGATTGATATATTATGTATTTTACATTGAACTTATTTGTCTAATATGGGTTGGAACTTGGAAGTGTGAAATGTTTTTGGAAGTTAGAAGACAATTATTTATAGTTTTGCACAAACTAGGTCAAATAAGCAAACCAAACAAAAAAGAGGAAAATTGGGTCGATTATTTTGAACGGGGTGTGTATATCCAGGAATTACATAAACCTTTTCAAAATGCATGCATATGTAGGTATCAACAAAAAAATATCAGATCATTATTTTTAAAGGAATAAGTGGATATAAATTTTTTTGGTAGGAGTACCCACGGAAAGCACATACTAGGTACGGGTACATGAAATTTGGCCCCAATGAAATATAAAATGAAAAATGGCCCCAAAATTTTATATTAGAAACAACAAAAAACAAAAAAGTTTAAAATTTGTAAATTGGGGCCATTTTTCATGGTTTTGGGGCTTTTTTCATTTTTAATTTTGGACTGAAATTTCATTGTGAAAAATGGCCCCAAACTTTTATTCTTAAACCAAAATACTTTTGCAACAAAAACTTTGATAGCAGACCAACTGACAACATAGGCCTCTTCTAGGCGACTGAGCATACCCTAAGCGGAGCGACGAAGTCGCTTGAGGGAAAGAGGACCCAAAAAGGGAGTTAAAAACCTTGAACCCATGAAGCGTGCCAGGTAAGGTACTTTTAGGGCTCTCTCAAACCGACGCAATACATTTTTTGTACGATTGTAATTTTGGGTACATTTTTCATTTTTTGTTTGGGGTAATTTTTCATAAGTTTGGGGCTATTTTTCCATTTTGAAAATGAGGCCAAATTTGATAATGAAATAAAGGGGGGGCCATTATTCATTTTTCGTTGTGGGCCATTTTTCATCGGACCAAATTTCATGAAGCCACTAGGCACACAAACATACACTCCTTGTCATTTGTTTGAGGCCATTATTTTCACAACAGTTTTTTCTCGATAAATACCTGTAGGAAATATTTTTCTTGGAAATTTTTGATACCTGTGAGTAGGTAAATATATTTTGCAATAAAAAAGTATAAATTTAAAGGGGTAACTTGGAAATTCCATAGGAATTTCACAAATTATAAGAGTGGATTGCAAAAATGGGTATACAAAAATGCGTCACTTGATTGAGGCCACTTGAAAAATCTTATACAAAATGAACAAAACTATAAAAATGTTTACTTTTTTTTGTTTTTAAACATTAATGTATTATGTTTTTGTAAATTATTAATGAGTATGGCCGCCAATTTTTGAAATTAGCTCTATTAGATGGTTTGGAATTAAATCAAACTGTTTTTTGGAATAATCCAGTGAAATCTGGCTCCAGACATCGCAGTTAGATTCGACCAATACACCCTTATCTTGAAACTGTCTACCAGCATCAGCAACTTTTCGAGATAGCCAGGCCCAAACGCTTTTGATGATGTTTGAGTCCGGTGAACAAGGTGGCCATGGTAAAAATCCAACGTTTTCCAACTGAATCCAGCTACTACCTACCCAGGAAGTATGGATAGGGGTCTTGTCTTGTTGGAATATCCAAGGTAGAGGTTCCAGAATATTCCTTAGCTTTGGAAATACCCGTTACAACACGCATTTGTAACTATTTCCGTTTATTGTTGTAGTTTTAAATTCCTATTCAAATGTTCCATAATAGGTGATAGCTCCCCACACCATAACACCTGATGTATGACTGTGGACAAAATAAGTTCTTCTTTTCTTTAATTGTGAAAATAAAAGTTGTAACCATCGGGTCCGTCAAGATTATACTTTTTTTCATCTGAAAAGACAACCTTTCTCCATAAGTTTCTACAGGCGACATGGTCCCCGGCGAAATTCATCTGTAGTTCCTTATGTAGCTGCCATAGAACCGGGTTCTTTTTGATTTTCCTAGATTTTAATTAGCCTTAAAACCATCGAAATACTGGCTGATACCCCACTTTTTGACCTTATTTTTGGCTCTGATAGTGTGGAATTTGAAGCTAGCCGCTGAATGAGTCTCTTTTATCGGATTGTTGTTGCTTGAGCTGTGCGTTTTTTTTGTTTTTTTCTATAGTTTTCTGTGTCTGCTAGATAGTTGTCTCTTTTATCTTACTTCTGTTCGGTCTCCTAGCTTTTTCTCGGCCTGAGAATCCTAGTTCCTTTAAAGCATCTATTGATCCTCTTTCTCCTACTGTCGACGTGTTTCCAGAGCCCATTTTAACTTGAAAAAATCGGCGATGTTAACTTTTGCCAAGCAATTTTTGGAATGGCCTCAATCAAGTGACGCAACTTATAATATCCATTTGTTGCAGTCCATTCACATAATTTGTGAAATTTCTATGAATTTTCCGAGTTAACTCTTTAACTTTATCCTTTTTTGTTGCAAAATATATATACCTACTCAAACGTATCAAAAATTTCCAGGAAAAATATTGCTTACAGGTACTTATCGAGAAAAAAACTTTTATGAAAATAGTGGCCTCAAACAAGTGACAGCGAGTGTATGTATGTATATCATTTCAGAAATAACTCAATTTGCCAAAAATAAAAAAGTAAGAAGCTACACGTAAAATAAAATCTTAAAACAAAACAGCTGTGCGGGCCCAATTTTACCAATGACTTAGCGCTAATCACTTTGCTTTTATTTTAGTACACACAAGAGAGTAGTAATTTGAATTCAACTAAATAAATAAATAAATCGGGTGGCACAACGGCTCATGAAGAACCAGGGTCTAGTGACTAACAACTCGCAACCATTCCTGTGTGCGCCTTTCGACAGGAATGGAAGGGACCTACAATTTTATGCCGAATCCGAACGGCTAGACGAGAAGCACTTATTCGTGACAAGTGATACTCTTGGAGGATTTGTCAATTCCTCGCAAGAGGCAGTAGCCCTGAAAAAAAAACTAAAGAATATATTATTTCTTTAGTAAGTGAAATAAAAAATGCATAAAATAGTCGTGAGACCTATAATATAATTGCTATAATATAAATTTTATGAACCCTATGATGCAATTTTAGTTTTCTATGGATGCATCTGTATAAAATTGTTCATTTTAATAAAAAGTATTTAAGCGACCTTTAGTCCAATGCGTTTCGGTCCTGATAACAATTACAGTGGACCTCATCAGTTAGAGCTGTAATTGTTACCTTTCTAAGACGCAACATTTTAGTCGAACAATTACAGCTCTAACTGATGAGGTCCACTGTAATTGTTATCAGGACCGAAACGCATTGGACTAAAGGTCGCTTAAATAAAATAAAAACAAAAACAATATAACTTCTATTGTTTAGGTTTTTTTCTTTCTTTATTGTTCATTTTATACATTGCAATTTTAAATTACGAGTTAGCCCAATGAGTATTGGACTCGCAAACATAAGGTCGAAAGATCGAATCTCAGATAAACCAACTTTGTTTTACCTACTTGGGACAAAAGGGTACATTATTGGCGAGTCCCTATAGATTTTCAATAGTTAACTTTGGTATGTCTTTTTAAGAATTATTGTAATGCTAGGTTTCCACTTGTCTTTGAAAAGACGCAAATTGACAAACTATCCAGGACAGGGTGGCTTTTACCAACACAAAAAGCAAAGAAAGTAGTAGTAGCGAGCAACTATAACTCACCCTGTCTTGGAAAGTTTGTCAGTTTGCGTCTTTTCAATGACAAGTGGAAACCTAGCATAAAACTTTGCGGCGCAGGTTAAAAACTAGGCTATATTTCCAGGCAGGTTCAGAAAAATCCCAAAGCATACTTTAGTTCATACAAAAATCCTAACATATTTTTTAAATTTAATATGGAATGTTTGATTACTAAAACCTTTTAGAAGCTGTGGTGTAAAAAATAGTGCTAAATTCACTTTTTTCAGTTTATGGAGTGTGATATCCAAAATTTGCGTATCAGAGATAGTCATCAGATGGTGGTGGAAAAATGTTGTTTCAAAATAGATAATTAAGAAATTAATTACTATTTTAATTTTTTAACAATCAATCAATCTTTCAAACAAAGTTTCATTTTCAAAACGGCTTTTCTTTAAATTAATTCAAATAGATAGGACTGATTTTCAAAAGGGAGCTAAATATTTCAGTCTTTAAGGCTGTGCAACTTGCAGTCCAAAACTTTATTCATATTGGTTTAATGAATATCCTTCAGTAAAACAAATTGAAATAATCATTCCATTTATTGATCATTCTTTTTTTCTACCGGACAGAGTCTACGCTGGCATACAAGAAAGTAGGGCATGACAAGGCCATCCTCTTTCCTGAAAAGTATCATCAACTTCTCAGTGAACATGGAACTTTCAAAAAGCGGTGGAGTGTTCATAGCCCAGGCAAATTGTACTTTTTCTGGCAAAAAAAATTCAAGTGGAGGTTTTTTAACGCAATTGTCTTTATTTTGGCATAAGAAATATTGTCGCGAAAGTCCATTGCCAAATTGGGTGCGCATCAATAGTTATCCAAGGTTAAAGCAAAAAATATCAGTTTTTTTAAATAAAACTCGAAATCGGTAAATGCTATCGAAAAATGTTTCATGCAAAACTTGTAGAATATGTCATCCGTCAAAAAAAAAGTTATGACAATTTTTTTCTTACGACCCACCGTTAAGAAGATATCGACATTTCAAAAAACGTAAAATGTCGAACATGGTCGTTTTTCACGTATAACTCCTAAACGGTTCAAATTTTTAAAAACATCTGAATACAAGGTTTGTACATTATGTGAATCCCTACAAGAAAAAATTATTATTTTTTTCTCAAAAACAAGCGTTTTAAAGGTTATTACATATGTATATTTTTTTTTTAAAGTTTGATAAAAAGGTTAAATTTCTGTTTTTTTTTTTTTAAATTTGTACTCTTAACAGCACAAGTTGTTGCAAGAATTCTTACGGTCAGTTTAAATACCAAAATATTCTCTTCAAAAAAAAATGTGAAACTTTTATCCATACTAGTCATAAGTCGCAAGATATTGCTACTTCAATAGTGTTCTGTCAAAAAAAGTTTTTTTCGCATATATCTTTTAAAATTATATTTAAGAAATGTATACGTTATGCAATATTATATAAGTATGTATTAACAGTTTTTTTAAGAAGCCATATTTTTTATTTAAAAAAATCACCAAAAGTAGAAAATACCGGTTTTTGACTCTTTACTCTTAAATGACGAATTTTCGGAAAATATTTTATGCCTGTTTTTAAGATTTTAATATTCCCTAGGAGAAACATTATCACACTTTTTTGCGTATAACGCATCAGTTGCAAGATATTACGACTTCAAAAATGGTAAACTTTATGACATTTAACCTTGGATAACTATTGATGCGCACACGATTTGACAATGGACTTTCGCGACAGTATTTCTTATGCCAAAATAAAGACAATAGTATTTAAAAACATTCACTTGGATTTTTTTTTTGGCAGATTGGCCATTTTTTTGTACATTTTGCCTGGGCTACCAGTAGTAGCGGCTGACAAAAAAATTGAAGCCATACTAAGCTAGTAGCGTTAAAAAACAAGATGCGAGCCACAAATTTGAAGTTAGAGTTGTAAGGTCCGTTATTCGTTTGTAAAAGAACTGATACGAGGGATCTGGATCATTTCTCTCAAAGGTGTTTAAAGAAGCTACTTTTAAAATAACAAGCTAACTTCACGTGGGTAAAATTTGAGAGAAGTCAAAAAACTTGAAATTTTATAGGGAAATTTTGGATTATGTTGTGCAAAATTCTGAGGACTGATCGATGTACGTGAGTTTCTCGATGAAACTCAGAACTTCTTCGTTTAGTACTTGACTTAGTTTTGACTTTTTGTTCAAGCTATGTTACTATTGATGAGAATCAAAATGATATCATTTTAAAAAAAAAATTAAAATGCGCTAGATATATTTTAAAGAAACAAAACTGCCTAAAAAAACATTTCACTAATGGACGAAAATAAAAGTGTATCCAATCAAATAAAATTAACTTCATTGAATTATCTTGATAACTTTTAAAATATTGGTCTTCGTCCTTTTACTGGCTTCCATGTTCAACATTTTTAGCCTCTGTTTGAATATTATTAATGTCACACTTATTCTATGGCAGTATGTTAGTAACTGTTTTTTCTAAAATTATTTCTTAAGGCCGAGTTTTTCAGCGTTGAGTTAAATCCGACTTAGTTAACTCTGGAAATAGATTTGTCTGCAGTTACTTCAAGAAGCAGTTTTTAAGTTAAGAATGTATGCAAAATATCAAAATATCAGAATCAATTTTTGAGTTATTCCAGAGTGAACTCATCAAAATTGGTGAGTTTATTCGGATTTAAATTAAAATCCGCACTGAAAAACTGGCCCTAACCCAAAAAGACTTTCTACACAGAATTTTTCTTTATGAAGATCGTTGAAGCCGTTTTTGATAATAAAGATATTTCTTAACGGTTTTTGAATAGTTGTATGACAGGTATTGTTTTCAGCATTAGTTGAAAATTTTGTTGATACAAATTATGACGGCTTGGTAACATAGCCTCAATATAGAAAAAACAAAATATATTTTTATTCTTAATCTCCTAACGGGACTTTTTCAACAATCTGACGTGGTGGGGCAGGTCTGAGATCAGAAGGGAATAATTCACGACACTAAAAACCTTTGGAAGAACATAGTTTACGTGCCGACCAGTAGTAATTTATTCATATTTAATCGCATTTTGGACCATAATGAGCTCTCGAAAAATTCGAAATTCAAAAACACGTTTCATTCGCAATTACTGTTAAGAAAAATATAAAAATTACTAAATAGTAGGTTCCTAGCCTAAATAATAATTGAATGTTTTTTTTTTATCAAAATCGAATGACCCTTTTTGACAAAAATAAAATATTTTTTAACCGAATGGCAGGTACTGCTATTTTGGATCCCAACAAAAATTAAACAAAAAAAACTATTAGGAGAATGTCTAAAATAACTCAATCTTTCCTATAAAAATCTCGAGTTTAATTTTTGCTCAATATAAGAATTCCATGGAAAAAAATATAGATACTCTTAAACTTTGAGACTACTCTTATCTTTTTCAAATTGAATGATATGAATACTTAAAACTTACTTGCCGGATTGAGCGAACATTTAAATTATATACAGGGTGTCCAGTTAATAATGGATAACCTTGGAATGCCTCATAGAAGACTTTATGACCGTTCTGAAAACTAATACAAAAAAAGTCTATCCCAACCACAAGAACAGATATGTGCATTTTTTTTGTTCAGTGCTTTATTTTTTGCGTTACTTTAAGTTTTTGAATACCACGACTACGGGTGAATGAATTCTACCGTTTTTTTTTCGTAGCAATATTTAACATTGTTTGTGCCAAAACAAAAGAAGATAAAAATTATAATAACTGTTGGAATTCTTAGAGAAAAAAATTATTTAACTTTGATTTTTGATGCAAAATTTGAAAGAAAAAAAATTTTGAAAAAGTTAAATCATCTCTGGTATGAAAAAATGCATGAATACCTGAGTGGCCAACTATTTTTAAAATATCTGTGTCGAATGCGGATTTCAAAATGGTATAGTTTATTATTGTATCTAGAACCAATAGCAAGTTATTTGTTAAAATCTGCAATACTAGGACCAATTTAGCAAAAACAAAAGTTTTCAAAATAAGCACAGTAAACGTGAAAATAATACTATGTCCCCTTTCACACAGGGAAACCAGTTGCTGGAGATTTTTTTGACGTTTTCATTTAATTGCCTATAGTTGCTTTCACACAAGGAAACTGAATTGCCGGAGATTTCTGTTTTTTCCATATAGTCTATTGGCTGAACGCACATTACGGACAGTGTGAGAAGGAATGTGATAAAAATCTCCTCAATCGTTGACCGGGGAGATTTTTTTATTCCCCTTACTTCTTGCCCTTCTCGCCTACAAACTCCCAGTTTCCAACAACTCAGTTTCCTTGTGTGAAAGCAGTCTATGCGTTGAACATGGTAGATTTTTGATTGATTGCCTGTCCTTATAATGTTGTTCTTATAAATCCAAGCTTCTTACTTCTACGGCCGAATGCAACATTACCAAAAATGTTAACAAAGTGCAAAAAAACGGCTACATTTTCGAGCTTGTTTTGAATTATAACTCTTCAATTGTTCTTTTAAAAAACCATCAAATATTTTGGTAGTGGTTATTCCCAAATTAATTTTCTTATAAGAGGTGCATTAAATAAATCGAATACAGCAAGCCGATCAGCTTCTCAGAGGAGGTATGCAATCTTCTGTAAGCCGCTGCATTACACGGTTTTGTTAGGGCCCAATAGACCAGGTATGATTCAAAACAAGCTTGAAAATGTAGCCGTTTTTTGCACTTTGTTGACATTTTTGGTAATGTTGCAATAGGCTTTAGAAGTTAAAAGCTTGGATTTATCACTGGGATAATACCATAAAAACAGGCAATCAATCAAAAATGTACGATGTTGGACGCGTGATATTATTTTCACGTTTAAATGCTAATTTTTAAAACATTTGTTTTTGCTAAATTGACTCTCTTGTTGCTGATGTTTACCAATAACTTCCTATTGGTTCAAGATGCAATAATAAATTATACCATTTTGAAATCCGCATTTAACGCACATATTTTTAAAATAGTAGGCCACTCAGGTAATCATGCATTTTTTTCATACCAGAGATGATTTAACTTTTTCAAAATTATTTTCTTTCAAATTTTGCATCGAAAATCAAAGTTCAATAATTTTTTTCTCTAAGAATTCCAACAGTTATTATAATTTTTGTCTTCTTATGTTTTGGCACAAACAATGTTAAATATTGCTACGAAAAAAAGCGGTAGAATTCATTCACTCGTAGTCGTGGTATTCAAAAACGTAAAGTAACGCAACAAATAATGCACTGAACAAAAAAATGCACATATCTGTTCTTGTGGTTGGGATAGACTTTTTTTTATTAGTTTTCAGGACGGTCATAAAGTCTTATATGAGGCATTCAAAGGTTATCCATTATTTACTGGACACCCTGTATACATTTTTAAGTTTTCATTTCAACGGTAATTATGCGGTAAACTTAAACTATGTGTATTATGAATAATGATATCTGCCCTGGTTTTTCAGTTCTTCAGACAGTTTCAGATAAGCGGATTAGCCGGAATCATGGCAGCCATTTTTCGCAACTTGTTTTGTACATGTGTATGTCTGACCGAAGCTGTAGATTCAATTCTACTGTATTTTGTGGGTTTACTAAAAAATATTAAAATATTTCTAGAATTTTAATTAAATATGAACGTTCTGATTATTTGTTATAAAAATTTCCGAAAAAAAACACGCCAATCATATGAAACGACCTTGAAAGGCTGGTGATACAAATTTCAAAACAAATAAGGATACCAAAATACATATGTACATATGCGTGTACATATGTGCCGATGATTGTGAAACGAGATTAAGTCACTTAAACAAAATTGAATAATTTGAAAGCTAACGGTAACTCTACTCTTAGAAACAAATATGGGAATGGGATGGTTTATCAACATTTTGATCAAGAAATTCAAAGTCTGAGTTGTTAGTCATGGAAAACGCAATAAAAAAACTATTTTGGTTGATTAGCGTTACTTAAGTAGAACCTATATAAGCCAAATAACCCATTTAACCTAATGTGAACAAACTGGCCGTTAGTCCATAATGACCGCTACAAATACATGCATACATATATTATCGGAATAAATATACAGACATAATATTTAGGTCTATACTTTCCATATATCCTAATACACAACTGTTTAATTCAATTACACCGCAATTATTATTTAATATTTTTCAAATCGCTTAATTGAATTCCATAAATATTTATATTATCTACACGATTGGAAAGATTTTTTTTTCTTCTTGCTGTAATAAAGTCCAGCGTTTACAAAAAAAAAACCCTAATGAGGAAAAAAAAATAAGGGTCGTTGAACGAAATGGAGATCCATTAATGAGATAAATGGGTCAGCAACTTGCCGCACATTAAAACTACATATACTCACTTCTGACTGTTCATTCCATCTTTTTCTATCGTAATGTTGCTATCAAAATATCTTACTTTGTTTATTTTTAATTGCACCAATAATAATAAAAACATATAAATAGAAGCATACACAAACAAGTCGAGACCGATAAAAAAATAAAAATAATAACAATAAAAAAAAAAAAATGCTTGACAAGTGGTATGGACACTATTCGCTAAAAGTAAGGTGTACTGCTGGGTCGTACGTACCTGTTCTTTTTGTGATTGGTTACATCGTGTCTTAAAATTTGAATAGCCAGTTTTTCAGTGCAGGATTAAAGTTGTACCCGAATTAACACACCAAATTTGGGAGTTAACTAACTCTGGTTTAACTCACCACTGAAAAACTGGCCCTAAGAAATATATCAAATTCAACTAAAAGATCTTTGATTCTTAAAAAGTTTCATTGAAAATGCGTTTAGATAAAAATGTACAATGCAGTTTGAGTCCACCCTCTGTTTTTGAAGGAAAACCAAAATCTAACATCGAAAACAACTTTTTAGTAGAAAAATACACAAACAAAATAAATGGGGAACATAAAAACCAAATAACAACGAAATAAATATTTTGATTGTGTTTTTAATACATAGAAATTTATTAAAATGAAGAGAAAATGGGTTAAACCGATTTTTCGCCGAAGAAGCACCCTTTACATTCGATTACTTTTTTTCTACAATTCTTGGCATTTTAGCTATAAGTTTTTGAATTGCTTCGTGTTGTATGTTGTTCCAGCAATTCATAACGAATTCCATAACGCAGATTCCGATGATGGGCATTGATCCCGGACCTTTCTATCCAGCTCCTCCCACAACCAGCTCTATAGGGATAATATCTGGTGATTGTGGCGGTTATGTCATGTTTTATAATATTTCTTCATCCTCGTTTTGATGTGTGTTTGGGGTCGTGCTCTTGCTGAAATACGAATCCTTCGCCAATCAATCTAAGGCCAGAGGTTACAGCGTTTTCTTCTAATATCGTTCAATACGCCTCCTTGTTCATTTTTCCAGTCACCCGAGACATATATCCCACTCCAATTGAAGAGAAACATCCCCAGACTAGACTATAACAGAACCGTCTCCATACTTGGCGGTAGGACCAAGTCCGGCAGCGTATTCGGTTCAGCACTGCGTCAAACGAAAACTCGTCGTTTGGTCCCAAATACCCCATGGAAGTGACCGCCTCTGTCACAAGGAAGCTACAAACTTTCGAAAATAGATGTCTCCGAAACATCCTAAGGATTTTTTGGCCGAATACCATCTCCAACCAAGAAAACCTTCGGGGAACGGGACAGTCCTAAAGTGGCAGTGGATTGGTCACACCCTATGTCGTGGTGCAGACTCTTGCAAGACATGCAATGGAGTGGGATGCCCTCATCCAAGATGGCAGAAGACCTGTGGCTAGAGAAAATCTTGGCGTAGAACAGTCGACAAGGAATCACAAAAGCTCGGTAAAAGTTGGGGAGAGCTAAAATACATTTCCAGAAACCGAACAAGATGGCGTGTAGCGGTAGTTGACGCTCTGTGCCCCTTGGAGGGGTCAAGGATATAAGTAAGTAAATACCCCGAACTCGGATTCGTCGCTCCATGAAACTCAGTTAAAAACTGCTTCGGTCCAGTCTCTATGCCTTTTGGCCCAATCTAATTTTGGGATCGAAGAAGGGGGTTTCGAACAGCAACTCACCCAAATTGTCCAGCATCTCTTAGCCTCTGTTTGACCGTTGTTAAGGACATCAGCTTACTCCGTGTCTGATTTACTTCGGCATGTTTTTCTAGTGCTGTTGTTCGCCTACTTCGTTTGCTAGATATCACTTTTAGCAAATACTCATGTTTGTTGAAGCTCTAGGCCGTCCTGACCGTAGTTTATCCTCAAGACTTTCGGTTTGAGCGTGGCGTTCAATGGTACGTTGAACATAGCCCTTTGATATTTTTAACTGCGAAGCAACGTTCCGCTCTAATATGCCTTCTTTAATTAAGTAGGGTGATGATTGTAGATCGTTTTTCAAATGGCGTTTTCTGCGACTTTTCCCATTTTAGACTAGTTGTTTACACGAAACGTGAAGATTCAAAAATAAATTCCTGTGACTGCAAAGTGTGTCTTTTATATAAAAATCTTTGCAATCCAGGTTTAAAAAAATTGGGTTTTGAGAACCCCTTTTATTCAAGGATTCATAAAAAAGTGCTAAATCAACAACCGAAACTCATCAAAATTAATAATTATGAAAAAAACCAAAACCTTCTCTAATCAATAAAAGCAGTTTTCTCACTTTTATAACAAAACACCCTTTTTTAAAAAAAAAACTTTCGACTACCTGAACGTCTTGTGTAAATATAGGTAAAAAAAAAACAACTTTTAATTCATAAAACCAACCCCCAGGCATGAATGAAGTCAGTAAGGTTGGACTCTAACTTTTGGCCTGCAGTGTACATAGACAAACACTAATGCGATTTTTAGTTTTCAACTTTGATCGATGTCAATACAAAAACACGTGGCCATATATTTTTTTTTTTAAGAAAAAAAAAATAATAACTACATTTACCTAAGGAAAAACATTTCAACAGCTTAAAATCATGTTGAAAATATTTCCAATCAACGCAGATTGTCATCAAATTTGAAAATAACGATTTATATTTCAACGAAACCATAACTTGCCTTTACAATACAGAAGGAACACTGGGACGAGAACTACAATCATACATATACTTTAATTGTTTTCGTTTTTCTCAATGGGACATGTTTTTTTTTTTGGTTTGTCTGACTTTGCATCATTTTTTTTGTTATTAAATATTTTTCTAGTTTTATGGTTAACTATATTAAAAGTAATGCAGTTGACGATGGCGCTGAGCTGAAGCTGAATGCTAGACAAACTCTCAGGTATCCGCATCGATTAACAGTATGTATTGGGTAATTCTTATTCAAGGTTTTTCGAGCATTTTTTTGTTTTCATTTTAATTTTATAGTTTTTTCATCACTATGATATTTAAAATTAGCTGTTTAATAGATTATTATCAACAACAAAAAATTTTATTTAATCAAGCTTGAATTTTGTATATTTTTTCAGTTTATTAACGATTAAAGGTCACTTATTTTGTGTGAAATAAATGTTGATTTTTTTTTTTTTTTTTTTTTGCAATCAAGAAATTATCAACTAAAGTGATTTAGAATTTTGGATGAATTGTGATTTTCTGAATCTCTAATATCAGGGTAAATCAAAAACATATATATACATACTATAAAGAGAACACAAAATTATACACATTTTCTTATGGTTGCTCTAATTTTCTTTTCAAAGGAAATAGCTGCGGTTGTTTGAATGGGAACTTGTTCATTCCTTAATGATTACATGCATTTGTCATTCGATCAAAGAACATGAAAAGTACTGTACTGACTCATATCATCGATATTATATGAATTGTAATATATTATTCAGTTAAACAACTGTGGCGGAGCCGTCACCTAAAAAGCGTTGCGATCGATAGTATTATAGTATACAAACGACAATCTCACAATTAAGAAGTATGCGATTTAAAAATTGTTTTTGGGTTTGAAAAGTTATACCTACATACTAACACATCAGGAGACGGCTTAAAATGTTTAAAATACAAAAATTCATAGAGTGATGTGGGGTACGAAATCACATTTTCTATTTAGATGATGGACGTCCCCGAGACGGCTAAAATTTATTTTTTAAATACTTCTGGGGAAAGGAGGGCAATTTGTTGTTGTTTTCGCGAAGAAAATGAGGGGCTTTTGCACACGAAGCGTCTTAGGCCGCTTTCAAACAAGAAAACTAAGTTGCCGGCAACTGGGACTTTGTAGGCGAGAAGTAAGGGGAATGAAAAAAATCTCCCCGGTCAATGTTTGAGGAGATTCACACACATTCCTTCTCACATTGTCCGTAATGTGCGTTCAGCCAAAAGACTTTATATGGAAACAAACAAAAATCTCCGTCAGTTTTGTTTCTTTGTGTAAAAGCTACAAGGCAAAGGAAAACGCTACAAAAAAAACTCCAGCAACTGGTTCCCCTGTGTGAAAGGGGACATACACTTGTTTATCCCTTGTGAGTAGCTTACGTTAATTTAAATAGCCAACCGTCCTAAGCTTCATTTATTCGTCGCAGAACATAAGCTGCAAATCTACAGGCGTACAGCAGTGCCGGTCGCAGGCGTACAAATTTATATATATTTTTGAAACTTTTTGGTTAAATGTCGGCAGAAGTCAATTCTATTTTAACATTTGTAAAGAAAATAGATAAAAAGTGAATATATGGTGCAAGAACGCATAGCCACAACTGAAATTCTGAGGACTGCATTTCATGGTCGCCTAATTTCTTTTTGTGGGGTTTTTTGAGTCTATGTCAACAAGTCTCAGACTCTTGAAGTCCTCATAGAGAAGATCGGTCAAGAATACGAGGATCTATCACCGCAATTCCTGACAAGAATAATGCAAAAAGGCATACATCGGGCCCGAATGGTCATCAAATCTGGCGGCGGTCACTATTCGATAACATTTTTTCGACTTATTGGAAACCAATAATTAACAAATAATAAACATAATTCAAAAGCAGAACCTTGTTCATTCATAAAAAAAAATTACAGCACATTCAAAGGGCTACCTGAAACTTGGCCTTAATGAAAAATGGCACCAAACGAAAAATGCCTCCAAATTTGAGAATTTTTTCTCATAATGAACAATGATCCCATTTTCTAAATGGAAAAATGGCCCAAACTTATGAAAAATGGCCCAAGCAAAAAATGTAAAATTGCCCCCAAAATTTATAAGAAAAGCATCAACAGAAAAATTACAATCGTACAAAAATGTTTTGAGTCATTTCGGGAGAGCCTTTAAAGTACCTTGCCTAGCCCGCTTAGCGGGTTCAAGGATTTTTACTCCGTTTTTAGGACCGCTCACGCGAATCATTCGCTCTGCTTAGGGTATGCTCAGTTTCCTAGCGGGCGCCTCTGATGTCAGTCGCTCTGCTATAAAAGTTTTTGTGAAATTTTTCTTATAAAAGTATTTTGATTAAATGTCGGCAGAAAAATAAGTTTGGGCCATTTTTCATAATGAAATTTCACCCCAAAATTAAAAATGAAAAAAAGGCCCGAAAACCATAAAAATAGCCCCAATTTACAAATTTTAAACTTTTTTTTTGTTTTTGTTGTTTCCAAAGGGACATAATATAAGAAATAGCGACTTATGCAAATCTAGACCCTTCCCAATAGAAATGGTTAAAAAAATAAAAATCAACACAATCTTTTAAATAAAAGTTGTGAGTCAAAACTAAAATCTACTGCGTTGATAAAACTACTGGCTGATAAAACGGTATGCGTAAGAAAATCGTGTGAAGTGCTATCCGTTTTCGAAAAAAAAAACATATGTATGTAGGTGAGTAAATGGAATAGAATTTGTTCGTGTCAATCTTGTTAGTTAGTGTCTTTTGAAAATATCCACCTGCCGAAACAAAAAAATTGCACCAGTTTTCAAGTAGAGAATTTTCAATTTGTATTCACTTTATATGGCAGTGTTCGCATTAGACACTAGCTCTTCCGACTTTTTTTACCTCTCAGGATCCACATGTCAAGTGATCAAAAAAGTCATAGGTGTGAGTTCAACACAGTCCATATATTTTTATAATATTTTGTAAAAGTTGTCTGGAGGGAACGGGGACTGGAAAATTCATACATCAGTCTGAGGGAAAGAGACTGTATTCCGAAGTCCTCAATAACAAACCTTATTGACATTCCAAGAGATGGTATGCTTAAAAAATATAACTTCGTGAAAAACTTTCAAACGAAGATAATATGAAAAAAAGACTGGGTAGGCGAAACAGTGAACTACACTCTCAATGCAAATGCCATCAAGTGGTACACTGATCGATCGAGAAACGACAGAAGGGACTGGTGCGGGAATTTTTGGGCAAATAACCAAACTATCCACACCGATGGGACAGTCCTCTAACATTTTTCAAGCTGTATTACAATCGATAGGAACATGCGCAGGTCAAAATCTCGAAAGGAATTACAATAAACAAAACATTGCCATTAAGTCAGATAGCCAAGCCGCACTTAAAGCTCTGAGCTCCTACTCCCAAAGCTAAGACAGGCTAAACTATTACTTGGGAATTATAACCATCAACGTTTTACAGACTGTATCAGCTTGAGTAGAAACAACCTAAGAATTATAACGGGTCTCCTCACTGGACACTGTAAACTAAAAAGACACCTTAGTATACTTGGCCTTGTAAGAAGTGCCACATGCAGGTTCTGTGACACAGATGAGGAAACGCCGGACCATATTCTAGGCAGATGTAGCACACTCATACATCAAAGAAAAAAAATACCTACTGGGACGCTACCAGGTAGAAGAGAGCGACTTACCATCTCTTAAAATACTCCAAATACTCCAATTCTTGAGAGGAACACATCTGGAGAAAGAGTTGTAAGATGAGCAGGCCTCATTCAGCTCTAGGTAGGGGCACAATAGATCTAAGGTCGCAGTGCAATAGCCCTCAAATTTCCTATTCAAAATTATTTATACATATTTTTTTGAGATATTAATAGGTTTCAAATCGATCAAGTTTTTAAAATGCTATACCTTTACCTTTTAAAATAGTTAAGAATTTCAAGAATCACAAACGTCAAACAAAGATCATTTATCTCCCTAAAACAAAAAATAAGAGACAATAAATTCGAATTTTGCAAAATAAGTGTTACTTGAATTATAACTCACATACGAGCGATCAACGAACGATTAGAAATTCCTCCAATTTGAAGATATGTTCACAAGTCATCTAATTTTAATTCGTCGCTAATGACGAAGACAACAAAAATAAAGAGTGATTTTGAGGTAAGACGCTCAAAAACAATTAATTCGTTGCAGTGTAGATGGTATGTGGAACGCGAATAGAGTTTGACAATTCTTAACAATCAACATTCAATTCCAATTCGTGACAATCAATTTTCTCTTATTTTAGCAACTGAAATGTAAATGCGTCAAATGCGAAATTCGTTTTTTGGTAAAGGTATAGAATTTTAAAATTTAATAAAGTTGTTGTATGGGCCATGGCATTGGCTTTAAGTAAATTTAACATACATATATCCATACAAATATGTATGTCTGAAAATAAAAGAATTTAAAAATGGCCAATCCTCATTTTTCAAATTAAAAACGCAAATTAACACGAGTTCCCAACATTTGTAGATAAATGGGAATTTAAAACATCGTTATATAATAATGTTTACTTAAATTTTCAATTTCAATACAAGGTAGCCACGAGCGATTTGGTATACTACATACACATTTCCTACTAAACAGAATTAAACAATACGAACGGGTAACTTTACCCTGGTATTTGCGAGAGATATTGTATCTGATCGCTCATGTGTAGCAGTCGGCCTAAATAAGATTCAAGTCGCCAATACCGATCGCCAATTGCATAAGGTGACACGTTCGTTCACAAAACCAAGTATGTACATTGTACAATAACTCATATGTACGTACATATATGCAATGATATTATGTAGATGTGCTTTTATTTGTCAAACTGAACATTCCACATTTCCCACGAATCAAAATATTAAGTCCACAAATTGTCAAGCAAATTCATAGATAACAAATACATATTTAGAATAAAAATAACAAATCTAGCTTCAGAAGTCCGCATATAGGAAGGTATATCAGCTATTGTTTGCTGGCTATAAATTAAGTGTAGGTACATAAATGGTTTATTTTTTATTGCACAAATATTTATGTTAAATATTTCGTTGGAACTATGTATTATATTTGTGCACAAATATAGATATTTTTGGCAAAAACGGCTTGATTTTGTTGTTTTTTTTTTATTTGAAACCTGCCGTCATCGTCATCTTTGTGGAGCTTATTCCACTACCACCCGACTGAGAGTATTCGTGATGAGTATTGTCAATATTTTATTACCTATCTTTAGAGGTAAGAAATATATCGATTGGATGAGCACCTGGTGCGGTTGGGATTAATAGGCTTAGAATTATAATTTAGTAACACGAATATTCATGATGTATTGGAAATTATTCAGATGTTATAAGATGAATTGATGTGGGAGGATAAAACGGAGAATTGGTGCGAGGTGATGGGTCACTCTCGAGTGAATATTTCATTTGGAATATTTGTGGGCACAGAACAATTTATTCCAGCATATTAATAATTATAACCACCGGTGTTTGTGATGGGATTAAGTTGGGTAGATATTTGCATTTGGTGAATAGGCTCAGAAGAATAGTTGCTGAAGTACCAAAGGTAGGTACACTGTCCTATATATTATTGATTCATAATTAATGGCTTGGAAATAAGATACTGAGTAAACAATTCGGTTTAAACAAAAAATTAATTGAGTGTGCATTTATATTTTTGGCAAGAATAAATTAAAACGGGCATGAGAAAGACGTCAATTGGATGGAATATATTAATAGTTTTACCTCTTTACATAAGAAAACATTGTTTTTATTTTATAATTGCAATATGCTGAACGAACCATATTATATTTTTGTAGAAGATTTTGCAAGGTTTATAATAGGTGGAGACTGGAGAGGCATGAATTATGTACTGTGAAAAGTTTCTTGTTCACAGATGCTGACAAAAAAAAGTCATATATAGCCGTTAAAACAGGTGTTACAGTTATTTGATTGGGATTAACGATTTTTATCTTTTTATTGGTGGTGGTTGACATTTTAGAGAGTGATGCTTATTTTGTATGAATTTATAATTGTTGCTGGTGTGTCTGTTAGTAATTTTGTAACTTCTGAAGGATTTGACGGATTGGTCTTATTCACACAACATATATGTTTTGTCAAGTTGGCGATAAGCCGTCATTTTTATGACTATTCGACGCATACATAGCAGATAATAACTCGGCCATAACTTCATAAATACCTAGTCAATTTCAAAGTGTCAAGAGTTTGCATCTTTTTGAATAGCCCAACAGAGAAACGAACAGCGATAATTCACATAATTTTAGTGTCCAATACACATGACCAAAATACGAAATAACTTGCCCAGTAACATGTCTTACATATGCAAATCTTCGAATTCATAAAAAATAAAATCGGTTAACATTTGTCTACATATAGCGATCAGAATTGACAGTGTAACTTCGTCGACAAAGTATGTATCAGTAACCCCACCAGTATAAATTGCACACCATGCAGTGAATTTTTGCGGATGCTATGGTCTTTTGGCAGTTTCATGTGGATTTTTACTTTCCCATACGCGACAACTTTGTTTGTTTGAGACTCGCAGTCACAGCTAAAGAAAGTGTTGTCTAAAAATGCATAAAATGTTTCTATTACAAAACTACTATTACCCGTGTTTTTTTGGCATTCTATAAATAGTACAGTAGAAAATTACCAAAAAAAAACGCATCCGCAGTAGCCTGATTAGGGAATACGAAGCGAAACGTTTTCAATTTGATATCACCTTTTCGACCCGCTTCGTTTTGATGAATTATCGAATTCGAAGCGAGTCGTAAATTATACTTCCAAGATTTCCAGATAATTGACAGCTGGTTTCCAGGAAATATTTTTTTTTTTTATTGAAGTCACGCATTGAGAGAATTCAACTTGTTTTTTTGTGTTTGGCTTTGAAATATAAATATAAATAAAAAATTGAATTCGGAATAGTGTAATTTAGTTTTGTTTACAAAAATACTTGAATCTGTGAGTTAAAAGAAATAATTGCAAAGTTCTTCTTCAACGTTTGTGTTTTTGTGTCCTTTTTATTTTGTTGGTCAATTCATTTACTTAAGTTCTTTCGGCCTTCTTTTCTTTTACAGTCAAAATTAACTTCAAGAAAAAATTAATAGTAACCATCATTTGAGAATGAAATCACCAAAAATCCATTCGAGACTCGGAAAACTAAGCGCAGTATGATTCTACTTTAACTTTTATCGGCAGTATTCATACTACCGATGTTGTATTTGTTATTCATGTTAAATCCTACTATTGATAGCTACTATGGAATACTACTATGGAAAGATTTTCCAATAAAACACGGGTATTTTTTGCTGTTAGTGTTCACAATTTTAGCACGTTCAACGATTGTTAAACGATCCATATGGAAAAGTAGCAAACCTTAAACTAATAGCTGGCAAACCTTACTGACTGATGTCTCACACACAAGTTACAACAACCTCACAAAGTGGAGCTAACTTGATTTTGTTTTCTTATTCTGCCCTTAACCTCATAACTTGGGACTATCAAAAATGTATCGAATTTGTGATCTCATTCTTAGTAACAGCTAAAAACTCTTTTTTAAGTTATTTTTTTACTATTCTTCTTCTAATACCTTTAAGTGACTACTAAAAAGTAAACTTATCTTCCGTTCTTCAATTTGAGCAAACAAAATATAAGGAACAGAAATCAATTGCGTTTAATGAAAGCTCAGAACTTGAGTTCAGAAATCCAACTTTTCATGAATGTTGCCAAAGTGTCTTAAAAAAAGTTTGAAGCACTGAATATCTGACATGTCTGAACGCACCCAGTCAAAATTATTACTACGGTGAGTTTTGGTAAAAACATTGCCGGTCGTAACATTACATGACATCAATTTTTTTGTATTAATTTTCGTTAAAAACCAATCAATAACGTAGCAATAAAGTATGCCTATTACAAACAAAACTGTCAACTAAAACTGTCAAACTAAAACAAAAATATAAACAACGGGGTTTAACTAACACACAGTTTACAAATGACTATGAATAAAACCCGTGTCATTTAAAACACAATTAAAAGCGACTATTCTACTCGTGTATACAATAATTAAAATACAATTCAGTCAGTAACTTAAAGCTAGACATACATTAGTGAAAGGCAGTAGTAGTAGTAGGCTAAGGGGCATTGGGATAGGTTAAGGAGGAGAGAATTTATAAAGACATTAAGAGGTATTAAACTCAATGATATTCGAAGTGTTGTTGGTATTACGCGACATGCGATACATAGGATTGAAGTATGTAGCTATACATAGTTTAGTCAAAACTGATGCAAGAAAGTGAAACCGACATGAGTTGAAATGTTGATTGGTCTTCAAAGAAAAACGTTCTAAAAGAACAGGGTTGATAAGTCGCAACTAACCAGAATATCTGCAGATTCAGGTCGTTTTTCAAAGAATTGAAGGTCATCCAGCTGAAAGCTATCAAGATATGTGTGTAGACAAAAATTATCATCCCACACAAGACTACGCAGAGCAAATCGAATAACTTTGGTATTTGGATTAAATTTGAGATGCATATATTCAAGGATGGTGCGAACAAATATAATAAAAAAAAAGATTTTGGAATGTACGAGTCAGCGACAAGCGCTTGATAAAACAAAGGATCAAATTTGCTTTGTTTATAATTGTGTCAATGTCGCATCGAAAGTTTAGCTTCTTATCAAAAATGACACCTAAATCATGATAGGAGTAATCCATATTCTCAATTATTGACAACATGGACTAAATATCCGTTTATAGTAGTTTTGTGGCAGGGGGAAGACCTTAAGGTGTTGAGTTTACTAATATTTAGCTCAAGGAATTAGTTTTTTTTTTGACACCTGAGGTAAAACTGTTAAAGAGTATGTTTTAAAGTAAAAACATCAGCAGCTAATGATTTAAAAATGTTTAAATCGTCGGCAGAAATAGAAAGACAAGAGTCAACAATGTGAGCAACATTGTTAATTGCTAATGAATAACGTAGGACCGATATTTTATACCATTTTATATCAAAATGTATAAAAGTTTATTTTTTAGATTTAAAAAAATAGTACTTAGGTTTTTTGTTAAAAATTCAATATTTCAACCATGGATTTGCTTAAATTTTTTGATATTAAGTTAAGTATGTAGGTACTTAACCTATCTTTATAGTGTAAGTGTACCAGTACTCGACCAAACGCATTTTCTTTGGTGTTTCATAACAAATTTTGCCAGGTATTCAAAATGCGTATAGTTGATCTTGTAGAGGATACCCACACAAGTATTTCTACGTCTCGGAAATTTTTTAAAATGGTACTTTCAGACCCCACAGCCGTTTTTTATGTAAAAAACCCTTTTTTTTTTGTTTGGTTCTCTAACGATGCTAATAATGAAATAGCACAAGCTACTGAACTCAAAACTCGAAAATATGGCTTTTTTTTTGATAAATGACGATGAGATGAACACCCCCAACAAAATCGGTTGATTTGTAAGCTTTTCTCGATTTTAAAGGCATAAACGGGTTCCGGAACGAGCAAGTAAGACGAATTCAAATCCATCATCAATTTTCCGCCATTTTTGAGAAAAAATGCATGGATTCATCAAAGTATTGCAACTATGTTCATGGATGAATCGGATCATTTTTTGAAGTGAAAATTCTTTATTTATGGTGCATTATGAAACTTGGTACAAAAATGAGGAGACATGAAATGACAAAAAAGGGAAAATCGAACACTGGCAAAGTTAGATGTTCAGAAAACTGAAGCGACCGCATGGAGGGTAGTTCACTTTTTTTTAAATCACATTAATGCGCTGCAATAATGTCACGTGCACACGGTAATAACTATGCAACCAAAGGCGGTATTACATTTATCATACAAATATGGAAAACTTGTGATATAAATATAGCAAACTTGTCACTATGTACTTCACACTTAATACTTCTTGTGGGTCCTATTAATATGGCATGATTCCCATATTAATTGACAGTTGTTGTCGAAATGTCAAAATCTGAGGGCGCCAATCGATTAAGGAGGGTACTGTTACCAACTGTCTTGGCCAGCGCTTTAGCACCAACAGAAACTGAGAAATTTCACTTTTCAATTCAAATCGATTAAGAAGAGTTGTATTACCTATGGTCTTGACAGTGTTGTCGAAATGTCAAAAAAGTTTGTGGATTTTTTTTTGACGTTCTCTTTTATAAACTCGGAGGAGTCAGTCCAATTTAAACACCGTCCAATGGAAACCAAAAAAAAAAAACGCACTTGACTATTGGACAGTTGACAGTGGTGGCGAAATGCTAAAAATCCAAAAACTCACACCTTTCACTTTCGACCGTTGATAGTTGGGGGCAAGATGTCAAAAAAACCGAAAAAAAAACTTTTTTCTTTGACAGTTTACAGATGATGGGGGATAGTCAAAAAACCGATGTCCCGGTCCGCGCTCTAACGGGCCGCCTCCACATAAAAGATGGCCGGGCTGTGAACACGTCTAAAAAAAATTCCATGAAGTCCAAAAAATCTATGTCCATGCAGCAACATGTCAAAAAAAACCATTTTGAACTAGACATGGAGGGCTGCTCGAAGCTTCCCGATGAGATGACGTTTCATCTGCGTGTGAGTTTTTTTCTGGTTTTTGTTGAATGTGTAAGTGAATTTTGTTACAAAACTCGACCCTAATCCAACTCGATCCTTCCGATACTTCTTGTTAACGGCGTATTTAAAGGAAATTAAAAGATAACGTCTATAAAACCTTCACCTACTTTGTTTGTATTTATATTTATGTATCTCGTACATTGCTCACAATTGTTTGTATATTGGTTTACAATTTGACGTCAAACAGATTTGTCAAAGATAATCGTTAATGTGTTCCCCGCTTAGGAATTGTGTTAATTTTATATTGTCTCATTGTGAATAACGAACAAAAATCTATTGTGTATATAAACTATTGCGTTTGACTTTTAATACAATTATTTGCCATCAGTCCGCTCAAAGCCAGTTATGAATAAATAAGTTAAATAGTTTAGGCTTGCGAACATTTATGTTTGTTAACGAAGTATTTGTGTTTGTCGTTTTATAGAAAATTTTTGATATCAATATTTTTAATAGCCGCATTACCAAGTTTAACAATTGGACAATTCACAATATGTAGTTCTTAAAATTTACAGTTCATCAAAAATTGAGAATCTTAAAGAATCTGTTCGGAAAAGAAAACATTAGAAAAGTACAAGATTCTTGTGTTTCGCGAGTAAAAACTGCACTAAACTGTTCAATCTTCTGTCACTTTGTGTTCAATGCAGTTTTTCAGAACAGGCAAGTGTTGATATTTGATAGCCATAATAGGGCTGTTAGATTTTATACGTTAAAGCAATCTTGCAGCAAATATTTCTTGCAGCGATAAAGAAGTTTCACTTCATACGCGTGTACCCACTGCTACACTCACTCTTTTTTTTTTTTAAAGAAAAGCATTTCAAATTTTTACAAAATCACAAAAATAGGGGGAAAACGGTTATATTACCTCTAACACGAGTCTTACTTGCTCATTCTCGAACCCCTGTAGGCCTTTAAAATTGAGAAAAGCTCAAAAATCAACCAATTTTTTTTGAGGGTTTTCAGCCATTCAGCTGGAGGTCTGGGTTCACTTCCTAGCCTCGTCCTACTAAAAATGTCGACCTGCATCGTGCCTGATCGGGAAACTATTGATTGCTCAGAACTTGGTCTGGGCCAGTAGCGCAACAATCAGTCACGATGAAGTGCTTGTTTTACCTCCTCGTGGTGGTCCCCGGGCAACTATTTATGTATCCCAATATACATAAATAGGCCAAAATTACAAGTGCGAAAAGGCCTAGCTTTCTAGGATAGGTTACGGAGGTTAGCATTCTCCGTAACTGAAATCAACCCGCTACCGAAACCAACACTACGCCTCGGATAATTAATGATAACTCGTTGACGACTTTTGGCTATTGTACCCGGACAAAGATTGGTTTCTGGAATGTGAAGACGCTTCTTGACAATGGAAAAGAAGGTCCTCAGAATGCCAGATTCCTGCAACTAGAGAAGGAATTCATGCGGTATAGGATGGACATCTTAGGGATAAGTGAAGTTAGATGGCTGGGTTCGGGGAAGTTCAAGTCACCAACCCGTAACACTGTACTATTCTATTCCGGAAAAATACCTGGAAGCGCTCGGGAATCTGGCGTCGGATTGCTGCTTTCCAAAACAGCTCTCAAAAGCCTAATTTCCTGGGAGCCGTTAGGTGACAGGATCCTGAAAGCCAGGTTCCGGACTAGAGTACGTCGCGTCACCATCATACAGTGTTACGCCCCAACTTTGCTCTCTTCTGACGAGGAGAAGGAGGCCTTTTATAACCGGCTGAGTGCTGCTTATGATAGCGTTCCACGAGGTGATATAGTTATGGTGATGGGAGACTTAAATGCCAAGGTTGGCAATGACAACTCTGGGCTAAGGCATGTCATGGGAAAACATGGTGTTGGTAACCGAAACGACAATGGCGAACGATTTGTCGATTTCTGCGACGCCAACGGCCTTGTTATTGGAGGGACCATGTTCGAGCATAAGACGTGCCACAAAGTCAGTTGGGTGTCGACTGACAGACAAGCAACTTCCAACCAAATTGACCACTTCGCGTTCAGCCGGCGTTTTAGAAGCAGTCTCCAGGACGTCCGTAACAGAAGAGGTGCTGACATGGGAATGGCCCGGGACCACCATCTGATGGTTGCTACCGTAAGATTGCGTACAGCTGCAGTTCGTAGATCCCAAGGAAACACTGGAATGCCCAAGTTTAATACAGATAGACTAAAGGATCCCGCAGTGCGCCAACAACTAGGGGACCACCTTTCACAAGGATTGAACGCAATCAGCAGCACGGAAACCACATCCATCGAAAATCATTGGTGTGCTGTGAAAAATGTGTTCATATCCGGTGCTGAAAGTATAGTCGGCCGGGCGCAAGCGAGAAATAGTGCTTGGCTTTCCGACGAAACTTGGGCAAGGATCGAAGAAAGGAAACACCTTAAAGCTCGCATCGCAGCTACCCCAGCAGCAGGGAGAAACGAGCTTGAGTCTACGTACCGCATGAAGATGAGGGAAGTTCACCGTAGTGTGCGACGTGATAAGCGTAACTACATCAACGCACTGGCTACAGAAGCAGAAGAAGCCGCTAGAAGGTGTGACAGTAGGACCGTCTACAGAATTACCAAAGAGCTCACTGGTGTCCAGAGCTCTAAACAACACCTGGTTAAAGACACAAACGGATCCCTGCTAATTTCGGATGAGGACCAGCTCATAAGGTGGAGGGAACACTTTTCTGCGGTTTTAAACCGCGTTTTCGCAAGTGAAGTGATCCCTATTCCCACTGAGCTACCCGAAGTAACAATTTCCCGTATACGCACCGTACCCCCCAGTAAAGAAGAAATTATCACCGCCATCAAAGCATTGAAGAACAACAAAGCGGTTGGACTTGATGGTATTCCTGCAGAGCTCTTACGAGCAGCCCCAACGACATCGAGCGAGCTACTGCACCCACTTATTAAGAGAGCTTGGGAAACAGAGAGCTTTCCTGAAGAGTGGAAAAAAGGAATGATTGTCAAGCTTCCAAAGAAAGGAGATCTCACACAGTGCGAAAACTGGAGAGGAATATGCGTTCTGCCTGCAGTAGCCAAGATAATAGCAAGGATAATATTGGACCGAATTAAAGACCACCTCGAAGACACACTCGACGCCGAACAAGCAGGTTTCTGCACTGGATCTTCCTGTGTGGATCACATCAACACCTTGCGGATCATCATCGAACAGTGCGTTGAATATCGATCACCACTTCACCTGCTGTTCATCGATTTTGAAAAGGCGTTCGACAGTGTCAATAGAGAATTTATTTGGCTTGCTTTGCACAGGAGGGGCATCCCAGATAAATTGATTGCTATTATCAAGGCTACATATGATGGATC
Source organism: Melangyna quadrimaculata (assembly GCA_949320155.1). NCBI lineage: Eukaryota > Metazoa > Arthropoda > Insecta > Diptera > Syrphidae > Melangyna > Melangyna quadrimaculata. The sequence continues at coordinate 63,706,389 of OX439483.1, read as the reverse complement.
CAGGTGTCACGTTTTGCACAAAGATAGGCTGTCAGAGGAGTTTGAAATCCAAAGTGGAGTTAGGCAAGGCTGTATACTGTCACCAATACTGTTCCTGTTGGTGGTAAGTGACGTACTGCACGCAGCTTTGTCAAATGGAAATGGAGGAATTCAGTGGACTCTGCAATCTCACCTCAAACATCTGGACTACGCGGACGACGTATGCTTACTCTCTCATAGGATCATGGATCTCCATCAAATGACAACAAGGGTGGAGAGAGAAGCAGAAATCGTAGGGCTTAAGATCAACTCGGCAAAAACTAAAAGGATCAGCCTTGGAACTTCCTCATCAATCCAAGTAAATATTTCTGGACAACCCGTAGAGATGGTACAGCATTTCCAATATCTTGGGAGTATTGTCTCTACGGGTGGCGGAACTGAACTGGACGTAAACAGCCGAATCAGAAAAGCAACGGCTGCGTTCGGAATGCTGTCCAAAATATGGAGAAACAACTCTTTTAGCTTAAAGACCAAGCTACGACTGTTCCGCTCCAATGTTGAATCCGTTCTGCTTTACGGCTGCAGCACTTGGAAAGTCACTGAAACTGTCACTAGAAAGCTGCAAACCTTCGTTAATAGATGTCTACGAAACATCTTGAGGATTTTCTGGCCCAACCGTATCTCCAATGCCGAACTACATGCGAGAACGGGTCAGGAGCCCATAGACTCCATTATACAAAGAAGAAAGTGGCAGTGGATTGGCCATACGCTTCGAAAAGGCGATCGGTGCATTGCATCTCAAGCAATGCAGTGGAACCCGCTCACACAGGAGGGAAGACAAGTGGGCCGGCCTAGAAGTACATGGCGAAGAACGGTCGAACAGGAATCGGCACGACTGGGGAAAAGTTGGATAGAGCTGAAATACATTTCAAGAAATCGTACACGATGGCGCGTAGGTGTAGTGGAGGCCCTATGTCCCGTAAGGGAAACATCAAGGACGTAATAGGTCCGAGGACCTAAGTAGTAGTAGTAGTACTGCCTCTTTCGAGGAATTGACAAATCCTCCAAGAGTATCACTTGTCACAAATAAGTGCTTCTCGTCTGGCCGTTCGGATTCGGCATAAAATTGTAGGTCCCTTCCATTCCTATCGACAGGCGCACACAGGAATGGTTGCGAGTTGTTAGTCACTAGGCCCTGGTTCTTCACGAGCCATTGTGCCACCTAATTTGTTTGTTTTGTAGCCATTTATTAAGTAAAAATTTTAAAATTTTGCGGGGTCTATCTTGTGCTATTTTATTAGTAGCATCGCTAATGACCCAAACAAAATTTGTTCAAGTCAGTGAAACCACGTTTGATACGAGTTAAAGACGGAGAGGATAGGAAAGGAAAGGATTAATTTACATACCTACCTACTTTATTAAATTAAGGATACAACTTTAGCCACAGAAAAACATAAGTTTGGCGATACATATATTACAGAAAGCACCAGTATTCAAGTTTGGTCTTTTAAATAATAAAACTATTCAACCGAACCGGAGTGAAAAATAGGTTTAAGTATTTGATGACCATAAAGTAAAGTTTTATCCATGTTGAAATAAGGTAAGTAAAAGACTTGTGCTTAACATTTTCTAATCGAATAGCTATGTGCCTACGTTTATACCTACCTACTTATGATTCCAGAATTTATAACTCCGAATCTATTGATTATTAAATTTTGAGCCAATGACGACATTCGATCAGAAGCGCATAAAGGAGGTAGGTTAACAAACTTAAAATTAAAGACAATTTGACCAGGACAAAAATTTTCTATAGACCAAAGTGCGGGGTTCTTTTTGACATGCCGACATGGGAAATTTTAGCAAAATCTAAATTTTAGCCTTTAAATAATGCGATTTGTTTAGTTGGATAGTCTTGGGAGTTTTTACTCAGCATAATTTGCAAAACTAGCCAGATACATATTAGTGACTGGTTGGATACTTGTACATGCACTTACTCGAATTATCTAGAATGGAATAAATTAATTTATACATTTTTACTTGAAATAACTTAACTAATAAAAAAAAACTGAACGTTAAAAAAAAAAAAAAAAACGATCCCTCAGGTGTTATTACCCCCTTTTCATAGAAACAATTCGAGTAAAAAAAGGGCTTGATGTTGTTTCTTTAAAGCGCTCGAATTACACCTAAGAACAATGAAAACATGCTTGAATATAAAATGTACCTAGAAGTCATTTATTTATTTCTCAACCATTTTACCATATGAATGAATGAGATAATTGATAACCCCACTGAAACCAAAACTTTTTCCAAGAAATCTCCTCCTTCTCTCCCCAATTTTAGGTAGGTATGTGTCTTCCCACCTACATACCTACCTAGCTTTCTATAATACGAGGTCGAGGTAGAAAGAAAGATGAACAGAATACTGAATAAAGCAATACCAAATGTTATGACTGTTATTAGCCGGCACTTGGCAGTCGAGAAAATCGGAAAGTCCTTCTCTTTTTTCCTTATCCACATCCACTCTACGACTACGACCCAACAGCCAGCACCCACCCTAGCAGCCGCAATTGTTGTTGACCCCGGCGGCGCAGCATGGCGAGGTTCATCCAAGAGCAAGGCAAGGTAGAACGGCTAGGTAGTGAAGTGCAGTGGTTTGCATGGAATGGGTGGTTTCGGTTTGGTTACAAACCAAACTAAGTAGAACTGACAAAGGAGCAGCGATAAACTAACCAACCGACCGATGATGGGCCGCTAGACCTAATATCCACCACAGCCCCCAACTTTTCTTTCCAACTCTCGATACAAATACAAAAAATGAACAAAAGTACCTATCAACAATTTATAAATAATTTATTTTAAAATATGTATGTATGTACATACACTATGCAAATAGCTATGCTTTAATCTTAAAATATAAAAACAAATTCCATGAGTCATTGGACATACCTTAAGAGTTTGGCTCTTGCGAAAGCTAAGCTCGTCGTCGGCTGTCGCTGAGAAATCGTGTTTTGCTACTGCTTCCATTTTTTATTAAATCTTCTCCTCGTTATTTTAAATTGTAAAAATTTAATATTTTCAGACAGTTATTATCACACACACGGCCCAATATAAAAATATTTCATTAACAAAAAAAAAAAAAATTCGCGATGAAAATGTGTTTGAAACGGAAAAAAAATCTTTTCTCGAATCTACTTGATACACCACCGAGCCCGAGACACAACGAATACAATACAAACAGCGGCGGGTGATCGGTGTTCAAAAAAGCAAAAGTGCTTGTTTCCTTCTCTCTTGCTCTGCTTCAACAGTATGTAGTTGTCGAATGAGTTATGTTCTTTTTGGAAATTCTTTTCGGGATTTTCTTGTTTTGTCTATGCGGTCACTCCTTCCCCTCTTGGTTTTTCTAACAAGTCAACGATCGAAAATAAAATACATATAAAAAATAAAGAAAATACGAAACCAAACCAAAGAAAAAAATACTGTGCGTTTTATTTGTATTTCTCCCGATTCGAATGATATGTCAGGAGTGTTCCTTGTCTACAAAACCATTAGCCGCGATGGGTTAAAAAGAGACCGGCAGAAGAGTAGCGTATAAATTTTCAGTCAAAATTTTTAGGAAGATTATTCCTTTTTTTTTCTATGAAATTTTTCCACAATTATTTTTTAATTTTGGCACTCAATTGTTTATTAATGTAATTGACGGGATTTAAAATTATCTTCACGAGGGTAATTAAATGCTGTTTAAATCAGTTGGGATTGGGAGTATATTATTTGAGGGTGAAAATTCGAAAATATATTTTACAATTAAAAATCACAAGAAGTAGACACTCCACGTAACAAACGCCATAGTAACTAGGATGGATATGAGATTTAAGATTAATGAGAAAATTGAAATAGCGGCTGGTTAAACTAATGAGGGAGGAGTAGCACTGCACTATTCGTACATTCGGGTGTATTCGTGGATTAATGGTAGCGCACTTATAGGGTTGTCTATTTTTTGGAATGTGAAGATGAGACAAGTGTATGAATTGGAAAATAATATGTGTGGGAGCGAAGAAGTATTTTTTAGACGGTTATTGTTATGAAAATGTATTGAATAAAGTGGCGCTAGTGTTGTTATATGAAATTGGTATGGTTGGGATACTTGCTAGAGCAAGAACACAAACCTGTGGTGAAATAGGATGTGTCCAATAACTTTTGCAATTATGCCCTTTCACACCAAACCCAAGAAGCGGGTTTTCGAGAAAATATCGGTTTTGTAGTCAAACATATTCAAAAACACAAGTTTTCCCATACATTTATTTGTAAACCACAATGTTTTAAATAAAATCTATCGAAAATAGTTAGAATTGCGAGATGAAACAAAAAACAACGCACCTTTTGAAACAATCAGCGCTCAATTAAGGCTCTCCCAAACCAACGCGAAACATCCACTCGGTAAAGAAACATTCACAATTCAAAATGATTTTACATGGTGATAAATGAGTCTGCCCTCACCAACGCGGCGGAGAAACATTCGCCTGTTAACATTTATATACATGGTTATAAATAAGAGTGCCCACCCCAACGGCAAATGTTTCTCCGCCGCTCCGAATGTTTCGCGTTGGTTTGGGAGAGCCTTATGGTGGATTTACATGTATCTGCATTTGGTTTCTGTAAACAAAGGGATGCCAAATACAAAATGTATATTTTTTAGATAGAGAGAAAAGATCAAAATGCAGAAGAACTTTTTTTCTGCATTATAGGAAAGTGCCATAATGCAGAAATGAAGACGAACATGTTCATCTTCATGATGGTTCTCTTTCATTCGCTTGGATATTTTGTATACATCTGTCCTGCTCTACTCCTGCATTTGTAAATCCAGCATTAAAATGTAAAAAAAAAATAATGCCAGAAAAAAATAGTTTTACTGCTGGTACACAAGAAACCATGACGCAGGTCCGTGTCCATACTACCACGTGAGCTGGTTCACTTAAGAAATAATTATCAATTTTACATTTTTGTTGTATACACAAATTGAGGATGTGTGTGCAAAATTTATTTTGAAAAATTGGCTTATTTTGTCTCTCATATTTTTGTCTTAGGGAGATATATTATTTTAAATATAGTTTAAGATTCTTGAATATCTTATCTTTCCAACAATAATATAACATAACTATTTAAAAGGCTATGTGCTTGTTGTAGTCGATTTACGATTACAAAACGTTGGTTACGCCACTTTTGCTCTCACAGCCTCAATTCAGAAGATCTTCATTATGAAGATTGTAGGAAGTATACAAAAAATCCGAGGGAGTGAAAGAGAACCATCAAGAAGATGAACATGTTCGTCTTCATTTCTGCATTATGGGACTTTCCCATAATGCAGAAACGAAGTTCTTCTGCATTCTGACCTTTTCTCTCTATCTAACAAATATGCATTTTGTATTTGACATCCCTTTTTTTGTGCAGAAACCAAATGTAGATACATGTGAATGCACCATATTTTGACTTATATATCATGCTTTATGGTTGATTTACATGTTTCTTCGCCTCACTTCCGCCAAAAAGTTGATGCTAAATTAAAATTTACGTTTGTTGGATAGAGATAAAACACAAAAATGCAGAAGATCTTCGTACATGCAGATTATAGGAAGTGCCATAATGCAGATATGAAGAAGAACATGTTCATCTTCTTGATGGTTCTCTTTCACACCTTCAGATTTTGTTTTTACTTTTCGACGAAGTAAATAAATGTTTTTATTTACAAAATTTAAAAAGAAAACTCAAGAAAAAAATTGTTTATATATTACAAAAAAATACATTTTATAATTTTCTACGAGACCAACAGAAAGTGCCTTGTACATGAGCTGCAAACTGCGAATAAATGTTTTTAGGCAATTTCAGGAGGAAATATTAACTAATTTTTTGTTTTAACTTTTCGACGAAGTGAAATAATGTACTTTTTTTATAAAATTTAAAATAAAAAACTACGAAAAATGTGTTTAAATAACAAAAAACTAAATTTTAATATTTTGAACGCAACCGACCAACAACAAGTAGCTTGCGAACGGTCAATTTATTGTAAATTCGCAATCCACAACAAAATGAAGCGTTTCACAAACTTGTGATTTAATAATTCGCTCGAATTTAACGTCAATTCAATTACCGATTTAACATGTTCATGTGAATAAAACGTCAAAATTCGAGACCATTCGCAATTCGCATTCACAGTTCTCAGCTCATGGGCAAGACACTTCAACAGCCTTTATTCTGGCAAACTCACTGATCCCTCACAAGTCACAATAATCTCATAGCTCGTGGTGAACTCGCTTTTTGATTCTATCAACGTCAAAACGTGTCTTCAAAGCACTTGGTAAGTTTATTGATTTATCGCACTTAGAAACTGGCTATTATGTACATTGCAGCCTTGTATATAAAAAAAAGTTTTTATATACAAGGATTGCAGTCAGAAATATCCAAATGATTTTGATTGTGAATTTAAATCTGTTTGGCCAATAATACCCGAAACAAAAATGAAACTTAAGAAATACTCGTAGATGATGAAAAATATCTATTTCCCGATCCAATAAAATTGTTATTTACTTTGACGTTGTTTCTTGCCTGTTGGGTGCCAGTATGAAGGTTTCATGGGAATATTTGCAAGTTTCTTGGAGAAACTTAATTTTAAATACCTAGTTTTTAAAGTGTTTTAAAAGGTTTTGTACATACATATAAATAAAGACTGCCATTACAAAATGTATAACCACTTAGCATCATCTTTGGATGAGTTTTTATAACTCTGCATGGTTAGTGATAAGATCATGCAGCTTAGCAAGCCAATATTTGAGCCTTGATGTTGAACGTCGGGCGTTGGGTTATTACCCAACCAAATATTTATGTTCTACCAATACTGAGAGCAATTATACATAGAACATGTGACTCAAGGGGGGGGGGGGGTCATGAGCACAACAAATCTAGCTTTTACTCCTAATTTAAACAAACTCATATAGAAAAACAAAAGTTGAATATCCCAGCGGGGGGTCATGACCCCCCCCCCCTGGAACCGCGCTTGTTTGTTGCTCAAATATTGTGCCACTCCCTTTGGTATAGTTTTGGACAGAAAAGAGCGCTCACGAGAGACTAAAACAATTTCTCCTCCTGAAAAATTCTGCCCAAGAAATTTTCTTTGAGCAGAAATTGTTGGTCTTTCAAATGTGAGGTTGATGTACATATGTACGTTGTATAAAAATGTACTGTTGTTAGGGTCATCGGTTCGGTTTGCTTCGAGTTGGAATGAAAAATGTTTGCCAAGAAACCGTTCCACTTGCAGTTTTCCTCTATCTGAGAGAATTGCATCCCCCACTCTTCAAAATTTCAAAGACTGACACTTTCTGCCCAAAATCTAGGGAACAAACCTATTCACTTCATTATTATTATTTTTTTGTGTGGTCTAACCTTTAATCCACTTCGCGCATGGCCTAAGGGTAGAACTATAATTGCCTTAGAAGAAGAAATAGAGGGATGATGTGTAAACATCAGTGTAGTATATAGTTTATACTATAGCTAACAGTATATATTAAACTGATGAGGTTGCCAAAGGCGCCCGTCGAACATGTTATGTTATTTCATGTGATTCAGGGCTGAGCGTAAATATGTATTTAATTTTGTTTCTAACCTCACCCTCCACTTTCAAAAAAGGTACTTTTAGAGAATGTGGCAACTCTAAAAATCATACCCAATTTAGACCTTAAAATCATAAAGGCCCAACTATAATAGGTATAAGCAAACATAAGCTTATGTCAAAAAGCTAACGAAAATTTGCTTATGTTTGCAAAATTACCCCGTATAGCCATAATGGACTTATGCGCGCATAAGCAAACATTAAAAAATACCTCTCCACATTTTTAAATACAAATGAAAATGCGGCAACGATACAACAAAAACTACACACATACTAGTGCACAACTTGTGAATTGATTCACAATACAGCTGTGGCTTTGTGTTTTTTGCTGCATTTGTAAAATTTACTTATGCGCTGAGCGACTGGGATCGCTCTTGCTTATGCACGCTTAAGTGAACGAATCTGAGAAAAATTGAACGAAACGCAGCTAGACTCCATTATGTTCACTCGCATAGAGATTCTTTGTATTTGCACGTTTACTTATGCGCGCATATGCTAGCTTATGCCTATTATAGTTGGGCCTTAACAGTTGCACCATGCCTTAAAAAACTTTTCTACAATTATATGATGATGATTATTTTCCCGACACTAGTTAATGCACAAACCGTTGGCTTGGTTGGTGTCGTTGGTGTATTACTATACCCAACCACATTACCGACATTTACCACATTATCTCAATTTACTCTATTCAATGCACGAACCATTCACATCCATTAGTTAAAAATCTAAATAAACAAGATGGTGGCATATCCGTAATTTTGTCTTTCCTCTTTCAAGTTTACCCATACCGAGAGTTTGTTTTTTTCTTAATACCTAGCTCTAAGATGTTAACACATCAAAAACAAATAAAAAAAATTGATACAAGTTAAAACCCAAATTAATATAACAATTACTTTGAAAAAACAAATAATTTAAAGTGCATTCATTAGACATTGTGGTGATTTTCTTATAAATTAAAAAAAAAACAAGAAGTGCATTGTTCAGGGGTGTGAAAATCAACAAAACAATGTGGATAAAAGCATTTCCTTTCACAGGTGAGTTTTATTATATTATTCTCAAAAAAAGTGCTGTAAAGTTTTTGTATTTAGATTGATGAACTATTAAACAACATATTTAGAATGGGTTACACTTTAAATTATGTCAAGAATATTATTATTTAGTTGAAAATGTGCACATAATTTTTTTGTTAGAAATCAAGACACAAAAAGGCGCAACTATCTGTTAAGCGCCCTTCTTATGGGAAAATATTTTTTTGTTATTAAATCGATTTTTTTTTTCGTCAACTTATTAGTTCATGTTTCAATGTTAATTTGTCTTCTCAGTAAGGTGTCTATCAGTTCATGTTTGGTTATTCATGGCTCATATTTAAAGTTTAGTCCATTATAAATAATATGTTGTTCGATAGTTAATTAACCTACATAAATATAAATACAAACATTTAACAGAACTTGCTTTGAGAAAAATATAATAAAACTCACTTGTGAGGAAATGATCTTACCGCCTTTTTTCGTCGTTTTTCACACGATTTAACAACGCATTTAATGTTTTTTTTTGTTTATTGATAGATAACCACAATGCCTATTTTATTCACTTGAAAAATTTTGTTTTTTTTTTCAAAGTTTTTAGCTTTTTTTATACATTAATTAATTTGTAACAGTTTTTCATTGTTCTTTTTTAAAGTCACACTAGCGATTTGATATTTCAGATTGACAAAAAATTGCTTCACGCACGCACTCTTTCTTTTTCTAAGACCATACCACTAAAACAACTTCGGAAAATAACAAAAATTACTATTCTGATGGCGCCCGAGTGAGTTGCCGTCAAGGAGCACTCCGTCCCTGCTGTAATGCATTTGTGGTTGTGGGATCTCACACCATTTTAAAAACTGCTTCACTTTTTTCCAACAAGGGCAGTTCCTCTATTTCTTCTTCTAAGATAATTGCGGAAAGGCACTGAAGCTAAATGCCAAAAACTAACTAAAACTAGCTTTCCAAACAATCAAAAAGGGGAGTCACCCATATTGCATAACTTAAATAAATCATCTTTCTCTTTTTTTTAATTCCTATTTCAGCGATATGTCAGTCTTTCTTAAGTGATGTGTGCTCCAGAACGCTCTTCCTCTCCGCAAGCAAAAGTGAACGAAACTAAACAAAAAGCAACAAACGGCAATTATAGACGCATCATATGATTTGCTTGTGTTCGCTTGTTTTCGTCCACCCACTTCACCGAAGGAAACACAATGTTCAAAAACAAAAAACTGCAGGGCGAATCATTCACACTGATAACATAAATGACAAAAAAAAACAATGCCAAATAACAACAAAAACTGCCGTCATCGAATGTTTCACACCGCTATTTTTATAGTTGCGGCTTAAAGGCTCTCCCAAACCAACGCGAAACTTTTGGCGTGCAGGAGAAACATTCGCCAGTCAAAATTTATTTACATGTTAATAAATGAGAGTGCCCACATCAACGGCGAATATTTCTCCGCCGCCACCTGGCCGAATGTTACGCGTTGGTTTGGGAGAGCCTTAAAGCTATGTTTCCACCGACGCGACGTTTAAGCTAAGATTACAATTCTTTTTAAGTGAACAAAATATTGATGATGAAACAAAAAAGTTTTTCGTGAAAGAAAAATTGGTATGGTGTAAAGGCTCTCCCAAGCCAACTGGAAATCAGAGGGAAGTAGTCGTTACGATTCAAAAAATGACGGGTCAAGCTGTCTTTACTTCGTCAGCGAATGTTTCGTCCGAGAGCTCTATCTAATTTGTTGTGTTCGTCGTCAGTTCACAGATTAACAGAGTTTGGTATTATGTAAAAAAAGTAACACAATCGAATGAAACCACCAGAAAATTTGTAGAATTTGGATTTGACAAAAACAATTATTGTTTTCTTGCGTGGCAAATGAATTATTACTTTTTAATTGAATAAATCCAACGTTTAAATAAGCATTTGATGTTAATATTCATATCATTTTAACTTCATTGTATACATAAAATTAAAAAGTTGGGCACCAGCAGGATTCGAACCTCCGACCCTTCGGGTCGATCCTAACTCATTGTACAATTTCATCTATTCATATATTTAATTGGTGGTTCTCAGTTTTGAATATCAAAGAAGACTTGTGAACAATTACGACTAAATTATTGCTTAAGGTATAAATGGTCTAAAAATTAAACAATAACTAAAATTCAAACAAAAAATCAATTCACTCCAATTACACCTCTTTGTAATAACCTTACTCTCTGTTCAGTTTAACAATAATAATTTTTTCAAAAACACAGCATAACATCCCAAAAACCTCACAATTGTAGCTTGGCGTAAAGTAAATATCTCAATTACATAATTAAATTGTCAATGAATGGAGTTTTTATATTGCAGCAATCAGGCGTATAAACCAAACAAAACAACAGTATGACTGCTACTAACAAACTCCCGCTGAATACGGAAGTCACGTGGACTTCTTTATTAGATCAGAAAATGCATTTCCGTATATATGTGCCTACATAAATTTGGAAAACAGTAATTTCTGTAATTTCTATGCATCAGATTTTACCAAATAGCACCTCGTACTAGGATGCGTTGTTCGAAAATAGAATCCTTAAATAGCAAACGCACCAGGGGTTGCTCCTGGTGGTGGTGAAAAGGTCTCTATATCAATGACAGATGTTGTACATCCTTTTTTCAAAACAACCATACAAAATGAAATAATGTGGTAGAGTAGGTTAGGTACTCCTACTACCTAACACGATCAAGCCAACGATAAGGGATCACTATGCGAGCAGCTCGAACGCGAATAGGAGGTATACTTTGTGTGGCATGTTGGAATGTCCTGACATGTTTTGAACAACGCACAACCAGAGATAAACACATTCGTTATTCACCCACGATCCTCTGCTGTGTGCTCTAGAAACTGCTGTTCTTTCGTCATCAAATGTGCCGGATCGGCCTCATGCTATTTCCGTGTTAATGGGGAATAATGGAAATGCCATATCTATCAAACAAGAACCAAGAGGTAGAGGAATTATGGAATTTATTGCGATAACAGATGGGCGGATGCATTTTGTTTTATTTAGGCACAATAAGGATGCGTGCCATACACCGCGACAAAGAGTGCTCCGAAAACGGGCAGGAGTCGTGCAGATAATATGCCACAGTTTTTATGCGGGTGTAGGAAATTTGTATGTGTATAAGGATCACCAGCACGCGCTGGAAAAGAATATATTAAACAATGGCATATTTTCAAAGAGCTCGTGGCATTTACTTCTGGGCTGAGTATGATTGATGTGATGGTTAATTAGAATTTGTTTGCAATACTGAATTTGCATATTTCGAACCGTGTATGCTGTAGTTGGTGTTGAAAAAAAAAACCAATATCAATTGTCAAAAAATGGGTTACAAAGACTATGATCTTGAAAAAAAACATTATTAGACCGATTAGGATCGAATTTTAGAATTTCGTGTTGTAATACTCTAGACTAGGAGTCATTATTTTCCCAGTTGCATTTTTCCTGCAGCGAGCGCATGTTTTTCGAAGCTTCAAATGCAAACATAGCTACAAACTACTCTAACATGCCCCAACAACATATCAAAATTGCAGAACTACATCGCGCCTTGCGATTCTATTGTCGAATTTGACTTAAGAGGAAATCTTCGCGTTTTCGCTTTCTTTTCGATTTTATAATGATTTTTGGTCTCGTTTCTTTAACTTTTCCAAAGACTACCGATTCTTGATTTTTTTTTGTATTAACACAAAAATACCTATACTCTGTTCAACAAAAATTGTAGGTACAGGGCTTATGGGCGACTTTTTTTCAAAACAGTGGCGCCAGTAGCGGATTTGGATTTGGCTGTGGGGGGGGGGGGCTTGGAGTTTGGAAATCTAGTTTGTACATATGAAGTTATATAACAGAAAACAAATTTTGACATTATCCCTTTCCTCCTTTAATAATAGCCGTATTTTTGTGCCTTTAAATCCGCTCCTATAAATATCTGGGCCTTAAAATATTTTCAATATAAAGAACAATAACAAGATTTTGGAATTGATATGTTTTAAACATGGGAATTATTTTTAAGCAGAGCTAGAAGCCAATATGCCATGTTTTTGCTGAGCCTTTCAGCAAAACATGGCAGTATAACTATTATAATTATATAATTAGCTGAAGGTTTGCTTTAAACTTCACATTTTTGATAAAATTTCAAAACTGTTTGTAATTGGGTAGTTCAGAAAAATTATATTTAAGTGGTCCTACTGGCAAAAGCTCATAGTGCTCTGACAGTGCCACTCCTCTGAGATCTTATTTTCCTGAACTTTAGCCAAACAACGAGTAGATAACCTACTTGTTTTGTTCAAACTGTCACTGGAAAGCACAGAAAATAACATTTTGCGGATCGAAAAATTAATACTTCAAGTCTTTTAGTCGGGCGTAAGAAACAGCTGCTCTAAAAAATAAGCTTCACGGTCCAATTCTGCAAGTGTGAATGAATTTTTGTGTACGCTGCATACGTATACTTTTTATTCCTGCTCAATAAATGTGTCGATAAATTTGCACGTCACTCTAGTAGTACAGGCAATGGGGAAACATCTGAAAAAAGTTTTGACGTCTAAAAAGTTTGAATGCAGTTTTGAAGAGGGGTTACTTTTTAGCATAAATCTTGATTTGCGGGATTTTTGGTCTTGGCGTCCGCCATCTTGGAAAAACAACTTCTTTTGATAATTTGCGTTTTTCTCACTTCCTGTGCTTTTTTATGAAAAAAAAATTATTAAAAATCAACGACAACACTCAAAATATCATGTTCTAGCTTTTTTGAAAGCCAAAAACCTATTCTTAAATTAAATTTTTAAATCAAGTTGTTTAAGCAAACAGTTTTTGAGAAAATAATTTTTAAAACCACAATTAAAAAAAAAAACCTTATTTTTTTTCTTCTTTCCAAGATGGCGGACGCCCCACAAGACCAAAAATCCCGCAAATCGAGATTTAATCTAAGAAGTAACCCCGCTTCAAAACTGCATTCAAACTTTTCAGACGTCAAAACTTTTTTTAGATTGCCCTTATTTGACTCCCCGTTGCCTGTACTATAGAGTCTATAGGGATGGTAAATATTCATGTCCACCTGCAAGATTTTTCTGAGTTCACAGAGTTTTTCACGTTTTTTGAATTAGGCTCCTTGACTCCAGAATTGCTTAGTCCAAAAATATTTTGTATGTACAATTGCCTTGGGCCTTTGAAATTTTGAAAACTAAGCCCCAAAATTATCTAACCCCAGCCAAAGCCGTAAGAAACAATTTCTGTTGTATTAAACATTTACACTAAGCTTTATACCCCGTTGCTCTCCAATTGTTTTAGCCTCAATTGCGTACTTTTCGTCAACTTAGCGTTTAGTTTTAAGCGTAAGAAGTTGTTGAATTTGACATGTTAATGTTAAGCCCAGACCACGTTTTTTTTTTAAATTATATCTTCAAGCTTTAGTCCCAACTTCGGACTGACAGTCCCTAGACTTAAGTCCTCTGGAATAAGGTTAGTTTTTAGGGAGTTATTTGTTTAAACCTGACTATGTTTTTTGTCCAATATTCTCAGACCATTTAACCACAAGCTGTTTTTTTCAGTCCATTATTCATAGCCCCCACTTGCTCTTTGTCGAATTCGCTTCAGGCTTAAGCTCAGGGCTTAGGGCTTAGAAAAAAATTACAACATGTACCTAAATTGTTCAGCCCCAACCACTTTATTTTGTCCATCAAATATCACACGTTAACAATATTTTAGACGAATATAAGACTCTACACGTTGAAAAACTTTGCTTTCTTTATTTCAAATTATTTTAGAAATCGGCTGTGGGGGAGGCTTTAGCCTCTATAGCCACCTCCTGGATCCGCCACTGAGTGGCGCCTGTGTATACTCTAACGACACTGAATTGAGAAAACTGACAACAAAAAAGATTCTAACCCACTGAACAAAGTACAGGAATTGTTGTTGTAATGCCCTGCAAAATATCGTACACTCCACCATGACCGTCCTCATTGCATGCCCAAAGCACAGTACACATATCTAAGGTATTATCAGGCGCAGCTTTCCAAATTTCAAGATGGCTGCCGTTTGTGTAAGTACATAGTAAACAAAAACAAATTTTTTGTGATTGTTTGAAATTCGATTTTTTTACTATTGATTTTGACAACATGCGCAGAACTGAACAAAAATGAACATGCTAATGATATTACCTGTAATATATGTATCTTGTGCCCAAAGCACACTGATGACTGATCATAATAATCGTTTCTACTCTGTCTGTGTGAGCTAAAAAAAATATATATTCCAACAGAGTTACCTTACCCATTTAAAGCAATACAAAAGAGCTTTTTCAGTGGTTTTTATAAAATAGCCTTCTGTGTTCAAGCTTCTGAGAACATAATTAATTAAGGTGAGATATAATGCAAAGTACGGAAACCCTATGAGAGCTTTTACTTGAAATAGGTATATGCAAGCCAATGCGACCAGACAGAGATACAAAAGTCCTATCTTCCCTGTACTGACAATTTTTGTTCAACAGAGTATATCAGTTTTAACGTGCGGATAACGGTTTTCCTGCAATTTATTATCTAATACTACGTTTCCACCAGACACTAAACCGAGATTTAGCAAGATTATCACAAATCTCCTTGAAATCTACAAGATTTACCATACAAATTTTAATCTCCTCAAATGAAGATTTCAAATAAAACTCATTCAAATCTACTTGGAAACATTAGTTTGTCAAATCAAACAAACTTTTTTTTCGAAGAATAATTGTGGAACCGACCTATTTTCGTTTATTGACAGATGGAAATGTAAACAAAAACTATCTATCTTACTTCCACTTCATATCAAAAAAATGAAACATCATTTGAATGTTTTGCCATAATCCTCTTTTTGTGCAGTGGAAACACCAAACAAATCTCATTACCTAAATCTCGGTTTAGTGGTTGGTGGAAACGTAGTATAACCCATTTTATTGCATTTTGATGCCATTTTGTATACTTTCGTATCATGTTTTTTTTTTTTACAAAAACACGTTAATGAGTATCATCTTTTCTTTTCATTATGAAAGCCCATTTTATCTTAAAAAATACCTATTTTTTTTTTTTGCAAAAAAATATATTTAAAATTATGTACTAACAAAATATAATAAAAAAAATTCAAGAAATTTGGAATCTTTGAACAAAAATGAATAAAAAATGATTCTAACGGTTCACTATTTTTTTTTGTCAACAACTGTTGGCTCTTTCTAACAGCCAATAGCACGTAGTTTTTTATTCGAATATTCCAATTTTCTTGATTTTTTTAAAATTTTATTTTATTAATAACTTTAAATATAGTGTTTTGCTAAAAAAAGATAAGGTTGCTATTTTTAAGATAACAAAATTTTTGATGTCTATTATCTTAGCTGTATGTTCATTTTCAGGGGTAATTTCGAGAAAAATGGAGACTTCCTTTTTCCGTAAGACTGAGTAATTTTCGACCGATTGGGAGTGCCATTTACCCTGCCGGAACGTTAATAGAACCCGACAAATTTAAAAGGAATGGGGACAAAAATTATTAAAAAATAAAGGTAAGAACTAAAACGCCCTTTTCTTTTTTTGTGTAAGGTCAGAAGTCCCTCCTATCATTTCCTTTTTAAATAAAGTTCTTTTAATGAACAGTTTTTGAAATATTAATTTCCAGACTCAAAATTTTGAAAAAAATAAATAAAAATAAATGTTCAAAATACTTTTTTTTTTCAAAATTTCTTTTAATTCTAATTCACGTGATTCAAGGATGTTTACTGTTCAAGATATTAAAAACTTTCTCATAAAACTAAGAAGAATGCGGATAAGTAATCATTTTAACAACCTTGATTATCATCAACTTCGTTTTTTTTCTAAGAAGTTGGTTTCTTTATTTTGTAATATCTTGAAAAGTAAAAGTCTTAGAACCATCCGGTTTTCAGTATTTGACTATTATTTGATAAGAGATAAGAGCATTGAATTTTCAAAGGAAAAATTGTACCTAATTAAGTGAAATAGTTGAAAAAAGGTATTATGAACATTTGTTTTTATTTTCAAAATTTTGGGTTTGAAAATTAATATTTCAAAAACTATTCACTAAAAGAACTTTATTTAAAAAGAAAATGATTGAAGGGACTTCTGACTTTACATACAAAAATAAAAAGTTGTTTTAGTTCTTACCGTTGTTTTTTAAATAAAGTTTTTACCCATTCCTTTTAAATTTGTCGGGTTCTATAAAAGGGCTGGCAGGGTAAATGCCACCTCCAATCGGTCTTGGACAAAGGGATCTGTAATCAGGGGCTCAATACCTAGTGATGGATACAAACATTTTTTGGTCCATACAATCATCCTCAAAGTTGATTTTTTTAGGTTTTCAAATTGCTATAACGGATCTTAGGCCGCCTACAGGGACTGCAAAAATTTTAATTTCTTTCATAAGCATTATCACACTTTTCGACTCATGTAGGTACTTTTTTTTGTTCACTTTCACGCCCCTTAATTTGCTGTGGGCTATTTAGAGCAAGAGTGCTCTATGCAATTATATTGATTTTACAATAAAATTTCAATTATGTTTTTTACATGAATCAATTCAATTAGTTTCTTTTAAATAAAATTATAACATTTATTGGCGGTGAAAAAAAAATGATTGAACTTTTTATGTAAAGCAGGACGATTAAGTATTTTTTTTTTTTTATATTTAGCGCGTGCAAAAGGGGTTATGACTACCCTTAAGATGATACACACAGCACGAGCGATTAGGTAGATTGGAGGGGATTTAAAAGGAGATACCGATGCACATTGGTTTTGAACGTCTGTAGATCACAATGGGAGGGGAAAATTGAGCTGGGTAGAGCATTCCACATTCGAGTAGTGCAACTAAAGAAAGAATCTCTGTACATAACAGTACGTCCGAAATTGGGCTCAAGGGTAAACTAATGGGCATTCCTAGAAGCGCGAGTATTACGGTTGAATTGTTTAAGGGGAGAAATACAACTGCCTATTTCACTAGAGCATTGTTTATGGAAATAACGGTAAAATAACGAAAGACATGAAACATTTCGACGATGCTCAAGAGATGAGAATGTTTCCGTTATAGTTCTTTCACCTATTATTTTAAGAGCTCTCTTTTCAATTCTATCCAATAAACTCAAGTGGGGTATTGTATATTGTGTAGGTACATTTAAAACAATAAACACAGGAAAATCATTGAACAGGTTACACTCAGGAAAATCTGTTGGGCATCTCCTCTAGGGATGTAAGCTTCATTCCTCACCCTTGCAGGTTGAACAAATTTTTACTTCAATAGGTGGCTCCGCCGAATCCATGTGGTTCGGCTGACAGTTGTGGTTATTCATGAAGTCATTGTTTTGCCAGGGATGGGGGGGGCTTCATGATACAGTTATCAACTATAGTAAAGGCTGAAGTGGTTCCTAGGCAGGAATTTCAATCCACATGGAGGTCCACTTTAACGGGTAACGAAATACCGTTGATTTAAGTTCTGGCGATGCAGCAACAGAACTTTACAGTTGCTATGTAGAAACTAGGTTCTACCTCGTGGCACATTTTAACGGCAAATGGAAAAACTTTGTCTAAGTTCTGGCAATGATGCTCGAGAACTTAACTGTTTAGCCCAGTTGCTATCTACAAAAAAATTACCTGAAAGGGAAAAAAATAGTACTGCACACTTTTATTTCAGAACTTGTTAGAGGGGTTATTAGGCATCTTTGTGTTTTTTTGTCAGGAAAATTGCTCTCCTCGGAAAGCCGTCATCTTGGATTTACTCACACTAGTTTCTTATAACAAACAAAAATGTAAACATAAGAAATTTATTGAAAAACAATGGAAGCACTTACAATATCGTGCTATATTTTTTTTTTAAAGCCAGATATGCATTCTATCGCTGCAACGTCATCCGCAGCGCCCTTGAAGTGGTGATATTATCCGTCCGCAGTCTTTCCGATTTTTGGTTCTTTCACTGGCCTGATTTGTGTTTTGTTTGCAGGCGAGGTTAAGTTTCGGGGGCAAGACCCCCCCACAATCCGGCGAGTTCAAGCTGAGCAACCGCAAGCAGGCCGCGTCCCCCGGAACTTAGCATTCCGTTCCCTGCTCGAACTCTTCCTTTTTTTTATTTTCCTTCCTATTCCTCTTTCTTACCCTACCTCCACACTAATTCCTTTTCCTTCCCCTCCTCTTGCCTCACAACAAATGACTATGGAGATCTGTGGTGATATACAGTTTGGCAATACGCGTTTGGGACCTGAGTAGAGTAGAGAGTAAACAATATACTCCGATAGAAAAGCACATGAAAATTCTCGTAATTTTAAAGATCCCAAGTTTAAAGACTAAATACACAAAAAACGTAAGAAATACCTAAGTAGTTTTCGTTATTTTCAATTTTCTAAGGAATAAAAGCACTAAAGTCCACCCAGTTTTCATTAATCAGCTACATATTATTAAGAGCATTGAATTTTAAAATTAAATATATTACTTAATTACGTAAAATTTACAAAATTTTGAGTTTAAAAATTTATTTTTGAAAAACTATTAACTAAAACCAATTTTTTTAAATACCAAATAAAAGATATTGCATGAGATTTTAAGTGTTGCCATTGTTTTTCAATATTTTTTTTTTTATATTCAAAGTTTTTTTTTGCTAATAACAAAAACTAGTACTCTAGTAAATCCAAGATGCCGGTTTTAGCAGGCGAGCAATTTTCCCGACAAAACATTCAAGGATACCTAATGCCTCCTCTAACGAGTTCTGAAAGGAAAGTGTGTGTGTATTTTGAAATAATTATCGTTTACTGTTTTATTACTAAAAAAAAACATACTTTGTCGTGGTAAATGTATTAAAAGTTCCACAAAATATTGTTTCTCATATTCTGCTTCTTTTAAATAAATAAAATTATAAAATTATTTATATTTTCAATTTCATCCATTTTTGGAAAAATTAACTGCACGGCTGGATCGCTAAACTTTCTCTCGTAGCAAACCACTTTAACGTAGCTAGAATTTGATTATTATGTAATTGTATGTACACTTATTATTAAAATAGCTAAAAATACCATTTTGAATAGCTAGAGCTCAAAAGAGTTATGCTATCCGATTTATTTGATAAATGTTTATTACTGAAAAAAAAATCGTTAAAACGGCTTACTTAAAAAATTATTTTCTTATATAAAATTTTGTGAACATTTTTGAAAATTATATTTGGCACGCCAATTCATGGTATTTAATAATACTTTTTCAAGATACTGAATTTTCAAAAATAAATATATTAGAAAATTTGTATATGTAAGATTGTTAGAAATGTGTAAGGGTTTCTTGTATACAAAAATTGTTCAAAATCAGTGGAGCCCTTTACGAGATTTCGTTAATTTATTGATAAAAATCCACATCTCAAGTTTAAAATATCATTCCTTTCGCTGCATCAACATCTGTATCGTATATACTTACAAAAAAATCTCACACTAGGTCGCGTTACAAAGCCCGATTAAGATATCATTAATCTTCAAGTTGTATGCAACGAATAAAAAAATGCTGACGCTGTAACAATAGAATTCCAAGTGCATTTGCATGTTGATGCTGAAATATTTATCATCACCAGATGAGTAATGTGTGTGAGATGTCACACATTCGAAATCATTCAAATTTTTAAATAATATTTCCGGGCATACAAAATACAAAATCACAAGATAAAATAAAGGATAGACACATTCATGTTTAGAAGAAAAAGGATACTGATTGTAGGAAAATCATTAATAACTCACGCAATATTTACAAAACAAAACGCGTCCCGGTTTCTTTGACTAACTATATGCATGTGAACAACAGTCATCGCGAAGCATAATTTAAACATCCTCTCGAATAGAGACACATCAGACATCAGCAGCAAAGGAAGACAATAGAAATAAAGAACTCTATGTGAATATGTGTCCCATTTGTAGAAGGCAAATCCTTTGCATGAATGCATCCGAATGCATCATGCTGGCTCACGCATTAACATAAGTGGGACAATTACAAATATTACAACTCTATTCTTTGACTTTCGAAGGACAATGCAGGAACAAATTTTCATTTTTCGGACATTAATCATTTGCAGCACTCAAAAGTCAAGAATAAGAAAACATTACAAAAGAGGACTCTTACGTGCACGCAAGACGCAACCCCTTCATTTGCCGAAATAAATTAATATGTTTAGCACCTCTGCAACATCCAGGTATTGTTACTGATTGCTCCTTTTACACTTCTTCGAAGAAAGATTCTTAAAAAAGATTTAAATTCGGGTTTACATGTTTTAAATGGAGAAAGTCCTAGACTCATTGACGACGACCAACGACGACACCCTTTAAGATTCATTCTTCGTTCCAAGAAGTTTGATATAAATCACAGAAATGTTTTCAAAAGGGAAGATGAAAGTTATTCGAGAGTAGGATTACAAGATGTCCTTTCTCAAGAGGGTAAACATAACGTTTACCCTTTTTTTTTTTTTGGTTAAGTTGAACCAACAAACAGGACTGACCGCAATTTGAGAAGACTGCAACAGTAGCCTTCTTAAGGATGACCATGACCAGCTGCTGCCACTGCAGCATACATATAGGTTTGTTTAAGGTCATAAAGAGTTTTTCGAGTGAAAGTTATTACTCAAAACAGTGCCTCATTGTTTTATACCGTATAAATGATTCAATTACAGGAAACAAAAGAACCAAACAAAATGTCAGAGGAGAATATCTAAAACTGGTAAAATAAAATTTGCATAAATGAGTAATTGGAAACTTTTGTGTTTTTTTTTTTTTTTTAATTTTCTAAAGGATGTTGGTAGATTTTTTTTGTTAGATAAGGACATTCGATATTTTAAAAACTCACTGGATCGAAGAATTTCTTTCTTTATGTTTGTGTGGCAGTTACGAGTATCTATGAGAATATTTATCATAAAACTAATGCGATAAACGCTGTGATGTAAGAATATTTATATGAGAAGCCATAATGTTGTAAGGTCCAGTATTCTAGTGCGAGATCATCCGAGTTTCAGGGTTCAGCTCGAGTCAACTCTTAAAACAGGTTTTTTAGTCAATTTTATTCTCGATTTAATTCGAAGTTAAGCATATTTTGGGCATACCTGGTATTTTCATGCATTCCTGTAAATATGCTAAAATAGCAACTAAAACAAAATCAAAATAATATAAGTAATCAAAGTTCTAAAAATAAGTTTTCTAAATACTTAATTACAACAACTACTCAAACTTCTTTCATAACATCAACGAATTATTGAGTAAAAGTAACAAAAATAAGTATTTAAACTCCTTAACACCAAAAATGACACTCGTCAACTATTCAAAAATAACACAGGGGAACACATCTCCTCAAGTGCTTACCAAATTATACTTTTCAGAAGATTTTTTGTGTTCTGAATTCTAAGACGAACTCAGAATTGCTAGAATGAATAAGTTTTTCGGGATATCCTAGTCTAAAAATGTCAAAAAGTTCGTTTTGGTTATTTTTGAGGTTAATTTACAAACACCAATAGCATTTTTCCCACCAGAATTGGGATATCTCCAATACTTTGTTTATCCTTCGAAAAATCATTAATTAGTTTTAGTCTCCGCCTCCCCATATTTTACTCCCGAATAAGCAATATAATGAAAAAAACATCAATTTTATCATTCATCTTAACTTCCGATTTCTCAAAAAGGAATGTACATTTTGGAGAGATTCAAATTGAATTTTTGAAGAGAAGATTAGTAGTTTCAGATCATTGATTGGTGGTGAAAATAATCCTCAAAAATATCGATAGAAACTCGTTTTTGTTGGCACTTTAATAATAGGATATTTCAAAAACGTGAGCCAATTCAGCAAATCTGACATCGCGTCGTACTCGAATTTGTTTGACGAAAAAAACTTTCTGATTCTGCAATAAATTTTCTAGATACAAATTTATTGGCGGTGTGATAAAAGCTTAAAGCACGTATTTTGGCAATTTATGACTATAGGATATTCCGTAAACCTTAGCCATCTGATTTGAATTCATGGCATTCAAAGTATTCGGAAAAGTATAATCTTGTTTCTGCCGTAGGCATTTGGTTACATTTTGTTCCCTTGTGTAATAAGTACACGACTGGGTCGCACCAACTTTCTCCTGTGGTGAAAACAAACTGGTAAACTGTAACGGAAACAAGTGTGCAAAAGCATGCCTTATCCTTGAAGACTACCTAAAAGGCAAGGGTCATGCACATACACGACTTGGTATGGGTTGATAAAGCCTAAATATAACGTACTCATGATTAAAAAACCACAAGCACCACAAAACAGAAGCCTGATTCGGCTACCAAGGTGGATGGTTGTCAGTGCTATTGTAGCGTGGGCATGCTAGCGTCCCTGTACTAAGCTCGTCGGTATGGGGGGATCTTGCTACAACAGCTCAGACGTTGTTACGTATTCCATGCCATAGTTAAGATTTTGTTTACTAGTTGACTTTTATGTGTGAGGCCCTAATGTTTCATCCGTTTCCTTATCCTTGACATCCAATAGTGGGGAGAGCTAAGTTGAAATTGCTCTCTTAGAGTCTACACACCCACTAATTCCCATCATAGATTATTAATCGAATCATTCTGAATAACGCTAACTTAATAATTGAACTTTCAAAATCATTGGTGTCGTATGCAAATAATTCTCTGACAATCTATGGGTGAATTAAACCTTGCTACACAATGCTCTAACTTTGTTTGTCTACCCCTATAGCACATGGAAGTATCTACTTACTTTATAATAAAATTATATTTAATAATTCCATAGTTTTCAGTACTATCCTTTTGTTTGTATTTCTTCTTCACCAGTCTTTGGTCACCTTGTGAAAGTCATCTCCCTTATTAAAAAACTCAATCAATCTTAAAATTCATCTAGATCGTAAACAAAATAATAAAAAAAAATAAAAAAAAAACAAAACGTCTTCCCATAAAAATAACAATCTGGTAACACTCTTAGTACATAATAGGCAAAATCATTAGTTCATGGAACCAATAAAAAACGAAATGTAAATTTAAAACATAAGTTTTTTAGATTTATTAAATGACTTCAGAATTATGCTGCCGTCCTAAGTAAAAAGGCACATCTCCATTTTTGTAGTTTTGAGATAAATGCGTTTTAATGTTTTTGGTTTCTTTGAAAACCATACGAAAATGGATTTATGCCCATTTTCAATCATGATTTTGAGCCATTTGCAGTTGGAAATATGATTATTTTTGTTCACACAAAAATAAGACACTGTTTAAGGATTCCAAATATACCTCAAACTCGATTTTTGATTTTTGGCGCGCTTAGGCCCTTTTTACTTAGGACGGCAGTATGATACTAAATGCTAAATACTGAATACAAAAAAATAATGAAAAGAAATTCCTGTATTGAAATTCATTTAAAGGAAACAAACAAATTTATGAGTAAATAATGAAATTAAAATTAAACTGATTCATCTCTACTGTCAAATTAACTTGAATGTGTAAGGAGAAAAGAATATAATTACTAGCCTTATGAATAAAACAAATTAGCAATAACCAAGCTTCATCTATAACAAAAAAAAAAAAAATCCGCTCTCTTTTCAGCATAGAGTGTTAGAGCTTTTATATAAAAAAATTATCGTTATGTCTGCAATTCTAGGTAGGTAGTGTATCAAGTTAACGATCTTTTTGTTTGCTATTTAATTTAGTGCATGTTTTTGTTTTTTTAATTAATTGTTTTTTTTGTTTTGTATTATCAATTTATTGTTTTATGTTTTACTAAAATATTTCTCGACTTATTTGTAGAAAAGTTCTATTCTAAATAGTTTTTTAAAATTCATATAATATTAGACGAATATAAATTCCGTAATTATGATTGTGGCCTTTTATAAATTATAATAATTTCTTGTTTTGTAGGCTATAGGTCAATCGAAATAAAAAATCAAAATTTGTTTCAATTGACTAATAGCCTACAAAACAAGAAATTATTAGACGAATATATTTATACACTGAATGAATTCGGACGCGCACAATCACTGAACCCCCTTTTTTTATTGCAAGGTTTTTATCTTATTTCAATAGTACTTTTTTTTCTGTTTTAATTTAAATCACTAGGTTTTGGGTATTTTTGTTGTTGTTGGAAGTAGATATATTTTTTTTTTGTGTAGATCAAGCTTGTTATTATTTTACATTAAGATTTAAGGTAAATTGAATTAAAATTATTTTAATAAAAAACTAAGACTAACAAACTTATAATTTTAACCAATAACTATAGAAAGATTTGAAATTTTAATATCGAAAAATAACTATTTTTATTAATTGAATTTTTTTTTTCTTTTTGTATTACAAGAACTAGGTACATATGTATAGGAGTAATTTTAGGTAGGTTTTAGCTAGGTAGGTTCTTCTTTTGTTTTTTTTTCTTGTTCTTTTTTGGGGATTTAAAATGATTCACTGGATTCTGGATCTTTTTGGGTCAATCGGGCAGCTGAGTGATTTGAGAGTAGGTCAAGGCAGTGATGGCGATTTCTGACTGGAAATTTTGGTGAATCACGTTACAAGCAAGTGGGATCACGTTTTCTGGCTAGTGGGATCACGTGTTCTGTCTAGTGGGATCACGTGTTTGGACGACTTAGATGCACAGGTGCGATCACTTTTGTTGGAGAATTTGATCACGAGGCGATTATGAGGTATGACGGAACTAGGCAGAATCACTATTTTAGATGTGGTGTGATCTCGTAGATGGATGGTTTAGATCAGAATAGCCCACGCTTGATCACTTTTGTTGGCGTAGTGTGATCTCGTGGCGGAACGCGTGGCTTACGAACTCGTGGCGGTTGGGTTAGGCCAGAATAGACCTCAAGCGTGGTCACTTTGATAAGAATTTCGCTCAAGATTTTTGGTTCGACAATTTAAGGATGATAGTTTTTTAATAATTAATAGCGTTTCTCGAGGGGCGTTACACGGTCTTAAAATTAAGAATCAATCTTAAACTATGGTTGTATAGTGGCGCTTTTCACATTCTCTTTAATGCCCATTTAGCCATTTCTTTTCCACTATCATCTTTTATGGTCTTAAAGATTTTTCGTTGAGATTTTAGGGTTCGGAAATTTAAGTTTGGATTGAGTTCGCAGGTAAAAAAAAATTTTGTTTGGGAGTATAGGCTGATTTCCTACAAAACATTCAAAAAACCTCGCACATTTTCCAGTTATTGATAATTTAAGCTATCAAGGACTTGTTCTCGAGTGTACGACACGCTCCATGCTTTTAAAGCAACTAAAATCTATTTGGGCCCAAAACTATCTCTGTAGTTTCCAAAATACAGCTTTTCAAAATGTTAATAAAACAATATTATGTGTACCATAAACGTTAACAAGTAGCATACAAAAAAGCTGTATAGTAACAAATTGATACAAATAATTAAGAAACAATATTCACGGATTAAATTTATCAATAACTCGAAAACTTAGGCACAAATAACTCACCAAAAAATCAGAGCTACCTAATTTCACACAAGCTCTCCTTTCTGTCAAACGACATAAACTCATTTTTTTTTTAAATTTTAAATTACCTTTTTTTAATTTAACTTTATTGGGGCATATTCATAGTCGCAGATAGACTCAGGTTTAACTAAACTACAGTTTAAAACAATTTTGGCTCAATGAATACAGACCGATTTTAATTATAATTTGATGGCTTAATATTTTTATAAGATAATTAAATTGGTATACTATACAAATAGCTTCAAATATTTTGAAATGATAATCCGACTATGAATACGCCCCAATGAGTATAAATATCGTTTTTAATATTTAATGCCTCTAAATATCAATTTAAGAGACTGAATAACCACTGAGCTAATTTTAGGCGTTTCGATATTCTCTGATGGAATTTTGAGACTCAATCATTAAAAACAAAAACTATTTTTGTCATAGGCTATTCAACGAACGTAAGGGTCATATTCATAAGATTCCACTTATTAATTTGCCAAACACACAAACAACAAACTGAATGTAGGTATTAGGAAAGCAATCATTTTAATTTTGAAAAAACATTAAAAATACCAAAATTTAATTTCGACTTCATGGACTGCCTACAAAAGTCGTTTAAAAACGACATCCCAATAAGGCCCAAGTAAACTGGTTCTGGTTCACAATAATGTGGTTATAAAATTTATTTATAAATAAAATAACAAAGAAAACGTTTGAAAAATAAATAAAACCAATTAGTTTTTACCAATTTTGAAATAGGAAAAAATGCATTCTTTTATATGTTTGTAAATCATAGCTACTGATGAATACAACAAAACTTAATTGAAATATTAAAGTTTGCAATTCAGCTCCTTTGTTTTTAGGTAGGTAAGTACTATATAAACATTATGCTGGTCTATAAAAAGAAACAAATAAATATAGAAGGGAATTCATACATTTTGTTGACATCCTTAAGACGGTGTTCACATTGGAATTTACAAAAGAGAACGTCAAAAAAATCCACAATTTTTTAAATTTTTTAAAAAATTACTACTTTTCTCCCTTTCTAACTATGAAGTGGGAGTGAGATAAATTTCAGAGAAGTCAAAAATAGTCGGAAGAAGTCAGTCCAATGTGAACACCGTCTAAAAATAGTTTCAATGCGCTGCTGGTGCCAGATTTGTGTGGCACTTTTGTTAAAAGTGACTTTGCGCTAAGTCATGGTTTACAGCTACTTCAAATTTCCTAATCGAACAGTAAGAAAAATTATTATAAGAAAATCCATATAACAAAAAACAAAAGAAAAAACAATGAAATCATCCTCTAAAACAAATCAAAAATTTAGCTTCGATAAACCAGGCCATAGGTTGCAACATTTCGCTACACAAATTTAACACTATAACTACCTCCTTATTGTTTCCGGATTCACGATTCTTAATTCATAACGCGTGTTTTTGACTATAGATTTATTATATTATTTTAAACAAAAGATATAAGGTTTACTTTGAGTTTCTGTGATTTTTTGTGATTTTTATTTCTGTCAAGTTCAAATAAAAAAAATTAAATTGACAGAATTTGGGACCATATTGCTCAGAAAACCAGAGAAATTCAGAGTATAAGGAACAGACATAAATTCTTAATTGGTCTCCTTTTTTGAAATTCTTAAAACAGTTGTGGGCTTCTGATACACTTCTTTTCTGAAATTAAACAATATTGACCCACATTTGTATGGACTTTTGACCTTTCACAAAGCGGAAGTCTAATATTGACTTTCAACCTGATGTGGACTCTTAACCATGCATGAAACTTACAGTTTAATTATGCATAATTAACACACACTGAATTAACGCTTCGTCAATTTGAAGAAGTTCATCATAAAACCTAGCTATTCCTTGACATATTGTTAACATAGATCCTGAAATTTTTAAATAAAGTTCTTAGACATGTTTTTTTTTTTAATAACAAGTAAGACTTTTTAAAAGTATAGACATACTTTCTGCATTTAAAAATAAAATTAAATTTATCAGTCGATTTTGTTACACATTACAGAAAGTGGGTTAAAAAAAAACTTTTTCTTACATCTAATATCACCTTAAGAAATTTTTCAAGAATTAAAATTATATTAATCTCTATATCAACTGTAAATAATAAAAAAAAAAATTAAATTGTACATGCAAGAGGCATAAGCCTCAATCTTGTGTTCACCACAGATTCTGTTTGCACCTATAGCACGAAGACTTTGACATTTGCCTCTCTTTTGGCTAAAACTGATGTGCAGCGAGTCTGCACGCATCTCTGCATGCAGAGCTGCACACGAAACACATGTGCATAGTTTCTGACATTCATGATGCATAGTTATGTCAAACAAATACATGAAAGCACAGCGTTGCCGATGTCACACAATAGTGTTGGAGTGAGATTTTCTTCGTTGGACGATGGTAGGGTGGCAACGCCGGCTTCATGGATTCTTAAACAAAAATCACCAACACAAACAAATTTTTTGAAAGAATTGCAGGTGATGTCAATATGAGTAATGCCAAATAGCAATTATTTAGAAATGTTCGTTTTTCAGTTGTGGCTGAAATGAAACTAGGCAGCAAATTTAGAAATAGAGACATCGTGCAGCGCTGCGCTGCATGCAGACTTTGAGTGAATCGGCTCCCATAAGAACCTGTGTAATTTAATTTCGCTGCATGGAAAAAGCTGCACATCTGTTTTAGGCATTTGATTATGGGCAAATGTTCATTTTTTTTCCCTGCTGGCAGTCCTAAGTGTTTGTCTCGATATTTTCTTTGAATACCAGCAAAAACTTTTTCAATTTCTCTCCTAGTTGTAGTGTATTCGTGGCGTAAACTGCTCAACAAGGTCACCATCATGTATTTTTTGTTTCATAATTTCTCGTTGGTTTAACGTTTTCTGCCATATACATATATTTTGCGTGTTTATTATGGTAACTGTTAATAAATACCATAAAACTGACACATAGGCCATCGGTTCGTTTATCAAAAATCATACAAAAGTATTATAGTCCAGTCAAAAATACATTTTCAATTTTTCGATTAACTCAAAAATACGGGTTTAATTCATGAAAAACAAATTCAAATAGTGGTCGAAAACTTGGAGTTAAGCTTTCTGTATGATACTCTAACGAACTCAAAACAAAAATTGCTTTCCCATATGTTTTTTAAAAAAATACCTAAAATGACCGGACTATTATCTAGTGATGAGAAAATAAAATAAAATTTTGTACTCAAAAATGTTGTGTCAACATGTTTAAGAAAAACATTTAGTTAAGTAAATAATGGAGACGCAAAATGAAAAAAATATTATTTCATTTGAGGTACCTTCAAAGTTAATAACGACTTAATGTAAGAAAATTGCATACCTATCTTATACTAATAATTACAGCTGACGTTTTGAAAATACGATTTTCTTTAAAGGTTTTTTATTAGTTGTGTGGTAGGCACCGTTATCAAACTTTTTTTTTTGTTCAAATACATACTAGATTTAATGAAATACTGAGCGACCCATTTTCGAAAAATGTATGTATGCATTGGATGTTATGGTAGTAATCATTTGCATCTCCCCCTCTAAAAAACACCCTTTCCCCACAGATATTTTTGGTTATCCTTTTGATTCTTGGTAAAAGTGCCAAATGAAACATTTATTCCAGAATTTCATTTTATATCTACTCATTTTAATATGGTTTTGGGTAATATTTTGCTTATTTTAATTTAAAAAAAAAGTAATCGTTTTATAAAAAGGACTTTAACATTCTAAAGGACACTTGAATCTTTTCTGCTCTTTAGATTCAGGGTTAAAAAGTAGTCTAAGATGATGTGTCATATGCTTACATTGTACTAAAACAAATATTTCAGCTTGATAAACTTCAAAATCCACCCCCTCTCCCCCTTTTCAAATGCGTCTGTACAAAAAAACAATGTCGTGATTTTGAGTACTTTGGATTGTTGAGGAGACAATTCTTTGTCGATATAGATACAGAAGTTATCACGGAAACTTTTAAGAGAGGATAAAAAACAAGATTTTCCTTAAATTCTAAATAATTTTATATGGCATGTTATCCGCTCTTTGGGTTTACAAAACACATGAAAATCACTACCAAGTGGAAGCCCAAAAACGTAATGTCTGTGTATTGTTTGAGAAAATTGACCAAACCGTTTAAGCTGTAGAGGAACATACAGAATTTCGAGCAACGTCAAATATTTTAGTTGAAGTAAAATTTTCTTGAATGGCATATTTTTCTTTTCAAATTTTAAAATATTAAAAGAAAGAACATGCAATAGATAGCGAAAAACTCATTTTCACACTTGGCATGCATCTTTAATAATAAAGATATATTGCATCTCTTTGTCAAACATGTATAATACTCACAACCCTTACTTCTAACATAAAGGTGAGAACTTTTTGCCAAACTCCCAACCCAACCCTTCCTCTGCGTTTGCATTGCAAAAGATTTGCATTTTCTCTTGTTAACCATTGTGCGTACAATAAACGATATAATCCCTATTCGTCAAGCGCCAGGATTTTCCATCATGACACCTTTTATTGCCCATACCTAATCCTGTTATGCAATCCCAGAATGTCCTTACTTAGGAATAGATATGTACATCAGGAGTCACTTAGCAATATTCTCTCACCAGTGTATCCATCCATCTATTTAAGGAATTTGATAAATCCAATTGTATCGCTTTAATAGACTTACCAGTCGCTTCTCTTCCTTTTGGGTCGTTCGTCCTTTTTGCATAATAGATGAATGTAAAATAAAGTCCTTTTTATCGAACATCAATTTTATTGCGCTTAAATTGGATTTTCTGCAGTGTATCGAATTTTCGTATAAGTATATAGTATCCTGCCAATGTAATTAATTTCCTTGTTTTTATGACTAACGGAAAACTGGGTAGTTTTTTTTTTATTGCCAAACTTTTTATGATCCAAAAAAAAAAAGAAATTCATCATTTAACGTGAGGATTCAGGATTAGTTTATTTTTTTTTTAATAAGAATATCGAGTTACCTTGGATGATGAGTTGGCATCAGACATATTTTCCTCTTTTTCTATTTAATATCGTCTTTAATGTTTAAACACCAGATGTTTCCTCTCGACGCCAATCATAAACGTTGTTCCAACCAAGCAATGCAATTCGTTTGATCATCTAGTTTTTCCGAGGAAGCGGAAACCCCCTCGTGTATAACTCCTTGTTCTTAATCCTTTCGACTAAGGTTCCAATGATAACATAGTTTTTTTTTTATTTTTGTCTATATTCGAAAAGATTACTGGATGCAGAAGTCCCTGTAATTTGGTGTGACATTTAGTACTTCATCGCATCCTTTCGTTTGTGCTGTAAAATAAAAAAAAAAAATGCGCATTTAGTTATTCATTGTAATTTGACCTCATTTTGGAGATTCACAAGTCGTAGAATATGAATGGAAGATTTCTCGTACAGAGCGACGAGGATTTTGATGGAAATTCTTTTATTGTTCTCTGATGCGGTTGCATTGTTTTCATGGACAAAGCGTTACATTTATTAAGATAAGATTTTACCTTTGCTACAATGGATGACATTGTGGTGGGAATTTTATAAAATTATGTATTTATTTAGAAGAGTTATGTGATGTTTTTCCTTTTTTTTTCTTGGAAAAGCATAACCAAAAACTTTGCGAGACATTTTAAGTAAATATTTTTGTAACAACTTTCTGACAAATTTTTGATTGTTGAAAGTTACTCTTTGTTATTTTTTTTTTGTTTTGAAGGTTCCTAGATCCTAGAGTTAAGCATTATCTCATAAAACTATTGCTAATTTAAGTTGGTATATGAATCAGTGGCGGACTAAGTCTGTTAAGGCCCCGGTGTGGCAATTCTAGATGGGGCCCCTTGAATGATCAGATATTTATGTAGTCTTAATAACGTCAGTTTTTACGGCAGAAAAGATCATCATTCATAGTAATTATAATACACTCTCCATTAGTTGTTTCAGAACGGGTTTCGCAATCTTTATATTCGTTATCTACGAGTGTGGGTCAATAAGTCTTTTCGGAAAGAAAATTATTTTTCGACATAATCATCTTTTAGATCGATACACTTCATCTAAGGTTTTTCTAATTTTTGTACCTATTCCCTCCAAAAAAATATTTTTTTTTCGAAAGCTTATACTTTTTTTTTTGAATAACTTCAGCATTTGAGCCAAATTTTTCCCATTCAATAGTCGCAGGGTGCCAAATACGGAGAATAAGCTAAATGGGTGAGTAATGGTACCTTTTCATGCAATTTTACCAACCGACTTCTGACTTGTCCGTAGGAACGTTGACTTGATGAAAAAGAACTTTTTCCTCGCCAAAAGGTGTTTTTTTTTCTTAAAGCCAACGTCGAATCAGTCCAACAGGTCAGCATAATAAGCTCCCGTTATCGTCTTACCTTTCTCAAGGTAATCGATATGGATGACACCTCACGCATCCCAAAAAACTGTCGCCATCACCTTGTTTGCCTTCTTTGGCTTAAATTCAGCTGAAGAAGTTCACTGTTTAAACTGTTCTTAGGTCTGTGGTCTGTGGTGATGAATCCATGTTTCATCCACAGTCATGCCCCAAAAACTCGCTTGGATTACGTTTCAATTTTTCATTATATGAAACACCACTTTAGTATGAAAGTTTTTGCCCCTTCCCTTTTAGCTTTTCTTAATCTTGAAGATCCGGACCTTAAGTTATGATTTAAAATAAAAAAAAAAAAATTATTTGTTCAATCAAGATAACGATGGTTGGCACTGAACAAGCCAGACAATTTGCTTGTTTTGTTCCAATTTTCTGTTTAACTTATATAATCGATTGTGAAGTTCGGAATAGCAAAAAAAACTAATAGTCGTGAAAGGAAACCAAAAGATTTTAATAGTATAGGTAGTCCTGGTGAAGGTGATAATGAATACGTTCGTCTGCCAGCATGTAGTGGCATCGTTACCACGTAAAAGTGCATCAAAAGTACAACTTTTCTGAAAATTTTAAATTGGGTGGGGAACCATTTCAAATGTAATACAACTTGACGCAATCAACTCCCTGATTACAAAAATGGTTTCGACAGACGTCTAGGTGGCCCCAATACCCAGACAGACGTCCCCGAAAACGCGATTTTTTTTGACGTTTTTAGACTTTTGGGAAACCACCTGAAATTGTTAACAACTTTTAGCCATCATGGACTCTCCCTGAATGTGAATACCTATGTACGTGACAGATGTCTAAGTGGCCCCGAAACCCCCGACAGACGCGATTAAAGTCGAGGATTTTTTATTTAAATTTTTAGATTATTGATGTATGCCACCAAAATATATCGCAATCGTAAGGTCTTGACTACCAGAGTATTAATGTATAAAAAAAAGAGTTTATAAGTGTCATGTGTCACCCAACAGCTGGAAAGTCGCGAATTAAATCGCGGATTTTTTATTTTATTTTTTTTAGTTAAAGGATTTTAAGGGAAACCACTTGAAGTGTATCCCAATCAAAGGAAGTGACAGACGTTTGAGTGTCCCCAAACAACTGACAGCCGCGACATAATTCGCGTATGTTATTATTTTTTTTTAATATTGTATATTAGTGGTAGCTTCTTCAATTGCTTATCAATTAAAAGGTTTTGACTCAAGAAAGTGAAAATATAAGTTACAGGCGTTTGAATTACGCCAAACTTCTGAAAAGCGCGATAAAAGTCGCGGATGTAATTACTAGTTTATCAATTAGATTATCAATACAAAACTCTTGAAATGCATCTCAATTTATAGGGCTTGACTCCCTGAGTCGGAAAATGTAACTGACAGACGTTTTTAGTTACGCCAAACTATTAAAATCCACGATTTAATTCGGCTTCGAATATGATTATTGTTTTTTCTTTCAATTTACAAACATACCTAATTAAAGGTTTTGACCAGCTGACAAGAAAAATTTTTTGCCACGAGTACGATAACTGGGGCACCGACAATTGATAACGGATTTTTGTAGATGGGTCAAATCCAACTATTTTTTAATATAGGTGGGGGGTCTATCTCCCCCGTTTGGGCGGAATGGGCAATTTAATGGAAAAGTACTAAAAATGTAAAAAAAAATCATCATCATCCATAGTTTTTGAAAAAAAAAAAAACAACTTTTAAACTCAAAATTTGGGGAAAAACATAAAAAAAATGTTTAAAGTGTAATTTTTCAAAACTTTGAGATTTTATATTATATTTTTTTTTCTTAGAAATCGTTGCTCATATTAATTCCTTATCCGAAACCGATTTTTGGTTGAGTATTTTACGTGGCCTTATTTTGATAGTAAATATAGAATATGGATTAATTCTTACACAAAATAACTCTAAATTATCATACTTTCCCAACACTCAGCCTTACGGCGTAAACAGTGAGGTATGTTTGGGGGGGGGTATGCTGCCCCCCTGCAACCCCCCTGCTTGGGCTGACTATAGGATTTGGGGTATGTGCGAGGTTCGGTGTATGCCAAATTTCGTTTGCATTGAAGGATCTTTAAATGTATTCCCTGTTTCCAATGTGAACAGCTATACATATAATAAATGTAAATGTATGAAAAAATCGCATTAACTGAGCACTACTGTATGACTGCAGCATAATAGGTACTCATAAAAAAGTACTTCTAGTAATTTTTAATTTTCTCAAAAACTAAAGGACATAAAAGCTTTCGGTTTTTTGTGTTAGATTCGGAATTGATAAGAGCATTTAGTTTTCTGTTTCACAATTTTGAGCAAAATTGATCCAATCATTTTGTTTTTCGTTTTGTAATCAAAATTTTGAGTTTGAATGCAAATTTTTTGAAAACTATTGATCATTTTTAAAGCAAAAAAGACCTAAAGCCTGCTTAGAATTTAAACACAAATAATTTAATTTAAATGTAGGATTAAAGATTAGACTTCTGGCTATTAAAACTCTTATTGTTTTATATTTTAAGTATTGTCGTTGCTTTTTAATATTTGTTTGTCATTTAAGTCGTTTGTATCGAAACTCGTCCCTCCCTCCTAAACGGGGCAAGATAGACCCCCCAGTAAAAAATGCTTGTATTTGACCCTTCTACAAAAATCCGTTATCAATTTTCGGCGCCCAAGTTATCGTACATTCCCCGAAATTTTGAAGGAAACACGTTTTGAACACGCCAAACCATTCAAATAAGCGATGTAAGAAAGCTATGTCGTAGCAAGTTTACTACAATTAAAAAAACGTGAACTGAGTGTGAGTGCAATTTCACATTTCATAAAGAAAAGAACATAAACCACTTTATCACTTATTTGAATAGTTTGGCGTGTTATCTAAAAATTTTAATAAAAAATCCGCGACCTTAATAGCGTCTGTCGGGGGTTTTGGGACCACTTAGATGTCTGTCATGTACATATTCGCAATCAGGGGGTCCGTTTGTGATACATTTCAAGTGCTTTCCTTTTTGACAAAAAACGCCAAAAAAAAAACGCGTTTCCAAGGACGTCTGTCGGGGGTTTCGGGGCCACTTAGACGTCTGTCACGTACATATTCACACTCAGAGAGTTCATGGCTAAGAGTTGCGGACCAGTTTCAGGTGGTTTCCCTAAAGCATAAGAACGCCGACAAAATCGCTTTTTCGGGGAAGTCTGTCTGGGTTTTGGGGCCACCTAGACGTCTGTTGAAACCATTTTGTTTAATCAAGGAGTTGATGGCGTCAAGTTGTATTACATTTGAAATGGTTTCCCACCTGATTTGAATTTTCAGAAAAGTTGTACCTTTGATGCACATTTACGTGGTAACGGGGTCACTACATGCTGGCAGATGAACGTATTCGTTCACCAGGACTACTTATACTATTTATATCTTTTGGTTTCCTTTCACGACCAAAATCTGCTGCCAGCTCGCGGTCTATAATGAACTGCTATAAATAAACTCAAGAGAAATGAGTCATCTGGAGGAACTCTTATAAGAATGTACCTAGCTTCGCAGAACGGTAAGTTATAATTTCTGACATTTCCTGGCTTCTATACCTACCCGTGAAAAATATTAAAATCAACGAAGTCATAAATTACTAACATAACATTTGGATGTAAATTTTAATAAATAACTTTAAATTTTTGTACGCTTTAGTACTGAGTCTATTACAAAAGTCGGCATTTTTCTTGAAATAACCCCCTACCGCGAGCTAAGATGATACTCTTATTAAACCAGAAATCCATATATCAATTTACGAATATTATGTTTGTCCGCTAAATGCTATTTAAGCATAAGCAGTTGCTTAATAATGTCTTCTAATTTTGAGAATAAAATAACTAAAGACAATTCTTCTAAGAGACAACATGATTGGACTTTTGGGTAAAAATTAATAAACGGAATAACCTTCCTTAAATATTTCTTGTCTAAATATTATAGCCTTCTTATACCATACATATTCCTTTTGTTTCATTGAGAAAACATGCTTTCATTACTTACTTTCATTAAGTTACTTGTACTTACTTTCATTAAGTTACTTGACAGTACTTACTTGACTTACTTGTACAGTACTTTTATTAAGTTACTTGAACAGAAAACCAGAGCAATATTTCTCAGTTTGCCTGTCAAAATCCTGAGGACAAAAATTTTGTACCCGCCAATGAAAACCATCAATGATCATTTTAATTTTTACTTTTCAAACATTTATAAATTAAAACCAGTCATTGTTTACTTGCATTTTTCATGCAGCCAGTCCTGCAGACTGAACGACAAAGTGGATTGACATAAAAAGAGGAATTTTGAAAATTTTTGTTTTAGGGGCTATTTTCCAAGACCTTGTTGATGGTTTCGGGCTGTAGCCCGAAGTGCTTGAATCTTCTCTGGATTGTTGGCATAACATCGGTCCTTCATGTTTCCCCACAAAGAAAAAACTCCAAAAGGGTCAAATCGCAGCTCCGATGCAGCCAATTGACATCGCCAAGACGGCTGATAATACGATTTGGAAATTTGATGCGCAAAAGATCGATTGTGGCATGGGCTGTTTAGCATGGCGCACCATCCTGCATGAGCCATAGGTCGTCCCAATCCATGTCTTCAATTTCAGTAAAAAAAAGTCGGTTAATATGGCTCTGTAATGCCCACCGTTAACCGAAACGTTGTTCCGAGCCTCATTTTGGAAGAAAAATGGTCCAATGATGCTACCACAATCCGTACCAAACTGTCATTGTGGATGAATTGGCTTCTCATCATTCAAGTACGGGTTTTCTTATTAACTGATGCACCATTTTTATTAACATTGCCGGCACCCGGTGGGTGCTTCATTTCGACCAAAACTTCTTTGTAAAAACAACGCACTGTTTGGGCTTAACAGCACTAGCTTTGGAAATAAGTTTTCAATACTTCCCTACGTTGTTCAAGCGTAAGGCCTATTTCACTAGAGATTACACCGCATGTTTTTTAGCTTTAAACATCCGAACAAATGAGCAGTGGTGCATACATTTACAGTTCATTTTCACACGATGATTTTCCTGCAAAAAACGGGTTAACCTGTAAAGTTCGGATGTGTACAGCTTTAAAAAGTGCGGTGTGATCTCGTGTGAACTAGGCTTAAAGCGACTCATTTCATTCACGGAGGTATGATACAGATCTTCTGTCAAGACTTCCAGCGGGAAACAGCTGTCAGTGTCAAAACAACCTATGATTTAAAATGAAACCACTAGATGGCCCACCCTTAACATGTATTTGAATTCCATAGTTCCAAATTGCCAACGTATATTCATCGCATACGCAAACAAAAATAAATAGTTAAAAACCGATTTCCTTGAAGTCTTCACAGATAGATTTGTTTTGTATATGAAAATAATGATAGAAAATTTAAACGAAATAAATTCTTATTTTGGAATAAAAAATGCAATCCCTCTTCTCACTAAACAACCTGACCCACATCTAATTTTTAGCACTCCAAAATTTACCGAAGCATAACTCCAATTAGAGTTGAGTTCTTCCCACAATTAAATTGAAAAATGAAAATAACACGAACAAAAAATAAAATGTTTACCCATCACTCAGTACCTGTATATACCTACTTACCATCATAGCAGAACATAACCAACCAATCGCCCCCTATTTTTTGTTTGTTTCGATTTTGTGCAACAGTCAGTTACTGTGCACTCACCTGTGGCATGAAAAACAAATCAAATCGCCACTATACAACTCACAAAATTGTCCACCATCATTTTAATTCACACGTTGTGCACGGACCTTAAAAACGAGACGATGAATTTTAAGAAACTTCGTAACCGTTCGTTGTCTTAACAACGCGACAACTCAACGGTGGAGAGGATTCCTCATCAACGATGAGTTTTCCCTCAAATTAAAACAAAATAAAAATAAACCTTGATAAAAATCTTTTCTCAGAGTCATTTGTTGATGTCCTTGCTCTAAATGGGGTCTTCAATCATTATGAAAACATATTTTAAAATTAAAAAGTTCGTTACAAAAATCCGCGTTTCCCAACGGTCGGTCCGTCGCCAACAACAAAAAAATCCCACGTCTTTTGCGTTTTATTTCGGAACTAGGATAATTTTGTATTGCACTCTATATGTAGTGTTATCAAGTTTTGTAGAGCAAACTTATAAGGGAACGAAGAAAAGTGGCATTTAAAACGGTGGTGGCACACGGATCATGTTCTCAAAGAAATCCAGAACGAATTTTGAGAAGATGATACTGTCAGATTACCTGACATAATTAAATCACTTTCATCATTATTATGCAACGCGATTGAGCCTTCTGTGTAATATGACCGATGAGACATAAACTATCCACCGGTAAATGATTGATGGAATTATGCCACTAGGCCATTCCTTTTTTTTTAATACTTTTTAAGGATTCGCACCTTTACCAAGTCTATATAGGAACTAAAAAACCCAGAATTTACATTTTGTGATGGCGCTTTGGTGTAATCTGAATTTGTGACATAATTTCTGGCAAGCGTGACTGATTTTGATTGATATCAGATACGGTGTTATATATGATGGAAGACAAGCGGAACGGGAAGGAAATGCACTGAAGAGCATACATCTTTGAAATATGCCAGGATATAGAGATTGATCATTATGGTTGTTGTACAATAAAAAAAAAAAATGCACAAATGTAAGATGAGTTATCCTTTTTGTGAATTTCACTTAATAATATTCAATTATGGGCTCTCTGGAGGGCAGCACTAATGTTTAAACATGTTTTCAATTTTTTAAGGATGTTTTACAAAATCTCTCCACTGGAATAATAATTAGGGCTGGGAAAATTCGCTGGCATTTCCCTTTTTCAAAATGAAAGAACAGTTTCAGATGTTGTCTTTCTTAACTATTAAATGCATTTATTTTGGAATTAAGTTTTAATGAAATGAAATATGATTGATAGGAACTAAATACCTTAAGCTAGTTGGCATTTTCTTTTCTTTCACTTAATTTATGCAAATATAACAATCTATAGAAATGTATGACATTATAGAAATAAATAAATATTCACACGGCTTTTAGGATGCCGTTAATTAATGCCAACGATTTTCATGAATTTTGATGATCGTCTTGTTTTAGTTTGACAAGCTGAAATATAAGTGCGCATATCTCATTTAATTTCAAGGCTGATTTTGGATGTCTATAAATATACAACAACAAAATTGAAGCCACTGTATGTATTGTACTTCAGTCGCCTTTTTGAACAAAAAACACGTCTTATTACCTGAAGAACTTTTCGGCGTTAGGAGAAATCCTATCCTATCGCACAAACTTGCTCTCGTAGCTAACAATATGTTCGGGTGCTCTTTCCGAATTTTCATTTTGCCACCTCGCACTTTTACCTCTAACGCCGCCATTCGAGGTTAAATGTCGAAAATATCAGGTTTTCGCATATATGTAACTCCGAAACGGTAAATGTTATTGATAAGTATTTCATACAAAACTTGTAGGTTTTGTGATCCCGAAGAAAAAAAGTTTTGACAATTTTTTTCCTATGACTCACCGTTAAAAAGACATCAACATTTCAAAAAAAGTTAAATGTCGAAAATTTCACGTGTAACTCCTAAACGGTTCATATTTTTGAAAACATCTGAATGCAAAGTTTGTACATTATGTAACCCCCTACTGGAAAAAACTATTATTTTTGTTCTTAAAAATAACCGTTTTAAAGATATAATTATTTTAAAAGTTTGACAAAAATTCTAAATTTCTAGTTTTTCGCGTTTTACTCTTAAATGACGAAGTTGTCGAAAAAAACTTAGACTCAATTTGTAGACCCATAATATTTCCTAGAAAATAGTGTTGACACTTTTTTCCATGCAAGTCATAAGTCGCAAGATATTGGTACTTAAATAGCGTCAAATGTCGAAAAAATAGGTTTCTTGCATATATCCTTTAAACAGCACGTTTTATCGAAAAATTATCTCTGAAAAATGTATACATAATGTAACCCCTTATAAGCTTGCATTAACAATTTTTTTCTAGCAGCCATAATTTTTATTATATCATTATTTCAAGAAATCACAAAAACTCAAAAATACTGGTTTTTAGCCATTTACTCTTAAATGACGAACTTGACGGAAAATATTTTGAACCTATTTGTTACATTTTAATATTCTCTAGAAGAAATATTAGGACACTTTTTTACATATAACACATCAGTTGCAAGATATTGCGACTTCAAAAATGGTCAAATTTCGAAAACATTTCGGCATTTACTTTTTTTGAAATGTCGATGCCTTCTTAACGGTGAGTCGTCGGAAAAAAATTGTCAAAACTTTTTTTCTTTGGGATCACAAAACCTACAAGTTTTGCATGAAATACTTTTCAATAGCATTTACCGTTTCGGATTAATATGCGAAAACCTGATATACGCGAGGTGGCAAAATGAAAATTCGGAAAGAGCACCCGAAAATCTATAAAAATGAAAAGTTTTGAAACTACTCCAAAACTTTTTTTGGGCATGTTCTACAAGTTCAAAAATATTTAAAATTTAGAAAATTTTACTAAACTATTGTAAAATTAGAAAAATGTTAAGTAGTACCATGCTTAACCCTTAAAATTAGGCTGTTTAAAATGTTGACAAAATCAAAAAAGCCAATAACGAGATATTCAGGAATATCTTTGCCATTGTACTGTTTTATAATACTACTTGTTATTTTTTTTCGTATCGCTAAAATTTGAAATGCTGTATTATGCAAGACCATTCGGTCTGCAGAGATGGTTTTGGTCTCAAATTGTAGCAAAGTAGGTTACTTTGCAATCGTAGAACTATGTTTTTATTTAAAATTACTTCTTTAGGACTAAAATCGCCAATAACTGAAAAAATCGTTTTTTTTTTGTGTTTTACCAGCAGTCGCCACTCGAGGTCGAAAACTTAGGTTATTTACAACGCCAATATCCCGAACAACTCAGCAGAAAATCAGAAATGCCAGATTTGACGCAAACGGTGCATTCATACAAACGACAAGGTTACTAGACTATTATTAAATACGCGATAGCTCTGAAAAAAACATAAAAAAATTACAATTCTTTTTTTCTCACTCCTTTTTATGTTTCAGAGGTAGCTGAGCCGAATTCAACTCCGGTACATCCTACGGATATGGATAAGTTTCGTCTGTTTAAATGCGTCGCGTATTGGCCCGCGCCCCAATTCTGTCCGAAAATGAGTTCTAAACTGGCTCACTATTAACTGTTTTTGCAAGAGTACATAAGGTGCCAGTTATATCTATCGCTGAAAACCATCATTGAAAAAGTTAACTGTTGATTTTGAGACCTTTCGAAAGTTTAATCATTGAATATTTTAATGCAGAAATATAGCTTACGACTTCAAAATTATTTCTCCTTCAAAAAAATTCATTTTGACCCATATCTTCCCCATAACGTAACTTTTAATTTTTCAATGGTGAACTACCTTACCAATGATCATTGAAAAAATTAAAAGATACGTTATGGGGAAGATATGGGTCAAAATAATTTTTTTTTGAAGGAGAAATAATTTTGAAGTCGTAAGCTATAGTTCTGCATTAAAATTTTCAATGATTAAACTTTCCAAGGGTCTCAAAATCAACAGCCAACTTTTTCAATGATGGTTTTCAATGATAGCTATAACTGGACCCTAAGTAGTGACGCGACGGGAAAAAGTGGCGGTAGTGAAGGTTTTACTTCTCAAAAACAATAATGTTGAGAATAAAATTTTGGAGTTCAACCGTGTAAGTGTACGTACAATCTAAAACTTAATTTAATTGGGATGTGATACCCTTCGGCACCCAATATATTCGCCATTTTAACTTAAGTAAATGGTTAGATGCTAATTTATAAAAAGAGTTTTTATTTTTAAGAATTTAAGAGACAAAAGGCACGGAAAAATGTATGGGACGATTTTAAAATAACAATCGTTCAATCGTTCAATCATTATCGTCTCAACGGCCGTATTTGACAGTTTCACCTGTTAAACGAATCAATAAAGTTGACGCGACGAATACAGTCGTCGAAACGACGCGACGTCGTCAGACGATCATCGTCTTACGCGATGAGAGTCCTGAAGTTTTCGATTTCTAACACTTTTCACGAAATTTAGGCTTTTTTTTAAATTGTTTGAGTGAATTTCACGACTTTTGGTATTTATCGATCCCAACAAAGTGAAAAAGTTCAACTTGAAAAATATCGACAGCAAAATTGATTTTACATTTTTTTATTAATTAAAAAAAAAAAAGAGAAGAGGCACAAGTCTTAAATATGACGGACCGAAAAAGTTGGTAACCTTTGTATAATAATTTTAATTTCTAGTCGAAAATGTTCCAATTCCTTTCGGGAACAACACCCTACTTCTATTATAACTAAAATCATTTAAAATGTTACAAACTCATATAGCACATGCTCATTCCTCAAATAAGGGCTCTAATTATACATTTTGAATGTTTTCGAAAAAAGCATTACATCCTTTGGCACTCTCTGTCTCTACATACACATAAATAATCAGATAGCAAAAAATTATTAAAATTATAATAAGCCAATTTAAAGAGATTCTTTAAACAAAGTATTGCCAAACTGTCACCATCTGTCACAAAAATATTCAGACGAGTCGCCACAAAACCACAACCCACGACATGCCAATTAAATACTATAACACTTTCAGAAGGGTAAAATAAATATCTGTGTGCACTTTTGCAATCATTTCGACACCTGGGTATTGACTGGGGTCAGTTTCATGCTACCACAGGCTATACACCGTCAGCAAACACGACTTAATAACCTGTTGTAAATATAGATAGGTGAGTAAGGTATAGGAAGCCAAAAAACTGGTCAGGTGCTCCCAGCCCAAACACGATGATATCTCCAATGGACTTTGGCCGGAATCGTGTTCGTTTGATATCATAGTAGGTGGTACACTTCACCAAAAAACCATAATTTCGCACATTATCCAGAAGAAGGACAAAATAATTTAATTACTAATCCTTGGAAAAGAATTTATGGACTTTCTTAGATGTGATTAGAATCTATTAGATTTAGCTACTTTTTTTTCCACCCAGAATACTTGAACCTGTGATACCTAACCTATTGAAAAACCAGGGACACAAGTGGATGGTAATTAATTTTGTCGGCTAGTTACATAGCTTGATAAAACAATTTACCAAGAATCATTTAGAGAATTACACGCTATCAGATCGGCGAGTGAAAAAGAAATCCTATAAAATCCTGGTCCATCGGTGTGGTCAATTAAGGATGTGCTGGAGTTAAGGATTGTATATTATTTTTCTTTCTTTGATGTTATTTTAGGAATGATGATGGTGTAGCTGCTACTGTTGTTCTTCAATTTAAGTGCGGTTTTATTATAGTTTGGGAAAGTCGTTAAATTTTTAATTTATCTAAGAATCGAATTATATGGTCATAGTATTTAAAAAGATTTGAAAAATAGACCGCAGTAATAAAGAGTTTTTGAATATAAAAGGTTTCTTATGAATACATTCTTTTTTTTTATAAAATTTGATTTTTCATAGCCTGGAAAATTAATATTTTAATGTATTATTTTATTTGAAAGTTTTTATTTTTTATTTTTTTTTTTAAATAAAAACGTGGGAAGGAATGAGAGATTAGTATAGAAACATAAAGTTTTTTGGTATTTTTGTACGGCTACACAGATTTCTTTTTGGTATACATATTATTATAAATAGTATAGTGATTCAGAGAATCATTTAGTTAGTTAAAAAGTAAATAAGATAAAACTCTTGATTCTTCCTTCGGCTATTTTGGTCACAATGGATATGGCAATG
The DNA here is from genome assembly GCA_949320155.1 of Melangyna quadrimaculata. Lineage (NCBI taxonomy): Eukaryota > Metazoa > Arthropoda > Insecta > Diptera > Syrphidae > Melangyna > Melangyna quadrimaculata. Next base: position 63,662,035 of record OX439483.1, on the reverse strand, counting down.
AAACAATCAAGTTGCATTTGCTTTTCTCGACGTTTCGGCAGGGTTTGCTGCCTTCTTCAGAGGGGGACTTTATTGCACAAAAATAAAAAAAAACGATTTTAATAACAATTGTATGACATGACAACATTAAAATTAGACTTACATTATGTAAAAATATGAAAAAAAAATTATCTTAAGTTTTACATTGAATAAAATCCAAACTTATTTTAAATAAGATTTTTAATTTATGCACTTCAAAATGAAGTTCCGTCTTTGTACTTTATAAAACTTAAACCGCCGTATTAACAAAAAACACCTATTCCTCGAGTTTACAAAACCATGGAATGAGAGTAAGTCCATGGAATAAAATTTCCTATTAATAAAAACAAAACGAAACTCTACTACAATAAGAATAGCCCAATCAAAATAGACATTTCTCTGAACAAAATTCCGATGACACTTAAACTTGTTGGGGCCTTCCAGTGACTATAACGCAGCAATGACTAAAAGTCCCGACGATCCGACAGGAGCATAACTTTTTAAGCATGGTTAAGTGTCGAAAAAATCAGTTTTAAGGCAATAACTTTTAAATGGCAAATGCTATCGAAAATAAGTTTGAGTACAGTTTGTATATCATTAAATGCTCTTTTTTTTTTCCTACAACCAATAATTAAGCAGGTAAATCTATTTAAAATTAACATAAAATGACGAAAATATTATTTTTTTTGTTTTAATATAACTGCTAAACCGTCAATGCCTTCCAAAAAAAATCTAGGAACACTTTATATTGTAGACAGCTAAATGTTTTATAAAAAAGATTAACACACTTTTTTTCCTACGACCTATAATTTAGAAAATATATGTAGCTGCTAAAAAAAAAAAAACAAAAAAAAAAATGACGAAAATATTGTTTTTTTGAGTATAACTGTTAAACCGTCAATGCTATCACAAAAGACTAGATACAATTTGTAGACCACATAATGTTCTATAAAAAAGATTAACAAACTTTTTTTCCTACGACCTATAAGGTTAAGGTTAACCCTTCCCTATTCCACGTTTATAAATTTGGCTAAAAAGAATAAACAGGCAATTGACGTTTAGTCAGAGACAAGTGAACATGAACGGTATGTTGTTATAATAGCCGTGTTTCTTGAGAGAGTGACTAGCAACTCACCAAAATGTTTACACACAAAACAATAACAAAACAAATTATTATAGAGAATTTTGTTTGTGTTTTCCGTAAAACCCAACAACCGGGTGAACGGTTTTTTTTTTTACTAATGCTTCATTAACACGACTGACAGATTGGCAATGTTATCTCAGTATACTGACAAAAGAATGAGCAAATTCATTCTTTTGACAGTTTAATGACAGAAATACTGCCAATTTGCCAATCGTATAAATGGAGCATTTGACACTTCTATTCACATTCAGAGCTCACATGAGCAATTCTTTGTTGTCTCACATAACCTGCCTATTTGTGTACTGGGTATATTTTTCTCCATTTCCAAGCGATAGCATAGTGTAGGGGTAGGAATATAGGAAGGTGAAATCGTGAGTTGTTTTTCTTAGACACTCTCATTCACAGCTAGCACGGGTTTTTTTCACATTTTTTCCATACAAAACCGAAAACCGGTTATTTGAAAAAACGGTTTTTCTGTCCGCTTAAACTGAAGGAGCAAAAACAGGAAAAAACGAAAACCGGTTATTTTGAAAAACCGCTTCCCTAGCGTAAAGTTAGCATGACAACTTTAGAAAATTAAAATCTGAGTATGCGGCTTTACGCGGCTTCTATCATTTAGCTCATTTTCATCAATAACGGTCAGACGTCAATATTTTTTTGACGCCTGTGTGTCAATTATTTTTTTTGACGCCCGGGCGTCCATATTTTTTTGATGCCCAGGTGTCAATTTATATTTGACGCACGGGCGTCAGTTTTTTTTGACGCCTGGGCGTCACATTATTTTTGACGCCCAGGTGTCAATATTTTTTGACGCCCAGGTGTCAATATTTTTTGACGCCTAGGTGTCAAAATTTTTTTTAACGCCCGGGCGTCAATTTATATTTGACACCCGGGCGTCGTTTTTTAATTTTATTTTTGACGCCCGAGCGTCAATATATTTTTGACGCCCGGGTGTCAATTTATTTTTTCGTCAATTTTTTTTTGACTGCCGGGCTTCAATATTTTTTTTGACGCCCAGACGTCAATTTTGTTTTGAGCTCTGCAGCATTTAAAATTCATGATTGGACCCTTCCATACTATTTTTATTTTGTCTAGAATCTTAAACGCAAAATAATTTTCATTAAAGATACATTCATCCTTATCGGCAATTCCGGAGGAGATTGTTCTCCCCCGGATTTTCATTTTTCCCAGGAGTCGAAAACTCCTATCGTCAATCTCCCCCGGAAATTACGTCGAATCAGTTTCGAAATACTCTGAGAAAATTTACATTCTGAAATCATTTATCTGTCAAAGTTTGAAAATTATTTTCTGAAATCGAATTAAATGTTTGAATTATTTGTGGTGATAACGACCTATTTTGCATCGTAAATTCAATTCTCATGTAATGGAAACGCGTCAAAATATTAAAAAGTTGAAAAAAAGCATTTTTTGTCTATTTTGTTGTTGTAATATTTTTGTTCTCTCTCTGCTTGCAAAACTGTGTTACTTTATGAGGGGGAAAACCCGAAAGTGCTAAGTTAATTTGTTCCAAAATGTGTTAAAAATGTATAGAAACAAAAACGAAATATAGATCGGTTAAAATAAGCAGTTTTCCCGTTAGGTCTCTAGCTTGTTGTAGAGTGGACGTACAGCCACACATACCAATGGATTTCTTAGTAAACTTAATGTTGGATTTTATTAAAGTGCCTATATTTTTGAACCGAATCCAAAACTTGTCTCTTAGAGCAAGTAAAAAATTAAAAAACTTTCAAAAATAGGTAGTAATATGCTTCTATTTTTTAAATTCTCCAACGAAATTGAGGCGAGTTTTTTTCCAGGGAAAAATCATTAATTTTCCCCCCGAAAATAGATTGACGATATATACTTTTTTTATTGGAGTTTTTTTCCCATTTTTCGAACATTGTTTATTATTTTAGAGTCTCATACTTTTTTTTTATTTTATTTTAATTTACTGACTTTTTCTTTTAAAAATATTTAAAAATGAATAACCCAACTTTTTTTTTAATATTTTATTTATTTACATATTTATTTTACTTCATTTTTATTTTTATCAAAGAAAAAAAATACATTCTGCCAAAATAAATTAAGCAAGAACATTGTTTTGAGTATTTTTGCGAATGCACGAAATTTTAATTTTTTTTTTGCTCAACCGTTTTCGAGAAACTTGAAGATAAAAAGGCTAGCTACATATTTCCTTCAGGTAGGAGTTGAATTCAAAGGAATGTTTTTGCTATTTTTCTTTGTATTTATAGCTACCGGAGCACGCACAATAAATAAATCTTCAATTATTTTCGTAACCATTTCAAATTAAATTAAACTCAGAAATTTTTTTTTGAAAAATGAATACATTAATCAGCTCAGATTTCAATTTAGATTTCAATTTATCTCCCAAACTTAAAAATTTTAAGAGACTCTTTGTAGAGATAAAAATTGTAGAGATAACATTTAGTTCAGCTTGAACTGCATACTAGATACATTGTCAATTTATAGCTACGTTAAAGTTGTTAGCCAAGAGAACAAGTTCATGCGATGTATCGCCGCCGGCCGTGCGTTTTGTTTTACTTAGCTAATAAAATTAAGAAATGAAAAACTTGGCTTAGCCCCTTGATATACTTAAGTAACTAGATCAAATTCCTTGGCATGAGCCTTGCATTTTATTTTTTTTCTACTTTTTTTTTGTAAACAAAATTAAACTTTTAACCGTATGTTGTCTCCAAATCGCCTAAAAATTATTATTTATTTATTTTATTTTCTCCCAGTATGTAATTTTGATATTTAACTTTTGATACTTATAAATATGTATATCGATACGAAAAATGTGGTCACAAAAAATTTGCCCGGCTGGCAACAACTACTTTCTCCACAAAATGATCTTCTTCCACAAAATGTCATTCTTCGACAAAGAAATTGTCTGATTGATTGAGGTCAACATTTTTAAAGAAAATCAATTAGAGTGGGTTTCTTCTTCATTTTCAATACTCCAATAGGTATAGTTTCCCCCTGGCTGATGTCATCCGCATAGTAATAATAATAATCAATGATATTTAATATCCTTTCTAGATCACACAAAAGAAAGTGAAAAACTCTCACTTGAACTGATCTTATGAAAATTGCAACCCTATGCTCCTATAATGCATTATGTTTTGCTGATGTGATCTCCTTTGCGATGAGTCGACTATTGAACAATATCTGACATAAACAATCTCATTGTAGCAATTTTTCTGTGCGTACATTATTGACATATTGTTGACAGTCGGCTGTATTGTCTGAGGAGGTAATAAAAACGTAACTTTATTGATTATCCTTTAAGAAATTGAAAGGGATGCTGTGTAAGTATCTTTTTCTCAAGGAGTTGTAAGTAGGTAGTGTAAGCCTGATGATAATTACTTAAAAAAAAGGAGTGTAGTTTACAGTTTTATCGAGATCGTAAAGTTTAATACTTTATGACTTTTGCTGATCGTAAATATTTTGACGTAGTTTTGTTTAAAAAAAAAAATAATACGTTATGGTTACGGTGGCACTTTCCTGCAAATGCTTTTTTCTCTCAGCCTACCTATTTGATTTTTGTCAAAGGATTTTGTTTTTTGTCAAAGAATGGAAAAGTTATAAAAATCGCTCAAAACCTTTCTCCTGTTGTATTTCCGTATCTCTCCTGGATGAAAAATTCTCCCTTTTTTTTTTTTTTTGATATTCAATAATTCTATTCGCCATTGTGTCTGATTTGATTGATTAAATATCTTTTAATAAAATTATGAAAATATCAATTTTCAGATTGAAGTGAGAGTGAAGATTACCCATCACTTTCAACTACGAATATCGTGTGAAGATTTGCTTTTTGAATGACTTGTGGTTTGGTAATAATTGGTGGTTTTCCTATTATCGATGTGTTGATGCAAGAAGAGGGGAACCCATAATAGTGATAAATTGTGGTAAAATGACATGATAATCTATAATGGAATGCCAAAAGCAATTCGAGGTGTCAGAAATTTAAAATCAAATATAGGTATAGGTTCTTGCTGTTGCTATTACGATGATATAGGGAAGACGAAAAAAGTGGGTCTCTGTCTGTCTGTCTTAAATCGGGGCTGCAGCCTTAACGGCTTGATGGATTTCCTTCAAATTTAATGCTTCTTCTTGCAAATTTTTGTTTTGAAAAATGTTATTAATGACTAACAGGTACCATTTTGCTCAGTTTTTGACTTTCTCAAAAACAGTTACGTTGTTTTTTTTTTTAATTTTTTTTTTACAAAATACTTGAAAAATTATTGTTCCTAGAACGAAAAAGTACCTACCATACCAAATGTTGAAAAACCCTAAATTTTGTTTTTTGCTTGCGATATACGTAGTATAGGGCAAGTTTAGGATTCGTGCAAAAAAAAATTTCGAGATAATAATTTTCCCTAACGTTACGATGATAGCGAACGCGAAAAAAGTGGGTCTCGCAATTCTGTCTGTCTTTCTGTCTGTCCGTCTGTCTGTATGAACCTCGAACTGCAGCCTAAACGGCTGAGGCGAGTTAAGGTTCTTATGGGATTCCCTAGAGGGGAAATTGATTTTTTTTATCTCAAATAATAACGGTACCTGCCATACAACCAATATACAAAAAATGATTTATTTCAAAAACGGCTCTAACGATTTTGAAAAAAAATTACTAGCTACTATAATTACTAAAATAAATATTTTGGTAGCAAAAATTTTTTTTGTAACGGTTATTAACGGTACCTGTCATAGAACCGATTTTTTTGTTTTTCAAATTTCTCGTTAACGGCTACACCTATTTCAACCAAATTTATGTTAGTGGAACTTTACAATTTTGCATATAAAATTTTTTGGAAAAATATTTTTTGGATTTTTAAAAAAATATTAAAATTTTTTTTTTGAAAATTCAATATCTTGAAAACGGGTCAATGAATAATTTTTAAATTTTTTGTGTAGAAATGTTCAAGAATTCTTATATATAAAAAATAAATTTTTAAGAAAACCGCCCTAACGATTTTTGAATTTTTTTTTTTTCGTAAATTCACATTTATCAATCAAATCAGATGGCATACTTTTTTTTGAGCTCTATCTGTTTAAGCTATTAAAAAAAAAACTTAAAGTAAATTATAGTAATAATTTATATTTTAAATTGTTTTTAAAACTTTTTTAGAGATATCATAATATTATAGAACCGCTTATGCACATTCACAATTTTAAGCTACGTTCAAGTTGTTAGCTTCGAGAGCAAGTTTATGCGATCCAGTCGTGCCCATTTTGATGTGTTCTAGCCCAGTCTAATTTTCAGGGTAAAACTGTTTATTTTGTATTGTTATTAACAGTAAGTACTTTCTATAGAACCGTTTTAAGTATTTTCAACCTTCTCATTATTAGATTAGTCGATTCGAATTTTTTCGGTATACAAAAGCTTCAAAGAAGATTAAATAATAAGCTATTTTTTGAAAATTCCATTTTTCAAAAAAGGAGCTATTAATTTTTTTTTTAATTTAATGTTTGTCTGCATATTAATAATTTCTATATAATAATTTCTATAAATAACCGGTTTTTGTTATGCTTTGTATTAAAAAAAAATATATATGATATACCTACCATTTTTTTTTTTTGTATTCTAGACTTTTTCCGAAAAGGTTCTATTTGATCTATTTTTTTTAATGCAGAAGGAATTTTCTTAAACTTACCACCCAGAGATTTTTAAAACTATCTACTTAGTTCATTTTAAACAAAAATATTCTTTGAATCAAAAATAACCTATAATAATTGTGTAAAAAAAAACCTTAAGGAAAATCGTATTCTCGAAAACCGCCCCAATATGTTTTATTCAAATTTCTGTGTGTCCCACTATTAGTAAGGTTTATCATTAAACAGGTAGGGGCGTATCCATAGTCATTTCAATTTTCGAATGTTTCAATTAGTTTATTCAAATTGTCCTAATAGGCTATTGATAAGGTATGTCCTAAAAAACAGGGCAATAAGGAACTAAGACGTTACCGGGTTTTTATTGTAAAAATCATTGTACCTATGGGTTATTGAAGATGAGAAAACCACGGAGTGCTATTAAATCAGAGGGTGCAATTTTGAGGGGGGAGGGTAAATGCAACCCTTTTTGTTTTTTGCATATAGCTCGAAAACCAAGCTAAATTTCGAAAAACGCAGTTAACATTTATTGTAGAGAATAAAATTTACTATCGAATAAGCCTATTCAAAAATGTTAAATAAATTTTTAATGAGCTAAAATAAAAAAAAACAAAATTGCAAAATAAAAACACAAAAATTGTTTTTTTTTGTTTATTTTTATTTATTATAAAATTAACAAAGATATAGTCGTACAAAGTAAGCCATTTTTTCGATTTTTATTGCGTTTACGTTGACATTATTTTCATTCTTATTTTTTGCAACAAAACTTACCTAATTTTATTAAAAAAAAAAAATAAAAAAAATAAAAAAATAAAAAAAATAGTGAAAATGAAAATCATACAAAAATAAAATAAAAATGTTCACTTCTAGATTTGATTAAATCTCTTGAATATCGACATCCATGTCTTCAAGAATATAATCTTCTTCTATGTGCGTTTCTTGAGAATTGTCGCAGTTTTCACCCATGCAATTCTTACAAAACATAGAACACGTTAGCCCCAATTTGTTACACTTACAGCTTCCGTGACAACCCGTTTTACATCCACATGCCATTTTTTTTAGCAAAACATCTGGGGCAGGAGGTTATTTTTAAATACGCCATTTTAAAGAAAATTTTATAATCTTTCTTTTATGCAATTCCTATACCTATCTCTACCGGAAAAAAAGTTAAGGGCAAATAAACCAAAAAATCATTTTTTTTTTGCAATTTAGTTTTTTTTTTTTATTTTAGCACATTAAAAATGTATTTAAAATTTTTTGTATAGGCTTATTCGATGGTAAATTGTATTCTCTACAATAAAGGTTAGCTGCATTTTTCGAAATTTAGCTTGGTTTTCGAGTTATATGCAAAAAACGAAAAGGGTTGCATTTACCTCCTCATCCTCAAAATTGCACCCTCTAATTTAATAGCACTCCACGGTTTTCTCATCTTCAATAACCCATACATATATTTTTACAATAAAAACCCGCGTAATGTCTTAGTTCCTTTCTATATGACATAATCAATAGCCTATAAATCTTCTTGAATGGTAACAAAAAGTAAGGTAGTTTTGAGCTTTAGATATGATGTTTGGATTGGCACAGTGTCGAAAATTCTAAGTTTTCTAAGTTACCGCCGCGGGGTCCATCATCTTGATAAGAACCGCGAAATTATTGTAGTTGTGTCGTCTGACAAAAAAAAAAAAAAATGGTTGTGTGTATACACATTTTTATTAATTTAAATTATCCAATTTTTGAGACCAATACCAAAACTTTTATCTCTGTTATACTTTCCGAAACAGAACACTTTAAACTTTAAGGTTATAAAAGACTGATTGCTTTTTTAAGTTATTTATCTCGAAACCGGCTCTCTGTAACGATTTTAATAAAAAAATACGAATTTTTGTTAAGGCTATTGTCAATAAATTGGTTAACAAAATTTAAAAACAACGGTTATTTACAGTACCTATTTGTCAACCAATTTTTTATTTTCCAATTTCTCGTCATACTTACAATACAAATTGGAACGTCAATCTGAAGGAATTATTAATTTGCAGATAAAAATAAAATTTTGTATGCGAGCGATTTATATTTTTATAGTTAAAACAATTAAGCTCCGAATGACTCCTCCTGTACTCGAGAGCGCAAACGATTTTATGGGACGTGTCTTCTTTCGCACTCGTGCAGTTGCCAGAGTCCTAAAAGATCTTGATATACACAAATCCGCTGGACCGGATAGTATCCATCCCATTGTTCTGAAGAGGTGTTCTTCAACGCTGGCAAAACCACTGCGTAAGCTTTTCCATCTGTCCTCTTCTACTGGTCTCATTCCGAGTGGATGGAAAACAGCATTTGTCTAGCCTGTCCCTAAAAAAGGCGTATCTTCTTCACCCTCAAACTATCGTCCAATTGTACTTACGTCTCTTCTTTCCAGAGTCAAGGAAACGCTGACCAATTTTAAGCTCAAGAATTATCTCGAGAACAAAAGCTTCTTAATGACCGGCAGTACAAATCTTTATATTGTTTTGGAGAAAGTAAGATTATTGCGCTTGATATTTCAAAAGCGTTTGACAGAGTTTGGCATCAAGATCTATTATCCAAAATATACGTATTTGGTATCGTTGAATCTCTTCTCCGTTGGATTAGAAATTGCCTTACGGATCGCTCAATACAAGTTGTATTGGACGGTTTCAAGTCTGAAATCTACAAAATAAATGCTGGTATACCCCAGGTTTTGTCTCTGACCCTCTTCCTCATATTCATTAATGATATGCTGTCTGAAACTTCTAATCTATTAAACTGTTTTGCTGACGAAAATACCGTCAGGTTTTAATATTCGTTTTTAGATTCACATCCATGACCTTCGGATGAGGAACTTGAACGGCAACGTATGATAAGCTCATTCAATTCTGATCTCGACAGCATTGTCCAATGGCGAATCAAAAATCACGTAGTATTTAATGCTTCAAAAACTCAATGCTGTCTACTGTCGTCAAAACGAAACCCACCCTCCTTGCCACTATCCATAAGTGGCACTTGCATTGAGGAAACCGAGAAACCGAAAAGCTTTCAGTCCTCGGGTTGTGTATCTCAGACCACCTTCTGTGGAACGATCACATATTTGATGTTGCCAAAAATGCTGCTAAGTGCTTAGGTTTTCTTCGGCGATGCAAGACATTTTTCACCCCTTCTGATCTGGCTGTTATCTATAAAGCCTTTATTCGTCCAAAACTCTAGTACAATTCTATTCTATTGGATGGAATTCACAAAAGAGCTATGAAAATAATAGGTGTTAGAAATATAACGGAAGCATTTGCACCTCTCGAACACCGCCGAAATGTTTCATGTCTTTCGTTATTTAACCGTTATTTTCATTAACAGTGCTCTAGTAAAATAGCCAGTTGCATTCCTCCCCTAAAACAATTCAACCGTAATACTCGTATTTCTGGGAATGCACATCGTTTACCCTTGAGCCCAACTTCGGACGTACTGTTAAGTATAGAGATTCTTTCTTAAGTCGCACTACAAGAATGTGGAATGCTTTACCCGTCACTATTTGTCCCTGCCATTTTAATATTCAAAGGTTCAAAACAAATGTGCATCGGCATCTCCTCTTAAATCTTTCCCTATTTTCCTAACGCTCGCATTGTGTTTAAACATTTTGAGTATAGTAAGAACCATTTTAGTGCGCGCTTAATTTAAAAAAATAAATTAAGCATTAAAATGACAGTTTTAAAATGTTTGGAGGAGTGCAAGGAAGGAATGATACATGTCGTTATTAAATAACACTGGAGTTTATTCTTTGTAACACTCTTAAGAAGATTCTCACAAAGTTTCAGCTGAATTAAAAACAAATCATGTTACACTTCCGAACTGGAGTGTAAGATTTGCGTTTTTGTATTTTAATGCCCTCAATCTTTTGGTGACGAAAATTCATTCATGTAGGTACGAAAAATCTGTTATCAGCTTTCAGTCTAAAATTTGGTGTAGGGAAAGCATTATTAAGTGATTCCCTAGATAGAGGAGGAATATTCGAATTTTTGTTCTAATTCAAATATTCATTGTTCTCACGAACCTACATAAAAATTTACTATTTATAGCAACAAGTGAAAAACTTCTTCATTTCCATTTTGTATGCCTATAGTAAGGATATCTATAACCCATCAGAGTTTAGAGTAGTTCTTTTTCCTCTTATCTACAAATTTAATTTTCATAAAATACGGGTCATCGTATAACTTTCTTAGCTCAACAGGTGAACAGTCTTGAGAGTATAGTTGACACCATAAACATATTTAGTAAGAAATCGCTGAAGCGCACCAACGGAATTTTGAATTCATCCTTCTGAGACAAACACTCACCGTGGGAACAAAGGAAGAAAACTAATTAATTTTCCTCCTTAAATAGTCCACACTCGTCAGCATTCAAAGACATGAGGGTCATTAATTCCCAGCCCATTTGCTGTCTAAATAGTATTAGAGCTCACTAGCCACTACCATCACTGCGCGAAATTTTGAAGAACAAAAATTTACAAAAAGGAAGGACTCATTATCATCCGTTGCTAATTGGTGAATGCGGCGACTGAGAGTGCATCTTGCCTTTGGCGAGTTCCGCAAACAAATAATATCTTCGCAATCTCCTATAAAGAGATGCGCATTGTTAGCATGTTTTCTATGGACTTCGAATTAAGGGTATTTATGTTCGAAGTATTGCATTGTTATCCGTCTAACGACTGGACTTAACGTCATAAAGTGTCCTTTTAAAAAGGACGAGATGACACTAAATACCAACTGGTGGCTATTTAAAGTGTCATGCGGCTTGCCCATGAATTGCTTCATCATCAGTTATGATTTCACAGAACATTTTTTTGGTCTTGATAGGTTTATGCTGGTGGCGTGCAGACATTTTGATACCTCGCACTATCAGAATCACACTATGACAGATGCAAGGATTTTTATAATTTTGTGTGGTCATAAAATTAATGTTCTATAGCTATTCAATAAATATTAGATTTTGTATTGGCATTTTTTCTTGTAGACTTTTATTAGATGATTATGTAGGTAAATGACAATGTGCTGTCATTGAAAGCATCAGAGGATAATAATAGAACACAGAAGCGATTTTCCATGCTGCATTTGTTGAGTCTTTTTATTTTTTTTTGTAGTTGTTTTATTATACAGACAAAAATGTGCAAAACTCTATAGGCATGAGGGCCAAAACTGTGACTGTGTCGGAATTTAAAGATTTAAAAAATTAAAACATATATTTAAAGCACTTAAAACACATTTAGGGAATTTGGTGCGTTAAGTGAAATTGGCAGATTTATAGCAATTTTATTTAAATTTATGGCTATATAGACTTGAGTCCGTTGATGAATTCATCGTGATAGGTAGTAATAAAAAGAAATAGAGTTTTACACTAAAGAAAAGAAAATTAAGACGGTTTGGGTGATTTCCAATATTTTTTTTTAAATCGTGAGATAAGTAAGAAAATTGTCGTTTAAGTAATCAATCAACATATATAATAGATTACGGTAACGAAGAAGAAGAAGAAGACGTGTATGATGTTTATAAAATTAAAGTAAATTACCTACGTTTTACCTATCTACAATATTGATTAATTCTTAAATGATCGAACGCTAAGTCAAATACGATAAAAATAAAAGGCCTGACTTCGATACAAAATTTTTTATCGATAAAGCCTATTAGGGGCCAGTTATAGCTATCATTGAAAACCATCATTAAAAATATTAATTGTCAATTTTGAGAGATTTTGAAGAAAAAATAAATGATTATTTTGATGCCAAAGTAAAGCTTATCGATTTAATAATTATTTGCAGGAAAAACAAAATTTAATTTGGAAACAAATTTTCTCATAAAATGACTTTTAATTTTTCAATGATGAACTTTACCAATGATCATTGAAAAAATTGAAAAAATTAATAGTTACGATATGGGTCAAAATGAATTTTTTTTGGAGGAGAAATAATTTTGAAGTCGTAAGCTATCTTTCTGCATTAAAATATTTGATGATTAAACTTTCGAAGGGTCTCAAAATCAAGAGGTTACTTTTTCAATGATAGCTATAACTGGCACCTTACTCAGTTCAAGTGAAAATTAAATGTCTATATTAAAGTGACATTTATTTTACAAGGATGAAATTCATAACGAGAGCTGAGTACCCAAAATGTGAGAGCGAAATATGAACCGGTACAAAATTAATTTCATTTCATAATTTTCATTTCCTAAAGCCTAGCACTCACCTCAGAGTGAAATGAAATAAAAAAAATCACTAGAATACAAGCATTGTGAAACCATAATTAATTATCCGCGTGAAATTTTAGTCCTCAGTTTGAAAATTTGTAGTACTTACTTTGAATGAACAGTTTAACAGAATCTTGAAATGTTTTATAATTCTCCAAAAAAAATGCGATAAGGTCCTCTCAAAAAGCTTATATTTTGAGTTCTATCGGTCGGATTGCCAAGATTATGACGGGGGTATGTACCTACAAACCCCCACCCCCGCCAATTGGCTCCGAACCTTTCGGCTCAGTCGTGTATGGCCAGCATTAAAGGTCGTTTATTTTTTAATTTAAAGTGCTACCATCAAGTAAAGACAACAAACTATGGTTGGTAATGAAAATAGTCTTCGTTAGCATTTTGTCAAGATTCTGTCAGTAAAACTTTCATACAAATCAATATTCGTTTTCATTCAAAGAAAGTATTAAAAGTTTCCCAACTGTGGACTGAAAATTCACGTGGGGAATTAATTATGGTTTCACAATGGTTATTCACGCGAATTTAAAATCGCTTTTATTTCTCATTTCACACAGAGGTGACTACTAGGCTTAAGGAAAAAGCAAAAGCTATTGTCTCAAAACACCTCAAAACATTATTTCATGTATTCGCCTTTTTTGTCATAAACCTGGTATGCAATATTATTATAACTATTCTAGAGATTACATATACGAAATTTAATCAAAATCGATAGGACCATTTTTAAGAAAACTTGATTAAACCAAAATGATTGTATCGCAGCGCAACCCGTTCTAGATGAGCTAAAACAAAAATTTTAATATCTCTAGAATATTTCATAAAATTGCTTTACAGTTTACACCAAAGGACCATCGGCATTTTTTGCCCACTGCCCGTTTGGGCTGTAGTCAAGGACGTCAAAGCTAGATAAATATTTCGTAGAGGGATATGATTTTCAAACAAATAATTAGTATCCTACCTAAGTTTTTAATCTTGATTCTTGAATTTAACTTGCTAGTCACACCGTAAACTTAATTACGTAAAATTTTGAAAAAAAAAAAAATAGTTTGAAATTTTTTTAAAAATTGTTTTTTCAAAATTTTGAGTTTGAAAATTAATTTTGAAAAAACTCGACAAAAATAACTTGGGTTTTCAAAATGGTGTACCTAACATGACATTGTAAGTATTACCTTTTTTTTTTTTATAATTTTTTTCTGTTTTCAGTAATTTTTTGAGAAAATTTCCCTTCCCGCGTAAATGGGGGGATATAAAACCCCCATCCAAACAATTTTTTCTTGTCTCGACTCAACCTACACGCTCTATCTTTTTGTCACACCTTACACCCCGACTCCACAGGCCATGAACGATGGCCGGACTATGGAACATGTCTAAAAAAAATCCCAAGGAGTCGCAAAAATCCATGTCCATGCAGTGACACATCCATACAAATCAGATTGTGGATTGGATTGTAGATTGGATTGTGGTCATCGTTCATGGCCTGTGGAGTCGGGGTGTTAGGTGAATCACCCTGACTGCAATCAAAATCAGATACTGAGCGCTTTCTCCCATCGTGTTGCCTCTTTACTTTTGGGTCTGGGAGAAAAAGTGTGTGAGGAAGAAATACGAGTATTCGATTTCTACTTTTAATGCGATTTTCAATATTTTGTTGATTTAGGTCAGGCTCTTTGTACACAATGCTTACAAATAGTGAGGAAGCCAAAGTTTCCAACTGTGATGTATACACATACATATCAGGTCGTGAGTGCAATATTGGCCTAACTGCAATTTTATCGAAATTGAGTTTACTACGAAAATGGAAATTGTTAAATTTTCGGCTTCATGCCGTAGTTACAGGCCTTTTGTACTTAGGCCAAACACAAAAAAAAAAAATAAAAGCTTGAGTGCAAGAGTGGCCAGTTTTACCTAAGTTAGGTAAATTATTTTACTTTTTGATCACAGGGGACATCAATGCAATGTGTTAAACATAAGTGGGTACCTTGATATTCTCCCTCGATAAGCCATGAAGTTAAAGAGTTTCACACTAAAGTTAATGCTGGTGAAGCTGTTGCTGGCATAACGAAGTGAGTGAGTGCATTACGGGTACATAAAATCTAATCTCGACTATAGAGTTGATAAGATTAACCATTAGTTACTCGTCAGCGGACATTCATATTAACAAAGCGACTAAGACTTTGGGTTGCTTGAGAAAAATATTTTCCAAATATTTACATCCCCGATGATTGGATAGAAGTCATAAGCTCAGCGGAAAAAAAAACATTCAACGTTATAAAAATGACCAAAGACCACTTTTTCTCCACTTTGTAACTGGGAAAAAATATTTCAAATAGAAAACACTCTACAGAAGAACTTAAGGTTAACTGGCTTAAATATTTAAAGGCCGGCCTCTTCTTAATATTTTTTTAAATATTCTCTTGTAGAAATTTTTCCATTTCAAAGTAGGTATTTTATTTCGAAAAAAAAACAAGTGTTAGCCTAGCAAACCTCAACCTAAAAACATTATACCCCGATGGAAGTCCTATGTATAAGCATGGAGAAGAATAAGGATTTGCTGGAACTTCTGCAGTTTTTTAGCAATACATCAATACATCACAATTTGTACACTGATCTTAGAAATGATAATTTGATGGCAAATACAGCAAAGACTTTTATGAATCTTAACACTTCTGAAAGTGAAAACAAATGTTTAAACTGAACTTAATTAAGAAAAAACTTATAGTTAGGGCGTTAAGGCCATATTTAAGGTCAAACCTTGCACTTCATTCTGACGCGATGAGCTTTGGCACACTAATAGTGCACATCCTAAGTTTACTTTTAAGATGTGTTTCCACGGTGGCAACACTGGCAGACCGGAGATATAAGGATTGTCGTCTGACCATGTTTTAACACGAAATTTCACATAAATTAGCCTATAAATCGGGAACCAGATATCGGTTGATATGATGGAATGTCTCATTGGATTAAGAATACCACAGGAATATGTTAAGTTTTTGACCATATGCTTAGATTATACCAAAAATCGAATATATAATGGTTTGATATTCTTCCACCTTCCCCCATTTTAAAAGTGATTATACAAAAAACTAATACATGGATAAAAATGGACTTCCGATATGATGTAAAGTTTGAAATTCTACGTCGACGCTCATCTTAAAATTTTATAAATATTCATTTTATAACCATTATTTTCTGTCAAATAAAATCCCTTATCCGCCGAGGGTATTTTGTTCCCCCGCGTACAAGGGTGGGGAGGGGTCAAAAAATGAACATATTCCTGTGGCTTCAAGTATTCTTAATCCAACGAGACATTCCACGATATCAACCGATGTCTGGTTCCCGATTTGTAGGCTAATTAATGTGAAAGTTCATGTTAAAACATGGTCCGAAGATAACCCTTATATCTCCGGTCTGCCAGTGTTGCCACCGTGGCATCCCGTCAGAATGAAGTACAAGGTTGGCTCCCTTAACGCCCTAACTATTAATTCATAAATAAAATAAAAATACAAAATAAATAAAAAACTTGTTTACTGTCGACTCCGCTGTACTGGAACTCCATAATTGCAGACAATTTGTTTCAGTTAAGCGGAGTTTTCAATTAACCGAACTTTGGATAACTGAATATTGTTTCAAATAAGCGAAGTTTTGTCAAAACAAATTAAACTTCATTTAGCTTGAAAATAAAAAAAAATATATAGGCATTATTTTTTGAATTGTGTCAAAATAGTTACATTTCCATATGAAATAATTCAAAAAACAAAGGTATTTACACTTTTAATCACAAAACTAATATGAATATAACGTATTTAAAAATAAAAAAAAAACGGTCGTTTCACTTATGCGGAGTTGAATATTATGTAAGAGAAAAATGTTAATTTGAGGCAAACAATATTGTTTCAATTATCCGGAGTTTGTAATAAAGCGGAGTTCAGTTATGCGAAGCAGTTTGTGTGAAAAATTCTCAAAAAGCCTCCGAAATAAATTTCTTGTTTCAGATAACCGAATTTTTCAATTAAGTGGAGTCTAAATAAGCGGATATTTACAAATCTTTGGCCTATCTTTTTAATTTCTAATTTTTATTACATTTTTCCTCTGTGCAATAGTGGCCTATCTTATTTAAAGTCAGTTATAACGGTATTTCGAAGGATTTTGAATCCAAAATCAAAACCTTGATAGTTTTGAGCATATTGCAAAAATAAAATCAAAGTTATGTTTGTGCTCAAAAATAACCTGTTTCTTATTTTTGCTCTACTGAAAATAATGAAAAATGCAGCTAGGCCACTATTGCACTCACGGCCCCATATGTAAGTATACCTCAAATTTGGTTATCTAGATAAAATGTATATGGCTTATGCCTTCTTAAATGATTTTATTTGTTAAATAAGATATACAACTATTGTTGCTTTTGATTTGTTTTCTTACAAACACATTGCATCCTTGTTCGTTGCACCTGATTTCACCTAGCATGACCTCATAATGCAATATACAAACATAAGTTCCCGGTGAACAATAAAAAGTCATTCTTTTAAAATTTGTTAAAATAACAAACACATTGCTTCCGAATTTTATCCTCAATATTTATCTATCAAATCATATTTACATACCTACATAAAGATAGGTACCTACTATGTACATGTACACGTACAGTGTGCATACCTAAACATTTTAAGTTGTTTGCCACACGTTATTTAATCTTTGAGCAAACACACAAACCTTAGCATATTATAGTTTATATCAGTCCAGGTACATGGAGAAAGCACAAAAAGATATAAGAAGTGCATTATTGCTTTATCCTCTGACTGTTAAATCGGATTAACGAACCCAGAAAAAAGGAACGTTAAGATGGAAAATTTAACTATAACTGGTTTGTTCATTATAATTTTGTATGGTGACCATTATAATAAAAAAAAAAATATAGATAAATCGTTTTTGATAAAACGTTTTAAATATTTATATAGAAAAACTTAAGAAATAAATTATATTTTAATAATAAAGGTTATGGCTATGGAAAAAATAATCTCGCAAAAATCTCTCAAATGGAGAAAAAAATTTACTATCTAACGCTCGTATTTTATCGCTTTTTTATTTGAATTTGGCGTTGGTATTGGTGGGGGGTGGCAATGGCACAATGGATATAGTGTTTGACTGCTAACCTGGACGTGTGGGTTCGAGCCTTAGTCTAGGTAGCATTCTTTTCTATATTCCCCAGTTTCAACTGGATGACACCCGTGGAACTTCATAAGATAATTTACATCTAATTCTCAATCCAGTGTGCCAACAAAATCTTTCCTGTCCTTCTATTCCTTCTAACTAGTGCCATGCATTGCATTTAAAAGACCTGAGGTCTTACAGGCATAAAGTTAAAATTATACAAACAAAATTATATTACATAAGTTCATTAGCTCTTTGAAAGTATTGCACTATTTAAATTTTCAAATTGCATGAATTTGTTTCGAATCAATTGTAGTGTTATCGAAGAGGTCTGTTTAACTTAAGAATGGTCACCATAACTGAAAAATGGATCTTTATTCTTCGCCTTACTTCTTATCTTCATTTGTCCCCCATTCCCCCAAATTATTTCATGCACGTTGCACGTGTGTTTAATAATTTAACCACGATAAATCCTCTTACTGGATTCTAAGACGATGCGTGAGCGTTAGGGAGTTTTTAATTTAAATTTTTATCGATTTTATTACCTTCATCTATTCTTTACAAAGTTGTATTTTTTTTTGTTACAGGTAGTAGTAGTATTTCTAAACAAACGCATTCGTCATTATAAAATGCATATTGAACAGGATTTGAAAGAATGGTTGGAGCTAGAGCCCAAAGGATCCATCCGTAGGAGTGAAGATGATGACTAGATATTGAACATCTCAACCGACCGCGACACTGCTGAGCCTCTGACATTTGCGTTCGCGTGGGACTTTATGACGCACGAAAAACTTGTTTTTTTTTTTAATGTGTTTTTACTTACCTGAGGAGAGGAGAAGCGATGGCTCATAAACCGATTGAAGGTGCACAAAAAAAACCAAAACCAAACCAACATCAAGCCTTGATTGAAAAAATAAAATCTGAGAAGCAAAATAATGTTTACTTGTCACGGATATTTAATTTTGGGATGTTGTATTTTGTTTGACATAAACAACTATAATTTTTTTTCTTTCGCTTTGTTGGGCTAGGTTTATTTTCTTTTTCTTTTAGTTTTGTATTTCTATGGCTTGGCTGGTTTTTATAAAATGCATCCTTTCAGCGTGATTGATTGAGATTTTTTTTGTGATAATTTAGGGAATTTAACATTCTATGGATTCATGAAGGAATATTTTAAACAAATTGTAGGTATGCATGGAATCAGGTTGATCATACTTAATTATTCTGTGTTTTTTCATTAAAAATATTTTTTTTTTAGAAAGAATTAGGAAGAATTTGAATCCTTATAGAGGTGCTCTAATAAACAGGGAAAACAGGGTTAAACCGTGTGCTATTTTCTGAAGAAATAAATACGTACCTACACATAGGTGGGTGATTCTCATACGGTGCTTGAAAAAGCTAGAGCTTTTACGTTGGGTCGAGACATGAAAAAATTGTTTAGCAGTTTTTGTTGTACAACAGAGAAGTCCAGCAAGCGTTTGCCAAGTATCTGACAAGTTTTCCTCGTCTAGATTTTTCCTACTGAAAACTTCGGGCCTTACATAAACAAGGCAGAAACTTGAAATTTTTCCAGCCGGGGTTAAGACCTGTTTTTCGGGACGCCCGCCATACCACTGGGGAAATCCACCATTTCGAAAATCGCGAACTCCGAAACACGCGATCTCCGAAACTATAATAGAAATTAAAACATGTTTCTTCCATACCCACATACATTTTTTTCGGTGTGGGAAATATTTTTAAGGTTATGTCGTTTTATTTTTTGGCTTTTTTACATTTTTTTCATTCCCGAGGAAACTTACGTGAATTACTTTTTATTATTATTTTAAATTGGTTATCGCTAAATTTAGAAATGCTGTATCTTGGAAACTATTGGGTCTATTGAGATTGTTCTGGACTCAAGTTGAAGAAAATTAAGTAACTTTGAAATCGTAGAGCAATGTTTTTATTTAAAATTAGTTTATTTGGGGCTTAAATTGGCAATAACTGAAAAACAAACGCTTATTTTTTATTTTTGACCATGAAGCGGTCGGTGCTCGCTCGAGGTCGAAAACTCAGGTTATTTACTAGACCAATATTCTAAAGAACTTAGCAAAAAACAGAACTAACAGATTTGGCGCATACGTGGATGTAAATATTATAATAATAATATTATAAATGTCTGTCTCTTTTAACTCATTTTCTTAGAAAATTGCTTCTTCCGCCGTAAATAGAACCCCCTCCCATACGATTTTCGTATTATCTCGACGCAATCTACATGCTCTAGGTTTTTGTCACACCTTAACCCCCAGTTTCACAGTGGGAGTTGAAACTTAAGATCAGCTGAGTTTAAATTTTTGGTTAAACTCGTCCGGTCTTACAGTGAAATCTGATCTTCAGATCAGCTGAACTTCGTTTAACTAGATTTTATAGAAAAGGGGTTTGTTGATCATCTGTCGACATTTTTTTTTCAAGTGAAACGAAAAAATAAAAAAAAATTGGAAAATAAACCGATAATTGTGCAAAAAAAGAGAAATAAAAACTCTTCAAAAGCAGACATAGATTTGCTGATGGAATTGGTTATGAAAAATAAATTAAAAAATTCCATAATGTATTATGTAGAGTGGTCCCAAACGTTGAACTTAGGTTTAAACGGAACAATACTTTCGCTTAACTTAAACTACAAATTGAACTCAGTTCAAGGTTTAAACGAATCTGTGAAACTGAATAAATTGTTGAACTGAAGTTTAAACCAAAAGTGGAGTTTAAACTTCCACTGTGAAACTGGGAAAAGTAAATCATCCTGCTTACAGTATTTCCCGCTAATTTGCACTGGCCATTTTTTTTTTAGATTTTTCGGTCACTTATCCGAGTAGTTCAATTAACGAAACGCCGCTTTATTGAACGACCTGTTCAATTAATCGAAACCCTTATAATTGCATGAGTCGGTCAATTAAAAGATCAAATATTTGTCTAAGAAATTCACTGTACAAATTTCAGTGCCAATTTTAGGTTTGTTTCATAATGATTTTTTTGCCATTAAATTAACCGAAAAATGTACCTACATGTTTTTTTTTTTTAAATTCATTTTGTAAAGAAGAATTAAGCGGAGATCAATTAACGACTTGAAAAGCTATTGTACTTAAACGGAAAATTTTCAAATGCAATTTTGTCGGTCAATTAAGCGGGATATTCAATTATGCGAGGTGCAATTAAGAGGGATAACGTTATTTACTTTTAACATACCTATATCTACCTATTTTACTTTTGAAGTGAAAAAAATCCTATTATAATTAAATTCTTATTATTTTGTTGGCCTTCCGCCAACCCAGCAAAGAGTGCTCCCGTGTACTTATATGTAACTGTAACTGCAGTCAAATATCGGACAATTAAAAGCGACTTAAAGTAGATGTCATATGATTTCCTAGTTGTGGCACCGTCTAATATTTAAAAAGACAATTTACTACTAGATAGATAGATAGATAGATAAGATTCATTTTATTAATTTTTCTTTTGATCATACAATTACTAATATTTATACAAAGAATCTTTATAGCATGGCAAAATGCCGTCTGCCAGATTGAGAATAAAAATATACCTAATAAATAATTTGTAATAAGCTTTCCTTAAATTTCAGAATTACGTGTTTTTTATGTTTGTGCAATTTTCAACAATAATATTTTGATAATATGGAAATTATTATTTTGATAATGTGGAAATTTTTTTTCAAAAATATTCATTTTGTATTCTTTCCCTATATTTCAAGAAAATCTTGCAGTACTAATAAAGTCGTGGAACATCCATCTCATTCAGCTGCATATTAACCTGATCCTATGACAAGAAATCACTTCCAAACACACTTCTCCTCGTTTCTCTAAGAGTTGGGCATCTTCCAACAAAGTGGACCTAATCTTCCCGTTCCAATAAGTCGCATATACTGCACTCCAATGGCAAATCTGGTCTTTGAGGAATAAAGTTTAGGTTCAGCAATTCACTTCGAAGCCTGACCATTGTAGTAATCATTTGGACACTGTTTGAATCGTGAAAGTAATTTTTGTCTAACAGGTTGTGGTTGAGTCTACTGTATACTGATCTGTACAACGAACCAGATGCTTCAGCTATGTGTTCTGCTCTACATTGCTCCTCTACCTTTTCAATTATTTCGTAGAGGTTTCTTTTACTGTTCTTTACATCATCAATATTGATAATCAAACTCAAATTACATTCCTGCGCCAGTCCAAACCACTCTCCATACAGACTGCTTTTGTCTTGAATAGCTTTGAGGGCTATTTTTCTAGCTAGCCGGGTTTCAGGCATCTTTAAGATTTTAAGCAAATAATCCGCTTGGAGCTTAAGCGTTTTTATGAACAGAGGTGATAGCCCTGTCTCAATCATAATGAAGTAATTTGGGGTGTTTGATGGTAGGTGGAGTGGAATATCCTTTTTACAAAAAACCTAAAGAGTTGCTCAACTGCATCAAACTTCTTACATCCCCAAGCTTGTGATCCATATAGAAGAATTGTCTCCGCTACTGCTTCAAACACCTTATATTTGCTGCTATGCGCTATATTTTTGTTATTAAAACATCTTTCCCAAGAAATGTTAATTGCCTTCTGAAGCTTTTCCTTGAAATGCTTCTTCATACTCAAGTTTTTCGAAAAGTAAACACCTAGATATTTGTATTCGTTAACACTCTCTATATTTTGTCCGTTATATTTCCACTTTTCATTCAATGCAGTTCTTCCACCACCTCTTCTAAAAATAATTACTCTAGACTTTTCTACGTTGACAATGAGGTTCCATAACTGACAGTAGTCATACACTCTATTGATCATGAGTTGCAGAGTTTCGGGGGAATATGCGAACATGACTACATCATCCGCAAAGAGCAGGGCCTTCAAATGCACTCCTGCAAAGTCCACTCCACCAGCAAGAAAATCAATCAGATCACCTATGAAGAGTGCAAATAAGATTGGGCTCAATGAACATCCCTGCCGTACCCCAGATAGAGTCTCGAACTAGTCAGAAAGTTCTGCTCCGTTCCACACCGCAGCTTGTGTTCCTTTATACAGCTCTTCTAGAACTCGACCAAACTTCCGTGATAAGCCCAATCCATACAATTTGTAAAATAGTGCTCTTCGGTCAATTGTATCGAAAGCTGCCTTGAAGTCAATAAAGAACACAGAATTTACTACTATACACACTAAGTCAATCGAGTGATATTATTTGATGTTCTATATTTTCTTGGAGAAGAAAATTGATAAATTTGAAGAAAGTACAACTCCTGCCATTAAATGAAATGAGTTTACACAAAAAACCCCTCTCTAATATTGACAACCATCCTTGTACAAATAAACACTTATCTTGATGACAACTTGTGCCCTAAAATTATCCTGCCATTATCCTTTTTTTTTCTCGTAACAAAAACAAAAAAAAAAACACAAACAAACACACATTTTCAATTGTAAAATGATCGAAATTGATTGGAAATTCTCAATAAATAAAAAACCAGAAGCATTGAGAGGGACTCTTTTGTTTCGATAATGGTAATTCAAATAGCGTACCGTTTTTTTTCTTTGTTTTCATTACACGTTTTTGTTACCCTTTTTCCTTAAAAAATAAAAAAAAAATACAAATAAAACCAGAAAATTTCCAAACCAATCATAAACGTGAGTTGGAAAAAAGGGAATCCACTCAACAGAATGATCGTCGATCAGTCACAGCTCAAAGAGAAAGCCTATAAGTTGTGATATTTCAGAAAAGACAAAGGGGGAGAACTACCTAAAGATGAAGTGAGTAAACAGACGTAACTGCTTTTTTTTCAGCCGATATGTAGCTACAAATATTTAAAAAAATGCACTCATCCCTTCAGAATAGGAAGAAAAAACCTTTATTTAACACCTGAATTATGTTCTAGATTTGAATATTTCAGATTGAGGTTTCATTATCTTTTCCGTGAGCCATCATCATCATGCCATGCATCATGCAACATGATGCGGGTCAATGCATGGAATTATATGACAGAGCATTTACTTTTCAAATAGACAGGAGAAAATTAAATTTACAATTTTTACTATTTGATAAAATACAATTCAAACAAAATCATTAGCGCGTTCTAAAGATATTGGCCCTAAGTAATAAACGAATTTAGCCTCGAGTTAGTCCCATACAAATAAATCGAATTTAAGGTAGTTTCTACTGAAAATTCCTTTATTACTTATAAGACCATTGAATTAAAAAAAAAAGTTTAATATATTTTTTTAAATCCCAAAATCTCCTTTATAAAAAAATTGGTTGAAATCAATTATTAAGCCGTTGAAATCAATTGAACCTTGCCACTTTTTTCGTGTTCTCTATTATCGTAATCCGAATTCTTAGGGAAAAATATAATCTCGAGTTCGATTTTTGTTAAAAGGCCTTCCACACTAGCCCACTGTGTATTAATACATCTCAAAAAAGTGGGAACACATCATGTAGAATAGTGTGGAAACAAAATATGAAAGCCCAGCCTACACAACCCAACATTCTTTCCCACACGATTTGACATGTGTTAATACATGAATAATTTTAGGAATGGTTCTAATTCTATCCCACATTCTATCACACTTTTTTTAGCTTAGGGTAATGTATTAATACAAGCAAGTGTGGAAGCAAAATATGAAAAGTCATTTCATTCCCACAAATTTGGCAGTCGCGTGGAATTCTTTCCCACTTTCAATTTGACATGTATTAATACACAGTGGGGTAGTGTGGAAGGGCTATAAGAGTGCAAAACTTGCTCTATAGTACCTATGTAGGTATGTATATGGTTGGTAAAAAGATACACATGGACACATAGATGACAATTGGGAAAACCTCGTTAGATCGATGTCAAACCAAATTTTGAGATCGATATTTTGAAAATTTAAAACTGCATAAGTGCACAATACACCGACGTGTGTATACCTATAGTTATAGTAGACAACATATCTACATATAAATGGAATTGTTAATAAATGTTAATAAATATTTGTCTACAATTTGGCCTCTTTGTTGCACAGGCACAACTGATGGTCGACGTTACAACCCACATCAGAAACAAAACATTTAAGATAGGCATCAACAATCAAACAAAAATGTTCATCTGATGTCCATCCATACAATTTGTTTTCGATTGAACAAATTCCTTAAGATTGACATTGACATAGCACCTTCGATAAGGACTTTTTGTGTTTAAATGTCGGATAAAAAGAAATTGATTGGTTTTAATTTCGACGCAACTAAAATTTAATAAATACCGTGATTTTGTAAGACTTATGCAAACACATACTTATGTTTTATGTACATAGGCATAGGCACCTAACTTTCTACATATGTAAGACAAAGAGTTTAATATTCAAAAAATAAAAAAAAAATCAAGAACTCAAGCTAATAGTACAGTAACTATATACATTCACGTATGCGTCAAATCTGGTAATTCTGATTTTTTGCTGAGTTGTTCAGGATATTGCAATTATCTAAAAAAATGACTTAAGGTAAAAACAACACTATTGAAAAACAATGGTAACAACAACAATTTTCTTTTATAGCTTATCTTGAACCCAGAAACCCATTCTTGAATTTTGTTTTTAAATAAAGTTATTTTAATTGATAGTTTTTGAGACATAAATTTCCAAACTTTATATTCTGAAAAAGAATTTTCTACTATTTACTTAGAAGAAACAGGATCCTTGGAGCAAATTTATTTTTCAACATTTTGAGTTTACCAGATTTGACGCAAACGTTGCCTTCCATACAAACGACAATGTTACTGGACTATAAAGAGTATAAAGAATTTTTTAAATAATTTTTCGTTACAAAACATTAAAACAAATGTTTAAAAAAAAAAAAAAAAACAAATTAGGCTTTCATAATAAAATAGGAAAAATAATACTTATGCCGTTTTCCATTGGTTTCACTTGAGGTTCCACTCATTCTGCCGTGACATTTGGCCATGTGTCATATAGCCATATTTGAAATATGGCCATGTGACACATTTTGAAAGCGTCAAATGGTCATATTTCAACATTTGCCCATTTGTCGCTTTTACTTAGTGTCATATGGCCATTATAGGTCTATAGATCACAATGGGAGGGGAAAATTGAGCTGGGTAGAGCATTCCACATTCGAGTAGTGCGACTAAAGAAAGAATCTCTGTACTTAACAGTACGTCCGAAATTGGGCTCAAGGGTACACTGATGGGCATTCCTAGAAGCGCGAGTATTACGGTTGAATTGTTTAAGGGGAGGAATGCAACTGGCTATTTCACTTGAGCATTGTTTATGGAAATAACGGTAAAATAACGAAAGACATGAAACATTTCGACGGTGCTCAAGAGATGAGAATGTTTCCGTTATAGTTCTTTCACCTATCATTTTAAGAGCTCTCTTTTCAATTCTATCCAATAAACTCAAGTGAGTTATTGGAGCACCTGCCCAAATGTGAGAGTTATACTCAAGTTTTGGACGAATATAGGCTTTGTAGATCACAGCTAGATCAGAAGGGGAGAAAAACTTCTTGCATCGACGGAGAAAACCTAAACACTTAGCAGCATTTTTGGCGATGTCGAATATGTGATCGTTCCATAAAAGGTGGTCTGTGACACACATACCGAGGACTGAAAGCTTTTCGGTTTCCTCAATGCAAGTGCCACTCATGGATAGTGGCATGGGGGGTGGGTTACGTTTTAACGACAGTAGACAACATTGAGTTTTTGAAGCATTAAATTCTATACGATTTTTTATTCTCCATTGGACAATGCTGTCGAGATCAGAATTTAATGAGCTTATCATACGCTGCCGATCAAGTTCCACATCCGAAGGACATGGATGTGAATCTAAGAACGAATATGAAAAGCTGAGGGTACTGTCGACAGCGAAACAATTTAATGGATTAGAAGTTTCAGATAAAAGATCGTTTATGAATATAAGGAAGAGAGTCGGAGACAGAACGGAGCCCTGGGGCACACCAGCATTTATTTTGTGAATTTCAGACTTGAAACCATCCAATACAACTTGTATTGAACGGTCCGAAAGGTAATTTCTAATCCAACGAAGAAGAGATTCATCGATACCAAATGCACGCATTTTCGATAAGAGAGCTTGATGCCAAACTCTATCAAATGCTTTAGAAATATCAAGTGCAATAATCTTACTTTCTCCAAAACGATGTAAAGATTTGTGCCACTGTTCGGTGAGATATACCATCAGATCACCAGTGGACCTATTGCTACGAAAGCCGTACTGACGGTCATTAAGAAGCTTTCGTTCTTCGAGATATTTCTTTAGCTGAAAATTAATCAGCGTTTCCATGACCAAATGCTGTTTTCCATCCACTCGGAAAGAGACCAGTAGAGTAGGACAGATGGAAAAGCGTACGCAGTGGTTTTGCCAGCGTTGAAGAACACCTCTTCAGAACAATGGGGGGGATACTATCCGGGCCAGCGAATTTGTGTATATCGAGATCTTTCAGAACTCTGGCAACTGCACGAGTGCGGAAGAAGATTTGTCCCATAGAATCATTTACGCTCTCAAGTACAGGAGGAGTCATAACACTTTCTGGCAGCGTCGAATTAACAGCAAACTGTGCTGCAAGCAAATTGGCTTTATCTTGCGAGCTGACAAAAGGAGTATCATTGAAGACGAGCGTTGGAACCGAGGACGAGGTGGTATTTCGTATGTTTTTTACAAATGACCAAAAATTTTTACTACCTTTTGGACATTGTAGAATTTTTTGCCGTAATTTTTGATCATGTAAAAATTTGGTTCGTCGAATATGAACGTTACAGGTCTTTCTAGCTTGTTGAAACTTTTTCCGGTTTTCCTCTGTAGGGTTGGCTTTATAACTTCGGAAGCTTACTTCTCTAACCCTAATAACCTCTTTACAGCTCGAATCAAACCATGAGTTTTCTTTGCGTTTGATAGGTTTCACTCTATTCGGGATAAAATTTCTCATTCCACAAAGAATTAAGTTTGTAATCATATCTGCACTGGAATCTACGTGACTATCGAGGAAGCATAGTGACCAGTTAAAGTTCCTGAAGAAAACATTGAGACCGTCCCAGTTGGCTTTCTCATACTGCCAAACGGTTCTCTTGGGAATTTTTTCTTTAACTGTGTTTTGGTGGCACGAGAAATTCGCAGATATGACACAATGGTCTGATGTGCCTAGAGGCGATAATACACTTATAGTGTATTTATCAGGGTCAGAGGTAAGAAACAGAAGTATGAGTGAATTTAAACAAAAAACTTGTAAACATTTTGAAAAATAACTGGACTTGACATAAAATTTCAAAAACAAAATTAAAATTTTTCAAAACAACTTTTTCAAAACGTATACAAGTATTTTTTAAAAATTCGCACGAATTTTTTTAAAATACTTGTATACGTTTTCGAAAAGCTGTTTTGAAAAATTTTAATTTAGTTCTTAAAGAATGTTTTATAAAATAATTTACATAAAATTTCCATTTGGCACATCAGGGTGGGCCAAAGCTCCACAATTTATTTATTGAGTTTGGACCCACATAAGTGGTCATTCGAGCATTAAACCATATGCCCAAAAGTCACAAAGAAATATGGCCACATGACACTTTGAAAAAGCGTCAAATGGCCATGTTTTCGAATATGGGCCATTTGACACTTACACAATGTGTCATATGGCCATATTTTGGGATATGGCCATATTGGTGAATCGTCAAAAGATTTACAGCCGTATTCATTAGAATCCGCTGAACAGATGAATAGTTATGCTTTGCATAAGGACTTATGTAGCCACTATACAACGTTGCATAAATTGTTATGCATAAAATATTTTTCAACCCATTATAGTTATAATGAGCTTGTGTCAAAATTAGTACCATAAAGGAGGAATCTAGTACGTTTAACATTCACAACTGAAAAAGGAGACCCAGCTGTGTGTGTGCTGTTTGAAAAATCAATAGAAGCAATTCTGCTGGCGATTGGATTCTTTTTGGTTCCTTATTAATTTCTTTTAATATTATTATAATTATCCAGTAACTTTTGTTATTTTTTTGTGTTCGCAAATAAAATTAAAAATATTTGAAAGAAAAAATACGTCGTTTTTGATTTATTTCATGAATTGTTCTATTCACTGACATCGTGATGTTTTTGTTGAGGAGAAAAATAAAAGGGTGGTGCTTATTTTGTAATGCTTAAAATTCATTTGTATTTTCCCATGAAAGTGATAAAGGTGAATCTTTGTATAATTTTATTTTAATCACGAATGCCGTCGAGCATTTGCAAAAGTTGTATGATTTGATGGAAAATCTTTAAATTTTGCACATTTATTAAGCAGCTTCTATAAAATAAAGTGAACAAAACAATGTTCTTTATTTTTTAAAACAGTATCCCAACAAAAATTTACAGTAAATGAACAAAACCAACATTATTAATTGTTGTATTAAATTTTATAAAATATTTTGAAAGTGAGATATCAACACCTCAAGAATTGCAAAAATAAGCGCTAACATCTATCTACATTATTGCTATGTGTGAGTCAAAGTGACATTCCGATACTAAACAACCCTTATGTTGGCTCTATACAACCTCCAAACGCGTTTAGCTTATGTTGCTTCTATTCAACGTTGCATAAGTTTATGAATAAGGTTTTTGCGTTCAGAGGCATTATAAAGAATGCATAGCGCTATGCACTCGCTATAATTCTTTTATGCATAAGGCTGTTAGTGTTAGGGATAGGAGCGATATTGAAAAATCATCGATGTTAACATCGATTAGACAACATCGAAAAACCAATCTCGATGTCAAAAATTATAGAATCATAAACACCGATTTTTTTTTAACATCGATGTTTTTAATATGTACATTTGTTTGCAACATAAAAAAGCAATACATTACAAATATAAAATACCTTCATTGTTTTGAAAATTATAGAAGTAGTAGTAGCATTAAATTTGCTATTTTCAACTTTTTACAATTGTTTACATCAATGATTAGTTTTTACAAAAATAGTAATTGAGCAGTCTACAGGCATGTACAGGCCAAATTTGTTATACAAAAATAGATTGAACGAAGTGCCATGATTTCTTCTATTTCGCTGATTTGTATGTTTGAAAATCGATCTTAAATTATTTAGCATGATTGAACATCTAACAAGTCGTATGCACAAATAATCATATGTTAACGGATGCCTTCGCTTTCTGAACATCGATTATTTTAATACTTCAAAATTATTGAAAGCTAAAATACATTTTTCGTCCAACATCGATGTTAAAACAACGATGTTTTTTCGGCTGTTTTGCCAACATCGATGAACATCTTAACAATTTTTGTTCTCCCACAATTTGCTGTCAAAACACTTGAGTGATTTTTTTTTTGACATTTGATTTGAAATGTATTAGTGCTTCTTGAGTGGATTCTGATTTTAAATCAAGAATCGAATTTCACTTCTCAGATTCGTCAGAAGCGTACTCTTTGTGCCAATGGAATGGTTTCAGAAGAATTTCCGGACGTCCAAAGGAAAACGGCATTTGGAAACGTGTTTTTGTGAGACACAAAAATGGTTTGATAATCATACATTCCGAGAAAACTGTTATTCGCATTGCTTTTATGCAAATACAATAAAAAAAAAATCAAGAATCGGCAGCAGTTTGGCAAAATTAAAGCCAGAGCTAAAAGGAACGAGGACAAAACTAATAAAAAGAGTTATAAGTCGAAAAGAAAGCAAAAAAGAGAAAATTATCTTTTAAGTTTTTTCCACAATTGACCTCAGGAACCCATGGTTTTCCTCTGAGCTGGTGACCGTGGGACTCCCTGTACGTAAATAGGTACATATACATGTAGAAATGTTACATTTAATATTGAGTTTTGTACCTATCTTAGAAATTATTGCTGTTTTTATTAAACACAATATAAAGGCACTGGTGTATTAACAACATACTAAACCAACTGATGTGAGAAACAATTAATTTAATTTAAAACTTTAAGAACTCAAGTCTTTATTTTGTAACTAGACTTATTAGCCTTTACTTAAATTTAGAGATGGCAAAGGCCCTCATTATGAATATAGCGAATCAAAAAATCGAATAAGCTGACACATTCGCTTCACAAATCAAAGCTGCCAACAGTTTAAAGAGGAATTTACACCATTTTAAACGTCAAATATCTTGACTTTTTAATTCTGTTTGTTTTTTTTTTTTTTGTTAAATATAAAATAATATTCGAATGATTTATGTAGGTATCATATTTGTTTTTAATTTAATAGCTAAACTTTCTTAGACCTACATTAAAAATAATTTAATTATTTGCTACTTGTGCATGAATTAAAGAATACTAGATTACGACACTTCGGATTTTTTTCTTTGTTATTGTAATTTTCAACACGCTTCGTGACACAAGAGAGGAGACAAAAAATACTAAAGGGGAATGGGCAAAAATGTATGGGAGCTGGTCTACCTACTCAACACCAATGTGTAATACATCATTAAAAAGGTAATACGTGTACATCAATTAATTATATGGACGTAAAGTGCTAAACCATGGGGTTCGAAAGATATTCCCCTTCATAGCACCGAAAAAGACAGTAATGCAACTCTTCATTTGCAGCTTGTCTTACCGCCCACAGTAAGGTGCTATACATCGTTGAAAAGATTATTTTATGTACTTTATTTTGTTAAAGAGTCGTTAAGATGTAGATAATGGGGTTCAAATGATATTTAGCCATCAACAACTGCAAAAATCAAATAATGCAATTCTTCATTGGCAACTGGTCTACCAACTCAACAGTAATCTGTCATACATCGTTGTTAAAGCTATTACATTTGCTTCATTTCATTATATGACCATTTAGCTCTAAACCATGGGGTTCCTGGGGCATTTGGCTTCAAAGCACCAAAAACAACAATAATGCAATTCCGCATTGATAAATGGTCTACCATTTCAACAGTGATGTGTGATACGTCAATGAAAAGGTTATTGCGTGTACTTAATTTTTGTAAACAACCGATAAAGTGTAGGTAGTATGATTCAGGAGGTATTTGGCAAAAATGCATACAAAAAGCAATAATGCAATTCCGCATTGGAAGCTGCTGCACCTACTCAACAGAAATCTGACATATATGATTTAAAAGTAGAAGTCATGTACTTTATTTTTTTTTAAGCCTTTAAGATGTAGACCATGGGATTCGAGAGGTATTTCGACCTAAAAAAGAATAACAGTGCAATTCTTCATTGGAAATGGTCTAACGACTCAACAGTAATGCGCCGTACGTTTTTGAAAAGGTAATTGCAATTGCATCATTACATTATACGGCCGATAAGCTCTAAGTCATGGGGTTCAAGATTTAAAGGATTTAAAGTCGATGGGGCATATTCATAGTTGCAGATAGACCCAGGTTTAACTAAACTACAGTTTAAGACAATTTTGGCTCAGTGAATACAGACCGATTTTAATTACATATTTTCGGTTTTATATTTTTATAAGATAATTAACTTGGTATACTACACAAATAGCTTCAAATATTTTGAAATGATGAACTTAAAAAAATAGAATTAACGTCCAAAAATTCAACTAAACCTATGTTTAACTTAGATCCAGGTCTAAAATGACTAAGAATACGCCCCGATATGTATTGATGTTGACCCTTTTAGCTAATAATTTAGCGAAAATTCGTTATATTTGTAATCAAATCCACAAAAGTTTTGACTTTTGAAGCGAACTTAAATGTTTACGCGATACGATACGTTATTCATAATACAAAATCGTGCGGAATTAGGAAAGTTCTAAGTTCGATTCGCTATTCATAATAAGGGCCTTAAATATTTAAAATGAACCAGACATGGACTTTTTTTTTTTGTTGAGGTCAAGTAATTATTGATAGGGAATGGACAAAAAAATGATCTCAAATACACCCAATTTGTTTCCTAGCTCTTTTGTAGTCAAAACTCAGAAAAACATCAAGATTCAAGTAAAAATATCGACAAGACCTACCTGGAATCTGGAAAAAATTCCTTTCACAAAAATCTATCAGTCTGCTTATAAGGCATATGTACATTATATGTAACTTATAAGTTTTTATTAAATTCAGAATAGAAAAGAAGATGTTTCTACTTTCGTCAATTCATCTTTTTGAACTTATTAATGACCATCACACACAAAGGATAAAACAACCCGCATCAAAGACAAAACATTTAAGATGTGCAGCATCAGTCAAACGAACAATGTCAATCAGATAAAAAAAATGTTTTGAGCATATCATCATATTCTTTTTCTTCAAGATTGACGTAGCTACTCGTATCAACTCTTGCCGGAGCCCTTTTCTATTGAATAGAAGATAAAAACAAGATTGATTGCTCTAAATTTTGACTAAAAACATTGTTAACATACCACAAATATAGAATGTCTAATAATATTGAAACGTGTTTACCCACTTTTATTATGAATTATTGTAGGTTCTCTGTTAAATACACAAATAATTAAAATGTTGCTCCTGCTTCCTGCATACGTTCAAAGGGCTTCTGGAGAATTTTAAAAATTATATTTTACCTATACGATTTTTGCGTATTTTTGTGTGCCCTTTTCTTCGCTTAAAATAAAAGTGTATAAAAAAACACCATCCCCACTAATTATATGTTTAGTTCAATTTAGCATTAGGTACTGTACTATATCGTGTAGGTATGTCTTTAGTCTTACTTTGCTACCAAAACCAACCAAACTTTAACTATGGCGATCGCTTACCCGCATTCAATCAAATCAAATCCTCGCACACTATCTCTTTATACTCAATGTTAAAATCTTAAAACAAACATCCTTTTTTGACACCCTTTTTTTGAATAACAAAAAAAAAAAAACATAAAACCATATTTTTTTCTACAAAAATCAAAAAAACTAATAAAACGAATAAATTGTAATTACCGTAAGATAACAGCTCATAAAATCCTTTCAATGATCATGTGCAAATACATAAAAAAATCTAAAAACCTTAATAAAACTAGGTATATAATCAATCGAAGAGATATCAATAAATAAAAAATGACCCTATACCACTTCTATGTTTTCTTTGCTCAAAAACTAGAAAAAACGAGCGTTTTTTTTTATTGAACTCTTAATAATATTTACCTAAGAAAACACAATACACGCGTATTCAACCCGAAACAATAAAAATTAAGATAATGGCCGATCAAAAGAAAAGACAAACGCTAAGAAAATTCACTTCAACGACATTTACAGTAAAGACTCTCATAGTTAACTAAGGCTTAAAAACTTTAATTAGCATATAATTTTTGTTTAAAACCAAATTTTTATCTAAAGAACAAGGATTATTAAATTATCTGTGTGTGTTTGTGAGAATAGAAATAAATCTCGGTTTTTATAACAGGATAAAATAGATTTTTGTGATAGTTTTTCACTGGTACTAAATGTAAAAAAAAAATAGTCTTAAATGGCTTAAATAGAGTAAACATCACCAATGCTTGGCGAAACTCCTTATAACTTTGAACCATGGTAGGTATATAGAATACACAAATACTGGATTACTGGATATGAGATGATAGTTCGCCATCTTCTATTCGTGTGACGTCATTGCGAGTGACAGTCGGTTTTGATTGAAAGATTTCGTTTGCGAAAGCAAATATGTATGCATTCTTTCCATCTGCCAATTGAGAACCAAAGAATACGATGATTGACAACATTCACTCGCGATGACGTCACGACTCAGTCGACCAGAACTGTCAAGCATACCTTGTATTCTTTATACCACGACTTTGAACCATAAGTGGTGCGTTCTTTTATTAACCATAGTTAACTATGGTTGTTATGTCAAACAAAATTGTTGAAGTGTCATTGTTAGATTTAGTTGGAAATTTTTACATTTCATTTAGGAACGATTTATTGTTAGATATTGTTGATCTGTCAAACGAACACTTTCGCAAACTTTATTTCATCGTTATTTACCATAAAATCATGTTATTTTTCTACAATAAACTCTCCTTATTCAATAAAAATGGTAGAAAATTCAATTTTCATTCATTTCACTTCACCAAAAGCTTTGTTTTGATTCTTCAATTTTTATTTTTTGCAAACAAACATTCTCACATCTGTTTTGACAGATCAACACTTTCAACTCATATCATGGAGATGAGTTGGAAATAGTTACGAATTGTAACTATTTGACACTAATAAACTGAATTTAGGAACGATGTGATGATGTCATATAGTTACAAATCGTAACTATTTTGTAATAAAGGAACGACCATTGTTAACTATAGTTAACCATAGTTAACTATGGTTAGTAAAAGAACGCACCAAAGATATGTTGGTATGTATTTTACATGTCGTTTTCAAAGTGACCAAAATAGGAACCGCGACTGTCCGACTAACAGGGATTTCACTGTACCTTGATCCTTCCATCAATGTTCGAATTCAATGTCCTTCCATGTGTAATTCTATCAATCAATATTTGAAGAGAAAAGTACAAAAAAACTGTAAAATGTCCTTGAGTCCTTTCGAAGGGTTTGTCTCATGAGTCACAACGACATCACATATTGTATACCTATCCAAGACCTACCTATATAAAACGTAAATTTCTAATTTTCTTCCTCATTTTTCTTTTTCTGTGGATATGATTCATTCTCAAACAGTCTGCCAGCATTATCCTTTTTAAATTAAAAAAAAAAAAAACTAAAAAGGTGATTGTATCCTGTTTTTGTTCCTGTTCAATGACGTAAGAATACAACCCCTACCCCGAGTGATATGATACTTAAGTATAGGGGCATGTTGTATAATGCGAGTGTCCTCTAGACTGGATGTTGGCAAAGGTAAGGACCTATACTTACATTGGGGTTTCCTTATCGCGGTTACGGTTTCTTCACTTTTAGTGAATTGAAGTTCACGGGGTTGAGTATTTAAAGGATATAAAAGATATAGAAACTTAAAGAAATTGGAATAAATTTACGTAATTTGATTGCATTAATGATAATTTTCTTTAGTTTTTTTTTATATATTTTTAATGAAAAAAGACAGAAAAAGATACTTAATAACTCGTGCCCTTATGGAAATTTTAGTAGGTAAGGTAAACATACTTATAATGTTGGTACAAAGGTGCTGTCAGGATCTTTTTCTGGCTTTTAATGCATTTAAAATTGATATTAATACCTACCTATATCTAGCACGTTGTTGCATTGAGTGAAGGACCGTAACGATGGATAATATAGTTTATAATTTAAATAAATGTGTAACGGTTAGAAAGATTTTTTGTATAACCTATTTGGTAAAAAAAAAAATTTAAGCTAGTAGCGGAGTCATAAAAGGCGGTAAATTTCGAGTTCCAATAGAGTTATATGAGGCTGCTTAAACCTATTCACCAAGCTTTAAAAAGTCAGTATTAAATGAGCGCTGAAATTTCCGTCCTTAAGTCATATGTACATGTACCTACATATGTCTACGAAATCCTCGTGTCTTTTCCCAACACACTGTAATTAATGGTTTGAATTCTACACTTCTCTATTACACCACAGGCCCACACCGCACTGGAGAGCTGGATATTTTTAAAACCAATCAATGCTCGGAACACTTTAGTTTCCTTGAGGACACATATAGCCTCATATACTTGAACATAAAATAGACATTTATGTACAGTTTCTGGAAAATACCAATACTGTCAAATTATTATAATAACCGTTATTATTAAACGACAATTGTCACTTTTTGTGCCGAATCACTTTCTTGGCGCTTAAGAGTCGGTATAAGGTTACTTAAACGCCATCCACACGCGGCCCATATAATGAATAGAAAAAAAGAAATAAAAAGTGTCGTTTTGCTTATCGTAAAATTCGCAGTTGGTGTAGGCACTCTCATTTATCATCCTGTTAATACATTTTGAAAGGCGAATGTTTCTCCACCGCGCCGCACCGAATGTTTAGCATTGGTTTGGGAGAGCCTTAATTGGAAAACTGAGCCGAATTTGTGAATTAAACTCAAGAAACTTTTTGTAGGAAATAAGATTTTCTATCAAAATTGGTGGTTTAAAAAAATTTATAAAAAAATTTAAGCAGGGCAATTTGTCAAAAACTGACCTAAAAAAAATCGAAAAATCACTGATTTTAATTTTTTTTTACTAAATTGCTCATAACTTCTTTTGAAGCAAAGGATTGCGTGAGATATATCAGAATGAAACAAAGAAGATGCTCAAGCTCAATCAAAAAATTTTTTTTGGATGCAAATTGACGAAAATATAACCTATTAAAAATAACCTTTTATATTTGTTGGTAGTTTTTGCTCGTAAGCCTCTTTTTGACTTGCAATTCATTGGTACTATATGGCAAGTTTCCCATTCTTGAAATAGTTTTAAGTAGAGATTTTGATCAAATATTGTCATTGCGATAAAATAGAATTCGAAAATAGTGAGTCCCGCAGTTTTATCTGTCCATCTGTCAATTTGTAACAACGAATTCTCTTTTATAGCCTTTAACTGTGAGTGACATTTTTCTCGAACAAAAATTTACATTCCACTTAACGCCAGACGACAAGAGGCGTAATACCTACTATAGTAAAACGAATTTATAAAAATGACAATACTTTCGTTTAAATAGAACACCTGCTATAATAAGGACGAATTTTTTTGTATAAGTACAGTATAAGAAAATACAGGATGTTTCACAGCCACCGTTGGTCGCAGACAAAAACCAGAGGTAATTTTGGGTGTTAGGTCATAACCTTACATAAAAGTAGTGATTTTCTAGTTTTTCGCTTCGTCTTGCACTTAAAACCGTTTCTTTGATTCTGAACCAGTTTCCTGTCTTACCTTTCGATCAATTGTTAACATTATTTTTTATTCAAACAAAAATTTAAAACCTGGCTGACAACTTTTTATGTGCTAATAGGCGAGTTCAGAGGGCCTCAGCAATCTCAGTTGCCCGAACAAAATTCCTCAGCAAAAATCTCAGTTTGCTGTCAAAATACTAGGAAAAAAATCATTGGATTAGCTTGCACAGCTTTTATCGAAACTAACCTAGGATCAAATAGGACTTTTTAAATTTTTAAGTTGTTTTCAATTTACTTCGATATTTTTTATAAAGTAAAATTGTGCTTTAAGCATAGGTATTATTTATGCTATTTTTTCTTATAAAACTATATCCTGATATTTATTTGAATGCGTTCAATTTCTTCAAGCGGAAAATCATAGTTTCCCAAACCGACAACACTGACAAGAGTTAATTTTTTTGCATCGTAGCGACTGTTTCGCTCCGATTCAGCGGTGAGTGGGAGAGCCTTTAAGCGATTAGCACATAACTCTTTAACTGTCCATCGATTTCAGCGTATTTTTGTTTGCAATACAATTAATTAAATCTTAAATTTATTGCAAATCAAAAAAGAAAACGTTTTTTAATCTCGGCTGTAAAGTGTAATTCAAAACTAACCGTCATTAAAATCCATATCCGTTCAGAAATAAAAACGTACAAATATGACTGCACCTTAAAAAATATGTAATAGAATATCATTCATTGACATTTCCCCTTCGCCATAAAAACAACCCAAATCAACAACACAAAAAGCAACGTCAAAAAACCTCTTTTACAACTTCCAACAAAAATCACGAACAAAAACGAGAAAACAATATTATTTGCGTATCTGCTCTTCCTATTCTATGTCTATCTTATATTTGAACGAAAAAAAAAACAAACGATGTGAAAATTTACAAAACAAAGCGAAAGAGGATATAAAACAGAGACCCAAACCAAAAAACCAAAAAATAAAATACATTTTCATAACCAAACAACTCTACTCTTTTCTCATGTTGTTATTTTGTTGAAATGCGTGGTAAACAAATGCGCACGAATGAGACAGGATTCAATTCAACCAAAAACGAAAACAACAAAATGTTCATTCACCCCTCCGTAGAAAAGGGAACGAAGAAAGAAAGACTCAACGCAAAAGGGAATAAAATATACGAAAGAAAAAATCCAACGCCACCAAATAATTTCCATCCTATTTTTATTTTAGTTCAAAAAAAACTTTGAATATGAAAGGTTGTGCATATTGAGTGCGTGAAATTTATACACATAATATTAACTTTAACGTTATTCTTTTTATAAGAATAACAAAATTTACTTCATATTTTAAACGAATTGCAATCAATTATTGAAATTGGAAATCTATTTTAAAAAAAATCAAAAACGTTTATAAAGTAACTCCTCGCGGAAGCTGCTGTGTTTATCTCTGTTACCCAAACGCTCTGAATACATCTCGTCTCTCTTTCAATCTGACATTTATCCGACATTTTGAGAAAATCAAGTGGATTTCTTTACAAAAATAAAACTTTAGTGTGGGTACAGTTAGTTGGAAACTAATAAGATTATTCATCTTGAAAACAAAAATATTGAATTTTCCAATAAAAAAACATCACAATATAGTTTAATAATCCTTTGTGAAAAGTGAAAAAAAAACCATAACCTTACATTATTTGTAAAAGAGATAAAGTAAAGTATTGTGCATTACACATTGGTTGGTGTAAAAAAGCTTTTGAAAAGCTTTCCCTACCAAAAATAAAAAGAATAAGACAAAAAAATAACATAGACGAAGAAACAGAACCGTGAACTTGTGGCTTTTATTTTAAGCCGATTTTTCAATTTATTTTTATTAAAGAAAATAAAAAGAATACAAAAAATTGTTAATTTGGCAATTTATTTCATTAACACTCAGTGCAATTGTGTTATTATTGAATAAATACAGTTTTTGTGGTCAAAGTCACCACCAATACCAATAATAATAACAATTACACTAGAAGCCGATAAAATGACTGCACGAGTTCTGAATCCAGTTGCCTTGACGGAGTTTTGCAAGTTGCGTTCTCCAGCAAGTCTGTCGATGCCCTGTGGACGGCAGGTAAACCGCATCAAAAGGGATCTCTTTGGAGCAGCAAATCCAGTGGAAACCAAAAAGTGAGTATACTTCAACATATACACCTAAAATAATATAGATATAGCAGGGGGGATTGGGTAGTTTCTATTCATTGGGAACTTACCTACCTAGTTAGAGTTGAGTATTGTGACAAAACAAACCTTGAAAATTATATGTTTGGGACTTCTATTGTCATTTGGGTTTTACCTGGCAAGTAAATCGAAAATAAAATGCAAAACGTTGATACCTATCTACCTACCTGTATCTTGTTGTTTCATTAAAAATAAGGCAATGCAAAAAAGAGGTTTATTATAACCTTTTAGTTGGGTTGGGTAGCTTAGCTCCATTTTTATTTTATTTTTATTTTTTTATTTTATGAAGACTTCATCCGAAATTGGGGAGAAGCAGGTAGAAAAGTTCCTTCTTATGGACTTTCCTGTTTAGAGGACAGAACAACAAAATTTCTAAAAGTTAAGAATGGTGAATCTATGAAATAAGTTTATCATTATTTGTATGTATTTTTTTTTTGCTGAAAGTTTCGAGCATCTTTTGCTTCATCAAAAAGGGAAGACTTGTAATTACCTATAATAAGGGTAGGTAGGTATCATTATATCGTCGAAAATACTAATTTTTAGATTTTGGGTAGGTATTTAATTATGAACCCTAATTTGTAACTTTAAAATGTCCATCCTTATTGCACATCAAATTAAATCATAGCACGATGACATAAGTCTTTTTGCAGTATGAACGATGATATGTTTTTATGAACTTAAAGATTTGACTAATTTGTCTATGTATTTAAAAAATACACTTAAGGTAAAGTTCCCAATGTAGGTATTTTTATTAAAATGATCACCTGTAGGTTTACTCAAAGTAAGCAGCTTGCAACCAAAAAATGTGATTTCATAGACCATGAACCGAGAAGAAAAAATTTTATGCTCTACTGGTTAGCATGTACATTTGTACCTATTGGTTCTTAAAGTTAAACTCTATTAAGATTTGTATAGGTAGGTACCTACCTTTTTGCACTTATAATAACTATATACAGATTTACATATACCTATGTAGTTAGTTAAAAATGCAAACAAATCGTTCGTAGGTATTTTGTTAAATATGTAGATTGAGAAGGCTGAATGGTAGGCTCCCTTAATACCTAGGTAGGTAGGTACCTATATTGGTTTTAGGTGTCTACATCTACATCTAAGTAACTATCTAGTAGGTAAATTATTTGTTTGTTTAGATAACTACGTTCTGAATGTTCTGAATTTCGTATTCAATTTCGGTTTATTGTTTTTGTTTTCCTTGTTCAAATTCGATTTGTTGTTTGTTTATTTCGTATTAAGAATCAGTTTCCATAGAAATCAGTACAAATATTCAGAATCTCAATTCGGTAAAACAAAACCTAAACGAATTCAAAGCTATTGAATTTGCCTTAAAACTGATTCCGCAAATATATTTCAAAGAAAAATAAACAAACAACAACCAGTATCTACTGAAGTACACAACTTTGGAATGACTTTTCAGTAGGGGATGCGTATCTATACTTAATCACTTTTTTTTTAAATTAAGTTGGTAAATAAATAGTGCATACCCACATACCTATATAATATGTACAAGGTATCAAGTTTTGTTCTTCATATTCTGATGCTCGAGTAAGTCTTTAAACATAACTCAAACTTAAGCTGTAAAATCTTAAATCAATGGCTGAGTTCCGAAATGCATCAGATGCGCATTTGATGCAAAGTCATAAGTTCCAAAAATCAAACCTGAAAATGTTTACAAAGCGAAAGCAGCATGTTTGCGTTGCAGGTGCGCATCAATAGAGTATTGCTGCCGCATCAAAACTTTTTGGAACTCAGCCAATCTTTATTTGGGTATAAAGCCTTAAATCCAACCGTTTTTTTGTTTTTACTTTTTGTTTAAATTTTTATTATTGATCTGGGCCCATGGACACACACAAATTTAAAAATGAAACTTTAGTTTATATGTCAAGAGGTCGCAAAATTCGCGGAGGAATGATATAGAATTCAAGGCTACTTCTCGACGTTTCTGTATGATGTTAAAATTGATGAATTTCAGTCGATTTTAATAAGGGCGAACTTACGTTTTGTACGTTATTCCAAACCATACTTGGTTAGGTTAGGTTGAAGTGGCTACCTGCAAAGTACTGACACACTAAGACCATAAGTTGGTCGGTTGTGATACCACGGGAATCTAGAGGTTTTCTCCCTACACCAATTACGAGGTTTATGTACAATCTATTTAAAAATATCAAACATTTAAATCGCTTCTTATCCAGCATAGACCAGATCTGTTTGGTCACCAGGCAATTGGTGATATTGTTCCTCTTAAGGTTTGTTCCTCTTTAATTATCTTGCTTCAACAAAATTTAGCATGTAGAGATAGGTATACCGTATACCTATACCCTTTCTGGTAAAATAGGCACGTAGTGTTGTTTCACATTTGATGAGCTCGGTAGCTTTTCTATTTTCCGGAATGACCCTATTGTCCGGCACCCAACAAAGGTGAATATTGAACTGCTGTGCCATCTATGTAAGAGAAGGTCGGCAGTTTAGGGCTGTCATAGAATTTGTAGAGACAGATTCGAGATATTTTATAACTGCTTGCCTATTTGAGAAGATGCAGGTATCAGAAGTCGAGATCACATTTTCCTTAAGCCAAGTTAAAACTTCATTTATCGCCAAAAGTTCCGCCTGCAACACGCTACAATAGTCAGGAAGACTAAAAGATAGACTTAACTTATGTCTATCTGAGTACACGCCTCCACCAACCCCATCATCGGTCTTTGAACCGTCCGTATACAAAAATGAACTGATTCGTCTTCGAAGAATATCACTTCCTCCCATCTGGAAGGTATGGCAACTTGAAAGTTTTTGTCAAAACGGAATTGTCGTATGGTGTAGTCAATAATACTTGGAGATAATCCGTATGAGTTCAGAATAGCTGAGTGGCCTATTTCATTATTGATCCACTCTGAAGAGGCTTTAAGATGGATTGCCGTATTTGCTGCCATTTGTTTACTAAATATATTGAGGGGTGACAGATAAGGATTGTTCAAGACAATAAGATGCTTTCATCACACCACAATAGGAACATTGTCCGCATATGCAATCACGCTAGCTCACCGCTTCCGGGCGAGTCAGCAGTTTGTCAACTACCACGTTCTAGAGATAGGGAAGATAGACGAAACCATACTTACATCCTTGGGTTTTTAAAGACCTAAGTCCCCTATACACTAATTTCAAATACTTACCTATAAAACTTTGTTCTTGTTTTGTTTTTTTTTTTACTTAAAACTTAAAGCAC
The DNA here is from genome assembly GCA_949320155.1 of Melangyna quadrimaculata. NCBI lineage: Eukaryota > Metazoa > Arthropoda > Insecta > Diptera > Syrphidae > Melangyna > Melangyna quadrimaculata. Next base: position 63,618,658 of record OX439483.1, on the reverse strand, counting down.
ATCTCAAGAGATAAAAAAAATGCATTGCCATAAAAGAAGATTTTATTAGGTTCATAATTTATTACATTTTAAGTATCTTACTTACATTCGTAGCTTAATAATCTAATTTTTAAACCTAACTTAATCATGAAAGTAGTCTACCTAATTTGATTACAAATTTAAGTAGGTAGGTAGGCACTATGTAATTTGATCTTTGTTTAAGCCCTCATTGTTAGCTTGAAAAAGTGTATGTATTCCAAGGTCAAGCTGTATCAAGAATTACAAGAAATTTTTTTGAGAGGGTATAACATGAAATAATGTACGAAAGACTTGATTTTATATTAAAAAAAAAAAAAATATTAAAAATAATTGGGAGCACAATAAAGTCACATACAAGCACGTACCTACAATGAAATTAAAAAGATATTCCTAATGTCGAATGGGTATGAGATTAATGAAAACCAAACTGTATATACCTACCTAGGTACCTACCTAGACTTACTGCGCATTTTTTAATTGATAAATAAAAATAATTATTTCTTTGTTGTACGTAAAAAAAATTTAAAAAGGTGTTTTTTATCGTTATTTATATTTTAACTTAATCTAAAGATTTCTGTTAAAGTACGTATTAATTATGAACAATTTTTTAATCGATTCTGCTGGTAGGAATTTATTTTCGGTTTCACAAAAACAAAAACTACATTCAATAAAAACACAATGAAACGGAAGCTATTCAATTAATCTCTTACAATCTTCTTTTATATTGATTTATAATTCAAACAAAAATATAAACACGATTTTAATAACCACCAAAGCACGCAAAATGTATGTTGACAAACTAATTGCATATTAATGAACTTGTATGGCTGCTGGCTATTAAACCAGACGTTAGCGCTTTTACTTACGAGAGCGCCTGTATCTTGATAGACTTGTATCTTGATGGATATTAAAAACAAATCATTACTTAGCATGACACAATGGCGCGTCGTATATAACAATTGCAGACAAATTTATCAGACTGTATCCATATAAAAAAAAGACTTTCTTATTCGAACAAATAAGATATTAATTCCGTTGCAATTCAATTACTAAACATGTTTTATAAACATAATTTGCTACTTCCTAACATCTTGGTTAATGAGATTAATTTTTTCTTATAATTTTTAATTGTGACGAGGAAACTAAGTTAAAATCATTTTTTTTTTTACAAAACAAATAAGAAATCAAATCAATAATAAAATCGTCAAACATATAAAATAGATAGGTACAGTTGCTTTATTTGTATTGAGAATATTTACAGTTATTTAAACAAATAGTAGATAAGAATTATCTGAACTAGGTGCACTGGTACATTATACAGTAATAGTTGCTTTTGGGTTATTGACCTGAGAGTTTAAGTTTAATAGAGCTCTTTACGAATCTTTCAAACTCTCAAAAGTGACATCTAGCACTATGTGTCTATTGTCAATTGCATAGAAATATCTTGGAATGTCCCCACAAAGTTTTGAATAAACAAGAGAGCGATACATATTGTTATTTGGTAAAGAGCCCTAGGTATAGTCTAAAATTTGAAGTTTTATAAAAATATATCGAATAGTGCAGTAGGTGGTATACTCTTCTGGAGCGTTTAGTTCAAATTATCTTCCAAAATGTTAACTAAGGCTCTTATTGCGAGTGTCATTTGCGAATCGATAAAAGAATTTGATAGAAAGTGAACCGTCAGAAATTCAAGATAACTTAAGTTGTGGTTGCATCAGATAACACCAGTTACATTTTCACAAGAAAAAATTATGTTGTCCCGATAGATTTAGACACAAATTTTAGTCTATCTAATTTTTTTAGTACGATCGACTTATGTCACTTCGGACGACACTTGAAATTCGATCCCAAATTACTATTAAATTTCTTAACATTCTTTTGGCCAAAAGAAACCTTTCATTTTTTTAATTCGTTGATGTTTGGAAGGAATAAATGAGTTTTTAAGTCAAATCAAACAAATGAAGACAAGATGTAGGTGTAATCTTGTGGTACTTGTTTACAAAGCGATGGGAATTTTGTTTTTATTCATGTATTATGAATCCCCCTCTGAAATGAATTGAAAAAAATGTAGTGTTATTTTAATTGCTTCTACAACATGCTTTCGACATACTGAATGTTGCCCGTTTACTCTTTGCAACTACATAATTCCAGTTCTTTCCCAATATTGTATTGTCTTAAAATTTTTATGTTAAAAATACAGACACTAAATTAGAACATAAGAACATCTTCTTTAATACTTTTCATTTTATTTCTTACAGAATCTTCCATGATGAAATCGAAAAACATCAAGAGAAAGCAAGTAAAAAGTGGGGCTTTGACTTCCGCACTGGCACCCCTCTGGTACCGGGTAATAGTACACAATTTATATGGGAACGTGTACAATTCTCAGATTTCCTGCCAGAAATGTATACACTTAGTCGGGCTGCCCATGTACGTGAAGTACCAAATGTAACATCTTACGATTTACTAATGGATGAACGTGCTGATCGTGAGAATAATTCATCATCATCAACTGTTGAAACAGATTCATGTGATGATTCGCAGGACGAATCAATGATTATATTTAAAGCACCAACTGCATCAGCTGCTCCATCAACAGTCGCTGCAGCGTGTAGAACACTCCGTAAGCGCCAACCTAAGATCACAGGTGAGTTATAGAAATTTGTCTTAAGAATTTCTCATGAAATCAAGCGGAAAATTAAAAGAAATGAACAAATATACCACGATAAAACACATATCAACCACCCTCTGTAAAATAAACAACTAAAAACAAAAAAAAATTACTCAATTGTAACGCAAAGGCGATTTTATTGAGAAACAATCGTTGCCGTTTGGTTGATTGAACGTTATGGTGATATGATTTCAACGGTTATTTTTTTTCATTTGGCGCATTCATGGGAACTATATTAGTTTTATATTTTTATTTTCATTTTTAATGGGAAATGGAAACGAAGCTAGACTCTCTCTATTTTTAAGTGGAGGCGCAATTAGTGCTCTGCTTGTTTTTTATATACATATTTTTGAATTGAGAGGAGACTGTTAAAACGGAAATGCGTCGTCGTGTTTGAATTCTAATTACGGGTTAGTGTATTCCCCTTTTAGTTTTCATGGTTTTTTGTAGATATATTTTTTTGAAGTTTCCCTTTTTCACGAGATTTGTAAATACACTCGCGTGTAGGACCGTCTCTTTCATGGTATTTTTTTTTTTGATTTTTTTGTTTAAATCCGATTGTGTAGGAGGTTCGTTAAAGGTTTGGTATACTTTTTATTATTATAAGAACTTATGTACAGTAGGTACTAGAGTAGAAATAAAGGGGAGTGATTGAAGTCGCATTGACGGTTAAACAAAAGGAAATACAATATTTATATCCATATTTTATCAGAAAAAAAGAAAAGAATGCTATTATACCAGATAATTATGTGAGCAGATGTTTTTTTTTATTTCGTTTTGTTTATAAGTGGTGTCCGATTGTGATATATGTACCATCTCTTGACAAATAGTTTTCAAAAAACCACAACCAATAATGCTTTTGATGAGGGAAATTACGTAATAGGTAAAAAAAAAAAATAAAAATAACAAAAAAGTTGTTTGCGGTTGGCGTACAGTTTTTTTCAATCATGACGTTCGTCTCCTGGCGGTCTCGGCCAATGCAACATCCTTGGTTTGTTCCTTTACGATGAATTTCTATTCATTTTAGTCCAAAATACCATCAAAGTTCATTGAACAAAAAATTAAATTGACAAAACTGGACTCTGTGGGAAGTTTTTTCCAAGTAAACGGAGAGATCATACTTATTTTACAAAGCAAGAAACCGGAAACTGAAGAAAAATCCAAACACGTCTGGATTCATCTGATACTACGACAGCGGATGACGGATTTGGGGAACGCGTTGGCTCGTGTTTGCCTTACTAAAATTTCACTTAAATATAAATAAGTAAATTTCACTTAAATTTTACACAAATAAGGATATAAAGAAGAGACAACCGTCAATGATAGCTTAACTTTGAATTTGTGAGTCTCCCAATTCTATATCAATTACCTTCTTATCTAGAACACTTCAGACAAAGACATTTTCTCAAAATCAATTAACAAAAATAATTTCACGGTTGTGAAGGATACAAAGTTACCTGCTCAGACATGTTTATATAAAATTATCAGCAAGATCACCACAACAACACATACAAATTACCTAAAAAGAAAACAAGAAAAAAACATTTCCTTAGAAATCCTTGCCCTGAGGAGCGGTGCACATTGGGATAAGATTTGTATTGTTTCCTTTTTTTTTTCTTGACTGAGGCGCGTGTCATAAATTTGCTATTGAATTTGTCTGCCTGAGTTTTCTTATTGTTAAATCAACATTGACGGACAAAAAAAACAACAACGAGGTCCTTGAACTATATATTTTGTATTTACCTACCCTGCCAGTACTCATGCTGCCAAAAAAGAATTAAATTTCTTCATTTTGTCCTTAACTTGTGATCGAGTCAGTGACTTTTGTTTGTTTGTTTTTTTTTTTTTTTTGTTTTTAAGAAGATAAAAGACGGTCGAACATGTCATGTATATGGTATTGGATTACCAGACTAAAAGACCACCGGATTTCCTTTCACTTTTTTTTCCAACAATTAATTTTTTTTTTTTGAATTATGTTCTTTTCTTTTGGAAAAATATTTTAAAGGTGAAAAAACTCCCTCTTCTTTCCGCTATACGAACTCGAATTAGCATTCTTAAGTTTTGGAATAAATTTCTCGGTCAATTCACACATAAAGGACATATGGCACTTTTCCGCATCCTTTTTAATTGAAGAAAAAAAAAACAGCATAGCTCGTGGCTAATATAGAACTTTTCCGTTTTATTTAAATTTTCTGATAAAAATCGAATTCCTGAATTAATCAGGAGTGTCGTTTTTTTTTTTTTGTTGAATTTAATTCAAAAGAACCTTTATTTAGTGGTTGGTATGCGGGTTTTTTGTCGACAGTTTTATGTAGTGTAGATCATGATGGTCGATAGCTACTGGTACATTTAATTTTTTTTTAACGGTCAGATGTTGTATTTAGAGGACTTTTATCATTTCTGTTCATCATGTCACGAGCTGTGTGTAATTAGCTCTATTGAGAGATGATGATTGTTGGTGTTTCTATATTTGTGATGCCCAGATGTGGCGGCAGCGCATGCGCAACTAAACTCAAATAATGATCATCCCTTGTTTCAGTGTTCTACTTGTCTAGGGGTCATTGCATGCAATTCTAGTCGTGTCATACTAGTACCATCTAGCTTATATGATAAATCTGCAAGTTTTTTTGTTGTTGAAGTGGTATAACATTTATACGCGTGGTTTGTGGAAAACAGCTGTCGATTTCTGGCACGCAACATTAACTATACACATCATAGAGAGATCGTGACGTGGTAGTAGAGAAGGGTGAAATGCTTTCTATTTTTGGAAAAACGAAAATATTTTACCAGGGGGAGGCTTCTGGTGCATCTGTTGTTTTATTTTTTTGATTTAGGGATGGTGATGCATTTAGGGTAGATCACTGCATGCCGGCTAGCACAATATCGATGGTGTGTTTTGGGTGTGCCGCCTTGGGTAAACTAAACAGTTTTGGGAAGTAACAGATGTAGCTTAATGGAAATTAGCAAAGAGCAGTCTTTTAACAAATAATCTTATTTTTACGATAATGGGTTTTCCAGCACTGATGATGGATAAATTCTTATTTTGAAAAATATGTTGGTTTTATTGATCAGAAACAGATTATACATTATACAGCTAAATTCATTTAACGACATTTGAGTCTAGGTTTGAATTTGTATTAAGTCTTCTTGAAGCTATCAATCTTCTATATAAAATAAATAAAAATGTATAGTCGTGTTCAGTGAAGGGAGATTTCGGAGGGTCTCAGCAAAAAATCTCAATTTGGCTGTTAAAATACTGCGGCAAAAATGTTTGACAAAGCAAAATCTCCGATATCTCTCTTTCCTGAACGCGTCTTATGTTAACAAAAATATAAAAATGATCTTTTTGAACAAGAAAGTGATGTTTTTACTTAGGTTGTGTGTCCCAAGATCAAGCAATGTTTTGTTTGTATGTAAAATATTTTTAAAACATGTTTTTCATTAAATTCGTGACTGAAAATTCAAATTTCTAAATTTTTATCATTCCCTCGATTTAATCATTTTTACGTTGTAAAAAAAAATTACCATAAAAACGTTCAACTCACCCATGTGAGCTATAGTATGTGCATTGTTTGTTAAATTCTTTTAATTCCCCTTTCATTGCATTTATAATCAGTTCGAGAATTAACATTAAAATTAATGAATGTTTTCCCTTTTTTTATTCCAGAATACATGAAAGAACGCAAACGTCTGGCACAGACACCGAAAAAGGTCTCGCCAGCAAAACGTGCCCGCACAACGAGCAGTAGCAGTAGCACAAGCTCGCTATTAAATTCGTTAAGAAGCCTTCAAAGGAATCATTAATTCTAAACTATCTTTAACTTTATAATTAATATAAATATAATATAAAATATTTTTCCTTAATTTTCCATAACGACACACACACACACACATAAACAAAATCAATCCTCGATCCTTTCACATTTATTATGTATACTTAATTTTTCTTTCGATATAACTTTATGGCCATATACTAAGTGATTAGTAGTTACATACTTTTTTTTTATTAATTATTAAACATATTCTCACCTTATTACAATGAACACATTTAAATTTTTTAATAAAAAAAATTAAAAATAAAATCATTTATTGTTATAAAACAAATTTATATTTTTAAGAATTTTGTTCCAGTTTTGAATTGTATTCTTTTTGAAATTAAGAAAGCTAAACATTTCTTGCGTTGCTCATTGGGGTGTTAGTAAAAGCTCAAAAGAACTGAGGTTTTCTAAAAACTCTTGTTTGGAGAAACCTCGATATCTGACAAGTATTTTAACCAAATTCAAAGTCAATTGAATGATTTCTTTCGTTAGAAAAAATCTAAAATTCTTGCAACACAAGTTTTTGAATTTATATTGACTTGACGTTAGTACTTGAAAAACTTTTAAGCGAAATCAGAAACACCCCAATGACCAATTTCATGAAAAAAAAATGTTCATAACATGATATCACATTTAAAATAGTTGTAAATAATTGGTTAAGTATGAAGAACAAATTCCAAATTATAAATAGTTATCTATAAAAAATGACAACGTGAATTATTATTATTGTAAAAAAACTTTACAGAAATAATTGTAAAATAAGTTCAAACAAACAAATATAAATACAACAACAATGAGTTTATAAATAATTTTGTTTCGAAATTTTGTGTTTTGTTTTTACGTCATAATTTATTATTTTGTGGAAAACATTAAAAATCATTACATCATTGTTCAATGTTAAAATTGAATAAAACAAAATTGCACTAAGTACAAAATAAAATTTTGAATTCATCTTGATTTGTTTAAGGAAAAATGTAATACAACCAAGATTATGACAAGAAGTAAGACAAAAATATTGTCAGAAGGTTTTTTTTTTTTACGAAATTACTTATACAAATTGAAATGAATTATAAAAATAAAAAAAAAATGCATTCGAAAAATTCACTGATTTATAGATAAGCTTGAGCTTGTATCTATAAATCGATTGAATTTTAAGTTGTTTTTTTCGAACAAAAAAATAAAATAAACCTCGAATAATTTTTGTAATTTAAGTTCTGCATTAATAAAATTAACATTATAAAACTTCATTTAAAATAAAATACATTAATAATTAAAAAAATGTTAATTTCAGTTTTTGTTTTTTTTTTGTAAGAACAATAAAAGCAATTGATTTAATTCTTATTTAGATTTAGGGTTTGACCCAGTGTAATAGTTTATAAAATGATACAAATAAGATTACAAATGTACTAAAAGAAAATTGTAATAAAACAATTTATAAAAATTATTAATTATAAAAAAAAAATGTGTACAGATTATTTTAGTTTTAAACAATTTACGAGATAATAAGTTTTATAATAAAGAAGATATAATTATTAGTTTATAGACATTAAACATATTTGTTTTTCATTTTGAAAAAAGTAAACATCAATCCTTTGATATTTTTGCATGGCGACAGTTCCGTAAGCAAGACCTGGAAGACATTGCGTCTTTCAAACCCCATAATCAGTTCTTTGAGATCAAACCGCAGCTGAAAACTAGAAGTTTCTGTGAAGTCTGGTTCGCGAGATATTTTAATTCAAAGTAACTAATCTTTTACGATTCAAAACTAAAAGTCTTTGGGCAAATTCCTAAACGCAAAACTTGCGCAAATTATGCTAAGCAAATAGTTCCTAAATGCAAACATAAAAATCCCTGCAAAGAAGATTGTCCCAAAACGCAGTCGACTTTTTTACTTGCGCAAATGTTAAAGCATTTGAGCAAATGTAAAAAATATCTTGCGCACTTCACTTGCATTTGAATTTGTTTGGCGTATGTTGTGTCTGGAATTTTGCTACACTTAATATATTTGTTTTTTGAAGAAAAGTAATTTAGGTATACATATTTACTCAAAGTCACAAAATAACTATTTTATGACTAATTTTAAAAATATGGAAAAATTAAAACTGTAGACTCAAAAAGCGTCTGGGGTGTGTTTCTTAAGGAAATATTAGAAAACAGTCCTCAATTTTCTTTTACAAAAGAAGAAATGCTTCGTAAATGGAGCAACCTTCACCTAACATATAAAAGAATAAAACAAAGGAATGGGGAAACTGGACGAGGTGCAACAAGATGGGAGTACCCCACTATGACTTGTTTGTTTCATGAAGTGTTTGGCGATATTTTTCAAAAAAAAAAGGATCGTAAGGGGTTGCGGTTGACGTTGTTGAATATGGAACTGACATGCCTTTGGATTGCTGTTCAAAATTTTACTGATTTGAGCAAATTTTTTTTAAATCGAGTTTTTATTGAAAAAAAAGCACCCAAAAGGAATCCATTGAAACGCACATAAATAGAAAGGTATTTTCAAATGCTATCAGCACATCCAAAGCAAACCATTCTACAAGGTCTAGTTTTTGGTATTTTTGCATTCAAAGTAATTTTTGTTGAGTTTTGAACTCCTTGATATCGTTGGATGCCTACAGCTCCGCAAATAAACCTCGGATAACAATGCGGTTTTTAAAATGCTACATCAATTTTTCAAGAGCTATTCCACAGCTGAAAACTAGAACATTCTAGGAGGTCTGGCTCCAAAGATATTTGAATTCAAAGTAAATCCATTATTTTCGACTCAGAACTAAACGTGGTTTTATGGCGATAACTATCCAAAAAAGCCTCGTAAGAGGTTGCGGTTGACGTTGTTAAAAAGGGAACTGACAGGCCTTTGGATTGTTCAAAATTTTCCTGATTTGAGCAATTTTTTTTTAAATCGATTTTTGATTGAAAAAAAGCATGTACTACCCCCTTATCACTTAAAAACCATTTTTTCACGAAAGTCTCTGAAACCCATCGAAACGCACATAAATAGAAAGGTATTGTCAAATGCTATCAGCACATCCAAAGCAAACCATTCTACAAGGTCTAGTTTGATATCTTTGGATGCCTACAGCTCCGCAAATAAGCCTTGGATAACATTGCGGTTTTTAAAATGCTTGATCAATTTTTCAAGAGCTATCCACAGCTGAAAACTAGAACATTCTAGGAGGTCTGGCTCCAAAGATATTTGAATTCAAAGTAAATCCATTATTTTCGACTCAGAACTAAAAGTGGTTTTATGGCGATAACTATCCAAAAAAGCCTCGTAATAGGTTGCGGTTGACGTTGTTGAATAGGGAACTGACAGGCCTTTGGAGTGTTGTTCAAAATTTTCCTGATTTGAGCAATTTTTTACAAGGTCTAGTTTTTGGTATTTTTAAATTCAAAGTAATTTTTTTGAGTTTTGAACCCCTTGATATCTTTGGATGCCTACAGCTCCGCAAATAAGCCTTGGATAACATTGCGGTTATTAAAATGCTTGATCAATTTTTCAAGAGCTATCCACAGCTGAAAACTAGAACATTCTAGGAGGCCTGGCTCCAAAGATATTTGAATTCAAAGTAAATCCATTATTTTCGACTCAGAACTAAAAGTGGTTTTATGGCGATAACTATCCAAAAAAGCCTCGTAAGAGGTTGCGGTTGACGTTGTTGAATAGGGAACTGACAGGCCTTTGGAGTGTTGTTCAAAATTTTCCTGATTTGAGCAATTTTTTACAAGGTCTAGTTTTTGGTATTTTTAAATTCAAAGTAATTTTTTTGAGTTTTGAACCCCTTGATATCTTTGGATGCCTACAGCTCCGCAAATAAGCCTTGGATAACATTGCGGTTATTAAAATGCTTGATCAATTTTTCAAGAGCTATCCACAGCTGAAAACTAGAACATTCTAGGAGGCCTGGCTCCAAAGATATTTGAATTCAAAGTAAATCCATTATTTTCGACTCAGAACTAAAAGTGGTTTTATGGCGATAACTATCCAAAAAAGCCTCGTAAGAGGTTGCGGTTGACGTTGTTGAATAGGGAACTGACAGGCCTTTAGATTGTTGTTCAAAATTTTCCTGATTTGAGCAATTTTTTTTTAAATCGATTTTTGATTGAAAAAAAGCATGGACTACCCCCTTATCACTTAAAAACCATTTTTTCACGAAAGTCTCTGAAACCCCTTGAAACGCACATAAATAGAAAGGTATTGTCAAATGCTATCAGCACATCCAAAGCAAACCATTCTACAAGGTCTAGTTTTTGGTATTTTTAAATTCAAAGTAATTTTTTTGAGTTGTGAACCCCTTGATATCTTTGGATGCCTATAGCTCCGCAAATAAGCCTTGGATAACATTGCGGTTATTAAAATGCTTGATCAATTTTTCAAGAGCTATCCACAGCTGAAAACAAGAACATTCTAGGAGGTCTGGCTCCAAAGATATTTGAATTCAAAGTAAATCCATTATTTTCGACTCAGAACTAAAAGTGGTTTTATGGCGATAACTATCCAAAAAAGCCTCGTAAGAGGTTGCGGTTGACGTTGTTGAATAGGGAACTGACAGGCCTTTAGATTGTTGTTCAAAATTTTCCTGATTTGAGCAATTTTTTTTTAAATCGATTTTTGATTGGAAAAAAGCATGGACTACCCCCTTATCACTTAAAAACCATTTTTTCACGAAAGTCTCTGAAACCCCTCGAAACGCACATAAATAGAAAGGTATTGTCAAATGCTATAAGCACATCCAAAGCAAACCATTCTACAAGGTCTAGTTTTTGGTATTTTTAAATTCAAAGTAATTTTTTTGAGTTTTGAACCTCTTGATATCTTTGGATGCCTACAGCTCCGCAAATAAGCCTTGGATAACATTGCGGTTTTTAAAATGCTTGATCAATTTTTCAAGAGCTATCCACAGCTGAAAACTAGAACATTCTAGGAGGTCTGGCTCCAAAGATATTTGAATTCAAAGTAAATCCATTATTTTCGACTCAGAACTAAAAGTGGTTTTATGGCGATAACTATCCAAAAAAGCCTCGTAATAGGTTGCGGTTGACGTTGTTGAATAGGGAACTGACAGGCCTTTGGATTGTTGTTCAAAATTTTCCTGATTTGAGCAATTTTTTTTTAAATCGATTTTTGATTGGAAAAAAGCACTACCCCCTTATCACTTAAAAACCATTTTTTCACGAAAGTCTCTGAAACCCCTCGAAACGCACATAAATAGAAAGGTATTGTCAAATGCTATAAGCACATCCAAAGCAAACCATTCTACAAGGTCTAGTTTTTGGTATTTTTAAATTCAAAGTAATTTTTTTGAGTTTTGAACCTCTTGATATCTTTGGATGCCTACAGCTCCGCAAATAAGCCTTGGATAATATTGCGGTTATTAAAATGCTTGATCAATTTTTCAAGAGCTATCCACAGCTGAAAACTAGAACATTCTAGGAGGTCTGGCTCCAAAGATATTTGAATTCAAAGTAAATCCATTATTTTCGACTCAGAACTAAAAGTGGTCTTATGGCGATAACTATCCAAAAAAGCCTCGCAAGAGGTTGCGGTTGACCCTGTTGAATAGGGAACTGACAGGCCTTTGGATTGTTGTTCAAAATTTTCCTGATTTGAGCAATTTTTTTTTAAATCGATTTTTGATTGGAAAAAAGCATGGACTACCCCCTTATCACTTAAAAACCATTTTTTCACGAAAGTCTCTGAAACCCCTCGAAACGCACATAAATAGAAAGGTATTGTCAAATGCTATCAGCACATCCAAAGCAAACCATTCTACAAGGTCTAGTTTTTGGTATTTTTAAATTCAAAGTAATTTTTTTGAGTTTTGAACCCCTTGATATCTTTGGATGTCTACAGCTCCGCAAATAAGCCTTGGATAACATTGCGGTTATTAAAATGCTTGATCAATTTTTCAAGAGCTATCCACAGCTGAAAACTAGAACATTCTAGGAGGTCTGGCTCCAAAGATATTTGAATTCAAAGTAAATCCATTATTTTCGACTCAGAACTAAAAGTGGTTTTATGGCGATAACTATCCAAAAAAGCCTCGTAATAGGTTGCGGTTGACGTTGTTGAATAGGGAACTGACAGGCCTTTGGATTGTTGTTCAAAATTTTCCTGATTTGAGCAATTTTTTTTTAAATCGATTTTTGATTGGAAAAAAGCATGGACTACCCCCTTATCACTTAAAAACCATTTTTTCACGAAAGTCTCTGAAACCCCTCGAAACGCAGATAAATAGAAAGGTATTGTCAAATGCTATCAGCACATCCAAAGCAAACCATTCTACAAGGTCTAGTTTTTGGTATTTTTAAATTCAAAGTAATTTTTTTGAGTTTTGAACCTCTTGATATCTTTGGATGCCTACAGCTCCGCAAATAAGCCTTGGATAACATTGCGGTTTTTAAAATGCTTGATCAATTTTTCAAGAGCTATCCACAGCTGAAAACTAGAACATTCTAGGAGGTCTGGCTCCAAAGATATTTGAATTCAAAGTAAATCCATTATTTTCGACTCAGAACTAAAAGTGGTTTTATGGCGATAACTATCCAAAAAAGCCTCGTAATAGGTTGCGGTTGACGTTGTTGAATAGGGAACTGACAGGCCTTTGGATTGTTGTTCAAAATTTTCCTGATTTGAGCAATTTTTTTTTAAATCGATTTTTGATTGGAAAAAAGCATGGACTACCCCCTTATCACTTAAAAACCATTTTTTCACGAAAGTCTCTGAAATCCCTCGAAACGCACATAAATAGAAAGGTATTGTCAAATGCTATCAGCACATCCAAAGCAAACCATTCTACAAGGTCTAGTTTTTGGTATTTTTAAATTCAAAGTAATTTTTTGAGTTGTGAACCCCTTGATATCTTTGGATGCGTACAGCTCCGCAAATAAGCCTTGGATAACATTGCGGTTTTTAAAATGCTTGATCAATTTTTCAAGAGCTATCCACAGCTGAAAACTAGAACATTCTAGGAGGTCTGGCTCCAAAGATATTTGAATTCAAAGTAAATCCATTATTTTCGACTCAGAACTAAAAGTGGTTTTATGGCGATAACTATCCAAAAAACCCTCGTAAGAGGTTGCGGTTGACGTTGTTGAATAGGGAACTGACAGGCCTTTGGATTGTTGTTCAAAATTTTCCTGATTTGAGCAATTTTTTTTTAAATCGATTTTTGATTGCAAAAAAGCATGGACTACCCCCTTATCACTTAAAAACCATTTTTTCACGAAAGTCTCTGAAACCCCTCGAAACGCAGATAAATAGAAAGGTATTGTCAAATGCTATCAGCACATCCAAAGCAAACCATTCTACAAGGTCTAGTTTTTGGTATTTTTAAATTCAAAGTAATTTTTTTGAGTTTTGAACCTCTTGATATCTTTGGATGCCTACAGCTCCGCAAATAAGCCTTGGATAACATTGCGGTTTTTAAAATGCTTGATCAATTTTTCAAGAGCTATCCACAGCTGAAAACTAGAACATTCTAGGAGGTCTGGCTCCAAAGATATTTGAATTCAAAGTAAATCCATTATTTTCGACTCAGAACTAAAAGTGGTTTTATGGCGATAACTATCCAAAAAACCCTCGTAAGAGGTTGCGGTTGACGTTGTTGAATAGGGAACTGACAGGCCTTTGGATTGTTGTTCAAAATTTTCCTGATTTGAGCAATTTTTTTTTAAATCGATTTTTGATTGGAAAAAAGCATGGACTACCCCCTTATCACTTAAAAACCATTTTTTCACGAAAGTCTCTGAAACCCCTCGAAACGGATGCCTACAGCTCCGCAAATAAGCCTTGGATAACATTGCGGTTTTTAAAATGCTGGTTCAATTTTTCAAGAGCTATCCACAGCTGAAAACTAGAACATTCTAGGAGGTCTGGCTCCAAAGATATTTGAATTCAAAGTAAATCCATTATTTTCGACTCAGAACTAAAAGTGGTATTATGGCGATAACTATCCAAAAAAGCCTCGCAAGAGGTTGCGGTTGACGTTGTTGAATAGGGAACTGACAGGCCTTTGGATTGTTGTTCAAAATTTTCCTGATTTGAGCAATTTTTTTTTAAATCGATTTTTGATTGAAAAAAAGCATCACTTAAAAACCATTTTTTCACGAAAGTCTCTGAAACCCATTGAAACGCACATAAATAGAAAGGTATTGTCAAATGCTATCAGCACATCCAAAGCAAACCATTCTACAAGGTCTAGTTTTTGGTATTTTTAAATTCAAAGTAATTTTTTTGAGTTGTGAACCCCTTGATATCTTTGGATGCCTACAGCTCCGCAAATAAGCCTTGGATAACATTGCGGTTTTTAAAAGTTCTGGCTCCAAAGATATTTGAATTCAAAGTAAATCCATTATTTTCGACTCAGAACTAAAAGTGGTATTATGGCGATAACTATCCAAAAAAGCCTCGCAAGAGGTTGCGGTTGACGTTGTTGAATAGGGAACTGACAGGCCTTTGAATTGTTGTTCAAAATTTTCCTGATTTGAGCAATTTTTTTTAAAATCGATTTTTGATTCGAAAAAAGCATGGACTACCCCCTTATCACTTAAAAACCATTTTTTCACGAAAGTCTCTGAAACCCCTCGAAACGCACATAAATAGAAAGGTATTGTCAAATGCTATCAGCACATCCAAAGCAAACCATTCTACAAGGTCTAGTTTTTGGTATTTTTAAATTCAAAGTAATTTTTTTGAGTTTTGAACCTCTTGATATCTTTGGATGCCTACAGCTCCGCAAATAAGCCTTGGATAACATTGCGGTTTTTAAAATGCTTTATCAATTTTTCAAGAGCTATCCACAGCTGAAAACTAGAACATTCTAGGAGGTCTGGCTCCAAAGATATTTGAATTCAAAGTAAATCCATTATTTTCGACTCAGAACTAAAAGTGGTTTTATGGCGATAACTATCCAAAAAAGCCTCGTAAGAGCTTGCGGTTGACGTTGTTGAATAGGGAACTGACAGGCCTTTGGATTGTTGTTCAAAATTTTCCTGATTTGAGCAATTTTTTTTTAAATCGATTTTTGATTGAAAAAAAGCATGGACTACCCCCTTATCACTTAAAAACCATTTTTTCACGAAAGTCTCTGAAACCCATCGAAACGCACATAAATAGAAAGGTATTGTCAAATGCTATCAGCACATCCAAAGCAAACCATTCTACAAGGTCTAGTTTTTGGTATTTTTAAATTCAAAGTAATTTTTTTGAGTTTTGAACCTCTTGATATCTTTGGATGCCTACAGCTCCGCAAATAAGCCTTGGATAACATTGCGGTTTTTAAAATGCTTGATCAATTTTTCGAGAGCTATCCACAGCTGAAACTAGAACATTCTAGGAGGTCTGGCTGCAAAGATATTTGAATTCAAAGTAAAATCCATTATTTTCGCCTCAGAACTAAAAGTGGTCTTATGGCGATAAATATCCAAAAAAGCCTCGCAAGAGGTTGCGGTTGACGTTGTTGAATAGGGAACTGACAGGCCTTTGGATTGTTGTTCAAAATTTTCCTGATTTGAGCAATTTTTTTTTAAATCGATTTTTGATTGATAAAAAGCATGGACTACCCCCTTATCACTTAAAAACCATTTTTTTACGAAAGTCTCTGAAACCCATCGAAACGCACATAAATAGAAAGGTATTGTCAAATGCTATCAGCACATCCAAAGCAAACCATTCTACAAGGTCTAGTTTTTGGTATTTTTAAATTCAAAGTAATTTTTTTGAGTTTTGAACCCCTTGATATCTTTGGATGCCTACAGCTCCGCAAATAAGCCTTGGATAACATTGCGGTTTTTAAAATGCTTGATCAATTTTTCAAGAGCTATCCACAGTTGAAAACTAGAACATTCTAGGAGGTCTGGCTCCAAAGATATTTGAATTCAAAGTTTATCCATTATTTTCGACTCAGAACTAAAAGTGGTCTTATGGCGATAACTATCCAAAAAAGCCTCGTAAGAGGTTGCGGTTGACGTTGTTGAATAGGGAACTGACAGGCCTTTGGATTGTTGTTCAAAATTTTCCTGATTTGAGCAATTTTTTTTTAAATCGATTTTTGATTGATAAAAAGCATGGACTACCCCCTTATCACTTAAAAACCATTTTTTTACGAAAGTCTCTGAAACCCATCGAAACGCACATAAATAGAAAGGTATTGTCAAATGCTATCAGCACATCCAAAGCAAACCATTCTACAAGGTCTAGTTTTTGGTATTTTTAAATTCAAAGTATTTTTTTTGAGTTTTGAGCCCCTTGATATCTTTGGATGCCTACATCTCCGCAAATAAGCCATGGATAACATTGCGGTTATTAAAATGCTTGATCAATTTTTCAAGAGCTATCCACAGCTGAAAACTAGAACATTCTAGGAGGTCTGGCTGCAAAGATATTTGAATTCAAAGTAAAATCCATTATTTTCGCCTCAGAACTTAAAGTGGTTTTATGGCGATAACTATCCAAAAAAGCCTCGTAAGAGGTTGCGGTTGACGTTGTTGAATAGGGAACAGACAGGCCTTTGGATTGTTGTTCAAAATTATCCTGATTTGAGCAATTTTTTTTTAAATCGATTTTTGATTGGAAAAAAGCATGGACTACCCCCTTATCACTTAAAAACCATTTTTTCACGAAAGTCTCTGAAACCCCTCGAAACGCACATAAATAGAAAGGTATTGTCAAATGCTATCAGCACATCCAAAGCAAACCATTCTACAAGGTCTAGTTTTTGGTATTTTTAAATTCAAAGTAATTTTTGTTGAGTTTTGAACCTCTTGATATCTTTGGATGCCTACAGCTCCGCAAATAAGCCTTGGATAACATTGCGGTTTTTAAAATGCTTGATCAATTTTTCAAGAGCTATCCACAGCTGAAAACTAGAACATTCTAGGAGGTCTGGCTCCAAAGATATTTGAATTCAAAGTAAATCCATTATTTTCGACTCAGAACTAAAAGTGGTTTTATGGCGATAACTATCCAAAAAAGCCTCGTAAGAGGTTGCGGTTGACGTTGTTGAATAGGGAACTGACAGGCCTTTGGATTGTTGTTCAAAATTTTCCTGATTTGAGCAATTTTTTTTTAAATCGATTTTTGATTGATAAAAAGCATGGACTACCCCCTTATCACTTAAAAACCATTTTTTTACGAAAGTCTCTGAAGCCCATCGAAACGCACATAAATAGAAAGGTATTGTCAAATGCTATCAGCACATCCAAAGCAAACCATTCTACAAGGTCTAGTTTTTGGTATTTTTAAATTCAAAGTAATTTTTTTGAGTTTTGAACCCCTTGATATCTTTGGATGCCTACATCTCCGCAAATAAGCCATGGATAACATTGCGGTTATTAAAATGCTTGATCAATTTTTCAAGAGCTATCCACAGCTGAAAACTAGAACATTCTAGGAGGTCTGGCTGCAAAGATATTTGAATTCAAAGTAAAATCCATTATTTTCGCCTCAGAACTTAAAGTGGTTTTATGGCGATAACTATCCAAAAAAGCCTCGTAAGAGGTTGCGGTTGACGTTGTTGAATAGGGAACTGACAGGCCTTTGGATTGTTGTTCAAAATTTTCCTGATTTGAGCAATTTTTTTTTAAATCGATTTTTGATTGATAAAAAGCATGGACTACCCCCTTATCACTTAAAAACCATTTTTTTACGAAAGTCTCTGAAACCCATCGAAACGCACATAAATAGAAAGGTATTGTCAAATGCTATCAGCACATCCAAAGCAAACCATTCTACAAGGTCTAGTTTTTGGTATTTTTAAATTCAAAGTATTTTTTTTGAGTTTTGAGCCCCTTGATATCTTTGGATGCCCACATCTCCGCAAATAAGCCATGGATAACATTGCGGTTATTAAAATGCTTGATCAATTTTTCAAGAGCTATCCACAGCTGAAAACTAGAACATTCTAGGAGGTCTGGCTGCAAAGATATTTGAATTCAAAGTAAAATCCATTATTTTCGCCTCAGAACTTAAAGTGGTTTTATGGCGATAACTATCCAAAAAAGCCTCGTAAGAGGTTGCGGTTGACGTTGTTGAATAGGGAACTGACAGGCCTTTGGATTGTTGTTCAAAATTTTCCTGATTTGAGCAATTTTTTTTTAAATCGATTTTTGATTGAAAAAAAGCATGGGCTACCCCCTTATCACTTAAAAACCATTTTTTCACGA
The DNA here is from genome assembly GCA_949320155.1 of Melangyna quadrimaculata. Taxonomy (NCBI): domain Eukaryota; kingdom Metazoa; phylum Arthropoda; class Insecta; order Diptera; family Syrphidae; genus Melangyna; species Melangyna quadrimaculata. Next base: position 63,599,983 of record OX439483.1, on the reverse strand, counting down.
AAGTCTCTGAGACCCATTGAAACGCACATAAATAGAAAGGTATTGTCAAATGCTATCAGCACATCCAAAGCAAACCATTCTACAAGGTCTAGTTTTTGGTATTTTTAAATTCAAAGTAATTTTTTTGAGTTTTGAACCCCTGATATCTTTGGATGTCTACAGCTCCGCAAATAAGCCTTGGATAACATTGCGGTTATTAAAATGCTTGATCAATTTTTCAAGAGCTATCCACAGCTGAAAACTAGAACATTCTAGGAGGTCTGGCTCCAAAGATATTTGAATTCAAAGTAAATCCATTATTTTCGACTCAGAACTAAAAGTGGTTTTATGGCGATAACTATCCAAAAAAGCCTCGTAATAGGTTGCGGTTGACGTTGTTGAATAGGGAACTGACAGGCGTTTGGATTGTTGTTCAAAATTTTCCTGATTTGAGCAATTTTTTTTTTAAATCGATTTTTGATTGGAAAAAAGCATGGACTACCCCCTTATCACTTAAAAACCATTTTTTCACGAAAGTCTCTGAAACCCCTCGAAACGCACATAAATAGAAAGGTATTGTCAAATGCTATCAGCACATCCAAAGCAAACCATTCTACAAGGTCTAGTTTTTGGTATTTTTAAATTCAAAGTAATTTTTTTTGAGTTTTGAACCTCTTGATATCTTTGGATGCCTACAGCTCCGCAAATAAGCCTTGGATAACATTGCGGTTTTTAAAATGCTTGATCAATTTTTCAAGAGCTATCCACAGCTGAAAACTAGAACATTCTAGGAGGTCTGGCTCCAAAGATATTTGAATTCAAAGTAAATCCATTATTTTCGACTCAGAACTAAAAGTGGTCTTATGGCGATAAATATCCAAAAAAGCCTCGCAAGAGGTTGCGGTTGACGTTGTTGAATAGGGAACTGACAGGCCTTTGGATTGCTGTTCAAAATTTTCCTGATTTGAGCAATTTTTTTTTAAATCGATTTTTGATTGATAAAAAGCATGGACTACCCCCTTATCACTTAAAAACCATTTTTTTACGAAAGTCTCTGAAACCCATCGAAACGCACATAAATAGAAAGGTATTGTCAAATGCTATCAGCACATCCAAAGCAAACCATTCTACAAGGTCTAGTTTTTGGTATTTTTAAATTCAAAGTATTTTTTTTGAGTTTTGAGCCCCTTGATATCTTTGGATGCCCACATCTCCGCAAATAAGCCATGGATAACATTGCGGTTATTAAAATGCTTGATCAATTTTTCAAGAGCTATCCACAGCTGAAAACTAGAACATTCTAGGAGGTCTGGCTGCAAAGATATTTGAATTCAAAGTAAAATCCATTATTTTCGCCTCAGAACTTAAAGTGGTTTTATGGCGATAACTATCCAAAAAAGCCTCGTAAGAGGTTGCGGTTGACGTTGTTGAATAGGGAACTGACAGGCCTTTGGATTGTTGTTCAAAATTTTCCTGATTTGAGCAATTTTTTTTTAAATCGATTTTTGATTGAAAAAAAGCATGGGCTACCCCCTTATCACTTAAAAACCATTTTTTCACGAAAGTCTCTGAGACCCATTGAAACGCACATAAATAGAAAGGTATTGTCAAATGCTATCAGCACATCCAAAGCAAACCATTCTACAAGGTCTAGTTTTTGGTATTTTTAAATTCAAAGTAATTTTTTTGAGTTTTGAACCCCTGATATCTTTGGATGTCTACAGCTCCGCAAATAAGCCTTGGATAACATTGCGGTTATTAAAATGCTTGATCAATTTTTCAAGAGCTATCCACAGCTGAAAACTAGAACATTCTAGGAGGTCTGGCTCCAAAGATATTTGAATTCAAAGTAAATCCATTATTTTCGACTCAGAACTAAAAGTGGTTTTATGGCGATAACTATCCAAAAAAGCCTCGTAATAGGTTGCGGTTGACGTTGTTGAATAGGGAACTGACAGGCCTTTGGATTGTTGTTCAAAATTTTCCTGATTTGAGCAATTTTTTTTTTAAATCGATTTTTGATTGGAAAAAAGCATGGACTACCCCCTTATCACTTAAAAACCATTTTTTCACGAAAGTCTCTGAAACCCCTCGAAACGCACATAAATAGAAAGGTATTGTCAAATGCTATCAGCACATCCAAAGCAAACCATTCTACAAGGTCTAGTTTTTGGTATTTTTAAATTCAAAGTAATTTTTTTTGAGTTTTGAACCTCTTGATATCTTTGGATGCCTACAGCTCCGCAAATAAGCCTTGGATAACATTGCGGTTTTTAAAATGCTTGATCAATTTTTCGAGAGCTATCCACAGCTGAAACTAGAACATTCTAGGAGGTCTGGCTGCAAAGATATTTGAATTCAAAGTAAAATCCATTATTTTCGCCTCAGAACTAAAAGTGGTCTTATGGCGATAAATATCCAAAAAAGCCTCGCAAGAGGTTGCGGTTGACGTTGTTGAATAGGGAACTGACAGGCCTTTGGATTGCTGTTCAAAATTTTCCTGATTTGAGCAATTTTTTTTTAAATCGATTTTTGATTGATAAAAAGCATGGACTACCCCCTTATCACTTAAAAACCATTTTTTTACGAAAGTCTCTGAAACCCATCGAAACGCACATAAATAGAAAGGTATTGTCAAATGCTATCAGCACATCCAAAGCAAACCATTCTACAAGGTCTAGTTTTTGGTATTTTTAAATTCAAAGTATTTTTTTGAGTTTTGAGCCCCTTGATATCTTTGGATGCCCACATCTCCGCAAATAAGCCATGGATAATATTGCGGTTATTAAAATGCTTGATCAATTTTTCAAGAGCTATCCACAGCTGAAAACTAGAACATTCTAGGAGGTCTGGCTGCAAAGATATTTGAATTCAAAGTAAAATCCATTATTTTCGCCTCAGAACTTAAAGTGGTTTTATGGCGATAACTATCCAAAAAAGCCTCGTAAGAGGTTGCGGTTGACGTTGTTGAATAGGGAACTGACAGGCCTTTGGATTGTTGTTCAAAATTTTCCTGATTTGAGCAATTTTTTTTTAAATCGATTTTTGATTGAAAAAAAGCATGGGCTACCCCCTTATCACTTAAAAACCATTTTTTCACGAAAGTCTCTGAGACCCATTGAAACGCACATAAATAGAAAGGTATTGTCAAATGCTATCAGCACATCCAAAGCAAACCATTCTACAAGGTCTAGTTTTTGGTATTTTTAAATTCAAAGTAATTTTTTTGAGTTTTGAACCCCTGATATCTTTGGATGTCTACAGCTCCGCAAATAAGCCTTGGATAACATTGCGGTTATTAAAATGCTTGATCAATTTTTCAAGAGCTATCCACAGCTGAAAACTAGAACATTCTAGGAGGTCTGGCTCCAAAGATATTTGAATTCAAAGTAAATCCATTATTTTCGACTCAGAACTAAAAGTGGTTTTATGGCGATAACTATCCAAAAAAGCCTCGTAATAGGTTGCGGTTGACGTTGTTGAATAGGGAACTGACAGGCCTTTGGATTGTTGTTCAAAATTTTCCTGATTTGAGCAATTTTTTTTTTAAATCGATTTTTGATTGGAAAAAAGCATGGACTACCCCCTTATCACTTAAAAACCATTTTTTCACGAAAGTCTCTGAAACCCCTCGAAACGCACATAAATAGAAAGGTATTGTCAAATGCTATCAGCACATCCAAAGCAAACCATTCTACAAGGTCTAGTTTTTGGTATTTTTAAATTCAAAGTAATTTTTTTTGAGTTTTGAACCTCTTGATATCTTTGGATGCCTACAGCTCCGCAAATAAGCCTTGGATAACATTGCGGTTTTTAAAATGCTTGATCAATTTTTCAAGAGCTATCCACAGCTGAAAACTAGAACATTCTAGGAGGTCTGGCTCCAAAGATATTTGAATTCAAAGTAAATCCATTATTTTCGACTCAGAACTAAAAGTGGTCTTATGGCGATAAATATCCAAAAAAGCCTCGCAAGAGGTTGCGGTTGACGTTGTTGAATAGGGAACTGACAGGCCTTTGGATTGCTGTTCAAAATTTTCCTGATTTGAGCAATTTTTTTTTAAATCGATTTTTGATTGATAAAAAGCATGGACTACCCCCTTATCACTTAAAAACCATTTTTTTACGAAAGTCTCTGAAACCCATCGAAACGCACATAAATAGAAAGGTATTGTCAAATGCTATCAGCACATCCAAAGCAAACCATTCTACAAGGTCTAGTTTTTGGTATTTTTAAATTCAAAGTATTTTTTTTGAGTTTTGAGCCCCTTGATATCTTTGGATGCCCACATCTCCGCAAATAAGCCATGGATAACATTGCGGTTATTAAAATGCTTGATCAATTTTTCAAGAGCTATCCACAGCTGAAAACTAGAACATTCTAGGAGGTCTGGCTGCAAAGATATTTGAATTCAAAGTAAAATCCATTATTTTCGCCTCAGAACTTAAAGTGGTTTTATGGCGATAACTATCCAAAAAAGCCTCGTAAGAGGTTGCGGTTGACGTTGTTGAATAGGGAACTGACAGGCCTTTGGATTGTTGTTCAAAATTTTCCTGATTTGAGCAATTTTTTTTTAAATCGATTTTTGATTGAAAAAAAGCATGGGCTACCCCCTTATCACTTAAAAACCATTTTTTCACGAAAGTCTCTGAGACCCATTGAAACGCACATAAATAGAAAGGTATTGTCAAATGCTATCAGCACATCCAAAGCAAACCATTCTACAAGGTCTAGTTTTTGGTATTTTTAAATTCAAAGTAATTTTTTTGAGTTTTGAACCCCTGATATCTTTGGATGTCTACAGCTCCGCAAATAAGCCTTGGATAACATTGCGGTTATTAAAATGCTTGATCAATTTTTCAAGAGCTATCCACAGCTGAAAACTAGAACATTCTAGGAGGTCTGGCTCCAAAGATATTTGAATTCAAAGTAAATCCATTATTTTCGACTCAGAACTAAAAGTGGTTTTATGGCGATAACTATCCAAAAAAGCCTCGTAATAGGTTGCGGTTGACGTTGTTGAATAGGGAACTGACAGGCCTTTGGATTGTTGTTCAAAATTTTCCTGATTTGAGCAATTTTTTTTTTAAATCGATTTTTGATTGGAAAAAAGCATGGACTACCCCCTTATCACTTAAAAACCATTTTTTCACGAAAGTCTCTGAAACCCCTCGAAACGCACATAAATAGAAAGGTATTGTCAAATGCTATCAGCACATCCAAAGCAAACCATTCTACAAGGTCTAGTTTTTGGTATTTTTAAATTCAAAGTAATTTTTTTTGAGTTTTGAACCTCTTGATATCTTTGGATGCCTACAGCTCCGCAAATAAGCCTTGGATAACATTGCGGTTTTTAAAATGCTTGATCAATTTTTCAAGAGCTATCCACAGCTGAAAACTAGAACATTCTAGGAGGTCTGGCTCCAAAGATATTTGAATTCAAAGTAAATCCATTATTTTCGACTCAGAACTAAAAGTGGTCTTATGGCGATAAATATCCAAAAAAGCCTCGCAAGAGGTTGCGGTTGACGTTGTTGAATAGGGAACTGACAGGCCTTTGGATTGCTGTTCAAAATTTTCCTGATTTGAGCAATTTTTTTTTAAATCGATTTTTGATTGATAAAAAGCATGGACTACCCCCTTATCACTTAAAAACCATTTTATTACGAAAGTCTCTGAAACCCATCGAAACGCACATAAATAGAAAGGTATTGTCAAATGCTATCAGCACATCCAAAGCAAACCATTCTACAAGGTCTAGTTTTTGGTATTTTTAAATTCAAAGTATTTTTTTTGAGTTTTGAGCCCCTTGATATCTTTGGATGCCCACATCTCCGCAAATAAGCCATGGATAACATTGCGGTTATTAAAATGCTTGATCAATTTTTCAAGAGCTATCCACAGCTGAAAACTAGAACATTCTAGGAGGTCTGGCTGCAAAGATATTTGAATTCAAAGTAAAATCCATTATTTTCGCCTCAGAACTTAAAGTGGTTTTATGGCGATAACTATCCAAAAAAGCCTCGTAAGAGGTTGCGGTTGACGTTGTTGAATAGGGAACTGACAGGCCTTTGGATTGTTGTTCAAAATTTTCCTGATTTGAGCAATTTTTTTTTAAATCGATTTTTGATTGAAAAAAAGCATGGGCTACCCCCTTATCACTTAAAAACCATTTTTTCACGAAAGTCTCTGAGACCCATTGAAACGCACATAAATAGAAAGGTATTGTCGAATGCTATCAGCACATCCAAAGCAAACCATTCTACAAGGTCTAGTTTTTGGTATTTTTAAATTCAAAGTAATTTTTTTGAGTTTTGAACCCCTTGATATCTTTGGATGTCTACAGCTCCGCAAATAAGCCTTGGATAACATTGCGGTTATTAAAATGCTTGATCAATTTTTCAAGAGCTATCCACAGCTGAAAACTAGAACATTCTAGGAGGTCTGGCTCCAAAGATATTTGAATTCAAAGTAAATCCATTATTTTTGACTCAGAACCAAAAGTGGTCTTATGGCGATAAATATCCAAAAAAGCCTCGCAAGAGGTTGCGGTTGACGTTGTTGAATAGGGAACTGACAGGCCTTTGGATTGTTGTTCAAAATTTTCCTGATTTGAGCAATTTTTATTTAAATCGATTTTTGATTGATAAAAAGCATGGACTACCCCCTTATCACTTAAAAACCATTTTTTTACGAAAGTCTCTGAAACCCATCGAAACGCACATAAATAGAAAGGTATTGTCAAATGCTATCAGCACATCCAAAGCAAACCATTCTACAAGGTCTAGTTTTTGGTATTTATAAATTCAAAGTATTTTTTTTTGAGTTTTGAGCCCCTTGATATCTTTGGATGCCTACATCTCCGCAAATAAGCCATGGATAACATTGCGGTTATTAAAATGCTTGATCAATTTTTCAAGAGCTATCCACAGCTGAAAACTAGAACATTCTAGGAGGTCTGGCTGCAAAGATATTTGAATTCAAAGTAAAATCCATTATTTTCGCCTCAGAACTTAAAGTGGTTTTATGGCGATAACTATCCAAAAAAGCCTCGTAAGAGGTTGCGGTTGACGTTGTTGAATAGGGAACTGACAGGCCTTTGGATTGTTGTTCAAAATTTTCCTGATTTGAGCAATTTTTTTTTAAATCGATTTTTGATTGAAAAAAAGCATGGGCTACCCCCTTATCACTTAAAAACCATTTTTTCACGAAAGTCTCTGAGACCCATTGAAACGCACATAAATAGAAAGGTATTGTCAAATGCTATCAGCACATCCAAAGCAAACCATTCTACAAGGTCTAGTTTTTGGTATTTTTAAATTCAAAGTATTTTTTTTTGAGTTTTGAGCCCCTTGATATCTTTGGATGCCCACATCTCCGCAAATAAGCCATGGATAACATTGCGGTTATTAAAATGCTTGATCAATTTTTCAAGAGCTATCCACAGCTGAAAACTAGAACATTCTAGGAGGTCTGGCTGCAAAGATATTTGAATTCAAAGTAAAATCCATTATTTTCGCCTCAGAACTTAAAGTGGTTTTATGGCGATAACTATCCAAAAAAGCCTCGTAAGAGGTTGCGGTTGACGTTGTTGAATAGGGAACTGACAGGCCTTTGGATTGTTGTTCAAAATTTTCCTGATTTGAGCAATTTTTTTTTAAATCGATTTTTGATTGAAAAAAAGCATGGGCTACCCCCTTATCACTTAAAAACCATTTTTTCACGAAAGTCTCTGAGACCCATTGAAACGCACATAAATAGAAAGGTATTGTCAAATGCTATCAGCACATCCAAAGCAAACCATTCTACAAGGTCTAGTTTTTGGTATTTTTAAATTCAAAGTAATTTTTTTGAGTTTTGAACCCCTTGATATCTTTGGATGTCTACAGCTCCGCAAATAAGCCTTGGATAACATTGCGGTTATTAAAATGCTTGATCAATTTTTCAAGAGCTATCCACAGCTGAAAACTAGAACATTCTAGGAGGTCTGGCTCCAAAGATATTTGAATTCAAAGTAAATCCATTATTTTTGACTCAGAACTAAAAGTGGTCTTATGGCGATAAATATCCAAAAAAGCCTCGCAAGAGGTTGCGGTTGACGTTGTTGAATAGGGAACTGACAGGCCTTTGGATTGTTGTTCAAAATTTTCCTGATTTGAGCAATTTTTATTTAAATCGATTTTTGATTGATAAAAAGCATGGACTACCCCCTTATCACTTAAAAACCATTTTTTTACGAAAGTCTCTGAAACCCATCGAAACGCACATAAATAGAAAGGTATTGTCAAATGCTATCAGCACATCCAAAGCAAACCATTCTACAAGGTCTAGTTTTTGGTATTTATAAATTCAAAGTATTTTTTTTTGAGTTTTGAGCCCCTTGATATCTTTGGATGCCTACATCTCCGCAAATAAGCCATGGATAACATTGCGGTTATTAAAATGCTTGATCAATTTTTCAAGAGCTATCCACAGCTGAAAACTAGAACATTCTAGGAGGTCTGGCTGCAAAGATATTTGAATTCAAAGTAAAATCCATTATTTTCGCCTCAGAACTTAAAGTGGTTTTATGGCGATAACTATCCAAAAAAGCCTCGTAAGAGGTTGCGGTTGACGTTGTTGAATAGGGAACTGACAGGCCTTTGGATTGTTGTTCAAAATTTTCCTGATTTGAGCAATTTTTTTTTAAATCGATTTTTGATTGAAAAAAAGCATGGGCTACCCCCTTATCACTTAAAAACCATTTTTTCACGAAAGTCTCTGAGACCCATTGAAACGCACATAAATAGAAAGGTATTGTCAAATGCTATCAGCACATCCAAAGCAAACCATTCTACAAGGTCTAGTTTTTGGTATTTTTAAATTCAAAGTATTTTTTTTTGAGTTTTGAGCCCCTTGATATCTTTGGATGCCCACATCTCCGCAAATAAGCCATGGATAACATTGCGGTTATTAAAATGCTTGATCAATTTTTCAAGAGCTATCCACAGCTGAAAACTAGAACATTCTAGGAGGTCTGGCTGCAAAGATATTTGAATTCAAAGTAAAATCCATTATTTTCGCCTCAGAACTTAAAGTGGTTTTATGGCGATAACTATCCAAAAAAGCCTCGTAAGAGGTTGCGGTTGACGTTGTTGAATAGGGAACTGACAGGCCTTTGGATTGTTGTTCAAAATTTTCCTGATTTGAGCAATTTTTTTTTAAATCGATTTTTGATTGAAAAAAAGCATGGGCTACCCCCTTATCACTTAAAAACCATTTTTTCACGAAAGTCTCTGAGACCCATTGAAACGCACATAAATAGAAAGGTATTGTCAAATGCTATCAGCACATCCAAAGCAAACCATTCTACAAGGTCTAGTTTTTGGTATTTTTAAATTCAAAGTATATTTTTTTGAGTTTTGAGCCCCTTGATATCTTTGGATGCCCACATCTCCGCAAATAAGCCATGGATAACATTGCGGTTATTAAAATGCTTGATCAATTTTTCAAGAGCTATCCACAGCTGAAAACTAGAACATTCTAGGAGGTCTGGCTGCAAAGATATTTGAATTCAAAGTAAAATCCATTATTTTCGCCTCAGAACTTAAAGTGGTTTTATGGCGATAACTATCCAAAAAAGCCTCGTAAGAGGTTGCGGTTGACGTTGTTGAATAGGGAACTGACAGGCCTTTGGATTGTTGTTCAAAATTTTCCTGATTTGAGCAATTTTTTTTTAAATCGATTTTTGATTGAAAAAAAGCATGGGCTACCCCCTTATCACTTAAAAACCATTTTTTCACGAAAGTCTCTGAGACCCATTGAAACGCACATAAATAGAAAGGTATTGTCAAATGCTATCAGCACATCCAAAGCAAACCATTCTACAAGGTCTAGTTTTTGGTATTTTTAAATTCAAAGTAATTTTTTTTGAGTTTTGAACCTCTTGATATCTTTGGATGCCTACAGCTCCGCAAATAAGCCTTGGATAACATTGCGGTTTTTAAAATGCTTGATCAATTTTTCAAGAGCTATCCACAGCTGAAAACTAGAACATTCTAGGAGGTCTGGCTCCAAAGATATTTGAATTCAAAGTAAATCCATTATTTTCGACTCAGAACTAAAAGTGGTCTTATGGCGATAAATATCCAAAAAAGCCTCGCAAGAGGTTGCGGTTGACGTTGTTGAATAGGGAACTGACAGGCCTTTGGATTGCTGTTCAAAATTTTCCTGATTTGAGCAATTTTTTTTTAAATCGATTTTTGATTGATAAAAAGCATGGACTACCCCCTTATCACTTAAAAACCATTTTTTTACGAAAGTCTCTGAAACCCATCGAAACGCACATAAATAGAAAGGTATTGTCAAATGCTATCAGCACATCCAAAGCAAACCATTCTACAAGGTCTAGTTTTTGGTATTTTTAAATTCAAAGTATTTTTTTTGAGTTTTGAGCCCCTTGATATCTTTGGATGCCCACATCTCCGCAAATAAGCCATGGATAACATTGCGGTTATTAAAATGCTTGATCAATTTTTCAAGAGCTATCCACAGCTGAAAACTAGAACATTCTAGGAGGTCTGGCTGCAAAGATATTTGAATTCAAAGTAAAATCCATTATTTTCGCCTCAGAACTTAAAGTGGTTTTATGGCGATAACTATCCAAAAAAGCCTCGTAAGAGGTTGCGGTTGACGTTGTTGAATAGGGAACTGACAGGCCTTTGGATTGTTGTTCAAAATTTTCCTGATTTGAGCAATTTTTTTTTAAATCGATTTTTGATTGAAAAAAAGCATGGGCTACCCCCTTATCACTTAAAAACCATTTTTTCACGAAAGTCTCTGAGACCCATTGAAACGCACATAAATAGAAAGGTATTGTCAAATGCTATCAGCACATCCAAAGCAAACCATTCTACAAGGTCTAGTTTTTGGTATTTTTAAATTCAAAGTAATTTTTTTGAGTTTTGAACCCCTTGATATCTTTGGATGTCTACAGCTCCGCAAATAAGCCTTGGATAACATTGCGGTTATTAAAATGCTTGATCAATTTTTCAAGAGCTATCCACAGCTGAAAACTAGAACATTCTAGGAGGTCTGGCTCCAAAGATATTTGAATTCAAAGTAAATCCATTATTTTCGACTCAGAACTAAAAGTGGTCTTATGGCGATAAATATCCAAAAAAGCCTCGCAAGAGGTTGCGGTTGACGTTGTTGAATAGGGAACTGACAGGCCTTTGGATTGTTGTTCAAAATTTTCCTGATTTGAGCAATTTTTTTTTAAATCGATTTTTGATTGATAAAAAGCATGGACTACCCCCTTATCACTTAAAAACCATTTTTTTACGAAAGTCTCTGAAACCCATCGAAACGCACATAAATAGAAAGGTATTGTCAAATGCTATCAGCACATCCAAAGCAAACCATTCTACAAGGTCTAGTTTTTGGTATTTATAAATTCAAAGTATTTTTTTTTGAGTTTTGAGCCCCTTGATATCTTTGGATGCCTACATCTCCGCAAATAAGCCATGGATAACATTGCGGTTATTAAAATGCTTGATCAATTTTTCAAGAGCTATCCACAGCTGAAAACTAGAACATTCTAGGAGGTCTGGCTGCAAAGATATTTGAATTCAAAGTAAAATCCATTATTTTCGCCTCAGAACTTAAAGTGGTTTTATGGCGATAACTATCCAAAAAAGCCTCGTAAGAGGTTGCGGTTGACGTTGTTGAATAGGGAACTGACAGGCCTTTGGATTGTTGTTCAAAATTTTCCTGATTTGAGCAATTTTTTTTTAAATCGATTTTTGATTGAAAAAAAGCATGGGCAACCCCCTTATCACTTAAAAACCATTTTTTCACGAAAGTCTCTGAGACCCATTGAAACGCACATAAATAGAAAGGTATTGTCAAATGCTATCAGCACATCCAAAGCAAACCATTCTACAAGGTCTAGTTTTTGGTATTTTTAAATTCAAAGTATTTTTTTTTGAGTTTTGAGCCCCTTGATATCTTTGGATGCCCACATCTCCGCAAATAAGCCATGGATAACATTGCGGTTATTAAAATGCTTGATCAATTTTTCAAGAGCTATCCACAGCTGAAAACTAGAACATTCTAGGAGGTCTGGCTGCAAAGATATTTGAATTCAAAGTAAAATCCATTATTTTCGCCTCAGAACTTAAAGTGGTTTTATTGCGATAACTATCCAAAAAAGCCTCGTAAGAGGTTGCGGTTGACGTTGTTGAATAGGGAACTGACAGGCCTTTGGATTGTTGTTCAAAATTTTCCTGATTTGAGCAATTTTTTTTTAAATCGATTTTTGATTGAAAAAAAGCATGGGCTACCCCCTTATCACTTAAAAACCATTTTTTCACGAAAGTCTCTGAGACCCATTGAAACGCACATAAATAGAAAGGTATTGTCAAATGCTATCAGCACATCCAAAGCAAACCATTCTACAAGGTCTAGTTTTTGGTATTTTTAAATTCAAAGTATTTTTTTTTGAGTTTTGAGCCCCTTGATATCTTTGGATGCCCACATCTCCGCAAATAAGCCATGGATAACATTGCGGTTATTAAAATGCTTGATCAATTTTTCAAGAGCTATCCACAGCTGAAAACTAGAACATTCTAGGAGGTCTGGCTGCAAAGATATTTGAATTCAAAGTAAAATCCATTATTTTCGCCTCAGAACTTAAAGTGGTTTTATGGCGATAACTATCCAAAAAAGCCTCGTAAGAGGTTGCGGTTGACGTTGTTGAATAGGGAACTGACAGGCCTTTGGATTGTTGTTCAAAATTTTCCTGATTTGAGCAATTTTTTTTAAATCGATTTTTGATTGGAAAAAAGCATGGACTACCCCCTTATCACTTAAAAACCATTTTTTCACGAAAGTCTCTGAAACCCCTCGAAACGCACATAAATAGAAAGGTATTGTCAAATGCTATCAGCACATCCAAAGCAAACCATTCTACAAGGTCTAGTTTTTGGTATTTTTAAATTCAAAGTAATTTTTGTTGAGTTTTGAACCTCTTGATATCTTTGGATGCCTACAGCTCCGCAAATAAGCCTTGGATAACATTGCGGTTTTTAAAATGCTTGATCAATTTTTCAAGAGCTATCCACAGCTGAAAACTAGAACATTCTAGGAGGTCTGGCTCCAAAGATATTTGAATTCAAAGTAAATCCATTATTTTCGACTCAGAACTAAAAGTGGTTTTATGGCGATAACTATCCAAAAAAGCCTCGTAAGAGGTTGCGGTTGACGTTGTTGAATAGGGAACTGACAGGCCTTTGGATTGTTGTTCAAAATTTTCCTGATTTGAGCAATTTTTTTTTAAATCGATTTTTGATTGAAAAAAAGCATGGGCTACCCCCTTATCACTTAAAAACCATTTTTTCACGAAAGTCTCTGAGACCCATTGAAACGCACATAAATAGAAAGGTATTGTCAAATGCTATCAGCACATCCAAAGCAAACCATTCTACAAGGTCTAGTTTTTGGTATTTTTAAATTCAAAGTAATTTTTGTTGAGTTTTGAACCCCTTGATATCTTTGGATGTCTACAGCTCCGCAAATAAGCCTTGGATAACATTGCGGTTTTTAAAATGCTTGATCAATTTTTCAAGAGCTATCCACAGCTGAAAACTAGAACATTCTAGGAGGTCTGGCTCCAAAGATATTTGAATTCAAAGTAAATCCATTATTTTCGACTCAGAACTAAAAGTGGTCTTATGGCGATAAATATCCAAAAAAGCCTCGCAAGAGGTTGCGGTTGACGTTGTTGAATAGGGAACTGACAGGCCTTTGGATTGCTGTTCAAAATTTTCCTGATTTGAGCAATTTTTTTTTAAATCGATTTTTGATTGATAAAAAGCATGGACTACCCCCTTATCACTTAAAAACCATTTTTTTACGAAAGTCTCTGAAACCCATCGAAACGCACATAAATAGAAAGGTATTGTCAAATGCTATCAGCACATCCAAAGCAAACCATTCTACAAGGTCTAGTTTTTGGTATTTTTAAATTCAAAGTATTTTTTTTGAGTTTTGAGCCCCTTGATATCTTTGGATGCCCACATCTCCGCAAATAAGCCATGGATAACATTGCGGTTATTAAAATGCTTGATCAATTTTTCAAGAGCTATCCACAGCTGAAAACTAGAACATTCTAGGAGGTCTGGCTGCAAAGATATTTGAATTCAAAGTAAAATCCATTATTTTCGCCTCAGAACTTAAAGTGGTTTTATGGCGATAACTATCCAAAAAAGCCTCGTAAGAGGTTGCGGTTGACGTTGTTGAATAGGGAACTGACAGGCCTTTGGATTGTTGTTCAAAATTTTCCTGATTTGAGCAATTTTTTTTTAAATCGATTTTTGATTGAAAAAAAGCATGGGCTACCCCCTTATCACTTAAAAACCATTTTTTCACGAAAGTCTCTGAGACCCATTGAAACGCACATAAATAGAAAGGTATTGTCAAATGCTATCAGCACATCCAAAGCAAACCATTCTACAAGGTCTAGTTTTTGGTATTTTTAAATTCAAAGTAATTTTTTTGAGTTTTGAACCCCTTGATATCTTTGGATGTCTACAGCTCCGCAAATAAGCCTTGGATAACATTGCGGTTATTAAAATGCTTGATCAATTTTTCAAGAGCTATCCACAGCTGAAAACTAGAACATTCTAGGAGGTCTGGCTCCAAAGATATTTGAATTCAAAGTAAATCCATTATTTTCGACTCAGAACTAAAAGTGGTCTTATGGCGATAAATATCCAAAAAAGCCTCGCAAGAGGTTGCGGTTGACGTTGTTGAATAGGGAACTGACAGGCCTTTGGATTGTTGTTCAAAATTTTCCTGATTTGAGCAATTTTTTTTTAAATCGATTTTTGATTGATAAAAAGCATGGACTACCCCCTTATCACTTAAAAACCATTTTTTTACGAAAGTCTCTGAAACCCATCGAAACGCACATAAATAGAAAGGTATTGTCAAATGCTATCAGCACATCCAAAGCAAACCATTCTACAAGGTCTAGTTTTTGGTATTTATAAATTCAAAGTATTTTTTTTTGAGTTTTGAGCCCCTTGATATCTTTGGATGCCTACATCTCCGCAAATAAGCCATGGATAACATTGCGGTTATTAAAATGCTTGATCAATTTTTCAAGAGCTATCCACAGCTGAAAACTAGAACATTCTAGGAGGTCTGGCTGCAAAGATATTTGAATTCAAAGTAAAATCCATTATTTTCGCCTCAGAACTTAAAGTGGTTTTATGGCGATAACTATCCAAAAAAGCCTCGTAAGAGGTTGCGGTTGACGTTGTTGAATAGGGAACTGACAGGCCTTTGGATTGTTGTTCAAAATTTTCCTGATTTGAGCAATTTTTTTTTAAATCGATTTTTGATTGAAAAAAAGCATGGGCTACCCCCTTATCACTTAAAAACCATTTTTTCACGAAAGTCTCTGAGACCCATTGAAACGCACATAAATAGAAAGGTATTGTCAAATGCTATCAGCACATCCAAAGCAAACCATTCTACAAGGTCTAGTTTTTGGTATTTTTAAATTCAAAGTATTTTTTTTTGAGTTTTGAGCCCCTTGATATCTTTGGATGCCCACATCTCCGCAAATAAGCCATGGATAACATTGCGGTTATTAAAATGCTTGATCAATTTTTCAAGAGCTATCCACAGCTGAAAACTAGAACATTCTAGGAGGTCTGGCTGCAAAGATATTTGAATTCAAAGTAAAATCCATTATTTTCGCCTCAGAACTTAAAGTGGTTTTATGGCGATAACTATCCAAAAAAGCCTCGTAAGAGGTTGCGGTTGACGTTGTTGAATAGGGAACTGACAGGCCTTTGGATTGTTGTTCAAAATTTTCCTGATTTGAGCAATTTTTTTTTAAATCGATTTTTGATTGAAAAAAAGCATGGGCTACCCCCTTATCACTTAAAAACCATTTTTTCACGAAAGTCTCTGAGACCCATTGAAACGCACATAAATAGAAAGGTATTGTCAAATGCTATCAGCACATCCAAAGCAAACCATTCTACAAGGTCTAGTTTTTGGTATTTTTAAATTCAAAGTATTTTTTTTTGAGTTTTGAGCCCCTTGATATCTTTGGATGCCCACATCTCCGCAAATAAGCCATGGATAACATTGCGGTTATTAAAATGCTTGATCAATTTTTCAAGAGCTATCCACAGCTGAAAACTAGAACATTCTAGGAGGTCTGGCTGCAAAGATATTTGAATTCAAAGTAAAATCCATTATTTTCGCCTCAGAACTTAAAGTGGTTTTATGGCGATAACTATCCAAAAAAGCCTCGTAAGAGGTTGCGGTTGACGTTGTTGAATAGGGAACTGACAGGCCTTTGGATTGTTGTTCAAAATTTTCCTGATTTGAGCAATTTTTTTTAAATCGATTTTTGATTGGAAAAAAGCATGGACTACCCCCTTATCACTTAAAAACCATTTTTTCACGAAAGTCTCTGAAACCCCTCGAAACGCACATAAATAGAAAGGTATTGTCAAATGCTATCAGCACATCCAAAGCAAACCATTCTACAAGGTCTAGTTTTTGGTATTTTTAAATTCAAAGTAATTTTTGTTGAGTTTTGAACCTCTTGATATCTTTGGATGCCTACAGCTCCGCAAATAAGCCTTGGATAACATTGCGGTTTTTAAAATGCTTGATCAATTTTTCAAGAGCTATCCACAGCTGAAAACTAGAACATTCTAGGAGGTCTGGCTCCAAAGATATTTGAATTCAAAGTAAATCCATTATTTTCGACTCAGAACTAAAAGTGGTTTTATGGCGATAACTATCCAAAAAAGCCTCGTAAGAGGTTGCGGTTGACGTTGTTGAATAGGGAACTGACAGGCCTTTGGATTGTTGTTCAAAATTTTCCTGATTTGAGCAATTTTTTTTTAAATCGATTTTTGATTGATAAAAAGCATGGACTACCCCCTTATCACTTAAAAACCATCTTTTTACGAAAGTCTCTGAAGCCCATCGAAACGCACATAAATAGAAAGGTATTGTCAAATGCTATCAGCACATCCAAAGCAAACCATTCTACAAGGTCTAGTTTTTGGTATTTTTAAATTCAAAGTAATTTTTTTGAGTTTTGAACCCCTTGATATCTTTGGATGCCTACATCTCCGCAAATAAGCCATGGATAACATTGCGGTTATTAAAATGCTTGATCAATTTTTCAAGAGCTATCCACAGCTGAAAACTAGAACATTCTAGGAAGTCTGGCTGCAAAGATATTTGAATTCAAAGTAAAATCCATTATTTTCGCCTCAGAACTTAAAGTGGTTTTATGGCGATAACTATCCAAAAAAGCCTCGTAAGAGGTTGCGGTTGACGTTGTTGAATAGGGAACTGACAGGCCTTTGGATTGTTGTTCAAAATTTTCCTGATTTGAGCAATTTTTTTTTAAATCGATTTTTGATTGATAAAAAGCATGGACTACCCCCTTATCACTTAAAAACCATCTTTTTACGAAAGTCTCTGAAGCCCATCGAAACGCACATAAATAGAAAGGTATTGTCAAATGCTATCAGCACATCCAAAGCAAACCATTCTACAAGGTCTAGTTTTTGGTATTTTTAAATTCAAAGTAATTTTTTTGAGTTTTGAACCCCTTGATATCTTTGGATGCCTACATCTCCGCAAATAAGCCATGGATAACATTGCGGTTATTAAAATGCTTGATCAATTTTTCAAGAGCTATCCACAGCTGAAAACTAGAACATTCTAGGAAGTCTGGCTGCAAAGATATTTGAATTCAAAGTAAAATCCATTATTTTCGCCTCAGAACTTAAAGTGGTTTTATGGCGATAACTATCCAAAAAAGCCTCGTAAGAGGTTGCGGTTGACGTTGTTGAATAGGGAACTGACAGGCCTTTGGATTGTTGTTCAAAATTTTCCTGATTTGAGCAATTTTTTTTTAAATCGATTTTTGATTGAAAAAAATCATGGGCTACCCCCTTATCACTTAAAAACCATTTTTTCACGAAAGTCTCTGAGACCCATTGAAACGCACATAAATAGAAAGGTATTGTCAAATGCTATCAGCACATCCAAAGCAAACCATTCTACAAGGTCTAGTTTTTGGTATTTTTAAATTCAAAGTAATTTTTTTGAGTTTTGAACCTCTTGATATCTTTGGATGCCTACAGCTCCGCAAATAAGCCTTGGATAACATTGCGGTTTTTAAAATGCTTGATCAATTTTTCAAGAGCTATCCACAGCTGAAAACTAGAACATTCTAGGAGGTCTGGCTGCAAAGATATTTGAATTCAAAGTAAAATCCATTATTTTCGCCTCAGAACTTAAAGTGGTTTTATGGCGATAACTATCCAAAAAAGCCTCGTAAGAGGTTGCGGTTGACGTTGTTGAATAGGGAACTGACAGGCCTTTGGATTGTTGTTCAAAATTTTCCTGATTTGAGCAATTTTTTTTTAAATCGATTTTTGATTGAAAAAAAGCATGGGCTACCCCCTTATCACTTAAAAACCATTTTTTCACGAAAGTCTCTGAGACCCATTGAAACGTACATAAATAGAAAGGTATTGTCAAATGCTATCAGCACATCCAAAGCAAACCATTCTACAAGGTCTAGTTTTTGGTATTTTTAAATTCAAAGTAATTTTTTTGAGTTTTGAACCCCTTCATATTTTTGGATGCCTACAGCTCCGCAAATAAGCCTTGGATAACATTGCGGTTTTTAAAATGCTTGATCAATTTTTCAAGAGCTATCCACAGTTGAAAACTAGAACATTCTAGGAGGTCTGGCTCCAAAGATATTTGAATTCAAAGTTTATCCATTATTTTCGACTCAGAACTAAAAGTGGTCTTATGGCGATAAATATCCAAAAAAGCCTCGCAAGAGGTTGCGGTTGACGTTGTTGAATAGGGAACTGACAGGCCTTTGGATTGTTGTTTAAAATGTTCCTGATTTGAGCAATTTTTTTTTAAATCCATTTTTGATTGAAAAAAAGCATGGACTACCCCCTTATCACTTAAAAACCATTTTTTCACGAAAGTCTCTGAAACCCATTGAAACGCACATAAATAGAAAGGTATTGTCAAATGCTATCAGCACATCCAAAGCAAACCATTCTACAAGGTCTAGTTTTTGGTATTTTTAAATTCAAAGTAATTTTTTTTTAGTTGTGAACCCTTTGATATCTTTGGATGCCTACAGCTCCGCAAATAAGCCTTGGATAACATTGCAGTTTTTAAAATGCTTGATCAATTTTTCAAGAGCTATCCACAGCTGAAAACTAGAACATTCTAGGAGGTCTGGCTCCAAAGATATTTGAATTCAAAGTAAATCCATTATTTTCGACTCAGAACTAAAAGTGGTTTTATGGCGATAATTATCCAAAAAAGCCTCGTAAGAGGTTGCGGTTGACGTTGTTGAATAGGGAACTGACAGGCCTTTGGATTGTTGTTCAAAATTTTCCTGATTTGAGCAATTTTTTTTTTAAATCGATTTTTGATTGGAAAAAAGCATGGACTACCCCCTTATCACTTAAAAACCATTTTTTCACGAAAGTCTCTGAAACCCCTCGAAACGCACATAAATAGAAAGGTATTGTCAAATGCTATCAGCACATCCAAAGCAAACTATCTACAAGGTCTAGTTTTTGGTATTTTTAAATTCAAAGTAATTTTTTTGAGTTTTGAACCCCTTGATATCTTTGGATGCCTACATCTCCGCAAATAAGCCTTGGATAACATTGCGGTTATTAAAATGCTTGATCAATTTTTCAAGAGCTATCCACAGCTGAAAACTAGAACATTCTAGGAGGTCTGGCTCCAAAGATATTTGAATTCAAAGTAAAATCCATTATTTTCGCCTCAGAACTTAAAGTGGTTTTATGGCGATAACTATCCAAAAAAGCCTCGTAAGAGGTTGCGGTTGACGTTGTTGAATAGGGAACTGACAGGCCTTTGGATTGTTGTTCAAAATTTTCCTGATTTGAGCAATTTTTTTTTAAATCGATTTTTGATTGAAAAAAAGCATGGGCTACCCCCTTATCACTTAAAAACCATTTTTTCACGAAAGTCTCTGAGACCCATTGAAACGCACATAAATAGAAAGGTATTGTCAAATGCTATCAGCACATCCAAAGCAAACCATTCTACAAGGTCTAGTTTTTGGTATTTTTAAATTCAAAGTAATTTTTTTGAGTTTTGAACCCCTTGATATCTTTGGATGTCTACAGCTCCGCAAATAAGCCTTGGATAACATTGCGGTTATTAAAATGCTTGATCAATTTTTCAAGAGCTATCCACAGCTGAAAACTAGAACATTCTAGGAGGTCTGGCTCCAAAGATATTTGAATTCAAAGTAAAATCCATTATTTTCGCCTCAGAACTTAAAGTGGTTTTATGGCGATAACTATCCAAAAAAGCCTCGTAAGAGGTTGCGGTTGACGTTGTTGAATAGGGAACTGACAGGCCTTTGGATTGTTGTTCAAAATTTTCCTGATTTGAGCAATTTTTTTTAAATCGATTTTTGATTGGAAAAAAGCATGGACTACCCCCTTATCACTTAAAAACCATTTTTTCACGAAAGTCTCTGAAACCCCTCGAAACGCACATAAATAGAAAGGTATTGTCAAATGCTATCAGCACATCCAAAGCAAACCATTCTACAAGGTCTAGTTTTTGGTATTTTTAAATTCAAAGTAATTTTTTTTTAGTTGTGAACCCTTTGATATCTTTGGATGCCTACAGCTCCGCAAATAAGCCTTGGATAACATTGCGGTTTTTAAAATACTTGATCAGTTTTTCAAGAGCTATCCACAGCTGAAAACTAGAACATTCTAGGAGGTCTGGCTCCAAAGATATTTGAATTCAAAGTAAATCCATTATTTTCGACTCAGAAGTAAAAGTGGTTTTATGGCAATAACTATCCAGAAGAGCCTCGTAAGAGGTTGCGGTTGACGTTGTTGAATAGGGAACTGACAGGCCTTTGGATTGTTGTTCAAAATTTTTCTGATTTGAGCAATTTTTTTTTAAATCGATTTTTGACTGAAAAAAAGCATGGACTACCCCCTTATCACTTAAAAACCATTTTGTAACGAAAGTCTCTGAAACCCATTGAAACGCACATAAATAGAAAGGTATTGTCAAATGCTATCAGCACATCCAAAGCAAACCATTCTACAAGGTCTAGTTTTTGGTATTTTTAAATTCAAAGTAATTTTTTTGAGTTTTGAACCCCTTGATATCTTTGGATGCCTACAGCTCCGCAAATAAGCCTTGGATAACATTGCGGTTTTTAAAATGCTTGATCAATTTTTCAAGAGCTATCCACAGCTGAAAACTAGAACATTCTAGGAGGTCTGGCTCCAAAGATATTTGAATTCAAAGTAAATCCATTATTTTCGACTCAGAACTAAAAGTGGTTTTATGGCGATAACTATCCAAAAAAAGCCTCGTAAGCGGTTGCGGTTGACGTTGTTGAATAGGGAACTGACAGGCCTTTGGATTGTTGTTCAAAATTTTCCTGATTTGAGCAATTTTTTTTTAAATCGATTTTTGATTGAAAAAAAGCATGGACTAGCCCCTTATCACTTAAAAACCATTTTTTCACGAAAGTCTCTGAAACCCCTCGAAACGCACATAAATAGAAAGGTATTGTCAAATGCTATCAGCACATCCAAAGCAAACCATTCTACAAGGTCTAGTTTTTGGTATTTTTAAATTCAGAGTAATTTTTTTGAGTTTTGAACCCCTTGATATCTTTGGATGCCTACAGCTCCGCAAATAAGCCTTGGATAACATTGCGGTTTTTAAAATGCTTGATCAATTTTTCAAGAGCTATCCACAGCTGAAAACTAGAACATTCTAGGAGGTCTGGCTCCAAAGATATTTGAATTCAAAGTAAATCCATTATTTTCGACTCAGAACTAAAAGTGGTTTTATGGCGATAACTATCCAAAAAAGCCTAGTAAGAGGTTGCGGTTGACGTTGTTGAATAGGGAACTGACAGGCCTTTGGATTGTTGTTCAAAATTTTCCTGATTTGAGCAATTTTTTTTTAAATCGATTTTTGATTGAAAAAAAGCATGGACTACCCCCTTATCACTTAAAAACCATTTTTTCACGAAAGTCTCTGAAACCCCTCGAAACGCACATAAATAGAAAGGTATTGTCAAATGCTATCAGCACATCCAAAGCAAACCATTCTACAAGGTCTAGTTTTTAGTATATTTAAATTCAAAGTAATTTTTTTGAGTTTTGAACCCCTTGATATCTTTGGATGCCTACAGCTCCGCAAATAAGCCTTGGATAACATTGCGGTTTTTAAAATGCTTGATCAATTTTTCAAGAGCTATCCACAGCTGAAAACTAGAACATTCTAGGAGGTCTGGCTCCAAAGATATTTGAATTCAAAGTAAATCCATTATTTTCGACTCAGAACTAAAAGTGGTTTTATGGCGATAACTATCCAAAAAAGCCTCGTAAGCGGTTGCGGTTGACGTTGTTGAATAGGGAACTGACAGGCCTTTGGATTGTTGTTCAAAATTTTCCTGATTTGAGCAATTTTTTTTTAAATCGATTTTTGATTGAAAAAAAGCATGGGCTACCCCCTTATCACTTAAAAACCATTTTTTCACGAAAGTCTCTGAAACCCATTGAAACGCACATAAATAGAAAGGTATTGTCAAATGCTATCAGCACATCCAAAGCAAACCATTCTACAAGGTCTAGTTTTTGGTATTTTTAAATTCAAAGTAATTTTTTTGAGTTTTGAACCCCTTGATATCTTTGGATGCCTACAGCTCCGCAAATAAGCCTTGGATAACATTGCGGTTTTTAAAATGCTTGATCAATTTTTCAAGAGCTATCCACAGCTGAAAACTAGAACATTCTAGGAGGGTTGGCTCCAAAGATATTTGAATTCAAAGTAAATCCATTATTTTCGACTCAGAACTAAAAGTGGTTTTATGGCGATAACTATCCAAAAAAGCCTCGTAAGAGGTTGCGGTTGACGTTGTTGAATAGGGAACTGACAGGCCTTTGGATTGTTGTTCAAAATTTTACTGATTTGAGCAATTTTTTTTTAAATCGATTTTTGACTGAAAAAAAGCATGGACTACCCCCTTATCACTTAAATCCCATTTTTCACGAAAGTCTCTGAAACCCATTGAAACGCACATAAATAGAAAGGTATTGTCAAATGCTATCAGCACATCTAAAACAAACCATTCTACAAGGTCTAGTTTTTGGTAATTTTAAATTCAAAGTATTTTTTTTGAGTTTTGAACCCCTTGATATCTTTGGATGCCTACAGCTCCGCAAATAAGCCTTGGATAACATTGCGGTTTTTAAAATACTTGATCAGTTTTTCAAGAGCTATCCACAGCTGAAAACTAGAACATTCTAGGAGGTCTGGCTCCAAAGATATTTGAATTCAAAGTAAATCCATTATTTTCGACTCAGAACTAAAAGTGGTTTTATGGCAATAACTATCCAGAAGAGCCTCGTAAGAGGTTGCGGTTGACGTTGTTGAATAGGGAACTGACAGGCCTTTGGATTGTTGTTCAAAATTTTACTGATTTGAGCAATTTTTTTTAAATCGATTTTTGACTGAAAAAAAGCATGGACTACCCCCTTATCACTTAAAAACCATTTTGTAACGAAAGTCTCTGAAACCCATTGAAACGCACATAAATAGAAAGGTATTGTCAAATGCTATCAGCACATCCAAAGCAAACCATTCTACAAGGTCTAGTTTTTGGTATTTTTAAATTCAAAGTAATTTTTTTGAGTTTTGAACCCCTTGATATCTTTGGATGCCTACAGCTCTGCAAATAAGCCTTGGATAACATTGCGGTTTTTAAAATGCTTGATCAATTTTTCAAGAGCTATCCACAGCTGAAAACTAGAACATTCTAGGAGGTCTGGCTCCAAAGATATTTGAATTCAAAGTAAATCCATTATTTTCGACTCAGAATTAAAAGTGGTTTTATGGCGATAACTATCCAAAAAAGCCTCGTAAGAGGTTGCGGTTGACGTTGTTGAATAGGGAACTGACAGGCCTTTGGATTGTTGTTCAAAATTTTCCTGATTTGAGCAATTTTTTTTTAAATCGATTTTTGATTGAAAAAAAGCATGGGCTACCCCCTTATCACTTAAAAACCATTTTTTCACGAAAGTCTCTGAAACCCATTGAAACGCACATAAATAGAAAGGTATTGTCAAATGCTATCAGCACATCCAAAGCAAACCATTCTACAAGGTCTAGTTTTTGGTATTTTTAAATTCAAAGTAATTTTTTTGAGTTGTGAACCCCTTGATATCTTTGGATGCCTACAGCTCCGCAAATAAGCCTTGGATAACATTGCGGTTTTTAAAATGCTTGATCAATTTTTCAAGAGCTATCCACAGCTGAAAACTAGAACATTCTAGGAGGTCTGGCTCCAAAGATATTTGAATTCAAAGTAAATCCATTATTTTCGACTCAAAACTAAAAGTGGTTTTATGGCGATAACTATCCAAAAAAGCCTCGTAAGAGGTTGCGGTTGACGTTGTTGAATAGGGAACTGACAGGCCTTTGGATTGTTGTTCAAAATTTTACTGATTTGAGCAATTTTTTTTTAAATCGATTTTTGACTGAAAAAAAGCATGGACTACCCCCTTATCACTTAAATCCCATTTTTCACGAAAGTCTCTGAAACCCATTGAAAAGCACATAAATAGAAAGGTATTGTCAAATGCTATCAGCACATCTAAAACAAACCATTCTACAAGGTCTAGTTTTTGGTAATTTTAAATTCAAAGTAATTTTTTTGAGTTTTGAACCCCTTGATATCTTTGGATGCCTACAGCTCCGCAAATAAGCCTTGGATAACATTGCGGTTTTTAAAATACTTGATCAGTTTTTCAAGAGCTATCCACAGCTGAACACTAGAACATTCTAGGAGGTCTGGCTCCAAAGATATTTGAATTCAAAGTAAATCCATTATTTTCGACTCAGAACTAAAAGTGGTTTTATGGCGATAACTATCCAAAAAAGCCTCGTAAGAGGTTGCGGTTGACGTTGTTGAATAGGGAACTGACAGGCCTTTGGATTGTTGTTCAAAATTTTACAGATTTGAGCAATTTTTTTTTAAATCGATCTTTGACTGAAAAAAAGCATGGACTACCCGCTTATCACTTAAAAACCATTTTGTAACGAAAGTCTCTGAAACCCATTGAAACGCACATAAATAGAAAGGTATTGTCAAATGCTATCAGCACATCCAAAGCAAACCATTCTACAAGGTCTAGTTTTTGGTATTTTTAAATTCAAAGTAATTTTTTTGAGTTTTGAACCCCTTGATATCTTTGGATGCCTACAGCTCCGCAAATAAGCCTTGGATAACATTGCGGTTTTTAAAATACTTGATCAATTTTTCAAGAGCTATCCACAGCTGAAAACTAGAACATTCTAGGAGGTCTGGCTCCAAAGATATTTGAATTCAAAGTAAATCCATTATTTTCGACTCAGAACTAAAAGTGGTTTTATGGCGATAACTATCCAAAAAAGCCTCGTAAGAGGTTGCGGTTGACGTTGTTGAATAGGGAACTGACAGGCCTTTGGATTGTTGTTCAAAATTTTACTGATTTGAGCAATTTATTTTAAATCGATTTTTGATTAAAAAAAAGCATGGAGTTACCCCCTTATCACTTAAAAACCATTTTGTAACGAAAGTCTCTGAAACCCATTGAAACGCACATAAATAGAAAGGTATTGTCAAATGCTATCAGCACATCCAAAGCAAACCATTCTACAAGGTCTAGTTTTTGGTATTTTTAAATTCAAAGTAATTTTTTTGAGTTTTGAACCCCTTGATATCTTTGGATGCCTACAGCTCCGCAAATAAGCCTTGGATAACATTGCGGTTTTTAAAATGCTGATCAATTATTCAAGAGCTATCCACAGCTGAAAACTAGAACATTCTAGGAGGTCTGGCTCCAAAGATATTTGAATTCAAAGTAAATCCATTATTTTCGACTCAGAACTTAAAGTGGTTTTATGGCGATAACTATCCGAAAAAGCCTCGTAAGAGGTTGCGGTTGACGTTGTTGAATAGGGAACTGACAGGCCTTTGGATTGTTGTTCAAAATTTTACTGATTTGAGCAATTTTTTTTTTAAATCGATTTTTGACTGAAAAAAAGCATGGACTACCCCCTTATCACTTAAAAACCATTTTGTAACGAAAGTCTCTGAAACCCATTGAAACGCACATAAATAGAAAGGTATTGTCAAATGCTATCAGCACATCCAAAGCAAACCATTCTACAAGGTCTAGTTTTTGGTATTTTTAAATTCAAAGTAATTTTTTTGAGTTTTGAACCCCTTGATATCTTTGGATGCCTACAGCTCCGCAAATAATCCTTGGATAACATTGCGGTTTTTAAAATACTGATCAATTATTCAAGAGCTATCCACAGCTGAAAACTAGAATATTCTAGGAGGTCTGGCTCCAAAGATATTTGAATTCAAAGTAAATCCATTATTTTCGACTCAGAACTTAAAGTGGTTTTATGGCGATAACTATCCAAAAAAGCCTCGTAAGAGGTTGCGGTTGACGTTGTTGAATAGGGAACTGACAGGCCTTTGGATTGTTGTTCAAAATTTTACTGATTTGAGCAATTTTTTTTTAATCGATTTTTGACTGAAAAAAGCATGGACTACCCCCTTATCACTTAAATCCCATTTTTCACGAAAGTCTCTGAAACCCATTGAAACGCACATAAATAGAAAGGTATTGCCAAATGCTATCAGCACATCCAAAGCAAACCATTCTACAAGGTCTAGTTTTTGGGATTTTTAAATTCAAAGTAATTTTTTTGAGTTTTGAACCCCTTGATATCTTTGGATGCCTACAGCTCCGCAAATAAGCCTTGGATAACATTGCGGTTTTTAAAATGCTGATCAATTTTTCAATAGCTATCCACAGCTGAATATTCTAGGAGGTCTGGCTCCAAAGATATTTGAATTCAAAGTAAATCCATTATTTTCGACTCAGAACTAAAAGTGGTTTTATGGCGATAACTATTCAAGAAAGCCTCGTAAGATGTTGCGGTTGACGTTGTTGAATAGGGAACTGACAGGCCTTTGGATTGTTGTTCAAAATTTTCCTGATTTGAGCAATTTTTTTTTAAATCGATTTTTGATTGAAAAAAAGCATGGACTACCCCCTTATCACTTAAAAACCATTTTTTCACGAAAGTCTCTGAAACCCATTGAAACGCACATAAATAGAAAGGTATTGTCAAATGCTATCAGCACATCCAAAGCAAACCATTCTACAAGGTCTAGTTTTTGGTATTTTTAAATTCAAAGTAATTTTTTTGAGTTTTGAACCCCTTGATATCTTTGGATGCCTACAGCTCCGCAAATAAGCCTTGGATAACATTGCGGTTTTTAAAATGCTTGATCAATTTTTCAAGAGCTATCCACAGCTGAACACTAGAACATTCTAGGAGGTCTGGCTCCAAAGATATTTGAATTCAAAGTAAATCCATTATTTTCGACTCAGAACTAAAAGTGGTTTTATGGCGATAACTATCCAAAAAAGCCTCGTAAGAGGTTGCGGTTGACGTTGTTGAATAGGGAACTGACAGGCCTTTGGATTGTTGTTCAAAATTTTACTGATTTGAGCAATTTTTTTCTAAATCGATTTTTGATTGAAAAAAAGCATGGACTACCCCCTTATCACTTAAAAACCATTTTTTCACGAAAGTCTCTGAAACCCATTGAAACGCACATAAATAGAAAGGTATTGTCAAATGCTATCAGCACATCCAAAGCAAACCATTCTACAAGGTCTAGTTTTTGGTATTTTTAAATTCAAAGTAATTTTTTTGAGTTTTGAACCCCTTGATATCTTTGGATGCCTACAGCTCCGCAAATAATCCTTGGATAACATTGCGGTTTTTAAAATACTGATCAATTATTCAAGAGCTATCCACAGCTGAAAACTAGAATATTCTAGGAGGTCTGGCTCCAAAGATATTTGAATTCAAAGTAAATCCATTATTTTCGACTCAGAACTTAAAGTGGTTTTATGGCGATAACTATCCAAAAAAGCCTCGTAAGAGGTTGCGGTTGACGTTGTTGAATAGGGAACTGACAGGCCTTTGGATTGTTGTTCAAAATTTTACTGATTTGAGCAATTTTTTTTTAATCGATTTTTGACTGAAAAAAGCATGGACTACCCCCTTATCACTTAAATCCCATTTTTCACGAAAGTCTCTGAAACCCATTGAAACGCACATAAATAGAAAGGTATTGCCAAATGCTATCAGCACATCCAAAGCAAACCATTCTACAAGGTCTAGTTTTTGGGATTTTTAAATTCAAAGTAATTTTTTTGAGTTTTGAACCCCTTGATATCTTTGGATGCCTACAGCTCCGCAAATAAGCCTTGGATAACATTGCGGTTTTTAAAATGCTGATCAATTTTTCAATAGCTATCCACAGCTGAATATTCTAGGAGGTCTGGCTCCAAAGATATTTGAATTCAAAGTAAATCCATTATTTTCGACTCAGAACTAAAAGTGGTTTTATGGCGATAACTATTCAAGAAAGCCTCGTAAGATGTTGCGGTTGACGTTGTTGAATAGGGAACTGACAGGCCTTTGGATTGTTGTTCAAAATTTTCCTGATTTGAGCAATTTTTTTTTAAATCGATTTTTGACTGAAAAAAAGCATGGACTACCCCCTTATCACTTAAAAACCATTTTTTCACGAAAGTCTCTGAAACCCATTGAAACGCACATAAATAGAAAGGTATTGTCAAATGCTATCAGCACATCCAAAGCAAACCATTCTACAAGGTCTAGTTTTTGGTATTTTTAAATTCAAAGTAATTTTTTTGAGTTTTGAACCCCTTGATATCTTTGGATACCTACAGCTCCGCAAATAAGCCTTGGGTAACATTGCGGTTTTTAAAATGCTTGATCAATTTTTCAAGAGCTATCCACAGCTGAACACTAGAACATTCTAGGAGGTCTGGCTCCAAAGATATTTGAATTCAAAGTAAATCCATTATTTTCGACTCAGAACTAAAAGTGGTTTTATGGCGATAACTATCCAAAAAAGCCTCGTAAGAGGTTGCGGTTGACGTTGTTGAATAGGGAACTGACAGGCCTTTGGATTGTTGTTCAAAATTTTACTGATTTGAGCAATTTTTTTCTAAATCGATTTTTGATTGAAAAAAAGCATGGACTACCCCCTTATCACTTAAAAACCATTTTTTCACGAAAGTCTCTGAAACCCATTGAAACGCACATAAATAGAAAGGTATTGTCAAATGCTATCAGCACATCCAAAGCAAACCATTCTACAAGGTCTAGTTTTTGGTATTTTTAAATTCAAAGTAATTTTTTTGAGTTTTGAACCCCTTGATATCTTTGGATACCTACAGCTCCGCAAATAAGCCTTGGGTAACATTGCGGTTTTTAAAATGCTTGATCAATTTTTCAAGAGCTATCCACAGCTGAACACTAGAACATTCTAGGAGGTCTGGCTCCAAAGATATTTGAATTCAAAGTAAATCCATTATTTTCGACTCAGAACTAAAAGTGGTTTTATGGCGATAACTATCCAAAAAAGCCTCGTAAGAGGTTGCGGTTGACGTTGTTGAATAGGGAACTGACAGGCCTTTGGATTGTTGTTCAAAATTTTACTGATTTGAGCAATTTTTTTCTAAATCGATTTTTGATTGAAAAAAAGCATGGACTACCCCCTTATCACTTAAAAACCATTTTTTCACGAAAGTCTCTGAAACCCATTGAAACGCACATAAATAGAAAGGTATTGTCAAATGCTATCAGCACATCCAAAGCAAACCATTCTACAAGGTCTAGTTTTTAGTATATTTAAATTCAAAGTAATTTTTTTGAGTTTTGAACCCCTTGATATCTTTGGATGCCTACAGCTCCGCAAATAAGCCTTGGATAACATTGCGGTTTTTAAAATGCTTGATCAATCTTTCAAGAGCTATCCACAGCTGAAAACTAGAACATTCTAGGAGGTCTGGCTCCAAAGATATTTGAATTCAAAGTAAATCCATTATTTTCGACTCAGAACTAAAAGTGGTTTTATGGCGATAACTATCCAAATAAGAAACTGACAGGCCTTTAGATTGTTGTTCAAAATTTTACTGATTTGAGCAATTTTTTTTTAAATCGATTTTTGACTGAAAAAAAGGATGGACTACCCCCTTATCACTTAAAAACCATTTTGTAACGAAAGTCTCTGAAACCCATTGAAACGCACATAAATAGAAAGGTATTGTCAAATGCTATCAGCACATCCAAAGCAAACCATTCTACAAGGTCTAGTTTTTGGTATTTTTAAATCCAAAGTAATTTTTTTGAGTTTTGAACCCCTTGATATCTTTGGATACCTACAGCTCCGCAAATAAGCCTTGGATAACATTGCGGTTTTTAAAATGCTGGATCAATTTTTCAAGAGCTATCGACAGCTGAAAACTAGAACATTCTAGGAGGTCTTGTTCCGAAGATATTTGAATTCAAAGAAAGTCCATTATTTTCGACCCAGAACTAAGTCGTTTTATGGCGATAACTTGACAGATTCTTGCAAAAAAAAATTAATTCAAATATAACAGTAAATAAACAACGAGATATCTAAACATATTTATTAATTATTCATTTTCGCTAAAAATAAATAAATTACAAATATTTTAACATAACTTGCAAACACTCATCTTACAAAATATTTTATTTTATTATTTTTTTTTAAATATTTTTGTTTTAAATTTTACAAATCATTTAACAAAGTTTTATATTTTTTTTTGGTTTCTTTAATAAATAATAATTTAATTATTACAATAATTATAACGATTAGTAGGTAGGTAGAAGTTTTAAATATTTATATTTGACAGAAGTTTAAGGAGGATCATTTGGTGGTTTACAAAAAAAAAAAAAAAAAAAAACAAAAATCTAAAACCTTATAATTATAGGTAGGTATACTCTAAAAAACAAGTTTCCTATTAATTTTTCTAACTAAGAAAAATCTAGACACTCTTTGATAAATCGGCTTATTTAATTGTCACTTGTCTTGCCCTCCAATTGGGCTTGAAGTTGTTTGACATTTCTCCCGCTATTCTTCTGCTTTTGGAAGAACGCGTTTATCGAACTCATTGATCGGTATTCTAGGTTGTCAGTGAAGTTCCTATCTATACTGATACTCTGATGCCTTCCCAATGGATTCCTCATCTTGGTCTCGTTGTATTTCTCCAATAAGTGTAGCAGACAGTCTTTGGTGTTGTTGGCTGCTTCTTCTAAATTGACAGTTTGATGCTTGTCCGGTGAGCCAATAGGTACATCACGACTCATTTGATTCACGCGGAATTTAGCGCGTCGCATGCTTGCTTCGGACGAACTAGATGTAGATGTTGCTATGCTACTGATCGCATTCTGAATTGACTGAGCCTTGAGGCCATTTTGCTGAATCTTCGATGATGTTCCAGTGGGAGGTCTTGCGCTGCTGATACTTCCATTAGTCAAGATCTTGGGGGTTTCTTCGATGGATTTCTGAAGGCGGACGGAGAGTGAGCTAACTTTTCTTGAGTTCGTAGTTTCACTTGTGCTTGAGGTAAATTTAGTACTACTACTAGTTGTGATGTTCGTCACTCGACGTGAGGAATTCTTTATCACAGACGAAGAACTACTACTATTGGTTGAGCTACTGCTGTTTGTGGCATTTACAATATTTGCATCTTCATTAGCAGCTGATGACGCTGTTTCTCCAGCAATGTCAGCGGCGGCCGCGGCGGTCTCTTTGTCACTTTCATTTCCGAGCTTTGTATTGATATCGGCCAACATTAGCAGATGATCGGATAGTTTTCGGATTTCATCGGCCAAATTAATTCTTTCACCACTCGATCGACGGCCAAGAAGAAAGTTTGTGTCTGAATTCCTGCGGTCGAATGAGTGAATATAACCGCGGAAACCATGATGGAACGTTGGGCTGGAAGCTCGATGTTCACCAGTTGGTGTTGGCGTTTCTGGAGGTGTTTTATCGATGAAGATGTCTTGACGTTCACAGATAGGTGTCAAATCGGCGGCGGCGGCGCTGCTGGTGATTTGTTCGTCGTTGTCGTCAATTTTAATATTGTTGTCATCATCGGCGAGTGTACTAATTGATTCACAAGGTGATGGCGAGCATACTGAAATGAGAAAACCATTTTATTTCTTTTTTTTTTTAATGAAAAAAATGTCATTTTGCCTTATTTTTACGATCCTAAATTATAAAAAGACCCCACTTTTTGTCCCATTAAAAAAATGTTAAATTTGCATTTACCGTATTAAAATCTTGAAAAAAAAACACCACCAAGTCGTTAAAACATTATTTAATTAATAATTTCAACGGCCATCAAGTGTCCCTTTTTATAATCAATTTGACACTTCTTCTCCTTGTCGCAGTAAAATAATGAGTACCCTGTGTGCAACATATCTGTATCTGTTGGTACTACAGTGAGTGTCATAAGCCTATTTAATGGCCATAAATTATGAGTCCTTTCATAACTGAAGAGGCAATACAAAATTAGTTTTTATGGCAAAACTTTGGCCATTTGGTAAGCAAAGGTGTTCCTATGTAAAAAGGTACACAAATTTGTAAAATGTTGGCAGTCAGACAGGAAGTGGGGCATTATGGGCAGAATAAATCAAATTGAGTTGAAGAGTGGTTGGTTTTGTAGTCTGTGTTTTTTTTTTTTATATATATATATTATTAGGGTGAAAGTGAAGTTATGAATCAATGTAGAGCAACAAATAGAAATAACTTGAGCACGATCCAGGAAATAGAAAATTCTTTAATGTCTCTTCATGAACAAAGTATTATAAGAACGTTATGTGAAAAACATGATAGAATAGATTTATATCGTGCGTCGCGTCGGTCTACAAAAACAATGACACGCAGACCAAATCTAATTTTTCAACAGAGGCACAGGAACAGAACACAGGAGTCCTATAAGTTCCAATGATTTAAGAAATACTTTAATTTGTATTTTTCCAAAAACGCACACACAAGCAGACTTTTTGGTCAAAATCTAAGAATATTGTGCCAATGGCGCAATGAACCGTTAGTACACCTATCAAGATTCTAATTTTCTTTTTACTCAGTGATAAAATAGGCTCCTAACCTTTAGCACCTCATATATGAGATATTCGCAAAAACGTTTGCCATCTAAAAGGTCAACTAGTTTCAGAAATTGGTCAGCCATAGGAAATTTTTTATCAATGGTTAAAGTTTTTCAAGGTCACCAACTATTTTTGGCACCTCATTTATGGGATAGTCGCAAAAAAGTGTACCATTTGAAAGGCAACCGATTTGTGATAAAAGGTCAGCAGTTTCAGTAATTGGTCAGCCATAGGTTTTTTTTCAATGAATTTTTAAAGTTTGTTTCAAGGTCACAGTATAAGACTTTTAGCACCTCATTTATAGAATTTAAAGAAAATGAGTATGCCATCTATGAGGTCAGTAATTGGTCAAAAGGTCAGGTACTAACAGTAATTGGTCAGCCATAGATTTTTTTAATAATTTTTTTTAATTTTCAAGGTCTAAACTATTTTGAGCACCTCATTTATGGGATATTCGAACAAAATTTAAACCATCTGAAAGGTTACCTAGACCTCATAAAAGGTTATTTTATTTCAGTAATTGAATTTTTAAAGATTGTTTCAAGGTAACAGTATAAGAGTCTTCATTAAAAAAAAACCTATTGCTGACCAATTACTGAAACTAGCTGACCTTTTATCACGAGTCAGTGGCCTTTCGATTGGTATACTTTATTTGCGAATATCCCATAAATGAGGTGCTAAAAGTCTTATACGGCCTTGAAAAACAAAAAAACTTCAAAAATTCAGATAAAATAACCTATGGCTGACCAATAACTGAAACTAACTGACCTTTTTTGACCAATTACTGACCTTTTAGATGGCATACTTTTTTTGCGAATATCCCATGTATGGGGTGCCAACGGTTTGGAGCCAATAAAATATACTGAATTTCCTTTTCATTAATTCTAGGCATTACACTTCTGGAGATAACGCAGTCGTTCCTCGAAATCCAGGAGTTATTGATATGATCTGTCGTTACTTGGTCAATTTTCCTTTTAATAACGCCGACCGGAATTTCATAACCATACACAAGGGTGTACGCAATGGGAAAACAAATGTTCAATGTTTCAATGCTGAATTGAAAGCTATAACTGACCCGTTAGAAAATTTGAAAAGAGTCATCATTTTTATGAATACTGAAGTCCATTTCAATAACCCCCAGTTTCATAGTGGAAGTTTAAACTCCACTTTTGGTTTAAACTTCAGTTCAACAATTTATTCAGTTTCAAAGTTTCGTTTAAACCTTGAACTGAGTTCTGAGTTGTAGTTTAAGTTAAACGAGGGCATTTTTCCGTTTGAACGCACTCAGTTTAAGGTTTAGCTGATCTTAAGTTTAAATTCCCACTGTGAAACTGGGGGTAAATGTTTTCATTTTGAACTAAGTCATACCAGAGTAAATAATTATAAAAAAAAAAAATCGGCAACAGTTAAGCCAATAAGCAGTTTTTTCAGTAAAAGAAGGAATTCAAAAACAAATCTAGGAAGATAACATTAATCAAAAGCATCTGCTGAGTCCTGAGTTAATCCAGACTCACCAAAATTTGGTGAGTTAACTCGGATTTAACATTAATCATGAACTGAAAAACTGGTTTTAAGGAGGCTAAATTTCCAAGGACTTACTTTTTAAAATCAACTATTCAAAAAATTGGCTTTCTTTATTTTTTAATCAATTAATAATAATAGCGTTACATGAACCATATGAACTCTTGAATCACGCACAACGTTCCTTTAGAGGACTTATGCAAACTGAAAGTGGTATTTTTGTTGTTGTTTTTTTTTTTTTTTAAATTAAAGTTGCCCTATGATGTTCGTCCCGGTACTTTTTGACGGTGTTAGGCGCAATAAAGCCCAATAAGAAAAAGCGAACAAATCGAATTGGAATTATCACCCATACATTTTTAATCGCCCAAAAAAACAAAGACAAAATTGGAAAAATTGCCCAAAATTACTTTTGCGCCAAATAATAAAATGGAAATGTCGCCCAAATATTTCCAATGTAAATTGTTTTTGTAAAATGTGGGGTTCTTACCGCAACTGAACTATGTCCCAGTCACGCGACTCCGTCGCTCCGTTAGGGTATATCCTGAGGCACCAGGCAGACGCCTATGTCAACAGTTTTCGTGGTCAACCGTTGTTTCAGCAAAATACCCATTCACAAGGTTTTGGCTTTGGGCGATATTTCCTTGTATTTGGGCTTAACTTTATTATTTTGTATTATTGTTTTTGACAATATTTCATTTTTTGGGCATTACTTCCAGTTTTCTATTTTAAATTAAAATTTTTGGCTTTGTTTCATCTTGATAAAAATTGCAAAAAGTGGAAAGAACGCCTAAAACTGGAAAAAAAAATTTGCAACAAACATTTCTTCAAATTATTTTTGGGCGATATTTCCAAATCGACTTGGGCTTTTTTTCTTGGGCGTTATTGCCTAAAGCCCTTTTTGCTCGACCATTTTCATAATAAAAAATAATATTTAGTTTTAAAGTTAAATAAAAATAATAACTCCGAAATGGATACTGCCTTAAATGTGTGAGGCAATGTTCAGAGAATAAAAAGAACCAGGCACTATGAGCTGATGGTCTAAAGAACCATTCACATGAGAGCGACCAACGACCGACGAATGAACAAATCTAGTCAAAATGGTAGAATTCGATTTAAATCTGAATTTTTATTTGCATTAATATGAGAAATTTGAGAAACCAAATTGGTCGTAAATTCTCTTGTTTTAGCAATTAAAATGAAAATTTTAGTATCTTAAATTAATCCTTAATTATATTTCTTCCATTTTGACTAGATTTTGTAAAGAATTTAGGTTTATTAATGTTTTAAATCCCATTTGTTCATTCATTCGTCGGTCTTGATAAGTTTACCATTTGGTTAATGAACCGTCAAAATTTGTATGGGAAATGATTTACCCAAATTGGATAAAATTTCCCCAACGAATTTGCTTGAGAAAATGGTTTTGTAAATTTAACCAAACGTATTTGTGGCTTTTAGAATTATTGGGCGTGTTCAGAAATGTAATATATATGATATCTCAGAAAATTACAAAAAAAAATATTTTTGAAAAATTTGAAAATAAATCAACAAATTGGTGATTTTCTTTTAAATTAAATATGTAGGTAAAGAAAAATTTAATAAATTTAAAGAGTTTACCTATAATAAGTAATTAGAAGAAGAAATACATAATATATTTACCTAGAATATAAAAATTTTAAAGAACTTACATAATCTAATTAAAATACCATATTATCCTACTTACAATTCTAAACATAAAGTGTTAGACAAAGTGTGTTTGTATTAGATATTTTTTGTTCTTGTGTAAGTTTGTTATCTGCAAAAAAGCTAAATAATATTTTCAAAAAAAAAGAAGCTTTGAGAAGTTTTTAAAAAAATATGCAGATCAAAACAAAACCGGCTCGACAATCACAAAAGAAAAAATTATATAATTTCATGTGCAAAATTGTGAGAAGAATTCTATCCAAAACTTTACTGTGGAGTGCGCATTTTTGTTTGTATTTGTGAAGCGTTAATAATTCCAGTTTTTTTTTTATTTTCTTAAAACGGATTTTACAAATCAAAACCAATCTTTGTCAAATTTAAGTTCAAATAGCATTAAAACTTTTTCTCAAAAACCAACAAAAATTCAAATATTTTGGTTTTGTGACATACATGTTGTGTAATAAGCCATTAACGGCAGCATCCATCATATTAAAACTATTTCCTGTAGTAATTAATTTTAAAAGCTTGAGTCTGAAAATATAATAGTATATGAAAAAATGTAGGTTAGAAAAGAAGAAACACCAATATTAGCGATCAATAAAGAGCTTGGAAATCTTGAAAGAAGTTATACTTAAAAATAAAATATTTGTGGTATAAAATGCTTCCAAGACTTTAGGGCTTGCGTTTGATTAAATTCAGAAGTAGAGTTGTCAGGTGAAACTAAAGTTGTTTGAACAGTGCATTTATTTTACTTAACCAATAATAACCGTTGTAGTCAAACATAGAAAACCGGATGGTTCTAGGACTTTATATTAAACAAGATAAAGAAACCAACTTCATAGCTAAAACAAGAAAAAACATAGCTGATAATAATAAACTGGTTCTTGAAATGATGATTTAATCGCACTAAAATTTTGAAAAGTAAAAGCCATTAGGTTTTCAGTGTTTGTCTAGAAATTGATAAGAGCATTGAATTTTGAAAAAAAAAAAAAAAAAATTATAATAATACTATATTAGTAAAATAAAAAAAGGGATTTTTAAAATTTTTCAAAATTTTTAGTTTGAAAATTGGTTTTTAACAAACTGTAAACTGAAACAACTTTAATAAAAAAGAAAATAAAACGAGAGAATTCTAGCTTTGCAAAAAGGTATAACATATAATTATATGTAAGTGTTATGATTGTTTTTTTTTGAGAAAATTTGCCTCCCCCGCCGTCCGCCCCGTACAATTTTTGTGTAGCCTCATCCCAACCTCCTATAGCTATAGCTTTTTGCCACAACTTCGCTCTGTAAATTTTTTGATGCTATGAGTGCAAAAGAGCCGCAACCATTTTTTTTAAATTGGCTTATTTTGTCCCTCATTTTGTTGTCGTAGGCCTAATTTATTATGCTTTCAATTAAATTTAAATTCGCTATTAAAAAAAGATTGTGAACGAATTGAAATATTTGCATTTATTCAACCTCCTTTAACGATTTTACATGACATTCCCTCTATTTATTAATTGTTTAATAAATTTAAGTTCGGTTTTAGCTAAAACGACAAAATCCACCTTTTAAGGCGGATGTTTAGCCGTAATAAAGGATTAAAGAACTGTTTTTTTTTTGTTCTTCACTGTCAATTAGCGTTGACAGTGGATTCTCTGTTTGCACTCACATCTTCATTTAAACGTCCGTCGTGCCGGACTCTAAACCATTTTGTAAATAATGACAACACACAGTACTGAAAGAACCTGCTCATGCTTTGCCAGTATAATGCCAGAGTATTGCAGCGCCATTATTTGAATTCGTGTAAATGTATGCCATAAAGGCATTGATTTAAGCTATTATTTTGTGACAAAAAGAATAGCATTTCGTCAGTCGTGTAAATTCATCATAACATTTCATCTAAAATGACATAGTGTGCCATTTAAGTAAACACCTTATACAGGGTGATTTGCATAAGGTGTCACAAAAGGCTAGGGCGTGTAGGTTGGATTTATACAAGAAAAAAATCGTATGGGAAGGGGGTCTATTTCCCCCCGTTTAGGCGGGAGTAGCAATTTTAAAAAGAAAAATCACTTAAAACAGAAAAAATATTTAAAAATAACGGCAATACTTACAGAGCCATGCTATAACATTTTGAAAAGCCAAAAATCTATTCTTTAATGTTGTTTTTAAATTAAGTTATTCGAGGGAATAGTTTTTGAAAAATTAATTTCCAAACTCGAAATTTGTAAAAAAAAATTCAAGCTGATTTTTTTCAAAATTTTATCTAATTAAGCATAATTTTTGTTATCAAAACTTAATGCTCTTGTCAATTTTTGGTCAAACACTGAAAACCATATGGATCTACGACTTTAACTTTTCAAGATATGAAAAAATAAACGAAGCAACTTTCTCATAAAACTAAGAAGAATCCGACTAAATGATCATTTCAGCAAGCAGTTGATTATTATCAACCTCGTTTTTTCTTCTTTTTACTAAGATGCTGGTTTTTTTATTTTGTAATATCTTGAAAAGTCAAAGTCTTGGAACCATGCGATTTTCATTGTTTGACTTAAAACTGACAAGAGCATTAAGTTTTGATAAGCATACAATTTTGAAAAAAATTATCTTGAAATTTTATTTTTTTAGTTTTTTTTTTTTCAAAATTTCGAGTCCAACCTACAAGCCTTAGCCTTTTGTGACACC
Source organism: Melangyna quadrimaculata (assembly GCA_949320155.1). Lineage (NCBI taxonomy): Eukaryota > Metazoa > Arthropoda > Insecta > Diptera > Syrphidae > Melangyna > Melangyna quadrimaculata. The sequence continues at coordinate 63,560,955 of OX439483.1, read as the reverse complement.
TTATGCAAATCACCCTGGATAAGAATTCGTCGACGTAAAACGTGGGGCAAATACCAGAAGTGCATGTAGGCAGTCTTTGGGTACATCCCCAAAGGCAATTCAAAATAATTTTCTTTTATTAATTTTTAAATTTAATGCCCTTTTCAGTAAATGTCATTTTAATTTACTATTTTATTAAAGTTAGGTTAAATTTAAAAATCTAAATTTTGTTTAAGAAGTTTATTTTTGCATTTCTATTCCTGATTTTGCAGTTTACCAAATAGTGGGTGTAATCGAGTGACCTGCTAACTTCACAGTGAAGTTAGCAGGTCACATAGTGTATCTCGAGAGCCATGCATGCTAGAGACTTGATGTCAGGCTCCAAATTTGCACATTATTTTGCATTTCAAGAAATTTTGGGTCCAAATTTTGTAATCCTTTATTTGAAAAAAATTTGATACTGCCCTGCTAACTTCACAGTGAAGTTAGCAGGTCAGAGGCTATCTCGAGAAATAAGCATGCTAGAGATTTGAAGTAAGGCTCTGAATTTGCAGTTTATTATAGTTAAACATTTTGAAGTCTTCAATTTGAAAAAAAAATCATACTGCCCTGCTAACTTCACAGTAAAGTTGGCAGGGCAGTATGAAATTTTTTTCAAATAAAGGACTTCAAAATTTGGACCAAACATTTCTTGAAATGCAAAATAAACTGCAAATTTGGACCTTTTCTGCAAATTCCTAGCATGCTTAGTTCTCGAGATACACAATTTGACTCGCTAATTTCATATTGAAGTCAATTTGTTTTTAAATTGCTTTAAAATAAGGACTACAAAATTTGGACCCAAAACTTCTTGAAATGCAAAATAAACTGCAAATTTGTAGCCTTACTTCAAGTCTCTATAACATGCTTGGTTCTCGAGATACACTATGTGCCTGCTAACTTCACTGTGAAGTTAGCAGGTCACTCGATTACACCCACTATTTGATGAACTGCAAAATTGGGAATAGAAATGCAAAATAAATGCAAACAAAAAACTGCAAATTATTGCTTTGGTCCCGTTACTCTAGGTGAAAGTTGCCCTGCCAACTTCACGGACGCAGACGTCGAAAAATGTTATGTCCTGAACCGAATTGGCTCAGGGTTCAAATATAAAGATTCTAAAAAAACGTTTTTTATTTTGCAGTTAATGTTGCTCCACAAATTAATCTTCCCTAATTGGTTTTATTATCTCGGAAAAAAGCATTCCACTTTAACTAAGACACATTTCTCTTTTGTTGAATTCGATTACAATTAATTTTAGACAAAGTAGTGGCAATACTATTTAAAGAGACAGTAATTTTGACAGCTGACAGTTGATTAAATGTGATACTTCACTCATAGCCCGGAAGCCAGCGACCGTTTCGACTGATTCCAGAAAGCTGTTATTCTCCCATATGGTTGATTTGGTATCACTGATAAATCGATTGTCATTTGGCTGGATAGCATTGGGTGTAGGTGTGGCAGCAGCCCATACACAAAAGAAATTGCGAAAAAAAAACTGATTTTTGAAAAGATGAATGAATAAAAAAAATTTGGTAGGCTGCATTTTTAGTGGTGGAATAGTCGTCAGCTTACAGTTAAAGATGCAGTGTATCGGAAAGGGATTAATTCTACCGATATGTTTTTATTTTTCGTTTGATCAAAACTGATACCAGGAAAGCTGAAACGGCACGAACAGAATTATATGTCTTGGAAATGATTCTCTTGACTCAGAAAATATAAAATTGTGTATAAATATTTACAAACATAGGCAAAGTATGAAAGGGGTAGGGGAAATGTGGGGAAACTGCAGCTGACCAAACATTTCTTTTAACTGTATGTGTAAGCTATAACTATAATTTCAGCTTTCCTGATACAGTTTTGTGCAAAAATAATAAAAACATAAAATGCTAGACCTATGCCCTTGCGATGTATTGAACTTTAACTCAAATTTGACGACTTGTCCACCACTCAAAGTGCAGCTAACCGACGCTGACCCTTAAACCACACAAGGAAACTAAGTTACCAGAAAATAGCTAGTTTGTAGCCGATAAGGGTGAAAGGGGAGATTGTTTTCTTCCCCTTACGCCCTTCTGGTCAACAAACTTAAAATTGCTGCAACTCAGTTTCCTTTTGGGTGAAAGTGGTCTAACAATAAAATAAATATCGAAATGACGGATGAAAATTGCATGAAACCAACGAAAAACAAAAAAAAAAAAAACGAAAAATTGGGAAATTGGGAAATTGTCTTTTAGACGACAGTTTTAAAGATTAAAGTACTGCCAAGTTTGCATTTAATTCAAAGTGAATTAAATTTATTTAGGGTGACGTTACTCTGTGCTTTAAAAAAAGAGGAGTACAAATGTGAAAGGAGGAGTACGGAGGTGTTCAAAGTAGTACAATACTCCTATGGGAGTACTTTTGGCAACACTGCCCGTGAGTGGGTAGACTCAGATGGCTTGGTTTAATTCGGCCGAACAATTTGGATTTTCAGCCAGTCCAAAATCCACGAACACGAACCTCCGAACCAATTTTCGGCTCTATCGTGTGTTGGGATTGGGGAATCAGCGAGCCAAGCAGTTCTGTTTGCTTCCAACTTTCCAATCGCTTCGCCCACTTTCTCACTCTATCTCATTAAATTGTAGAATACAATTTTCACCAAAAACATGTACCTACATAACTGTCTCATTCTCTATTTTGTCTAGTTTTCTCATGTTCAATACAAAACACAAAATTCAGGTTTTTAGAATTTTCTTAGTTTCTAATTGGGCAACTGTCATAAGAAGTTCAGTTCAGTCGACTTGTGCTTTCTGCATTTAACGGGCCGCTGACGTTTTTTGTTTGGACAAGAACCAAACTGCCAAAATTGGTTCGGATCGGCCGTGTAAGGCACCCATTCGATTCGTGACGTGTGAATCAGGATTTGAAAAAAAAATTGGTGATAAGTCATGCCAATTGGGCTTTTCGCGAAACTATAGCTATACATACATATATCTTGAAAAAAAAAATGCATAAAAAAACCTAAGTCGAGGGCACAAAAAAACCAAAGTCGGGCAAACAATGCAATACAAACAAATATAAATACACAACTACAAATGCATTCTCTGTACACGTGTACGAAATTATTTGTTTTCCCTCAAGTTAGAACTGTTTTTTTTTGCTGTTTTGTTGTTGTTGTTTTTTTTCTAATTTTAGATCCGTTTGCCACTGACGTTTGTGGGATAAGCTCCATTGACAGTTTTGAACAAAGTCTGAAACACACTTATAATTTACCTTTAGCTATCATATTTACACCTTAAAGTATGCAATGATTTCTTAAAGCAATATTTTACTGCGAGAATTATTCACTGAAGAGATTGAGTTTGAAATAATTATGTTGTTATTTAATTATTGTAAGTAGATGGTTGCAGGTCTTGCAATGCAGGACACCAAAAGCGCCCGTCGAACACGGTATGTTATGGTATATGTTATGTAAGTCAGTTAGTCATGGATGAGCGTATATATATAATTTAATTTCAAAATATTGAAATTAATCAATCTACATCTATATATATATATATATTGTATATAAAAGATAAATGTCGTCCGTGTGTGCGCCCATAACTCGAAAACGGATTGTTCGATTTTAACAATTTTAGGCTTGATGAATTCGTATTGACCCAAGGAAGGACATAGGACACTGTAGACAAATTCCGAAAAATTTTCAGGAAAATTGGAAATCAGGGATCATCCTTTTTTTAATGCATATCTCGGGAACGGTGTCTTCGATTTTCACGATTAAGTGCTTCATGGATTCGTATTGGCTCAAGAAAGGACATAGGACACTGGAGGAAAATCCCGGAAAATTTGGAAAACAGGGAACATCCAGTTTTTATTGCATAACTCGAGAACGGTTACTTGGATTTTTACGATTTAGGGCTTGATAAATTCGTATTAGTTCAAGGAAGAGCAGAGGAACCTGGAAGAAAATCCCCAAAAATGTCCAGAAAAATCCGGGAACATCTGGAAGTAACCGTTCTCGAGTTATTCACTAAGCATAACTCGAGAACGGTTACTTTGATTTTCACGATTTATGGCTTGATAAATTCGTATTGGCCCAGGAAGGGCCTGAGAGCATCGGCCTTATTGCAATTCGTGGAGAAATTGCAATTGAAAACATACATGCGAGTCGCTTTACGAAATGACCAGTTCGCTGGAGATTTCTCCATTCAATTTATTGGCGATGGGCAATGGCGTGATAACAGTGAACTTAGTCACCGGCCTTATTGAATGTCCACCGAATTTTTGCTACTTTACAACAACGACGGAAGAGCACATCGCGAATGTTTTTCCGAATTTCACTCAAAATTATGTTAACCATGATTGGCTGAGCTCACGCGCGATTTTGGTTGCGAAAAACAAGAATGTTGATCAATTAAATTTCGTCATTCAAAATCAAATCGTCGGTGAGTTCATTTATTCAAATCCGTGGACTCCGTGATCGATGAAAACGAAGCCACCAACTATCCCACGGATTTTTCTGAATTCTTTGTATGTTCCGGGCTTTTCACCACACGATTTAAAATTGAAATTCAGCTCATTTATAATTTTGCTGCGCAACCTCAATGCACCAAAACTTTGTAACGGAACGCGTTTGATTGTGAAGTGCTTCAAATCAAATCTTATATTATTAAGCCACGGTTTTGAGGGAAAATTCAAAGGCAAAGATGTTCTCCTTCCACGGATTCCGCTTATTCTGAACGATTTGCCATTCGTATTTAAGCGTCTTCAATTTCCAGTGCGTCTCGCTTTTGCTATGACAATTATAGACAATCAATAAGTCGTAAGTCGACAATTGCTGAATGTTTGTGGCATCAATCTTGAATTCCCATATGTTTCTTACATGCCCAGTTGTATGTTTTCTTAACAATAAAGAATTTCAATTGACCGAATTTTATGAAAAATCATTGTATATCATGCTCGGAATTATTATTTTCTTTACATAAATGAAATTAGGCGGAACGAAGTTCGCCGGGTGAGCTAGTTATGTATAAATGTAAAAAATTTCTTAAGAATAACACTGCTTAACAAATAAATCAAAAAAGTGTATATTTCTTAGATTAAATTGTTTTAAACGCTTTTGTTTCACTAAAATAAATAATTAAGTCAAAGTCTAATGTTAATAATTTATATAGAAGAAATGTAGAAAACACGACTTAAAGCTAAACAACAAATGTAGCATGCTTGAAAAATGCAAAGAGCTACATATGTAGGTAGGTATTTAAAAATAGTTTTAACTGCTTAATCTTTTGTAGACACATACAATATTACGTTCTGGAACTACTGCTTTATCTACAACATATATCTGCCTTTGCTGCATCAGACAGTGTAAATAATTTTGTTAGACATACATATCTACTTCTATAATTTAGTATTTTGTTATTTCTAGAATACAAACAACACCAACCTCTTGATGAGGATATGCTTCCTGCTCTTGAGTCTCTTAAAGGTGCAATAACATTCTCCTCAGCATCAAATACATAGGGGCTGTTAGGATGTTCCTCCCACCGTTCAATGAAATTCTTTAAATTATCCTTTGTGTGTTCTAGTTCTTTATTTGTCTATAAAAAGAAGAGAATACTTTGTGTTCAAAAAGAATCTGCCTTTTCACAAGTGGGTGAACCTTTTTTTTATTTATTTTTTTTTATTCAAAAATGTTCACCTTATTATCCTCTCTAACATCCTCAATAACATCAGCTGGTACAGGTGAAGGCGTGGATGCTTTTAATTTAGCCGGAGGTACATTTGTTGGCTTGGGTGAGACAATTGGCGGTGGTTTGGGTCTCCGTTTTAACCATTTATGCTCCAAACACTCTGTGGCAGTCATCCTGGTACTATAAAAACATAATAAGGGTTGAGAGATGTGAATGGATGGAAAATTTTAATTAGCAACCCCAACCCAACAACAGTATAGAGCAACATTATAGAGGAAAGCACTCTTCATCACTCAGGTTACACATTTACTTATTGTTCATGGCAACATGAGCTTAATGCCTTCATGTTAAGTCCCACCAATTAGTCTTACTCTCACCTGCAATCCTTGACTAGTAACTTTGATATGAATTCCAATGCCTCTGGGGACACACTACTGAAGGCTTCATCTTCAAAGTCATACTTGGCTATTGTAACGTTTGCCATTGTCTCGATATCAGTCTCGCCCATAAATGGTGATAAACCCGAAAGACTATAATATGTGAGGTTATACATTCTCTCATTTAGTTTAAACGAAAGGGAAAAGGTGCTACTCACAGAACATAGCATATAACACCGACACTCCACATATCTGTTCCGTAGGTTATGCAGTCGAAATTAACTACTTCGGGGGCCACGAATTCGGGTGTTCCAAAAAGGATCTGTAATAAAACCAGAAAAGGGGTTTCGGTTAAAATCGTAATTTGTGTGTGTTGAAATTGAGGAGAGGAAGAAGAGATAGGGGAATTATGTTTGCAGCTGCCAAAAAGACATTTTATTTAAAACCACATTCCTTGCCACAGAAGTCGTGACTTCGGGACACTACAAAATTCCATGAAGAACCTCCTTCATGATGGCAATTAATTTGCCACATCAAGGAACTGCGAATAACGTGTGAATTAAAGTTAAATCCCTTTTTTGGCTACGACTACGATTAGGGGTAGGCAGTATAGGCACATGGCACATCCGCATCACCTACTCCTATCTATCTGCTTGTGTTGGGATTATCTCAATTAATTTCAAGGATTAAGTTTAATTATACATATATGTACCTGCAATCGCTTGTCAGGATCAAACTTTCTGGCCAATCCAAAATCGATAACTTTAATGCGATTTCCTTCTTTGGTCAGGCAGAGGATGTTTTCAGGCTTAAGGTCCAAATGGAGGATGTTATTGCGATGGATGAATTGCATTGCTTCGCAGACTTGTCGTATGAAGACTGTGCAGGTACGTTCTGTTAGGACAAATTCATCATCAATTACACGATCAAAAAGTTCACCACCTTCAACTCTGTGTCGAGAAATAAGAAAGAAAAGTTAGAGTTTTGTTGGTGTTAGTAGAGGCACAAAATAAAGAAAAAAAAATGTTGATGTTTTGTTTTTTGTTGTTTTTTTTTAATTGGTTGTGGTTGTTACTTTGTTTGGAATGCACATTCCCAGGAGAAATTCGCTTTAACGTTATGGTGTATGTATAATTCGTGGTTTTGGATGGATGAAGATTTATACAAGGTCTGATAAGTTTTAATTGTGTACATTATTTATAAGAAAAAAATTGTTTGATATTTGTTTGGATGTATTTTAATTTTTATTTACAACTCACAATTATAAATCATATTATGTATAATATCTTGCCTTAAATTTAAATGGTTATTTGTCTCATTTACTTTCTAAAAACAGTTTAATATTTTACTATAGGGCAAGTCTTACACTCGTTTAAAAAAAAAAATCGAACTCGAAATTTCAATCAAAATTAACATTACAATGATAGATCACGTCTGTGTGTCTGTATGTATCTTGACTTACAACCTACAAGCGGCTGAAGCAATTTTTGTTCAAACTTTGGACTTTTACAGGTTTAACTGATTCCCTTGAGGGGACATTAAAAAAGCCGACAAAGAGAACAAGGTTTTGATCATGAATAAAGTCGGATTATGACTTATTCAGAATAACATATAATAACAACAAGACTTTGCCAAAAATACCCTTACCGGGTTATCTCGAGATATGATAAAAAGATTGGCGCAAAATTTTAGACGATTTAGTACGATGTTAAATCATTTTTAATATGATACCAGGTTAAAAATTGTGTTTTGCTAATTTTAAAGGAGTTTAGCATCGTACTATCCCCTAACATTTTACTAAAGTTAAAATCACCAACTGGCTATTTTATCTTTTAGTATCGTACTAAATCCATATGAGAAATTTACTACAGGTAAAGGATGGACCCAAATGTTCAAGGTTCGAGTCCTGCTGGTACCCAACTCTTTTTTCTTTTTTTTTTTTTTTGTAAAAAATGAAGTTAAAATGATAAAAATATAAATATCGAATACTTATTTCAAGCACATGATGGGTTTACATCAAGATATAAATAATTTACAACGCATAAAATCAATAATTGTGTTCATCAAATTCAAACCCTACAAATGCCATTTACTAGTTAGCAAAAGGTTTAAAATTTTGGAATAGATAGTAAATTGCTAAATACTTAGGAAATTGTTAACAAGTAAAATGTTAAGCCCTTAACAATAGGTCGTTTAAAGAAGAATTAAAACCGGCTCTAAATCACTTTTAAAATGGGAGTCGGCTCTCAAAACTCTTTTTAAAGCAAGAGCCAACTCTTTGGTAATTTTAAACGACAAAGTATAGTTTAACGTTAAACCACTCTTCTAACTTTAAAAGCAGCAAATCGCTTGCTTAACTTCTTAAAATATAGGTCCTTTTACCACTTGAAAATAAGTTTATAACAACAAAAAGGCGGAGGTTGGTAAAATGATTTCGGAATTTTATTTTATTTTCTGAATATTTACAGCTTTGTTAAAAATGAAAAGTATTTATTAATGTATTGAAAGAGCTCGTTGGCATAGAATTTTTCACTTTTTCTGCGATACATGGGCACAAACATCAACTGCACAAAACACATCAACCAACATACCCCAAGATACCTACATAGTAAGTATTTACAGAGATATTTCAATATTCCAATCAAATCAGCAAAAATATCTTCAAAAATTCGGGAGGAGAATTTTATTATTTTATTTTAAAGAGTACCTCTTGGAGATTCTTAAATCACATTCTTCCATTCAAAAAACCCTCTGCGTCGTCCGCCATTTTGAAAAAGGTGTTTAAAAGCCTTTACTCAATTTTCTCAACCGCTATTAGTCGTAGAGTAGTTATTTTTGTTTACTTTTGTAGGTTGACATATTCTCTACAATTTTTGTCTTAATTTTTTTTTTGATAGCTCCTTCCTATAAAAGTAATTGTTGATAAATCTGCAAATTTTCCATTTTAATTTTTAAAAATAATTTTTTTTAATCGTTTTTTTTTTTCATTTTAAGAAATCTTAACTTCATTTCTACTCGTCAGATTTTTATGTTTAGTATCTCAAAATTTAGCTTACAAATTTTTAAATAAAAATTATTGGGGAGTGGCGAACAGTTTTGCGCTAAAAGGGTGTGTAAATGTCCCGTCAACTTTATATATACTTTTTTTAATTCAAAATATGATCAAAAATTTTTTATTTTCAAGAAACATATTAAACACAATTATAGGTATAACTTTTCTCTACAAATATGTTAGGAATTTTCCATTTGTGAATCTAACGGGGAAAAAGTAGGGTCAATTTAATAAAGTCAATCGACACTTTATTACATAATATTATTTATTTTGTCGTGCTATATATTGAAAGTTTTTTGACTTACATGAAATCAAAAATTGTAGAGAACATGTCAGCCTAAAAAAGTAAACAAAAATAACTACGCTACGACTAATAGTGGTTGAGAAAATATAGTAAAGGCTTTTAAACACCTTTTTCAAAATGGCGGACGGCGGCGCAGAGGGTTTTTTTTATTGGAAAAATGTGGGTTTAGAATCTCCAAGAGGTACTCTTTAAAATAAAATAGTAAAATTCTCCTCCCGAATTTTTTGATTGGAATAATTTGATTGGACTATATTTAATTCCCTTTAATTGTACTTAGGGTCCTTATTAAGGTCCCTTTCTTATTTTGAATGACGCACCCATCTATTTTATTCTAAATAAATTAAAATAAAATCCTCTAAGATTTTAGCTCATTATATTTGTATGTTATTCTATAATTTTTAAAGTTTTTTTTTTGTTGTTGTTTTGAAATGCCATTTCTTTCTATGCTTTTCATTAACGGAATTTAAATAAAAGGATCTCATTTGAAAGGTTATTAAATCTTGGAAAATGGTCAGCTAATTGAATGTTATTTTTTTTATTTTTTGTTTTAACTGATTTCGAAGGATGCACTTTTCGAAAACTCTGATTAATCAACAGTTAATTGATTCAAAGAAAAAATAAAATAAATGTATGTACCCGTAACTGTGTCAATGTGAAGAGATAAACTGGAAAACCTGAATAGTAAAGTAGTGCAATTTAAAACTAAGATACGATCATTAAGGGCATTCATGCAACGTCGTAAGTTTACATATTGTGTAAAATGATAAGTTTATACAAAAGTTTGCATGGACGACTTTTTTATTCATTTGGTTAAATGCTGTGTAATTGAATCAGGTGGTCGTTTATTTGACAGATTGGACGTGTTAAGTTTTCGAAGTTATTTTTCAATGAAGAAGCTCTCCCGAACCAATTGCAAAATCGGAGCCAAATGTCTCGGAACAATAAAAAATGTTAGATACGATGGAAATACAATAGTCGTAGGTTCACGGTAGAAGTCGGACGAAAATGAGCGAATACAAACAAATTATATGGTGCGCCCATGTTGTCGGTTTTGGATTTGCGTAAACTATTGCTTTTGGTAGTGAAAAGCGCCCCGAGTGCACATCACGGAAGTGAAACTTAATTTAGATTTTGATTGTTCAGAAAGCTTCTTTTTATTGGTTTATGACATCTGTTTGTGACAGCTTCCGTTATTAAGGATCACCCAAACCAATGCAAATCATTCGTTGGCGAAATAGAAAACAACAATAACAACATGTTGTTGATGTAGTTTACGAAAAGTAGCTTTCCTAATCGTTGATTGAATGTAGATGTCTACGTTTTAAGTCCCAACTTTTATCGCCAACGAATCGCGATTCGATAGTTACAGAACATGGTAAAAGTTTTCTTTATTTCTCTGAGTGAGACATCATAGTATGTATATCATATTTCTGAACACGCCTAGTTCTAAAAGTCACAATGACGTTTGGATAAGTTTAACCAAATAAATTTGGTTAATTTCCACATCAAAATAACAAAACTATGAAAATCACTTCCCATACAAAATTTGACAGTTCATTAACCAAATGGCAAATTTAACCAAATCGTAAACTTATCTAGTGTTTTACGACGTTGCATGAATACCCTTATTATAAATAAAATGGCCAATTTTCAAAAATTAGTTAAATCTAGGTTAAATCTTTTACTGTACCTAAATAAATAATTTTCTGGAGTGAGAATTCATTAATTTATTTAATTATTATGTAAAAATATTTCATACGAAATAAGTAAATTGCCATAATATTAATTCATGTCTTGATTTTCTTTAACATTACAATTCTCAATTCAATAGGGTGCATCTGCATATGCAGACAAATTGGATTTGATTGATTCATCTCTAACAACTATAACTGTTTAAATGACGTTTAAAAAAACGGCTCAAAATTAAATAAGTGAATCAATTGAAAAGTACATTATTGAACTAAGAGTATTGGCACAAACATTATTTAGTTATTTTTAAATTATTTAATTCACGATTTATGTTTGTGAAAAAATCACTCATACGCCATAGTGAACATTTTTATTAAATAATATAATGATACGAATTGAGATAAATTATATTATGTTTTATGGACAAAGTGTTGGTCCACATATTTCAACAAATCTTAAAACAATTTGTGTATGAAGCCGTTTAAAACATGTAGGGGTATATTTTACAAGATCTTAGTTCAAAATATAACTTTTTTAAAGACATTATCGAAAGCTTTTATAATTTTCCCTTCCGGAATTAAATTCACGTATTTCTATACAATGTTTCTTTTGCCTTCTTAAACTTGAATGTCTAAAGTCAAAATGCATTTTGTTTATCAAACTAAATTTATTTTAAAAATATCCGTTAAGATTATAAATTTTAGCTAATAAAAATTTCGCGTAATGTAATGCGTACACCTAATTTGGTATTAAAGACATCTGAAATCCTGTTGTATTTTATGAATTAATTTTGCGAAATTAAGACTTTGAACAATTTTGATTCCCAAACTCGCCTTTGTTTCTATAGATAGAAATCTGCAAAATAACAAAGAGAGAAAAATACAATTTGCAATTTAATTTCAAATAAAAAAACTCAAAAATCGGGCGATAATATGCAAACTTTTTTTTCTAATCAAATATAAAAGTAAAAATACTTGATAATAGATTGTAAGATCTACTCCCAGCAGCAAACTTAATTTAATTTTTTTTTTGTTCAGTAAATTGTAATAGAACTAATTATTTTATAATAAACAAAGCTGTCAAATATTTGGAAAGCAAAATGCCGGCCATAACCCTGTTTGTTCTCTGACAATAATTATACACCTAATTTGTATTGGGATTCTGTTTCGATTTGAGATAAACATAATAAATAAAATTTTGTTTTGTTATTTTATTTAGTGGCATTTGAATGGTTTTAAAAATAAACTGGCCACTTGCCAACATTGTCAACTATACTATATGTATATAGCTACTACCACTACCACTCTTTTAATCTAGCATTAACTAGTTATATGCCAAAATTTTCAATTCGACAAATCGCACCAATTACAATAACTTCCAATAGGAAGTAAATAAATAATGGTTAGTGCGTTGGACTGTCACGGGTTCACTTCCCAGCCTCGTCCACGCAAAAACTAAAAAAAAAATTTTCAGGGCTACTGCCTCTTGCGTGGAATTGACAAATCCTCCAAGAGTGTCACTTGTCATGAATAAGTGCTTCTCGTCTAGCCGTTCGGATTCGGCACACAATTTTAGGTCCCTTCCCGGTCGACACGCGCACACAGGAATGGTTGCGAGTTGTTATTCACTAAGCCCTGGTTCTTCACGAGCCGTTGCGCCACCCAATTTATTTGTTTATTTATTTACCTTGAAATAATGCCATTCTAGAATTTAAGTTATGGGATTGTGATGGTTCATAATTTTTTTGTTTAAAGGAGACTTTCCACTAGTTGGTATAATGATTAAAGCTGGCAATTTGCTTATTTTTTTTCGATTTCCAAATGAATTTAAAAAATCAATCATGATAACAATATAGTACCTAAAGCAACAAATGAATGTTGTATCTTGTATCAAAATAATTGTTGTTTTATTGGTATGAGGAATAGGGCTGTCCACGAGACCAGACTCTGCGAGCCTTCTGTAAGTCTCGTCTCGGTCTCGTTAAAATCGAAAATTTTCAGTCTCGTCTGGGTCTCGTGTCGGTCTCGTATAATTAAGTCTCGTCTCGGTAGGTATCGTCTCCGAAAAAAACGATTTCCGAACAACCTGTTGATTATTGGAACAGTTTGAAGTTTGAATACGTGCAGAAGAAAATAAAATATTTAACTGAAATTGGATTTTTTTAATTTATTAGACTCTCTGTAAATTTCGGTCCATATATACAGTCTTGTCTCGGTCTCGTCTCGGCACTCTCGTCATGCGAGACCGAGATCGAGACCAAGACTTTTCTCGTCTCGTGGCCAGCCCTAATGAGGAATAAACAAATGAATCGATAAACGCACTCAAGAGTTATGAGTTGATATCTGGAGGCACTCTTAGTATATTCCTAGCACCGCATAACTGTAAGTAAGAAGTTACAAATTTTCACGTATTTGTTGGAATAATAATAACCACCATCTCTGACCATTTCAAGCTTCTAAACCAATCTTTAAACAAGATACGAATCAATAATTATTTACATTTATTTACATGAAAATTATTATAATTTTCAAATTTTAAAGCTCTACTTTACCCTCAACCGGATGAAATCTCCTAAGGTGAACAGAACAGAGTCTCTTATGGAAGTCGCCATTTTTCTTCTTCTCTGTTACACATCAACAAATTATTTAGATATTTAGAAATTATTTAATTCAAGAAGATTCATTTCTGTATGTGAAAAAATCACTCATACGCCATAGTGAACAATTTAATTAATTCACTAAATAAAAGGGCAAACATAAATTGTGTGGGTACACCATGTCAGGTCTACTAAGAGTGGAAGGGAACAAATTATAGATACGTACATGTGTCATTGGAAAGGAAACATTAAAATCATTTTTGGATGTTGTCGCCCAAAAATATATGAAGGGTTTTCCAATAGGGACGGGTTGATTTTGACAGCTCGTGACGGCCATATTGTTTCTTTTACTTTCTGTCAAAATATCGTCTTTTATCAGTTACTAAAGACAAATCGTCATGGTGAGTTACAGCGTCGAGCAACACGTGTAAATGATAAAACTTTACTATAAAAAGGGGTTGGAAGTTGATCCAAATGTTCATATATAATGTCATTGGAAAGGCTCTCAAATAGAGATAAAACCTTATTGATATCTCACATACAACTTGTTTTATTCAATTTTAAAATCGACCCGCCCTTAAAAGAAAACTCTTTACTACACCATGGAATAAGAATTTTCCGGACTCAAATGAAGCGGCAAGCAATATTATTGCCTTTAGTTTTCTTAAACACGGGAGCTAAAATAAATATTTTTTCTTTATGAATAAGGGTGTATACTTAGTTTTTATATACTTTGATTTTTTTTGTTTTTATCTTTTTTGAGATAAGAAGTTAAGTTTAGAAGTCTGAAATTCTAGAGGTAGCTCCTCATATATTCAACTAAAATGTCTGAGTTTTCTTAAATTTAGATAAGAAAAATTTCGCGTAATTTTTTTATTTTACGAAATAAATGCTTTTATTTCCGTAACCTCGCCCTCGCTTCGTTAATATTTAATAGTATTTCTCAAGATAAAAATGTGTAAGATAACAAAAAGTAAAAAATTAAAATTTACAATAGTAATAATTAATTAAAACAAAAAAACTTTAAATGTGTGTTCACATTAAATCAATGCAAATTCCTATTCTAAATCAAAATATATAAAAAAGAAGTCTTTCACAAGTTTAGAATAAAAGAAATGGTAGCTAAAAAATGCTTAGTAATAACCGCAATAAATAATTCTTTGAAATTAAAAAAATCTAATCACGGTCTTAAATCTAAAAATTATATTTATTTGAGGGGTCAGTTGACTTTCTTAAATACATTCACGTCTTATCCAGCACCCATATCAACATGTCAAAGTCTGTACTCAAGCAAAGAGTGATCGTGTTTTTAATTTTGTCAGTAAATTGGAATAAAACCAACTATTTTGTAATAAACAAAAGCTTTTTAGTTTTTAGGAGGACGAGGCTGTGCGCTGGGAAGTGAACCCAGACCTCCAGCGCGCGTGACAGTCCATCGCACTAACTTACGCTAGGGGTTACTACTCAACGGACTAGGCTACTACTCTTATATCTAACTAACTATTTAAATGGCGTTTGAAAAGTTGCCTCAAAATTGAATAAACTAACAAATTGTACAACATATTATTGGATTGAGAATTTTTGATACAAATATTAGTTATAGTCTAAGAGCTGGCAGCAGATTTTGGTCGTGGTAGTCCTGGTGAAGGCGATAACGAATAAGTTCGTCTGCCAGCACGTAGTGGCCCCGTTACCACGTAAAAGTGCATCAAAAGTACAACTTTTCTGAAAACTTAAATCGGGTGGGAAACCATTTCAAATGTAATACAGCTTGACGCCATCAACTCCCTGATTACAAAAATGGTTTCGACAGACGACTAGGTGGCCCCAAAACCCAGACAGACGTCCCTGAGAACGCGATTTTTTTTGGCGTTTTTAGGCTTTTGGGAAAACACCTGAAATTGATCACAACTCTTAGCCATGAACTCCCTGAGTTTGAATATGTACGTGACAGACATTTAAGTGACCCCGAAACCTGCGACAGACGTCCCTGAAAGTACGTTTTTTTTTGGCGTTTTTTGTCAAAAAGGAAAACACTTGAAATGTATCACAAACGAAAGATCTTGACCCCCTGAGTGCGAATATGTACATGACAGACGTCTAAGTGGCCCCAAACCCCCCGACAGACGCGATTAAAGTCGCGGATTTTGTATTGAAATGTTTAGATAATTGATGTATGCACCAAAATGTATCGCAATCGGAAGGTCTTGACTACCAGAGTACTAATGTATAAACACAAAATAGTTTTTAGTGTCATCCAACAGCTGGAAAGGCGCGAAATAAATCGCGGATTTTTTATTTTATTTTTTTACTAAGAGGATTTTGAGGGAAACCACTTGAAATGTATCCCAATCAAAAGGTCTTGACCCAAAAAAAATTAAAATGTAAGCGACAGACGTTTGAGTGGCCCCAAACAACTGACAGCTGCGATATAATTCGGGGATTTTATTATGTTTTTTCTTTAATTGTATCGCTTATTTGAATGGTTTGGTATGTTTTAAACGTGTTTCCTTCAAAATTTCTTTTTCAGCTAGTCAAAACCTTTAAATTAGGTAAATTCAAAGAAAAAACAATAATAATATTTGAAGGCGAGCTATATCGTGGATTTCAATAGTTTTGCGTAACGCAAAACGTCTGTCAGTTAAATTTTCCGACTCAGGGTGTCAAGCCCTATAAATTGAGATGCATTTCAAGAGATTTGTTTTGATAATCTAATTGATAAACTAGTAATAACATCCGCGACTTTTATCGCACTTTTCAGCAGTATGGCGTAACTCAAAACGTTTGTCAGTTACATTTTGCAACTCAGGGAGTCAAACTCTTTAAATTGAGATGCATTTCAAAATATTTGTGTCTTTAATCTTTTTGCTAAACTAGAAATTACATCCGCAACTTTTATCGCGCTTTTCAGCAGTTTGGCGAAACTCAAACGCCTGTAATGTTTTTGAGTCAGAACCTTTTAATTGGTAACATTTGGAGAAGCTACCCCTAATATACAATTAAAAAATAAATAATAACATCCGCGAATTATATCGCGGCTGTCAGTTGTTTGGGGCCACTCAAACGTCTGTCACTTACATTTAAATTCTTTTTTGGGTCAAGACCTTTTGATTGGTATCCATTTCAGGTGGTTTTCGGGGACGTCTGTCTGGGTTTTGGGACCATCTAGACGTCTGTCGAAACCATTTTTGTAATCAGGGAGTTGATGGCGTCAAGTTGTATTACATTTGTAATGGTTTCCCACCCGATTTCAATTTTCAGAAAAGTTGTACTTTTGATGCACTTTTACGTGGTAACGGGGCCACTACGTACTGGCAGATGAACGTATTCGTTATCACCTTCACCAGGACTACCTATAGTATTAAAATCTTTTGGTTTCCTTTCATGACCAAAGTCTGCTGCCAGCCCTCGGTCTATTAGATATTTTGGAATTATTTAATTCAAGATTTTTGTCTGCAAAAAAATCACTCATACGCCATAGTGAACATTTAAATTTAATCATATAACAAAATGACAAACATGAAATTTCTAAGGTCTTTTGAAAGCGGAGGTGTATAAATAATTTTTCATGGAAAAAGTATTGGCCCACAGATTAAAAAGAAAAAAATAATATAATTTGTGTATGAAGCTGCTTCAAGGGTATAGTTTAATTTGAATTTTGGTTTTTATCTTCTGAAAGAGGAGGAAGCATTGAGAAAAAAGAGGAAAACCGGCCAGAAGGCAATACTGCATCTATATATATAATACCCTTATATTTTTAAATGTAACGGGTGCTTTAAAGTTGCACAGACAACTACTGTTTATTTTCACGTGTAACTCCATCAGTTTTTGTTTATAGTCCTGTGCATTTATAATCTGACCCAGCAGTTTTTACCACCCCCAATTTTCGAATATGATAAATCTCAGTTTTCGCATTTTTAACATTTACCGTTTTGCCGCCATCTTGGATTTTACATTTTACTAAATATCTCGATTCATTATTAGTCCTACAAAAAAATTGTGAGACATAAAATGCGTAGAATAAAATTTCCTATTTTATGTGTTAAACTTTTTTTCGTTATCGATCAAAAATTTGAAAAATTGTCTACGAAAAGTTTGTTGGGCTAAAAACTACGAACAATTTTGCTATACACCTTTTTCTATATTTCAATAAATAAAAAAGTTATAAATATTTTTCTATTAAAAAAAAATTTTTATACCAAAACTAATTTTTATTGAATCTGAGATCTTGGCTGAAAATCTTGATTTGGGCACGCTATAGTTAGATTTTTTCTTTGCTGTTGGTGACAGTGGCATCACCGACATCTCGAACAAACCCTTTTTATCTTTTGGTGACAGTGGCATCACCGACACATCGAACAAATTTTTTTTATCTTAGAAACTCACTGAACGAAGCCCTTCGTTGTATGAAGCGAACAGCTGGACAAATTTAAAAAGCCAGACAAACGTATATTGTCTACTGAAGAGAACAGATCAAAATCACCAAAATAATTCCAAGTTTATCCATTCAGCATTTTGTTTATTTGTAATTTTATTTCCTGAAGATAACTAAAAGTAAGATATTAAATTTTCTGTATAAAACAATGTCAATCTAAACAAATGTAAATTTCAGGAAATTTGTAGTACTCTTATATTCTACTATTCTTAAGTATAAGCAAGAATTTGGGGTTTGTGCTTTATGAATATAAGATACTGACAAAGAAGATCTTCAGGATTAATTTATTTCTTGTTGTTAAAACAACAATTGTTGTAAGCAACACTTTGCCAAAACCGTTTTTAAGATTTAAAACTTTAGTTTGTCTTTTCTTTTCTAATTGAACCCAGCAAATAATTTTTCCGAATACCGAATATTGGAAATATATTAAAGCTCCATATGCAAATTAATTTTTCTGTTATATTTTACTGCACAGTTAAGAAAAAGTCCAAGGCGCAATTCAGTGAAGTTTTCCTACCTGATCAGCTCTCTCCTGTGACTCATTTTCTGCTGATTCCCCGCATATGAAGCACAATTGTTCATAGTCGAATCCAGAATTATAATCCAATAGCTCTTCCAATTCCAATCCAACGATGATGATGGGTTCTGGTGACAGCGTGCGTCTGTCAGTCGCACTTCCTGACAATTCCGAAACTCGACGTAAGTCACCCTATTATTTCCAGCATGGATTTCTGTGCTACTTACATTTCGTAGCATTTCCTCATACTGTTTCAGCTGTTTGTATGTTTTTTTTTTTAAACATTAACAATCTTGTCAAATTCTAACGGTACACAGCAAATGAAACACGTGTTTATTTTTGTCACTGTTCACTTATTTTAACTTTCACTGAATCGCGATTTGAACTTTTTCTTAACTGTGGGGTAAATTATTACAGACTCCAAAACCTGAGAAATTAATTTGCGTATGGAGCCTTTAATAAATTTCCAATATTCGGTACTCGGGAAAAATCAATTGCTGGGTCCAATTAGAAAAACCGTTTTGCATAAGAAAAGCGACAAACTAAAACTTAAATCTTAAAAACGGTTTTAGCAAATAGAAAATCTAACTATAAAGAGCACAAATCAAGATTTTCAACCAAGATCTTAGATTTAAAAAAATTAGTTGTTTTTTATTTATTGAAATACAGAAAAAAAGTTGTACGATAAAATTGTTCGAAATTTTGAGTCCAACAAACTTGTCGTAGAAAGTTTTTATGAATTTTTGATTGAAAATTACCTAAATTTAGGAAAATACTAAATTTAGCTTTTTTTTGGTCAGTTATAACTTTTTAAATATTACCAATAACGAAAAAATGTTTAACACATAAAATAGGAAATTTTATTCTACGCATTTTATGTCTGCCAATTTTTTTTGTAGGGCTAATAATGAACCGAGATACTTAGTAAAAAGTAAAATCCAAGATGGCGACAAAACGGGAAATGTTAAGAATGCGAAAACTGAGATTTACCGAATAAAAGAAAGCAAAATTGGCGGGGGAGAGGTACAAACTGCTGAGCCCCTAAATAAAATTGTATAATTGCACTGGACTATTAAGGCTATTTACTCGTTCCCTTCAAAGGGTTTTTGTTTTCAGTATTTCGATCATCTTTACTTAAGGACTAAGTTCCACTTAAAATTGTTTTTTAGTCATTATACATTTTTCCTGTAACTTCGTTTATTATAATAAATCTCGAACTATTAACCTAATGTGCAGACCCAGGCGAGACATAGCAAGGATTGTTGCAACATGCACTGGACACTGGCCAATAGGAGAACATGCGGCGAAGCTTGGCATCCCCTACAATACTCACTGTCGTAGTTGTGGGGACCAGCAGGAAAAGGAAACAGTCTTTCATTTCCTCTGTAAATGTCCCGCTTTGGCCAGAATGAGGCAACAATCTTTTGGAAAGCCCTTTTTTGCCGACCTTAACGAAATCTCCGGAAAGAAGATCAAAGATTTGACTTCTTTCCTCAACGCGACGAAATGGATGTAGGATTTACTTCGGTTCCTCTTGCGCCGTCTTCTTCCCCAAACTCCTATGACTGCGAGCTAGCAGACTGACGGTTTTTGGAGGTGGCTCATGGTGCACGAGGACCGGACGATCACCAAATTGGGCCGATTTCCGCTTCAATACCAGCCAACAAGTGCCTAGGTGGCACAGTGTAGATGGGTCTTAGTTGCGGACTTCGACCCTTTTGAGTGTTTTTCCTATTTTCAAGTTCAAGAATGTTTCAATGGATCTAAAATTAACTTCGGTTTCCTTTTGCACCATTTTCTTCCCCCAAACTCCTATGATTGTGAGCTAGCAGACTACTGGTTTTTGAAGGTGGCTCATGGTGCATGAGGACCGGAGGATCACACGGTTGTCCCAACCTTCGCTTCAATACCAGTCAACAAGTTGCCTAGTTGGCACAGTGTAGATGGTTTTTAGTTGCGAACTTTGGTCCTATCGGGTGCTTTTCCTATGTCCAAATCCTTAATAAGTTTCATCTCATGTCTAAATCCAATGAAAGCGTCTGGTCATACAGGCGGGTGGTACTTTCTCTGGTAACCACAAGTCATGTTGTGCAAACAGACGGAGGTGTACAGAGATTACCATATCCGAGTGTGCGACTAGACGATCACCCTAAGGGATCAGATCGTATGCGTCCCGGGCAAATCAGCAAATTGCTTAGCGTAGCATACTGCAGCTGAACTCGGGCGTAGGCGATGATCCGTTGGGAGATCTATCACCAAATAGCCTCTTTTTCTTTAAAAATGTTCTTTTAACCCACAGGTCAAACGAGTTATGGTATCAAAACGGCGCATTACAGCGTTAATTGGGTCATCGAGCAAGGATGCTTGTGACCGCCATCTCTACCTACCTACCTATGGCCAGTATTGCTGGATATGTCTGATAATGCCGGCCAAAGCAAAGATTTTTAAAAGTAAAAAATTACTTATTAATAAATAAATCTAATTCGTTCTTTTAATGCAATATAAAAGACAAAATGTTTAAGTTTCTTTGTTAAACAAAAATTAAGTTTCCGTTTTTGTTTTATTGGATTTTTAGCAAAAGTGGTTGGCATTACCCCTTCCTCCCTTACTGCTGTTTTGGATTTATATATATACATAATGTACATATATAAAAACATTGTTTAAAATATAACGTATTAAACGAAACAATCGAAAGCTTTCATAAGTTACCTTTGTTCAAATAAAAATCACGTACATATTTCTGTATTGAGATTAGGATGTCTATTTAAATTTGAATGTCTACGATCAAAATGCATTGTGCTTATCAACTAAATTTTTTTTCAAAAATTTTCATTGGGGCGTATTCATAGTCATTTTAGACTTGGGTCTAAGTTAAACATAGCTTTAGTTGAATTTTCGGACGTCGATTCTATTTTTTTAAGTTTATCATTTCAAAATATTTGAAGCTATTTGTGTAGTATACCAAGTTAACTATCTTATAAAAATATAAAACCAACAATTTGTAATTAAAATCGATCTGTATTCATTGAGCCAAAATTGTCTTGAACTGTAATTAAGTTAAGCCCGAGTCTATCTGCGACTATGAATATGCCCCATTATGTTTATAAAATTAAGCTAAGAATAATATTGTTTGATGTTTTGGGGGAACCTAATTTGCTATAAGTCAACCCGAAATTGGTCGTATTAAAAATGAATCACCTTTGCGAAAGAAGATTTTAAAATATTTTGATTCCAAAATATCTTCTTTGTTTCTATAATATGAGTGTTTTTCTTATGATAAACATGTGCAAAATAACAAAAAAAAAAAAAAAAACGTTAAATAAAATGTGGAGTTTAATTTAAGTTAATTAAAAAAAAAAAAACTTAAAAATGTGTGATAACATGCAAAGTCATATTTTGTTATCAAAAATATATAAAAAAAAGAAGACATTCCTGAACAAAAATCAGGAATAAAATAAATAATAACTATTAAAAATGTTTAATAACAGATTGTAAAATGTAATCCTAGTCGCAATAATCACTTCATAGAAATTCAAAAATAAAATCAGGAATTTCGTATCTTAAGTAGGGCTGGCCACGAGACGAGACTCTGCGAGACTATTGTAAGTCTCGTCTCGGTCTTGTTAAAATCGAAAATTTTTTTGTGTCGTCTCGGTATCGTGTCGGTCTCGTATAAATAAGTCTCGTCTCCGAAAAATACGATTTTCGCACAAACTGTTGATTATTATAGCGATATATTTTCGATTATCGTTTGAATATATGCAAAAGAAAATAAATATTTAACTGAAATTTGATTTTTCAATTTATTAGACCTTATTAAATTTTCGGTCCAATTATACAGTCTCCTCTCGGTTGCTGAAAAGGCAGTCTCGTCTCGTCTCGGTCCCGTCATGCGAGACCGAGATCGAGACCGAGACTTTTCTCGTCTCGTGACCAGCCCTAGTCTTAAATCCAAACATTATGTTAATTTGAGGGTTCAGTTAAGTTTCTTAAATGCTTTAAAGACTTGTTCTATGCGTAATATGTGATTTAACTTAAAGCCTATTAAACAATAAAAAACTTATTAACAAAAATTGCACCTCAATATTACAAAGTTTAATGACTTATCTACCACCCACATCTACATGTCAAAGTGTGTACTTTTGTGTGTATTTTTTTGTTTTGTCAGTAGATTGTAAAATTAATTATTTTCTAATCAACAAAGCTATGTAGAAAAAAATACAAATATTTTGATATTAAGGTGCCAGCCATAACCCTGTTTGTTCTCTGACAATAATTTATACACTGAATTTCTATTGTGATTCTGTTTTGATTTGAGAAAAACATTATAAGTAAGATTGTGTTTTGTTATTTTTATTTAATGACATTTGAATGGTTTTAAAAATAAACTGGCCATTTGCCAAAATTTTCTACACTATATAGCTACTACCACTGCCACTCTTTTAATCTAGCATTAACTAGTTATAAGCAACGCTATATGGTAACGTACATAATTTACAAAAAGTTAAAAGCGAAAATCAAGCGAAAAAAACTCTGCTCTTGCGATCTATACAGCTATAGCGTTTCAGCCATATTTGTGCTCAAAAAACCGTCTTACCTGAAAATGGATTTTTTTGTTTTGTTTTGTTTTGTGTTACCTCAACTATTCAATTGTATTGCAAATATTGCACGAAAACCAGATAAGGAGAAGTGTCCTCCTCAAACTATATTTGGATCTTAATTAAATGTTTTTCCCCCAAAAACATAGTTATCCACTTTAAATTAATCTAAACTTTGCACTCCATTGAATACCATGGTTCTAAAAACAATGTCTGACAAAAGTTCTAACCTTGTTTTGCACTCTTTAGGACTTTAATTTGTAGCTACGTGTGGAAACAAAAGGGGAGGCACAAATAAAGGAATACTATACAGACCTTTGTAAATGTCCAACAAAACCGTGTGCTAGAAAGAACTTTTGAAAAGCAAGAAAAAAAATGTTCTAAAAAGGTTCCCAACTTCGTTATACCCTCGTTTTACTCGAATAGTAGAATGAACAAAAAAACTTTCTCCTAGTTAAACTTTTTTCATGCAACATGTGCTTCAAGGGAAATGTGTGTGTGGAAAAGTTTTGTGTGCCTGTGCATTTGTTTCATTATATATTTTGCTTCTAACGGTCTGTTAAACTATTTTCTTTTATACACAAATACGAGTATGTATGTTGATATCCTTACAATTCCAGGACGACACACATCATTTTCTGATATTCGTACGCAGCATACAACTGTATGATGAGATGATGTTGCAGCGAGTTCATTATTTCCACTTCACGCTCCACATTTCGGCGGTCTTCGCGTTTTGGGATAGGAACAAATTTTGCCGCCAATTTTAAGCCGCTAGCCTTCTCACAGCAACGATAGACAGTGCCAAATTTCCCCCTGTGTGAGTGAGTGCAAGAAACAAAGAAATTAGTTTTTTTGTTTTTGTTTTTCATTTTCACAGCTTTTAAAGAAGATGTCTAAATTTAATTAAATTTATTTTGTACTTTTAATTCAATTGTTTATAGACGAACTCACCTGCCAACTTCGCTAAGCATTTCGTAAATTCCATTGGCATCTACACCTCGTTTAATTGTAACATCACGTGGCGGAAAGGCAGGTTCAAGGACTGCAAACAAAAATCGAAACAAAGACATCTTGTTAGAAATTTGTATTAAATATAAATAATTGAAATAGTATCAAATAATATAATAATATTTTTTTGAATAAAATTTGAAAGCATAAAATGTAATTAAATTAGTTTAATTTGGTCGTGAAATAAACTTGATTTCATGAATTTTATAATACAGAATTTTGAATAAACTAAAGGAGATGCCCATTTTTGGGCCACGTGCGTACATAGAGGAGATCGGTACCAAATGAAAGCTGGTATTGAGTTCTATAAGAATGCATAATATTTTTAAAATCGGTGTTTGAGATTTCAAGATATTTGAGCTTGAAGTTGGCGATTCAAAAGTCATAGAATTAATTTTTTTTCGAAAGAATTGTTCATAGCTTCTGAAGTATAGTAGCTAGAAAAATGATTAAAGTACCAAAAAATATCCTTTAAACGATACCAATATCTCTTCCTACGTTCAGCATATTTTGATATACACAGTTCAGACTTTTTTTTGAAATAATTTCGTTGTAGGCGCATTCTACGGCTGATATCTTGAACAAATCAGTGGTGACATGTATTTTTGTTTGTACCACTACAATATTTAATTGATAACCGATTGTTTAATTTACATTTAAATTATCTTACGTCAAATGAATGTCATCTTGCTAAAAAAGGCCCTTTTGTTTATAAGATGACATTCATTTGACGTAAGATAATTTTATTGTACATTAAACAAAAGGTTATCAATTAACGATTGTAGTGGTACAAGAAAAATACATGCCATCACTGATTTTTTCAAGATATCAGCCGTAGAAAGCGCCTGCAACGAAATTATTTCAAAAAAAGTCTGAACTGTGTATATCATAATATGCTGAACGTAGGAAAGAGATATTGGTCCTATTTAAAGGATATTTTTGTAGACTCTTCTTTTGTAGTTAAATCATTTTTCTAGCTACTATACTTCAGAAGCTATCAAAAATTGTTTGTACAAAAAAATAATTCTATGATTTTTGAATCGCCAACTTCAAGCTCAAATATCTTGAAATCTCCAACACCGATTTTAAAAATATTATGCATTCTTATAGAACTCAATACCAGCTTTCAATTGGTACCTATTTCATCTATGTACGCACGTGGCCCAGGCATCAGAGAAAAATTTAGATTGAGTTCGAATTTCGAGCACAACTTAAAATCCAGTGGCATAATTTGATTTTAAAACGCGGTCACCTTTTATTTATTAATCCGTTAATTAAGTAACGTTAGAACTTATAACTATTTAAATACAATTTTAATGCACTTAATATTACCTACAATATAAATACAAGTATAACTGCAATGAAATGTTAAAAAAGTTATCTTTAAATTTTTTACTTTTAAAATTGTCGTTTATAGAAGTAATTAAATAATAATAATTATTGAAGACTATTCACACAATAGTTTGTTCTGCTGAATATCGGACATAATGGCAATTGTGTTCTTATGCTAGTTAGACTGTAGCTAAAATTTAAACGACATAAAGCTGATGGGGAATTTATTGATCCATTGATTAATTTAATAATGAAACAAAGCTGGAGATACTGTCTGTGTTTCAACAGTGAGGGAAGATTTATTAGCATGAGTCTATGAGTATAAGGAGGAAGTGCGGATCTTTGGGACCACTGAAGAAGACGAAGACAAAAACGCATGAACCTTCTCTGGATACTTTCAAGTCTGTTCATATGAATAAGGTGCCCAAACTACGCAGCCGTGTTCAAGTATTTGCCTTACGAAAGATATATAAAGAAGTTTGAGGACGTAAGGGTACGGAAGTCACGAGAAAATCATTTTATGAAACCTAGAATTTGATTGGCTTTTTTAAAAGTTAATTTAGTGTCAAGTATAATACCTAGATCGGAGAAAACGGAAAGTTTGCACAAAGGAGAAGAATCTAATAAATAATTATAAGTTATAATTTTTTGTTTGCGTGTAAAACACATGGTTTTGTATTTGCCAATATTTAACAGAAGTCGGTTTTTATTACACCATTCCCTAAACCTATATAGGTCTTCTTGAAGCAGTGAACAGTCGTTTATTGAACTTATAATTTTGAAGATTTTAATATCATCGGCATAAATTAGAACCGAGGAGTATTTTATAACCGAGATGAAGTCGTTAACATATAAAATAAACAATAAGGGACCTAAATGGCTTCCATGCGGGACACCAAAATTTACGAAAAATTGATTAGAATGTTCATTCCTAAATGTAACACTATAGCTTCTATTGCCTGAATAAGACGAAATGCACGTTAAAAACTTTCATTAAATCCTAAGGCCTTTAGTTTATGGGTTAACGTTTTTTGACACAATTTATTGAAGGCCTTACTAAAATCCGTAAACACACAGTCTACTTGTTTCCTATCTTCAAAAGAATCAAGACAAAAGGAAGTGAAATAAAAGAGATTTGCTACAGTTGATTTATTTTGGACGAACCCGTGCTGACTGTCGCAAATAATTGATTTACAATTAAAAGATAAGACATTACAGGTAATGGACTCAAACAGTTTAGGAATAACAGAAAGTTTGGCGATGGGTCGGTAATTCCTGATGTCGTTTTTGGACCCTTTTTTATGAATTAGTGCTATAAAAGCACTTTTCCATAATTTAGGAAAAATTGAGCACCTTAGAGATTTATTGAATAGAATAAAAAGAGGATAAGATAAATTGGAAACACATTTTTTAAGTACACAAGATGGTACACCATCAGGACCAGGGCTAAAACAGTTGTCAAGTTTTGAAACGCTATGTGCAATTGAATCTTCACTCATGGTAAAATTAAGTGAGTTAAGGTGAGAACAATTTTGAGACGGAAAGAATGGGTCGGAAGTTTGGGAAGAAATAGGGACTCCAAAAGCATCTTTAAAGAAATTTGCGAACATGTTTGAAATTTCTTCGGAGTCTTCACTGGTTCTGTTGTCATAAGACATGGAGTTAGGGTAGCCATCAACAATTCTTTTACTATTCACAAAGTTCCAGAAGTTTTTTGGAGTCAGTTTTAACTCATCTTCAAGTTGGATAATATAATCTGAATAAAGAGTATGAAATAGTCTGTAAACATATGTTTCAGCTCGGAATGTATCCTTAAATCTCCATCAGCTTTCGTCTTACCATATTTAAGCTACGCCTTATTTTTTTTATTTTTTAAGTGAGTATCAAACCATGGTGGAGTTTTGGGATTGCAGCAATATTTACGTAATGGCGTGATTTCATAAAAACAGTCAAACAGAGTACGATAAAATTTAAGACACATATCATCAATATCACAATTAAAAAGTATTTGATTCCAGTCAACATTACATAACAAATTAACTAGTTCATTGAAATTACATTTTTTTAAATTAAATTACAGTTTTTCGTTTGAGCTTACAGGATCATTGAAAACATTAATATTGAGAGATAAATCTAATGCTGGATGGTGTCGTTCTTCATCTTATAAAATAGTGTCGGCTAGAGTTACAGCTACGTCAGCATAATATAGTGTCTGAGAAGAAAATTAAGTCCAATATTTTATCAAAATGGTTAGCAACCCCATTGAATTGACTAAGTCCACACGAAGCTAGACCATCGACCTTTTTAACATCTCGAAGATTTTAAACATATTTGTAACAACCGAATTAAATAATACATATCAAATAATACATTTTGCAAATTAACACATTACTTGTTTGTCTTGGTAATTATTTCAGGGAGGAGTAAATTTGTCGAAACATTTAGATTTGTTCTACCAGTGTTGCAGTTTTAAAATTTGAAATTTAAAATCTTTTTAGTCGAAGCTTTAAAACATAATATAGCCCGACTGGAAAAATGCAAAGTTTCTGTCTTGTTTGGGCAAGGCCCTAGTATGTTTTCAGAAGGGAAGGTCTAGACGAAGAAAACTTGTCAGAAACTTGGCAAGCCCTTTCTCGATTTCAGTGGCAAAAGTTTAGAAGAGTGAAACTTTTCAAACACTCCCTAGTTAAAACTTGCTGGCCATATTTCGATACCCCAGCAGGAATATCTCTTGGACACCGAAACCAAACATTTTATAAGCAAGCACCATGCAATTTCAGTATCATACGACACTTTTTTCTGCGCAGGAGGCTATTAAATATACCGGAATGTGAAAGAAAGAAAAGAACAACTGCGTTCACGAGTTTTTCTTTCATTGAATATGCTTGTCTAGCACTTAAGCTTGATTAAAACACAAAAGTCGGCCAAATAGATCAATGCGTTTTCGAGACAACGGGCATACTGGTCATTTTTCAATATTTTAGTATAACTTGAAAATTAAGTCGAATTTGGGAATTTAACTTAAACTAACATCACCAGTGGCGAAATTTTCGGCCAGTGAATCAGACATCAAATTCAGCGATAAGTTATGGATTCTCTTTTTACTAATTTATATAAGTTCCACCAGCAAAACTGATTAAAAAAACCCGAACAAATTTACGGATACGTTAATTTCTGTAGCATACGTTAAAATTTTGTCTTGAACTTAAAAAAAAACAAGGCCCAGTTAGTTGTTTTGTTATTCAACATAAAACCTTAATTCATCTAAAGCACACAAAACTCTACTTATTCTCTTAGGCCCGTTTGCTGATACGAAACATAAATGTTCAAATTCAACATAAGCACCTATTTTTTTTTTATAATTAACGCGCTTTCAAGGGGTTATTAATACCCTTAACATTTAAAACACCGTGCAAGAGTTCAGAAAATAGGATAGGGTTTAAAAGGCGACCGATGCACATTGGTTTTGAATTTCTGAATATCATTATGAGAGGGAAAAACAGAGTTAGATATAATATAACGTTCCACATTCGTGTTGTGCGGCTAAAAAAGAATCCCTGTACTTGATAGTACGTCCTAAATTGGGCTCAAGGGTAAACTGATGAGCATTCCTAGAAGCGCGAGTATTGCGGTTAAATTGTTTAAGGGGAGGAATGCAACTAGCTATGTCACTGGAACACTGTAAAAGTAGCGATAAAACAAGACAAGATATGAAACATTACGTCGGTGCTCTAGAGATTTAAATGTTTCCGTTATGGTTTTATCACCTATCATTCTTAAAGCTTTTTTTATACTATCGAAAAGACTCAAGTAAGGTGGAGGAGCACCTGCCCAGATATGCGAATCGTACTCAAGCTTTGGACGGATGTGCGCCTTATAGATCGTGGCCAGAGCAGAAGAGGAAACAAATTTCATGCATCGCCTTAGGAATCCCAAACATTTTGCAGTATTTTTAGCAACGTCGAATATGTGATCATTCCACAAATTCTGATGCACATACCGAGAACCGAAAGCTGTTCAGTTTTCTCAATGCAAGTGCCACTCATGGATAGCGGCAAGGGGGGTGTGTTTTGCTTTAACGACAGGAGATATCAGCATTGAGTTTTTGAAGCATTAAATTATACGCAGTTATTTATTTCCCAATGAACAATGCTGTCGAGATCAGAATTTAATGAGCTTATCATACGCTGCCGGTTGAGACCGTCCCAGTTGACTTTCTCGTACTGCCAACCGGTTCTCTTAGGAGTTTTTTTCTTTAACTGAACTTTGTTGGCACGAGAAATTTGCAGATATGAGTCAATGGTGTGATGTGCCTAGAGGCGGAAATACACTAACAGTATATTTATCAGGGTCAGAGGTAAGGACCAATTCTAGAGTATATTAGCAGATTGACCTGCCACGTCAGGGATTCAAGTTGGCTCGTCAACGAGCTAAGTAAGAGGTTTTAACTCAGCAAAGATCTCAACATACCTTCCTTCGGGTGTTGTCTGGCAAGAAAAGCGGAGCCAACTAGAATTGTGTACATTGAAATCGCCCGCAATGACGATTTCAGTGTGAGGATTATGGGAAACAATTCTTTTTCTTTCCTATTTCCTAAGCATAAACTGTCTCATAAGTAGTTATCTTCTTCTTATGTTGAACTTAAATGCTTAAATTTCGTAGCAGAAAATGGGCCTTGGTTTACCAAATTTTGTTCTGCTTGAATTATCAAAATTTAAATTCCTCAATTAAATTCGAGATTACGTACACTCTGGCGTATACGTACTTTTTTTTAATTTCTAAATCAAATAAATGACCAACTGTATAACTTTAGAATACAAAAAATATGAAAATATGTTTCGACTTACTAAGTTCAAAATGAACGGATATAATTAACCTGATTTGTTGCCGTTTTTAGAGTAAACAATATTTTTGTCAAGCAAACATTACCCTTACTTTAAGTTAAACCAAATATTGTGCTAAAATTGATTTTTTTGGCGAAAAAAAATGAGTTGCATGAGCGGGATAGAGGATACAAAAAGGGAGTTTAAATCCTGTCCAAACAAAAATTCTAAAATATTCAACTGTTCAAACTTTTACCAATTTAGAATTTTTGAATTCTTGAATTTAGTTATTTTGGAGTCTAAGTGAAAGTAAATATCCTGAGTCGCTGTCACATTCAATACCCATTTGTGAAGGCAAATATTGTAATTTTGATATCTGTTTTACTCTTTGTTTGCTCTCAACAATACTGTGCTTTAATAGTAAAATTAGATCGTAATTATTTTGGCACTGATTGATTGCGAAACATTCGGCTCGGCGGAGAAACATTCGCCGTTGGTGTGGACACTCTCATTTATCACCATGTAAATAAATTTTGACTGGAGAATGTTTCTCAGCCGCACTGAATGTTTCGCGTTGGTTTGAATCATAATTAACGACAAATTAAATCAACGTCCAAAAATCAAAGTTAACCTAAGTTTAACTTCGACACAGTTTACATAACTACATTTTATTTAGGTACTTCGTTAATTTAATTACAATTATTTTTTTACAAATACAATTTTGAATGCTTAGGTTTAAATTCATCTAGCATTTGATTGTTGTTGACAAACGCTTGTTGCACCAAAAGTCTTGCGAAATAAAGGATCAATCTGGGCTGTGAAAATTAAACATTTGACGCTGCACTAAGTGATGAGCCGGTGATGTTCTGTGTTGGCAATTCTTTGGTCGTAAGTTGCAGCTTGATTAAGGCGCTCTTTGACAAAGATCTGATAGTGTTAAAAGAAAGGAAAAATTATCAAAACAACTTTTAATGTCCTCCCATACCCCCCCTCTCTTTGAGCTCAGACTTTCTGCCGACGGTCTTCGATGTGCATTCTTTTGAGTTTGATAAAAATGAAGGCGGACGACAAAAAAAGGGTGCGATACAATTTCTTAATAATTATAGCCGAAAAATTAATACAATTTTAAATATAACGAATCATAGGTTAGATATTAGGGTGGCGCTTATTTTAAGAAAATTGAAATTTCTCCCCCTCCCCAAAAAGTGATTAAACTAAAAAAATCGATGTCAAGAAATCGGTTGACGTTAACACGTGCCACGCAGCAGTTGAAATTTACCATACAAAATATATTTAGTTTTTTAGCCTTTTACTAAAAAAATCCGTAAAATTGCAAAACACTGATTAATGTTAATGAAACCTACTACATATAACATTGAGTACTACATAGAGTACAGACCACAAAAATATTTCCACAGTTAAACAAAAAAATACCCAGTTAAAAAAATTAAAATGATTGAATTTTTGGTTTTTGGTAAAACTTTGTTTTCCTAATTTAAGCAATTAATGATCCTAAGCGTATATTTTAGGATCTTCCTAACTTCACTCATTCACTTATTTTTATTTTCATTTCAACTGGATGAACAAATTTAAAAAAATTAAAACATTTTTATAGAAGAATGAGGTTTTTCATCAAAACTAGTTCAAAAAAGTGATTTTCTTCAATACTTTCGTCGGTCTATTTGACCTTGCGTCCTGTTTACATCGAGCTAGAGCCTAAGCGGCTGAACGAATTTTGCTTCAAATTTAGTGTGAAGCAATATCAAGTGATTCCTTAGAATGGAAAAAAGTATTGATTTTCTTGTGGACCTTTTGTTATTATCATATTCCCGAATATTTCATCAAAAGCGTGTTTGATTTTGTCATAATTTTGGATTCTGATACTTTTAAGTTACATTTTTTCCTGCCATTTTGAGGTTTAAGCCTATAGTACGCTGCTGATGTGAAACGAAAAATCCCATACAAAAACGACATGACGAAATCATAGGGTAACTTCGGGCATTATGGCGCACTTAACTTCATTTTTAAATAACTTTACTACGGATAAAATTTTTTGATTCAATCAACAATATTTATTAAATTTAAGAAAAACGGAACATAAAAAAAATAATGAAATATAGGAAATCATATTTTTTGAGAAAAAATAAATTTATTAAAAAATAGTTCAAAAAAAAAAAACCATAATGCCCTACCTGTGGGCAATATGGCGAACCCCTTAATGCAATATGGCGATCAGCTTTTTTTTCTCATTCAAACGCCCACATCCTTCACAATTTCACAATACAGTAGGTACATGAGTCGTGGGGCCCACTGAACATAAAGGACACACTGCAACCATTAGTCTTTTGTTGTTGTACAGTCTTCCCCACAACCAGTGGAAATATATTCGCCAAAATCTTCCGACTCATAAGAGTCGTCGGCTAGCTGGATTTTCGAGTGTTCTTTCTCGGATGACGTCGATAAGCTTGAGCGCTGCCGCTTTATGTTATTTTTTCTTTGTTAAGCGATCTTATAGCCTTTTGGTTTTTAGTGTTCAATTTTGCAGCCACTGGAGTTAGTAATGTAATTAAAATTACATGTTAGCTTCATAAGCGCTTGTGCGCCATATTACACAAAGCATATATATTTACAAAAAATTGCACAAAAAACTAAGTTCTCTTTTCTTTTTAAATATTTCTCGTCAAACAAGAAAGCCAAAACTGTATTCTGCGTTCTACTATTTATAACAAACATGTGCGCTGTGTGCTTAATGAGATCCACACAATCAAAACAAAGCAAAATTATATTGCCACCCAGAAACGGTTTATTTTTTATTTTGTTTACTTTTTTTTTGTTGTACTAAGCTAGTCCTATCAACTTACGATCTTAATCCGGCAGGTGTTCGGTGAAGACGTAAGTTCTTGCATCATTCTTATTTTAATTGGAGTTTTGGAAGCGTGGTATTTGCGAGGTGCGCCATAATGCCCACTGCGCCATAATGCCCGAACTTACCCTAAACGAAAAATTTCGTTGTGCTTTTCGTTCTGGCCACCAGCGAAATTGATGATTATACCAGATTGTTTTGAAAAGTCTCCACACTCTTTTCGCACAGAATTAATTGCCCGGACCATTAATTGTGTTCGGAAAAATGACATTTGCGTTGTTCGTGTTTTTATTTGTTGTTTCTTTCATTACAGCACAGCTAGTCTTTGATTGGTTTCGTTAAATTTTATTTTATTTATTTGCAATTTGTGAAACTCTCTATGAATATTTTTCCGCTGTGTTTTCGTAAGCATTTCGTTGCCTTTTTGGAAACCAACGGAACATTTCGTTTCGCATCAGCAGCGTAATGGGTTTTAAAACCAATGTGCTCCTCCTTAAATGCTTCTCTATTTTCTCAACACTCACACTGTTTTTAGACATTTTAAAGGTAATAAACAAATTCCTTTAAACAAATGAAATCAAAGAAAAGAATAATTTATTTTATTTTCTTTTTTCAAACTTTTCTGAAACTAACGATAAACAAGGTTAAAAGTTTAAGTCGTTTAAGAGTTTCCTGAATTTTCTTGAAGGGTTTTGGAATGAGAAAAATCAGTTTAACCGTACCTATGGTACTACTGGTATTTACAATCTCATTAAAAATCAAAAAATTAAATTTTAAAACCCACACAAATGAACATATAATGTATGCTCTCAAAAATATTTCAACAGACTATAATGGCTGTTTAAAGAAGATATACTCGTGAATCATTCCTTAAATTGGTTAATCTCCGAAAACATTAGTTTTTTTTTTTACTTTCGCATCGGTCAAGTTTGTCCAACAACTATTTTCAGCTTACCAGCTCAAGGTTGTTATACAATAATCTCGGTATACTTGCGTAACTACGAGCATATATATAAAGTTATCCACAAACATCACCACAATATCAAATTCATTCAACGAACTAAACAAAATATGGACCTTATTATCCTTTCATATCAACAAAGACAAGTTCAAAGATGAAAGGATTTACATCTCGCTATTAATTTTCTCTTTCTATCCTTTGGTGACATCCTGCAAGAGTCAGAGTTAATTCAAAATGCAAAGATTCTTTTTTTTGCTTTTCTTGCTTGTTTTATTTTTTTTTATTTTTTTGCTAAAACATAATCCATGTTTGAAAGTGAATTCTTTTCATTCGACCTCCCCCATGCTTCTCGAAATGGCCTTGTCCCACAAAAAAAAAACCTAACCCTGTTGCAAGGAATGCTGAGCACACATGCGATGGATGTAGATGGAGCCAGTTCAGCCACTGGGCGTACAACCATATCTGCCACATAATTTTGCATGCATGGCAGGTCATCATAAGGATGCTTCATCCTCTCGGAGCCAAACCGACCGCACACATTCTCTTTTGCCATAGATTGCCCCACAGGAGATAACAGCGTGGCATACAATGCGCCACAGCAGTGCCGTCAGCGGCGGTAGCGGTGCGGCGCGGGAGAGTGAACGTATGTGTATTTGTCTTGTAAGTCATATCGGAGTTAAATACGCTGAACATAGAGTGAGGTTAGGGTCTGGGGGCATTTTTATGCAGCATCCCTTTCATTTACCTAAAAGCCCTTTGGATATGGCTTTGTTGGATTGGGATGGAATGGTGGAGAGCGGAGGCGTATTTATGTATATATGGTCATTTTAGTCTGTGTAATCCTGGGATGCACTCGCTCATTTCAATTCATTAACAAAGTCCTTACTTATCCTGATGAAGACTTCTACCAAACCAAGGCTGAGTTGTATGTAGGAGTAGGAGCAGAGGTGCAGTACATAATTTAACTCCCGGATTGATGTCTTTTCCGTGAGACTCAGGCACATGGTTACAGTAGTTAAATTCTTTGTTTTGTTGCAATAGAAAAAGAAGATGTTGCTTTTTCTTGATGGTCATTTTATTCAAAAGGATTCAAAATATTAAAAGAATTTTTTGAAAGTTTTTTTTTTCTATTTTGTTTTGTGTGCATCGTTAGAATCCTTGATTTATTCACTTTTTCTCTCTTTGGTGGGTGCACGGTTGTTCGATAAAGAATTTGAAAAGTTTCAGTTTGTAGACTTCAATTGCGGTTGCAATTCTTCTAGGAAATTGTTATTAAACTTTGAAAAGCTTGCATATTTTTTTCAAATGGGAATACACAACTAAAAGAGATTTTTACCTAAGAACTTTTTAAAATTTCATTACTATTGCAATAAATATATGAATCCATTGAACGTGCTGTGGAGGCGGGTGACTTGATGTCTGATTTTAAACAGGAGCCGGGTAAGGCATTCCACATTCGAATATTACGGCTAAAAAAAGAATCGGATGTGCATTCCTAGATGTACGAGTATTACGGTTGAATATTGTTTAGGGGAGCAATGCAGCATGCTATTTTACTAGATTATAGGGAAGGTATTTGTTTCATGTAAAATTGATTGTCTTAATCAACAACAATATAACGATCATGGAGAAGTCCAAACAGGAAGTGGAAAAAAAGTTATAGTTTTGTAGGTATATATAGTCATACTCAGTTCGATAGGTAAATATTGCCGAAAAGCCTTTGGATACAATGGACCTTTTCCATTTCTCATGGAAACCAAAAATAAGAAGAGTCAATAATAACCAGCCCTATGTGAGTTTCCCAGCCTCGTCCACTTAAAAACTAAAAAGTTTTTTTTTCAGGGCTACTGCCTCTTGCAAGGAATTGACAAATCCTCCAAGAGTATCACTTGCCACGAATAAGTGCTTCTCGTCTAGCCGTTCGTATTCGGCATAAAATTGTAGGTCCCTTCAATTCCTGTCGATAGGCGCACACAGGAATGGTTGCGAGTTGTTAGTCACTAGGCCCTGGTTTTTCATGAGCCGTTGTGCCACCCGATTTATTTATTTTTATTGTGAGTTTCGCTCGGAAAATCTTTCACCCGAAATATTTTTGTTCGCCCGAAATTTTAAAAGCTATTGCGAGTTTCATCCGAATAGAATTTCAATTCGATTCAGAACTGACAGTTCGAATAATTGGCATGTTTAGAAAACTGATCTCGCAATAAATTTCCTCATCTCTGATAAAAACAGAGAGTGATCTCTGAACCTACTTCCCCTGTTAATGATAAAACCCAAATATGTATGTAGTGCTGCGATTTCCTGCTAAAATTGAGGACTCTGAGTGCGAAAAAACGCTTTTAAATCCATTTCCAATCGATTTATCTTTAAAAAAATAACTTATTCTGAAAAAATAAAATGTCCCCCTCTGTTTTTTTTAACATAATGTGAGTATTCGTTTAGAAAATGAACAAGCCTAGTAAGACTCGTTTCACACACATTCGGTTTCATTCGGTTCGGTCCCTAATTGGTTTGTATTCGGCTGTGCCTGATATGTGTGAAACGATAAAACGGCAAAAATTAAAACCTAATAGAAACCGTAGAGCACCGTTTTATCGTTTCACACATATCAGGCACAGCCGAATACAAACCGAATAGAGACCGAACCGAATGAAACCGAATGTGTGTGGGGTACTTTGGTACCCTAAAGGGTACTTTGTTTTGACACCCGCAAGAATCGAATAAAGTGACAACAAACAAATTTTGATTTGTGATGAGAGCAGTTTTTTACGATACAAATAAATAAAAGAAATTATGATAAACATAGCACTTCAAATGTTTGGGGAGGAAGAAGAAAGGGCTAAGGAAAGAGCTGTTCGAAGGTATTTGAGGGATATTTCTTTAGAGTTGCGTGTAAGAATGAAATTCATATAAACTTTTCTATTTTTTTTTTTTTTTGTTAAACGTGCATACATTTTCAGCAGCCTTTAATACCAAACAAACCTGCTTTTAAGCTTCTAATGGATATCCTTACAAATGCACTCCTACCAACGAAACAGAAATTTGGTATTTCCCCCATTGTTAAGATCGCCGCTTGTTTGTGATTTGTTTTTGCAGAGGATGTATTTTAAGGACTATATAAATTGGACTTAATTGATTTGCTCCTTGCATAAGGATACAAAAAAAATAAATCGGGTAGCACAACGGCTCATGAAGAACCAGGGCCTAGTGACTAACAACTCGCAACCATTCCTGTGTGCGCCTTTCGACAAGAATGGAAGGGACCTACAATTTTATGCCGAATCCGAACGGCTGGCGAGAAGCAAGTGACAAGTGATACTCTTGGAGGATTTGTCAATTTCTCGCAAGAGGCAGTAGCCCTGAAAAAAAAACTTTTTAGTTTTTTAGGTGGACGAGGCTGGGAATCGATCCCAGACCTCCAGCGTGACAGTCTAACGCACTAACCATTACGCTACGGGCATAAGGATAAAATTTATTGTAATTTTTTGTTTTTTTTTTGCAACCTCAATTGAAATAAATAACTTACATTGTAATTTGTTGGTCTCCTGTTCGCCTTCAATAAATAAGTGAACATTTAAGCTGTGAATGACATGACGTTTTATTCCGTCTGAACTGAGTGCTGCCAATAAGAGGAATCTTTCAAAAATTAAATTTTTTCGCTCGAAACTCACAATAGGCGAAAAGAATAAAGGGTACACGGCACAGGTGTGGTATCAACTTGTTTCCAAGATAAGGAGGCCTAATAGGCCAAGATATGTTACAACTAACCTTTCACAGCACCCTAAAAGAACGACAATGGGCACGTTTATAGCGTATCATTGTTTCCAACTGTTTGCCTATTTTTACAAGTATGATATGTTGTCATCGTTATTATGGAGGATAACGTGAAAACTATCTAACGGATTTGTATGTTTTTATCCTTGATATAAGGTTTTAAATTCAAGGTTTAAAACGAGACCATAAGCAAATAATGAATCGTGATTGGTTATTTAGAAGGCGAAATCGGGTGATTCCATTTTTTTGCTCGCTTGTGTATTCTAAATCTATAAACTAAAATTAAAAAAAAAAAAGTTGCGTAAATAAAAGTTATGAGCACTTAAGTATGAAAATTTAAAATCAATGCTCAAATTTAGTTTTTATTTTTTTTTAAACCACCGGTTTTTATAGGAAATCTTGTTTCAAACAAAAAGGTACATTCTCAAATTAATCTTTGTTTTTAAGCGTTTTTTTTTTGTTAAGCTATAATTTATTGAAAATCCAACAGAGCGACCAATTCTTTCAGAAATGCATGGGTGATGAATATGATTGAATTTCGTTCTTTAAGGGAGCTTATATTCCACGCAAACATATTCAATAATAAAAACCTTTGAAGGCAATGGCTTCTTTCATATTGCGTACTCACAATGGCCTGGTGTGGTATTGTTTAAAATCTATTTCCCTTCTATAAATTTTAACATATTCCAACAAGCAAACCCCCACTTTTTTCTATAATCGGTTTTCAAATCTTATATGTTCGACTTTCTTAAGATTCCTTCAAAATTGCCTTATTT
The DNA here is from genome assembly GCA_949320155.1 of Melangyna quadrimaculata. Classification (NCBI taxonomy): domain Eukaryota; kingdom Metazoa; phylum Arthropoda; class Insecta; order Diptera; family Syrphidae; genus Melangyna; species Melangyna quadrimaculata. The sequence goes on along the minus strand of OX439483.1, from coordinate 63,522,157 downwards.
CTCTTTCCTCCATCACAAGTAAAATCAACTTTTCTCCAAAACTAATTAGGAACCTTGAGTATCTATGTTTCGTTCCTTCTGACCGAACATCGTTTATAACCTTTTTATAAATTTCTATTCCTAGAATATAACCCAAAATCCTATTGGTATGCATGTCTTTTGCAGGAACTCTTAAAACCTAATTAATTAGATACTGATACATATAATATAACAAATTATCAACCATTTAGGGTGCAATTATACAAATTAATTCTTTATAATTCCTCACAACATTAACAACGAAAATTCTAACTACCACCGCTGCGTCGCGTCGCCAAACAATCATTAATCTCGTTTTGAAAATTATTGAAAAATCGATAAACAATATTTGTATGTCATCCTAATTGGCTATTTATTAATTAAAATTGTATTATCGCAAAAAAAAAAAGACAAACAGAACACCATCCCCCATGTGGTAAATTTATGTAGAACAAAAATAGAAAAAAAAAAAAAAAAAAAATAACGAAACCATGAATAGGTTAATTGAGAAAATAAAAACATGTTGATTTTAAAAAAATTAAATATAAAATGTTGAATAAATTATTATAAGAACATTTCTCAAATTTTACTTTATTAATCCATTTGAACATTTTTGGCGACAGCAAAAAATAATAAATTTAATTATACAAAATACCTACACCACCCACCAGTGCTAGTGCCTTGAAAATAAAAATGTACACCACAAAATAAGGAAAAATAATGAAGCAAAAGGGAGAGAGTAAAGATGCAAGAAAATAAAAGTGAACCAAAAGAATAAAAACAAAATAATTAATTTTTTTCGATTAGTTTATTGGCGCCTTGTAATGAATAATAAAATTTATTGATATTGCCGTAAAATTGTTGCTAAGATGTTTATTTTAATTGAACCAAGAGAAGCGGGGATATTTATTAAAAATTAAAATAATAAATTAACATAAAAGAACCTTTGTTTGTCTGAACGTCAGAACGGATATTAGTACAGGACAATATCTAAAAAAAAACACCCGGTTTGTGCAATACAGGAGATATAGGAAGGTTGATTTGTTCACATTTGGAAGAATATTATTAGCACAAAAGCTCAATTCCACGTTATCGGGACGCTATCGACATGACCGTAAATCCTGGCAAAATCCACCAAATTTCGAAGATGTGAGTTGTTGTATAAATGTTGAACCGTAACTGTTGGAAACGTAACTTTTCGAACAGTCAGAATGCGATATCCATCTGCCTGAACATAATGAAGACATAGGTGCAATTCAAGTGGCTTAGACCGCTTTCACACAAGGAAACTGAGTTGCCAGAAACTAGATAGTTTGTAGGCGAGAAGGGGGTGAGGGGCAATTTTTTGTCTTCCTTTTACGCCCTTCTCGCCTTTAAACTAAAAATTGACGGCAACTCAGTTTCCTTGTATGAAAGGGGACTTATGTCAGTTTTCCAAAACTTTATAGTATACGAGTATTATACAAAAAAAAACATCAAACAAAATTGCAGATTATATTGATGTGTAAACATCTTAGGCTGCACGTACAGTAGTGCGACAAAGCTATGCGATGCGAGAAGCGATGCGAGAAGGTATTCGAGATTCGAGCAAAAGTGGTCAAAAGAGTTTGTGAACGTGATGCTTGCGATAAGTATGTGATAAAATCGCAACACTCGCAGCAAATATCGCTTCACTGTGCTCACGTTTATAAGAACAAATGTAAATATTCTTCTCGAACGGAAACTACAATACGCGCAGCCTTAGTCACGGATACAGCATTACATATCCGTTCCGCACCATTTTGTTTAACGAACATTTTTGACTCCTGGAAGCCAATGGTTCGTGCATTGAATAGAGTAAATTGAGGTAATGTGGTACAGGTCGGTAATGTGGTATGCAGTTTTTTTTTGATAACTATTAACCAAGCAACCAACATGGACGTTTGCTTGCTATGCTTACACATCCTCCCCTTGAGTCCCGGCAAACACACATTTTTTTTAAATTCCTTACCTCTAGCAGTTTGGGCTAAGGTGCCAGTTATAGCTATCATTGAAAACCATCATTGAAAAAGTTAGCTGTCGATTTTGAGACCCTTCGAAAGCTTCATCATTAAATATTTTAATGCAGAAAGATAGCTTACGACTTCAAAATTATATCTTCTTCAAAAAAAAATTCATTTTGACCCATATCTTCCCCATAACGTAACTTTTAATTTTTCAATGATCATTGGTAAGGTAGTTCATCATTGAAAAATTAAAAGTTACGTTATGGGGAAGATATGGTTCAAAATGATTTTTTTTTAGAGGAGAAATAATTTAAAAGTCGTAAGCTATATTTCTGCATTAAAATAATCAATGATTAAACTTTCGAAGGGTCTCAAAATCAACAGCTAAGTTTTTCAATTATGGTTTTCAATGATAGCTATAACTGGCCCCTAAATCAAAAAGATTCCATTTGATTTCTTGGACAGATATGAATTTATTTTATGTTTAAGAAAATATTTTGTATGAAAATAATTCACCTAAGGTGTGACAAAAAGCTAGAACGGGTAGGTAGGGTTGAGTTTTGAAGAGGTAGTGAAAAGTGTGGGACCACCATACTGCCCATAATCTCGTAAAGGCCCTAACTAACATTTTCACTATTTCGATATAATGATGAAAACACTAAATCGCTTACCGCAACCTGAAGATAAAAAGTGAAAATTACCAAAAAATATTTTTTGTAAATCTTAATTAATGCTTTATTTTTACAAATATTTGTTAAATAAATATTGGTTAGAATTTAGGAAATAAGGTAGATAGGGTTTTTTAGCGTTTGACAAAAAAAAGGCCCTCTGTACAAAAATGTACGTAAAACTTAATTAAATATCCTTTTTATAACAAGAAACAAGACATTTTAAATGATATTGATTAGTTTCAAACCATTTTTTTATAAAATTTACGCATAAAATCATATTTAAAATATATAGAAACGAATATTATTAAAAGCTCTAACTACCACATAGGACTTTTTAAAACAAACATGGATATACTTTGTCTATACACTGTGTTATAAAAGGCCCTATATGGTTGGTTAGGGTTTTCTATAAATTTTGATGCATATGATTTGTAGTTAGTTCTAAAAATTGTGATTTTCTGGCTTATATGAAGGTTTAAGGTTAAGAAACTGATACACACAAATCGGAGACATTGTCCTAACTCCAAATATGCAAAAAACTCAAAATCGGATTTTTTGTAGATAGGGCCTTTACGAGATTATGGGCAGCATGACACTTGTGAAAAAAATACTACCGTCATTAAATAAATGTTAAGAGTAGCACGAAAATCAAGAATTAAAAGAGCCTATAAAAATATTTAGTAGAACAGGGTGTTTTTTTGAGGGTTAAAGAAAGTGTGGTATTTTTAAATGAAATCTTAAATTTGTTATATTTGAGTTGTATGATACCTGCTATATAGGAATTTTTCAAGTTCAACGTTGAATATAATAAAAGTAAACAAGAGATAATATGACAACATCAAAAAAAGTTCTTTTTCCTTTTAATGTGAAGATGAATTTATTTTCCGTAGAACAGGTAAAATGTATCACTCAAAAACTCAGGCAACTCAGAACTCACCTGGCACGGATGCGACTCATTTTGACATCTATCTATTTGAACTCACTCTCACATACAGTGAAAATGGGTAACCAAGTGAGACAGGGTTTGTTTCAAAATTTTCAAAAGTCATACCTCGCTTGGCTATCTCGATCTAACTATTTTGTCGGAATTATATCAAATAAAGAGACGTCAGAATTGGAACGTTGCCGGTGAATGGTTGGAAATGGTTTCACTGTCAGAGCACATGAGCAAACAATATTAAACGATGTTTACATTGGTCTCACTTGGTCTCGCGGCTCACATTGGTTCGCGGCTCATTTAATTCTCACTCCAACTGAAGAAAACAAAATTTTGAATTTTATTTATCTCTTTCGCACTTTAAAGTAAGAGTGAGATTAATAATACAGTGATGTGTGTTAGCCTGTGTTCGGTTTCAGTATCCAATTATTTGAAATAGAAAATGTCGAATTAATTTAAATGTCAGGAATGTAAGATCACCAGGGCCATTACATAAAACAAATAGTATTTGCATGTCGAACTTCAGAGATGCTTATCTTCAAAAGTCGCTAGAAATAATCTAACGACATAAAAATATTTTTTGTCGCGGAAGAAATTGAAATTTAGCTATATCTAGCAACAAAGTCACTAGAACGGCAACCCTGGCGTTTGGTAGAAACATAATAACTCTATAAAAAAAATCCCTTTGGACGCCCACTTTATATCGAGCTAGAGAGCTAGAGCCTAATCCATATAAACGTCAAAATCTTCACTTTAGTGAAACTGACACCTGTTATTTTGACTATTATACATTACATATCATTATATTTTTTTTATGATTATGTGAAAGTCGAAATACTGACATTGTGTGCGATATTATCAATCTACAAAATTTGGAAAACATCCATTGAAATGCAAAAATGGAGAATACCAATTTGTTGAAAGATCCAAATTAGAAATGAACAAATTAACTTGGCTTACATAGTTTTCCAGTAGTAGCCCGTAGCGTAATGGTTAGTGCGTTCGACTGTCACGCTAAAAACTAAAAATTTTTTTTCAGGGCTACTGCCTCTTGCGAGGAATTGACAAATCCTCCAAGAGTATCACTTGTCACGAATAAGTGCTTCTCGTCTAGCCGTTCGGATTCGGCATAAAATTGTAGGTCCCTTCCATTCCTGTCGAAAGGCGTACACAGGAATGGTTGCGGGTTGATAGTTACTAGGCACTGGTTCTTCATGAGCCGTTGAGCCACCCGATTTATTTATTTTTTTATTTACATTGTTTTCCGGTGCAGGGAAATTATTCCACGGGAATCAGCTCCATATGGGAATTTATTTCACTTTAAATGGGAATCTGCTCCACTTTTAAAAGTGGAATTGATTCCCATCGAGGGCGAGAATATATTTCACCTTAAATTTTGTGGAATTGTTTCTCACCTAAAACCACGCGAATTTTTAATATTTTTTGCATAATACTCCTTTGCTCCACTTAGGGTATGGTCAGTTCCAGGCAGGCGCTTATGTTGTCAGTTGGTGTACTTTAAGTTTATGTGTCATAAAGAGTACCTTGGGTGGCCCTCTTCGCGGGTTCAAGGATTTAAACTCCCTTTTCGGGTCCTCGGTCCCGATCACGCGACTACGTCGCTCCGCTTAGGGTATGCTCAGTCGCCAGGCAGGCGCCTATATTGTCAGTTGGTGTGCTTCAGTTGAAATCTGAAAGCACACCAGTTGACAACATATGCGCCTGCCTGGCGACTGAGCATACCCTAAGCGGAGAGACGGAGTCGCGTGAGCGGGACCGAGGACCCGAAAAGGGAGTTAAAATCCTTGAACCCGCGAAGCGGCCCACCCAAGGTACTCTTTATTACACATAAGCTTAAAGTACACCAACTGACAACATAAACGCCTGCCTGGCGACTGATTTAATATAACTGATTTAAAGAGATTACACACTAGTATTTGAGAACAAAAACACTATTTAAAGGTTATAGCAAAATAATTGTAATTATTTCTCACACTAAGTGGGCAGAAACTCCACCATTCAAAGTGAAATTCATTCTCAGGAAAAAGTGTAATAAATTCTCTCTCAGTGGGAATCAACTCCACTTTGAAAAGTGAAGAAGATTCCCACTAAGAGTGAAATAAATGCTCATGTGGAGCAGATTCCCGTGAAATTATTTCCCTGCACCTAGTTTTCCTGCTCTCCCAGTATCTGCAATGTGTATCTGTCATTTTTGTATCGTTGGGAATGTTAAGCTCCGATTTCGCGTTGGCTTGTGAAAGTCAAAGCTTTGAACTTTCAAATTGATTCAGTCAAACCTTAAGAATTTAAACAATACAAACAGAAGCTCCATCTTTTATAAATAAGTTTGAACAACCGCATGCTAAAAAAAAATCAATTAAAAAAATTGAGAATTATTTCCAACTAAATAAATAATAATAGTTGTCAGAGGAAATTTATAGTTTCCGGGTAATTGTTTTGTCACTTCCATGCTAGAAAAAACACCAATTAGCTAGATATTTTTATTTTTCGAAAGCACAAAAACTGTCAATTATATTCTAAATCAGAATCAACAATTATTTTCCCAACGAATTGATGCCAGTCATATATATATCAACTACAACTTCAATAAAAATTCATTTTCATTGCAAAGTTGTTAAAGTATACCAGGTTGTTGTTATTTATATAATGGCTAGAAAAATAATTGCATTCGTTCTTGTTTTGTTCGCATTTCAGGTAAATAAATAAATATCTAGTAACTTATTAATATTAAATTGTACCTACCTAAATTTTATATATTTTAATTTGAAGAACATCGTTATTTCGGATTATACCAAATGCTTCGAAAGCGAGGGCATAACGAAAGAGGAACTAACTATGTTCTTTAGTCGAAATAATTTGTCCGAAATTACTCCTGGAATGAAATGCATCGGAAGTTGTATGATGGAATCAATGGATTTAATTAATGGATGTCAAATAAATTTTGAAGGACCGCCACAAAATTTGGCAAAGCAGGAAGAATTGAATATGATGAAGGCCTTAGATGAGTGTAAGGATAGTATTCAAGGCAGTCAAGAGCGTTGTGAGTGCGGATTTAGACTTTTCAATTGCATCGATGAGTTTTTCAAAAATCGTTAAATTAAACAAAAAATAAGTTTATTTGAATGGTGGAAAATTAAAATTTATCCATGGAATTGGATTTGTTGATTTATTTAAATGTGATTTTCGATGCATCAGTGGTATTTTTCGCTTATTTTCATATTTATAATCGATCCACAAACCACATTATTATTTTTTGCGCAACAGGAAACTTCACGAATCTATTAAAATTGACAGCCATTGATTTGATGAAACTAAAAGATACATATATTAAATTGCAAAGCGAAAATAAAGAGGCGTTTTTTATATTTAATCCAATATGAGTCAGTGCAATAAGGAATCTTATGACCAATCAGCGTCAAAAAGGAAAACAGCGATAATCTTGATGAACTGATGAATGCACAATTGCAAAGTAAAAACAGAAGAAACTTTTTGAGATTTTGCTCAATTTTGATGCTCAGATGGTAATTTTAAACTCAATAACATTGCTTTTTTTATTTAGGTGTGTTTTAGGGTTAGAAAAATATTTATAATATCGGTTCTATGCGACAGGTATCCTTAATATAACCATTATTACATTTTTTTTACCAACAAATTTATCAATTTATAAAAATTCATATTTTTTTAAATTTCATAATTTTGTATATTGGTTGTAGGGCAGGTACCGTTATTTCTTGAGCTAAAAAAAATTTCAATTTCCCCGCTAGGGAATCCCGAAATAATCTTAAGTCCAAAGTTTGAAGAAAATCGCTTCAGTGGTTAGGCTGCATCTCGAGGTACAGACAGACAAACAGGCAGACAGAACTGCGAGACCCGCGTTCGCGGTCTCTATCACCGTTATGTTATGGAAAATTATTATCTCGAGTTCGATTTTTTGCACAAATCCTAAACTTGCCCTACACTACGTACCTATATCGGAAGTAAAAATGGGCACGACTGGGGCGCACAAAACTTGCTCTTAGCTCTTACAACTTTAACGCAGCTTGAATAGACAATGTACGTACAAATATATTGGTTCCATAACATTATGATATCATTAAAAAAAGTTTGAAAAACAGTTAAAAATTTAAATTATTACTATAAATTACAATAAATTTGTTATTTTAATAGCTAATACAGATAGAGCTAAAAAAGTATGCCATCTGATTTCTATGGTAAATATGAATTTATCCAAAAAAAAATTCAAAAATCGTTGGAGCGGTTTTCTTAAAAATTAATTTTTTATATACAAACATTCTTGAACATTTTTAAAAATAAAATTTGGTATGCCAACTTTTAGTATTTATAAAAATACAATTTTGCACAAAATAAAAAAAAAGCTAATTAACCTGTTTTAAAGATATTGAATTTTCAAAAAAAAAATCGGCCCCCAGATCCACAAGATTTTCAAGTGGACTTTTGGCCCATTAGGGTGTGTCAAATGTCCACAATTGAGTTATGGACTTTTGACCCTGCGCCAAACAGTGTTGATAAGTCGAAGTTTTCCAATTCCCCTCTCGACTCCAGTTAAAAAAAATGCTGTCGGTTTCAGAAGCTTCGGGCTCTTGAAAACGAAAAAGTGCAATTTGATTTTAAGTTATTTTTTGGCGCTGAACTCAAATCCGTAACTCAGTTTTTTGAGAAATTCTCGTATAAATATAAAAAAAAAAAACAAAACACATTTACTTTTTATGAAAATTAAGCTTGTGAAATTATTTATTAAAAACTTAAACTTAATTCTGTCAAACAATGGTAACCGAATTTTTATATCAGTATCTATGCATTGCACTTTTCCTTACAAATTTCTTTTGAATGTGTTTTCTTGATTATTAATTGGCAACAAATAAAAAATCATTTCAATCATCTGAAATAATAATAAATTATTCACTTATATCTATCATCCTTCTATTTAAAGTCTGAAATGTGTATTCCAATTGTGTCTGTCTGGCTTAGCATTATCCCAGTACAATAATCCTTAAATTTAATGTTTTCCTTTGACAATATGAAATAATATAATTTCAGTACCGAAAACCCTCTTAGACGCTTTAATTAATAAATCATTGGAAACCAATTGCCACTACAATTTAATTAGACCATTGTTCCGGGAAGGGCTTTTCAACATCCGCATTTAATAGTAGGTTAGATAGAAGTCGTAGATGAGGTACCTAGTTATAATATCCAACATCACCGTTTGCATGAATTAATTTTCTCTGCGATATGGCAAAGGGACCTCCTGGGCTAAATTAATTCGAAAGACATTCCAAACATTCCAAACATTCCTTCCTGTCAGTCTCAATGGCACTTCAATTCAAAATTTAGTTACAACTTATAACCTCAATTAGAAGGTCTTCCGTTGCCATGGCATCCACAATCAGCCATTATAGCTATTAACCTCGTTCAAAATAGAATTTATATATTCACCATCAATACAAAAGGGATATCTACCTATACTATAGATTGGAATTTAGTTAAAAAGAGGTGGTATGTTACTGGTGCCCCTTTTTAGTGGTTTACCGGAATTTTCATCAGATTCACTGGCTTTCTCACCTTTGGAACCCTTTTAATCGAATCAAAATTGCTCAAAAGGCTTTTGCTGGGATATAATAGTATTCCGCTCTGGAAGTTATTTTTCTGCGTTTCATTTTTATATTCAGTTTTTTTTTGTTGTATTTTGTTCAAAAGAATATGTACTTAAGGGTTTTTGTATCTAAGACTTGGAGAGAAGCCATTCAGATCGTTTTTTTATCAAATTCCATTAGCTTTTCGCCTGGGATTACCAGTGAATCCGTACATTTCTCTTTCGATAGATCTTTGAGTAGATTAAACTTTATATTCTTGTTCTTTTCTTCTTCTTCTTGAAAATCTATTCTGTGTGTGTGTGGAAGAATTGAAACCATCACACCGAAGTAACGTACAGTGTATTCTCTCTTTAAGCCTTTAATGGGGAGGTGAACCTTTCGAAATCATCAAGTTTATATTTTTTTCACTTCAGAACCAAATGTTCATAGTGAACGCACGCTTATTTGCACCAAGGTTTTTCAAATAAAAATCGCCGATACCTTTGATATCAATGATGAGTTCAACGACGTAAAACCTTGTCCGTGAATTCTGTAACATCGTTTCATATTGATTGACATTTTTTGGAATAACACAGCGTGAGCGAGCCTATGAGTATTTAGGCAGAAGTGGAGAAGACTGGTTAAAAGTTCAATGATGCCAGCACCAATTCGCTCTAAAATACTCCTAATAAATAACCAAATTTCACTACCCCTGTCAAATACATGAGTGTCAAGTTAGAAAAACAACATTGGCGAATCGAAAATGGTTAATTGGATAATTTGCCGTTAATAAGTCGTTAATAAGTTGTGACATTTTCAATTTCATCGTGCTATGTTGTTTGGCTAATTTGATGACAAGTAAGCAAAGCAACACCTCAAAACGGGGTGCTTAATAATTTGTCGTTAATTAGTCCTTAATTAGTTGTGATATTTCCAAGAAAACATAGCACGACAAAATTGGAAATATCACAACTGATTAAGGATTAATCAACGACAAATTATTAAGCAATAAACTATTCAATACAAGAAGTTTTAACCGCGTTTTGAGGTGTTGCTTTGCTAACTTGAAATCAAACTAGCAAAACATCCAAAAAAACATAGAAAACATAGCACTACGAAATTGAAAATGTCTCAACTAATTAACGACTAAATAACGGCATATTATTTCATTAACCATTTTTCGTTCGTGAATGTTGTTTTGCTAACTTGACACTCATGTCAAATTCATACAAAATAAGAGATTTGACTGTAAAATTGTATACTTTTGGGGTAGTTTATTTCATTTGGAAGAGCGAAGTAGCAAAGTATCTAGCTATGAGTAAAAAAAGAAGATATTCTCTTGGAAAAAGCTTCATTTATATTTAATTGTGGTTTAATGGAAAAGGGGGGGGGACCGCATCAAGTGATGTGTTGTTGGTGTTCCACACAATTGTACACCTTTCCTGCATCAGCCAGTGTTTCACTGATTTAGCAAATGTTCTAGTTGAGGTTCTGATAGGGGGTTGGAATGTAGTATCTGGATCTGGATGCAAGTGTGGAATAATTTCACACTTTGTGCGCGAAAAAGCACTTCAAATATAATAATAAGAAGAAGAAGAAGAAGAAATACTTTAACCAGATTGGAGTTGAGGAGGGTTTTAATTAGAATGCTAAAGTGGTAGAACACACATATTAATGTGTGTTCTTAGTGCGGTTATACTATTTTCTATTGTGTAACTCAATTAAAGAACTTTTATGTAACCTATTGCAAGAGAGATGCACCATCTAATACAAAGTGGTACATTCTTAGAGCACTATCGTTGTCGTCGTCAAATGGCATATTATCTTATGCGGTTCGGTGCGATTGCTAATTGGGAAAGTTTTTATGTGCAAATATTTTATGTATGTAGGTACTCGTATGTATGTAGGTACTACAAGTAAACTTTTTATGTGGAATTTTCAAAGATAGGAATGTTGATACCTATAAAACGAGTAATTTATGAATGTTACAAAAAGGGATTTAATAATGTATGCGAGGAATTGTAAAATAAAATTAACGATTGAGTTCACGTAGCTATGTACTTGTTCTTATGTATAGTTAAAGTATAGTTTTGTATTTTTAATAACTGTACAAAAAAAAAACATGAATTTCGTTTGTGAAGGAAGGTTCTTATCCTTTGTTCCTATATATTCCTTGAAAAAAGTTTGCAATTAAAATGACTTCTTCAATAAATATTGCAGTTAACAATACAGAGAACAATTGTAGGAACGTCAAAGGCAAATTTGAAAAAAGAAATTTCAAACAAAAATTGTCGTAATCAAAACTTATATTAAAATGTTATGACTGAGAGCCAAATTGAACTCAAACCTGTAAGGTACTTGGTGTTTACTTCCAGGCTTAAACTACACTCGCGAACGAAAAAATGGAATCACTCAAGTTTGGCTTCTAAAAACAACAATCCCGATGGATACAATACCTATAGTTAATTGATAATGGGTTCGTTTTGAAGCTTGAATTTAAAACATCAAATTAAGGTTAAAATTATAAAAATCAATTGGATAGTTTTCACGCTATCCGCCATAATAACAAAAATAACAAATTATACTTGTTTAAATTAGGCAAGAGTTTGAAACATTGATACGCAATCAATGCGACCATAATTGGTCTTTGGTGTTGATTATGCTGTTAAAAGTGAATTTCAACATATCTTGACTTATTAGGCCTCCTAATTTTAGAAAATAATGAAGCCCACGCCTGTAGAAGTAAGTCAAGTTGTCACACTACTGCAACAAGAAATAAACTAATGTACTGTGTCCCGTCAGCTCGGTCTAAGCCAATCTTGCATATCAAAGATCTACGGAAGGTTAAGACAAACTTGTAGGTTAGTGTAAAGGCCAGGATCTGTGTGCCACCGGATGTTATGACTGATTTCATCGTGATGGCCTTATCCGAAATCGTGGTTTGACTAGCGTTGACGTCCATCAATAGCAGAGACAGGTACGATAAAGACTCGTAAGTTAATGGACAGTTAGGAGACGACTAAAGGAAGCAGACCTTACCCCAAAATGTCCCGCCACGGGACTAAAATTAACTGCAACTCATCGACAAGTTCGAGTACGATTTTCACTATGCACTACAATTGAGAAGTTGAGCAATGTAGGCGATTTACGTTCTCGGATGAGTGCAGAATTTGTCTTCATGGAAGACAGGTCATCTATTTACTTTGCCTATAGCTTCCATCCAGACACATTCTGCACTCTTACGATAACGTAAATCGCCTACATTGCTCAACTTCTCAATTGTAGTGCATAGTGAAAATCGTACTAGAACTTGTCGATGAGCTGCAGTTAATTTTGGTACCGTGGCAGAACATTTTGGGGTAAGGTCTGCTTCCCTTAGTTATAATGTATTATAACAAATCAATCAAGTAAAAATTAACTTTATTGTTACTTATAAAATATTAGTAGGTACTTGCCTTCGCTTCAGATACTCAAACATTACGTTTTTCAAAGTATCACCTAAATTTATTTTTTTTTAATATCCACAACTTGTTGGTGTCAATTATTGATTTCACATAAACCAAGTTTTGAGCCATATCGATTTTGTGGATTTTTTGTACAGAATATATTCGACAGAACTAACTATAGAAACTATAGCCATATAAGCCATGTTTTTTTGCGGGTACAGATAAAATTGTCGAAAAAAGCGACATCCGAACTTAGCAAAGTCATCGAAGCAAAAATGACCAACACTATCACGAAACTCAGAAATCACCATCACTAACCTTTCACCTTTTTGACAAGCATGCAAAATAAAAACAAAATATGTATGTACATTCAAATAAAAACAAATCTCGGATAGTAAATAATTCCTATCGTTAATGAAAGAAAAAAAAAAAAATGTGAAAAACGCAAATAACGTTCAGTATGCTTTTAATACCAAGTTTAAATCAACTTTAAAAATTCACATATGAGATCTGTACCAGCCTGATTTCGGTGGATCTTTTTTAGTTTTCAGATGATTAAAATGTGTGGCTTCCGGGACAATCTGATAAAAATAATTTTTGGTGGCTTTAACTACGGTTTTACCATTGATTTTGCTAACTGATAATGTTGAATTTGAGGCTTTTCGAAGTATGCGTTGTCTTTGTTATATCGAAGGTAGCTGCATACTTATTCCAACGTTGTGACCTTCACAGCGACTGCTATGACCATCGTCCTGATATTCTCGAATTTGAGCATTTTTCTCTTCGGTTAGAACACATACTTTTGGCAAAATTGTTTAATTCATGAGAAAATGTCCTTAAATGTTTATTATTTGATTTTGTGCATACCATTTTTAACGATTTTATGAGCTACTAGGTTGTTTTTCAAGGAGTATTTAAACGAATGACACAAAAAATAAGGTCGATTTTGTGACTAACATTGTTTAAAGAGCCATAAGACTAACAATTCCTTAGAAATTTTTCCTGGATCTTAATCCCCATATTACACTTAATAAATTCTATAATTAGATTTGTCATAATTATAAAAGGTTATGGAGAAATCGTTAAAAGTTTATTGAAAAAAATCTGTATTTAAACGAGTGAATTGGAGTGTATGTTCAGAACCGATAATTATCTAAACTTAGCTAAGTTCATAATGGACTTCAGTTGTTTTCGTATTTTTCATTTAAATTCCTTTGTTCTGATGTTGTTTTTTTTTCGTCAAATTATATCTGAACCTGCAAAAAAACAAGGCTTTTATTTAAAAATTTCAAAACTAGCTTTACAGCTAAATTCGTTCTATAAAGACTTCGTGTTTCAAATTTTGAAAAAATCCGTATTATTGAACAACAATTTGACATCTAAAACTCGAAATCTTAACACTGGTTTTGCACAAAACTAGAAATTAATAAAAATAATGAAAATTTCTAGTTTAAAGGACTTCAAACTAGTTTTGACGCTTTTTCATACTATTCATCAGAAAATAAAGTCAAGAAATCGATATGATGGGAACTCATGAAATATTTGACAAACATATTAATAAAAAATAAATAATAAAAATGGGCTCCAAATATCAGCATAGCTTCAGCTAACAAGCTATGCTGATTTCAATTGTGATATTAATTTTTTTGATTGGTTTAGATAAGAAATATTTGGCGCGTTCAGAAAATGGAGATTTGGGAGGGCCTCAGCAAAAAATCTCAGTTTGGCTGTCAATGTACTAAGGAAAAAAATGTTTGACGGAGCAAAATCTCCGATATCTCTCTTTCCTGAACTCGCCTATTTTCGATTTTGAAGTTTTTTTCTTGCTACAGACTAATAGACTAAGACCCCAGGGCCACCAGACATACGTCATTTTATCAAAGCTAAGATTTTTTCTGCGAACAGATACTATGGTAGCTAAGAACAAATGGATACTAAGAATCTTCAATCCGGGTGCAATTAAGAGGTAGCGAGTGTTAAAGTTTCATACAAATGTTGCAACATTGCGTACTTTTATCAAAGCTGAATTTTTGATATGTGTTAGGGGATGGTGTAATTTAATTTATTTGACACTTGCCAGACATCTACAGTGGGACCTAACGTGAGCCAGTCACTTCAAATCTGTCAAACTAATCGTGCCATTTACATAACAGAATCAAATCAAGATTTTATTTTTTCTTTGGGCAAATGTTCTACAATATTTTCTTATCAGCAAGACACCTACAGCGGGGCCTTACATAACCATAAAACTGTCAAAATAATATTTCTTTGTTACTAAAACGTGATTTTGTCGCTTATTTTAGCTGTTTTTAAATGTCTGGATGATAAATATGCCCCACTGTAGATGTATAGCTGATGGTGAATTATTTTTGAACAGTTGCCAATAAAACATATTAATATTAGCTTTAAAACTACAACGTAAAGGGCACGCGGATTGAAGATTATTAGTATCCATTTGTTCTTTGCTACCATAGTATCTGTTCGCAGAAAAAATCTTAGCTTTGATAAAATGACGTATGTCTGGCGGATCTGGGCTCTTACTCTATAAGCTGTCATAATTGAAAGCATAATACCCCCGATCAGAAATTTGTAAAATCTCTATTTTCAACATCCCGCCCTCGCTAAAGGCTGAGAAAAAAACCTGCCAGACTTTTGATTTCGATATCACGAAATATACCCCTTTAAACCCTCATACTCAGATTTTGGTTATACATCCACTCCCAAAATTTGCTGTCGGCTCTTAGACTATAATACGTTTTATATTTTGGAGTCCATATAATGTAGTTTTCTTTATTTAAGACCTATTTATTTTTTATTAAGAGTCCATAAAATACGTATGGTTCAGTTTACTTAAATGTATAAGTAATCTCTTGATTTGATTATTTGTAAATTCCAGGAAAAATGTTCACACAAAATTCAAAACTTTGATTTAATATCAAAATTTAACATCTGCACATTAAACAAATTTTTTTTTAAATTACAGTGCATTATTTCAAATCATCCAAACACCGAAATAAAGAATTAACCTTTCGCTGAAATTGAAAAATAATAAAAAAAATTACACAAAACTATATTCTAACACTATTCCTCAGGTATTTTCCATCGAAATGAAACAACAACAACAAAAAAAAAAACACCGGATACCAAGAATTAATTATAACTTTACAAAATGTAATTCAATTTCAACCTACCTATACAAAGGTCAAGGTTTCAATAATATTATTACGGAAACAGACATGTGTTTTTGAAAGATGCAATAGAATTTCTGATTTTAATTAAATTTACTCGCCACCTCCCTTCTCTCAACCATCAACATCATCACCACATTTAGAGCATACCGGAACAAACCAACAGAAAAAGAAAAAACTTCTAACAATTTGCAAATAAACGGCCAAAGTTTAATGAATTTGACGATGGAAAAATATTACGCATACGCCCCAATGGCCGGTTTTGATTTACTGCAATAATTTGTAGGTACTCGTAGCTGGTGTTTTTGAATTTCTTTCTCTGATGCTTTCTGGCAGAAAACATCAAAAATGTTGGTAAAACAGGAAGCAGAGGAAGGGAGAGGAGACGGCAAAATAGAGAATCCATAGCGTCCTCCTCTGTTCTAAGTTTTGAAAATAAAACTTTCTCACAAAATTCGTGCGTCACATACAGAAGCAAAAACACACCAATTATTCGCCGCAATTCAATTCATGTATTTTTATAATAAACACATACCGACGATGAAACACCAGAAAAACTCGTGCAAGATGAATGAATGAACCAAAAAAAAGTTTTTGTTGTTGTCGTTTTGTATACACAATTTGAAGACTTTTCTCATAGAAGAAAATGTGAACATTTTATACAGTAGCTATATTTTTTGACTCACTGTATATTTAAGTGTGTTTGATTTTTAAGTAGAACTAGTGCAGTGAACTGCATAGATTCCACTTTTAATTAAAACAAAAGCAACTTAGAAAAAAATACGCAGACAAAGATCGACCCGTCCCTGCCCTGCCCGGCCCGGCCCATAACAAAACAATACTGGTGCCTTTGGCTTTAAAAGTATTCTTCACCCGCCGTCGTCGCATCCAATACAGCCTGATGATGTGACGCTAAAGTTTTTTGTTTCCATGGTTCATCACCATTATCGTCGTCAACAGGAGGAGTATATGTAACTACTGACCTCAAAAGTGCTGTTTCCAACGTTACGAATTGCGGAAGTGTACTATGTGGCAAGCTAAAGGTACAAAAACACATGAGCTACATTCATATAGCAGACAGCAGTTCTGAGCGCCAAGGAATTTCGATAATGATGAAAAAAAGCATAAAGATGCGATGATGATGTTGATGACGACGACGACGACGAGGATGTTGTGATGGGAATAATGTTATACATGTGGCCATATCAGTCCTGATGAGGCAGGCGGATATGCATGCGAATATAGAGTCAGCAGAGGGAGACAGGCATCAGACCGTCGCGTCGCGTCCCCGGACCTGTTTTTTTCTGTAAAAAAATGTCAAAACTGCCGGAGTAATTATACAATGACAAAATGCCAACATTCTTAATAGTCACACTTGGCAAAAAAAGAAAATGCATAGAGAATATTTTGAATATTTGCGCAACTGGTGGGTTTTGTTTTTGTCGAAATAAACGTGTGTTTTTCTGATTTGGGCTTAGGTAGGTTTATTTTTTTTTTGTCTTATTTGAAAATTAATTAGGACAATGGTTATTGCAAGTTCTTGTTATGTTGCTAATTATTTTTTTCATAAATGAATAACTGTATTAATTTGTAAATGTGTAATTGAGGATGAGGATTTGGAAGAACAAAAATAAATTAGCTATGCAAACTTATAGTTCTTGTGAAATCAAATCGAATCAAAAATGAATGAAAAATAGGAATTATATTTTTTTTTTTGAAATGGTTCTAAGACGCGACAAGACAAACAGACAGTTTATATTTTTCGATAAATATGTACATGTGAAATATTTTTAGATAAATACCGCATTGATGTTGGACAAGACAGAAGGAAATTCTTTGAGTAGTGTGGGGCTGCCAAAAAATCATTTTAGATGACATGTGATTCATATTGGTTGCGGAGAGGAGAGCCAAATTTTTGTTTGTTTGTAGCATGTAACGTTGCCTTAAGCAAAATCGCCTTAATGAAGAAACACAAAAAATGTCAAACTAGCCAAAAATAATTTGGTTAATTTGACATTTTTTTTCTGTGATTTAACATAATTTCAAAACTTCAAAAAAAAAAACTAATAGACTAAGGGCCAGTTTCACAGTGAATACTTACTGGAAAAAGTTGCACTTAAGTTTTGCATATTGGTACATTTTAGTAATTTTGGCAGTCTGGATTAGTGACACTTAAGTGCCCAACACGGGAGACTTTAATGCAACTTATTCAGGTAAGTTTACACTGCGAAAATTAGCCTTTTGTATCCGATATTGCGCAGCCTGCTTATATATAGTAATTTTGAAAGCCTGGGTTGGGGACACTTAAGTGCCCAACACGGGAGATTTAAGTGCAACTTGTTCAGGTAAGTTTACACTGCGAAAATTGGCCTTTTGTATCCGATATTGCGCACTTAAGTGCAACTAAAAAAAATATCTAACTAACAACCTTCATTTTGGTACCAAAACGCCATCAGTTTTATTTGTTTAAGTGCATCAAAATTGAAAAGAATTGAAAAAATTTTCAATGATGGTTTTCAATGAAAGCTATAACTGGCACCTAAGCGAGATTTAGAATTTTGTTGGTTTTAGTGTTCTTATGACAAACAATTAAAAATCTCCAAACCCTAAAGCCTAGTATGCTGCTGATGTGAAACGAAATAATAAATTAAAAATTTCGTTGTACTTTTCGTTCTGTTTTGATGATTATACCATTGCTTTGACAAGTCTCCGCTCAAAAATATATATATATAACAAAATATATATTTTTTTTTTTTTATTTCCTTATAATTTTATTAATTTGTTTGTTTGCACACAGTATGCATTTCAAGCAGTGTACTGGTCATCTTCAGCAACACGACTAAGATCTATAGCTGTCACTCATATTAACAATTTTCATTTTATTTTATAATAATCTATGTAAGATACGTAATTATACAAAAGTTAAAACAGGAAAGCTGACAATGTTTATGCATTTTGTTTCATATACATCAGATTTTTCCAAGTTATCTCTTTTATCTTTGATACTAGTTTAGTAATTTCCGCTGTGTTTTCGTAAGCAATTCATTGTCTTTTTTAAGACCACAGGAAAATTTCGTTTCGCATCAGCAGCGTACTAGGCTTGAATTAAAATGCCAAATAACTCAATGTATAACTTGGACTTTAGTAAACGTTTTAACACCTTGTTTTCGGATCTGACATTTACCCATTTATGTGATGTGTTTAATGGAGCTTGAAGCCATATCCTTAAATTTTAAAGCCTATTATGCTGCTGATTCTAAACGAATTTTTTTCTAACAAGATAACGAATAGCTTACGAAAACACAGTGGAAAATATCAGTGGAGAGCTTCACTTTTTTTCTAAATTACTCGAAAACTATATTTTATATAACTGTATTCTGGAAAAAGGTAGGTTCAAATTGTAGCTCTTGAAATTCTACACAAAAAAGATCACAACATTTGTTTTGGTACAATTGATGGATTTGGAGAAAAACGGTCGAAAACATTTGGGTGAAAACATTTAGTAAAAAAATGTAATATTGGAGATTATTAAATATGTATATATCTTTTTTTCTTTTGAGGTTATTTTTGGAATTTCAGGAGCTACAATTTGCACCTACAACTTTTTTTAGAAGAACCTATACTTTTGGAAGAATTTAGAAAAATATTGCATTTTACGACCTTTACTCCCTTAAATTGTTATCTCCACCCCAAACTTAGGGAACTTTCCAGGAAATGTTAAGGACAAACACTGCACAAAAATTCAGCTTCGTTAGAATTTTTTCGAAGTGAATATCTTATTTTCCTCGACTAATATGTTGTAAGGATAGAAATAACAAATAAAAACACGGAAAAAAACCAATTGTCATTTTCCGCACACAAAAGAAAGTGGAGACTTTTAAAAACAATCTGGTATAATCAACAATTTTGCTGGTCAAACAGCGATTACCGCAGAACGAAAAGAAGGACGAACATTTTTCGTTTATAATTTCGTCATATTATTTTTGAGCAGATCACAGCATAAGTTTAATTTTTCAGAAAAGTACAAATAAAAGAATGGTTCGTTCGCAAAATTTTGTTGTTTGTTTTTAATATGAACGGCATAGGGGGCAAAAGTAGCGCACATTACAGTTTTTGGAATATCGATAAGTGCAAAATTCAAGTTTGGCAAAATCTTTAATTGCTGGTCGTACAAAATTGGACATCATCATTTTGTTTGTAAAACACAACTCGAGATCTTATACTTAAGCCTTGAGTTTTCAATAGAATATCGGATATTGCGAAAAATGCTTCGTAAAATTTATTTTCGACCATAAAAGTTGCAAAGAAATGAATTTCGTTGTAACTCTTCGGGACTTGACAGTACAAGATGAACATAATTCAACACAACTTTTCATTTTTGGACAATTATACAGAATACAAAATTATAATTCACAAAATTATGCTAATTTCAGTTTGTTTTTTTAAATATTTATGGCAAACGAAACCACAAGTATTTTGTTTTCGAAATTTTTAAAAGGGAGGTCATAACTTCTCGCTAGAAAATGGTTACTGTCTAAGGACCGAATCCTTATTTAGATTTTTTTTTTTTTTTAAGACGCATTGCATCGCAGTTTTTATACTTAACGCCCATGATTGTGTAAGGTTCAAAAATTATAATTGGCTTCTAATGGTCGAACTTTCAATATAAAGGTATTTAAAAAAATCAACATTTCCTCGTAAAAATTAAAACTTGATGCATCATATGAAAATGTTGTACGAGCACAGTACGTCCGAAGTTGGGCTCAAGGGTAAACTGATGAGCATTTCTAGAAGCGCGAGTATTACAGTTGAATTGTTTGAGGGGAGGAATGCAACTGGCTATTTCGTATAAAATCTTTGTGGATCACAGCCATATCAGAAGGGGAGATACATCACTTGCATTGACGGAGAAAGCTACTTATCAGTAGTATACTTTCTACATGCTACTCATCAGTTGTATAGTACATTGTACATTACATAAAACAAAAAAGTTTGAATTGTTAGAGCTTTTTCAATTGCCGTTTGCTATAGAACTACGAAGGTGTGATTTTGAGTTTGCGAATAAGAGTATTTTATCGGAGATAATAAAGAAGCAGTTGCAAGATAGGATAGGAATTAGTTGTTCCTTCGATACGGAGCTGATTGCCATTGAAATCTTGTTTTTTTGATAGAAATATACATCTTTGCACCTTTTATTCATTACCTGATGAAATGATGCATTTTGTAAAATTATATTCCTCCAGAACATCTTAGACTTCTTTTATTACTTAAAAAGTTCGTTAAGCAAGTCCTGTGTTTATTTTAGTCATTGCCGGTGCCTCCGTACATTCGGTAAATCTACTCGACAAAAAATTAATTTAAAATGAATGTAAGTAATAAATTCGGTTTCGAATAAGGCATATCTTTGTTAAAGGTGAAATCGTCTTCATTAACTGTTTCAAAATTACATATTGCACCTTTCCTTATTTAACTGCGCTATAAAAAGTTTAAATCGTATATTTCATGCTTTAAAAATAAAATTTCTTAACATATTGCTTTAGTTTTTCTAGACCATAAAAGTACTCTTTACAATTTCGTAATATCGTTGGCCTTCAAGCTTACAAACAAATTGTAAGATAAGTATATATCTCTTTTCATTGAAATAAAAATGATAAACCCAGAGCACCAGCAGCTGCCTTCCACTAAATAAAAGAAAAAATCCTTCACTCGTTTGCTTTTCCAAAAAAAAGAAGAAAAATCTAGTAGGTGTAGTGAGTGGCTACAGTTAAATGTGGCAGGCATTTTCATTCATCGAAGAAGGTCGCTTTTATATAATATTCCCTTCATTTTCCCATTTTTGCCATCGCATCTATTAGGCTATATGAAGTAATCTTAAAGAGATTTTTTTTTGTGTGAAAACTTTCAATTTAATGGAACACTTTTTGGTAAGCTGTTAAAGGAATTACGAACAAATGTAGGTATATATTTGGGAATAAAAGAAAAACTAAGGTGGTAAAGGCCGCTATTTAAAGTTTTATTAGAAAGGTAGCTTATCTCTTGATTGTAGCTTTTCATTTAAAACCATAAGGAAACTATATAGCTTTAAAACTAAAAACTAGAAAATCCCTCTTTTTGAAAACTGTATACAAAATTTAAGAAAAAACCTGATTGTATATTTGATATCGAGATTTTATTACCAAGAGCATCTTAAAAGCGAACAAGTTAGAGAATTTGCGGAAAAAAAAACTATAAACAAGGCTGTGCCTTTTCACTGTCTATAGAAGTTTATATTTTTGTCTATGGCCTCTGTAATTTCCAAGTTTTTATTTAATAGATAGGAATTTATTTAAAAAAAAATCAGAAATCGCTTATACGGGTTTCTTAACTTATTTTTAATAAATAAATCATAGACTCATTTTCTAGTCTATTGATTAAAAAAAAAAAAATGCGTCCTTTATCTTATCGAATTTATTGGAGGCGTTAACAAGAAATCTGATTTTGCGATAAACAACATTTTTTCATAATGTTTGTACGACCGGCAGGCGACAGGTACCTATATTTTTGGATCTTAAAAAAAATAAATCGGGTGACACAACGGCTCATGAAGAACCAGGGCCTAGTGACTAACAACTCGCAACCATTCCTGTGTGCGCCTGTCGACAGGAATGGTAGGTACCTACAATTGTATGCCGAATCCGAGCGGCTAGACGAGAAGCACTTATTCGTGACAAGTGATACTCTTGAAGGATTTGTCAATTCCTCGCAAGAGGCAGTAGCCCTGAAAAAAAACTTTTTAGTTTTTAGGTGGACGAGGCTGGGAAGCGATCCCAGACCTCCAGCGTGATAGTCGAACGCACTAACCAGTACGCTACGGGCTCTTAGCTAAATTTAATTTTACCTTCTAAGTCATCACCTAAAAACCTTACGTCCAACATTAAACACAAAAATTGGTTTAGAGTTTTAGACTGAAGGTCTAGGTAAACATACAGAAAGACTGAATTGCGATACTCACTTTTTTCACGATCTCTTATATCGAAATGATTAATCTTGTTTATAATTCCAGCTAGATTTTATTTCGTATCAAAAACTTGCTCAATATCGCAAGTAATAAAAATTGGGCACGACTGACAGTGTGCATAATATTGGTTCCATAACATTATGATATCATGAAAAAAGTTGTAAAAAACAAGTTAAAATATAAATTACTACTATCAATTACTTTTATTACTATGCATTTGTTATTTTAATAGCTATAACAGATAGAGCCTAAATAAAAAGTATGCCATCTGATTTGTTAGATAAATTAATATGAATTTATAACTTATTTTTTATATATAAAATTTCTTGAACATTTTTAAAAATAGAATTGGTATGATATCTTTTAGAATTTAGAATTGAATACAATTTTACACAAAATTAAAAATAAAGGGTCTACCAAATAACTTTTTTTTGTTTGAAAATGCATCACCAACATCAAGTGTAGCTTCGGCTGTGTGGCACTTAGCGCCGTCCTGTTTCAACCAAATGTTACCAACATCCTCCTCTTCAGTTTTTGTGAACAAAAATTCGTTCAACATGGCCCGATAACGATCGCCATTGACTGTAACGGCCACTCCTTGCTCAGTTGAAGAAAAATGGCCCAATTATGCCTCTGGACCAAAATCCGCACCAAACAGTGACTCTTTTGGGTGCATCGGCTTTTCAATGTATGCATGCGGGTTTTCTGTGCCCCAAATGCGACAGTTTTGCTTGTTGACATACCCGCCAAGATCAAAATGAGCTTCATCTGAAAAGATGATTTTTTTGGCAAAAACGGCAAAGTAATGTCGCAATATTTCCCAGCGTTGTTCAAGCGTATACACAACCATATTCGTTCAGCGGAAGGATAAATCAGACATGAGCTAAATGTTACCGTTCACGAAAATAGCACTAGTTGAAAAAAAAAAAAAAACGTTAGATGGCGGACCCTTTAATTATTCACCCGTTTTCAAGATATTGAATTTTAAAAAGAAAAAAATCAATATTTTTTTTTAAATCCAAAGATTTTTTTTCGAAAAATTGTATATGCAAAATTGTTAAAATTACATAAAAAAATTAGTGGAAATCGGTGAACGAGAAACTTGAAAACAAAAAAATCGGTCTCTAGAAAAATTGTCTACCAAATTATTAATTGTAGTAAATATAGTAGCTCGTAATTTTTTTTTCAAAATCGTTAGGGCCGTTTTTTAATTTTGGTATATTGTGTGTATGGCAGGTACGGTTATTTTTTTGAGTTAAAAACAAAATATTCAATTTCCCCTTTAGGCAATCCCATAAGAACCCTAAGTCCAAAGTTTGAAGAAAATCACTTCAGCCGCTTACGCTGCAGCTTGAGGTACAGACAGACAGACGGACAGACAGACATAATTGCGAGACCTACTTTCTTCGCGTTCTCTATCATCGTAATGTTAGGGAAAATTGTTATCTCGAGTTTGTTTTTGGCACGAACCCTAAGTCCTTTCTAAATCCTAAGTCAACAAAATTACTGTTAATTGTTTTTTTTTTTTTCAGTTGGTTGAAAAATATTGTAAAATTAAAAACGAAAAAATTGTCCCTAATCAAGTGAGACGGACTGTACCTATAATCGATTTTATATAGAATATTTTCTTGGCTTTAGTTTTGTAGAAAATAATTGTTTGTTATGAGAAACAGTTTCTGAAATAAATGGAGAATAATGATTAAATTTTGTTTTACTAAATTTAATAAGCTTTATTTTTGTAAAAGATTATTTTTTAATTCCAGAAATAGTTTCCAAGGCCAACGTGTAAAAAAAACTACATGTTTGTTTTCACTGCCGCAAGCGCTCCGGACGGATTCTTGGGGACAATTTTTTAAGTTTCATATACATAAAAACTGAAATTGCGTTGTAAAAAGAATAAACTAAATAAAATTACTTGGAGTGTCTATTGTGTACATACATGTATTGTATGTAAATAGTTATTTGTTGTTTAAGTGACTTTTATTACTTAAGTAATTCGAAGCTAATTTCAGCGGGCTGTAGGTCATTCAAAAAAGATGTTAATTTTTGTTACGACGATTCGAACATGTATATGTTCTTCATCAGGACTTTATTTGACAAATATAAAAAATCAAAGTTATACATAATACATTAGTACACAACATAGATAATGTGCAAAGTCAAAAATTACTTAGAAAATTTTATAAACGGCTAATTTTATGAACTACAGCTATCACATTTCAAACAAATGGCATTATTTTAATAATCATTAAAACTGAAAATTAATTAAAAAATAAATTAAAGTTTAACTGACAAGTGTAAATTCGTTCATATCAATTTACTTTTCATTAAAACAAAACACAACAAACACAAAACGACTCCTCGTCTCCCACAATCAAAACTTATTTGATGGAACCATATTATTCGGCCTCTTAATAAGCTGGCTGTATGCACTGCTTAAGTTGTCACAATCAGAACGGCGGTTTACAGGATTCTCTGTGTAGCATCTGAAGCAAAAACCTCTTTGGATGGTGTTTCTCTGTTTCTAGAATTTTAACTCTCTTCAAGTCTGGCTCATGTCTTTCTTTCAAACAGTGAAGTGCAAGTGCTGTTTTTTGCTCCCCCCCCGTTATTAATGTCTGATCTATAGCTAGAGAGTATTGTATGTACGCATTTTTGAATACAAAAAAAAAATCATTCCTATTAATTATTCATTGCAAAAAGTTAGAATTTTATTGCAGGTCGTGAGCGGAAGACTGAATACAGTACGTGTATGAAGGTGGTTTCTTCTTGAATGAAATCTCTCCCTATGTTATCTCCACATAATAACGAGCATAAAACAATCTTTTCCCTTCTTCAAATGTCTTTTTTCCTCCCACTCCATCCGCATCCATTATGGATTATGTTAAAGACGTATCCGTTTATATACAACTTATATTTAGAAACCCATTAAAGCTCTTTTAAGTTAAGAACATTTTAAGCCTCTGCTCGCCTTGTAACAAATTAATTCACATACTAAATTAAGTGTAGAGAATTAATTTTAAAGCGCAAACTCTAGTTAAGGCAAGGCAAGCTAAGGGAAGACAAGGCGCTACGCTGCGCTGCTGTGATGAAGATGAAGACATAAATGATGATGAAAACAGGAAGAAAAATAACAAGCACCACTCTTGTCCTATTTAGTGATGGCTTAAGCACACACTCATTATAGTCATAAGTTAATTGCTGTCAAATGCAAATTTGAAAATTCAATTTTCACAAATACACACACATATGCAAAGCAGCAGATGCATAGAGCACAATGTACACGCTGATGCTATTATTATAGTGCAAATGTCAACATTTGACGTTTAGTGTCCAAACACAGGATATCTGCGCCATCATCACGACAAAAAACATGGAGTTCACACACACAAAGCCAAAAACAAAAAGGATAAACTTAATCTGTTTGCATTTTAAATGAATAATTTAAGCAAAAAAAGAAAGGAGTCTACGGGAAGTCCTGATGGTCTGGTACTGGTTCGTATCTATATAAACATACATTAGAAAAAGAGATAGAGGAACATTAAGAAGAGAGAGAGAGAGAGGAAATAAATTTAAGATAGAATAGCGTAAAATAGCGGCACGCGATGAATGAAATGGACGCATAACTGAGTAGCAGACGTTGTCGTCGCTGTGATAAAATTATGATGTCCATGCTCTGTTTCCTTCCGTTCATCCTTCCTGCAAGGTTTCTTTTCTTCTTTATTCTTTTTAGGTACCTTAGTATATATGTATGTACATTGTCTATATTTTTTTAAGTGTGAGGATTTTCGTGCAAAACGCCAGAGCCAGACATGGAAAAAGAAGGATTATTCTGTTTCTTGGGAGCTGAACTGAATTCATTAATTTGCGTCTGTCATCATTTTATTATTTGTTGAGGTAGTTATGACTACAAAAGAATAGTGGGAAAAAAGGTTGAAAGGGAGATAGCATGTACCAAAGCAAAGAATATTATAACCCTATGGTTTAAGATTAAAGGAAATCGCTAGACAATGTGACCCTAAAGATAAAATTCTTTGTTGGATTTCGGTGGATTTTAAGAGTAAAATTCTTTAAAGTTGAAGAGTTATGACTCACTCTGAAGTAAGTAATTCTCCTTATATGGCTGGTAGCACGACTATATTCAAAAACTATTTCAGTTACAGCTAAAACTTTGTAGCTGGAAGCTTAATTATTCAGCCTTATCAGTTATCACAGCCCACACCTAAATAAGTTTCGCACTAAAAATCCCAAACAAAAGTGTTCTAGCTTCCATCACCACAAAAACATTTCCACAAAATTTAAGTCTGGTGATAACACTTATTTCATCACCAGCTCTGAATTTTTTGGCAACCAGCTATATCGCAGAATCCATATCGTAATACACAATATACTACGACTTCCACATCAACAACATTTCTCTGCGCCTAGAAGGTTGTAGAATTTGAAATCAATGAATCCGAATGAAATGAAATGACGAAAAGTTTTTCTTTTCGTAATGAGAACGGGTTGCAAAGAAAAGTAAGAATTTTTTTTAAGAATTATGAATTATTAGCGGTGCCTGGCAGACGTTGTTCTGCCCCTTCCAGTCAGTAGCGAATCTAGGATTTGGCTGTGGGGGGGGGGGGGTGCTTGGAGTTTGGAGATTCAGTTTGAGACCTTAAGTAATAAAACTTGCTTGTTCTAAGATCAATTTTATAATTTATAACAAATAAATGAGATCAGTTTAGGTTTAATGCAAGACAGTACTCAACTTCAGACGAACTATACTTCACGACAACGCGGCAAAACATTATTTTTTATGAAATTTTAGGAGCTATATCGCACTAAGCGGCAACTGAACTTCATAAAAATTCATACGAAGTCGTGTAAGTGTAGTTCCGATGCAGTGCAGTTCCGGCGAGTGCGGCCTAACCTTTAAGGATCAAGTATTTTTTTGTGAAAAAGATAAATGGAGATTCATGTGTCGTTATATAAAAGACATCGAATTTTCACATTCCCACTTTTCCTTTAATGATATCCGTTTTTTGTGTGCCTTTATATTCGGTCCTGTCGCGCTTTAAAATGTTTTCAATACAGAGTACAATAACAATTATTCATAATTGCTGTAGTAGAGACAGAAACAAATTCAAAGGCCACCAAAAGATGATAGTATCTGGTATAACTAGTTATTGTATTAATAAAATTAAATATTTTTAGCCATATATGCTTGAACCACGCGTACAAATTCGTTTATATTTATTATTTAAAAATTGATTAAGTACCTACATAATGTAGTTATATTTTTTAAAAAGCTGTGGCTATGTTTTGAACTTCCCATTTTTGACTGTTTTTAATTGGCTATAGTTCAGAAAAATTATATTTAAGTGTTCGTACTGGCAAAAGCTCATATACATATGTGCTTTGAAACGGTATCAGTCCTCTGAGATATCATTTTTCCTGAATTAGCCAAATCAACGAGAAACTATTTTGTTCAAACTGCCACTTTAGGACATAAGACAAAGCTGCTCTAAGAAATAGCCGCGGCCCAATTATGCCAGCGTGAATAAATGTTCGTGTATACGCTGCATACACTTTATATTCATGCTAAAAAAATATGTCGACAAATTCGCACGTCACTCGAGAGCCTAGAGGGATTGCAAATATTCATTTGCTTTTGCATGATTTTCTGAGAATTTGTGTACAATTTCCTAGTACAAAAATGTTTTGTATGTACAATTGCCTTCGACCTTTCAAATTTTGAAAACGTAAACCGAAAAATCTCTAAGCCCAGCCAAAGCCGTAAGAAAGAATTCCTGTTGTATTAAACATTTACACTTAACTTGACATTCCGTTGTTCTCCAATGGTTTAAGCCTCAACTGCGTTTCTTTCGGTAAATTGTTTTTAGTGTAAACAGTTGGGACATTTGACACGTTAATGTTAAGCCCGGACCATTTTTTATCTCTTTTTACTTATCTCTTCAAGCCTTAGTCCCAACTTCGGACTTTGACATTTCCTAGACTTGAGCCCCCAAAACTCTCTGGAATTAGGTTAGTTTTTAGGGAGTAAGTTGCTTAACCGCGGCTAGATTTTTTGTCCAAAATTCTTAGACCTTATTGTTCCAAAGCTGGTTTTTTCGTCCCAATTTTCTATGTTTTATTTTTAGGGAAAAATTGTCGTGGCATGAAACATGTCCATATTCATAGCCCCCAATTTGGTTTTTGTCCAATTCGCTTCAGGCTCTAGCCCCAATCTTTAGGCTTATAAAAAAAAATTACATAGCTTGACGTATGTAAATAGTTCAGCCCCAACCACGTTATTTTGTCCATCAAATTTTATATCTTAACTATATTTTAGACGGAATATAAAATTCTACACGTTGTAATGTATTGCTTTCTATATTTCAAATTATTTTATGATCCGCCTGTGGGGGGGGGGGCTTTAGCCCCTATAGCCACCCCCCTGTATCCGCTACTGCTTCCAGTAGATAGATAATACATAAATATTTCGAAAATTCCCAACACAAACTCGTCGGCTATACATTTCTCATATAGCCTTTCAAAAGAAAAAGAATTTGAAAAATCGGAGTTGTGGTTTCTAAACAAACAAATGCAGCAACTTTTTAAATACCCGCGTGCACAATGGGCTCAAATAAGCTTTTGCGTCTCAAAAACACTTTTCTTTTTTTCGTTGAGATTAAGAACTTATATGTTCATTAGGGTACTGCGTTTCAAGAAACAGTATGTTTTAGTGTGAAGATTGTCTAATATTACTTAAAAGCAAGTGAATTGAAAAAAATCAGTCACTCTCAGTTCTCAGACCTCAGAAATATTAATAATAATCAGCCCTGCTCAAGAGCTAAACATTCAGATTAAATATCTTAAACTTTCTCTTTTATGAAGTCTTTTTTGAAAATGGCTGTAAATATTTTGATTAAACTTTGTATACCACGTTTTTACCAAAAAAAAAATCGAATAACGGATACAATTTTTTTTTTTGAAATGGTCAATGGACTTTTTTTTATACTTATTTAGGTATATTCCCTCATACCTCGTATGAGGGCTGTTGAGGTTGATTTTTTCGTTATTTAGGAACTGAGTATAAATATTTTTTTTTTACGAAAAAATACAACCGAAGAAAAAAAATATTTCTTTATTTTAACTATTTTTCCAAATACGTTTGTATTAAATCAAAAAAAAAAATTGTATTCTATCATGCTTTTAGTATTTTTTCGTTAAGGATATAAGAATATTAGTAAGCCATCACTATATCTACACAATCAATGTCTTTAGCTACATTCTAGTTGTTAGCTAGTTCGTGCCAGTCGTGCATATTTTTTTAAATGCAAATGCAACTCGTAACTTGAGTTGTGGATATCCATGTTCACCCTGCGAATTTTTTCCCACTTTAGCTATTATTTACGTAGCTTATG
The DNA here is from genome assembly GCA_949320155.1 of Melangyna quadrimaculata. NCBI lineage: Eukaryota > Metazoa > Arthropoda > Insecta > Diptera > Syrphidae > Melangyna > Melangyna quadrimaculata. The sequence continues at coordinate 63,491,891 of OX439483.1, read as the reverse complement.
TTATGAATTATTGTAAAATGCAGCTACAGTCCATTCTTATTAAATCCGGGCTTACTCGCGGGGTCATAATTAATTATTTTACAAACTTTCAAATCACTCTGTGTAGTTGTTTAGATGTCCTGTGTACTTTTTTTTTTAGCTTTTTTCAAAATAAAATAACTTTTAACTATCTAGTACTGCAAATGCAACTGCAACTCTTACTGCAATTACTTTGAGATGATAATGTTGGTACGCTTTCTTAAAATTACATTAAAATATTTTTTTTAAATCAATTGAATGTTTTCCAACTTAAACTGCATCTATAACTGTAACTGCAATTGCTGCAATTTCAACTCCGGCCCAATTTGTGTTAAGCCTATGAACATAAGTTGCCGCTATTATTCTGAAATGTCAGTATGAATTATTGTTAAATGTGACTGCAATTGCAACTAAAACCGCTACTTCTTGTTGCGAAAAAAATATTTGACCCTTAGCCTGTCTCTAAGAACCTACATGCGAAATATAACCGCTAAAACATATTTTTCTATTTAATTTGATTCGATATTGCTCAAGTTACGCCTTTTGCTTCTGGTTGACAAATTGCCAGGCCGATCTCAACCAAACTTCACAGGAACACGACTGTTAGGTACCGTTATTCTTCGAATTTAGGAACATAATTTTTAAACGTTTGAGGTGCTGGTTCAATCTCGACTCAAGGCAGAATTTTTTTCTATATTCCCCAGTTTCAATTTGATACCACTTGTAGAATTTCATGAAATATAAGTAACACCTTATTTTCATTCAATTGTGCCAACAAAAATTCTTTTCTTTCCTCTATTACTTCTTTACAAAAACTTCATACACAAGAGGTCAATTAGTTTCAGTTATTGGTCAGCCATTGATTTTCTCATAACTCATACCTGACAACTGAAGCGATTTCTTCAAACTTTGGACTTAAGTTTCTAAGGGTGATACCCTAGAGGGGAAATTGATATTTTTTAGCCTAAAAAATAACAGTACCTGCTATACAACTATTATGAAGAAATAAGTTTATCTCAAAAACAGCTCTAACGATTTTAATTTAGAATATTTATTAAGTATATCCTTTTTTCGTGACCTTTCTGTAACAATAAATGAAATCCTTATGTGGGCCGTGTTTGTAGATTCTTTTTCTATTTTTATTGTTGTAATAAAAATAGAATAAGAATTTACAAACACTTACCTGGAGTCCACATTTAATTTATTAATATTTATTAAGGATATGGATAACTAGAAGCCCGTAGCGTAATTCCTCTCAAGACGCAGTAGCCCTGATAAAAACTTTTTAGTTTTAGGTGGACGAGGCTGGGAAGCGAACCCAGACCTCCAGCGTGACAGTCGAACGCACTCGACTGTCACTTTGGAGGTCTGGGTTTGCTTTCCAGCCTCGTCCACCTAAGAACTAAAAAGTTTTTTTCAGGGCTACTGCGTCTTGCGAGGAATTGACAAATCCTCCAAGAGTATCACTTGTCACGAATAAGTGCTTCTCGTCTAGCCGTTCGGATTCGGCATAAAATTGTAGGTCTCTTCCATTCCTGTCGATAGGCGCACACAGGAATGGTTGCGAGTTGTTAGTCACTAGGTCCTGGTTCTTCATGAGCCGTTGTGCCACCCGACACAAACAAAGGTTATTTACGGAACCGATTATTTGGTTTTCAAATTTATCGTAAACGGCTACAAAAAAATAATTTTTGGATATTTAAAAAAATATTGATTTTTTTTTTTGAAAATTCAATGTCTTCAAAACGGGTTACTGATTTTTTTTTAATTTTGTGCAAAATTGTAATTTATTAAGTATATAAAAAATTAATTTTCAACAAAACCGCTCTAACGATTTTTTTCATAAATTCATATTTATCAAACAAATCAGATGGAATACTTTTGTTTGATCACTAGGGGCTTAAGGTACACAACAGTTCGTTCAAAGTACTTATAAAAATTGTATAATTTTAGTTGATCAATGTTATAAGCAGGGAAAGGATTTTGTTGACATAAAAAAATCAAAAAAGGCAAACAAAAATTCTTGGAAAGGCTAAAAAAAGGCATTTGTTAAATATAAAGAGAATATAAACATAACTTAACGTCTAATTATAATAGCATTGAACCTTCAACAGCTTTTTGAAGTTATTAGGTAACAGCCTTCTACGATTGTTTCTTAGAAGCGTCCACAGTTTGAAGTCCACGATTTACATTAAAAACAATAGTGAACTTTTTCAACACTTCATTTGCAATTATTGGTCCTTTCGATTTTTCTAAATTTTCATTGATATTTGCAGTGCAAGGAATGCACGATCATTCATAGAGAAATGCAAAAATCTAGTTTTTATGAGTAAAAACCAAAAAAAGGACAAGAAATTTTATTGAGAAAAGATCATAGTAACTCTATCTATACAGTCTACACCTGCTTTCTTTTTCTTGTATGTTGAGGGCAAGACAATTTGTTTTCTGTGCCCTTTAGATTGTGTTAGGATCATGTTTTTAACTGTTATATTCTCAACTGGAAATGGAAAAACTACATGCAGTTTGTATTTGTAGAATTTTTTTGAAGATTTATTCGTTTAACTTTGATAAAAAAAAAGCAATCAAGTCAAAATTGACAAAAAAAGACACTAACGGGTAAAAAAGGCTAAAAAAAACACTATCGGGTAAAAAAAGCAAAAAAAAGCAAAATAAATACATATATTTTGAATCAGGAGGACATGAATCGTGTTTGTATAAAGTCGACACTTTCTTACGATCACGCAAAAAAAAAAGGCAAAGTTGGCAAAATCCTTTCCCTACCCCAGGTGTAAGTTACACTTCACGAATGTATTCGTAAGGAAATCACGATACAAATACTTCGTATATTCCACGAATATTCCTACAATGCATGAATATTTTTACTACGAATGTCATAATGTGTAATAATTATAAATTTTCACTTGTTTTTTAAAACTTTTTTAATGATGTCATAATGTTATGGAACAAATACATATGTAATGTATGCACAATTTCAATTTCAAGCTACGTTAAAGTTGTTAGCTACGAAAGCAATTTTGTGCTATCCAGTCGTGCAATTTATTTTAAAAAGGTGCCTCTTCCGCCTTAACGTGCTGGAATAGGAGCCCTTCCATACGATTTTATTTACTCTCTTAAACCAACCTTGCTTTTTGTCACACTTTATGCGAATGAATTTGTATATGGATAAGCAATTAATTTTTAAGTAAACTGATCAAACTGGCTTTTTTTTTAGTCAAAGTTGAACATAACTTGAGGATTTTTATTTTCAACTTGTGAATTTCTTTTTATTCACTAAAAGTTGAAGTTTTCAACTTTCGATTTTCTACTCTAGAGTTGATCAACTTTAGATTCTCTCAACTCCGGGAAAAAGTAGAAGTTTGTCTAGCAAACTTAAGAGTGTAATATTTTTACATACAATTTTTTTTATTTCAAACGCTTCAACTGTTGAATAAAAAATATATTTTCATATGTATGAACGTACAAACATACTACAAATAAAAAAAAAATAAATCGGGTGGCACAACGGCTCATAAAGAACCAGGGCCTAGTGACTAACAACTCGCAACCATTCCTGTGTGCGCCTTTCGACAGGAATGGAAGGGACCTACAATTTTATGCCGAATCCGAACGGCTAGACGAGAAGCACTTATTCGTGACAAGTGATACTGTTGGAGGATTTGTCAATTCCTCGCAAGAGGCAGTAGCCTTGAAAAAAAAAATTTTAGTTTTTTAGGTGGACGAAGCTGGGAAGCGATCCTAGACCTCCAGCCAGCGTGACAGTCGAACGCACTTACTAACAAACATACTACATAATATCCAAAATATTCCGAAGAAATTGGCCATCAGTGGCCAGTCGCAGTAAAGATTATGGAATTGAGAAAATTTGTGTCTTGAGAGAACCCAGTACAAGATGATGCAACTCGTTGAAATTGAAAAATGAACAGCATCTACTAGGGGCTAGGTGCAATTTATATATGTCGCATTTCGTGACACAATCGTTTTTTGTTTATTTTCAATAATGTTACACCGGGTTTTTATCATACCAATTTTCCTCTTCCACTGAGAAAATAACTTTGGGAGCCTTGTTGATTTTTAGGCATTTTAATAATATCCATCATTAATAGCGCAATCAATAATATTCACAATTGTAACACAAAATAACATACACAAATTAGTTTCAATTGACAATAGACTCAAATATTATTTTAAATTGACAGTTTTTGTTTTATTTTTCACAAATATCCCAGGGATATTTCTCAAACTGGAAGTTGATCAACTTTAGATTTCCTCAACACCGAAAAAAAGTAGAAGTTGACCGAGCAAAATTGGCAGTTTACATACAAAAGCTGTTTCTTGTCTGTTTTTCTCTAAAACTTTGATTGCAATAAAAAAATATTGTTATTAATCCCTATCACGAATTCCATCGTTATCGGAAACTTGTTACGAATCCTTAAAAAAACGGATCACAGAATCCATCGTAGTGGAAAATCGTATACAAATTGCCCCTACGAACGGATTTGCAGATAGTTTTATCGGGATTCGTAAAAAGATTCTGATTACGATGGAATTTGTTACAGGGCTGATTATTTTATAATAATTGTCCATTCATTTCTTCGGGCAGTGAAATTGAAGATGATGAAACTAGGAAACTTTTTACATTCAGAGAAGCCGAGCGTTTAAAAATTTGCAAAATATGATTATTGATTCACTTATTCCCACCACACTCAAACATCGCCAAAATGTACCAAGACGGTTACATCAAAAGAAAAAACCATTTTCCGAATGATAAGAACGCATTTTCAACCCAAGGGAGATTTAGAAATTCTCCAAGTTGCACTTGGTGTTCGTTGCACTTGATGTTCGGAAATTAAAAAAGTTTGTTATGTTTTTATACAACAGTTTATTAAATGAAAATTTACGTAACAACATATAGTACATATGGATCAAATTTAACTCTTGCCAGGAATTCAACGACTGGCCGTTCGCAAACTAGCTCTGATTTCTACCATTCTAGTTAAGATTGGTCAACATTCAATGCAGCAGAAGAGCTTATCGTTCTTATTCACCTTTCTGTTTCCTGCTTTCTTCCCTTAGCTGTTTTTCATTCTATTGTTTGGGGACCTAATTTGTATAGTTTTACAATTTAATACATAAAGAAGAAAGAACACTGTAAAACCTCAATTTTATTGACAAATAGATTCAAATAAATGACATTTATTTTTATTTTTCACAAGTATCCCAGGGATATTATTCAAACTGGAATTTTGTAAACTTTAGATTTTTAACTGGGGAGTTGAAAAACACATGAGTGAATAAAAAGAAATTTCAACATGTGTTTCAACTTTCGAGTTGAGGCCAACTCTTAAGTTAGCAAACTTGAAAGTTAGCCTCAAGTTGAGAAATAGTGAAGAAAATGGCTCTAATTTCCCTACATCTCTTTTTGAGACAAGTTTTTCGTACTACGAATTTATTAAGGCCGGGAACACCTTCAATAAAGAGTCATGGCGGAAACAACTGAACACTTTTCCACACCGCCGTATAGATAGAGTTTTCGGTCCGTTTTTTTGACGTGGTTTCTCCAAGTGGTCTTATCCACAGACAAACATTTTTATTCAATGTTTATTTATGCCTTTTGTGCCATCTCAATCTTGTTGGTGTTTCACTAGGTCCTCAGGCTTGACTTGATGAATTTGAATTATTTAATTCGTACAAATCTGCCCCGAACAACCAAATCGACGAGGAAGACGACGAGGAAATTGTAGACGATTTCTATTGAAACTGGAGAAAGATAAAACCAGTGGCGTAGCTAGCCCTCGAGGGGCCCCGTATCAAGAATTCGTTGGGGCCCCCTTACAAAATTACAAATCAAACTAAAAACTATTTTTATAAAACAAACAAAAACACTCACAATAACAAATTCAGAGTTCAATAAATTTAATAGTACATACATATGGTCTTTAAATAGGTACGTATACATAAAAGTAGGTGCTATAAAACTTAAACTAGTAGTACAAAATAATCAAATAAAAACTTTTCTTGCCTTTGGTTCCGCAAATTTATTAATTAAATCATCCATTTCTGACGATGATTTTATTTTTTCAAGCTTTTCAACTTCTATGGACATGATCGGTAAGTCCAATAAACGTTCTTGTCCCATAGAAGTTCTTAAATAATTTTTTATTATTTTTAGCTGAGAGAATGTTCTCTCAAAAATAAGAAGCATGCCGTTATTACTTCCGTAAAACTGGATGCAAGGCTATTGTATTAAACTAGCAATAGTTCTTTAGTTAGTGAGTTCTTTAGTTGACTGAATTTTCAAACAGGGTTTTAAAGCAATTAGTCAACTTACAGCTCCATTTTTCATTTGAAAAGGATACAAGTTTTTCTGGTTGTAAAACTTCAAATAAATTAATTATGTCGAATTCCTAGCAACCATTTGAAGTCGATTTCATTAAAAAAAATTTCTTGGTAGAAGGAATTTAAAAAAAAAAAATCGACTTTTTTTTGTGAGTATTTGAGTGCAATTTGACAGGAATTTTGTTGGCGCACGAAAACAAAGAAGTGGTACGCGCTAAACAAATATTAAAGTGTATTTTATTTTTTGCGTTGTTTTGGTTATTTAAAACCAAATATATTTCGTCTGATAATTGAAAAACAACAAAATAATTGTGTGCGTATTTAAGTAAGAAAATTACAATCCAAAATTCATCCACACACAGCAGCGAGGATCTTTTCTGAAGATTTTACTAGGGGACGAAGAAAAATAATTTTGCAACGTGTTTTCCTCGCGAATTGTATGTTATTTTTTGATTTTTGATTCTTGAAGATACGTACAATTATCTTTACTTTTTTTGATCATTCACCGAAATATTAAACAATTAAGAACACTTTAACATTTGTTTTCTTTTTTAACATCGTCACAAAATTGTAATGAGAACATTTAATTTCATCTTGATGCATGAAAAATGTCAAATCTTGATATTGTGTGTGCGATTTGATGTGAAATCTAGCTGAAAACGCAAGATTTGTTTGACAGCATTAAAATCGATTTTGTTTAGAAAAAAATCGATTTGTTTAGAAAAATTCGAATTTTGTTGGTTGTAACGAATTCGACATTAGATACTAGAGGCTCTGAACTGAAATCATTGTTCAGTTTGAGAAATCAATATATCTAAGCAGCAATAGTAAACAGTGACTTTGAAGTAAGATGCCGGGTCTGATATTCTCTCATTTTCTGATAGTTCGTCAAAAAAGCGTTTCGTTATTTTCCTTCCACTCTTTTCCTAAATCTCTGGACTCGATAAGCAAACTAAAAAATGGTCTTTGATTTCCTGATTCTCTTTTTCGTCTATTTAAAAGATTATTTAGTAAAATACTTGCTTTTTGTAAATCATTGGGGGGTATTCAAAGTCATTTTAGACCTGGGTATAAGTTAAACATAGATTTTGTTGAATTTTCGGACGATGATTCTATTTTTTTTAGTTTATAATTTCAAAATATTTGAACCTTTTTGTGTAGTATACCAAGTTAGTTATCTTATAAAAATATAAAACCAACAATTTGTAATTGAAATCGGTCTGTATTCATTGAGCCAAAATTGTCTTAAACTGTAGTTTAGTTAAACCTGGGTGTATCTGCGACTATGAATATGCCCCTTTGTCTTTATGCTGTAAGGCTTTGGACACAGGGTTAATGATTTCGAATAAAGAAGAAAAAAACGAGACCAATAGAATGAATTCGTAGCTCTCTAAAATGTTAATTATAATTTTACTTTCATCACGTTCATCTTTTTTTTTGAAACTAAATTAAGTTGGTACAAGTGAATAAAGCGTCATTTCTTGATCACCATCTAGAAGGGCAAACCCTTTTAAGTGTAATTTTATTTTCCTCAGATGACTCGTTATTCAACATTGGCCACCGTTTAATGCTATTGCCAAAAAAAGTATATATTTTTTCCAAATTGTCAAAAAAATTTGACCCTTCTAGGACGTGTTTTGCAGCATCAACGATTGGTGCAGTGCACCGAATGAGAATTCGTGTACCTATGAGAATTTCATGCAGAAAATTTTCACTTGCGTTGGCCTAAGTAGGTAGGTATATGCAAAAAAAAAGAAAGAAAGAAAACAAATTTTTGTATAGGGTGTAGCAAAAAATGCTTGTCAAGGAAATAGTTTTTTTTTATTTATTAATTTTTTTTTTTCAAATGTATTTCAGTTTCTTACAATCTTATCTCGGTTCGGGGGCCCCTATATGTCGGGAGCCCGTATAATTGATACGGCTGATACCGCGGTAGCTACGCCCCAGGACCAAACCCAGATAGAAACACAATAGACGCTGTCATAAATAAACATTGAATAAAAATAGTTATTTGTGGATTAGGTCGATACCACCACGCATCATCATTAAGCGTGCTCCCGGCCGTGACCTATTTGTCGTATGAAAAAGTTGTCTCGACAACATTTGTAGAGAAGTTAGTCCTTTAAAACTTTTCCAATTGCCTAATTTTTAACACCTTTTCCTTTTTATAGCAATAAATAATTATGTTACAAGAAAAATGTTAAGATAAAAAGGGTAGAGAATTGAATTTACTATAAATTTGGTCATAACCATTTTTAGCGAGAATTGAAAAATACGCCAAACAACGATCTTGAAAATTGCTAAGACGATTTTGATTAAACTTCGACTGGGTATAATACTTAAGACACTCAAACTAATACCGCATGTCGAGTTTTTATAAAAAAAAGCCTATAACTGAAATTCTTGAATCATAAGAACAAGTTCGTTCTAGTCGGGTATATTATTTATTCAAGCTCAATCGATAAATATGTGTATTTCTTGTGCTTTGTTGCACAAAAACGAAGGTTTTTTATCTTCAAAAATTCTCAAATAAAGCCTTCACATAAAACCAACGCATACTTACTGTTAATGTTGTTCGATTGTAAATTAAATAATGTTTTGCATTTTGTATTTCTAAGCGCATCGTTTAAGTCTGTTTCCTACACAACACTCAAATAAAATCTTTAAAATCAACCGGCAAAGTTATTTGAATGAATTTGAATTTTACGTGCGAATTTTTTGGAGAGTTTCACCAAAATAAATTGTATTCAAAAAAGAAATGTTAAACATTGTTTATTTTTGTACTTTACATAATACGTTCTTGTTTATGAGCATATAGAATGCAGATGGTGGAGTAAATTCTATTCACATTGTATTTAACATGTTTCAAGATATCCTTGAAGCATCATCTTATCATCATTCTTCATCATCCTTGTATTTACTTTGTTTCTAATGAAAAGAGTAGGTACGAATGTACCTACAAAACTTCTTTGTCGTCGCTCGTCGTCCGTCGTCGTTGTCGAATCCTTAAAAATCAACAAGGATTTTCCCGAAGAATACTACAAAATTTTCAACACATTTAAGCTTTCTTCAACAAGTTTATCCTTGTTTAACATGTGTTTTTTTTATTAAAAAACAATATAGATAGAGTGAGAGTTTTTCCATCACCTAACTACTATAAGTACAAGTTGTAGTGTTGTAGGTACACATAACTTTACATCTGCCAATGTTGTTGAAATATTTTCTGGAAAATCTTACAAAGTCATGGGATTTTACTTTTAATGAGCACTGCTCCCAATAACACAGTATATAGTATAGGTAGTCGCTCAGGTGTTGATGTTGAAACGCAAGGGAGTGAGTTAATTTTTTTTTTCAATGTTTTTGAAATAATTATATACATAACATAAATAGAAACAGATTGAGAGAAATACGACGGCGGCGACGCGACGGGAGGAAGAACACAAGTACCTATACCATATAAACGAGTAATCATTGCTTTTGGGGAGAAAATAGTTTCAAGATTCTTGTTAGGTGTTGAAGTTGGCATGTTTGTGATTGATGAACTGTGTTAACAAGTTTTAGTTGTGATTAAGGACAAGTGTAGTAATAATAAAGTAGGTTGCGGATATTTTTCATTCAAAAACTAGGTAGATATGTACATTGTAAGATTGAGTTTTTGAGGTTCCCTACATACCAATGTACATATGAATGTACACTGAGGGAAAAAAAGCGATCTTAAATTAAATAGGACCGCATTTGATCTAAAGTAGTTTAAATGAAGTGGAGCATTTTCGTTTTTACGTTGAAACAATGTTAATTTGAATATGCGACGATTTTTAGAGATTCAACCTAGTTTCAAAGTTAAACGTGTGTATTTATACATTAAAATCAACTTTTGTACATTTACATTTCGTTAAACGTTGTTTGAAATTGAAACGTTATCATTTTTACATCGAGATCCACATTTAAAGTACGCTCAACTGTGTTTCAAAGTGAAACGTATTCATTTTTACATTGAAATCCACATTGGCGATCCACTTTTATGGCATTTAAAGTGCCATCAACGTAATTTCAAAGTGTTGCATAGTTAAGTAAACCTCAATTTGTTTGTATTTGTAAGCTTAATATAACGAATTTAGAGAGCGCGTTGTAGTTTTTCGAAGCAGCTCCCTTACATTTGTGAACAAATTAAACGCGCACTCAAATTTCACTCTCATATAATTGAAAAACAATATTTAATTACTTTTCCTATATTTATTACTACACATTACTACTCATTAGGTACGATTCACTTAAGTCGTCACAAATACATAAATGATTTATCACAGAAATGAAATGCTTCGAGCATGAATATACATTTGTCTTTGTCTTACATATAAATTCAAACAATGAAGCGTGGCGTGGGTAGCCATTTTGAATCAATGCCTAACCTAGCGAAGTTCAATCTACGTTGATTTGAAGTAGATAAATGTTGCTTTAAAAGATGGATGAATTTGATTTACCTATGATTCCACTTTAAATCAACATATAAACGTAGTAAAATCTAGTTCGTTTTTAGGTATGGAATCACTTTAAAATAAAGTCGATCCACTTTGATTTAAGAATTTTCGTCGTTGGCGCCAAATCGTTCCGAAAAATATTAGAATCAAAGTTGTTTGCTTTGATTTAACGTTGCATTTTTCTCTGTGTATGTATGAACCTTTGAGTCTTTAATAAACATTGACATTCTTGTGCAAAAATAAAACTCTAGATGTAATTGAAATAAAATGCCCGAATGGACTTGGTCTTGTCATTCAAAACTATAGGTGATTTCAAAAGAGACTTGGTGTGGCCTGGTTATTTTTAAATTGCACCAACATAAATTTATAAAATTTTTGGTTACATTAGATTTTAGAAAAATAGATAAAATAAATTGGGTTGCGCAACGGCTCGGGAAAACACCAGGGCCAAGTGTGTGCGTGTGACAGGAATGAAAGCGACCTTCAATTTTATGCCGAATCCGAACAGCTAGACGAGAAGCACTTGTTCATGACAAGTGATACTCTTGGTTCTTGGAGGATTTATCAATTCCTCGCAAGAGGCAGTAGCGCTGAAAAAACTTTTTAGTTTTTAGGTGGATGAGGCTGGGAAGTGAACCCAGAGCTCTAGCGTGACAGTCCGACGTACTAACCATATTAAGCTACGGGCTAACCACTTTTGTCTAGGATGATCGGGATAATTTTTATGTTGTTTGGGTTTATACAGTGTGGTAAAATCCAATGTTTCCAATTCCACCATCTTGTAAAAAATCGCTTAGTTTTTGTACTCTCTTCTTGCTAAATATCTCCTAAAGTATTGGTCAGACAAAACAAAAAAAAATGTATTTTGAGGTTGATACGAAACTTGCAACTGTTATACTTTCCCACGATAGACCTTTTCGAATTTTAAAATTCGGTATACCAACAAAGTACGAAAAGTTCAGATTTTCTGCTTGTTTCGGAGGGTTAGACAGCCTGGACAATAAAGAAGTAAAATTTGTTATGAAGGTAAATTTTGGTATTCAACTCAAAGCCGTCATTAATTAATTGCTTTCTGTTCAGGGTTTTGAGGAATTATCGCCTTTTCATATATTTTTTTTTTTTATTTTTGATGTTGCGAATTATTTTTTTTTAATTTTGAATAAATTCTAATACTCTTTTTTTTTTTTCAAAATGTGGTCAATTTTTCCAATATTTTCTGTTAATTTTCGATAAAACCTCAGTTAAATGTAAGTCTTCACCCATTTTTCACTATTTTTGAGGTAAACAATGCGAGGTTATGTAGGCAACAGCGCAAGGGTTTTAAAAAATTTCAAACTACAAATACAATTTTTTTGTTTGTTTTAAAATAACAGCACATACATACTGTTAAAAATATTTATAAAACATTTTTGATTCAAAAAATTGAAAACTTAAGCTCAGCATACCTTAATACTTACGGCTATGTTTTTATAATCACTACTTGCAGACTTCAGACTACGTAAAAAGACATACACACATAAGATACCAAATTCAAGGTCATCCCAAGGTCGTAATAAAAAAAAGTTCGCGGAATGGAGTGGTTGGAGCAGCCATGGAAGGAATCTTTTTACCTTGATTTGTTTGGACATTCATTAGGGAAATCTATACCAAGTTTTGTTCAAATCGTCATTAGCATTTGTACTTTCGCTGAGTTTATATCAATCGAAACGAAAATATTAATTATGACCATAATTGACCTTCATACAGTGATAACTAAGTAATGACTAAGCAATGAAAAATAGCGACGATTATTTTGAAAGAGATTGCATCTGTTTTCGGGGACTCTTGCCCTAGGAAAACAATAGTTTCTAAGTGAGTTAAACAAGGCAGAGAATGAATCAAAGATGATCCCTGCTCGCAAAAAATCATGAGTACAATTTTATGAGGTTCGGAGGTTTCAATATTAGCAAAGTTGCTGCATACATTGGAAGAAGCCATCGAAGAAAAAAGGACAACAATTAATCTGCTTTTTCACGAAAACGCAAGAGTTCACAAGACCTATATTGCAACGACTGCATGTCGTACAGAAATGTGGGTTCTGAACATTGAATCACCCTTATTTCCGCTTATTTCTGGTTCATTCTGATTGTTATTTATTCTCAAAATTGAAAAAAAGAACTTTGGGTTAGACAAAATTACCGACGATGTAAAAGTAATCCGAAAATTTCTTTTTTTATCGTCGGTATGAATAATTTTTTTGACCGATGTGAAAAATATAATGGACTTAGGAAAAACTATATTGTAAAGGAATAGCTAATAAAAAAGTGTTTCATTTCATTCCCCGCCTCTGCTATTCCGCGAACTTTTTGACTTCTACTTGTAGCCCTCTTTCATATGACGGGTTAAAATTCAGTTTTGCTGGTTTTTTTTTTTGGAAGTTAACCATTTCTGGATCTTATTTTTTTTTTGTTAAAACCCATGATAATACAAGGCCCTGCATATTGATCAAACTGAGTAACTCAAATATTTCGATAACTTTTGAAAAAACCTTAATAATATTAAAGAAAAAATATAAATTCAATGAAATAAAAAAGTACGCATACGCCCTGGTGTACCATACTGTTTTATTTTTTTAGGGTAATGTTACTCTTGTATAAGTTAAACCAGTATTGAAATTCTGACAATGATTTACTCAAAAAGATGTATTTTTTCTTTAGATGCGGAAATTTTCAATTTTATCTCGCACCCTTTGACAAACCTCTCAACTTTATTTTGAACCAAATTAAAAACTTATGGACACTTTACAAAATGAATTATAAAATATGGATTGTGCAGGGTGTCCGGTAATTCGTGTGCCATACTTTGGGATTTGATTCTTGATATTCATATTCTAATAAAAAAATTGTTTTACAGTAAAGTCTGATTTTCAACTTTGACATCACTTTTTGACGATTTAAAACAAGGCTAACTTTGGTGTACTCTGTTAGCCATGTTAAGGTCAATTTCTCTAACAGTACTAATGAATGGGAACCCATTTTAGACTTTTTTTGTAGTAGAAATACTAACCTTTAAAACTACGTTTAAAATGAGATTATATATTTTTTAGGGTTGCCAGATATTCAATTTTGAACTTGAGGTCAACTTTTTTGAATAAATGCGTAATAAACATAAAGTTTTCTTATTTTTACATGATGAACAAAACAATGATAAAAAAAACACATTAATAAGTGCATCTAAAAGTATCATAAAATGTATGGGTTTTTGTGTGCATTTATTAATGAGTTTTTTTTTAAATTGTTTTTTTCATCAGGTAAAAATAGTAAACTTAATGTTTAATACGCATTTTTTGAAAAAAAATTGACCTCAAAGTCAAAATTTTGCTCGGGCAAGAAAAATTGAACACCATTTAATATTGAAAATCTGGTAACCCTAAAAACGTATCAGCTCAATTTAAAAGTAGTTTTAAAGGTTAGTATTTCTACTAAAAAAAAAATCCAAAATGAGGTCCCTACCATTAGTACTGCCAGAGAAATTGACCTTAACATTGGTCCAGGTACACCAAAGTTAACCTTTTTCTAAATCGTCAAAAAGTGATGTCAAAGTTGAAAATTAGACTTTACTGTAGAACAATTTTTTTCTTAGAATATGACCAAGAATCACATCCCAAAGTATGGCACACGAATTATCGGACATCCTGTAGAATTAAAACCGAGATATAAGTGTTATAAAGCAGGTGTGATTTCGTGATGCTTTAATGCAAAAAATTGTGAAACAAAGTTCAAAAAGTCGTCAAATCTAAAGGAGGCCATATCAAAAAATAACTTTTATAGATTTTATTTTTTTGCCCTTAACTATTAGAAATTAATAAATTAAAATGAAAGCAAATAGAAATTCTTGTTTCACTTAATTGGCACTATAATGTACTGCACATTATTTAAACAACTTATTGATTTTGGATTTCTGTTTAATGAGCGATATTTTATGTACATACGAGTACTTCTGAATTAAATGTAAGACACGTTGCACAGGGACCTTAAGGTTGTTAAGAGATTCCATAAACATAACTCTGCATATGAAATCAACTTCAATATTTGTTTACACTCATTATTTTCTGCTTACCAGCAGCAAAAAAAAAAATTGAAATCCTTGGCAATGCTCTTGAATTGATCGAAGAGGAACTTCCGTTGTTTATCTGAGCTGAGAAATATCCAATGACACTATATCAAATGACGTACTATAATTATCTACATTTACATTTTTACAACGCAAAACAACAAAAATTGTAATCTGATTTTGTTTTGTTTCATTTCATTTCATTGACATAAATTCTCTCTTATATTCAGAAATACACATTTAAATGTAAAATAATTATATAGAAGAGAAAAACTCGTATCTTAAAATAAATTTCAGTTTATACATGTTTATTTGTATTCACTCACCAGAGGGATCTGATTTGACAGACGACTGACTGTCACTTTTGTGGTGTCGTTAATTTTGTATTATTTTTGTATTTATGTACAAGTTTGTGAAGATGTATTTGTTTAACAGTCAAATTGTCGCTTCATTTTGGCATTTAAAATCTGCACTGACCTTGGTTGATGCCTTCTGTCACCAGTTGGGGGATATTGTAGTGCAGTGGCGAATTAGTACATTTGCAGGCCCTTAAAACAAACATAAAACAGAATCGCGGTGATTGGCAAGTTCATATAGTTAAAGTGAAAAGGGATTAGTTTTAGTCTTCTTATCGGAGTAAGCGATTTTAATAAAATATATTCAAAGTCCAACAAGACGGTAAAAAATCACTTAGAACTTTGTGGAATTTTTTTAAGTCATTTTAAGGATTACAAGAAATCTTTAAATACCCTAATAAGTCGTTTACCAATTGGGAACACGTTTAAAAAAAAAAAACTGGGTGCCCTAAGTAATCCCACCTGTGGAGGGCCCTAGCAAACGTAAATAATACTTTTATAATCCGAACTGTTATAACCTGCAGAAGCAGGTAAATTTGTCATCTATTTTTGGACCTTTTGATAACATTTCTTAAGAAGACTGAATAATGTGCTTGGAGGTCCCACTGCAAGAGGCCCCAACCACGTGCTTGCTGTGTTAATCTATCAATCCGCCACAGACATCAATGTGACACAAACATCAAATTCGTTGCGTCGCGTCGGCGGTTACCAAATTCATCAAAAATGAATAACACGATTCATTAAATTCATGTATTTCAATAAGCAACATTTTAATTTGAAACATTTTACGACTAATTAAGGATGAGAGAGAGCAAAATATTTTGATCGCAAATAAACAATATTTTTTTTTTATTTTTTGTATTTGTGTCCCTGGATGTGCGTTTTTTTATTAATATATAAATATAAATGAAGTGTTTTATTTTTTTCATTTTATAGAAAAAATATATATATACCTACATAATTAATTAATTTGTTGATTGCTTGGTCTACAATTATAACACTTTTTTTTTGTCTTTTTGAATAAATTAATTGATAATTTATTGCAAAAAAAAATTGTGTTTATTTAAAAATAGGAACAAAAAAAAATTATGTAGTAGCAAAGTACACTGAATGAGTAAATAAAATTTTATTATTTGAATTTGATAATTTTGTATTTTTCTTGAACAAATAAACTTATATTTTCAGAGTTTTTAATAATATACACAATACAAAATGTTTAATGGAAATAATGTCTATAATAGGAATTTAAGATACGCAAGTGACATGATTTATAACGACACAACAGCTTATTTTTTTCGGAAATGGCTTTGATTAATGTTTTTTTTTTTTTTTATGGATTATTGAAGGTGCGCTGAACTTTTAAAATCTTTAAGGGAATATTATACAGGGCGATCCACATATGATGATGAAACAAAAGCCTATAAAGCGTGAAGGTTAGTTCGAGAAACAAATCGTGCTCAATATTATACTATAAACTTTTATAAGGTCAGAAATGTACTATTTTATTTTAAAAAAAAAGTTGTTTTATTAAGGCCGAATTTATTCAATCCCCATTAAATTTAAACCCATCATTAAAAAAAGGGATTGTTTAAAATGTTCATACAAATTTGATTAATTTCCCATTTTGTATAGCAAATTTAAATTTAATGTAGAGTGAATAAGTTAGGACTAAATAGTTCTTGAATACTCGTAATTTGTTTTTCAAACTCAAAATTAAAAAAAAAAATTTTTTTTGAATTTATGTTTTTGTTCAAAATTGTGCGTTGTTTAATCTTTTAAGATTTTTTCCTCAAAAACGGCTCCAACGATTTTCTTAAAAAAAAAATCAAATAATTATATACAAAATGCTAATTTTTGGTAATTTTTTTTTCAAAAATGATTATTTTTGGTACCTTTAGGGTAAAATTTTTTTTTTCGAAAGCCTTTGAGTTGATAGTTTTAATTTTGCTTATGGAAAAGCTTCTACAAAGTTAAAGCATTCTTGTCAACTAAAATGAAAAAAAAAATCACCTACAAAAAAATTATTGTTTTTGAAAACTTAAAATTTTGCAAACTACTTGGTCGATTTTATTTAAAACCTGGTTTAAAGAAGTTTTTTTGTTATCTTTATTCAAGAGAATCATGTTTCGAAACTCAAAAATAGATGTACCTTCAATACAAATGTTGACAATTCGTTATAAATTTGCTAGTTTTTCTTGAAAATGGCTCCAAGAACTTTTGATAAAATGCTGTATGTGATATAAAATAAGTGCAGTCTAATTTCCAATAACAAAATATTTTATTTTTCATTCTTATTAACAGTAGGTACTTCCCATAGCACAACTTTTCGTATTTTCGATTTTCTCATTATAGGATAAACCAATTTATTTTTTTTTCTGCAGATGTTTCTCAAAAAATATAAATAAGATTGCATATCAAAAATTATGAATGTAAAAAAATTTCAATTTTTTTTTGAAAATTCAACTTTTTAAAACCATTGTTATGAAGTTTTTTTTTAAATTAAATTTTTATGTGTATAGAAATAATAACTTTAAATTCACGTTTCAATTTTTTTTCATAAAATATTTCTAAAAACCTACGTCTTTAATTTTTTCTTTTTTATTAAATTCTATAAGGTCAAGAAACCAATTATTGGCATCTCTTTCGTTTACCTAAATCTATTATAGCTAAGCAATTTAAGCAATAAAAAAAATAATTTCATGTTTTCGAAAATTTTTTTATTTTTTTAACATTTAAGATAATACTAACACTTTTGTATTGACTCTTAAAATTTCTAAATTTTATTTTTTTTAATCAAATTTTTACATTACATTATTGCAAGTTCGTGCGACCCAGTTGTGCATTATTTTTATAAATGAAATATTGCTAATTTATAATTATGCGTGTCATAATTTCACCAATTTCCTGTATCTCGAATTTACAGATCTCACATTGAAAATCTAGCAATTATTATAAAACGAAATCTTGCAAATTAAAATCTCTCATATCAAACTCTCTCAAATTCACAACTCTCTCAAATTCACAGATGTCCATTGTTTTTCGTTTCAAGTTTTTTTTTCATACGAATTATCTCACATAGACACATGTATGTAGTTAATATAAAAAAAATACCCAGAAGAACTAAAATTGCATTCTAAAACTATTTTTGAAAATGAAATTTGTTTTTTTATAAGTATGTAGGTATGTATTTTGTTTGAAAATCCACGTACATTTTTATATAAGAAAAATATGTAGGTACAGACTCACGCGGATTTTCAAACAAGATTTATAAAAGACAAATTTCATTTTCAAAAATTTAAGTAATTAATTTTTAAAAATTGCTTCATTATTTTCAAAAACGAAATTGAATATTCGTGGCATAAAAACATTAAATTTGAATTTTTTATGTGAACTTAGTTGTTATCAGGACCGAAACGCATTGGGTTAAAGGTCGCTTAAAAACTTTTTATTGAATTCCATTCTAAACAGTCCACTAAAATAAAAACAAAAACAATGTCTATCTTTATTTTAAAAACAACGTAATAAAGTTTGATTTTTTAATTTTTTTTAATATGGTGAATTTATTAAGATTATCGGAATCTTTCAAGTAAATTAAAAAAAAAACTAGTATTTTGCACATTATTCAAAACTAACAAAGAAATGTTAAAGTTAATTTTTAAAAAATTGTGTGAATATTTAAAATTTAATAAGAAAATAAATTTGGCTTTTATGAGCTATGTTTAAAAATTCCGAGGAATTTATACATAAAGAGGCGTATAGTCACTTTTAAAATGTGCCTAAGTTAATCTTAGGTTTAATTTTATTTTCAAACGTTGATTCTATTTCTTGCAGTACATCATCTCAATATAATTATTGAAACTATTTGGGCGTAGTTTAAGGGATGGCGCCCACATGCAACTTTCAGTCACATAACTGTTTGGTTGCTAAAATGAATCCCATGATCTTATATGAGAGTGCGCGCACATGCAGAAACTAAACTAAACAGGTTGCATGTTGACACAAACTATACGATCACCCCAAATGAGTTGCTTTGCTTGTGTGGTAGATATTCATCGCCGCAGACGAGCTTCAGTGAGGAAGCACAGTTATCCGAATTTAAAAAAAAAAATAATTTTTCAATCGAGATGGCTTCATTCAAAAAATTATAACTTCGACTATAATGATCAAATCTTCAATATAAGGGTCTTTAAATAAAGATGAAATGTCAGGCTACATTCTGTTTACAAATTATTGGGAAGGAACAAACATTTTCATACTAAAATGATGTTAAAAGACCTCATCAATTCGATTTTCCATTACACCTTTGTATTAAACCTTGAAAAAAAAAAAAAACGATTTGGCCACTTTATGAGGCTTATAACTTGAGTTATGTTTGTCGTATATTTAAAAACGAAGTGCCCAAATAAAGTTCAAATGTCAGGCTAGTGTAAAAATATTTGCAAAGTTATGCAAAAAATCATACTAAAAAGGTGATTTAGTGAATAATCAATTCGATTCTTGGCATTATAAAATTTAAAAGTTGGTAAAAAAGTTGCTTGTGTGCGATATCGATCAACTAGTGATTAAACTATTTAATTTCTGTAGGAGTTGCATATGCGCGCTTAGCCTAACAAATATAATTTACCTAATCGCTCGTGCTGTGTACATCATTTTAAGGGTAGTCGCAACCCCTTTAGCGCGCGCTAAATATAAAAAAAAAAAATGTATAAGACATTTTTTATTGGTAAATGTATATGTATACGTAGGGCAGCGAAATTTTACACTGGAAACAACAACAAAGGAAAAGTGCAGATGCTACATAATGATTTTGTTTTGTGATTGCTTAAAAAATATTACACATTTCTCAAAAATCACAAAACGAAATAATTACACATTACGTAGTATCCGCACTTTTCTTTTGTTGTTGTTTACAGTGTAAAATTTTGCTGCGCTGCGTATACACTAACCAATAAAAAACGCCTAAATAACTTTGACCAATATTAATACAACATTTTTTTTAATAAAAATGGGCTATATTCATTTAGTCAAGTTTTTCTTAAACTTTAGTTTAGTTAAACTTTATATTGTTAGTGTTAGTGATTTGAATTTCATAACGTTTTTTTATTTTAATAATTAGGTATGAAATTCAAATTTCACTTTTTGAACATTTTAAATTTTTTATTCACACGTATAAACACGCCTCAGCAGCATACTAGGTTTGTTCAACAAATTAAACCATTTGTCCAAATTTACATAAACTAAATTTTATTAGAATCGATGCCATTATGTATGGAACTCGATTTCTTTTGCATGGCCACCACGGGCACGCTTGCAGAAGTCCAGACGCTGAACCCAATTTTCGAAGGTTTTCAAGCATAAATCGGCCAATACTGGTGCAATTTCACGTTCGATATTCGTACGAAGTTCATCAATCGTCGCTGAATTGTTGGCATAGACCATAGACTTGACGTAGCCCCACAGGAAATAGTCTAAGGGCGTCAAATCGCACGACCGAGGCGGCCAAGCGACTGGATATATCGTGAGATAACACGTTCTCCAAACTTGGTTTCCAATAAAATGATTTTGACATTCGCTGTGTGGCTTGTGGCGCCGTCCTGGTGGAATTACATGTCCTCCAAGTCCATATCATCCAATTGGGGCCAAAAATATTCCGTTATCATTGAACGGTAGCGATCCCCATTCACAGTAACGTGCCGGTCTTGATCATCACGGAAGAAGTACGGCCCAATGACGCCGCCGGCCCATAAACCACACCAAACCGTAATTTTTTCGGGATGCAATGATGACTCTTGGAGTACGTGTGGATTGTTGCCTGACCAATACCGTATATTTTGGTTATTGACGAAGCCATTCACCCAGAAATGAGCCTCATCGCTGAAGATGATTTTTCGATGAAAATCCGAATCATTTTCAAGTTGTTGCTCAGCCCAATTCACGAACATACGACGCTTCTGGTGGTCATGCGGCTTCAGTTCTTGCGTCAATTTAACCTTGTAAGGATGTAGGCCAAGATCTTTTCGCAAAATTCGCCACAACGACTCCACAGAGATGCCCAACGCTTGAACGACGTGTGAGAGACACATTTGGGCTTTCTGCAACTGAAGCCTCAGCGACAGCAATATTCTCGACACTACGGGCACTTCTTTGTCTCACTGGCACGAGAACATTTTGTACTGTGCCTGTGGATTCAAATTTTTCCACTAGACGCTCAATTGTTGATCTGCTAGGACGATTATGACGACCATAAATTGGACGTAGCGCTCTTAACGTTGAGGCCACTGACTCCGAATTTCGGTAGTAAATTTTAATAAATTCGACTCGTTGTTGGCTCGTACATCTTTCCATCATGAAATGGTAAACCTTATTGAAGAGAAATGTCAAAAGAACGGTAAGAAGTATGGCGTCGTTTGCTGTCCCTGTGGCTCTACTTTTGTAGCGTCCCTTTACAATTAAACCGTCTGTACCTTAAACCTTTTCATCTCCTTGTAGGGCACGAACTCATTATTTACCGTAACAAAAGACAAAACATTAAGATTTCTATAATGCAGAGACTGCAACATTAAAGTCGTCTCATCATATACATGTTTCACAAAATATTGCAAATTTTCCTTTACATTATGGACGTACACAATACAATTCTTGACGTGTGAACATGAATTAAGTTTTTGTCTTTCATTGCAAAATGTAAAAAAATATTAGCTCTAACCAACAAGAACGAAAACAGCAACAAAAAATAAAAAAAAAAAAACAAAACAAAACAAAACAACAACAGCAAAAGAAATATTTACATGTACCTGTATGTATAATTCCTGTGCAGTAGGAATGAAGCGCAGAGGTCTTCAATCTTTGTGTAACATGCATCATGAAGCATCAATTCATCCATCCTACGCCTACTGCTGCAATGTCTTTCTTTCTCAAAAAAATCAAAAAAAAAAAACCCTCCCAGTCATCGTTATATTTTTTTCAAGGATTAAATGAAGCATATTACAATGTACGAGCAAGTCCTTTCACCGGGCGCGCAATTTAATGATATGAACGCGTGTTCCTTGCTCCCGTGTCATGGTCCCCAGGACATCAAAATGACATATTACATATACACTCAAAACCAGTTGATTAGAATCACGTTTTAATTGTAACGTCAACATTTTAGATACAAACTTGTTAAAGAAACGCGAAACAAGTCGTAGAAGTTGTGTTTTTAAATAAATAATTTATTGGGCAATACAATAAGGAGAACAGAGTGACTTCAATCAGTTGACGTGGAGTATATAAACTCACTCGAAGGATTAAAATTACACACCCCAGCAAACTAGGGTTAGCTGCGTGTCGATTTTAAAATAAATCTCTCATATAATTTACGCCCTCGTTAAAATATTCATGAAAAACCACAAAAAAAACCGTCTATACACAAATACTCAACTCACAAGGATACTTTATAAAAAGGAATAAAGCAAAATATATATATTCCCTCTGCTCATCCTTCGTTAATTCAAATAATAATTCGTTTGGCGTTTATAAATTAAATAATGAAAGCATCCTTATCGCAAAATATTTATATACATAGTAGGTAGATAAATAAAAATAATATCAAAACCCCAAAGCATCCTTGCACTTTTCTTGTTTTAAAGGTAAAATTAAAAAAAAAAAAAAGTACTTTCAACAGTGAACTTGAAGTGCCACCAAAACACCCCACGTTATTTATTCCACATCACAAAACAACGCACAAGGATGAGTCAAGGATAAAGCCGCAGAGCTCAGTAGAAAATATATAGAATAAAAGAATAAAAATCCTTTTTTATGATGATCGTGCAAATTGCTTCAGTCGTTTAATATAAATAAAATTTTATGAATTTTCACAAATAAAACATAAAATTAAAGTAAAAAAAAAAACCTCGCTTCTTTTGAAATTGTACTTCAAATCTGTTTTCGGTTTTTTATTTTTATTTTTGTTAAAGCTCTCTTGAACTGTGTTTTTTGAATATTTGTTTGGACATTTATTTTTTGGAGGCTTTACTTTTTGTTTGGTATAACTTCCTCTTGACTGAATATTTATGATGGTTTTTAACTTACAGCTAAGAACAAAGACATACATAAATACCAACCTACCAACATATTTGCGAACATTTTAATACAAAGGATGTTTTTTCTGCGTTGATGTGGTGGAATGGTTGAGTCTGTTTTTATTGTAAACAGATGTTTATGCGCTTTGAGTGAGAAAATGACAAGCGGTTTAAACAATCATGAATACTGGGTTTGGGATTAATGA
Organism: Melangyna quadrimaculata; assembly: GCA_949320155.1. NCBI lineage: Eukaryota > Metazoa > Arthropoda > Insecta > Diptera > Syrphidae > Melangyna > Melangyna quadrimaculata. Next base: position 63,468,324 of record OX439483.1, on the reverse strand, counting down.
TGATGAAGGAAAAAGTACAATAAATGGGAAGATTGTTTTACTTTATTTATTAAATGGGGCTTGCAGTTGAGGTAGAACATGAACTTGGCAATATTTATAGGAATTACGGACGGTCAAGGGTCAAAAGCTAAGCTATACTTAAATTACTCATATCATGTTAGTTGAGGTTGTTGAATCTATTGGAGTGCTGATTTTGCCCTGCGGGTCTAGTAAGGTACGGTCATGAGTCTCAGCCACTGTATTTTGAGGTTTAACGTAATCTGGCATCGATTCCCCAATGGTTATCGCCATCAGTACATATTGCACCGAATAGTTATAATGAGGCCAATTGACTATGAGTTAATTGACGGCAGCTGAAATGAAGTCAATTGACGGCAGCTGAAATGAAGATGCTTCGCATAACAGCAGGAGTGACAAAGCGCGATCGAATAAGAAGCAAGAGAATCCGAGGAAGCCTACACGTCAAAAATACCATCTTGGACAAAATACAGCGTGACCAACTTAGCTGGTACTGTCATGCACAAAGAAGATGCCATGAGAACCCAGTTCAAAAGGCAATAGCACAAGACGTTCCAACACTATCGCGGAAGAAAGGCAGGCGCAAAAACTCCTGGATGAAACAAATGCAACAAATGCAACGACACCTGCATTTAGTTGGCCTCAGACATGGAACAATCCGAAACCGGGAGGCCTGTCGACGTTTTCTGAGGTCAACCCGGTGAACCCTACAAATGGAATCTAGGTGAAGCAGTTGAGTGGGAGAGTTGTGGTCCCCTTCGAGATCATGACAATCGCCGGTTAATGAAGAAGAAGGCCGCAGAAACGAAATGTGATAGAAGAGGTAGATTTTTAAATTTAAATTTATTCAAAGTAGAACTTTGTCGGAAAACGGTTTCATTGCATCCCTGAGCTACTGCAAGCAAATGCGGTTTCGAACGTTAGGCTCTCCAAAATTAAACTCAGGATATAAGACCCCAAAGAAAGAATGAAACAAGGCATCCAAAAAAATAACACAAGACCACAAATTTTTAATGTTTCGGGACACTATTTAATTTTGTTTGGTGTCTTATTTAATTTTTTTGAAATCAAATTTGGTGCCTTCTTTTCTGAAAATCTTCTAACATCACAATAACTGCTAATTGAGGACCCAGAGCTGACAGAAAAACCTCGTTTGTGGACATATATGATAATGTTACAATGTATAACCGAAGAGATGTATAAGCTTGAAGAGACTCACTCTTGTAAAATGTACAGGATACAATTTAACTATTTATTGTGGTGTTTTTCGGTTTTAAAAATTAATTTTAAAATATGAACAAAAAAAAACAACAATTTAAGATATTATTTCATTAAAAATAAAAATGACAAAACTAGTTGGGACTTTTTTAATTTCGGTGGATACTTTTTTCTTGACAAACTTTCATTATTTCATATTTCTCAAATTTTGGGTCTTATTTTAAGAGTCGGAAATGTCGCCAAAAGTGCCACCGAAAGTTTTTTTTCCTGTTTGGGCCGAATATCCTGGGGCCTAATTTTGCTGAACCAACAGCTATTAGAAAAGTTTTAGAAAAGGCCCAGTAAATATCTTGTGTTAAGGGTTTAAAAGACTATCCACATGAGAGCGACCAACGACCGATGAATGAATGAACAAATAGGATTTAAAACATTAATGAATTTAAATTCTTAACAAAATCTAGATAAAATGGAAGAAATTTAATTAAGGATTATTTTAAAATACTAAAATTTTCATTTTAATTGCCTAAACAATATAATTTTAAGAAAACAATTTGTTCGTCGCGAATAGCCGCAATTCGTTACCACAAATTTATTTTCCCAAATTTATAAATGGAAATAAAAATTCTGATTTCCTAAAATCGAATTCTACCATTTTGTCTAGATTTTGTGAAATATTAAGTTTAATTAATGTTTTAATTCCCATTTGTTTGTTCATTCGTCGCGTCGTCGGTCGTTGGTCGCTCTCATGTGAATAGTCCTTAAGTCAGATTGTGAAGATTAAGGGCCCTATTATGACTCGCGAGTCAAGCCAAATCGGGACAACATACAATTATATTTTAAACTTCAATTAATAAGTACAAGTGACCTCAACTTCAGAAATAATTGTGTTTCGCCCAAGGTATAACAGTGGGCTCTTCAGTCAGTCTGTTATACCCTACTAAGACACAAATTTTGGTCGATGTTTACCGACTCTTATAAAATCACAGCAAAAAGATACTGTGAATTTTATTATTCTAGGGGCATTTGTTTAAATTCGTGCACCCAGAAAATAAATATCTGTATCTTAGTAGGGTTAAACAGACTGACTGAAGAGCCCACTGTTATACCTTGGGCGAAACACAATTATTTCTGGAGTTGAGGTCACTTCTACTTTTTAATTGAATTGTATTCATTCACTCCACTTAAAACAGAAGTAATTTCAATATTTTAATATTTAAATTTCTTCATCTTCTTATTATATTTTAAACGTAATGCAGCATAGATAAAAAAAATTTTACTGACGTAGTATCCCAGCGGAAAAAATTCAAAAATTCATTGAGGAAAAATCAGCTTTTTCCTTAAGGAATGGCAGCTGCACCGTCCACTTGTCAGCTGATTCCTTTGATGAAATTAACATGGGCATGAAAATCCGATGCAAATTCGCCAAAGAAATCACTACTTCGTTGGAAGCTGTTTATTCACCGACCCAGATGATGAAAAACATGGTGGTTGCATAATCTATGAATTCACTACATAAATGAATGTGGCTTATTCATCAGTTCAATATTTTCGATGAAAATGGTAATGAAAATTCAATTGTCAAATCACAAGATATAGAAGTAGGTAGTTGTTTATTCAGCAATTAGTTAATTCAATATGAAAAATGTGAAGAAAATTAAATAAATAGTAAATTCATCTATTGTGTTGTGAATTATTTGTGATTGGTTAATTAAATTATAGAATTAAAACTTTAAATTAAAGTTAAATCACTAGGTCAGTGGTTGTTGGTTAATAACCACTTCATATGCGAAGTGGTGATTAACCAAAAAACTGAAATACTTTGAGAAAATCTGAGATTGCCTCTTTTTAATGGAAATTCATAAGTCCTCTTATAATATTTACTGTCACTAGACAATGTCAACACAGAGAACACAAAAAAAATCAACATCTAATCAAAACACACAATGGCGGTGCACACTTTACAAAGCATATGAGTGGACATAGACGATGAATTGATGAACTTCTACATGACTTTTCAACAGTTTTTTCATCTTATAATTTTCCATATCAAAAGCTATTTCTAATTCAACGACAGAAAGGGTTGTTTTCTAACACAAAGCAGAAAGTGGGTTCAAATCTATGAACTGAGGAAACCTTGCATGACTCTTCACTTATTAAATCATTACATGTCGATTCCTTGTATTATCTGGCTAGTGAATTGATTGCTGTTGTCTTGTTGTTTTCTACACACAAAGCAAAAAATGGGTTCAAATCTATGAACTGGGGAAACCTCGCATGACTCTTCACTCACTAAATTATTGCATGACGTTACCTTTTATTATTTGGCTAGTGAATTGATTGAAGAATTCAGCTATAAAATTCATTGGGGACGATATTTCCCGCTGGGATGAATGACATTTCAAAGACGAATTTAAAGAAGGGTGTTTTTTTTTATTAATTTTTGAATGTGGTTGTTAAAAAAGATATTAGCCAAAACAAATCTTTTTAAAAAAAAAACTTTATTTGATAAGCAAAAAAAAAAAAAAAACGTTAAAAAAATAAAAAATATTTAATATTTTGAAAAATTGAAATAAATTATTTCTATTTTGTTTTCATTATTTTTTTAATGCAGTTTTTAAAAAAAACGTATTTATGATAATCAATAAAAAAATCCAAAAAAAAACTGCTGAAGATAGAGAGAGACAAAATAATAGAAAAATATATAATATTAAAGTATTTATTAACTTACAAAACCGATAAATTATAATTTAAAATTTTTAATACATTTTAAATGCAGTTTTTAAAGGACGAATAAATCAATTAGAATTCTCAAAAAAAATTAGAATAACTGTTAAAGATCCAGAGAAAAAAAAAATAAAATGTGAAGAGCGTAAAATTCCCATAGAAATTTGTATGGAAAGAGTATGACCTTAGAGGCACGGGTTAATGCCCTCGGAAAAGATGTCTTCTTTGGGCATGAACTTTCGATTGACGGGGTGTGCTATCCAAAAAAATTAATTTAGGAAACAACGGACACCCTAATACCTACATGTTCCTACATACATAGATATTTAATTTCAATTTAAAAACATATCAATTTTGAACATTTGTTTAATTGGTAGCCTTAGGTATAGTCGGTTATTTTAATTAAATTCGATTTTAATATGTTTACATATTTTTAATTCTAACGTAGGGTTGTGTTGTTTTTAAATTTATTTATTGGTGCATTGTTTTGAGATAAAATAAATAAAATGCACTGCTGTGGGTCACACGTACTTGCTCTTAAACTTTAGTGTAATGTTTTAATAATAAAAAAGGTAAAAAATTAAAAATGTGCAACTTAATATACGAAATGGATTAAAAAACAAAAATAATAAAACAAAAATTAATAAGACATTTTTTATCCATCCCATTGTTTAATTTTATTTTGAAAATGAGCTCTTTTTGTGTCCTAGAAATAAAAAAGCTCCAATCAGTTACAAAACACTGGATGAAAAAGACTGTTTGAACTTTGAAGTTAAAAGACTCCAGAGCAGTAAAAAGAATGCAGTACTTTGATAACAGTCAAAAGACTTCGAAAATCAAAGGGCACGGTAGCGTTCAGCTAAGTTTTGGCACTACACCCTTTTTACAGGATCAAACTCAGTCGATTTTCAACCCCCCTCTAATTTCAGTACCAAATAAAGTGAGAAACTTCAAACTCACAGCATTTGCTGAGCTCACCAGGCGTAGGCAACTCACCCAATTTCAATTCTTTAGCATTAGTGGTTCCCGAGATATAAGACTGCAAAAATTGCAAAAACCGTAACTCACTCGTTCACTGACAGATGATCAAAATTATGGAGCACTTTCCGACATCGTAGAATCTTGTGATTTTGCACAACGGTAGGCCTTGTGGTAATTCTGTGAAAATGGGTGGGTACATTCAGGGGCGTGTCACCCACACATTTGAATAGAAGTGATGTTAATTAGGAATAGCGCACTTCTGATTGTCCTAGAATGATGAAATTTGGTATGGGCTGATGCCATGCCCTCAGAATCTCAATTTTTTAATTTTGCATTTGGTTGGACTTCTTGTCCTACCAGAAGTCCAACCATATGCAAAATTAAGAAATTGAGATTCTGAGGGCATGGCATCAGCCCATTTTCGCAGAATTGATATCAATAATATGGATCACTTCTGGTTGTCGTAGAATGATGAAATTTGGTAGAGCGCAGCGGTAGGACTTCAACTGTACACAAAGGCTAAATTTTAAAATTTGATATCTTATATTCAGGGGGGGTGGCATCCACCTATTTTCTCAAAATTGTTATTAATTATATGGATCACTTCGGATTGTTGCAGAATAATACAATTTGGTAGACGAGTAGATCATGTGGTTAATACAAAGGAGATATGTGAACATTTTAAATTGTCCATTCAGGGGCGTGGCAGTCGCCCATTCTCTCAGAAATAATATTAAATATATTGAGAGCACTTCCCATGTGTATACAAAGAAAAAGTTGAAATTATGAAATTTTTCATGCAAGGGCGTTTCATCCACCCATTTTTTATCAATTATTATCATTTTAATGGAGCACCTCTGACTTATGAAAAGTGTTAGAGGTGTAGGACTTGTGGTACATACAAAAGTAATAAATTAAAAACTCTATTTTCCTTATGCGGCTCTCATTGGGCGTTTATTCCTGATAAAAAGAATGTTTGCAAAAGGTAGTGATATTACACCAAAAACATAAACGTTAGAAAATTAGCCAAGTTCTTCAAAGTTCTACAAAAACCTTTGCGTAACAAGTCAGCACTAAAATGTAGTAAGATCTAAAAGTACGTCAAGTTCTAAGTTTATTAATGTTAAATATCTACCAAGATATCTACCAAACTCTGCCATCGGAATTTGTCTTCTTCTTCTTCATTTAACCGGCCGCGGCCACTTAACTGCTTCACCTAGGGTTCCATTTGTGGGGTTCGCCGGGTTGACCTCAGTAAACGTCGACAGGCCTCCCGGTTTTGGATTGTTCTATGTAGGTGTCGTTGCATTTGTTTCATCCAAGAGTTCTTGCGCTGTCTTTCTTTCGCGATAGTCTTGGAACGTCTTGTGCTATTTTGAATCCCATCGGGATTTGTCTAAGTGCGTAAACTTAGGACCACATTTTTTTTAATTTTGAAAATATGAATAAGAACGCCCACCTGTGCCGTATTTTAATTTAATGGTACTAAGAGATTCATTTTGTTTAAATTTTAGATAAGAATTATATACCTAATTTAAGTTAGCACCACCACTTTCGAATCTCGAAACAATTCAAAGTCTGCTTTAACTAAAAATTAAATAAAAATTCTCAATTTTACAAATATTGCGAAATTCGAGCTGTGATGTTTCCATTTGAGCTGCCTGATTCCTTGTGGTTTAGACTATTTTCAAGACCCCCTAAAGTGAAACTAGGCACCGAACAGAGCACAGTTTGATGCAACTAGGGCTGGCCACGAGGCGAGACGCTGCGAGACTTTTGTAAGTCTCGTCCGGTCTCGGTAAAATCTAAAATTTTCAGTCTCGTGTCGGTCTCGTATAATAAAATCTCGTCTCGGTCTCGTCTGCGAAAAATACGATTTCCGGACAACCTGTTGATTATTGGAACGAAATATTTTCGATTATAGTTTGAATACGTGCAGAACAAAATAAATATTTATTTGAAATTGGATTTTTTTAATTTATGAGATTCTCTATAAAATTCGGTCTAAATATACAGTCTCGTCTCAGTCTCGTCTCGGTCTCGTCGCGGTCTCGCCTTTGTTGCTTAAAAGTCAGTCTCATCTTTTTTCGTCACTTTTCTCGTCTCGTGGCCAGGCCTAGATGCAACAATTCTCTTTCTCTGCACCAAGTTGAGCACAACACAGCACAATTTCTTAGATTAAACATGTCGCAAAATTTGCGGAAATTTGCAGCACAGCACAATTTTCTTTTCTTCGAACATCCAAAATCGAATCCGGAGCAAGGTTAAGTTAGGCTGTGCCAATTGCACCCACATTTTGTCTTCGAAAGTTTTTGTTTTTGTTACAGTTGGTTAGTCCATATTTACCCTCTTAATATTTGCGAATTCCCATGTGTGCAATTGGACTTTTTTTGTTTCGAACAGAACTAAAATTCTAAGGCCCTTCAAAAAAAAAAAAAAAAAATAACATGTAAAAGACACCTGCTTCAGTGTCATTTGTTTTTCTTAAATTTAAGAAATATTTCTCAAGAAAAACAAAGACAATCCGGCAGACTCCCATTGACTTTGAACTCAAAAGACATTGAGGGGTAGGTATTTATTTAATTTTTTCGAAAATAAAAAATTTTCAGCGTGAAATATTTTTCCTATCAGAAGGTTAAACATCAAGCTCGCCTACTCAGCCCAAAAAAAATAAAAAAAAGAAACACGAACAAAAAATACACACACGAAAAAGCGGTGAAATTAACGACCGACGAAGTTTTTCCATTGGAAAATATATCGTAGATACGCATTCAAGGTCTGACGCGGCCAAAATTATGTTTGTTCAAAAATTCTTAGATATCCGTCTATTTTCTTTTTTTTTATGTTAAAATCGTACGAATTTTACGACACCTAATTCACGTCATCAATTGCCTGTTAATATAGAGACAGAAATCTTAAACTTTATGTGTGATGATGTGAATACAAAATTGAAAAGTCTAAATTTAGTTTGGCATGATAAAATAGATCAAAAGTTCTTAAATAACTTAAAAATATTTATTTGGAATTCGGACAGAATTATTATTTTTTTTTGAATTAAGTGCATGCAATAATTATTATTATTATGCACAAAACCAAGAGTAAACCTTGTAATAATTTTGATGATTCAACCGATTGGAATTCCATTCGGATTTTCAAAAGTTATTAATAAATTCGGTGTGCACATGGACTAATTTGTAGACTTGTTCTTATATGCAAAAAACTAAATAAAACTACATGGTGGCGTCGGTCGTGACTGAATATTTTAAAATGCATCTGTGTGTGTGTGTTTGAATGAATGTTTGACTGTGAAAGTTGATGCCACATACCTACATCTATTTATTTGTATAGCAAACAAATGTTGGCAAAATGCCAGAATCGGTAGGTGTATATGTTGTGTACCTACATCAGGATTTAAGCCATTTACAAGCAATACCGACTGATGTTGACGGAGAGAAACGACAAACAAACGAAAAAAAGACGCCTTCCTTTATCTGTTATGGTGATTTTTACTAATTGAAGTCGGATGATGGTGGTTGCCTATATCTAGGTATTAAGTGCTTATTTTGATTATCGTGGCTTAGAAGTTTTGTTTGATTTTTTTTTTGTTTCAATTCGGATGTGATTATTGAGCAATTATTTTATTTTTTGACTATAATTGTCGGAAAAATATTTTTAGAAGAAACTACATAAATAAAAATATTAATGGTAGTGTATAAAGGTAAAAAATTAATCGTTTGCAAATTGCTTTGATTGCAAATTTAGCTGAAGTAAAATGATTGACAGTTTGTCAAAGTGACTGCAAGGTATTTATTTCCTCTTAAAATGACAGAAAAGGGTACAAAATTACAGACTTTTTGACAATTTCACGAAGTTCTACATTGACACGGAATTCAACAGCACAGATTTGTGAAGATTGTCAGAACAGGAGATGAAACAGAAAATTACAGCTTCGTTTTGCCTGTCCAGCTATATGAAATTTCAATTTCAATAATTGTTATAATTTTTGTTCAGTTATTTCCAAGAAATTAAATTTTATTCAAAATTCGCCAAATTTCCCTCAATTGTAATTATTGTTTGTCTGTTTTGAAACAAAAGTATTTAGACCGAGAGCCCAAAGCAATTTTGGGTATTGCAGTATTGCATACAAAGTCATCCCAGACTTAATATTTGCACATGAATAGTATGCACCTATCTTAAAATAAAAGGAATGTTTCCTAATAGTCCAGTAAAATTAGATAAACGAAATTCCTTATTTCGAAAAAATTCCGACAAAACTGAATTTTGGTGGAAAGCTTCATTTGTTTGTCATCAACATTTCCTGAAAAGTACCATGAATTTGGAATGGAGCTAAAACTTTATGGGGGGTAAAGGGGGTAAAATGCACTACTTTTTCTAAATTTCTCGAAAACTGTAGGTTCTTTTGAAAAAACTTGTAGGTGCACATTGTAGCTCATCAAATTTTACACAATAAAGATTATAACACATTTTTGTACAATTGATAGATTTGGTAAAATAAATTTAATATTGGACTCGTCGACTCGTCCTTATAAGCCACGTCGTTATAGGTGGCGGTGGCGTCGTCATTAAAAAATAATATCAGCCTTTTTATTTAACTCTTTTTTCTTGTCCAAATTTGTTAAGTTGTTAAGAGTGTTTTTTTTTTTTAAATAAAATTAAAAATACGGATGTTATAAGCGGAAAAGGAACTAAACTTTTATTCAATACAGCGATAAGAGATTGATGGTTCGAGATTTAGCTTTATCTATGCCTTGAAATCAAAGCAAAAATTTCTTTCCATTTTCATATTAATTTTTCATTTTCATATTAAAAAGAAAAATAAATACACTGGACCACTTTTTGAAAAAAAGATAGGTACAGACAGTTCAGGGAAATAATTCCACGGGAATCTGCCACACATCAGCATTTATTTCACTTTTAGGGCCAGTTTGTTCACAACTAATCATCTTTAATCCATGATTAGTGGAGCTGGGAAATCCTCAAATGTGTTCGATGATCAATTTTTTTTTTTTTAATTCAAAGTATGAATTGCTAATCGTGGATTTCACTTATCAACCAATTTTGGTGTGAGAAATAACAAAGAACTGCACACTTTTGTAGTTTTATATCTTTATAATCAGTTAGAAGGTTTGCGATTTTTAAAATTGGAAGATGATGCAAAAAATATTTTTAAAAATTCGCGTGATTTTTTAATATTTTTTTAAATTCTGCTCCAATTTAAAAAAAATCTTGTTCTTAGAATAAAAGAACTACATGCCTAGTTTTAATCAGGTTTATAGTTTAAGATTTTGAAAATGGCGTTAAGAAATAACGCCCATGAAGAAAACGGCCACGAATTGGAAATATCGTCCAAAAAACTCTGAACTCCCAAGATACTGTTTAAAACACATAAACTGAAAGCACACCAACTGACAACATAGGCGCCTGCCTAGCGACTAAGCATGCTCTAAGCGGAGCGATGCCCACGGTGTCATGTGAGTGGGACAGAGGCCCGAAAAAGGGAGTTAAAGTCTTTGAACTTTAATCGCGAAGTGGGCCCGTTAAGGTAATCTTTATTACACATAAACTTAAAGCACACTAACTGACAACATAGGCCCCTGCCTGACGACTGACCATACCCTAAGTGGAGCACCGGAGCATGATGCAAAAAATATTTAAACTTCATGCGGTTTTGGGTGAAAAATAATTCCATAAAATTTAAGGTGAAATATATTCTCTCGCTTGATGTAAATCAATTCCACTTTGAAAAGTTTAACAGATTCCCACTAAAAGTGAAATAAATTCTCAAGTGCAGCAAATTCCCGTGGAATTATTTCCCTGCACTAAGTTCAGAATCTAGAATCCCATAGCCCATAGGTAGTCCCGAAATCTCCAATGACAAAATCTCGAAAGAAAAAAACATCACGAATATATTCGTTATTCATCCCGAATTTCAACACCTTTTTTAGTACATTTAACATTTACCTAAAATTTATTTGTTCACGCAAGTCATATACATGGGCTCACAGTGAAACAACGTTTAATTCATAAACAAAATATTTTTAAAAGTAAGACTCTAAAAAATTATTTTCCGTAAATATATTTTTAACGTTTATATCAACAAATTTCTACGTTTAATTAAATCAAGTTATAGCTTGAGAGCTGGTGAACATTTACTCAAAGTGTTTTATACCGCTTCAAATTTTGTGGCCATGTCGTTTGTATCAGTGCAAGCTACATGTCATCGGTCTGGCAGCGATCCAAATTTCCATCACTAAAGCCTTGTGCCTATACTAACCAACAAAACAACAAAAATGCATTTTGAAATGATATTGTAGTGGTGTAAGTTCCACGGTATCGCTGCCAGACCGATGGATTCTAGTTAGTAGACACAAGGCTTTAGTGATGAAATCTTGAGCCGTATAAAGCTCTTTTAGAGGGATGATTAATGTTGTTGCACTTTGAAAGTGCATTTAAGTGGTGCTGGGGCCGCGATATCGCTGCCAGACCGATGGCATGAGGCAAGCGTGCACTGATACAAACGAAATGACCACAAAATTTGAAGCGGTATAAAACACGTTGAGTAAATGTTCACTAGCTCTCGTACTATGAGTAAAAACACTTCAAAAGGTCCTTTTTGAATGTCACTTATTTTTGCGCGTTATTTTTAATATCAAATAAGCCCTAAGACATTCTGGATCCGATTTAATTCTAACACTATAAATGTGAAAATTACCTCTTACTTTTCTCGCCTTTAAATTGCCTCAGGAATCTATGGTCTTCGTCTGCGGCAGTGGCTAGGGGACACCATATATAAATCAATAGCTATACAAAACCAATTAGGTAGATACTTTTAGTAAATCATTGTTTAATAAAACAAAGAATTTTAATACAATATATAATAGACTAAGGGCCAGTTTGTTCACAGTGGGTTAAATTTAGTATGTGACTTTCATAGGCATTAATTAACTAACGCTAATCAACCAAAATTGGCTGATTAGTGAAACCTATGATTAGCAACTTACACTTTTAATTTTGTAAACAAAATTTAGTCAACAAACACATTTGAGGATTTCCCAGCTCCACTATTCATGGATTAAAGATAATCAGCTGTGAACAAACTGGCCCTAAGAGCCTAGGGCCGCCACACATACGTCATTTTATCAAAGCTAAGATTTTTTCTGCGAACAGATACTATGGTAGCTGAGAACAAATGCATACTAAGAATCTTCAATCCGGGTGCAATTAAGAGGTAGCGAGTGTTAACACTTTGTATGAGCCAAACCATATTAATCTAAATAATTTTCAATTTTTAATAAATGCCATGGTATTTTGCATGCGGTACGAAAAAAGTATAATATACGTTTGAAATTGTATTAATAAGCACCATCTATAAGTGAGTTTTGGCAATTGATTCTTTCGTCAAACTTGTCAAAAAGGTTTCAGTCGCGTATGAGCGTGTTTGAAAAATTCAAAATTCTATAAAAAATACAAAACTTAAAGTTTGTGCTCGCAAAAAAATATACCCGTAAAGAAAATACTGTAAGTATTATTGATAAAGTACTTTTTTTTTAGTTTGGTGAAGTAATATAACGTTTTGTGATGAAAAAACGTTATGGATCATATATGGCACACCATGCAACAAGGGCAGAAAATTTGATTTTTTTTTTTTTTTTTTTGAAATTACCCTGGTATACGTTTTCGTGTCATACAAAAAAAAAGTGCTGGCAACAACCCCTAATGACAAAAATGGGGATATACGAAGATTGTGCTTAGTGATAACTCTGGGTTCAGCTATGACTTTGAAATTTATACTGGAGCCCAAGGACCTGCCACTGTAGAGGAAATTAACATCTCTGTAGTAACCTGGTATGATAACAGATTCGTGAACTTGGGTTCGACATACGTCGGCAGCAAACCATCTTCTGAAGTTTGACGATACAATAAAAGAGAAAGGGCCTACCAAGATGTACCATGTCCAAAAGCAGTGACGTACAATCGACATATGGGAGGAGTCGATCTGTTGGATGCGCTTCTTGGATACTACAGGATACAAATTAGATCCAAAAAATTCTACCGCCGAATTTTCTTTCACATGATCGATATGGTAACAGTGAACGCGTGGCTGCTGTAATAGACGAAGGCTGGACAGATCCGAGCAGTGGATGCCTTTAGACGACTTCAATTGCGCGGTAATCGAAGATTTATGCTATGCCAGCAAGCCAAGTACCGTCAACAAACGAGGAAGAAGTTCTAATGTCATAGAAAATATTATTCAATCGAAGAAGTTGAAAAGATCCGTTGCTAGTATGCCATCCCAGGACGTACGCTTGTATCAGTTAGATCACTTACGTTGTTTGACTATTATAGACAGCAGTGTTAGGTCCCAAAATTAGGTGGAAGATCTTTTGTGGAGTGCCGAAATGCAAAGTAAACTTATGTCTCAACGAAAAAAGAAATAGTTTCATGTAATTCCACACTTTATAAAATTTGCAATAAATAATTGATTTATTTTGTAAAGATAATTTTTGTTCCTTTTCTGCTCAGTGTGCCATATATGATCCAAACCGGAAAAATTCGATTTTCAAAATTTTTATCAAATAAAATGAAAATTCCTGACACACGTGTCCTTTAATTTAGCATTAACTACCACATACATTTTTTTTTCATGAAGAAAAAAAAAATCATGCAGTAAGGGGTTTTAAAGTTGCATACAAATGTTGCAACATTGCGTTCTTTTATCAAAGCTGAATTTTTGATTTGTGTTAGGGGATGGTGTCATTTAATTTATTTGACACTTGCCAGACATCAACAGTGGGACCTAACGTGAGCCAGACACTTCAAACATGTCAAACTAATCTTGCCATTTACATAATAGAATCAAATCAAGATTTTATTTTTTCTTTGGGCAAATATTCTACAATATTTTCTCATCAGCAAGACACCTACAGCGGGGTCTTATATAACCGTAAAACTGTCAAAATAATATTTCTTTGTTACTAAAACGTGATTTTTTCGCTTATTTGAAATGCCTGGCTGATGAATTCGCCCCACTGTAGATGTCTGGCAGGTGTCCAAAAGAGTAAATGACATCATCCCCTAAGACATATCGAAAATTCAGCTTTGATAAAATAACGCAATGTTGCAACATTTGTATGCAACTTTATCACTCTCTACCTCTTAATTCCACCCGGATTAAAGATTTGTTCTTAGCTACCATATTACCCGTTCGCGTAAAAAATCTTAGCTTTGATAAAATGACTTATGTCTGGCGGCCCTGGGCTCTTACTCTATAAGTACATATATACATACCTACAAAATTTGATTTGTGTAGGTACGAAATAAATTATTTTCTCTGTTTTATTTTTGTTTTGGGAAAGTTTTATAATAATTTGTTTAATACTGCAAAGCAAACTTCTCAATTTAAGAATTAAGTTAATTATGATATGAGTAATCATCATAACAATTTGAAATTTTATAAACTTTCAAAATATATTTTCAACATCACTTGTATAATGTTCTAAATAATAACCATTACACATGGCACATCATCCTAATAGCTGTAATTTTATGTTTCACATAAATCATATAGGTATACGAGTAAAATGCGGTTACCCTCTTTAAAAGTGATTCACCTGAGTTATACTGCTTAGTAATGGTGATATTGCGGAAAGGATATTACTTTTTAATGGGGTCTGGCTGTGGATGCTTTTCTGTAAATGTAGAATAATACATTTTATGAGGAATAAATTACATTTAATGCTGATGATGGGTGCCTTTCCTTTCAAGAAGTTTTTTGAAAACACTTAATACCAAGGATTTAAGTATCTTTATTCTTTCAATTTTTTGAGAAATAAAAAAAATATAAAAAAAAACCGGTACTTAACCATTCTAAATTTATATTCGAGTTTTCAACGTGTGTATGTGGGTATTACCTAAGTTGTACGTTGGTATTTTTGTTATTTAGTTTATAACTATGTGTACTTAGTAAGACCAGTGCACTAGATTAAGTATCCTCATTTGTGAGAAAAATAATAATAATCATGATAGTTAAGGTAATATTAAAGCACGAAATTAATCAGAATATGGGAATTTCTTTCAATATTTGTAAGATGCAACTTTTTAGCTCAAGAATGTAGGTATGTACATATGTAGGTATGTTCAAATTTCTTTTGCTACCAGTAAGGTGTAGGTATTTTATAAATTAAGTATAATCAGCTTAAGCTTTGAGTCGAGCCGAAGATATTCTCTGAAATCGATCGGTTAATTCCTTAGCTCACGACCCTATTCCAAATGCATACTTTTCCAGAAAAATTGGAATTCCGGGAAGATCTGGTTTTAGTACATTTCTTCACATTTAATCGAGAATTGGAGCGAGAAATGGATTTTGATCGAGTTGCGCTAATTCAAAATGTTCTATAAATTGTTGCAAGCAGTCGAAAACGGAAATGGTGGCATTATTTTCCTTGGTGCGTCCAGTGGGATTGAAAAAAAAATTCCTGTCTTTACTGATTTTGGCTACGATTCGTACGAGATATGAGATTGCTTTGGTACTCACCTCTTCGTCAACCATTTTGCTTTGAAATTGCCATTGAATCTGCAAGTGGATGAAGAATCTACATGCAACTTATTTTCCTAACGCTCGCACTGTGCTTGTTCATATTAAGGGCAGTAAGAACCCCTTTAGTGCGCGGCATATTAAAAAAAAAACTTTTCAAAGAAGTCTGAGATGCCAAAAGTTTTGCAGCAATGTAACATTACCACCTAGGACGAATGCACAATTGACGTTTTTCTTTTTTAACTCTGAGCAGATCACGAAAATGTCAAACAAAAATTCTATTTTTATGTGTGTTTCTATGTTTTTAGCTCAGACATATCAGAGCTCAAAAAGTGCGTTTCTTTTTTCCTTCTGAGCTAGCTCAGAGCTTGATCGATTAGCTCAGAATAAAATGACCAAACAAATAAGGCGGAACGCTGAGCGAAGCCAACTTCATTTTTTTTCAGTGATTTGACAGACGAAAGAAATACAAAAAATTAAAAATGGATTTCCAGGACAGTCGCCCGTCTAAATCAGGTAAACAAAAATGTATTTTAGTAACACACCTATGAAATGACAGTTCAGTGCTCAAATGTGTTTCATAAATAAGTTTGAGGGCTCTGATCATAATCTGCTCAGAGCTCTGCTCTGATCGCTCAGCCTCTGCTCAGAGCTTTATTTAGAGCCAAAAAAGAAAAACGCCAAATGACTCAAAAACACGCATGGGGAGCCCTGAATCGCACGTTGAAAGATATACGAAATGATGAGAAACGTTTCGGTGGCGTAGTGATAATGCTGTCAGTCTATTTGTTTTCCATTCGCTACCTGACATTCTAAAATCAACTCTGGCCGATGAATTGAACACTTGCCTGAACCCTGAATGCGTTGGCTTTATGGAGATTTGTGATGAAATTGCAATTGAAAACGAAATGACCAGATGCAGAATCCTCCAGGTAATTGTTGACGATGGTCAATTGCGTGATTCCAGTCGAGTCGGTCCCCAGCTTGATTGAATTTACACCCAATTTTTGCCAAAATCACGAATGTTTTCCCGATATCACTTAGAATAATGCTGACCATAATTGGCTGAGTGCACGAGCGATTTTGGCTGCAAAAAACAAGGATGTTGATCATTTAAATTCGTCATTCAAAATCAAATCGCCTTAGAGTCACATTCACACAAATCCATCGACTCCTTGAGGGATGAAAACGAAGCCACGAACTATCTCACAGAATTTGCCATTCGCGAAGATTCTGACGGAAAATTTCCGCTCATTCCAAGCGATTTCCCATTCGTATTTAAGCGTCTTCAGTTTCCCGTGCGTCCCACTTTCGCTATGAGAATTAATAATTCGCAAGGACAATTGCTGGATGTTTTTTGGCATCATCACATGGTCAATGGTGTGTGGCGTGCACACGTGTTGGCAAACATCCCGTTTTGTACAAGTACCCGGCCGAGAATAGAACGTCTACCATGAAGCACTTCACACGTGAATCTTTGTGGTTTGATTGACACACGTCAACATTGTTATATTTCAGTTATTTCCATTTTTTTTTTTTAGTAGAATTTTTGAATAAGGAATTTGAATTGACCGAATTATGTTCACCAAACAGACTCGGAATTATTTTTTTCACTACATCTTGTAATATAATATAATATAAAATTATATTATATTATATTTTAATTAATTAAAAAGGTCACGTAAACAGAAATATTTATAATATAATTTTTTCCGAAATAATACAAAAAATGATTTAACTTAAAGTATTTATACAAAGGTGTTTTCTCGTGATAACATTTGCTGGAATTATTGCAATTTCATGGCTGCCACACCAATCATCAGATTCTTTTAGTGGTGCTTAGTCTATAGTTCCAATTTTAATTTATAAATTATTTTGCCGTCAACTGGATTTGATGGCATCTTTACACTTTTCACATTTTATTTTTTTTCTCTGGAACTATAAAAGTTATTCTAACTTTTTTTTGGGAATTCTGATTGGTTTATCGGTCCTTTAAAAAACTGCATTTAAAAATGTATTAAACAAATTTTAATTATAATTTATTTCGATTTTTAAGTTAAAATATACTTTAATATTATATATTTTTCTCTTATTTTTATCTCTCCATCCTAAGTAGTTTTTGTTGTTTTTTTTTTTATTGATTATCATAAAGTTATAAGTTTTTTAAAAAATTGCATTAAAAAAATAATGAAAACTAATTAGAAATAATTTATTTCGATTTTTCAAAATATCAAATATTTTTATTTTTGTATGTATTTATTTTTTTTTCTTATCAACAAAAGTTTTTTAAATGATTTTTTTTGATCAATATCTTGTTTTAAAACCACGTTCAGAAATTAATAAAAAAAAAACTTTATTTGATAAGAAAACAAAATTTAATACATACAAAATTAAAAAAATATTTAATATTGCGAAAAATCGAAATAAATTATTTCTAATTTGTTTTCATTATTTTTTAAATGCAATTTTTTAAAAAACTTATTACTTTATGATAATCAATAAAAAATACAACAAAAACTACTTAGGATCGAGAGAGAAATATAAGAGAAAATATATAATATTAAAGTATTTTTTAACAAAAACTGCTTTTTTTCGGCATACTCTTTCGATTGACGGGGTGTGCTATCCAAAAAATGAGTTTGGGAAATAACGGACACCCTATTGTACATATACATGTACATGAATCATTATTGTTATAACATGATCCTAATTTAAATTGACATCGAATGTTAAATGAATGAGGATATATATTAAACCCTTATAATGATTAAAAATTTCAGTTCAAAATGAAATAATTGAATTTCATCAAAATGAAATAAATGAAGAAAAACAAATCACATTATTGTAAAAACAAACAATTTTTCGTTGAATTTCATACGTTGGAATTTGTTCAGTGTGCCACTGAGATAACGTATACAAATCAGTGGTATTTGGTACAAACTTGATAAATCCAAAAATTATTTTTCTTGTGCAGAAAATGCATTTCAATGTTTATGAAAAAGAAATTGTAAAAATCTTTCAAAAATAATTTATTTACAATTCAAAAATTTCATTTGCGTATAATATGTAACAACTTTGGAGCGAATTGATCAACTCTTGTAGGTTCTAGTTCGATGTGCAAGGTACGACTGTACATAGAACTAGAGCCTAAGCATGAAGACGCAAATTACCACCACATCAGTAATAAAGGATTTGGAAACTGTTTAAAATCATCTGCAATTCATTTCGCTAAAAAGACTTTCTCAAAATCATTTTTCTGACACATGTATGTATAATGTTCCAACAGTTTGCTTACCTATTACTTTAAAATAATTTAATAATTTTTAAAAAATCATAAATTATGTCAGGCCAAGGTCAAATATAAATAAATAAGTAACGTACCAAATTAAACACTTTCATTATGAGAATTCCATGCTTTCGTATACTGCTGTCCGCCGGCAGCGACAGCATCATGGCGCCTATTTGCAACCCAGAACTGTCAAATTCAACAACCATTTATTACAAAATTCTCAACCTACCCGTCTACGCCCTCTATGCCCGCACAAAGCAATTATATCGATACTATGTTTTTATTTAAAAATATCTTTCATATAAAATAACCTAACCAAACAATATTTCAATACAACAAAAAATACAAAACAAAAAAAAAAAACAAAAAGAAAAAATACAATCAATGCTCAACGAAGATTCAAGAAAGGAATACCCTTATCCTTATTATTATTGGCCTTTCCCAACAATGAAAGACTATAATCTTTCTACCCCCGGAAAAGGGTACACAATACAATAGTTTAAGATTTCCTTCTTCCTCGAAATAATGTATGTTTGTATACCTACTATAAGAAAAAGCACAATTATTGGTCCCTGGCTCCCTATAGTCCCTTTTGGTTGCTCTTCTTTCCTTTGTGAAGATTTTTTCTTGTTTTATTTCAACTTTAAGATAAAAGAGGAGAAAAAAAAAACAGTTATAATAAACTTCCTTATCCTTAGATTTCCATTATAGGAAAGGACGTGATTGCCTCATTGTCTTGAGGGGTCTAAATTTCATAATAGACCCGGTTTTAGAATGAGAAAGCTTATTTTTTTTTTTTTTTTTTGATCACAAACCAATTTTTATTTTCAACATTTTGTTCAATAAAACTTTTATTGCATTTTGTTACTCTTCTTGATTGTTTATCTTTATCATAATTTTATAAATTAAATTGAAAGATAGTTTTGTATAAATGTGTTAATATTCCGGGTGATAAGTATTACTTTGTTTTAGTTTGTCACTCTGCACTCTCTATGAGACGAACTAAAAAAAAGCAACTCAAACTCACTTCAATTTTTGAATTTATAAAAATTATTAATTTTTTTAAATACTCGTACTTTTGCAATTTTTTAAACAAACAAAATTTACGGTTTTTGGAAACATATTTGTGCAAAATAGAAGAAATATTGCTAGAAAAATTAATAAATATGATGGCAGAATGTTTTTCTTTTGAATTTAGAACAAATATTTTGAAATAATTTGTTTCCTAATATTATGTAAAAAAAAACCATTTGCAAGCCCGAGACTCTTAATAAGGCTGCAAAAGATCAGAGAAAGGTTGATACTCCCAATCCCAATATTCTTCATGAATTTGTAATAATCTACATAAATATTAAAACGTTGTGGCCAAACTTTGTCGTACGTTTTTCTCCGTAAGTATACTTCATGAAACTACATGAATAATGTACCGTCGCGCGTCGGAAAGGTTTTGTCCCACAGCTGTGCACAAACTCAAAAATTGTTGAAAGTCGAATTTCAGCCGATATGTGATACTTAGTTTACATAAAATGATAAATAAAACAATACAAATAAAGAATTCTTAATATAAGATAATGTTTCTATTTTCAAATGGTATAGAAGTAACATCGACCACAACTACTCCTAGATAACAAGAAAATGTGGACAACATTAACTCGACCTTATAGATTAAGAGCCCAGGGCCGCCACACATACCTATGTTATTTTATCACAGCTAAGATTTTAACTTGCTCTATAGGGCAAGTATTGGTTTCGGGTAATGTTTTAAACAAAACTAACACTACGATGAAGAGAAGTCCATTAGAGTCAAGACGTCCGCCACGTGCCCGCCTGTGCGTCTGTGCATTTGTGCGTCCGTCCTGATGTACATCGCCATCGTGGTAAACGGTTGGATGGATTTGCTTCAAATTTGGTGTACATTTTTATTTTTTATCTGATTCTCAAGACTAGAGCAAAAATTCGAATTTTTGTTTTAGCTCATCTAGAAGGGGTGGCTGCCATACAACGATTTCGGTTTTATCAAGATTTCTCAAAAATGGCTGTAACGATTTTGATTAAGCTTCATACATGTTACCACTAGATTAGTTCTAATAATACTTCATACTACGTTTTTGCCAACAAATTCGAAAAATGGAAATAAAGTAATGGGATATATGTCAACTTAGCACTACATTTGTGGAAATTCAAAAAATGTAAATATGCAGTTAATTTTAGCTTTTTAGTAGTAAGTTAGTTGTGGAAAAAAAATTGTAGCTCTACTATTTAAAAAAAAAAAATGCTAACTTGATATCAGCTTGGCACTACACTTTCTGGAATTCTAAAAACTAAGTACGCAGTTAATTCAAGCTTTTTAGGCTCGTTTCACACACATTCGGTTTCATTCGGTTCGGTCTCTATTCGGTTTGTATTCGGCTGTACCTGATATGTGTGAAACGGTAAAACGGTGCTCTACGGTTTCTATAAGGTGTTTATTTCTGCCGTTTTATCGTTTCACACATATCAGGCACACCCGAATACAAACCGAATAGAGACCGAACCAAATGAAACCGAATGTGTGTGAAACAAGCCTTAGTAGTAAATTATTTGTGGAAAGAAAAAAATTCCAAACAAAATTTCTCGATCTCGTCATGCGAGACAAGGCGAGACGAGACTGGCTTTTAAGCAACCGAGACGAGACTGCATATTTGGACCGAAGTTTACAGAGAGCCTTATAAATTAGAAAATCCAATTTATATATTTATTTTCTTCTGCACGCATTCAATTCATAATTTAAAATATTTCGTTGCAATATTCAACAAGTTGGCCGGAATTCGTATTTTTCGGAGACGAGACCGAGACGAGACTTAATTATACGAGACTGACTCGAGACCGAGACGAGACTGAAATTTTCGATTTTAACGAGACCGAGACGAGACTTACAAAAGTCTCGCAGAGTCGCGTCTCGTGGCCAGCCCTCAAAACAAACAGTTTTGATGCGGCAGCAAAACCTCGTTCATACGCATCAGCTACGTAAGCCTGCTGCGATGTAAACATTTTACTTTGCATAAATTTGGCAATTGCGTTCGCACATTATTCGGAGAGCAGACATTAAACAAAATTTATTTGTCAAATATTCACGTATTTGAAGCACAAACGAAGAAAGACAAATTCTTAAAACTTGAATCAGCAGACAGGCTGATTCACTTTTCATTTTCCACTTTTTTTACTAAAAAAGAACACAGTTTTACTAACACTAAAGAATTATTAAGAACACAAACAAGTTTAGCTTACTGCTAAGACAATTTTTTTTTTCAAAACAAATGTCAATTAAAAGCATCCAAAAAATTATTGATGCGCATAACTACGCATCGGATGCGTTAAGAAACTTGCTGCTTTGTAAATATTTTCACGTTTGAGTTTTGGAACTTATGACATTGCATCAAATGCGCATCTGATGCATTTCGGAACTCAGTCATACTTTCTTTTATATCATTTCAGTATTTAAACTCACACTCAACACAGTAAAAATTAGAGCATTTTAGGTATTAAAAGTCTTAATACATTGCGACTAAATTTTAATAAATATTCAAATAGAAAAATTTAAATAAATTATGTTCTTTAAAGTTAATACTTACTCCCTTCAGGATCAGTGTCATCAATGTAAATCATCTTTGGTTTTGGTTTTTTTTTGTGTATCCTTTTTCCGTTTCCTATTTTGACTTGAAGTTAGTACTGCTACTCAACTAGCACTTAGAATTTTCAATTTAATTTTGTATTGAATTTTATTTTGTTTTATAATTCACAGTTGATATTCACGTTACGATTTAATTTTTTTAAATTTTGAATTCGATTAAAATTTCACAACATTACGTTTTTTTTTGTATTGGATTTTATATTTCAGAAACAAAATTATATATACAAAATATATTTTTAATATAAATATTTTATTTCGTTGTTGCTAAAGATATTAATTTGATTTTATTTTAAGGAATTTTCTTTTTGGCTTTGTTTCAGCTATATAAATTTTTTTTGGTTTAGATTTTTTTCCCCTGAAAATAAACACAGAAACGAGGGAATAAAATATTATTATTTTTATTACTATCTTAGATTAGATATTTAATTATTATTTTTTTGTAAAAAAAAAAAACCAAACACTAAAACGACCGAAAAACGAAAAATGTGGACGGACAGCAACGGGTATAGTCGGCACCCACAACGACGCGACAACGACGGACGACAAAATCGGCCACGGTTTCGACCTTCACTATCGCAAAATGATTTCTGAATAAAATACACAAATGAAAATTAAAGTAGAATACAAAAAAGAAAAAAAACAAAAAATGAGTATGAGTTGAGTATCTATAGCTGCCGATATTTGTTATGATTTTATCGTCTATTTAAACAATGATGACGGTGGGTGGTTTTGATATGATGATATAACATTTTACTGTACTGACGATTGTACTGAGTTGAGTCGAGAATCAAGAGTCGAGAGTCGAGTGTGAAGTGAAAGAGCCCTCTCTCTTTTGACGGTTTTGCGTGATTGAGTTTGTTTTTATTTGGATTTTGTTTCTCTAATTTCATGTTTGAATTGGTTTTGTATTTTGTTTTTCTTTTGGTTTCAGGGGTGCAAACTTTGGCAAACGTTTAAGTTTATAGTTACCCAACAATTGAATGGATACAGTCGTGACAAAAACAAAACTGATACAATTTTTTTTTATTATCATTATTTAAGATAAAATCACTTAGAAAGAATGTTTATTTAGTAAAATCTAAATTAAACCATAGTTCGCTATAAATTAACTAAAGATAAAACACCTAAATTTCGAAGGTTTAAATCCAAGCTCCGATATTGATGGTTTTTGTTGGCAAAATGTTTTTACTTGTATAATGTAATTTTAGAAAATATTTAGAAGGCGATTTCAGTTATTTATATTTTTTTAAATTACCTGAAACAAATATTTTTATAGTTAAAAATTCTAATTTGTGGTAGGTACCTAAAGTTAAAGTACACAATATAAACAATATCAAAGGGACATGCAGGGTGATTCGCATCAGATACGACAAAAACTAAATAATGATTAATTCAAAACTAGTTAAAATTTAAGATTATATCTGGATTTAAAATAAAAGCTAAAGTATGCTATTTTAGGTGGCTTTTTGGGCTCCGAAATTTTAGTACATCATTAAGGGGATATTTGTAAAAAAAAGTATGCCGTTTAAAAGGTCAGTAATTGGTCATTAAATGCCAAGAAGTTTCAAAAATTGGTCAGCCATAGGAAAATTTAAATCGAGGCTTAAAGTTTTTTAAGGTCATGCGCAATTTTTAGCATCTCATTTAAGGGATATTCGCAAGTCATATTGATTGTCATCACATTTTGTATTTGATTGGCTTTAATATTCCTGCAAGACTGCTTAGAGACCGATTGTTTTTAAATGTTCAAACCATTGAACTGTGTAAGAGAAACAAAGAGAAACAAATTCTATTAACGAAATGATTAATTTTAATTTGAGCAGCTTTATATTTAAAACACGTTTGTTATTAATTTTAAATTCCTTAGTTTGATGGTGGTAATGTCTAAATGTTTAAGATATACATAAATTAACTACAAAAATTGTAAAGTATCGCATGTTGCTAATTATTTATCAGTAGTCAATATATTTATTATTCAATTATAATGTATTACTGCTTGATGAAATAATCTAAACTAAAAAAATATACCATTTTAAATGCCACCAAATTGTAATAAAAGGCTAGATAGTTTCAGTAACTGGCCAGCCATAGTTTTTTTTATTGAATTTATAAAGTTCGTTTCAATGTCAACGTACAAGACATTTAGCCCCTCATTTATGGAATTAAAAAAAAAACAAGTATGAAATCTAAAAGGTCAGTAATTGCTCAAAAAATGTCAGCTAGTTTTAGTTATTATGCTCACTCATAATTTTTTTTTTATACATTTTTTAAAGATTTTTCAAGGTCAAAACGGTTTTTAACATCTCATTTTTGGGATATTCAAAAAAAATATACACCATATGAAAAGTTACTAAAACCATACCAAAAGTCAATTAGCTTAGCCATACATTTTTTTTTGGTAAATTTCCAAGTTCGTATAAGACTGTTAGCACCTCATTTTGGGGATGTTCGACAAAAAAAAAACAATATCAGAAAGTAAATCAAATCCACATAAAAGTTCAACTAGTTCAGTAATAAGTCAGCAGTACTTTTTTACTAAGAATTTTAGAATTTTTTTTTTTTTAAAGTCGTATGAGAATTTAACAAAAAAAATTAAAAAAGGCATATAGGAAAATCTGTGGCTGACCAATTACTGAAAGTATCTGACCTTTATTGAAAATTTGGTGGTATTTTATGAATTTGTGAAACTTATCTTACAAGAATCTCAATTTCTCTTCAAGACGTTAAGGCGAGGTAAGATAAATTGGAATCAATGCCGTATAAAAAAAAAAATACCTATACGCCAGAGTGTCCAACAATTAAAGTATTACAAGTTCATCTGAGGAGTGAGCCCTAAGTCTATAATTTTATTACTGTACAGGTAGGTATTTTAATGTCCCTCAACTTAGCAGAGCAAAGTCAGCAGAACAAAAAAAAAGATGGTTTCAAGTTAGCAGACCAAATCTTTAATCTTTCAGGTAGAAAAATTGGGTGAGTACTATGTTAACGAGCTATTTAAGTGCACTACGAATCCAAAAAAAATTTCGAAAAAAAAATGTTTTTTCTACAAAAAAAAAAAAAAAAATATTTTAATAATTTTGAAAAAAAAATATTATATTTTTTATTTCATCTTTTTTCATCCAAATTTTTTTGATTAATTTTGTACTGGTATAATAAAATTAGGTGCTGATGTGAAAAAAAAATTATTTCATTTCCCATACATAACCTGCTCTGCTAACTTAAAATCGAGTTTTCCCGGAAAATTCAAAATTTTTTCATCCACTAAAACCTATTTTTTTATACATTAGTGCTCTGGTAGTCAAGACCTTCCGATTGCGATACATTTTGGTGGCATACATCAATTATCTAAAAATTTCAATAAAAAACCCGCGACTTTAATCGCGTTTGTCGGGGGTTTTGGGGCCACTACTTAGACGTCTGTCATGTACATATTCGCACTCATCTTCTTTTGTGATATATTTCAAGTGGTTTCCTTTTTGACAAAAAAACGCCAAAAAAAACGCATTTTCAGGGACCTCTGTCGGGGGTTTCGGGCCACTTAGACGTCTGTCACGTACATATTCACACTCACGGAGTCCATGGCTAAAAGTTGTGATCCATTTTAGGTGGTTTTCCAAAAGCCTAAAAATGCACAAAAAATGTCGTTTTCGGGGACGTCTGTCTGGGTTTTGGGGCAACCTACAGGTCTGTCGAAACCAGTTTTGTAATCAGGGAGTTCATGGCGTCAAGTTGTATAACATTTGAAATGGTTTCCCACCCGATTTCAATTTTCAGAAAAGTTGTACTTTTGATGCACTTTTACGTGGTAACGGGGCCACTACATGCTGGCAGACGAACGTATTCTTTATCACCTTCACCAGGACTACCTATACTATTAAAATCTTTTGGTCTCCCTTCACGACCAAAATCTGCTGCCAGCTCTTGGACTATATTGAAATCAATCCATATTTATATTGATACCGAGAGGATAAGGACTTTTTTGCACAGGACTTATTACTAAACAAAGAAGTGGAGTGGAAAAGTTTGAATTCTCTCGAGCGGGAGTGGAAAATATCTAATTATGGGTTGATACCTTAAACCATGAATCAAGCTCCTTCGCCAGATATTTTGGTTAGAAAAATTGCCTGCGGATGCACAATCGGTTGTCAAGCTGTGAATGCTGGAAGCTGTGAATGTAGAACTTTTGTAGGACTAACGTGTGAATAACATGGTTCCAAACTGCGACAGTTCGCAAGGAACGAACATTCAAAAAGATGATATTCTTGAAGGCATGGATGAAGATATTGAACAGATTTAATCAAATCTAGAAATGAAAAATTGTATTTAATTGTTGTATGAATTAATTTTCTTGTATGATTGATTTTCACATTACTTAAGAACCAAAAGAGTTGTTCAAAGCTGTAAAAACAATCATTAATAATTAATAAATTAATTTATTATTCTCATTTCATTAAAGTTTTGTTGTACAAAACAAGAATTAAAATAATGTCGAGGTAAACGTTATAAAAATTGAAAAAAATGGCTTACTTTTCGTTAAAACCACTTCTTAAAATACGTCAATTTAAAGAAAATTTTGTATCTTTCTTTTATGTGGACTAATTTCTACATACCTGTTAGAGTTATAGGCAAATAAGTAAAACAAAAATCGATTTTTTTATTTTTTTTTTATTTTCACATTAAAAATTAATTTAAAATTTTTTGAATAGACCAATTCTATAGTTAATTTTATTCTCTACAAAAAATGTTTTTGGAATTTTGTCGAAATTTAGCTTGGTTTTTAAGTTATATGCAAAAAACCAAAAGGGCTGCAGTTACTCCACCTCCTCAAAATTGCACCCTCTCTTTAGAAAACTCTGCATGGTTTTCTCATCTTCAATAAGCCATTAAATGATTTTTACAACAAAAAACCCTGGAATGTCTAAGTTTCATTCTATAAGAGATAATCAATAGTCTATTGGTGGCTTCCTGTAATATGAAATATAATTTCATCACGCTCTAGCCGGTGCATTTTTTTCGCCAATTTAAGTCATGAAGGTGTCTTACTTGTAGAGAGTTTAATGTTGTTTAAGCAGATGCTTAAGTTTTCTACAATTACAGGCATGGTTTTTGAGTTACAAGCAAAAATCTAACAAGAGAACTGTGTTTTCCAAAAAGTTCGAAATTTTGGTCTTTTTTCACCGTACTCTAGTGGCCAAACCGTAAATTATACAAAAAAAAGTTGTGCACCATTTTCCTAGGAAATTGTATGTCCTAAGAAGTGTAGGAGGTAATTTTATCCAAATAGTGTATATTTTGTTGAATTTTTGGCAAAAAACTGAAAAAAGGTCGAATATTTTGAGTTTTTTTTTTGTGATTTTCGCTGTGAAGTCATATCCGTAGGAAGTAGCAAAGCTGAAATTAGGATTCAGCGACCCCTAAAACATAAAAGAAAAGGCATTCAAATTTTGTATAGCGAGTTAGTCCAGTGGGTAGCGCATTAGACTGACAAGCAGAAGATCGCTGGATCAAGTACAACATAAACATTTTTTTTTTGTTTGACGAGGCAAAAGGGTTCATAATCGCCAAGGCCCTTGTTCTAACCTTTGCTTACCCTTGCTTGCCCCCTGCTAGAATTTATGTACAACTCTCTAGTGCCTTGTCGAAAACTAGATTGTTTTTCTGCGCGGATATACAAAAACTTTATCACCATAAGAGAATAAAAATAAATAAATAAATTGGGTGGCGCAACGGCTCGTAAAGAACAAGGCCCTAGTGACTAACAACTCGCAACCATTCCTTTGTGCGCGTGTCGACAGGAATGGAAAGGACCTACAGTTTTATGCCGAATCCAACCGGCTAGACGAGAAGCACTTATTCATGAAAAGTGATACTCTTGGAGGATTTGTCAATTCCTCGCAAGAGGCAGCAGCCCTGAAAAAAAAAAATTTAGTTCTTAGGTGGACGAGGCTGGGAAGTGAACCCCCAACGTGACAGTCCATCACACTAGCCAGTACGCTTATTATATATTCGAGTACTTTAAATACTAACGGTACATATTATTTTCTTAAAAACTAAATACTTACAAAATAACTTACAAAACAAAACATTTATTTTGATTAAAAAATCTATTTTTAAAATTATCAGATTTGATATTGTCATTAACGGAATTTAAAAGTAAATTATTTTTATTAAAAATTTAAATACACTACGGGCTACTTCTCCCCATCAGAGAAAGAAAATTCAATTTCCAACGGGTCATTGTACAAAAATTTAGTTTTGATAGGAAATTGAAAGATAATTCAATTTCCTTTCAAAGCCAAATATTTGTACAATGAGTCGTTCTTGATATATTGGTTGAAACACGTCTTATAACTAAAAAGTTGCTTAACAAAATTGAGTCCTCTATTACATGGTGACTCCTTTTCTCTGAATTGTAGTAAGATTTTTTTCTTCATTCACACTCATTTAAATTCGGAAAGAGCCAGGGACAAAGAGTCATCGCTTTATAGCAAAGGGAACGAACAGCCGCGCCGTTTTATTGTAATACTAACAGACGATCAACTTCCCAAATTCAATCATTAAGTTTAGTTTTGAAAGACATCAACAAAAAAAACTTCCGAATAACCTTGACCTATATGCTCTATCACGTTGTGGAAGAAAGTAGAAGAAGAAGAAGAAAGCCTATTAAAAAAAAAAAAAAACATAAAATCATTCTAACAAACTATGCATGTTTCATGAGATTAAATGCCTTTCGTCGAACTCATAAAAAACCATTTGCAAAAATAATAAGTAAAGCGTGATATTCCAATGACACACCATTCATATTAATATTCAGCATTTTTATTGCACTAATGTTTTTTTTTTTTTTTTTTTTGTATCAACAAAACAAATTTGAACCAGTTAGTCAAAGAATTAAATCAACATCGAAATAAAGTAGAATCTTTATGAGTACTCGTATTTATGGAGTCTAGAGTTCATTATCATGAGAATCTCCGACTGAATGTAGTTAACGATACGTAGATATATTTTTTTTTTGTATCTCCTTGTTAATTATTCGAAGTTCAATATTTGTGATTGCGCTCAAGAACCATTGTTTATAAGTAATTCTAAGAAGAAATGAATTATTGTCAGACGATCTATTAGGTGTGAGAATTTAAGTTTTCAAATATCAGCTGCAGAGAACTTCATGCTAAATAATGCTATAAATAAGTAGGTTGGTTGGTATACTTGCTATACATACTTATATCTTTGGGGTACGTGCTATCTACGATTGTTTCAGTATCAATGGAGATAATTATTGTTCAAGTGGTTTTTCAAGTTGTTTTATTTTGTCCAATGATTAGAACATATAATGTAGAAGGTGACTTCTTTACAGTGGTGTTAGCAAGTAAATTACCAATTTGCTTAAACAAGTTAAAAAAAAATGTTGTAGATTATTATTAAAGATTGTGCGCGAGCATGTTTTAAACGAGGTCATTCACGCAGGAACACTAAATCATTATAGATGTTTTAAGTTAATTATTCAAATCTAAATTATTTACAGGAATAAGATTCATATTATTAACTTATGAAACAGACTTTGGACAGCAAGGCAATATATTCGGATTTTTTTTTTTTTTAAGAATAATTAAATTAAATACACAAATTGTGTATTAAATATTTAAAAAAAAAAATCTCTGAAATGCTAGGTATGCATCGAAATTCTGATTTAGAAATTATTTATTTGATTATATTTTTTTTTCTTTTTTTTGTATTATTTAAAGTTTTTTTTAACTATCTATTCTATGGGTTTTGCAAACATCGATTACCATACTTTTTTTTTTAAATCAATAAGTTTGGGATTGAATTTGGATTGATTTTGGTTGTAGTTTTCAAATGTGAATCGATCTTCATGATATAGATTTTTCCCCCTCGGGCGTATGTAGATTTAACATCGAGTTTCAGTACCGTAGGAAAAGGAAAGAAGTGCAGCGTAGTGTCAGACGTGACAAAAGGAGGCGCATAAATGTCCTCGCAGAACAGGCAGAGGAAGCAGCATCTAGGTGCGACAGTGGTACCGTCTACAAGATAACCAAAGAATTGGTTGGAAACAACAACTCCCGAAAACAACACCTCGTCATGGATGTAGACGGCACCCTGCTAGTTACGGATGAGGACCAGCTCAGGAGATGGAAGGAACATTTTGCTAGCGCGCTCAACCACATAGGCGATAGCGGAGGTGTTCCAGCCCCTAACCCAAATGAGCTATTCGTAGAAACTAGTTCCCGTATTCACACCTGCCCTCCCAGTTTAGCCGAGATAACATCAGCAATCAAATCCCTCAAGAACAACAAAGCGGAAGGTTTGGACGGCATTCCCGCTGAGCTCTACCAAGCAGATCCACAAACATCAGCGAAGTTGCTACACCCCTTAATAGCACAGGCATGGGAGAACGAAAGTTTCCCCATTGAATGGAAAAAAGGGATGATCGTCAAACTACCAAAAAAAGGGAAGTCTTAGGGATTGCGGAAACTGGAGAGGGATCTGTGTCCTCCCCGCGGTGGCAAAGATAATGGCGAAAATAATCTTGGAACGAATCAAAGAACATCTCGATTCTACTCTCGACAAAGAGCAAGCGGAATTTCGTGCAGGCTCATCCTGCATTGATCACATCAACACCTTGAGGATCATAATAGAACAATGCGTGGAGTTCCGCTCCCCTCTTCATTTGCTCTTCATCGACTTCGAAAAGGCTTTCGATAGTTTGAATCGTGGTTCCATTTGGTCAGCTTTACGTAGGAGAGGAGTACCGAGAAGATGATCGCCATTATAAAGGCTATTACGATTACGCTGACGATATTTGTTTGCTCTCGCACAACATTATGGATCTTCGTAATATGGTGACTAATCTGGAATGCGAGGCAAACAAAGTCGGTTTGAGTATCAACGCCGGGAAAACAAAAATCCTCAACATTTCTGAATCTTCTTCTCAAGTTGTCGTTGCGGGACAGCAGGTTGAAGCGGTGGACAACTTCCTGTACCTCGGTAGTGTTGTCTTAAAAGACGGCGGTGGTACGGATGAAGATGTTAACTGCCGAATCGGCAAAGCTAAAGCTGCTTTCGGCATGCTGTCTAAAGTTTGGAGGAGCAACGTCTACAGTACGAAGACCAAGCTGCGACTGTTCCGGTCGAACGTAGAGTCAGTACTACTATATGGGTGTAGTACA
Organism: Melangyna quadrimaculata; assembly: GCA_949320155.1. NCBI lineage: Eukaryota > Metazoa > Arthropoda > Insecta > Diptera > Syrphidae > Melangyna > Melangyna quadrimaculata. The sequence goes on along the minus strand of OX439483.1, from coordinate 63,436,684 downwards.
TGGAAAATGACCGCCTCTGTCACAAGGAAGCTACAAATTTTCGAAAATAGATGTCTCCGAAACATCCTAAGGATTTTTTGGCCGAACACCATCTCCAACCAAGAACTCCTTCGGAGAACGGGCCAAATGCCTATTGACATCGTTATTAGGAAAATAAAGTGGCAGTGGATTGGTCACACCCTACGTCGTGGTGCAGACTCTATTGCAAGACATGCAATGGAGTGGGATCCACTCATCCAAGATGGCAGAAGACCTGGAGGCCAGAGAAATGGCGCAGAACAGTCGACAAGGAATCACAAAAGCTCGGTAAAAGTTGGGGAGAGCTAAAATACATTTCCAGAAACCGAACGAGATGGCGTGTAGCGGTAGTTGAAGCCCTGTGCCCCTTAGAGGGGTAAAGGATCTAAGTAAGTAAGTAAGTAGAATTTCGAATAAGGGGGGGGGGCGGTTCGAGACTTACAAAAGTGTCGCCGAGTCTCGTCTCGTCGCCAGCCCTTGTTAAACCCGGTCAATCTGTAGTTACTCCATAGATTTTTGACAGCTGAAAGTTAATGATAATCCTCCACCGAAAACTGTTTTGAGTTAGCTCGGGTTCCATTTGTTTGCAGGATTAACTAACTCCGGTTTAATTCAGAGTTAATCTTTAGACTGCAAAACTGACCATGAATACAAAAAATGTGATTTAATATTTGAATCATTGTTTTGACATGAAAACTAAGACTACTTTCATTAGGTTTCTGTATTTCAATTTAAGTGAGAACTTACACCTTTAGTGCCAGTGTGCAAATATTTGTATTATAGGATCAAATATTTTAACTCACAGATTTCAGTGAATTGACTTAGATCACTGTTTAAATTTAGAAATTGCAATTTTGAACCTCAGTTAGTCCGCCGGAATGGGTTATATTTGATCAATTGTTCAAAGGATGAACCATGTTTGTATAACTAGCCTAATAAAGGACCAAGTACTTACTAAGTAGTATACTCATTTTATCGAAGTAGGCTTAGTTCTTATGCAAAAAAAAACAGCACAAAATTAAGCTGACGCTACAGTTATTAATTGCATCCTCTTAAAAAAATCTGCAATTCGTAGTAATGTTTTCTATTTTGTTTTGACTACTTTAAGGAACTGGAAGTAAATAATGGGCACAACTGGATCGCACAAACTTGCTCTCGTAGCTAACAACTTTAACGTAGCTTGAAGTTGACAATGTGCATAATATGTATTGCTTCCATAACATTATGATATCGTAAAAAAAAGTTTTTTTAAAAACAAAGGACCTCTTATATAAAAATTACTATAAATTTGCTATTTAAATATCTTAAACAGATAGAGTTAAAAAAGTATGCCATCTTATTTGTTTCAAAGATATGATTTTACGAAAAAAAATTTCAAAAATCGTTAGAGCGGTTTGCTTAAAAAATAATTTTTTAGGTATATATAAAAATTCTTGAACATTTTTAAAAGCAAAACTTGGTATGCCAAGTTTAAGAATTCAATAAAATACAATTTTACACAAAATAAAATAAAAATATTCATTGACTCGTTTAAAACCAAAAAATCGGTTCTATGACTGTTCTATGGTTCTATCGGTTCTATGTACCGTTAATAACCAATATACATTTTTTTTTGTCTACCAAAATATTTATAATAGTAATTATAGTAACTCGTAATTTTTTCTTTAAAATCAATAGAGCCGTTTTGGAAATAAATCAATTTTTGTATATAGGTTGTATGGCAGGTACCGTTATTTTTTGAGCTAAAAAGAGCTAAAAAAAATTCAATTTTATTTAAGTGAATTCCCTAAGAAGTTTAAGTCCAAAGTTTGTAGAAAATCGCTTCAGCGGTGCAGGTCGAGGTACAGACAGACAGACGGACAGAAGGACAGACGGACAGACATACAGACAGACAGAATTGCGAGACCCACTTTCTCCGGTTCTCTATCATCTTAATGTTAGGTAAAATTATTTTCTCGAGACTCGAGACTCGAGTTCCATTTTTTGCACAAATCCTAAACTTGCTCTACTTGCCCTATTACGTATATATCGCAAGTAAAAATCAAGCGATTATTGTAAAAAGTACTGATAATAAAAAAATGACACATTTTTTAATGTTTTTTTTTTTAATTTCTCCAAAAAAAGTTGTAGCAAATAAATATCTTAGCTGCAGCAGTTTGTGTGTCTGTACCTCGACCCTCAGGGAATTTAACAAAGTAGGCTTTTAAGAATTTTTGTTTGGGTGGCAAAACGTATTTTCTTGAATAATCATAACCTAATACCTAATGTCTGTCTTTCTTTAGCACCAACGTTTTTTTTCTAATAAGACTTTTCAACTCTTTAAAAACTCTTAATAGTTTCCTTATTAAAGTCGTTCAAAGTCTTAATCCTTGTCTAATAAAAAGTCTATTTCAAATAAAAAATCTACAAAAAAAAAGTCAATCCACTTGTTCACACAAAATTGAACACACACAAAGTGATGACAAAACGGTTTTCACTTTTATCGTTCTCCTCTATATGATTCATGTCCTTCTTCTACTATAGCCTCCCCTCCCACATAAACTTTATTCCCGTTTTCGTGATAGGTATCAAGACAGACATAATTAAACATGACTAAACGTCAACCGTTAAATTTTAATGGATAAATCTGTTTTATAATCTTCCAAGTTTCAAGGTTCAAAAGGGCGACATGCCAGTGTCATAGTGCCAGAGCTAGTGGTGCTGCGGGTGATGGTGGTGGTCAAATTTTTCAACTCAAAATTACTTCCCAGGTGATGACACTTTTACCAGGTTCAGGATGCTTTGTTGACTTGGTCTGTCTGTTATTTGCATTCATGATGCTTCCTCTGAGATGGCATCAGGTGATGGTGCGATGTGTTGGCTGTGTGGATGTGGATGAATGAAAATAGAAATAATCCTTGAGGTCTTCTACTAAATTAAACTCAACTCAAGTAGAACTTGGCAGGCACACACTACAGTACGTACCTACCAACAATGCCAACGAAGACGACGATGACGATGACTGCCAGTGGAAATGGAAATCATATCTAAACACTCAACAAACAATTTCGGCAAATTTCACAAAAGCCTTAAAGCCAAAGTTATACGAGGATGTTGTTGTTGTTGTTGTTGCCATCTACCTTTGGTTAAAGAAGAATTGAAATTCCATTTGGCAGGAAATCCTATATAACCTAACCAAGTCTATGCCAAGCACACACATTTCGCGGAAAGCCGCAGCAATTGTTTGTGGTGTGAGGTGGGTATGGGGAGAAGGGAGATGAGGCTTACGGATATGCAGCACCCCAGCAACTCCTCTGCAATCACAAGGATGAACTTCTTCTTATTCTTCCAAGGACTATAGAACTATAGTACACCACTGAACCACATGTCTGAATAAATGTACGTTTGTATTCTGTTCCTGGAGAAAAGAGTTTTTCCTCCTTATTCGAATGACAATGTTATACTGTTCAAAGAAAAGGACAAAATAAATTCAGTATGTGTGTTCTATATGTGGGTATTGGAATTCTTATGAGATGATATAGGTCCAGTACTGTCTAAAGTTTATTTTTCTGTTTGTTTGTGGGGATACTTTTGCTTTTAGTCCTTATTACTTCTTCGAGATAAATTGAATTTCCTGCTGGAAGAAAACCAGATTCATAAGTCGGCAAAGTGGAAGTACCTTTGATGTTATTTTGAGACAAAAAGATTGAATATTGTTGTTGTTGTTGTTTGTTGGTGTTCAGTTAGATTGCAACAGCCAAAGAAGTTGCAGATTTGAGGAAAACATTTATGCGAGGACAAAGAAATAAAATGTTTTAGCAAGACGAAGTTATTACACAAATTGGTTTTGCAAATGTTTTTGTTATATCACTTTGTGGGAAGAAGGTCCTCTTTGACAGAAGTTCAGTGAGTCTAAAAAAGATTTTTGTCATTTGATTTTTTTTAAGCCACCTATGCCAAGAACGAAGATATGATGTATTGCTAGTTTTGGTCTATATATACATAGGTAAATATGAACCTTTATATGACTTTATTGTCAGTGTTTATATGAACTTGCTATATAGATAAAGATAATCATATACGTAGTTATTAGAAGTCAGGTTACAAAATCAAAACCGAGATTTTAATCAAATTTAGAAGGTATAGTAGATACCAACTAAGATTATGGAGTAGAAGACCTTGTCCTTTATTTTATCTGTGAATATACATACACTCCGCTCCACTTGAATAGAAACAAACTTTTTTTTTACTGTCTGAGCGTGTAGCGCTTTGGTAAATTTATAAATTCACCTTTTGGTTTTAGTTCCTATTAGAGGGATCTATTGCGAATAAAACTGCAGAGACAGAATAATTCAGGAAAATACCATTAGGTTATTTTTTACCACTGTTCTAATTACTTCATTTAAAACACTGTTTTTTTGCGCCACTTGAATAGAAACATTCTCTTAAATAAGGAAAAAATTGAAAAGGTGCGTAATTCGTAATCATATTTTAATATGTTTGCTACCATCTTTATTTGAAATAACCTGAAGACCCCTGTTGGAGACTGAATAATGAATGCAGTTATTTTATATAATTTAAAGAAATTGCACTTCATGCTTCTTTGATCGCAGCAGTAAGTAATTGTTTGTCCTCATATTGTCGGTCAGAATCGTAAACTTTACGAACCATCCATCCCCATACATTTTCAATAATATTTAGGTCCGTAGAATACGGTGGCCATTGAAGTAAAGTAACATTTTTCTCAGATATCCAACTGTTAATGATGCTTGCGTTGAAGATTGGCCCGTTTTCTTGTTGAAATGTCCATGGTTATATTGGTCCAAAGACATCGGTAAACTTAGGGAAAGCTTCTTGGAAGCTTCAAGCTTCTTCCGTCATTTTCAATGTGGGAAAGTCCAGAACAATTGTTCAAAACCAGAAAATCGCACCCCACGCCATTACACCGTCTTCTCGGCTATGGTGGCGCTCTAGAAACCTGGGTTCCTCCCTTATAACATGAAAACAGTAATTATATTCGTCCGGGCCATCATAATTGAATTTTTTTCGTCACAAAATACCACTTTTGTCCACTCTTCCTTCCACCGTCATATTCTTCCTGCAAAAATCTATTATATTCTGTCTTCGTATTGGATTTAACGGTGGCTTTTTTCTTCAATTTTATGCGCTTTAAATATTGTGACCCACGAATAACACGTCTAATAGTGTTAAGACTCGCTGTAGTACCACTCTTCGACTTGATTTTAGCAGAAGAGCCGCTTGAATTTGAAGCCAGTCTAATTATATTTCTTCGGTCTACTTCTGTTGTGGCTCTTGATTGCCTACCTTACACATTTTTGCATAGTTTTCTTTATTTCTATGGTTCGACCAAACAATTTTCACACTTCTACTTATTTTTTTGGCAATTGTGCGCATGTGAAGCTTGTTTTCCGCGTGTACTTCTATTTTGGCTTTTTCTGTAGGGTTTAATGGTTTTCCGCGGTTTTCTTTTCTTTGATCAAACAATTATTGTTTTTAACCTACACTACTATTATTATAACAATATTTTTTCTTCTTACCGTAACCTATAGAGACAAAACGCACACTGTTTCTATTCAAGTGGCGCAAAAAAAGAGAGAGAGGAGAACGGGCCAAAGTCCTTTTGACATCGTTATTCGAAAAAGTGGCAGTGGATTGGTCACACCCTACGTTGTGATGAAGACTCTATTGTAAGGCATGCAATGGAGTGGGATCCTCTCATTCAAGATGGTACAAGATCTAGGGCCAGAGAAAATCTTGGCGCAGAACAGTCAAAAAGAAATCACAAAAGCTCGATAAAAGTTGGGGATAGCTAAAGTAAATTTCCAGAAACAGAACAGACGCCCTGAGCCCCTCGGAGGGTTCGAAGATCTAAGTAAGTAAGTAACGTTGAGAAATATCGAAAACTTATTTTCAAAGTGAGTGCTGATTAGCCCATTTGTAAAGAAGTCTTGGTAGAAATGAAGCACCCACCGCGCGCCACCAATGTTAACAAAGTTGGCGCTTCTGGGGATCAGAAAGCCCGCACTTGATAGATGCGAAGCCAGTGCAAATGCATCTATTGAGTGACAATTTGGTGCGGATTGTTGAGTAATGGCATAATTGGACCATTTTTCTTTGAAAATGAGGCTGGGAACAACATTTCTTTACAGAGCTTTAATAATGAAAAAAGCTATCAGCCAAATGGCCGTCACACGGCTACGGTTGCAGAACCATATCCTTTTCATGAAATTTTCCATGAACAAATCGCATATTTGCGGCTGTATTTCATTGAGAACTTCACGAATTCTATCTTTAGGGTCTTAATTCAATTGTGGAGCATTGGCATAGACGTTATCTTTCACGTAGTTCCAAAGAAAAAAGTCTAAAGGTGTTAAATCACAATATCTCGGTGGCCAATTGTGATCACACCTCTTCGAGAAACACCACGGTCAGGAAACTTTTCATGCCATATTCCGGCCATAAAAAATCATTAATCATAGCTAGGTTGCGCAATCCATTCACCGAAACAGTTGCACCAGCCTTATTCAAAAATAAGTAAGGTCAAATAACACCGCCCGCCATCCAGCCCAAAAACCGCACAAACAGAGTGACACGTTGAGGATGGACGGAGAGGTTTTTTAACAATCATTCTTGGATTTTGGAGACTTTTGTAAGTCTCGTCTCGGTCTCGTTAAAATCGAAAATTTTCAATCCCGTGTAATTACGTGCCGTCTCTCGGAAAATTTAAATTTGCAATCTCGTCCCGGTCTCATCTCGGGCACCTGACTTTGGGAACAAAATATTCTCATTCGTCAAAATATAGTTTGTCTCGGTCCTTATCTCCTCATGCGAGCCCGAGACCGAAAATTTGATCGTCTCGTAGTCAGCCCAAGTAGCGTCCGAGTTAAAAATGGGCCTCCGTCACTGAAGATGATTTTTCGATGAATCTCCGGATCATTTTGATGCATTTCAAGGACCCAATCAGCGAAGATACGACGACGATGCAGGTGATCAACCGGCTTGAGTTCTTGTGATAAATGAACTTTTAAAGCCCTAAGACTTAAGTCTTTATGAAAAATATGGTGTAATGTCGTTTGTGGAATGCCTAATTCCAAAGATTTGTAGTGAATTTTAACAAATTCAATGCGTTGTTGAAGCGTGTATTGTTTCATTTTTAGTAATGGAGTAGGTAGGAGTATATTGTTAGTGTCTTAATGGGAGGAAAAAAAGACCACCTTTTTTTCATTTTTTAATTCCAACTTTTATGGAAATAAATCCGCTTAATGTACGCATAATGTCACGCTGGAGGTCTGGGTTCACTTCCCAGCCTCGTCTACCTAAAAACTAAAAAGTTTTTTCAGGGCTACTGCCTCTTGCGAAGAATTGACAAATCTACCGAGAGTATCACTTGTCATGAATAAGTGCTTCTCGTCTAGCCGTTCAGATTCGGCATAAAATAGTAGGTCCCTTCTACTCCTGTCGACACGCGCACACAGGAATTTTTGCGAGTTGTTAGTCACGAGGCCCTGGTTCTTCACTATAGCCGTTGCGCCACCCAATTTATTTATTTAATATACGCAGAGATATAGAGACTGAAAAATATGTTCTTATCTTATTATATCGAAATAGTAATCTCTAGAAAATTAAAAGATGTGAATCTTTGTTTTAATAAAACTTAGGTAATTCCCAAATTCCAAAAAGAGAATAAAACTTTTTCCACAAAAGTCAAAACACTCATTCTTGAGATAGTCTCATTCATCAAAAACTGACAACTTTCGTATTACCTACTATCTATGTATGCAGCTCGCAGCTTCTTTTAAAATTAATATCATCCAGAAATCCTTCCAAGTAAACTTTCTTTCAAACGCTTGTATTCTATTCTTCTGATCTGGGATATTTGACCCGCTTAAGAAGTAGTCTTTACCTCTTTTGAGATTTCTACGATTCATTAACCCTTCAAAAAACAAAGAAAGAACAACAAAACAATAAAAATCAAAGTTAACTAAATCCACCTACTATGCTCATCGTTCATATACACATAATTTTAAATATCTCGTTCCATGTTAACCGTCTTTTAACACAACGGTTCTTAGAGTACACGCTTCGTTCAAGTTGCTAAATGTTCACTCTAGCTGACGTCTTTGGATTGTCTTCAAAAGAGAAGAAAGTCCTTTGTTTTGCGCTGCATACTCGTAGGTACATATTAAATTTTTTTTTTTTTTTTATATTTTTTTCATGTTTCAAACAGATTATGGCATATAGGAGGTTTTAGTGTGTGGGGATATAGTAAAGAATATCCTTTAAATCTCTGAATTTACTCACTTCCATATATAATACACCCAGAATACAATAGAATGTCCTGCAGGAAACATTTTGAATTGAAATGCTAACTCTGAACAAAACAGGATATAGAAAGAAAATGCAAAAGCAAAAAGTACCTATGTACCTACTATGTAGGGTACACGAACAACAGAAACAACAACAACTATCTACTAAAAAGAATGCAAGAAAAAAAAACAACAAACTTTAGCATAAAATTTCCATGAATTTCATGGATGCACTTAACATCTCATCCGTGCCTCATTCGGTGTGTATTTGCATTCTATCTCTACTATCCTCACATTCTCGTGTCGTATAGTTTCCCTTAACCAACCTGCATCTGCATCCTTTTGTTGTCCACCACCACCAACTAGACTGAACTAACGCAATATAATACTGAACCCAATCCCTATGGCTCTTCTAAAGCTTAACTACAAGTACATGTTTGTACATTGTACAAGTATTCCTTCTACCTGTATATACAGGACGGATCGTATCCCAATTTTAGGGTCTAGTGTAGGGTGGATCTAAGTAGGGCTCCATGGTTCAAAAATTCTGCTCAACGAATCTCAAACGTAGGCAATTTTTTCTTGCACAGCCCGCCGGATTGTGACGGTAGAGAAATAATTCTCCAGATGGTGTCGATGGACGTTGGTTTTTACCCACAATTCGAGCCTACTTAACTTCATTATGTCAAGCTTTGCACTTCAAGAATGAAGTTTACTTGAGTTGATTCACCAAATTTGGATAAGAACTCAAATCTTACTCCGAAACTTGGATGGTTTCGCACTGAAAAATTGTTCCTCTGGTATAATAACTGTATGGGCTTCTATGACATATTCAGAGCTCAGGTATATTAGGAGCATTTTATCTGGCTCTCTAGTTAATACTCAAGAGTGTGGACTCTGAACTTCCAGGCTGAGAGCTACATATGTATGTATATACCGCCCCGTCACGTCATTATCGAGGTAATTTCCCGGTCAAGTTGTCTGCCAAGAAACAACAAGTCTTGTTGATGAAACCGTTACCTGGATGACGAACTTAGCAAATGAAATGAAGAAAACGAACCTCGGATCTGTGAGTAAAATGTTAGGTCACTAGGCCAAGTGCAGAAGAACAGCTGAAAAGCTGACAACCACCGGATGCCTTCTAAGAAATGCAATGGGAACGGTCGACAAAAAAAGATTAATAACTGCGATATTTACTACCGGCAGTAGCGTGACGTCTGTTAGGCTGTTAGGCCGAAGAGTGTGAAGTGACCTGACTAGTGTGGCACGACACGATTATAGAAACGTGTCATGCCGTTCTCCGCATATTGATTCGCGTGTCAAAATACATATTAATTGAAGCAAAAATCGTCGGATATATTGATAATTAAAATAAACTTAAAAAAAAAACAAGTCATTTCTAAAAAAAGCAAACGATTTGGTATTTTTAAAACCAACGACAGTTTATTATTTATTTTTTTGACAGAAAAAAACAAATCCGCGCCGCGCCGGTCTTGCAAGAAAAACTGTGTTTAGATCACTGTGTCACGCGATTTTCGGAAAACGCGCGTCAGGTCATGTCGTGTCGCTCTATAAATATGCGTTGTTCGGTTGATTTATATTGTTAACAAAAACTCGTGCTGTGCTGTGTAGCGTCACTCGTGTCGAACGCGTGCCAATATGCGCCTAGCCTTACATTGAAGAAAAGCAACGTCTATTTGGATGCTGTTTCGTGGTTGATGGAAGCAGACAAAGTTTTAAAGTCTTAACTTTCAATTATGTGAACAAGCATCTCAAGGCAATTTGCATAAAGGCTAACTTACATACTTAGGTTTCACACCACATTTTATTGAATTTCATTCAATACAGTCCACTAAAATAAAAACAAAAACAATAGGAGTATTCATCAAACGATGTAAAACACTAGATAAGTTTACCATCTGGGTAAGTTTACCATTTGGTAAATGAACTGTCAAATTTTATATGGGAAATGATTTACTCAAATTGGATAAAATTCCCCAACGAATTTGCTTGGGAAAATTATTCGGTAAAATTATCCAAACGTCATGGTGACTTTTATAAATTAGGCGTGTTTAGAAATATGATAAATATATCTCAGAGAACTAAAAAAAACTCTGACCGTGTTCTGTTACAATCGAAACTTATTTAGTTGGCGATAAAAGTTGTGAATAATACAAGAAAGAATAATTCGGACGTCTACATTTACTCAACGATTAGGAAAGCTACTTTTCGTAAACTATTAAGGTTAGACCGCACTAGGTGGAACTGCGATTCACAATAATTTGTATGAAATTTTATGAAGCTCAGTTGCCGCTAAGTGCGATACAGCTCATATAATTTTATACAAATAATGTTTTGCCGCGTCGTGAAGTGTAGTTCCGCTGCAGTTGTGTGCGGCCCAACCTTTAAGGTAGAATTATAAAGGTTCTCCCCAACCAATGCGATCTATTCGTTGACGACGACGAAACTACATCAACAACGTGTTTTTATTGTTGTTTTTTTCTTCGTCAACAAATGATTGGCATTGTTTTGGGTGATCCTTAATTAGTCGGAACTGTCAGAAGCAGAAACCAATGAAAAACAGCATTCTGAAGAATGAAAATCAGAATTGAGCCATAATTCACCGTATCTCTTTTTTCGTTCCTGCCTCACTCAACAAACGTCAGTTTCATTTCCATGAGGTGCACTCGGGGGCACACTTCATCACTAGCGAAAGCAATAATAGTTAACGCACAATATGGGCGCACTTGGTATATGATTTTTTTGTTGTATTCGCTCATTTTCGTCCGAACACTACCGTGAGCCTACGACCAATGTCTTCGTGTATCTTACATTTCGGGTTGGGAGAAGTTCTTTATTGAAAAATAGCTTCGAAATCTAAACACGTCTAATGTGTCACACACCAAATCTGTCAAATAAACGAACAGCTGATTCAATTACACAGCATTTAACCAAATGAATAAAAAGGTCGTTCATGCAAACCTTTGTGTAAACTTATCATTTTACACAATTTGTAAAGTTACGACGTTGCATGAATACCTTTAATATAACTTCTATTGTTTGGGTTTTGTCTTTCTTTATTACCTTCGCCAGACCACGAGCATTGTATCTATATTTAGGTGTCTCTAAATTTTATAAACGTCGGTAGCCATCGACTAAAATGTTGCGTCTTAGAAAGGTAACAATTACAGCTCTAACTGATGAGGTCCACTGTAATTGTTGTCAGGACCGAAACGCATTGGAATAAAGGTCGCTTAAAAACTTCTTATTGAATTTCATTGAATACAGTCCACTTAAATAAAAACAAAAACAATATAACTTCTATTATTTAGGTTTTGTCTTTCTTTATGACACGACCTTTGATAACGGACTCAAGCTGATTAACTTTGCTTCCGCTAGAACACCAGTTTTATACATCTAGTGACTAACAACTCGCAACCATTCCTGTGTGCGCCTGTCGACAGGAATGGAAGGGACCTACAATTTTATGCCGAGTCCGAACGGCTAGACGAGAAGCACTTATTCGTGACAAGTGATACTCTTGGAGGATTTGTCAATTCCTCGCAAGAGGCAGTAGCCCTGAAAAAAAACTTTTTAGATTTTAGGTGGACGAGGCTGGGAAGCGATCCCAGACCTCCAGCGTGACAGTCGGACGTAAAACTCACAAAAGTACACGAAAATCTCCGGATAAATCAACCTTCAACCAGATTAAGCACCTTGCTGTCTATGAAAGGCAATCCGCAAGTATCATGACGTCTGAAAAAGTTCGTAGGCCAACTTTTACCCAGAGTAATGGGACCAACGCATTAATTTGCAGTTTGTTTTGTATTTATTTTGCATTTCTATTCCCGATTTTGCAGTTCACCAGATATTGGGTGTAAACGAGTGACCTGGTGAAGTTAGCAGGTCAGAGGGTATCTCGAAAACTAAGCGTGCTAGAGACTTGAAGTAAGGCTCCAAATTTGCAGTTTATTTTGCATTTCAAGAAATCCTAGGTCCAAATTTTGAAGTTCTTATTCTTAAGAAATTTAAAAAAATATTGACTTCAGTATGAAATTAGCAAGTCAATTTTTTTTTTTTTTATTTTTTTTATATTTACATCGAGAACTTAGCACTTAAATACCTAGGCTCCAAATTTGCAGATTATTTTACATTTTAAGAAATTTTAGGTCCAAATTTTGAAGTCATTTAAACATTAAAAGTGAAGTTAGCAGTGCAGTACGATTTTTTTTTTTTCAAAAAAAGGACTTCAACTTTTGGAGCTAGGTTTTCTTGAAAGTTGGAATGCAAAATAAACTGCAAATTTGGAGCCTTACTTCATGTTTCTAGCATGCTTAGTTCTTGAGATACCCTCTGACCTGCTAACTTCACGGTGAAGTTAGCAGATCACTCGTTTACACGTACTATTTGGTGAACTTCAAAATCGGGAATAGAAATGCAAAATAAATACAAAAAAAACTGCAAATTACTGCGTTGGTCCCGTTACTCTAGGTAAAAGTTGCTTTGCCAACTTCACAGACGTAGTATCCTGTATCATGGATGTCTAAACGTTTCTAGGGGTAAATACTTTATACGGATTGTAAGTATTCGGACCATATCCGGATCAGAGAAATACTTTGAAAAACTGCAACATTCATCGACCAGCTGCAAAAGCAATGGATCGTCATTATAATTTTTCAACAGAGTTTCTTGTTCGCGCGATTGGCCTCCAGCCAGTGTTAAGTATTGAGAACTAATGGAAACACTGCCATGAATCAATCAGTAAATCAAACTGTGTTCTAAAGTGCTGTTTCAAACACGACAATACAAACCCCTGATTTGACAATATGTGCCAAGCCCAAAAAGCACATGAAGCTTAACAAGACGAATGGAAGTGGTGCTGCATAAAAACACAACAGCTGCTTGCGAGCTCTACAAACAGAATAATAGTGAAGAGCACCGCCTCTCAGAGGGGAGAATTTGAGGAGCACATGATCAATATAGATCCATGTTACATCATACGAACGAGATTTTTAATACAAAGTTAAAAGGAACCTTTAAGGAATCTACATAACTAAAAAAACACCAAGAACGACACAGAGAATATAGTATGAAAAAATCATTTTGGCGGTTATGGACCAAATTCAGGTGTCAGGAAAATTCCGCATAGCGAGAGAGAACAACAATTCCGTCCACACAATCTCTACGAAGTTGTAAATTAGTAAATTAACTTCGTAGTTGGAAGATGACTTTGTTAGAATTATGCTTGCGTACTGGTGCAGTGCATTAACGCCCACGGAATTATCACCCGCGGGTGTTAATTCCCAAACAAAAAGAATTAACCCCCGCGGGTGTTAATTCCTTTTTAAATTGGTAATAAGGCCCACCACAAAAAAGAACTAAGACCCGCGGCTGTTTTTGCTTTTTGTAATTGGCATTAAGGCCCAAACTTCATACACATATGATTCTTAAATACTTTTACCCAAATCACTGTTTACTACAAACACTTTGAAAGCAGACCAACTGACAACATAGGCGCCTGCCAGGCGACTGAGCATACCCTAAGCGGAGCGACGGAGTCGCGTGAGCGGGACAGAGGACCCGAAAAGGGAGTTTAAATCCTTGAACTCGCGAAGCCGGCCACCCAAATTACTGTTTAGTAAAAAAAACTTTGATTACAGATCGACTGACAACATAGGCGCCTGCTAGACGACTGAGCATACCCTAAGCGAAGCGACGGCGTCGCGTGAGCGGGACAGAGGACCCGAAAAGGGAGTAAAAATCCTCGAACCCGCGAAGCGCACCTCCCAAAGTACTATTTAGTACAAAAACTTTGAGAGTAGACCGACTGATACCATAGTCTGCTAGATGGGGTTTATTTCCATTTTCGATTAGAATTTAAACCCGTCAGAAAAATGAATTATCCCCCGCGGGTGTTAATTCCCTTTTAAAATGGAATTAACACCAGCGGGGGATATTTCCGTGGGTGTTAATGCTCTGCACCTTGCGTACCAGCTCATCTGCAAAGTATATGGTCAAAGAAAAACGACCGAACTTTTTTTAACGATCCTTAAGAAAGGCGACTTAGTGGCGTCTCTTTAATTTTTTTGTCAGATATTCAAAATGGGTATCGGGGATCTTGTAGAGAAAACCCATTACCCACACAAGTATTTCTATGTCCCGGAATTTGTTTCAAATGGTACTTTCAGAACCCGCAGGCGTTTTTTATGTTAAAACCACGTTTTTTTTTCAAAGTCAACAAATGACAAGAAATTCGCGTATCAAACGTAGTTTCACCGACTTAAAAAGATTTGTTTTAACTCTCTTTAGATGCTAATAATAAAATAGCACAAGGAACTGCCCCTTGAAATTTCAAAATAAGCCTTTTTTACTCGAAAACTGGCTGAAAACCCCCAAAAAATCGGTTGATTTTTAAGGCCTACACGGGTTTGGGAACGAGCAAGTAAGACACGTATCAGAGGTAATTTTGTTTGCTGAACATCTATTTTTCGCCATCAGCACTAGGTTTTGAGATATTCTTCCCTGAAAATGGAATATAACCATGTTTCCCCTATTTTTGAGATTTTGTAAAAAATTCGAAATGAATTTTTTTTTTTTTTTTTTTCAAAAAAAAAATTCACGGATTCAATTATGAACATGGGTCATAGTGCAACACTTTGATGAATCGGTGCATTTGTTTTGAAATAAAAAGCATTTCGAATTATTAAAAAATCTCAAAAATAGGGGAAAAAATGGTTAAATATTCCATTTTCAGACTGGAATATCTCAAAAACCAGAGCCGATGACGGAAAACGGATGATTGATTTGAGTTCAGTGTAAGTGCTTGGACTCGGTTTAACTATTCCGAGGTTAAACCGATTATTAGTGAAATCTAATAAATACGGCTGCAGTTTTCCATATCACCAGTATAAATGAACTCAGTTCAAGGTTTAAACGAAACTGTAAAACTGGGGGTAAGATACACCCCTAAGGCGACTCTCAGACCTACGGCAACTAAACAGCTATTAATTCCCTTAATAGTGCCTTGAAGATCATTTTTGCTAAATAATGTGAACGACCCAAGCCTGACTAATGGCTGGTAGGTACATATTAATACAATTTTAAGCTAGGAATAGAAAGGTCCGCTATCGACCAACAAAATACGGCAGACCTTGCTTGGCAAATATCAGTAACTTCAAAGACCAGTTGCTCCTCTCCATCAATTTCAAGGTTTTGACAGCATATTTATGGACGAGCTAAAAAATGCATAATGTCTTAAGTCCAGCCTATTTCGAGTGATATGATGGAGAACTGCTCCATAAAGTTCGACAAAGACTCTACCGATACTTTTTATATTTTATGTAAGGCAATGTGCTAATTTTTTAAAATGGTTCTATAAAAGAACAGTGTAAAACTCTGACGTCAATACTTCAAAAGGTTCGTTCGATAACTTTCAGCAGTTTATCGATGATACTGAAATAATCGGTTGATCACAGCGTGATTTCAGTCATGGGACTTTTGTGAGCATTGAGATGGAAGCTTAGAAGATGAATTCAGCGGTCATAAGTGCAAGACCAAGTATACCTACTTTTGTTATCAAAAAAGGAAATTCAAACCCGACCGATGCACTCGACGTCTTCAGACAAATCGTTACGATAGACAGCTAAAACTATGAGGACTAGATGTCCAAAATCACCTTAGTCCGGCTCCGATGATGACTGTGTGTGTCCCATTTTAGGGATTCTCATTCTGATATGCTGGTGCTATATTTTGCAGCTGGTTTCCCGGATTCCGGATGTTTACTTTTTATTTGTGTATTGGTGTTATCTGCGCGAGATTTTCTGTTGTTCCCTCTGTGAATAGTATTTTTTGCTGAGGATGAAGCTGTTTCGGTCCAAAATAATATTAACAAAAAAATTAAAAAACCTGCAAATTCACTCGTTTAGGTTGAGATGGTCGGGATCGTGATATTCGAGAATCCTTCTCTGTCGTCATGTATCACAAGGATTTCACTTTATTTTTGGTTAGGAGATGTAGATGGAGACAGCCCTTACATATATATTTTGGTTGAGCTTTTCAGTGACGGATTAACTGGGTCTAAGGTTTATTTCGTGCTTTCCATAATAACTTATATTTCGAGCGAATGTGTATACTCGTAATCCATGCCATTACACGCTATACGGCTTCCACACAAATGATCCCCACAAACATGAGTTAAACCATAAAATGCTATACCTGCTTATATTGGATTTCTATGCTATATTTTGTCTGCTCCCCGCACCAAATACATTTAGCATTTGTGTTGATCCTTTTGCGCTCGCAGGCAAGTTTTAAACAAAATTAAAATAAATTTTTTTTCGTCGATGGGCGACACTATGGCGATGATTTATTACAAAGTGTTGAACATAGCTGCCTATATGTATTTTAACCCGAGAGTGCTTTCAAGCTATAGTAGAAGATGATGTCAAGGTGTGGAGACTCTTTATAAAAGGTGCCATAATAGGGCTTCTCTTTAGAAAAAGGGTTGCGAAATTATGCACATGGCGGTGGAAGGACATATGGGAGTATTTAAATGTGCCTAAGGGGGCTTTTGGAAATCTACGTATATGTGCGTTTACAAGATGTCTCAAGTGTTCATTATGATGATGATGGGCAGTGTTGCAACACTGAAGATGACAGTGAAATGCCGGTTATTTTTATTCAGATTTTTTTTTTTATTCGCTGTTGCAATTAAAATTTCAAGGATTTATAGACAAAGACAGAAAAGTTGAAAAGATTTCTGCACATTTGTTTCGACGAGAAGATAGATGTGTAAAGAATATGTAAAAAGCCTATGGCTGTAATTTAGTTTTAAACAAAGTACAACATTTTCTACAAAAGCTATTGAATACAAAAATAATATTAAATAAAAGCACAACTAATAACACTACCCGGCTGGAAAAATGACAAGTTTCTGTCCAGTTTAAGCAAGGCCCAATTTTCCAGTAGGGAAAATCTGGATGAGGAAAGCTTGACAGATACTTTGCTACTTAAAAATCAAGTTCATATAATTCTATTCTATTATGTATGTATTTCTTATGCAATATGGAAGGAAACTTATTCACTTTCTACATTGAATTTTTATTCAGTGAGTTAGTCTAGTGGGTAGTGCATTGGACTGACAAGCAGAAGATTGCGGGATAAAGTCCCACATAAGCCAAGGCGCTTGGCGATAAATTTCTTAACCCTTGCTAGCTCCTTGCCAGAATCTATGTAAAACTCTTTAATGCCTTGTCGAAAACCAGATTGTTACTCTGCTATGTTTAGGATAAGCAGTTTTCAATTTTTAAAACTGGAAATCGTATACAAACTATGTAATAAATAAACAAGTAATAAATTCGCTGGTGCAACGGCTCGTGAAGAATAAGGGTCTAGTGACTAACAACTCGCAAGTCTCAACCATTCATGCGTGTGCGCGTGTCGACAGGAATGGAAGGGACCTACACTGCACTGACAAGTGATACTCTTGGAGGATTAGTCAGTTATTCGCAAGAGGCAGTAGACCTGAAAAAAACTTTTTAGTTTTTAGGTGGACGAGGGTAGGAAGGAACCTAGACCTCCCAACGTGACAGTCCAGGTAGGTAGGTAGGTAGAAATGGCGGCCACGGGCAGTCTAGCCCATAGCCCAATTAGCGCTGAAGTGCACCGTTTTGATACCATAACTCGTTTGAACCTGTGGATGGAATTGAAGAGAGAAAATATGGGCATATCCTCAGGATATCGTCCCTTTTTTTTTTAGTTTAGAATAGGATTTTGTTGTAGCTTTTAGCATAATCATCAGAAAGTGGACCACTCACTCAACCAGATCAGCACCCGCACCCGCACGTTCACTGATCTGATTGGATGATCATCCGGCCGCTGTGCACCACAAACCCCCACCAGAACCCTAGTCCACTATCTTGTGATCATAGGGAATCGACGGAAGGTATAATGCAGAAGTAGCCGAAATTCGTCCTATAGCCATTTCGTCGCGTTGAGAAAATAAATCAAGTCTTTGATCTTCATTTCAGAAAGTTCGTTAATGTCGTCAAAGAATGCTCTTCCGAGTTACTGTTTTCTAGCTTTGGCCAGAGCAGGGCATTTGCAGAGGAAATGAACTACTGTTTCCTTTTCCTGCTGGTCCTCACAGCTCCGACAGTGAGTATTGTGAGGTATGCCCAGCTTCCCTGCATGCCCCCCTATTGGCCAGTGTCCGCTACAGGTTGCAACTACCCTGGCTATGTCTTGCCTGGGTCTGCGTATTAGATCAGTTGTTCGGTTCTTGTCATAGGTGGGCCAAATCTTCCTAGATGTAATGCAGTTTGATAAACTGCTCCACCTACGGTTTGCTTTACTAAGATAAATTGAGAGAATTTTGCCCTTCATAACTCCAAGCGGAATCTTGACTCTTTCCGCAAGTGAGTCATGAAGGGCTGAAAGTTGCCTGGCCAGCTCGTCAGCCCGTTCATTGCCCTCAATGCCACTGTGACCCGGGACCCAGATATGAGTGACATTGAGGTCAGTGTTCAGACCCGCAAGCTATTCTCGGCATTGCTGGACCAGTTTGGAAGATGCTGTAGCTGAATTAATGGCTTTAACAGCCGCTTGACTGTCTGTAATAATAGCCGCATTACGGTTCTGGTTTGGATCTGCTTTTAGTAACTTGCAAGCTCCCCTGATTGCCAGCAATTCAGCTTGAAAGACGGGTAGTCGAAAGGGCCTAGATACATTTAGAGACTCAGAGAAGATTCCTGCACCAACGCCACACTCCATCTTTGAGCCATCAGTAAAGATAGTTGTGTCGAAATCTTTCGCCACGACGTTATCATTCCAATCCTTCCTGGATGGAAATTTAACTTTGAAACCTTTACTGATACTCATTGTTCATTTCCATTGGAATCAAGTCTGTGATATTGCTGTGACCATAGGGCTTGGCAAACCAAGAGTTTGATTTTTTAAGTCTAAAAGCGCTGGAAGATATTAGATATTTATTATGTAAATCAAGTGGTAGAAGGTGCAGAAAAACACTTAAGACATCAGTCGGGCAGGATCTTATAGCCCCTGTCGTGCCAATGCTAGCAGTTCCTTGAACCTTCCTAAGTCTATCGATGTTATATTTTTTGTTAAGTGCAGGCCACCATACAATCGAACCGTATGAGAGGATCGGTTGTACCACGGCTGTGTACGTCCACAGGATCATCTTCGACTGAAGCCCCCACTTTTTACCAAAAGTTTTACTACAGGCATAGAATGCTATACAGGCCTTCTTGACGCTTTCTTCAATGTTCAACTTCCAATTTAATTTGGGGTTGAGAATAACACCTAAATATTTAGCTTTAGAGGAGAGTGAGAGTGTTTGGCCGTTGAGTCGCGGTAGAGTGAAGGGGTGTATCTTAGTCTTGGTAGTAAATAGCATCAGTTCAGTTTTGCTTTGGTTAACTCCTAGTCCACAGCTCGTGGCCCAGTTGCTGACCTTCCTTAAAGCCATTTCCGTGATCTCACTTAACACAGGAGTAAACTTCCCTGACACTAATATCACCAAATCATCAGCATATGCCACCGCCTTTACTCCACATCTTTCCAACTTTCAAAGAATTTTATTCATGACTAAGAGCCATAGAAGTAGATGTACACCCCAGTGTGGGGTTCTGTCCCCTCTTGGGACAGAACCCCACCCTGGGGTGTACATCTACTTACATGTTTGGTCGAGTTTGTATTACCTAACGTAGCTTGAATCCGTCTGTCTCTGAGCATGGATATTATCCATTCCCTTATGTAGTCTTCTACACCAAAATCAACTAAAGACTCTAGAATGGATTCAGTAAGCACGTTGTTGAAAGCCCCTTCAACATCTAAGAAAGTGGCAAGAGTATATTCTTTATAGTTTATAGTTTTCTCAATAGTGCGCACTACCTCATGCAGGGCTGTTTCAGTGGATTTGCCTTTAAGGTATGCGTGTTGAGAGTTTTCAAGTGGACATCTATCCAGGATGTCTTTAATATGGATGTGACAGTCCAACGCACTAAGCATTACACTACGGGCTACTACAACTAAGTACAAACTATGTACATTTGCTAATATTTATTCGACTAAACATATCCATTATATCTACACACTGAAGTTTAAACATGGATGCCCCTATTAAAAATGTTTTTAACTCTTTTAGGGGGGGGGGTGTGTTAAGAGAAATTCAAACATTTCCGAAATAAGCGCTAACCTAATACAAGATAGAAAAAAAACTAAAATGCCCGTTGATGAATTACAACGAGCCGCGTAAACAAAAACCAAATGCAAATATTTAAATAAAAATATAAAAAAAATTATTTTTTTTTTCCATACAAAATATGCTTGAATTTATTCGTACGGCTGAATTATTTTTTTATATCTATTATTGTAAATCTCCACAACTATAAATAAAAAAAATAATTAAATTTATGAATATGTTGTATACCTATACTTTTATATATAATAATCAGCATTGAAGAAGCATATCTTTTGTATACACGTGGTAGATAAATACTCGTATGTGAGTGAGTATCTATAATTTTATATTTTTAAATTATTCTCATGTTTTTTTTTTTCCAAAAATATTCATGAAAAATTTATGTTTATAGTAAGAAAGTTTCAAGAACCATTGACCTACTTTTTGCCGACTATATATTTTAAAAAACTTTTATTATTTTAAAAAAACTGAAATAAATAAAAAAAAGCTCCACTTCTTTAAATTATGTTTGCACAGAAAATTTGCAAATTTTTGATTTTGAACCAGTTTTACATACATACATACTTAATATTTGAAGATATTGAGTAGTGTACCACTGTTACAATATTTTTAGTGATAAGCATCATGTAGAATATTTACTAATGAAACAGGTAGTAGTATATAGGGTGCCCCGTAAAGAATGTATAACCCTGAAACCCCTCATAGTAGACTTTATGGCCGTCCTGAAAACTGATACAAAAAAGATCTATCTCAACTACAAGAAAAGATACATGCATTTTTGCGTTCAGTGCATTAATTTTTGCCTTACTTCACATTTTTGAATACAACGACTACAAGTGAATGAATTCCACCTTTTTTTTCGTAGCAATATTTAACATTATTTGTGCCAGAACATTAGTAGAAAAAAATTATAATAACTGTTGGACTTCTTAGATAAAAATATTATTTAACTTCGATTTTCAATGCAAAATGTGAAAGAAAATAATTTTTGAAAAAGTTAAATCATCTCCGGTATACAAAAATTGCATGAATACCTAGGTGAACAACCATTTTAAAAGTATGCGCGTTAAATGCGAATTTCAAATTGGTGTAGCTTGTTCTTGTATCGGTAGGGGAGATGTTCGAAAATTTTATCAGAGGGTGAAGCGATCCACCCAAGGATTCAAGGCTAGAACGGAAGCCTGCCGAGATGAGAGTGGGAATATGGTAGTAGACACACAGCCAGTGCTGAGGATCTGGAAAGAACACTTCTCTAGACTGCTTAATGTAAAAGACAGCCAAGATGAGCAGATCGCTCCATTCAACTTGGACGATGATGGCCAAGAGTTCCGTCCACCCGACCTAACCGAAGTGCGGCTGGCGATATCCAAACTTAAGTCGTACAAGGCTGCTGGTGCGGATGGCTTACAAGGCGAACTATTTAAATCAGCGGGAGATGAATTGGCTAGGAGCATACACCAGCTCATCTGCAAAATTTGGTCGGAGGAAAGAATGCCCGATGAATGGAACCAAGGTATAGTGTGCCCCATCCATAAAAAGGGAGATTATTTGAAATGTACCAACTACAGAGGAATTAGTCTCCTAAACGTCGCTTATAAAATCTTGTCGGCCATCCTGTGTGACCGCTTAAAACCATTTGTCAACGATCTGATCGGCCCTTATCAGTGCGGTTTTAGGCCAGGCAAGTCAACCGTCGATCAAATGTTCACACTCCGACAGATTTTAGAAAAATCCCGGGAATTCCAGATCGATACACACCACCTTTTTATCTATTTTAAAGTCGCGTATGATAGCGTGAAAAGGGACGAATTATACAGAGCCATGTCGAGTCTCGGCATCCCTGCCAAACTCGTCCGCCTGATCAGGATGACGATGGAGAAATCTCGCTGCTCCGTTAAAATTGGTAAGAACACCACCGATTCCTTTGATGTTGAGAAAGCATTGAGGCAAGGCGACGCGTTATCATGCAAACCTATTCAACATCGTTCTTGAAGCCATTGTACGCAACGCACATGTCAACACCAATGGTACAATCTATCGGATGACATAGACATTGTCGGCAGAACGAAGCGAGCTGTGGCAGGGGCATTTGCGAGCATTGAATCGGAGGCGGCTAGAATGGGATTGGCGGTTAATGAGGACAAGACGAAGTATATGCTGTCATCGAGAGAGGAATCTCAACATCGTCGACTCGGGCAAAATATCACGATGGACATATATAACTTCGAAGTTATCAAGGACTTTGTCTACCTGGGCTCCACTATTACATCGCAGAATGACATCAGTGCAGAAATCAAGCGAAGAATTACTCTTGCCAACCGCTGTTTCTTCGGTCTAAGAAAGCATTTAAATAGTAAGGCCCTCTCTCAGAGAACCAAGGAGACTTTATACAAGACCCTTATCATCCCAGTCCTGCTTTATGGGTCAGAAGCATGGACACTTGGGTGCTTTGAGAGGAAGATTCTTTGTGTGATTTTCGGTCCGGTGTGTATCGAAGGAGTATGGAGGAGAAGATTCAACGACGAGCTATACGGGCTATCAGCGACGTTGACCTGGTCAAAAAGCTGAAAATACAGCGGCTGAGATGGCTGGGGCACGTGGAGCGTATGGACAGCAACGCACCTGCCCGGTGAGTCTTCGAATCCAACCCCGATGGGGTACGCAGCAGAAGAAGAACTCGTAACAGGTGGCGCAATCAAGTGAATGACGACATCAAAGCACTCGGTGTGCGCAACTGGAAGCGGCTAGCTAGGGACAGAGCTGGCTGGAGGGGCTTGTTATTTGAGGCCGAAGCCCATCCTGGGCTGTGAGTGCCATCAAAAGTAAGTAAGTGTTGTTGTATCTAGAGTCAATAGCAAGTTATTGGTAAAACTCTGCGATTCTAGAGGCAATTTAACAAAAACAAAAGTTCTAGAAATTATCGCAGTAAACGTGAAAATAATGCCATGCGTTGAACATGGTAAATTTTTGACTGATTGCCTGTTTTTATGATGTTGTCCTAATGATAAATCCAAGCTTTTAACTTCTAGGGCCGAGTGCAACATTACTAAAAATGTTAACAAAGTGCAAAAAACGGTTGAATTTTCGAGGTTGTTTTGAGTTATACCCCTTCAGTTGGGCTTTAACAAAACCATCAAATATTTTGTTGGTTGCAATTAGTTTATTTGTTATTATTTTCTAAAAAATAATCTCAGCCACTTTTCAATTGTCCTTGGCCACTAAGTTAAAAAAAAAAAACAAATCAACATTTTTTATTTAATATAAAGCACTTGATAAGTGTTTTCGACCACTCTAGTGCAGAATGGCGGATGCTCCCCCGAATAAATGATTGTCAAGGCTTTGCTAGGATATTGGTAATGCAGCTGCCTGCACCTAATTCAACATCCCCTTTAAGAAGCTGCTTGGATTGCTGTATTCGATTTATTTAATGCACTTCTCATAAGAAAATTAATATGGTGTTAGGTCTGGTGAACGTGGAGGCCATTAAATGATGGTCTCAGACGTCCTATCCATCTGCCTGGGTACCTAGTATTCATTTAGATTTGCCAGCAAAGTATAGTGTGCAGAACTTTGTTTTTTTTTTTGTAAATTTAGAAGCCAGCTACAGTTTAAAATTGGCTGAAATTATTTTTTAGGAAATAATAACAAATAAACTAATTGCAACCAACAAAATATTTGATGGTTTTGTTAAAGCCGAATTGAAGAGGTATAACTCAAAACAACCTCGAAAATTCAACGGTTTTTTGAACTAAGCTGACATTTTTACTAATGTTGCATTCGGCCCTAGAAAATTAAGCTTGGATTTATCATTAGGACAACACAATAAAAACAGGAAATCAATCAATTTTCACGTTTACTGTGCTGATTTTGAAAACTTTTGTTTTTGTTAAATTGACTCTAGTATTGCAGACTTTTACCAATAACTTGCTATTGGCTCTAGTTACAATAACAAGCTATACCAATTTGAAATTCGCATTCAACGCGCATATTTTTAAAATGGTTGGCCACCTAGATATTCATGCATTTTTTTATACCGGAGATGATTTAACTTTTTCAAGAATTATTTTCTTTCACATTTTGCATTGAAAATCAAAGTTAAATAATTTTTTTATCTAAGAAGTCCAACAGTTATTATAATTTTTTTCTACTAATGTTCTGGCACAAATAATGTTAAATATTGCTACGAAAAAAAAGGTGGAATTCATTCACTTGTAGTCGTTGTATTCAAAAATGTAAAGTAAGGCAAAAATTAATGCACTGAATTAAAAAATGCATTTATCTTTTCTTGTGGTTGGGATAGAACTTTTTTTTATCAGTTTTCTGGACGGCCATTAAGTCTACTATGAGGCATTTCAGTGTTATCATTCTTTACAGGGCACCCTGTATATATAAACCAACAAATTATAGTGTGATTATGACATTTTTTTTTTTTTTTTTCAATTTTAAAAATAAAATATCAAACGAATTGTATAAAGGGTTACAAACCTTGAATTTGATTTATTATATTCTACTTCAAATAAATAACTTAAATAATTATATACATTATGTAAATAAATTGTATTATTTATATTGCTTGACTTGCACTTGGTATATGACTAAGACTTCAATAATCTCGCTCTCCTGTAATCTTTCAGCCTAGTTGCAAGGATCATATTTTAAGATTATTATAAATTCAATCTGTTAGAAGAGCTTAGGTTGAATCTCAGAACTGAAACTGACACACTTATAGCTGTGATACCACGTGAATTCAGAGATTTTCTTCCAACTCGTTAAAACCAGTTGGAGCTTCTAACCTAATGTCTATGATTTTTGTATATCACTATAAGATCATTGTAGACGAAGTCTCTCAGATGGAGCCTGTGTCTTTGGGATAGGGCAGTGCATGTACAGAGAAGATCAGGAACCAATTCTTCCTCTTCTTCGTTCACACAGCTTCTGCAAATGTCATTTGCGAATACTCAAAGCTGCATTGCGTGCGTGTTTATAAGACAGTGCCCGGTTATGACACCAATTACTTCATCTGCTTAAAGATATCAATCACTTAAATCGCTTCAAATTCAGCGTATATGGCAGATCTGTTTGATAAGCAGGCAAGTGGTGACTAGTGAAGTTGTTCCACCTAAGGTTTGTATTCAGTAAAGCATCTTGTTGCAGCAAAAATATGCATGTACCGATAGGTATACCGCAATATTTGCCCTGTCCGGTAAAGTAGGTAGTCTTGGTCCAATTTTTTGCGAGTTCGTCAGCTTTACAATTCCCGGAATGTCCCTATATGGGCTGGCACCCAATAAAAGGTGAATATTGAACTGCTGTGCCACCTCTATATGAGATGATTACAGTTAGGGGTGTTATAGAATTTGCAAAGACAGAGTCAAGATTTTATAGTAGCTTTGCGTCTAAGAAGATGCGGATATCAGAAGTCAATATCCTTGAGCCAAGATTAAACATTCCTTATCGCCACAGTTTTCGCCTGGAACACGCAACAATGGTCAGGAAGACGAAATGAGAGACTTAAATTTTGTCTATCTGATTAAATACTATACGCCCACGGTTGCCACTTGGAAATAAAACTTGTGACCAAAATTGAAAATAAAAAGGACCAAAACGAGTAAAAAGTGACCAAAATAATAAAACTTTAAAAACTTCATAGTAGGTACACAGAAAATTAAAGTTAGCCATATTTTTGCATTTGTTATCATAAATAATTATTTAGAAATTAACAAAAATAAATAAACAAAAAGGTACAACAGAATTCACAAAATTACTTTAAGGGCAATGTGGTCACCCCTTCTTCATAATAAGAAACATAAATAACTAAACATAAAGGTTTATTTACTGAATCACATTTTTTTACAGCATTTTATATTAAAATCACAATATTTTATTAAATCAATCAATACGAAATTGCAATTAGTTAAATTAAATCTGCTAAAATGTACACACATATAATATCTATCTACTTATTTAAAAAAAGGTTTCTGCCGACCATACGCTATGGCTTACACCTTTTTGATTGTGAAGCTCTTTGGACAACATAGTATTACTTATGGTGTCAAAGTTAATTCTGTTTCTTAACTTAGTTTTAATTAAACTTAAATCATAAAACTTTCTTTCAGGAGCAGCTGAGCTGTGTGGTAACGACAAAATAAACCTTTAGTAATGTTGTTCTAGGTAGGTAGAGATGGCGGTCACAAGCATTCTTGCTCGATGACCCAATTAACGCTGTAAAATGCGCCGTTGTTCTAACAAGAAAGATTTATTAATATGTCTTTTTACTAACCTATCCATTTCTTAAGTTTTGTTTTCAACAAGAACCAACAAAACCAACAAGCGAAATAGATGGAGACGCTTATACGTTTAAACACAAAAATATTTCAAACATTCCAACTGTCAATAAATTGTCAAATGAAGTGGTCGTGGATGTGGAATGCAGTGCGTTCAACTTAACACATGCATCGGCATCGCCTAGGCGATGAAAATAAAATTAAGCTTCATTTTGAGAAAAGAATAATTAAAAGTCGAGTTTTTTTATATTTTTTCTTCCAAAAAAAGTGACCAGATGGAGAACAAAATGACAAAGTGTAAAAAAAATGACCAAATTTGGTCACAAATGACCAACGTGGCCTCCTCCAATCTCACGGTTCCGTGAAATGAAGCCAAGTGAAATAAGGCCAACTTTCAAGAATTGGCCTTATTGCACTTTCCAAACGCGAAATAGGGCCAATTTTTTAGCAGTTTTTCTTATTACACTTTGACAATGTGAAATAAGGCCAAATTATTTTGAGAAATAAGACTAATTTTGCCTTATTTCTATTAACCAAAGAGAAATAAGAACAACTTCTATAAATATAATATGCCAAAATCGAAAATTTTATGTCTGATTATGTCTGATGTCGCGTTATGACAGTGAAGCATTCTATCGCGCGACAGTTTTAGAAAATAATTTCTCATTTAAAAATTTTATTTTATAAATCTTTGGAAATTGTATGATTTTTTCGGAGTCTTATGAAATGTAAATACATTTTTATTTTCGGAGTTTTATAAAATTGTAGTTTAAAATTTCGCGCGAACTTTCAAATCGATAAGATATTTATTTAGAAGGAATTTCAATTAATTACAAGGAAAATCAATGATGAATTTGAAATAACAATGTTTGTGAATGTTTTTTTCGAGGAAATAAAGGGCTGATTACAAGTTGAAATTGGTGTTACAATTTTCAAAAAAAAAAAAAAAAAAAAAAAACCACAACAGACGATACTTGCTGTAACTTCTTTGCAACTGTAATGTCAATGTTGTCTTAACTTGACTCCAAAAAAGAAAGCCAATTAAATGACCACTTCTTGCCACCCATTAACTTTTTTTTACAGTTTTCGAAAAAAAAAAAAAAACGTTTTTGCAAAATGAGGTTGTTGATTTATGATTTTGATTGGTGTATTTTTGAACACCCTTAAACTTTTTTTGACCACTAGAAGTAGAAATATTTTTAAATTAAAAAAAAAAGTTCATAGAATTTATTTTCAAATTTTAAAAAATAACCACTATGGACAGTTTACAATAATCCAAAATGACCGCCCTTTAAAATTATTATAAAATATATAAAATATTTGTTTTTGAAAAATAAAAAAAAAAAAAAACACTAGGTACATAGATAGAAAAAAGTCTCCAACAAAAATCAAGGGTGGTCAATAATGTTAAAAAAGACTATTCGAAAGCATTATTCATTTTTTCAAAAAAAATCGCTGTCTTTTGTCTTGTATTCTTTTGACCCCCTTTTTTCAAAATTGATTTTTTTGAAAACTGTTGGTGGTCAAAAAAGTTGATTTTTGATCAAAAGTTGTAATTTCTTACCAGAAACAAAAAATCGGACAATTTTTGGGGCCAAGTTGAGCTCGGTAATAGGGAGACTACAATTTTCTGCAAAGCCCAATTAGCTTAGGTGAAATGCAGTTAAACATGACAGATGACAGGAGATAACTTTAGAGGATGTATATCTGCTCGCAAGTGGTAGTAGCGAGTATAGGTATACATTCATACCAATGAAACAAAATTATTTAGTTCTTAGGTAGAATAGGCTGAATTCGGACCTAGACTTCCGGTGACATGATAGTCCAAATAACGGACTCCAATAACCATTATGCCTCATAGGTTACTAAAAGAAGTTAGAATTTCGGTACATCGGATTCGGAATCGGGTAAATACAATGCTATAGGTTTTGGTACAGGGTGGGACGGCAACTACGGATGTTTTTGAAATATAGCTAATTATCCTTCCCTGTTGGTGGAACTGGGACAGGTGAGGAGTCCAGCAGGTAATATTAGGTTCATGAGGCCCTAGGTTCTAGCATTTTTTTTTTACTAGCGAAGTCATGGATCCATTGACGATAGCACACCGGGAAATTTCTTTCCGAAAGAACGAATTCTTTGTGGCAGTTTAGCGTGAATGTCGTCGCAACTCAACAAAATAAACGCTCACAGAAATTGAAATGTTCTCACTCGAAACTTTGTTGGCTTTAACATTTTGCACGCGAGGAGTAGTACAGAAGACCATCGGGGGTCCTCCAAGGCACGAAATGGCGATTGACGGAGCAATGTTGGAAAGAGTGCCAACTTTCAAGAACGCCTTGACAACAAGTGAGATGTGGTTTTCCACTTAGTCCATTGAAATATTACAACATTTTGACCGACCCTAGCATTTTGGGTGGAGAAATGTTTGTCCAGTAAGAGTATATAAAAGTCCATTTTCGTGGTTAACATTGTGGTAAAAGTAAGCCTCCGTCAATTGAAAATAACAGGTTATGGCCCTCATTATGAAGAGCGAATCGAACTTAAAACTTTGCGAATTAGCTAATTTCGTATTAAGAATAGCAATTCGCTTAGGTTAAGTTCGCTTCAAACGTCAAAACTTTAGCGAATTTGATTATCACTGTATTACAAATAGCGAACTTTCGCTATTCTATTCGCTAAAAGAGTCAAAACTTATCGAACTAAAATTCTATGTGATAACACTATCGAATTAAAAGTTAAAGACCTTTAAATTATTTGTTATTGTTTATTTTAAGCTACCCTTAAGAAATAAATAATTTGATGTGTTTTTTAAAACAAATGCCAATCGATTTCCAAATTTGTAGGTCTTCCGCGTCAATAAAATGGTCGATATCTAAGGCAAGTTCAGAATCTCAAAAGTCTCATCGTAAAAATCATGAGCAAACAAAAAATTTAACTCGCTTGCTCAGGTCCGTCTGGTCGAAGCTAGATTTGAGATCTCACTTTCCTGAACTTGCAAAAAGCCAATTGATTTGACGAAGGGACACGGAATCACTCACTATTTTTTTTAGAATAATGAACATGAATGTGGAAATGTTATTTTGACAATAAGAAACACAAATGCGTCTTTGCTATATGCGAAGGAAAAGGAAGAAATATGAACCGAAATAGATAATGAACATATTGGTCAAACATTTGCGAAATGCAAATGATCTGGGAGCTTAAGGCCCTCATTATGAATAGCGAATCGAACTTAAAACTTTGCGAATTCGCTAGTTTCGTATTAAGAATAGCGATTCGCTAAAATTAAGTTCGTTTCAAATGTCAAAACTTTAACGAATTTGATTATCACTGTATTAAAAATAGCGAACTTTCGCTAATCTGTTCGCTAAATGAGTCAAAACTTATCGAACTAAAATTCTATGTGATAACATTATCGAACTTAAAGACCTTTTTAATTATTTTTTATTGTTTATTTTAGGCAAAAATTAAGAAATAAATAAATTGATATGTATTTTAAAACAAATGGCAGTCGATTTCCAAATTTGTAGGTCTTCCGCGTCGAATAAATGGTCGATTTGTAAGGCAAGTTCAGGATCTCAAAGGTCTCACTGTAAAAATACTGAGCAAAAAAAAAAATGTTAGCTCGCCTGCTCACGTCCGTCTGTTCGAAGATCAATTTGAGATCTCATTTTAATTAACTTGCAAAATGCCATTTGATTTGAAGAAGGGACATGGAATCACTCACTTATTTTGTAAGATTAATGAACCTGAATGTGGAAATGTTATTTCTCCAATTAAAAAAAAAAACAAATGCGTCCTTGCTTTGTATATATGTGAAGATAGAACATAAACTTAGAAAAACAAGAAATATGAACCGGCATAGATAATGAAATTGGTCAAACAATTGCAAATAATCTGGGAGCTGAAACTTAAACAACACTAATTAACCACATCGTTTTGGAAACATTTCAGGACAAGAAATTTTATTTTGCAATCTTCACTGTACACTCACATTATACAAGAAGTACGGAATAATAAAATTATTTTAAATTTATTGGAAAGTTTAGCCAGCCATTTTATACAAAATTAATATGTGAGTGATGCTCCATTCGACTATTATTTTCTTTTTTAACAAACAAATAATCACAATTCACAAACAGATAAAAAGTCTAGCCATTTGACGTTTAACATGTGTAAATTCATATGAAAACTGTTGGCAGCATTGATTTCTGATAGCGTAATACCGTGATAAGTGAAATTCGCTAAATCGTTCGACTTTAAGCGAACCTTCGATTCGCTTTTCATAATGAGGGCCTAAACTCTAACTCGCGCTGTAGGTATTCTTCTTAATACCGTAACTAGGTAATTAACCAAATCGTTCTGGAAACATTTCAGGAACAAATTTTTATTTTGCAATCTTCACTGTACACACACATATAAGTTACGAAGAATTAAATTATTTTTATTGGCAAGTTTAGCCAGCAATTATACATTATATAAGAAACAAATATATAAATGATACTCCATACGAATATTGTTTTGTTTTTTAAGAAACAAATAATCACAATTCACAAACAGAAATAAAAAGTTAAGCCATTTGTGTGTAAATTCATTTGAAAACTGTTGGCAGCATTGATTTCTGAAGCGAATCTGGAAGCTCGCTAGCGCTAATACCGTGATAAGTGAAATTCGATAAATAGTTCGACTTTAAGCGAACGTTCGATTCGCTATTCATAATGAGGGCCTATAACTAAAAATAGGCCAACATTTTCAAGAAAAATATCATTTTGAATGATATGCTATCGAATATAAACCATTAACTCATATTTTTCTCAAAATTATTCGCATCTTTTCTTAGCTATAACTTTTTTGCTTTCAATTTTATGGCAGTAAATGTCTTAACAAAAATTTTACAAAACTTAATTTTCTATACAGAATAATGTAAAGTTTGTTTTTGTATGAAAGTAACAGTTCTTAAGATATGACGGAAAACCTAGGCCTGCAACTCAACTGCAAAAAGCCTTCAAATAAAGGAGCAAGTAGTGACATGTGGCAACTGAAAGAGAACTCTATCTAACACATCGAAAGTATATGGCATAAGAGTACTTTGGTTAAAAGTTTCCCAGAATTACTGTTGCTGATCATGTTCAAATCCTGCTTTAAAAAAATCTGAATTTTTGTGGACAGCTTTATTTAGATGCCTTTAACATATGGTAAAAATTTGTGTTAAAGTTGCATACAAATGTTGCAACATTGCGTTATTTTATCAAAGCTGAATTTTTGATATGCTTAGGGGATGGTGTCATTTACTTTATTGGACACTTGCCAGATATCTACAGTTAGTTTGATTAGTTTGACAGATTTGAAGTGTCTGGCTCACGTTAGGTCCCACCGTATATTTTAATAAAATGAAAAAGAAATTAAAATTTATTTAAAAAACTTTAATTTTAAAAATAATTTAAATTTATTTATTAATTAGATTAATTTCACAACATTACTGTATATGTCTGGCAAGTGTGAAATAAATTAAATGACACCATCCCCTAACCAGTGTTGCCATAGTATCAAATTTTATAATGCTAGATTTCAAATTTTATAATGCTAGATCGTATGGAAGCTCAAAAAACAAAATGCTAGATTTCCATATAAAAAAGTCCATATCGATACATACACACACACCAGGGACGAAGCGTCCATATATTGAGTGGAATGAGTGCTTCCGTTCAGCAATTCAAAAAATTATACGATTTAAGCAAAGAACTATTAATTCGAAACTGACCTAATCGAATTTCTCTTCTGTAAATTAATGAATTCTCATTATAAAAGTCATTCAGAAAAAATGTAAACTACTACAACTACAAAAGCTCTTAGTTAATATCCCTTCAGTTCCAAGCACTGGGAATTGGGAATGCACAATATCACTCCATTATAAATACACGCACGAAAGTGCTTGCTAACAAATATTTGGAATGCATACCAGCTAGGCATTCTTGTATATCGCCTATTCTCAAATCTCACTCCAGCCGTTCACTTCTTGCCGTTCACATAAAAAGTGAAGAATGAATTGAGTGAATTCATTATGAAAATTTGTAAGACGGCTTTTACACAAGGAAACTGAGTTTGTTGGCGAGAAGAGTGTGAGGGGGAATTTTTTGTCTTTCTTTTATGCCCTTCTCGCCAAGAAACTTAAAATCGCCGGTAACTCAGTTTCCTTGTGTAAAAGGGGTCTAAGAACAAAAGTAGAGCAGGTAAGGAGAGATATGAGTTGTTTTCTTTTTCTGACTGTAAATGAGTTCAGTTTCATTGTCAAAGGAGTAGAAAAGTTCTTAATAACACTTGTGTGTTCCCCCAGCGGGAAAAATTGAAAAATTCATTGAGGAAAGATCAGCTTTTTCCTTGAGGAATGGCAGCTGCACCGTCCACTTTTCAGCTGATTCCTTTGATGAAATTAACATGGGCATGTCCTAGGCGGGAAGCACATGCTGAAAATCCGATGAAAATTCGCCAACGAAATCACTACTTCGTTGGAAGTTGTTTATACACCAACCCAGATGATGAAAAACATGATGGTTGCATAATCTGTGAATTCACTACATAAATGTATGTGGTTTATTCATCAGTTCAATGTTTTCGATGAAAATGGTAATGAAAATTCAATTATCAAATCACAAGATTAGTGGTAGTTGTTTATTCAGCAATTATAGTTAATTCAATATGAAAAATGTGAAGAAAATTAAATAAACAGTGAATTCATTACTCTGTTGTATATGTGTTTTGAATTTGTGATTGGTTAATTAAAATAAAATATAGAATTAAAACTTTAAATTTAATTAAAGTGAAATCACTAGGTCAGTGGTTGTTGGTTAATCACCACTTCCTATGCAAAGTGGTTGGTAAATCAACCTGAAATACTTTGAGACAATCTGAGATTTTCTCATTTTAATAGAAATTCACAAGTCCTTTTATAATATTTACTGTCAGTAGACAATGTCAACACAGATAACACAAAACAAAATCAACTTCTATCAAAACACACAATGGCGGTCCACACTTTACAAAGCATATGAGTGGACATAGACGATGAACTGATGAACTTCTACATGACTTTTCAACAGTTTTTTCATCTTATAATTTTCCATATCAAAAGCAATTTTTAATTCAATGAAAAAAAGGGTTGTTTTTACACAAAGCAGAAAGTGGGTTCAAATCTATGAACTGAGGAAACCTCGCATGACTCTTCACTGACTAAATCATTGCATGACGTTTCCTTTTATTATTTGGCTAGTGAATTGATTAAAGAATTCAGCTATAAAATTCATTGGGGACGATATTTCCCGCTGGGCCGTGTTGTGTTTTTTTGTCTGTGTTACTGTGTGTCGCATTGTCAACTGTAAATGTTTATTTATCAGAAGGTAGGTGGTGTTTCGTTTACGAATTTAAAGTTGAAGATTTCGTGAGTGTGCAATTAAAGCGAAATGATATCAAGACAAAGAAATATTCTATCATCATAGATAAATTTGCTTAAAAAAAAGAAGTATACATTTTATGTTCAAAACTTAACAACCTTTGAATTATATTACTATTTTTTGCTTTTATAAATAATAAAGTCCAATTAAAGCGATATTATGTTGGAATAAGGACTTTTAATTTTAAGTTTAACGCTGAGTGCTTCCGCTTCACGCCTCGTGCCTGATACATACATATGTTATATCTCCTTATAATAAAAAAAAAAACGGAAACACAACAAAAGGAATTCAAAGATAGCGAAACTTTAAGCTAGATATGTAAATAGGTATCAGGAACTTTTACAGCAAACAATTTTTAAGTAGGAACATGTGTTACTAGTACATTATTTAATTTAAAATCAGTCAGACTTATCACATTCTTATTTTTTTTAAATGACATTAGTTTTTAGGTTTAGTTTGGCTGAACAGGCATATTCAACCTCAGCGTTTGAAATGGGAAGTGAAAGCATTCCAATTACAAATCGACCTAATTTATTAAACTTATTTTCCCAAGCTGCATCTTTAAAAGTAAGTAACTGGACCAAAAACGCATTTGTGTTTTGTCAATTTCGAACTTTTGACATCTCGCATAGATTTCTTAAAAGTTTCAGCAGCCGAATACCATTTTATAATTCATAAAAGATTATTTGACAGCTCAAACTTTTGTATTGAAATTGATAACAGAATAGCAAAATAACAGAACAAAAGACCTCGCTGAATAGGCCCAAATAATTGACTTTCCGGATTCCAATATGAAACAGATGCTTTAATTAAATCATTTCTATTAGAAAAAGTCATGAAATTTGTTGCCGTATGTATGAATCTTCGTAATTTGACGTTATTAAGGTTTAACCACAATGCTTTGTAATTGCATTCAAGGATGCAAAAAATAAAAACAAGAATTCCAGAAAAGCATTTAGCATAATTTTAAAATTTCATAATGCTTTTCTCTTCTCTATAATGCCAGATCTAGCATTAATAATGCCGTTATGGCGTATCATACCAAAACTTCAGCTTTGAGAAAAGAACGCAATGTTGCAACATTTGTACGCAACTTTAACAATCGCTACCTCTTAATTGTACCCGGATTCAAGATTCTTAGTATCCATTTGCTCTTGGCTACTATAGTCTCTGTTCGCAGAAAAAATCTTAGCTTTGATAAAATGACGTATGTCTGGCGGCCCTGGGCTCTTAGTCTATTAGCTTTACAGAAAAAATGCCAAAACATAAATTATAGCTTATACAATTTTACACAAACTAGATTTTAGCACTTTTTTTTTTGTAATACCAATAGTTTAGAAGATACGAGTTGAATTATGTCTTAGGCTAAAATTTGACTAGTACGCTTATGTTGTTATGAGTAAAAGTAAAAATATTGCCAAACCCTCAATCAGTTAATTAATTTATTTTTGAGGACAAGTTAGGGATTACCTACATGATTTTTTTTTAAAACCGTAAAAACGAAAAATAAAAAAATAATTTTTCTTATTTATTTTTTGTTGTAATCGACGTACATAGGTACTAAGGCTCAGTTTTTCAGACTAGAGTTTAACTCGAGTTAGTAAACTCTGGAAATAGATCTTTCCACAGTTACGTCCGGAAGCGGTTTATCATTGAGGATAAATGCAGAATGAGTCTTTAAAAGACACGGAGTTAACTTTAAAATAGCACTGAAAAACTGGCCCTTAATGTATTTTATTCATTGTTCAAAATATTTTTCAATGTTGTTTTTATAATTATGATATACTGATTTTTTTAATTTCGTGTGGTTTTTCTTGTTAATTTATCTTTATCAAAATAATTTTTTTTTTCACACTATCATTGAAACCATTAACTGAGTATTCACCAACAAAATAAAGGGCTTCACTCATTTCTCGTAGACTCTTTGGATACATCACACGTCGAATGGGAAGTCGCGAATATTTAAAAGAAAAACAAAGAACGCCAAGTAAAATAACTATTGTTAATCCTCATTTCACAATCATATCACGAAAGTGTGACCAAGTAAACGATGTTTTGGTCTTTTTTATTTTTACTTTATTTCTTTTGGTGGCAGAAAAAAATTAAAAAAAAAATGAAAAACAGCAGAAATTCATCATCAAGGAAAAAGTATCGTTTCGTTACCACTGACACAGGTTCTTGAATTGATAAGAGACGTGGGTAGGTGTAGGTAACAGAACATTTTTAGGGTAAAAGATTTTTTTATAATTGTTATCCCGCACCAATAAAACATTATTCCTTTGCGCGATCGTATTATTATCGATCTAACTTTAGATAGATATTTACATACATATATGTACCTATATATTTGAAGTTTAACCGTTTGTTGGGTAAGGGGGGGTCGAAGAACTGTTTTTGTTTTTGTTGTGTATTTAAGGAGCACACACCCTGGGCGTCCGCGCGATGTTTTTTTTTTAATTTTTTTGATTTAAATAAGAAGCGAGTCCGTTCAATGTCTCATTTGTGGAACAACTGAGCGGCTATAGGTTTGGGGTGGCTCCGTATCCGAAAATAAATTTTTCATTTGAAAAAAAAAATAAAGTAAAGTAAAACACACACCCGGCAGGCAAGCGATACAGCAAAGAGAAAAGAATTCTTATTTTCGTCCAATTTTCTTCGATCTT
Organism: Melangyna quadrimaculata; assembly: GCA_949320155.1. Taxonomy (NCBI): domain Eukaryota; kingdom Metazoa; phylum Arthropoda; class Insecta; order Diptera; family Syrphidae; genus Melangyna; species Melangyna quadrimaculata. The sequence continues at coordinate 63,399,745 of OX439483.1, read as the reverse complement.
GTTTTCTTATTCAAAATTCAAGAGACGTATAGACGTACTGTGCACCACTCGTTGTTTTTTTTTTTTCACAGTAGGTAGAGATACGTACTGTTTCGTTAGAATATCTTTTTTTGTGTTTTTTTTTTGTTATAATTTGTATGCGGTTGGTCGGTATGTTTTATGTTTTTCGTCGAAAGCCAGTGGTGTCAGACAATTACTTTGACTCTTGTTCCACTCAGTTGTAATTTAAATTTTGTTTGTTTGTTGATTTGTGTTTTTTTGTATTTTGGCTGAAATGTACGCAATTTAACAGTTTAGGGGAGAAAGGGGCAAGAACCAACATCACTTAAAGTTTTATAAATCAGTTCGAAAATGAAAAATAGCGTATTAGAAACTTATAAAATTTAGTGTCAATTTGTTTTGATGTGTACTCTTGGTACAGGGAAAATTGATAGTAGTATTTCTGCGGAGATTGTCCTAACAAGATCTGTTTGGTTGAGCGTAAAAAAGCGTCAAAATTTGAATATTATTACAATTTTCATTTAAATATTGATTTGGTTTATTTGTATCTTTTTAAAAGTAGACTTTTACTTTCTATAGGATACTTGTAGCTTTCCAGTTTTGGTCTCTTTAGATTCAGCGTAAAAGAGTCCCCTTAAATCACGTCTATACACTGAGGGAAAATGTATGCACTCAGCACATAAATGAATTTACTTATCCCATAGATTTCTGCACACATAAAATTATGTACTTGTTAAATATTGAAATCTTTAATGGTTAAATAAATTCTGTATTAGCACTTTAGCCAATAAAGAATTCTATGGACCCATTACACTAAATTTGTTTTCAAATTTTGGTGGTTTTTACCCTTTTGTGTAGTGGGTATAGCTGAAATGCCCTCACCACATAAATATTAATGCCCTATGGTCACAGTACATGTCGCTCCGTAGGTTATTTGTGATGAGTCAATGATCATTGAAGTGAGTATAGTTTCCACTACCGTCGCACAGTGGGGCAGAAATGCCTTATTAACGGCGATAATAATAAAGCTTTTTGTTACCTAAACCAAAATATACTTTTTCGAAATAAAGAAGTTCCGAATAAAGAATAGATTTACCTAAGAAAAACACTTTAAATCTAATTTTAATGTTTGCCTAATCAAAAAGTACTGTTATTTAAAAAATGTTTTAGTGTTTTTATAAGAAGCCGACATTCTTTTGTATTTTTGTTGACATTTTTACTACACTATCGAGTTAAAACTAATGATATTATACAGAACATACCTGATTCATCAAACTCTATGTACATTTTTTTTAATTAACAATAAATTTTCAATATAATTTTTAAGTCACTATGTAGGCCACTTATTTCGTCTAGCTTAACACAGAACACAATTTTAACTAAACTGTCAACTTTGATGCCGAATGGTACAGTGATGGAACCACTGACTAAAAAAAGAATAACTGAATCATGTAAGCCATATTAGCAGTTAATCGAAACAGTTATTTTTATTGAAATTGGTTACATAAAGAAAAACTGACTTCTCGCCGCTTCTGCTAAGGCAAGATCCCACAGTGCGTCGGCCATCCGCGATTCTGAATTATTATGCCGTAGGTACAGATGCTATGCCCTCATTGTACTAATATAATTCTCCTATGGACTTATCACAAATCAAAAGTAATGATTTTGTAGTGAGAACATCTTTTATGTACTCAGTGAATAGATATAAATATGAAATTGATTCAATAAAAGAATAAATGCCGGTTTTCTGCGATGGCCAAAGCGTATATGCATAAATATAAATATATTATGTAATTGTTCTATTAAAAAGTGTATATTATCTGTGAATCTGGCATTTGCATTTATTGGGTACAAATTCTATGCACCATTTATTGTACTCATTACATAGATATAAATATACCATGTATAAATTAAATTAAAAGGAAACAATGAAACTGTAGATAGTACAGTTGCAATGTACTCACTACATAAACAGATGTACTCAGTACATACATATATGTACTCAGTACATACATATATGTACTCAGTACATAAATATATGCACTCAGTACATACTTGTATGTACTTAAAACATACAATTATGTACTGAGTACATAAATTTATGTACTCAGTACATACATTTATGAACTCAGTATATTAATTTATGTACTCAGTACATAAATTAATTTACTCAGTACATACATTTATACACTGAGGACATATGTTTATGTACTGAGTACATATGTGTATGTACTATTCACAATGGGCTATTTATAGTTTGACGAAATGTACTGAGTCTATAGCGCGTGTGCTGAGTAAACATAGGTGCATACACATCACATGTAGCTTGTACCTGGCCTGGCACATAACTTGGTGTAGGTTTTAAATAGAATATAAGATGGGAATGCACTGAGTCTATATCGCGTGTGCTAAACAAACATAGGTGATACACACCACATGCAGCTTGTATGTGGCACATAACTTGGTGGCGGCTTATACAAATTTGAGTTTGCATAACATAAGTTAGCCAGATAAATGTGTATTTATGGGAACAGAGCTTGATGCTTTCAATTGTAACCATTACACATGAAGTTTACTCAGTAAAGAGATTTTTTTAGCAATCTCATACAAACTTCAGTACATAAGGTTAACATTTCAGTTTCTGTACTGAGTGCATAGCTTTTTTCCTCAGTGTACTTTTGGGACTTTGGATATATGGTTGAGGGTAAAATTTTGTGGCGAAACCAACAACAAAATTTCATGAATTAATTTGTGCCGCTTAACCCGTATTATATTTTCTATATTTCCTGAGCTACATCCTCCCATTAAGGCAGATATTCACACATTTTTTTCCCAAATCAAGGTATAAATATGTAAATGGCACTAAATTTAAAATAAACAGAATCAAAAATGTTGCCCTTCTTTTCTGCCCGCGCAATATTTTCGAGGTTATGTAATTTGATCACCAGTCAAAATAGATATTTCCCTCAACAAAATTCCGATAACGCTTAAACTTGGTGGGGACTTTCCACTGACTATAACGAAGCAATGGCGAAAAGTCCCCGTCGATCCGACAAGAACGAAAAAATCAGTTTTTAGCAAATAATTTTTTAACGATAAATGCTATCGAAAAGTAGTTTGACTACAGTTTGTAGATCACAAAATTCTTTACAAAAACAAATCACACACTTTTTTCCAACGACCATTGATTAAGAAAGTACAGCTATTTAAAAAAAAAACATAAAATGACGAAAATATTCTTTTTTTTTTAGTATAACTGTTAAACCGTCAATGCTATCGAAAAGTGTAGCTATACTTTCTTAGTCATTGGTCGTAGGAAAAAAGTTTATGAGTAGAGAATTTTGTGATCTTCAAACTGTACTTAAACTACTTTTCGATATCGTTTATCGTCCAAAAGTTATTTGCAAAAAACTGATTTTTCGACATTTGACCATGCTTAAGAAGTTGTGCTCCTGTCGGATCGACTAGGACTTTTCGGCATTGCTTCGTTATGGTCAGTGGAAGGTCCCTACCAAGTTTAAACGTTATCGGAATTTTGTTAATGTTTTGTGATTTATATGTCTATTTTGACTAAGGGAAAAGCTGGCCATAAACGATCGATCCGAACGGCTCGAAGCCAATTGGCTTCGAACATTTTGTCCTGGTTAAATGTCAAAAAGGTTCGGCGCCGAACCATTTGGATATTCAACCAGTCGTCGGAAAACCACGAACCAAACTGGTAACGAGCCGATTGGCTCGGTCGTGTATGGCAAGCTTCCGTAAAATTGTAACATTTATTTTATGAAGAAGAAAGGTACTAGTCAAAAGTTACAGCTTATTAAAGTCGACTTCGTAATGGGAATAGAATGGTTTATGGAAACACCTAGAGTATTTTTTAGAAAATGTTAAAGTGTATGAAAAGTTAATAGCAAGTTTTTGAAAATGTCGTAATACCTTTTATTTCAACCTGTTTGAAAAAAATTGAGACGGAAAGTCTACTGTTCGAATGTTTTTCTTTTAAAATAGATAAGCTCTGAGTAATAAACGAATTTCGAGTCGAATCTAGCTTAGATTCGATTTTTTTTTGTATGGAAGAAACTCGACTCAAAATTCGTTTTTTTACTAAAAAGGGCCTCATTTCATTACATAGCCCCATTCTCCCTTAAATAAATTGTACAATATGCAATTGGGTGGGTTAATGTTTTGATACGGCCAGGGAGATACATCACGACGTGCAGTAGTGGCCGGCACAGAACAGCGTGGTGAAATAAATTGGTAAGGTGAATTTATGCGTAGAAGATTTTTTTTTTTTTTTTTTCAAATTCGTGCACTTGATTTAATTGATGATGGCGTTGAATGCATAATATTTAGAGCTTATCTTCTTTGAATAGGTATATTAATACATGATGATGAGACTTGATACCGAATTGAGGTTGCGTTTTTTTTATTGATGGTTTTTGTTCGCTTCTTTATTGTATATTATATATGTATTTCGGTTGTAATTTTGATGGGAAGAGATAAACCCAATTAATCATACCATGAACTATGATTTTAAAATAATGGTGACCAATTCTGATTTATTTAGTACGATGTTAACTTTTTCATATACCTACCTATGTAAGTATAATTAGGGTTCTAAGCTTAATAAAGAAAAAGAAAGTAAAATATTAAAATTACTTTGGTTTTAAGTGGAATGGTGAATGAATATAATTCAAATAAAAAGTACAAGTGACGTCAACTTCAGAAATTATTGTGTTCCGCCCAAGGTATACTAAGTTTAGGCCGTGTTAGGATTGGATTATAGTTAAGATTCAATATCGGGGATACAAATTTTGATGTTTGAAAGTACGTACAAAATCATTTAATTATAAAGTTTAATACGGGTTTAAGCCAATTCGCACGTGATGGCCTTAAAATGCAATATGAAAATTTTAATCAAGTTTAGTATCATTTCATATCTTAAGAATTTTATAAGATTTCAAATGACCTACAACTTTTCAGAATAGAACGTACCTCATTATGAAAATTTGGTTGCAAGTGCTGCCAAAGTTCCGCCAAAAGTGCAGATAAAAATGCCGCCAAAGCTCTCTCCGAAAGTCGCTAAAAATTAATTTTAAAAAATGAAAGGTTTGAAGAATTATGACAATAACTAACGACCTGGAACAATGATCAAGAAAAGGAAGTTTAATTTTAGATTGTAAGCGACCAGTTATAGCTATCATTGGAAACCATCATTGAAAATATTAACTGTCAGTTTTAAGAGATTTTGAAGAAAAAATATATGATTATTTTGATGCCAAAGTAAAGCTAATTGACTTAATATTTATTTCTAGGTATAACAAAATTCAATTTTGCATAACTTTTCTCATAAAATGACTTTCAATTTTTCAATGATGAACTACCTTACCCATGATCTTTGGAAAAAAGAAAAGTTACGGTTTTGGGAAGATATGGGTCAAAATGAATTTTTTTTTGAAGGAGAAATAATTTTGAAATCGTAAGCTATATTTCTGCATTAAAACATTCAATGATTAAACTTTCCAAGGGTCTCAAAATAAACAGCTAACTTTTTTAATGATGGTTTCCAATGATAGCTATAACTGGGCCCTAAGTTAAGTGTTTGTTTTTAAATTCAGTATTTTTGTATATTTTTGAATAAAACTTTAGATCAATGAGTTTGATATTAATATGCATCTGGAGCATCTGGAAGTTAGATTAAATTCACAAAGGGCAGAGCTTACTTCAAAGGTTTTAATGTTATATCGTATAAAATTTAGTTTGAGTTTAAAACCTCTTTATGTTTGTCAAAATACCAAGGAAACCAATCTAAAAACCTTGACCAAAATTCAAAGACTAGCGTGTAGTGGCACAACCAGTGCCATAAGAACAACTCCAACACCGCAGCCCTAGAAACGTTATTTCTTTAACTATAGCCTCACTCGATTTGTTAACAAAAGAGTTGGCAGCAAAAAATGCTATAAGACTTAAACAGCGCCATAATTGGAAAAGGGGCCACTACAGTCATAGAACTATAACGAACTTCACTGACAGATATTCAAACAGACTATTTTACACCGCACATAGATTTCAACCCAGTGGCTCTAACAGATATCTCAACAAGGGAGCTCTGGAAATAAAACCAGGTCCTAAATAAAAAATCACGTTTCGGTTTTTACGGACGGTTCCAAAACAAACGAGGGTGTTGGGTCAGGCATCTGTTCAGATAATCCACCTTTCAACAGATCAATAAAGCTTCCAAAGTTTTGCAGTGTCTTCCAAGCAGAAGTTCTTGCAGTTTGCAAAGCAGCAAAACATCTTGCCACTTGTGAATTAGCAAATAGGAATATTGCCATCACGGCTGCGATCAAAGCTGTTTCCTCAATTATCACAAAGTCCAAACTGGTGGATCGTTGCCGTAACGAGCTAAGAATACTCAGCGCAATAAACACAGTTAATCTTAGATGGGTCCCATGACACAGTTATATTTATGGAAACGAAATAGCAGATACACTGGCCAAAATCGGGTCATCTCTAGAACCGAGCCAAACCGATAACTCGGTATTTATGCCACTGGAGCAAGAAAAGAGACGAGACTCTGCGAGTCTTTTTTAAGTCTCGTCTCGGTCTCGTTTAAATCGAAAATTTTCAGTCTCGTCCCGGTCTCGTCTCTGAAAAATACGATTTCCGGGCAACCTATTGATTATTGGAACGAAATATTTTCGATTATAGTATGAATACTTGTAGAAGAAAATAAATATTTAAATAAATATAAATATATATTGGATTTTTTAATTTAATAAACTCTCTGTAAATTTCGGTTCAAATATACAGTCACGTCTTGGTCTCGTCTCGGTTGCTTAAAAGCCAGTCTCGTCTCGTCTCGGTCTCGTCATGCGAGACCGAGATCGAGACTTTTTTTGTCTCGTGGCCAGCCCTATTCATGAGCGAGCTTTCTTGAGGCCGCAGAGGTCAGGTGGTCATCAATCGACATCACTTGTCGGGTTTCAAGAAATCTACGGCCAAATATTTCGCGTAAGAAAACAGAAGATAACATATTATGTATATAAGATAGGCAGACATCATTTATCCCTACTAGTTGAAATCCTATTGGGCCACAATTCGATGGGTACCCACAGGAGCAGAATGGGCAGTAGCACATCCGACATACATTATGTAGAAGGTCTTCAATTAAAAAGAAGTTCTCCCAGTTCTTCCAAAAGTGGGACATATTATTTCAGCAAAACAATAAATAAAATAAACTATTTTCAGATTTTTAAAATAATCTCGTGCATCAGTTTTAATACACCTTCCTTATTTAATATTTTAATTTGCATTGGAAAAAAAACATCTTTTATATTGTTAGTGAGCCAGTTATAAAGTATTTTACTATTTTAAGATTAAAACACTTAATCGATGACAAAATATGATGGCTAATTTTTCGAAGGGGATGTAGCTCAGATGGTAGAGCGCTCGCTTAGCATGTGAGAGGTACGGGGATCGATGCCCCGCATCTCCAAGTATTTTTTTTTTTACTAATCACTAAAATTTTATTGCTCAAGGAATTGGTTTCGTTTAAACAAGTTTGGATGCTCTTATAAAATTTCACATAAGGATATTGAACATATGTTGCTTTTTTTGAATTTATTTTGTTTGCATTGACAAAAAAAACTATACAACTTGTCAAAACTTATAGAAACAAAAAAGATTGTTAGGATTTATTAGTATTCCATTTTGAAGTATTTATGAACACTTATTTAAATTTAAAAAAATCCCCGACTTGTTTTTGAAGGAGGTACGTAACTATAGTAAAATTTCAAATTAAAAAAAAAAAAAAAAATGGGCACGACCGGATCGCACAAACTTGCTCTCGTAGCTATAAGCTTTAACGTAGCTAAAAATTGATGATGTACAAGTACATAGGTGTTGGTTCCCTAAAATTGAATGATATCATTTAAAAAAAAAAAATAAATAAATTATTACTATAAATAACTATAAATTTATTATTTTAATGGCTTTAAAAGTAAGAGCTCAAAATCAAGTATGCCATCTTATTTGTTTGATAAACATGTATTTATGAAAAAAAATAAAAAAATCATTGGAGCGGTTTTCTTAAAAATTAATTTTTCATATATATATAAAATTTGTCGCTCATTTTCAAAATTAAATCAGCTATGCCAACATTTAGTAATAAAGAAAATAATATCTTACACAAAATAAAATCCAAAATTAAGCAGCCCGCTATCAAAATACTGAATTTTCAGAAAAAAAAAACAATTTTAATATTTTTTTGTAAAATTTGTATACGCAGAATTATTAGAATTTTGAAGGAGCTCTTGTATAAACTTTTGGTTGAAATCGGAGCAACCGTCAACGAGAAATTTTAAAATAAAAAAAATCGGTTCTATGACAGGTACCGTTATTGGTAAAATTTGTTGTCATCAAAATATTGACCATACCTAAAATAGTAAACGCACATCTTTTTATCAAAATTCTTGGAGCCGTTTTCGAGAAAAATTAGTTTTTTCTTAACGGTATTTTAATATTTGTATGGAACGTACCGTTATTTTTGAATTTAGAAACATGATTTTTTCAAGTATTCTACAAAAAATAAAAAATTATTTTACACCTAGTTTTGAAAATATTGACCAAGTCGTTTTCAAAATATTTACGTTTCAAAAAAAATTTTAATTTTTTAATTTTGATTCACAATAATGTTTATACTTTTTAGAAGTTTTACCATAAACAAGAACGAAAAATTTCAACTTAACTGTTTACGAAAAAATCAAAACCAAAAAACTACTACTGTATATTTTGAATATTTGCAGTCAACCATGTATCAGCTATGTAGCGCGGGGCAAACGAAAAATGCCGCGGGGCAAAAAAAAATGCCGCGGGGCAAAAATAAATGGTTTTGAGGTCTCTTACGGTTGAGGTGATGCGATCGTGAATGGCCTTGAGGTCTTGAACGATCTTGAGATCCGAACGGGCTTGAGATATTGAACGGCCTTGAGATACTGAACGGTCTTAAGACCTTGAACGGTTTTAAGTTCTTGAACGGTCTCAAAATCTTGAGATCTGAACGGGCGCGAGATCTCGAACAGTCTTGAGTTCCTGAACAATCTTGAGATCCTGACCCGTCTTGAGATCTTGAACCGTCTTGAGGTCTTGAGATCCCGAACGGTCTTGAGATCCCAAACAGTCTTGAGATCTTAAAAAGGTCTTGAGGTCCTGAACGGTATTGAGATCCCGAACGGTCCTGAGGTCTTGAGATCTGAATGGGCTTGAGATCTTGAACGGACTTGAGTTCCTGAACAGTCTTGAGGTCTTGAACGGTCTTGAGATCTGGAAGGATGTTTAAGACTCTGGTGTTTAAAAATTGGGAAATTGCTGGTAAAATGGAAGTTGTCTTCTTAGGCATTCTGAGCACTATTTTCGGGGTGTTTTTTTTAATGGTTATTTACTTTCTTGATTCAAACGGCATGTGTACATTTTCTTTTTGCGTCTTTCTCGTTAGGGACAAAAGTTATTTTTAAGAAGTTTAAATTAAATAAAACCACTTTTTCTTTAAAAAAAAAAAAAATAAAAAAGCAAATAAAACATTCATTTGTTTTTATTTTTTTAAGGTAGGTACTCGCACCTAAATTCCTATATCCAACATATTTAAAAATCGAGTCATTGAAAATGTTCTAGGTCAGACAATCCCCGGATTCTTCTTTGTCATGGGTCCATTCCTATATCCCTCTATACTCATACAAACACATACTTGCAGGCATACATATTGTAGCTACTATATAATTTCAAATCAGTTTATTATCTCGCCTGCTTTATAGATGTTTATTTTTAACCTCAGTCAGCATTTTATAGAAAATTAAAAGAAGAAACAAAAAATAGTATAATGATTAAAAGAATTTAAAACACAAACTTCCTGAATTATACAGAGACAGACGGACAGAAAACGCAGAAAATTCGCAGATTTTTTAGAATAACAAAAATGTTTTCTTTTCTGTTTCTGTTTTTTTTGTGTTTTTTTTTTATTTTTCACCAGTGTCACTGCGCGTCTGTGTTTTGAGATTTTAGAGAACTAAAATAAATAGAAATTCAAAAGACATGAAAAAAACAACATGTTGTTTTTAATAAAAAATAAATAAAATGAGCTTTATATGAGGAGAAAACAAACATAAAAATGTTGATAATGTTTTAATTTTCGCCTACAGTGGAAATAAATAAAAGCTCTGTTAGTTTCCTTGTCAATCTATCCGGTATACTCGAAAGAATCTGTGAGTAAACAACCACATCCTTTTACTTTAAGAATTTTATTGTTGGTCTTCATTATTTGTCTGTTATATATGTACATAGGTATGCTGAATGCTGCATAAAGAATACAAGTCATGCTCGACAGTTCTGGTCGACTGAGTCGTGACGTCACACAGTGGGCGTTTGCGGAAAAAAATACCAAAAATGAAATTTGTATTTTGGAGTTTTTTCGTCTATATTTGTATAGATATATAACTGTTCTATGTTTTCCCAAAATTTGGGAAATTGTTGTCAAGGAATATGCGAGATAAAGCGCTCTAAATATACCCTTTCTTTCAGTTTTGAAATTCATGCATTTTTTTGCAATAAATGTTTGGCATTAAAAGTCGGGTTTTTTTAACTGTTTCGATAAAATTAATTTCTTTAATAAATAATATGACAATTACGCTTCCAAAATAAAAAAAAAAAAAAAAAATATTTTTTTTTTTGGGTTAGGGCCGAGTGCACTAGAATTAATATTTTAATGTTCTTTCCCTTGAGTTACAGTTTTAGCTCCATTAAGCTACGCCTTGTGGTTACCATTCTTAGAAAGCCAGAGTATTCAGCTAACTATTATTAAAATAATTGTATCCGTCCTGATCCGATCTTGAACGTAATGTACAAATTTGTTTCACTGAATCAGATTAAAAAAAACATGGTTTTGACTTTGGTAATGTTACAAAAGTTATAATTTCTTATGTAATAATAATTGGATCAAGACCAACCAGGATTTAATTTTTAGTAGAAATATAAACCTTTCTTTGAAATGTAAAATAAAATGAATGCTTAGACGGAGCTGTGAGATATTCAATTTTTAGCTAAATCTCTTTTTCCTGCCTCAGTATTTTTCCAATTTCCAACTTATTTTTTTTAGAAATATGTCGTAAAAATATATTGTTTTATGGTGTTATTTAAAAAAATATTTTAGTACCTACAAAATTGCGTACCTAAATATTTTAATCTAACTGTTTTTATCAGGCGAACAGGTAGGAACAGGTAATATCAAAAAATTACACTTTTTACCTGTACACGAGCTTTTTTTTTTCTAAAACCTTTTCCGTTTTTTTTCTCCAAATAAAAACAAACAATATTTAAGTTGTTAATGTTAGATTTAGTGCTTTTTATGACCAATGACCTGAAACATGATCATGATATCATCCGATCCATATATAACTCACTTAAGATCTGAGCCAAAGAAAAAACATCTTCGTTTAAGTGCATAAGCTCTTGAAATAATTAAGTAATTTAGTATGTTTTTGTACTTATTTATTTATTTATTTATTTATTTCCTACATTTGATATATGCTAGTATTATTATGAATGTATTTAATTATTTAGCTTAAAACAAGTCAATAAACCCTACAATTCTGAAGAAATGTCATTAATTTTTTTTCTTTGAATTTTATTTAAATCAAATTATGTCGAAATGTGTGGTAGTCCAATCTTAACATACGTCCAAAATTTCATTGCTCTTCGTTCCATAGTTCAAACAATAATTTAGTTTGCCGAACTTAAAGCAGTATCTATGTACTTTTGTTAATAGTGTTTGTGTAAAATAATTTAAGGTAATCGAACTTGATGACAATCAATAATATAAGATAGGTTTACACTTTTTTAAGAAGAAAGTTAAACCATGAAATACATTGTTTGACCCCCCTTGGTTACGGACTGGCCAAATTTTGTAGAAATGTGTGTTTCTGCAATCCAAACATGTGTGCAAAATTTCATTGCTCTCCGTTTTATAGTTCCGATTTTATAGATTTTTTTCCGCTCTCCCATTACAAAGCGCACCACTGTGCGTCATCGCGAGTGAATTTTCTCAATCATGGTATTCTTTGGTTCTCAATTGTCAGATCGTCAGATGGGAAAAAAGTAAACAATAATTTATTTAATTTATAATATTGTTACAACATGCTGTAAGGAATACTCTTTAATATATTCCTTATACCATGTGCAAACACCAGCAACACCTCTTGGTGTATATCGAGACAAAGAGCAAGGGGTGTTCCAATACCGGTATTTTATGATAAAGAATCTGGAAAAGAAATTAATTTGTAAATCAATGGGGCCTATTCGAATACTTCATACAATAACACTAAAGTTGAAGAAATAATTAAAACTTCCTTTGAAGTAAAGCGATTATTGAACGAAAATTCTCAGGATGCCAATACCTGATCTTCTCAAGGTATAATTTATATTTGAATTAAATAATGAACTTCTATTTAAATACATTCAACAACCACTTGAGAGGGCTACCCCTACCAAGATATTTATATATTATATTACAGGTAATATCACTAGCGTTTTCATTTTCGTTCAGTTCTGCGAGATCATCCCAGATAGCCATTTCAATCTTTAAAAACTCAAATATTTGAATTTTTTGTATGCCAATCGTTTGTGATTCGTTTGTGACTGTTTGTGATAGCAATAAAAATTTTTGTGAATCGCTAGTTATTTAGTTATTAACAAATTTAAAAAAATGTACCAGTTATCCATTTGTTTTTCGAAAACTGTAGAAGTATAGACTTTTTTAGGGAGCGGGTCATAACACATAACACACATAACACTGTACGACAAAATTCTGTGTGGTCAAAATATGGTAAGACCATAATTCTGTATGTCATTATACTGTAAATACAAAATTCTGTACGTCAAAATACTGCATGAACAAAATACTGACTTCCGTAATTCTGTTTTGTACAATTCTGTACTGTATTTTGAATACTGTTTTTTTTTTAAAGAAATTTCCTTAAAAAACATAAAACACATAATACTAGTTTTAAATATAATTGTGTAGGGTTTTTTGAGAAATCAAATCATAACTTTTAGCCCAGTCAACGAAGACTCAAAATTATAAAATAAATACAAAAAAGAGTGCTCTATGGATTATTTTTTTTATATGGTAGGGGTTAACCCCAGGTATAACATACCCAAAGTCCCCAGCCCAGGACCGCGAGCTAAACTCAGGAGGGGGGGGGGGTTAAAGGTACCCCTTTTTAGATTTTCGTGAATATTTCCACAACCTAGCATGTTAGCGGAAAAGCCTATACCACTTAACTAGAGACAATTAAATTGTCCATAAAAATGTATATTCACATTTTTTCTAGGGTCAATAATAAATGAGAGGCGGGCGGTAGAAAAGTCAACAAATCTGAAAAACCTGTTATTGTCTTAGATATTGAATGTTTTTTGACCAATTTATCTGGAAAAAACAAAAAACGTTAATTCATTCACTGTTGTTTCAAAATGTCGTGAAGCTAAGAAGGGAGTTATTATTTTCTTTTTTTTTTCTATGTATCCGAAACTATACGAAAAAGTTGATGTATACTAAATTAGGCAAAATTTAAATAGCAAGAGTAGTTTTCATATGGCACCAAAAAATGATAACGTTTTTTTTTAAAGGAATACAATACAAAATTTATTTGCCATAGAGGGGGGTTCTTTCTCCCCATTTTTAGAGAGGAGGGGCATTTTTTGAAAAATAATATTAGAAAACAACGGTAACACTTACAACAAAAAAATTTACCTTTTTTGAAAGCCAGAACTCCGTTCTTTTATTTCATTTTCAAGTCAAGTGATTGATGTCCATAGTTTTTGTAAAAATTACTTTCAAACTCAAAATTAAAAAAAAAAAAAAGTTGAAAATTTGTTTTTTTTATTTAAATTGTAAAATAAAATTTGGAATTGTCTTTTATTTTTCACAACCCCTATTAATTATTAATTGAAAACTGAAAACTAAATGTTTCTAGGTCTCCTAGTTTTTGAGAAAATTCAAAGTTACGACGACAATTTTTTTGATTTTTTTTTATAATTTTTGTTATTATTATACTGTGTAGTAGGTGCTAGTAGTGTTTCTTTGAACTTGAGGTTAATGAATGAATAATTTCTTTGAACCTGCGAAGCAAGCCACCCAAGGTACTGTGATATTGGTAGAGGGGATCCTAAGGTATAACCTACTCAAAGTCCCCAGCCCAAGGCCGCAAGCTTTAGATAGGAGAGGGGGGTAAAGGTCCCCTTTCGTAGTTTTTCTTCCATATTTCGGAAACTAAGCATAAAAGAGGCAAAGTCATTGTTTTTTAATATTATTTTTAAAAAAATGCCCCTCCTCTCTGAAGGGGGGGAGAAAGAACCCCCCTCTATGGCAAATAAATTGTGTATTGTATTCCTTTAAAAAAAATCATTTTTTGGTGCCATATGAAAACAACTCTTGCTATTTAAATTTTGCCTAATTTAGTACACATCAACTTTTTCTTATAGTTTCGGATATATAGAAAAACAAAGAAAATTATAACTCCCTTCCTAGGTTGACGACGTGATGAAACAACAGTGAATGAATGTGTATTAATGTTGTTTGTTTTTTCCAGATAAATTGGTCAAAAAAACATTCAATATCTAAGACAATAACAGGTTTTTCAGATTTGTTGACTTTTCTACCGCCCGCATCTCATTTATTATTGACCCTAGAAAAAATGTAAATATACATTTTTATGGACAGTTTAATTGTCTCTAATAAAGTAATACAGACTTTTCCGCTTACATGCTAGGTTGTGGAAATATTCACGAAAGTCTAAAAAGGGGTAACTCTAACCCCCCCTCCTGAGTTTAGCTCGAAGCCCTGGGCTGGGGACTTTGGGTATGTTATATCTTATAAAAAAAATAATCCAGAGAGTACTATTTTTTGCAAGCAAAATTCCTTCGTTGACTGTACTATTTATACAAATATAATTATGTAAGTTAGAAACTAAAGACGGTATTCACATTGGGACTGACTCCTCCGAATTTTCAAAAGAAAACGTCAACAAAAATCCACAAATTTTTTAATTTTTTAAAAATTCACTACTTTTCTCTATTTCTTACTATGAAGTGGGAGTGAGATAAATTTAAGAGGATTCAAAAATAGTCGGAAGAGTCAGTCCAATGTGAACACCGTCAAATAAAACCGTTAAAAAAAAATTTAACTTTTCTTACAGATAAAAAAAAAATACTTTTTACAAATACATATGTCAAAATCAATATAAATTTAAATTGTTTGCAATTCGTTTTAGGTATGTAACGTGGTTCAATTTAGAATGTTTTTTAATAACACATGATTTTTTTTTGATTTAAGCAATAGTTTTTTTCTTATTTGAGTGCCTAAATTAATATACATACATATGTACATATTAACAAATGTATGACATGTACATTAATATAATTCATTCTTGAAATCAAATTGTGTTATCACAAATAAAAAAAAGAGAAGAAAAATTAAATAGAGATAGTAAGAACGAGTAAACAATAAATTACTATAACAAATTGATACACAAATTGACAATTACCAAGAGAAAACTCAAGGAAATGGAGTGAACGAAAAAGAAGTAAATAAGAAGTGTAGAATTTTGATTTCTCTCTCCTTTTCCCTTAGCTCCTAACTAGGTACCTATATAAATCAACAACTGAAACCAGCTTCTTGATCAATTTTGATATTTTATTATCTCCGGTGGCGATAAGAAAGTTATGACGTAGTATAAAACCTCTTATAATAATCTGTATTTCAAAGTTCTGTAAAAATGCTGTAAAAGAAATATCGTTTCGATAATGTTAAAAAGAGCGTCGGCACTTTTATACATTATCAAAACGATATTTCTTTTACAGCATATTTACAGAATATTGATGTACAGAATTTTGAAATACAGTATTTTGACCAACCAGAATTTTGTTGTACAGAATTTTGACATTCATTATTTTGCTAATACAGCATTTTGCACATACAGAATTTTGACGTACAGTATCTTGGCATACAGTATTTTGAATACAGTACTTTGCTTGCCACATACAGAATTTCGACCTCAACCCACTTTTTTACACTCAATCGATCAGAAATCGTTTGTGACTTCTGAATATACACCCCCTGTCACTTGTTTGAGGCCACTATTTACATAAAATTATCTCGATAAATACCTGTAAGCAATATTTTTCCTGGAAATTTTTGATACGTGTGAGTAGGTATATATATTTTGCAATAAAAAAGGATAAAGTTAAAGAGTTAACTCGGAAAATTCATAGAAATTACCCAAATTATGTGAATGGACTGCAAAAAATGGATATAAATATTTAAGTCACTTGAGTGAGGCCATTCCAAAAATTGCTTGGCAAAAGTTATCATCGCCGATTTTTTTTCAAACAAAAGTTTAAAATATTTAAGAAAGGATATAAAACTATATATTATATTAAATTTAAAGTTAAAATGGGCTCTGGAAACACATCGACAATAGCAGAAGGATCAATAGATGCTTTAAAGGAACTGGGATTCTCAGGCCGAGAAAAAGCTAGGAGACCGAACAAAAGTAAGACCATTGTCAACAACTATTTAGCAGACACTGAAAACTATGGAAAAAAAAAGGACGCACAGCTCAAGCAACAACAATCCGATAAAAGCGACTCATTCAGCGGCTAGCTTCAAATTCCACACTACCAGCGCCTAAAATGAGGTCAAAAAGTGTGGTATCAGCCAGTATTTCGACGGTTTTAAGGATTAAAACCAGTGGTACATCAAGAGTATGCAAATCAAAAAGAAACCGGTTCTACGGCAGCTACATAAGGAACTACGGATGAATTTCGCCAGGGAGCATGTTGCCTGTAGAAACGCATGGAAAAAGGTTGTCTTTTCAGGTGAAAAAAAGTTTAATCTTGACGGACCCGATGGTTACAGCTTTTGTTTTCGCGATTAAAAAAAAGAAGAACTCATTTTGTCAAGACATCACAGCCACACATCAGGTGTTATGGTGTGGGGAGCAATCACCTTTTATGGAAGATTTGAATTGGGATTTATAGCTACAACAATGAACGGAAATAGTTACAAATGCCTGCTGTAACGAGTATTTCCAAAACTAAAGAATGTTCTGGAACCTGTTCCTTATGGATATTCCAACAAGACAACGCCCCTATCCATACTTCCTGGGTAGGTAGTAGCTGGATTCAGTTGGAAAACGTTGGACTTTTACATCATCGAAAACGATTGGGCCTGACTATCTCGAAAAGTTGCTGATGCTGGTAGACAGTTTGAAGATAAGGACATCTTGGTCGAAGCTAACTGCGATGGCTGGAGCCTGGATTATTCCAAAAAACTCTATGATTTAATTCGAAACCGTCTAAAAGAGCAAATTTTATAAAAGTAGCAGGCATACTCATTATTAATTGACGGAAACATAATACATTAATGTTTAAAAACAAAATAAATGGAAACATTTTTATAGTTTTGTTCTTTTTTTTATAAGATTTTTCAAGTGGTCTCAATCAAGTGACGCATATTTTATACCCAATTTTGCAGTCCATCTTATAATTTGTGAAATTCCTATGGAATTTCCAAGTAACCCCTTTAAATTTATACTTCTTTATTGCAAAATATAATTACCTACTCACATGTATCCAACATTTTCCGAAAACTCGTTTTTCAATGAAATGAGTATAAATTTAAACCATCCAATACGAGTTTTTGGAAAATAGTCTGTCACAAACAAACTTGGTTGTCCAAATGATTTCCTTGCTAAATTCCAATTTTATTAACAATTTTCAATGGAATGATTACAAAGGAGAATGGGCATTTTTGGGTGTGAGCGGCCACGAATGAAATTAGTCTCAAATGAAAGGTCTGGTACAAGCGAGTAACTTTCAATATGGGCGTTTCGCTTCAGTGCATTTAGGAAAAGAGATATGAAGACATTTTCAAATGCATTTTTAAATGCATTTTTGTGTCAGGTGGCGTTTTCAAAAACTATCTGATACTTATCCTGATTTGAAAATGTCTAATGACACAATAAGTACCAGGTCAAGATATAGCCCCGCGGTAATTTAACTAAGCTCCTTATACGAGTTAAGAAGGCAACAGTATAAGATTATCTATTTCATCGCAGCTTTTTAAAAAGAGGGTACCAGCCGATTCTTTTAGTACAATAATTATTAAACAAACCGGTGGCAGTGGTCAGATACGCTTTGTCAGGCTGTTTCGGTGGGAAAATGCACTTTTCCTTTTGCATTTTGGTCTAAGTATACCTCCTTAACAAGGTATTCCCAAGAATGGAATGCCCTCTTTATACGAATGTAAGGCTCAAATAGGCTCCGATCTAAGAAGGTTGGGCCTTTTTTGAATTCTCTAAGAACACATGTTTCTCGTACTAATGTAAATAGGCAAAGACTAACTTTCGGAAGCATCACTGATGTCCATCCCAATTTTGACGTTTTTCCAAATCTATCAGAAGATGATTTTGTTTTAATTGCTCTGGGTACGTACCAAGTGAAGGTAGCCCGCGGTTATTTTGCTAAGCACCTAGTACAGGGCTTGTATAATATCGAAGTGCACCGAGGACAACAAGTAAGACATCTTCCGCAATATACCGAAGATCAAGACATTCGGTTGCAGCGCGCAACCACAGTGGGATGCTGAGCGCATATTATGTGCGTAGTTTGGTATTTAGGCTGGGCAAGAAACCGAACCAATGATATTCGCTTTGCAGCAGCGGAATTAATTACGATTATAGAAGATCAGTAGTGCCTACTCATTTTTTAAAAACATTTTTTAGTAGGTATGGAATATTATACAAAGTATGGTAATTGTAGTATTGTACATATATTTAATGTTTTATGTGCCTTGTTTATAATTAAAATCTTTGTAACTGATGTCTATAATTGTTATTCCACTTTCCTTTTCTATTTTTCCATTCACATTAGCCACAATACTGACTAAAACTCTATTAAAGTGCTAACACAAAAATGCATTTTATCCTAATTTGAAGTACACCACAATGAAAAAACTTCTACATTGTACTTTAACGACCAAAACACATACAAAAATAATAAAACCATTCTTGGCCGCTCGCACCCACTTTTCATTCAAATTTGCCCATTCTCCTTTAAACCAGCCATTAAATTTTTTTTTAATTTCTTTAGATTATAGTGGTTCATAATAAAAATATCTGAAGATCCTAAAAAGTTCCTCCTTTTGTATTTATGCAAAAATAAAAAATAATACGAGTATGTAACTAGGTATGTAAAAAAAAATATTATGCAAAAATAAAACAGAAACAAAAAGGAGACAAAAAAAAGTACATTATTATAGTAATGACAGAGTATTCTGGCTGGCGCTTTGCAAACTGTTGATTTGCAAACCCATGCTTCCATTTTATTGTATGATGTTAGATCTGGTTGATGATTTATATAAAGGTTGAAAAACATTTATGGATACCAACAAGTTTTCAACCTTTATGAAAAGATCGTTGTATGGCAGCTGGGTTGGGGTCAAAATACTGTATAGGTCATAATACTGTATTTAATATACTGTATCTCAAAATACTGTATTTTAAAATACTGTATGTATAAAACACTGTATAATCGAAATACTGTAAGTCAAAATTCTGTATTT
The DNA here is from genome assembly GCA_949320155.1 of Melangyna quadrimaculata. NCBI lineage: Eukaryota > Metazoa > Arthropoda > Insecta > Diptera > Syrphidae > Melangyna > Melangyna quadrimaculata. Next base: position 63,380,076 of record OX439483.1, on the reverse strand, counting down.
CAAAATTCTGGTTGGTCAAAACTCTGCATTTCAAAATTCTGTATCTCAAAATTATTTATTTGAAAATGAAAAATAAAAATCGTTTTTTTTATCAAAACGATTTTATTATTCAGCCTATTTACAGCATTTTCAAATACAGAATTTTGAAAACAGAATACTTTTTTTTAAGAATACAGCAGGGTTGCAAATAGTTAATTACATTTGTAATTTAATTACATTTTAGTTGCCGATTACCTATGTAAAAAGTAACTAAATAAAATCAAATTACCTATTACATTTGCAATATGTAATTAAAAAATATCTAATTATCCATTACATCTTCAAAAAGTAATGGAAAAAAATTTAATTACCCATTACATTTTCAAAATGTAATGACAAAAAAAAATCCATTACATTCTAAAAATGTAATGGAAAAAAATGTAATTATCCATTACGTTCTTAAAACGTAATGGAAAAAAAAATTAATTATCCATTACATTTTTGAAATGTAATTAAAAAATATCTAATTACCTATTACATATGTAATATGTAATTAAATATTATTTAATTACATATTACAACTGTAATATGTAATTAGATATTTTTTAATTACATAGTAGAAATGTAATGGGTAATTAGATAATTTTTAATTACATAATAAAAATGTAATGGATAATTAGATATTTTTTAATTACATTTTAAAAATGTAATGGATAATTAGATTTTTTTCCATTACATTTTTAGAATGTAATGGAATTTTTTTTTCATTACATTTTGAAAATGTAATGGGTAATTAATTTTTTTTCCATTACATTTTGAAGATATAAGATTTTATTTAATTACATATTTAAAAGAGTAATGGGTAATTTGTAATCGGGTAATTAAATATTATACAACGCTGGAATACAGTGCTTTACAAAGTATAAATGCACCTGTAAAAATGCATTTTATAGAAAACTGGAAATGGAAGCGACACCTACTATTTATGTATTTGATGGCATCAGTAAACAAGTGAATTGAGCAAAAAAAAAAAGTCTCGTTATTTTCCCTAGCATTGTTTAGAAAATAAAAACAGATTTTTTCGCATTGCAGAAGTATAAACGCACTATGCAAATTTCGTTTAAGCTTCGTTTTATTTTGAGTTTTGAGATGAAAAACAACGAATCCGCGTGTTATACATTTAAGTGATACGGAAAATGCCAAAATTCAAGACTTTCGTTCAAGTATCCTAAGATGTAGGGCTATTCTTAGGAAAATATCGAGATTGGATCGTTTTTCCGTAATTTCATACAAGATCCAGAATCTTGTGGAACGAAAATAAGACCCGGGAGTCCGCAGATGCTGACACGTCAATATAATAGCCGAACAATCAATGTTGCATCTAATTCGGTGCATTTTTTGAGGGAAATTCGTTACGAATTAGGGTTAGGCGTTTCATTTTCGACAGGTTTTCGGTTTGTTCGGGGCAAAATGGCACCAGCTCAAAATCTGACAACAGCCCACAAACAAAAAATATTGGAATATGCCTCTGGGGGTTCAAGGCTTAACTACTTGTTGTCACTGAAAACAATCTTTGTAAAAAAATGCACTAGTTTGTGGTATTAAATTAATTTTTGAAATAAGAAGAGTTGAAGCGTTAAACAATAAAATGTTAAGTACGGTTTTCCAATAGCGGTCCAAATTTGTACGGGAAAATTCCAATATTTTATGTTTGTGGGCTGTTGTCAGATTTTGAGCTGGCGCCATTTTGCCCCGAACAATCACTCCACTGCTTTTTAAAGTACGAAAAACCATCGAAAATGAAACGCCTAACCCCAATTCGTAACGAATTTCCTCAAAAAATGCACCGAATTAGATGCAACATTGATTGTTGGGCTATTATCGTAACGGGTCAGCATCTGCGGACTCCCGGATTCCATAAGATTCTGGATCTTGTATGAAATTACGGAAAAACGACCCAATCTCGAAATGTTCCTAAGAATAGCCCTACATCTTAGGATACTTGAACGAAAGTCTTGAATGTTGGCCTTTTCCGTATCACTTAAATGCATACCACGCGGATTCGTTGTTTGTCATCTCAAAACTCATAATAAAATGAAGCTTAAACGAGATTTGCATAGTGCGTTCATACTTCTGCAATGCGAAAATATCTGTTTTTATTTTCTAAACAATGCTAGGGAAAATAACGGGACTTTTTTGTTTGCTCAGTTCACTTGTTTACTGATGCTTTTAAATACAAAAATAGTAAGGTGTCGCTTCCATTTCCAGTTTTCTATAAAATGCATTTTTACAGGTGCGTTTATACTTATGCAAAGCACTGTATATCATAATAATTTTTCATTAGCTAATATTCTGATATACTTCCCTTGAACAATAACATGTACCTATGATAATTCATGTCTTTGAATTTATTAAAACAAAAACAAAATAAATGCTATCTTGTTCTCATTTTCTCTTTCTCATTTTCTTCTTCTTAATTGTTTGTTTCTCTCTCAATGTTAACATGAATTGTTTTGATCATAATTAACAGTAAATTGCATTAACAATTGCACCAAACTAATTATCTGTCAAAACTTTCACGTGTTCATGCATTTCGTTGATGTTTAAGAGCTTCTGCAAATAAGTGTTAAAGGGCCTATAAGGCCCATACCCGACACAGATTCGTCGCTGCAGATCTAAAGTCTGTACAAACATGCCTTCGCCACACCAGGTGCAGACAATCTGCACAGACATTAGTTTGTATCGTTTCGTCGTAGTCGTCGGGTCGGAAAATGGGGGATACCGGATACTGCTTGTGCCGCTCTCATCATTGATTTGACAATAAAAACAAACAAAATATGAATCAAAGAAAAAAAAAAGAATTTAGAGCAAGGAATTGTTTAAAAAAATTTCTTTCACTGTTGTTTTTCATGTTTAATCCACAAATTTTCTCGCTCTTCTGTGCACAGTTCTCCATACACGACACGGACATGTCGTTGCAAACATTTTTGTATTCACGCAGACGGTCGCTGCAAACAATCGACATGGATACACACGACGCAGGCGGTCTGAGCAGATATGTGCACAACAGCAAAATGTATTGGTCTGCAGCGACGTGTCTGTGTCGTGTATGGGCCCCAATCAATTTTTGTTGACAATAATTATTGAAGATATTTTCTCTCAAAAATAATTGATGAAACGTTGCAACCACACGTATCAATGAATATTGACAACAATTCAACCAATTGTCTTTTAAATACGCGAGAATCAAGTCGATAATCACAAATCACAAATTACATTTTTATTTGTTTTTGTTTTTCTTTAAGTACGCAACACAACCCAAACATCGAAAAATACCTTGATGCTGCTCAGAAACCATCCTGACATTGACACCTACATTGATGAAAACCAAATCAATTTTGTTTCAATGTTCATTGACAATGACATTGAAGAGCATACAAACGACCAATACCCAGCCAAAAATGACATTTTCAGCGAATATTGACAATAAACATAGATCGTCTGTAGGCCCCTTTAAGTGCTATTTTGTATATTTATCCATATACATATATCGAGTTCTGTTTTTTTTTTTTCATAATTGAAGTTTAAGAACGGAATTATACAAAACTAATTTTATTTTATATACCGAATTTTGAGATATAGTGTTTTGCTCATATTTGAGATACAGTATTAGGAGATACAGTATTTCGATCATACAGTATTTTGCACATAAAGTATTTTCAAATACAGTATTTTGAAATACAGAATATTAACCATACAAGATTATGACCCTACAGTATCATACAGTATCATACAGAATTTTGACCAGATAGTATTTTAAAATACAGCATTTCGACCCGCTCCCATTGCAGCTACTCGATATAGATATGGTCCAGTGCATTTCAAAGCAGTTTGTTACACGATACAATTTATAAAAACAATAATCGCAGACCATATCATGGACATGGTCATGGCCCGGACATGAACATGCAATATGCACCATCATACATGGTACATGCAAGATGCAAGAAGCCAGAAGCAATATCAACATGCCAAATGAAACATGCAAAATGCAACATGTGACATGCTATAGCAACATGCGACAGGCAACATGCACCATGCGACGTGCAACATGCAACATGAAACATGCAACGCAACGTACAATATACAACATGCACAATGTACCCATGCAACATGCAACATACAACATACAACATTGAACATGCAACATGCAACATTCAACATGCAACATGTAACATGCAACATGTAACATGCAACATGCAACATGCAACATGCAACATGCAACACCTAACATGCAACATGCAACATATGTGCATGCAAGCGTATGCGTTTGCATGCACGCAAACGTATGGGTGCACGCAAACGTGCACGCAAACGTGGGCCTACACGCAAACGTATGCGTGCATGCAAACGCATACGCTTGCGTGCACATATGTTGCATGTTGCGTGTTGCATGTTGCATGTTGCATGTTGCATGTTGCATGTTGCATGTTGCATGTTGCATGTTGCATGTTACATGTTGCATGTTGCATGTTGAAAGTCCATATTGCATGTTGCATGTTGTATGTTGCATGTTGCATGTTTCATGTTGCATGTTGCACGTCGCATGGTGTATGTTGCCTGACGCATGTTGCATATAGCATGTCGCATGTTGCATTTGGCATGTCGATATTGCTTCTGGCGTCTTGCATCTTGCACGTACCATGGTTGATGGTGTATATTGCATGTTCATGTCCAGTCCATGACCATGTCCATGATATGGTCTGCGATTATTAACTTCCCATTGGAAATTATTGTAATTGGTGCGATTTGTCGAATTGAAAATTTTGACATATCTTCACGTTTTGAGGTCTCTAGAATCAGAATTCGTCGTTTTTAGCAAGATGTTTGTATGTGTGTACGTACGTACGTTCGGGGTACTTTTTTCGTCCACCATATCTCGAGAATGAATAAAAATATCGACCTCGAATTAATTTTATTTTACAGATAATATTGTCATAATGTGCTGAAAAGGTTTTCTAACAAATTCAATAAACCGTTTTTTTACTACAGCAATTTAAAAAGGAGCTGTAAAATGTCATTTATCTGGAATATCTCGTGAACGGAATAAGATATTCACTTCAGACTAATTTTAATTAACACATAATTACACAATACCAAATTGGTAAATATTTAAAAAAAAAAATCAACAGACACTTTTTTTTTAAACTAAGAGAAACAGTTGAAAAATTATTTTCGTCTCAAATATTTCAAGAACAAAAAATGATTCCGAACCCAGTCTATTTTTTTGTTTTTACATATACAATGATGTAGTCAACAACTCATAATTTTCTTAAAAAAAAATTCAATAAACAGTTTTTTTTTAGCAAAAAAACTGGAACAAAAACTATTAAAAATTCTTAACAAATTTTGTTGAACTCAAATATTTTGAAAAACAAACAATGATATCGGTTTCAAAATTCTACCAAAAATATAAACCTATACCACGTAAATGTTGTGTTATTTTGAGATTTTTAAAAATTCGAAATTTTTCATATGACACTTAATTTGCCTTTTTATATTCTTTGAAACCATGTTTTTTTTTTTAAGTACACTCCCCTGATTTTTGGTATTTTTTTTAGACAATAGTTTGTTTTGAAATAATTGGCTTAATTAATTAAAATTCATACCGAGAAGAGTTGGGAAAAAAAGTTTTATATGTAAGATTCTTAGAATTTTGTTAGCTATTTACAAACAAATTATAAACATTTTTACTATTATAAATAGCTAAAGTACAAAATATAGGTAATGTCACATTTTGCCCTGTATCTCTATCTGATTATCCAAAAAGCCAAAGTTATTACTTTATAAAATATATAATTATAAATAATATATACTCTACCACCCACCACTTAGGTAAATATGTGAATATATGTATAATATTTATGGTTTTCAATTGCACCAATATGAAGTTACTAGTGTGGGTCGACCCCAGACTCATTTTTTTTTATAAATTGTATCGTGTAACGAACTGCTTACAAATGCACTGGACCATATCTATAACGGGTAAATGTCATACAACGAAACATTGAAAATTTTGAATGAAACAACAACAACTAAAGTGTGCTACCACCAAGTTATTTGGCTGAAGTTATAGCTATTTCACGAGTGCCAACCCGATCATCAGACTTCTTTGTGTGGTGCTGAGTCTTAGTATGTTCATTTTTATTTGAAAAGCTTTGCCCGTCATAGGGATTGAACTTAAGACATCAACTGGCCTACCCATCGCGCTACCGAAGGCACATATCAAGCTCCATCTCAGTGCATGTTTTGTTGCTTATCAAATGCATTTGAACGACTAGCATTTTAATTAGAGCTTGCTGTTGTCACATTCGGTTTCTTTCTTTTTTCTCCGTACCTGATTCATATGCCACCAATTCGTTGGTCATACAAGGGGGAAAGTTAGTGACAGATTTGACGCTGGTCAAGGGTTTAATTTGAAATTTATTAGGATTTTTTGTATGAACTAAATTCATACAATGCAGTCACGCTGCGCAGACAACGATATTTTCATAAAGGCTGAAAACTTGTTGGTATCCGTAAATGTTTTTCAACCTTTATATAAATCATTATCCAGATCCAACATCATACAATAAAATGAAAGCATGGGTTTGCAAATCAACAGTTTGCAAAGCGCCAGCCAGAATACTCTGTCATTACTATAATAATGTACTTTTTTTTGTCTCCTTTTTGTTTCTGTTTTATTTTTGCATAATATTTTTTTTTTTACATACCTAGTTACATACTCGTATTATTTTTTATTTTTGCATAAATACAAAAGGAGGAACTTTCTAGGATCTTCAGATATTTTTATTATGAACCACTATATAATCTGAAGAAATTAAAAAAAATTTTAATGGCTGGTTTAAATTTTGTAATCATTCCATTGAAAATTGTTTATAAAATTGGAATTTAGCAAGGAAATCATTTGGGACAACGAAGTTTGTTTGTGACTTGTGACAGACTATTTTCCAAAAACTCGTATTGGCTGGTTTAAATTTATACTCATTTCTTTGAAAAACGAGTTTTCGGAAAATAGGCTGTCACAAACAAACTAGGTTGTCACAAACGATTTCTTTGTTAAATTCTAATTTAATAAACTATTTTCAATGGAATGATTCAAATATTTAAACCAGCCATTACGAGTTTTTGGAAAATAGGCACAATCGACTTTATTGGTTAAATCAAAATTTGTAAAAAATGTGCAATCGATTGAAGTAAAACATTAATAAATTCAAACTCCATTTCCCATCTCACACTGTTTTGTTTATAAAATTAATCTCTTATACTTAATTGCAGCATGTTGCTCACCTCAAAGCATAAAAACTTACCTCAGCATCATGAAACAGCACTAACCTATGCATAGCTCCGCCCATAACAATAAACAAAATGAAAGTGTCGTGAATTGAAATCAGTTTTTCTAATTTTGCTCGAAAACTACGTTGTCACAAACGCTTTTATTGATATATTCAGAAGTCACATACGATTTCTGATCGATTGAGTGTAAAAAAGTCTATACTACTACAGTTTTCAAAAAAAAAAAAAAATGAAATGGCTAACTGGTAGATTTTTTTTAATTTGTTAATAATTAAAAAACTAGCGAGTCACAAAACTTTTGATTGCTGTCACAAACAGTCACAAACGATTAGCATAAACAAAATTCAAAAATTTGAGTTTTTAAGAACTGGAATGGCTATCGGGGATGATCTAGTTCTGCGCATGTTGTCAAAGTCAATAGTAACAAAATTGAATTTCAAACAATCACTACAAATTTGTTTTTGTTTATTGTGTATTTACACGAGGGGCAGCCATTATTTGTTTTTGTTTATTGCATACTTACACAAGGGGCAGCCATCTTGAAATTCGACAAGTTGCGCCTGAAAATACCTTAGTACTGTGTACCCCTACCACCATTGCATTTGGCTGGAATTATTGCACTTTCATTGCTGCCACACCAATCATCAGATTCCTTTAGTGGTGCTTAGTCTTTACCCAAGAAACAAATTTAGCTGTTCAAATGCTCTAACAGCACTTCCAGGGCAAATCTTAAAGCTTGTCACTTCGAGAATTAGCTCTAGTTGCGCATCTAGAGTAATCTTAGAGCTCTCATACAGGGAATTCTTTGACATTTAGAGCAAATTTCTGTTTGTTATCAGGGACTTAGTAGATTTTAAGCTGTTAAATTATGCATTTTGTATCTACTAAGGAGCACCTTTGACAGCTTTTTGTTGGTATAAGTGTGCATAATACAATCAAAGAATAATATATAATAGTTGCACAACATATTTTATGTTTGTGTGATGGATTATTTTACTTGAAGTATTTATAAGTATTGTAAAACTTCATTAAGTGCGTAATGTCAGCAAGATAAGTTATTTTTTTATATTCGAACAGAATAAGGAAATTATTTTATTTTTCGGTAAAATAATTGTGAATTTTAAGTGCGCGTTTTGTTTTATCACAAATGTATTGAAGCTTCTTCGCGAAATTACAACGCGCCTCCGGAATTATAAATTTTACGCTGAGATTTTGAAAAATTTTAATATAAACAAAACAAAAATATCTTAAGAACTATTGTTTAATATATATTTTGTTTAAAAATTACAAAATGTGTTGTGTTTTTTAAACGAAAAAGGAGACTTTTTCTTTTTCAAATTTGAAAAAAAAATGGTTATTCGAATCATTTTTCTTTTCATCGCCATATTTTTATTAGGGTAAAAGTTTCGTTTCCATAGAGCTGCAATAACGCTTCAGAGCTATAATAGCGCTTCAGAGCTGTTATAGCCCAATTTCAGAGCTAGTAGCCACGAGGTGACAGATTTGCTTTCAGTGCTTTATATAAAATAGGGTGTTTTAGAAAATAAAAGAAAGAGTGAATATTCTGCACAGCAAATACCTAGTATATTTTTATTTAAAGAGAAGGTGTCCCTGGGATGCACTTTGAACTTAACGAGCAAGTTTTTTTTTTGTGATTCAGCTTTCGTTAAATTTCGATGAAGTTTTAAGCCGTGTTTTTTGAGAGAGTGATTAGCAACTCAGCAAAATGTTTACACGCAAAACAATTTTTAAAAGAAATAAAGAGAGCTGTATTATAAACTCTTACAGAGCTATAGCCTTAGATTATACTATATTACAGCTGTAGAAGAGCAGTTGTGCTTCAACTAGCTCCAACACTGCTACTGGGGTATGTTCAATTTTTAATTTATAAATTAGTGCCGTCAATTGGAATCGCACTTAGACCAGCTACCTCTGCGGCCGATGCACTACGAATTGTGCCACCAGGATCGTATTTTTGTCAAAAGCATGGTATAAAGAATACTTTATACCATGGGTCAATATTGAATATTCAATTTACAAACGGTTTGAATGTGTTCAGTAGCGGATCCAGGGGGTGACTACAACCGATTCTACTACAACGTGTAGGGTTTTATATTCGTCTCAAATATTGTTAAACTTTTAAATTTGATGCGAATCGGATAAAATAACGAGTTTGGTGCTGAACAATTAACATGTTATGTAATTGCTTTTCTAAGCCCCAAAAGAATTTGGTTGGTGCTAAAACCTTAAGGGAATTGGAAAAAAGCAAGTTCGGGCTACGAATAATGGACATGTTTAATGCAAGGACGATTATTCCCTTAAAATAAAGCCCAGAAAATTAGGACGAAAAAACAGCTCGGGACTAAGGCCTGATAAGAATTGGACAAAAAAAGTAACCAATTCCCTAATTACTTAACTGATTGTACTTAACAGGCTGTCAATGTTCGAAGTTGGAGCTAAAGCTTAAAGAGATAATTAAAAAAAAGATGTTGGGGTTGAACAATTAACATGCCAAGTGCAGCAACAATTTGCCTCTAGAAATTAGCTCATTGGGCCAAAAAATGTAGTTTCGACTAAAACCCGATTAGAATTTGATAAAGTAAAATCAGGTGTCAATTTAAGTGTAATTGTTCAATACAACCACAATTGTTTCTTACGCCCATAGTCAGAGCCTAGAGAATCTTGGGGCTTATATTTCCAAGGTCGAAGACAAAAAAATATAAAAAGAAAACATTTTCGGACTAAGCAATTACATAAAAAAAGAGACAAGTTCCACAAACGTGATTTTTCTCTGTGCACTCAAAAAATCATGCAGAAGCAAACGAAGACTCTAGAGTGACGTGAAAATTTATCGACATATTTTAGCAGGAATATAAGGTGTATGTAGCGTTTACACGAAAATTCATTCACGCTTGCAGAATTAGGCCAAATTCTATATTTTATAGAGCAGCTCTGTCTTATGTGGTCCGACTTAATGTCTTGAAGTCTTAACATTTTTATTTTCAGTTGACAAAATATTTTTTTTCTGTGCTTTCTAGAGTGACAGTTCGAACAAAACAGAAACCTACTCTACTAGTTGATTTAACCACTTCACGAAAATGAGATCTCCAGAAGGCTTATACTGTCAAAACACATATGAGCTTTTGCCAGTGAGAGCTCTTAGATATCATTTTAATTTTTGTCTCAAACTTAATCTCCGAGCCCACCCCACAGCTAAATCCTAGATCCGCTACTAAATGTGTTCGAAGTTTAATTGAGAGTTTAAATATTTTTGTGTTTCGGGTTTTTTAAATTTAATTTTCGTAAATAAAACAATATTATTTATAATGGTAGAGGCCAATTAAAACTCAACTTATGGACATACTTGCAAAATACAAAATGACGCATATTTAAAAAGTGCTAATATCACGTTGGTAATACAAAATATAGTATTTTTATTAAGTTTATTGGAAAATGTGTGTTTTTTTTAATTTTAGACTTTTACAATCGACAAGTAACTGAAAATAAAAAAATTTGCATTTCTGTGTTTTCAATTTCTAGAGATGGAAAGATTTGGACTAAAACGATAAACTAGGTATTTCTGTTTTAAGTAATAGTTTTTATTTTTTTTATGCGTTTGTTTCTTATTTTGGTTATTACTATTATTTAAAGACTTCATTCTTAAATAAAGTTTACATCTAAAGAACAAAAGTTTACCTTTTTCAGGTAAATTTATATCATCACAGTTTGTTAAGTGAAACTTTAAGTAATCACTTATCACATGTAGCTTATTGCCATTGATTTTAATAAATATGTTTTCAAGAGCAACAATTTTTTCCATAAATTCAATAAGTGAAATGACGATAACAAAATAAAATATACCATTTGAAATAATAATATTAATACAAATTCATTTATTTATTAGACAATAATAAATAAATAAATTTTTAGAAATTAAAATTCTTAAAATCTACCCAATAAGTATGACAGCAGGCGATATTTAAATTCTAAAGCAGTTGAATGGTCATGCAAGCCACCTTTTCCACGTACTACGCTAAACAAATGCTCCAGGAAATCTTGACTTAGTCGATACGTCAAGATGAACTCCATATTATATCCTTTTCAATTATATTGTAAGGCTGCTGAGAAGTTCGAAATTAAAATACCCCTTTGAAATGGAAGTAGACATGTCTATGAATTTTTGAATACACAACTTGATTTGACCGAAGAATGAAGCTTCAGAACTATTATTTTCATTACGTTAACGAATTTGGGCGGAACGAAGTTCGATTTTTATTACAATTTGACTTATAACTAGTTAGATACGATGATATTATACATTTATTGGCAGATAGGGGGCCTAATCTTATACTTTGTCTTAAATTTAAAGGATTATAAAATATAAAATACATGTCAAAAAATTAAATCTAAAAATCGGCTGACTTCATGGTCCTCGGGGTGTTCTGTCCCGGTTGTGAAGTTGTGGTTTTGGTTGGGGGATGGGTTGGCATTTAGCCGCGGTGATATGCTGACACTGTGTCAGCGTAGAACGAAACTGCTGGCTCGTTGCAAGTGATGATGTTGTCAACCAGGATTTCCATCGTACTGAGGTATCTCGGCTCGGAGTGTCGCTGCTGAGTGGCCATCCTTCTCATTAGTTGATTTGGGTGACTGTAAGTGAGTCCTACAAGCTTCTTTGCTTGAAGCAGTAGGAACCTGTCCAGAGGGATGATGCTTGCCTCTGTGTAAAGACGCTCGTTGCTGTGATGTCTCATTCGCTGCCGATCAAAATGTAGTCCGGTACAAATACTTAGTAACTTTCTTTCGAACATTTGAAGTTCCTTCATGGCCGTCTTCGAGATGGAGAACCAGGCTGGGAAGGAATAGCTGATTACAGGCCGCAGGAGTTGCGTGTACATAAGTATCTTCGTCTTCTGGCTTAGTACGTTTCTGCGTCTCATCAATGGGTGGAGTCGGTGGAAGGCCCAGTTGGCTTTTTTGAGGACGTTTCGTGAGTGTGGGTTGAACCTTAACTCGTTGAAGTGGATGCCTAGGTACTTCACGTTCTTTTTAGCTGCTATTCTAGATCCGTCCGGAAGTTTCAGAACCAGACTTCTGCACTTGGCTGCGCTGCAACTACCTCTACTGGGTCTCCTGAAACACACAAGCTCCGATTTGGAGGTGTTTATCCGGATGCCCCATTTCTTGTAGAAGGCGTCGGAACGAAGTTCGCTGGGTCAGCTAGTAAAATATATAGATAGTTATTAGTTATTTATCGATCCTTTGTGGATTATTGTTTAGTAAATTAAAATTTCAATTGTATCTCATTTTCAAAGAAAAATGTTTTTAAAATATGTTATGCTTATTTTAATGAGTAATTGTTAACATTTGTAAGGCAAAACATCCCAAACAATTTAAACATAATTCTTTAAACTTAACATGTGGAAAATCTATTTTTTAAATCTAAACAAATTCTTAGATAAAAAAATACAGAAGTCAACAAAACATGTCGCCTTATATTTCAAATCTCCTTTCATCTTAACCAAACCCAACCACTGCTATATCAGCAACAAATATAAGAAGCTTATAACCCTTTATTCAACTCTGCACACAATCCTTATGCCAACAATATTTCAAAATACAAATAAACTTCATTTTCGTTTACTCTCTAGAAACCTACCTATATGACTTCCAATATAAATATATTAAAACTTTATGAAAAAAAAAACATACATAGAGAACACGAAACACCATCATGTTGTAAAATAGAAGAACATATTTATAGGTACCTAACCTACTCGTATATCTACCACGTTTCCTTTGAGAGATTGTAAAAAATGCAGACGCACTCAGAACTGTGTCGGTTTTGTGTAACCTCTAACGTATCTAACATCGTCTGGCCATAAACTCTTATTTTTTAATACATTCTTTTCATATGTGTGTATGTATTTATGTCCTCAATTCTAAATCCCTTATGCTATCCATTCCACTATAGAAAGATTATAATAGGGGAAGAGGACTCCTTTAGCTCCCTAGCTCTCTATATTCCCAAAGTGCCCACGAATGCGGGCGGGATGGGGAGGTGCTGGATTATTCTGCATCAAGTAAACCATCTCTCCGTGTTCAATGGGTCAATGAGGGATTTGGCTTAGGATTTATAACCAAGTTAATACGTAAACATTTTAGTTAGCCAACCATTTTGAGGGCCAATTTTCTAGAGGTACCTAAACTACACACCTGGTATACCTACCTACCTTACTCAAATATTCAATCAGCAGAATGTGGTGGGTCCTTTGTGTTTAGAAAATGGGGCCAAGGGCTGAAAATGTTGCATAATTTATCACATCATACCATATTCTTACAGAAATCCTCTTAATGAGTTATCTACTGATGATGGGAAGGGCATCACATATTTTGTACATCGTATGCACCCAAACCTCAATAATCCTCTATGTTTTGCTAAGGACGTGAGTTTGGAATAAACGTGAGCTTCCAAAGATAAGTGATATTTTCCAAAATTTAAGACTTATGCTAGGTTTCTACTTGTTTATTTTTCCAACTGACAAAGACGTGTTTTTATCACGACAAAGCGTGGTTGAGACTAAAAAAAAAATATATGAAATGGACAGCATACCCATGGTATAAAGAAAACAAGGTATGCTGGATATAAGATGATAGTTCGCCATCTTGTATTCGTGTGACGTCATTGCGTGTGACAGTCAGTTTTGTGCGGTTTTGTTTTCTTCCATGTTTTGATAGATTGGGTTAGGTACGAATGATCGACAAAAAGAAGGTCGATTGGTCAAAATTACTTTTTTTAAATTTAAAATGCCGTCAATTTTTTGGTTGACTAAAAAAATGTCGACAATATGGAATCTCGACTTGACAGAATGTCGACTGCGTTGAAAAAAGTCGAGCAAAATATCGCCTTGTCGATATTGTTAATCAACAAAATTGTACGAAATGCCGACATTTATATGATCGACTTTCTTAATCTCGACAAAAAAATGTCGACACATGTTCAGTGTTCAGCCTAAAACAATAGCATAATGGGTGATTGAAGACGATGCGAAACCAACCAGTGAGAAATCTTTACTGTCGACATTTTGATAGTCGACATTTTGATAAAATTATGGTTTATGGAATGATGTTTACAAGCGCGCGCGATGTTTATTAAATTATCTCATCGTTTACAAATTATTGGGTTAATTAAATAATATAAAAAATATAATACTGTTAATAATTGACCAATTAAAATATATGGATCTTCTACTGGTCGAGCTCCAATTCATGTTAATAGAATAATAATTCTTACTATAATTCAAAATAAAATTTGGTTAATTGGATAGAATTCAATACCTCGAAATTTTCTTAAATTATAAAATGGTATAAATATTAAAATAGCAATAGATATTAATAATGCAATTAACCCTCTTAATTTGTTAGGAATTGAACGTAAAATTTCATAAGCAAATAAAAAATATCATTCAGGTTGAATATGAATTGGAATAAAATTATCTGGATCTCCTAATATATATATAAGGATTTATTAATGTTAATATAGTTATAATATATTATTGGAGGACTAATACTTAACAAAATGTCGACTATTAAAATCTCGGTTGTTAAAATGTCGATTTAATTCGATATTTTGAAAGTCGACATTTTGAAAATCACATTTTTAAAAATCGGTCTATTTTTTTTTTTCGATATTTTGTTCAGTCGGTCTTTTAACAAGTCGACATTTTTACTGTTGAGATTTTGAAAGTCGATCTTATGGAGTCGATATTTTAACAGTCGATATATCGTACCCAATCCGATAGATTTCGTTTGCGAAAGTAAATAGCTATAGCCTAAGAAAGATAGGATCTGACCGGGATCAAATTAATTCATGAAATTTTACTGGTGGTAATGAAGCAGAATTTTTTGCTCAACAACATATCAAAAGTCCCCTGAAATTCCCGCATTGGTTTTTTGTATAGACTCATTTAAAGAGGTAGAGAGGGGTGGGAGGTGGGATTTTATCAAACTGAACATTTTGTTATAACTACAATTTAATCATATGACACATGTTTTTAGGGTGCTTTAAAACTCTGATTCTAAAGAGATCAAAACTGAAAAGATACATGTATCCTGTAGAAAGTAAAAGACCTTTTATGGAATGATTACTTTTTTTCAAGTACAACAAGTAAAATATTACCCAAAACCATTTTAAGATAGTGGGATATTAATAAAATTTGGAATAAATGTTCCATTTATCATGTTTACCAAGAATCAAAAGAGTCCCCAAAAATATCTGTGGTGCAAGGTTGTTTTTTTGAGGGCGAGATGTTAGTGCGTCATTATTACCACAACGCCTGTGAATAAGTTTTGACACTGATGAAATTTTAGAATCAGCGTTAAAAAGCACCCTTAAAACATATGTCTTATGAAAAGGTTGTTATAACAAATTTCTTCAACTTGATAAACTCCCGCCTCCTCCCCCTCTCAACCTCTTTAAATGCGTCTATACAAAAAACCAATGCGGGGATTTTGGGGGACTTTGGATATGTTGTTGATGATAAAATTCCGCGTCGATACTAGCAATACAATTTCATGAATTAATTTGTCCCCCCCCCTGTCCATATTAAATTTTCTATCTTTCCTAGACTACTAGTGTGCTCTTCAAAAATATTAATTATTTCAACTTGTTTTTCAATAAACAAACTTTTATCTAAATATGCCAAATTACTGTTCTGTGAACAATTTGTCTACATTCTGCTGGTCAACGTGCGTACCGGGCAATCATCGTTTGCCCGGACCGTCGTCGAATCTACCGAGTGGTTTTCAATAATAAAGATCCAACCAGGGATCTTAGCAGATTTTCTTCGATTTATGAAGGAGTACCCACTGAGTCAAATGAAGAGGATCTGCGTTGTTTCCTTCGATGAGTTCAAGATTAAGTCTGCCTATGAGTATGATAAAGCAACCTACTCTATTTTGAAACCATCGGAATATGTTCAAGTGGTAAGGGTTACAGGTCTGAGTGGAAGTTGCAAACAAACAGTCTTCTATGATTATAACTGTAGAATGACGGCAAGTATCCTACAAAACATAATTATTGCTCTACACTAAGTGGACTCCACTCTCGTTGCAATTGTTTCTGATATG
This sequence comes from Melangyna quadrimaculata, assembly GCA_949320155.1. Taxonomy (NCBI): domain Eukaryota; kingdom Metazoa; phylum Arthropoda; class Insecta; order Diptera; family Syrphidae; genus Melangyna; species Melangyna quadrimaculata. Next base: position 63,363,612 of record OX439483.1, on the reverse strand, counting down.
GGTTCAACAAACCAAGGATTATGGAGAGAGCTAGAAGTTACAACGGACAAAATTTATTTTAAGAATCCCGTAGGCGAAAACTTAAAAATATTCGTATTTGCTGATGTTCCTCACCTTATTAAACTGCTCAGAAACCATTTTCTTAACACGGGATTTAACTATAAGAACTAAACTATAAACTCTGAACCTCTTAAAGAACTATTTCAACTTACTTCACACTCAGAAAAAGTCAGGATAATTCACAAAATAACTGAAGGTCACTGAAATGTCAAACATGGACATGCAACATGCAACATGCAACATGCAACATGCAACATGCAACATGCAACATGCAACATGCATGGTGGACGAGGCTGGGAAGTGAATCCAGACCTCCAGCGTGACAGTAGAACGCACTAACCATTACGCTACGGGCTACTACTCCACAGGCCATACAGATGGCCAATATCACAACCAGAATCTAATGAACAAACAGTCAATTTTTTCTCACTGGGCAAATTATGTTATGTCGTTTATTAACCTTTTACCACTCCTTCTATCTATTCCAAAAAATTGCACTTACATATTCAACAAAAACCAGACAAAAAAACTCACACGCACATGAAACGTCATCTCATGGCCAAGATTTGAACAGCCCTCCATTTCTTGTTCAAAACGTTATTTTTTTCGACATGGCGCTGCATGGACATGGATTTTTTGGATTTTTTGGATTCCATTGGATTTTTGTTAGACATGTTCATAGTCCTGCCATCGTTCATGGCCTGTGGAAGCGTCCTGTAAGGCAAACGAACATGATTTTAAATTTGTGTTACATGAAAGTACTCAGACTTTTATGTATTTTTGTTGATAAAAATAGTAAGACAGCATGTGATTTACATTGTATAAATTATATATTTGCAATCGCTCTTAAAGTGGTATGTTAAAGCAGAGTTGGTTGACTCTATAAATAATTTTTTTACAGTTAATCGGGAATCACTTCAGCAATAATGAATTTAAATCGAAAGACTAAACAACCTCAGTAGAAAATATATCAAAAGCATCCAATAATCCATAGAGATAACTCACCATATTTGGTGCCTGAAAACTTCATCGCTCTCCATTTTTCTTAAAGAACAAAGCATAGAGAGAGTTAGACGTATGAACACAAATGTTTAAAATTTCAAGCCTAATTTTTCTTGATGACAAGTAATTTTCCCTCCGACCATTGAGAATTAAAATAAATTAATTTAAAAGATAAAGGGGTAAAAATAACGGGTTACTCCAAATTTTGTGTATATGTTACCGTTAGAATCCGGAATTCAGTTAATGCTGACATTAACTAGTTAATGTCAGCATTAACTGGTTCGATTAGTTAATGTCGGGAATTCTCTATAAATAGCAAGATTCCGGACTTTAACTAGTTAATGTCGACATTAGCGTATGCTGACTAGTTAATGTTGACATTAACGTATGTATGCTCTCCCGTTAAAGTGCGGAATTAAGGGAGGCTGGCAGTCTCGTCAGTTTTTCGTGTCTTATTTTATTAACCACGAAAGATTATCAAGTTTCGACTTTTGTGCTTGAGTTTATATAAGCTTGAATAAAACAAGCGAGTTAATTTTATAGAAAAGAAATAACTTCATTTTATTTTTAATTAGTTAAGATAACTTTGTTATGAATAAATACAGATACAGTTGTTTTAAAAAGTGGAAAAAAACGTGATTAGGCCCCAGGATGTACTTAAAATTACATGTGTACGTTCACTTAAAAAAAAAAAACAAACAAACAAACTAAAAACAGTCCAACTGTAAGAAAACAACAAGTTCAATAGAAAACATAAATTTTATGTTACTTAAAAAAACGCTGAATTAATTATTATTTCAGACATGAAAGTTAGGATTTAGATAAAAAACAAAAAAGAATTAAAACAAAACTTTTGGAAAAACAACAATTATTCAATTAAAAAAACATTAAACTTATATATTACAATAAAAAAAAGTACTTTCTTTTTACTTTAGATGGCGCAGATACTTATTATTACAATTTAAAGAATTGTGACATTTGGAATTACATACAAGTTTATTTTTGCGACAGGCACACCTGTTGGTTGCACATTTTGATTTGCAGTCACATTTTTTAAATCCCTGACCACTACGTAAGGATTGCTTTGTTGCTGATTGGCGTAAAGAAATTTCTCCATCATTTTTGGTTAGCATTTTTTCAGGTCAAACTCTGAATTCGGACCCTGTACATAATTGTTTTATAATACCCGTTTCAGTGCCCAGTTTGTAATAGCCATCGTCTGTTTTATTAAGAACCACGGCCAAAATTGAATGCGCATCACATTTTGACCTATCGACTTCAGATACTATGATCCTTAATAGTGGTTCCTTCATCGGCCATTGGATGATTATAGCGTCAGATACGGTTACCATCTTCTTGGCTTGTTTTTCTAAACGTTCTTTGGCTTGTTCACGTTGTGTTTGTTGATTTAAGTTTTCTACATAATATCTTCTTAACAAATCCTCCTTCTCCAAACTTAATTTCACCACATATTAAATGAACAAAGAAATTACATTCGACCATTGTATTTAAAAAAAAAATAGATTAATTTTTGTTAAAAAAAAGTTAAGTAATCCTTGTTTGGAATGGAGAAATAAAATAATCGAAAGAAATTGACAACTCTGCCAGACTCTCTTAATTCCGCACTTTAACGGGACAGCATACATACGTTAATGTCAACTTTAACTAGCCAGCATACGTTAATGTCGACATTAACTAGTTAAAGTCCGGAATCCTGTAATTTTACAGAAAATTCCCGACATTAACTGACAGAACCAGTTAATGCTGATATTAACTAGTTAATGTCGTCATTAACAGATTCCGGACTTTAACGGTAACATATACATACTTTAGACTTTGAGGACCAATTAAATGTAAAGTTCAAGTTATTACAATGTTTCGCGATATCAAAAACAATTTTGACTGTTTTTTTGTTGTACATTATTTGACATTTGAAAAAAATGGTCACCGTACATTAACGAGCAGGTAAGACAGGGTTTCATCATGGATGGGTCCCGAGTTTTCTGAAAATTTCTTAATCGTTCGTTCATCTTAAAATGAAAGTTATTGCCCATCATAAATAAATTACAATTTTCATCATTTTTGTTTTATTTCCTTAATGAATAAAACCCTAAATCAAATTCTGTATACCCAACCCATCACCTTTTTATAGCCTTTCGTGACCCCCCTCAAAACAAATTATGAGCTGTGTGTCAACTTTAACCCAATTATTAGGCTTAACTTGCCCTACCTACCCACCTACACTAACACACAGCCATACATAATGTACAATTTTCGTCACGAAAAGATTTTCGGTTACATTTTTCTTTCAAAGGTCGGGAATCCATATTTGTTTGTACCTAACTTGTCATCTATCAGTGTTAGCCTTGATGTCATACACAATTCATCTTCCATTTCATAAACCCTCATCATCAGACTATAATGTCATCATCCCCAGCCGTCAGATCACAGGTGTTTGCTAGTAGCTAGGTAAGTGTTTTATATTTTCTATTTTTTGTCGTGCGGGGCAAAAAGGTGTTAAAATATCTCGACACACTTTCGCACTTTGCATTGGGGGATTCTCGCTTTACTCCGCGCATATTTTAAATTGTTTTTCTCTCATTCTCTAGGGATGATTGCATCCCGTCAACCGACCTTGAACCTTGAATATCATTACTTCCAATATAAATATCTGGTATATCTCTGTTTTTTTTTTTTTGTTCGAGAAAAGGAATTCCAAACATTTTAATTAACAAAATTATTTTGTTGTGAACTAATTCAGTGAACCTATAATATTCACCCTCTACACCCCCGATCATATCATCGACATCGGTCGATGCCGCGCCGTCGTTTCTTTTTTGATTTGAATTTAATTTTGTTGTTGTTTTCAAACTTTAATTGGGATGTTTATGGGGTTAACTTTGTTTTTGTTTGAATCTTCGAGTAAAAGCAGGGTTTAGTATAGATTTTGAACAGGGATGGCATTTATGGATGTTATATTAAGTACATTTGACTAAAAATATAGGTATTATATAAATATTTAATAAAATCTAGAGAAAGCTGAACAAGGAACAAGTTGAAACAAAGGAGAATTGCTGGCTGGAAAAATTCCTAGTTTCTGTCAAGTTTGGGCGAGGTCCTAGTATGTTTTCAGAAGTGAAAATCTAAACGAGGAAAACTTGATAAATACTTGGAAAGCCCTTGTTCCAGATTTCAGTACCAAACATTTAGACGAGGGAAACTTTTCAAATACAAGTGAGGCCCTCCCTAGTAAAAACTTGTTGGACATGTTTCAGGAATGTCTTTTGTACACCAAAAATACCCGAATAAAGATGTTCTACCCGGTCGAAGTCAAGAGCTCTCCTGATTATCTACTAATAAAAGGATGATGATAGAGTTGGCTCCCTTTGCAATGCACAGTTACATAATCCCCTTTCACACAAGAAAACTGAGTTGCCAGCAATTTTTAGTTTTTAGGCGAGAAGGGCATAAGGGGAAGGAAAAAAATCCTACTTCCTACCCTACTCGCCTACAAACTAGCTAAGTTCTGGCAACTCAGTTTCCTTGTGTGAAATCGGTCATAGCCCAGTATTGGGCTAACTCATAAACTGAGGTTGTTTGAATCAAAAACTGTTTATGATGTAAACCGTATGGTGTTTATCGAACACCATCAATCGCATCAACATCAGATACACAATATGCAAAATAATTTATGTTAGTAGGTGCTATACAATCGACACTGTCCTACTTAGCATTTTCATCCCTGTCACCTGGTTGATGGCCATAGACCCGTTCGCTTCTGGTCAATAAATATTCAACTCTTTTCATTATACTCGTAGTACATTCATACGTGCGCAGATAAACAATAAAATAAAAATAACAGCCAGAGACGTTTACATACATTATTTTGAATATGCATTTCTTTTTAAATTGACAATGAGCTGGAGTTCAAGATTCTATGACGTGCAACGTTCAGAATTTGTGAAATATAGATTCCGATTCGTATTTGTTTTGGTTATATACATACATTTATATGTATATAAGTTACTGGACCATACGAGATTTGCGTATTTATTTTCTGCGTCTTTTCTGTAATACCATAAATACTCATTAAAGTTTTTCTATTTTTGTTTATTTTTTTTTAAACGATCGTAGAATTCATAGCCCCCACAGCCCACACCCACGAACATACGTATGGCTATTGCTCGTCAACTGGCCTGACTTTTTTGAAGCTATAGTTGTGAAGCCAGTTGAGAAGTAAGTGGCCTCGTTCAGACTTGTATTTATATAACGTAATCTGGACAGCTTTTGATGAAATTTTTGTAATTTAATATTCCACAAAGGGGTGTAGGGGTGTGCCGAAGTAGCAAAAAATGCCATGATGGTGGCAAAAAAATGCCAGTGACGGGGTGGCACTCCAGGTCGGGGGTTGGGCGTCGGGGTAACTTCCATTACCACGTAAACTGTGTTCCGAAAAAAACAACAAGCCTCGGATACGGATGATTTTAAAGTTGACGACCCCAGCAAACAAAACAAGGACAATGAATTTCGGATCTGCACGTGGAACGTCCTGTCCTTATACAGAACACGTGCAGCCGAACAACTAGTGGAGATCCTGGACACGCTAAAGGCTGACGTAACAGCCATCCAGGAAGTGTGATGGGATGGAAAGGGGAATACGGAGACTGAAATCGTGTGACATCTACTACGGCGGCGGGTGCTTCAAGGAGCCGAGTGGCGTAATGGTTAGTGCGTTCAACTGTCACGCTGGAGGTCTGGGTTCGCTTCCCAGCCTCGTCCACCGAAAAACTAAAAAGTTTTTTTCAGGGCTACTGCCTCTTGCGAGTAATTGACAAATAATCCAAGAGTATCACTTGTCACGAATAAGTGCTTCTCGTCTAGCCGTTCGGATTCGGCATAAAATTGTAGGTCCTTTCCATTCCTGTTGATAGGCGCACACAGGAATGGTTGCGAGTTGTTAGTCACTAGGCCCTGGTTCTTCATGAGCCGTTGTGCCACCCGATTTTTTTTTGTGATAAGGGGAAGACTTAGGCAAGAAGCCTTGGGATTCGGAAGTATAAGCGAGCGCCTTGTCACAATCCGTATCAAAGGCAAATTTAAGAACATTACGCTGATCTGTGTTCACGCCCCCCATGAAGAGAGAGATGACTCAACCAAAGAAGCATTCTACGATCTCCTGAAGACAGCGTAGGATATGTGCCCGAAGTACGACGACGTGAATATCATTCTTGGTGTCTTCAACGCAAGATTCGGAAAGGAGGGCATCTTTGGTTCGATAGTCGGAGGACACAGTCTTCACGACGAAACTTTCGGCAACAGAAACAGAGGATGGCAGACTTTGCGGCGGTGGGCGAAATGTCATCTTCTACACCTGCTTCCCACACCTCAATATACACAAGGGGACTTGGCGGTGATCATCGAACCGTCAACCAAATCGACCACGTTGCGATAGACGCGAGACATGCTTCCAGTATCTTGAACGTCGAGGACGAGGCCTACCACTCAGGGCTGCAAACTCAAACAAGAACTGCTGAGAGCGTAGCCCGGGAGCTTTACGGGCTGAAACGAAAAGAAGAATGCCAACTTCTTAGGAGGAAAAAGAGAGTGCACGAGAAGCGGGTGGTCGAGCTTTGTGATTGAGGGTTGTAGCGGCAGGGGAGATGTTCAAAAATTTTATTAGAGGGTGAAACGATGCACCCAAGGATGCAAAGCTAGAACGGAAGCCTGCCGAGATAAGAGGGGGAATATGGTAGTAGAGACACAGTCAGTGCTGAAGATCTGGAAAGAACACTTCTCTAGACTGCTTAACGGCGAAGACAGCCAAGATACTGCTAGTAGGCAGAACACTCCATTCAACTTGGATGATGATGGCCAACAGTTCTGACTAACCGATGTGCGGCTGGCGATATCCAATTTTAAGTCGTACTAGGCTGCTGGTACGGATGGTGTACCAGCCGAACTATTTAAATCAGCGGGAGATGAATTGGTTAGGAGCATACACCAGATGATCTGCAATATTTGGTCGGATGGAAGTATGCCCGATGAATCTGACCTCGTTATAGCGTGATCCATCCATAAAAAGGGAGATGCTCTAAAATGCACCAACTACAGAGGAATTATTCTCCTAAACGTCGCTTATAAAATCTTGTCGGCTATCCTGCGTGACCGCTTAATACATTTTGTCAACGATCTGCTCGGCCCCTATCAGTGTGGTTTTAGGCCAGGCAAGTCAACCGTCGGTCAAATGTTCACACTCCGACAGATTTAAAAAAAAAATGATATGATAGCGTGAAAAGGGATGAATTATACAGAGCCATATCATATCTCGGCATCCCTGTTAAACTCGTCCGCTTGTGCAGGATGACGATGGAGAAATCTCGCTGCTCTTTCAAAATCAGTAAGAACACCACCGAATCCTTTGATGTTGAGAAAGGATTGAGACAAGGTGACGCGTTATCATGCAACCTATTCAACATCGTTCTTGAAGCAATTGTACGCAACGCACAAGTCAACACCAGCGATACAATTTATCAAAAGTCCGTTCAATTGTTTGCGTTCGCAGACAACATAGACATCGTCGGCAGAACGAAGCGAGCTGTGGCAGGCACATTTGGTAGCATTGAATCGGAGGCGGGTAAAATGGGATTGGCGGTTAATGAAGACAAGACGAAGTATATGCTGTCATCGAGAGAGGAATCTCAACATCGTCGACTCGGGCAAAATATCACGATGGACAGATATAACTTCGAAATTGTCAAGGACTCTGTCTACCTGGGCTCCACTATTACCTCGAAAAATGACATCAGTGCAGAGATCAAACGAAGAATTACTCTTGCCAACCGCTGTTTCTTCGGTCTAAGAAGGCATTTAAGTAGTAAGGCCCTCTCTCTGAGAACCAAGGAGACTTTATACAAGACCCTAATCATCCCGGTGCTGCTCTATGGGGCAGAAGCATGGACATTGAAAAAATCGGATGAGAGTCTGCTAGGGTGCTTTGGGAGGAAGATTCTTCGTGTGGTTTTCGTTCCGGTGTGTATCGAAGGAGTGTGGAGTAGAAGATTCAACGACGAGCTATACGGGCTATAGAGCGACGTTGATGCCCGGGTTGGCAAAAAAAAGTGCCAGGGTGGCAAACAAATTCCGGGGTGGCAAGAAGAAATGCTACCACATAATGTGTCTGCATTCTTGTACTGAACTTAAATATTCAACTTTCGTTTTAGCAAATGGACATTATAGCCTTAAATTACTAACTTAAGATGATTTTAAAAATTCTACTAAGTACTTGCGCCTCAATCAACTCTAATCTCTTCAACAATTTAACCTACTTTTAATTAATTTAATGACTGTTTGAAACCGATGCTAAATTTTAACTATTTATTCTGTTAAGGTACACATACATATGTAGCTGAAACATATGCCTCCACTTTAAGATCCAACAAAAGTGTCTAAATAAAAGCCCCAGATAATCCTCGATGAAACTAGTTTTTTATTGTTAGTCTGCCCGCACAAACAATCCTAAATTATTTCTAACCTCATTCACATGTCCGCAACCACCAAAACAACCCCTACATTCAGCTTATTGTTCATACCAGAAACAAGTCTTCCTGTTTACACACTGATTATATATAGTATATAAATGGAAGTGAAAAATGAATAATCAGAAGCCAACAAACTATCACACCCTTCGATTATTCACGCCTATTATCACACTTTTAACAAAAACAAAAGGAATGCGCTAGCAAAAAGCCTATATCAGTCTCGAACAGCGCCACTTTAGTGAAATAAAGAAAAAGAAGAAGAAACCCTTTTCCATATAGCGCCAATAGTATAAACGGTTATAAGTTGCCAGGAAAGGAATAACGTCGCATTAGTCACTTTGATCCAAACAAATGTTCTACGATTTAACATAATTTTATACACAGTATAGCTATTTGCATCAATTGGTTGATGAATTGTTTTACATATGTGCAGGGTTTATGGTTGAGAATAATGGTTTGGCTTAGGGGTATAATGTGTGTATGTGCGCTTTTCAATGATTTGACTATTACTGGGAAACCATCATCATACTTGGATGAGACTGCCTTTGGCACATTTTTGATAAATGCCACCCATATCTATGTTTTTTTTTGTTATGAACTGAATCAGAGATATCCTCTCGCATGCACTTAATTGTGAAAAAAAAAAAAGAAAATTCATCTAAGTCGTTGGTTTTACGTTTTAGTCTTATCACGAGTCAGACGACAGATGCAGGCTCAGCTTTGAGAGAGCTTTGGGACAGGGATTTTGTTGTTTTTTCATCAGAGTACACCTAAAACACAAGATGAATTCTAAAATCTCATTTGTTCTGGTTCTGAATTGTTGTTTTTCTCTTATTAAGAGTCATGAACTCACAACTCATCATAAAGCGACCCCTAGTGGCTTTAAAATATAAAATCTACAGTAAAAAACTAGTATCTATCTTTATTAAAAAAAAAAACTTGTTCAGTTTTAAAATTCTGTTTAAATAGATATCTTACCAAAATTTTGTTCCACAGGTATGGATTTATGGTCGACGGTTGGGAGTGGGCAACAAAAAGTTACACCAGGTCTACAAAGTTTATTTACTTCCAGAAATCTGCAGCTTCACCAGCACAATAATTGTTACCATTGACTCGGACCATAAAGCTGTTCAACTTAGCATCAAGCTCCACCAACCCTTTTTTCTAGCAACATAGCCAAGAGAAAACGGCACTAACTATAGACGGCACTAACTATAACTCCACTCGTAGGTATGAAGGGCGATATATTCTCAATTTTTCTCTCAGAATCTTATCGTAGTTGAAATAGTTTAATCAACTGCATCATTTCTAAAAATGATCTGGCCTACCTATAATAAATCCCGAACTATTAACCTAATGTGTAGACCCAGGCAAGATATAGCCAGGATTGTTGTAACATGCACTGGATACTGACCAATAGGAGAACATGCGGCGAAGCTTGGCATCCCCTACAATACTCACTGTCGTAGTTGTGGGGACCAGCAGAAAAGGGAAACAGTCTTCCATTTCCTTTATGTCCCACTTTCGCCAGAATGAGGCAACAATCTTTTGGGAAGCCCTTTTTTGACGACCTTAACGAACTTTCCGAAATGGAAATCAAAGATTTGATTTCTTTCATCAACGCGACGAAATGGATCTAGGATTGACTTCGGTTTCCTCTTGCATCATTTTCTTCCTCGAACTCCTATGACTGTGAGCTTGCAGCCTACTGCTTTTTGAAGGTGGCTCATGGTACACGACGACCGGATGATCAGACGATTGGGTCGATCTTCGCTTCAATACCAATCAGCAGGTTGTCTAGGTGGCACAGTGTGGATGGCTTTAAGTTGCAAACTTCAACCCTTTGAGTGTTTTTCCTATGTCCAAATCCAAAAAAAAATGTTACTGGATCTAGAATAAACTTCAGTCTCTTTTTGCACCGTTTTCTTCCTCGAACTCCTATGACCTTAAGCTAGCAGACTACGGGTGTTTGAAGGTGGCTCATGCGGTGCACAAGGACCGGACGATCGCACGGTTGGTTGGGCCGATCTTCGCTTCAGTACCAGTCAAAAAGCTGCCTAGTTGGCACAGTGTAGATGGATTTTAGTTACGAACTTCGGTCCTGTTGAGTGTTTTTCATATGACCAAATCCTATTGAATTTTGTCCCATGTCCTAATCCAAGAAAAACGTCTAGTCAAACGAGCCGGTGGTATTTTCTCTGGTAAACACAAGCCATGCTGTGTAAGCAGACGGAAGTGTCCCGAGATTACCATATCCGAGTGTGAGACTAGATGATCACCCTAATAGATTAGATCGTATGCGTCTTGGACAAACCAGCAAAATGCTAAGCTTAGCATACTGCAGCCGAACTTGGAGCGTAGGCGTCTATCACCAAACAACCATATTTTCTTTAAAAAATCTTTATTCCACAGGTAAAACGAGTTATGGTATCAAAACGGCGTTAATTGTGTTATCGAGAGAGAATGCTTGTGGCGCCATCTCTACCTACCTACCTACTATTATAGACGGCTGGATGTTGCACGACTTTAACAGGACATTAAATAAAACACTACGCAACCACCTTAAAACCGAAGACTACTGGATGGTAAAATATACGCTGCTATAGATGTTCTGGTTTAGGCTGTCTGTGATGCATTGGAATATAAAAGCGTCCTAGGACGTCAAGGAATAAGTACCAACATCTTCCCTTCTACAATAGATAACCTATATGCACACAGACAACGTCTGAGATAATGACTGTAAAGGATACATCAGAGAGAGTTAAACACCATCAACATCAACTACCAGACCAATATCATGTTCCGGAGCTTCATATCCAGTACGACAACAACATCCAGTTCCAGAAGAGACTATAAGCGATCAAACCAGGACCAGAAGCATTCAAGAAAATTAACATTTACAAAGCGTTTGCCAACTACTTCGAGAGAAACTTAACACCAAACTCACCGAATTATCTGAATTATCGTTTCTGAACGAAGTCGAAGCATTCATTCAGAAAACCCTACAGACAATTCCGGAAGGAGTGGTATTTGGTGATTCCAACCCAACAAAAGTGACCAAACCGATAGCATACATCTCTGAAATCTGAAGGAGGTAGCAGATATCATCGAAAATTCAAAGCCGAAACAGTCAGTCGGACTTGACGGAGGCATTAACAACTGCTACTTCCCCCAGCAAAGATCGTCGCCACCATCAACTTTGTGCCCAATTTCGCCTTTGAACAACATTAGTAAAATACTGGAAGAAGTACTACTTGGGAGACTAGAGGTCCTGCAGCATGAATACCATCATCCCGCACATGCACTTTGGCTCTAGGCAAAAGCACTCCACTTTTCATCCACTCCTGAAGTTCCAGCATGACATCACCATAGCGCTCAACAAACATCGTGCAACAGTTGGATGCTTTCTGAATGTCGGGAAAGCATTTGACAGCATATGGAGTGAAGCCCTTATCCATCAGCTTCACATATTTCATTTAACCCTGTTATTAACAAAATTTCTTTTTTTCTTTTCGTTTTTCCAGAAAATTCTTCGAACAACTGGGAGAACAGTAAATCACAAGTGAAGAACATCAAAGCTGGAGTTTACCAAGGTTCGAAGCTAGGCCCCTTCCTCTGCAGTCTGATGACATCTGACTAGCCTATGCCAACTGGATACGAACATTTCCTGTTTGCTGATTACTCCCTTGCCTCTTCCCATGTATTCTATGGTAGATTTACGAAAAGTTGAGTACCACATCAACATACTCTCTGAAAGAAATTAGGAATCCTGACACACATTTTCGAATCGGAGCTTGTGTGCTTCAGGAGACCTACTGCAGAAGCCTGGTTCTGAAACTTCCAGACCGATCTTCGATAGCTTCTAAAATTAACTTTAAGTATATAGGCATCCACTTCAATGAGTTGTTAAAGTTCAACGCGCATTCAAGAAACGAGTTCAAAAAAGCCAACTGGGCCTTCCACAGACTCCACCCACTGATGAGGCGCAGAAACGGACTACGCCAGAAGACGAAGATATTTATATACAAGCAGCTCCTGCGGTCTATCATCAGGTATACCTTCCCAGTTCTGGTTCTCCATCTCGAAGACGGCCATGAAGGAACTTCAAATATTCGAAAGAAAAATACTAAGGACATGCACTGGATTACATTTCGACTGGCAGCGAATGAGACATCACAACAACGAGCATCTTTACACAGAAGCGAACATCTTCTCCCTGAACATGAACAGGTACCTAATGCTTTCAGGAAAGAAGCCAGTAGGACATACCAACAGTCACCCGACTGATGAGAAGTATGGCCACCGATCAGCGACAATCCGAAAATAATTTTTAGGGAACCGAAAGTTAAAACTTATTCTTTGAAAACTCAATATATCGAAAATTATTTTTTGATTTTATTGTTATTTGGTATAAAATGATTTTTTAAGACTTTGAACAAATCTTTTTCCTAGATCCAAAAATAACGCACCTCACATTAAAATATATTGAAAAGCCCATTATTGCCCTTAAATGAGCAATGAATTTTGAAAACAAAAATAGCACTTAATAACGTAAAATTTTGAAAAAAAAAAAAAAATTGTTTGAACATTTTTTTTTTAATTTTTTTTTCCAAATTTTGAGTTTAAAAATTAATTTTTCAAAAACTTAAAAATAAATTTATTTAAAAAGATAATCACTCCTATTGCGATTGTCAATTATTTATTGATAGTTGATATATATTGAAATTTTGCATTTTAGTAGAGAATTTATTTAAAATCTAATCAAAAATTTAGCGATTTTTTTCCAATTTTCTTGTAACTAACGACGGCCTGCATCATTCTCAATGACCAACACTTTTAGCGGTTGTCTTGTTTAATATGGAATTTCAGTATTTATTAACTATCAATCTATCGTTGACATTGGCAATAGGGGTGAATAAAAGAAGAGATTTCTGGCTTTACCTTTGTTTTTTAATCATTTGTTTTCCGTTTTAAGTCAATTTCTTAGAAGGCCAGAAGTTCCTTCTTTAATTTTGTTTTTAAATAAAGTTCTTTCAATGAGTAGTTTTTAAAATATTAATGTTTGAACTCAAAATTTTGAAAAAAAAATTAAAAAAAAGTTTAAAAATATTTTTTATTATTTTTTTTTTTTGCAAAAATTCACGTAATTAAGTACTATTTTTGTTTCCAAAATTCAATGCCTTTATAAATTTTTAGTCAAACCCTGAAAACCGGATGGTTCTAGGACTTTTACTTTTCAAGATATTAAAATGTAAATGAACCAGCTTTTTTAAAACTAATACAAATCCGGCTAAATTATCATTTCAGCAACTAGTTGATAGCACAGGTAAAAAAGGATAGACAAGCGGAAAAAATTCTTACATTTTTGAAACTTGGTGTGAACGTTGGATTTACTATAAGAATAAAGTCTATAAAAATATCTGCGTCCCAAGGGGTGTGTTTTGGAGGAGGAAAGGGGAGAGGCATGAACTTATGGAAATAGAAAAATTATATTGATACAATTTCGACATATGATACATGACTTTATGGTATTTTTCTATTCTGAATCTAATGACATCAAAATTAAGGCGATACAATAATCCTAAGAAAAGTAATTGTGCATTTTATCCAGAGATCGCTGTTTTTCAGTAAAACATGTAAAATTTTTATAAAAATACCTTAAAAAGAATGCATTTCTTTTGTAAGCCTTAACACACCTTTCGACTCATGTAATTGTTTTTGGTTCACTTTCGCACCCATAAATATGCTGTGGGCTCTAGGTTTATACACGCTCAAGCTTTTTGTCACACCTTAAGTGAATCGCCCTGTATAAGTAGTTAAAGTTTTTATTTGTACCGTAGGCATAGATTTATTTTAGATTGCAACCAAAAGAACATTATACGAGATTTTTACTGTTTCTTTCCCACTCTACAAAAATGCATTTTAGAAAAACTTCTTGGTCCATTACTCATCAGTCATCACCAACGACCGACCACTCAAATCTTTTTGAATCTCGCCCCTTCCATATAAAGAGTTTGAGTGGTACAAGACAAGTGCAATGATAAAATCCTCACTTATTTCTTGTTCTCTTTTTTTTTGTCCAGTTCAGGTTTTTTTGTGATTTTTAGTTTAAGGATTCAATCTGCACTTGAGAGTTTTGATGCAAAAACAGAAGAGAACAAAAATCTATATGATTTTCTTCTGATGTTTGCCTTTGCCTCGAGGTAAATCATATCGTTAATTAAATCACGTACGATTGGATAGATGCGTTTTTTGTATGTGTCTGTCTGTCTCTAAAGAAATCATTGTAAATTTAATGGACGATTTCGCCAGATTTCCAGATAAACATAGTTTTTCATCATCACTGTTTTTGCTATTGCAAGGGAAAAATTATGGTTAGATAAAGAATTTTTTGCAGTACACAGTTCTCGCAAAGTACTTCCCTTTTTTTGTGTTGCTTAACATTTTCGAGATGGAATAACCACTAGAAGCAGCAGGTATAAGTAGCTTGTTTTGTAAAGAAGATAAAAGCACACAACACAATATCACATATTTATGTAGTGATGGGATGGAATGTCTTCTTAAAGTTGAAATAAATGCTTCACCTGTAGGAAATGCCGATTAATTAATAGCTAATTGATTAAAAAAAAAAGTAGAAAATAAATATATCTCAGACTCTGTAAAATGTGAGATCGTTTCACGGTCATTTTAAAAATAAAATATCAAAGAAGTGCCAGCAAGTGACCTGAAGAAGTATGTTTTCGTTTTCAAATGTAAATGATCTTGTCAAATACAAAAAACTGGATGGTTTTAGGCCTTTTACTTTTCAAGATATTTAAAAAACAATGTTATTAGGACTTTTGTATGATACAAAGCAGTCACGCTGCGCAGACAACAATTAACATTGAACATTTTGAATGAAACAACAACAACTTAAATGTTCTACTACCAAGTTATTTCACGAGTGCCAACGGGATCATCAGACTTCCTCATAAAACTAAGAAGAATCCGGCGAAATGATCATTTCGGCAACCAGTTTTTTCTTATGAATGTTTTTGCGACCTATAGTGCAGATGTGTTTCGTTTTGACAACAACAATTGAGCTCTTCAGTAAGAATTGTTGTTGACTTTCTTAGACACATGTTTTAAGTCTTAACTTAACAAAAAAACAAAAACAATTTTTCTATTGTTATTGTTTATCTTATTATTAAAACGCCAGACCACGGGCAATTACAACAACTATTTAGGTGCAAGAATTTAACCAAATTCCCCTCGAAATTATATAATTTGCAGCACATCAGTGCAGCTTATTTTAGAAATACGTCGGTAGCCATCGACTTAAAACATGTGTCTAAGAAAGGCAACAACAATTCTTACTGAAGAGCTCAATTGTTGTTGTCAGAACGGAACACATCTGCACTATAGGTCGCAAAAACCTTCCAAATTAATATTTCATATTAAAAAGTGCACTTAACAAAAACGGTTCTTCTATTGTTATTGTTTATATTCTTATTGTTTTTTCTTATGTTTACTAAGATTTTGGTTTCATTTTTTTTTTTAATATCTTGAAAAGTAAAAGTCCTAGAAACATCCGGTTTTCAGTGTTTGACTTAAAATTAATAAGAGAATTGAATTTTGACAACAGAAACAGTACTTAATTATGTAAAATTTTGAAAAATTTCAGTATGAATATTTTTTTTTTTTTCAAAATTTTCAGTTTGATAGTTATTTTTTTAAAAATCTTGGCAAAAATAACTTTATTTGAAAAGCAAATAAAAGAAAATATTTCTGGGTTTGCAAAGAGGTAAGACATTGTGAGTGTAACCGTTGTTCTTAATATTTTTTTTTCAATTTTAAGTCAATTTTTTTAGAAAAATTCCTATTCCACCTAAACGGGGGGGGGGGGATAGACTTCACCCTGACATACGATTATTTTTCTTGTCTTGACCAGCGCTGCCGCTGAAAAAAAAAATCTTAGTGCCACCAATTATTTTTTTGAGTGCCAAAAAGTGCCACGGAGTGCCAAAGTAAAAAAATCGCATATACAAACAAAAACTATAAATATTCTTTGTTTACATACATTTTCCCTATTAACAAAATAAAATTATAAAATTAAAAAAACAATAGCAAAATTCATTTGCATATTATTTATAATATGATATGATATCACATGATAGGTATCAAAGGGCACGGTAATGCCCAGCCATGTTATGCACCACACCCTTTTTTTTTACAGGATCAAACTCAGGCGATTATCGCCAATAAAGTCAGAAACTTAAAGTTTTTAGCATAAGTGGTTCCTGAGATATAAGACTGCAGAAATCGCAAAACCCGTAACTGACTGGCTGACTTACTGACAGCCCATCAAAATTATGGAGCACGTAGAATCATTTAATTTCAAACAACGGTAGGCCTTGTGGTGCATACAAAGGAACAAATCGAAAATTTAAGATTTTTCATTCAGGGGGCGTGGTATCCGTCCATTTTTATAGAGTTGATATAAATAACTTGGAGCACTTATGAGCATTGCAGAAAAAGTGAAATTTGGTAGAGCTGTGTGACCTGAAGTGAAAGCAATGTCAAAATTTTCAAATTATGTATTGGTATTTTACCAATTTCTTTTTGAATTTCAATTCAATTCTGTTTTAATTTTAAGTTTCTCTTCTACTTGATGCAAGATGAAACCAATGTTGCCGAAAGCTGAAATGAAAAGTCGCTAGCCCAACCTTAAAAAGTCGCTAGATTGGCTTAAATTTGGGAGACAAAAAGTCGCTAGAAGGCGCTAGATGGAAATTGGATAATAAATGTTTAAAAAAAAAATGTTTTCTTTGAACAACTTTTTTTTTCAAAACTTAAACTCAATTTTAAAAAATCTTTGGTCTTTCAGGAATTCGAAACAGATGAATTTCTTAAATAAAACTCCTGCGCTTTCACAGATGCTTTCCTCCAAATGACGCTAGAAAAGTCGATAGAAATAATTTAGTGACATCAAAGTATTTTTTGTCGCGGAAAAAATTGAAAAGTCGCTAGATATAGCGAACAGCAACTCTGCATGCAACATTCAAAGTTACTGGATGGAATTTAATAGAAGTAGTGACAGTATACACAAATCTTTCATTAGTTTTGTAAGTATCTAACACAATGTTCACTGTAGTAGATTCTTGTGGGGCTTACAAAAAAGAGTCACAAGTGTAGTAATGTTTGTAAATTGTATAAGAAAATTTAATTTTTAATATTTTTTAATGATTTTTTTTGATATTTTCATTTAAAAAAAAGAGAACCAAATTTTAAACTTTGAGTGCCAATGGGTGCCAAACTCCTTTTTGCAGCGCTGGACTCGACTCCACCTGCACTACACAGTACACACTCTATCGTAATCACCCTGTATATAGACGTTATTTCAATTAACGTAGCTTAGCATTTTACTTTAAGCAAAATGGATATAAGTTAACGATTTTTAATTCTTAAAATCGTAGAATTAATGGATTAATTCCTTAAATTAATAGTAAATATAAAGGATTATAGAAACTAAAACAATTGAATTCAGAGTTTAAAAAATATACCTTTCTCTTTCACTTCAGAAGGTTTAAAAAAATATATTTGCTTCATACTTCAAATCACTCGCGAACGTTTTATTGTAAATTGGAGAATGTTTTTCTTTGTTCTAGGAAGGAGTGGTACAATTTTGATATGGAAAAAATTTAAGAAACATAGAAAAAATCGAAAAAAAGTAAGTAGGAATTTTTTTTTTATCGAGCAATCGTAGGAAAAGTTATTAAAGTTTTGTGTTTGAGAAAATTTTCTTGGGGTGCAGGAGAAATTTATGAGTGAACACAACAAGGATAATAGAGGATATAGAGAGACAGGAAGCATCAAACAAAGAAAATGATAGGTATAGTGAGGAATTTTGAAAGAACAATTCTATTTGGTTTCAATCCGATAAGTGGTTTCGGCTCAACGGTTTCCCGTAGTCCGTTTTAATTACCTATACTGTTAATATTTTTCTTGAACAAATGTTGGGGTTTTATTTTTGTTCTTCAACTCAAAGATTTACCAGAAAAACTTAAAATTAAAAGCCACTTTGGCCATAAAATAAAATATGTATCTGTACAATCGACATATTTTTTTTTTTTTGCCCACAGCACCCCCTATCGGAAAATCGTTTTTGGAACACGGAACAAACTTACTTAAAGTGCACAATCAAAAAGGTATTACAATTTATTAAAAATCAATAAAATAAGAAAAATGGGTATACGCCGCAGTGTACAAATGTTAAATTGTTATTTTTAGAGGGAACAAACACCTAAAAATATTAATAAAACAAAAACTATTAATAAAATAATTAAAAAGGAAAGTGTAATTAATTTGGTGGTTTGTTTTTTTTTTTTCTAGGTTGTTCCAGTATAAGTTTAATTTTTTGACATTAAGTAAATATACTTCTGAATAATAGAGTCATTTTGCTCCATAAATATAAAATTTGTAAATAAATTCAACTCCAGCTCTATTCACATCGGACCAAATGTATTATTTTTATTATTTGCAGAGTTTCGTTAGCTTAATTTTCAAAAACTAATTTTCTAAAAGAACTTTTGAAAGTATGTCTTTGACGAATTTTCAAAACCGATTTTTTTTTTAAATTCATTCCTGAGCAAAAAAGTAAATAAAAGTTGATTTTTTTCGACTATTTCAAACAAATTTTTTTTTCCTACCTATCGAATCTTAAAAAATAAGAAGGATTTAAACTAAAATAAAAATAAAAGATTTTGCCTCACAAATTATGCTGTGAAAAATCAGCGTTCATTTTGTTAAAAGAGATTGCTCTTTTATTTAAACAGACTGGGCCATTATTGATTTGTAGATGAGCTTTGTATCAAATGAAACCTGATTTAATTCTTGCTGTACAAGGTGTTCCACAGTCACCGGCCCAGACGAAAGCAATTTTCAAATTTTCTTGAATTTTCTTTCACTTTTATTGTTTTAATAATTTTAAATGTAATTAAAAAAAAAAGTTTAATAAGAAAATGTTAATTAATAACGTGTTTTTGTGAAAAAATGATACCAAAACAAAACAAACAAAAAAAACCTAAAAATGCCATCTAAGTGGGTTTGATAACAAAATACGAGAAAACAGTTCTCCACAAAGAAACAAATTGCAGGGCAAGTAAATTTGCTAACTGATCTTGTATAAATGCAAACTAAGTTCAAAAATCGGTTGCAGTTTGGTTGGCAAAGCTAAATCCAGTTAAAGTAGCGTGACTCAAAATCATAAAAGCCGTTATTAGTTGAAAAGCAATAAAAAGCAAGTCAGTGAGTGGGGCAAACTCTTTATAAACGAAATATTTTTAAAAACATTATTAAGGATTTTGAGATTTTTTATTTTGAAGTTTACATTGTCAAATTATCCTAAATCTTCCTGAATGGTTACAAAGGTTGGGGTATAGTGTTTTTGATATGTTGTTTCAGTTGGAACAGTGTTGAAAAATCCAAGCATTTCAATTTCCATCGCCATCGCCGCGGGCTGCACCATCTTGAAAAATGGGTAATTTTTTGGACTTTCCCCGTTTTTCAAAATATCTTGGTATGACAAAATAATATTTGAGACCAATACAAAACTTTCCTAGATACGACACGGCGGCTCTTGGAATTTTAAGGTCTTATCGAAAATATACGAAAAGTTCAATTTTTGGCGTTGAGCTGAAATCCATCATCCATTGTGTTTTTTTTTTGAGAAATTCTAATTTGGAAATGGGAAAAAACGCTTTTAAGCTATTTTTGAGGTTGAAAAACAGGCGAAGTATTGTTGTTATTTTTTTTTTAATTTTTAAAATTCCTTAAATTCCTTCTGTTAGAATTTTCCTTCTGTTAAGAATTTGTTTCAAAGTTTTTCCATATCTCCTTATAATTTCTGATAAGACTTCAGTTAAATGTTTGTCTTTACCCATTTTTCTCGTTATGTAAAAACGCAATGGAATTTTTTCCAGAAAAATTAGCAGTGATTCAAAAAAAAAAGTATTTTTTTTGTTCATAATTCAGTTATAATCCTTCCAATAGCGCTTTTACTCTCCGAGAACTCTCATCTTTAAATGTATGTGCGTTGTCCTTTTTTCCATATACAAAAGCATATTTTCTACTATTGACTAACTAACGCTTTTTGACAAGTAAAAAGTATAATTATTTTCTGACATTAATATGTAGTTAATTTAATAACCGGCGAGTCTTATTGTGAACCAATAATTGAATATCCACTTAAAACACATGAAGTAATGCAACATGTGACATAGTTTCGTTGGGCGCCATTTAACGCCACAACCTTGAACTATTATCTTGAACAGAAGGAGATTACAAATTAGTGAACAATGATGTGGAGCAAACAGTAACATGAAATCAATGAATATCTTTTTAAAATACATACATGTCTTCCCATACTTTTCATATATATTAAAATAATTAAAACAAATATAACGAACCAACCTTCATTTACTACTTTAGAAGAAGAAACTTACGCTCACATAAATGTATATAGATAAACCATGTCTATTCCAATTACACATGGCCCACCAACTGAGTATCGAATTGCAAAAAAATACATAAATTTACTTTGCCGTTTTGTTTCGTATCTAAACAATAATTTTACTTTGGATCACCCATCACACCCAACCCATCACATACGTATCTATATACCGACAGACACACGTATTATTTTCCCAGAAAAACAAATATAATAATAATAGGCAAATAGGAAAACATCCCCTAATCCTATTGTAATACTCTGCGACTATAATATGAACAAGGAGATATATTCCCATATAACCCACTTCTTGTCCTCTCCACTATCGCTACTTGTTAGCAGACAAGAAATAAAAAAATACAATACTTAAGAAAAAATAAAAAAAAAATTGTATCCAACCGTCGAACGAAACTCCGAACCACATTAACCGATACACCATTAGTTTCTGCTAATTAAATTATATTTCCGAACCACGAGAGGGCTTACGTCAGGTATAAAACACAGCGCGACAGCCCTCCAGAGACTCTGTAAACAGCATACTCGAAGCCAAGAAGAGCGTGAGGCGCAAGTATCTCCAACAGTGCGGTAGCGGCGATACAAAATACTTCCAACTACCCACTGGTGATTAGACACCACCAGTTGACAGCGATTATCCTTAACGCGAATTTGAGTTGTTGCATGTGAACGTGTGTGGTCTTTTATATTGTCTTTTTGTCCCGAAAAAAAAGAGGACATTCTGACCAACAGAATAGAATGAAATTATACTCGTTACACGTCTATTGTCGCAGGAACAGGAACCAACTGCCGGGTTCCTCGTAAAAAAATAATAATCGAAAAAATAAAATATTTATTTTACCGTTTTTGCGTTGAATCCTTTAAAAAAAGTGAGTTCAATCATTTTTAACAAAACCTTGCCATTGTAAATGAAATCCTTTTTTGTGTGTACTGCGATGAAATATGAATTTTTGTCACAATAGTCCTTGATCCTAGTTGATTTAGAGCAGTGGCAGAAATTATGAAAAAAAAAAATATAAATATTTATTTATATTTTTAAAGTGCAACAAATAAAGTTAATAAAACTCCCATGAAGAGTGTAACAATCTCATTGTCCTTCTCCGCGTTACCGTCCTCTACGTCGTCGGTCGTCCTTGCAAAAAAAAAATATAAAAAATAAAATAAAAAATATGAAAAGTAAATAAAACGAATACGGAAAAAGTGAAATAAAAACTCATATCCTTACGTTTCGATGCTGCTAGTTTGCTGATGATAGAGAAAAGTTTATGTAAATCCTCAACAGTTAACCCTCCCCCGCCGTAGGGGAATATCCTGTGTGTTATTCTAGCTGAACAGTGTTTGTGTGTTTTGTTATAACTTTGTATACCAATAACCTATGTCCTTGTTACATCCTCGTTGTCGTTCTCGTCGTCGTCGTTATACTCACATACCAACATCAAGTGAGAGCGGAACAATAATTGTGCAGCGTATTATGATGGCATGTAATATGTAACACATACTCTCGATGGAAATTAAATTGAAGCAAATGGATTAATAAACAGGGGCGCAACAAGGACATTATTAATAATGTTATAACTCTATGTGATGGGTTGTGTAGGAGTTGGGGAGGCGACTAACTGCCTTTAAAAATTGACACAAATGACATGGTTTTATTTTTATTGTTTTTAATTTTTTTTCTCTTCCTCACATTAAAACTTATATCACAATAAATTATATACCGTCGACAAACATTTTATTATTATTTGACAAAGTGGAGTTTAATTTGTTGAACAAATTTTTATTTATAAACGCCCCAGCATGTTTATTATAAAGTGCCATTTAAATTTGATTGAACTGTTAAATGGTACGTAATAATATAACTTAACCATAGGCGGTTCTGATGGTTATGCATGGTTGGATGGATGTGTAGGGAATTATATGTATACTTGTCATTTTTATTAGAGGTTCTTTTTTAAGGGCATGCAAAACCTAAAGGTTAAACGTTAAAAAGTTGTAGCTATTTAGGTATCACAAAAATTAAAGGAAAGGATTTATACATTTAGCTGTGATCGATATAACATATAAGGGATTTTATTTAGAAGACTTAAAAAAAAAATCGTAATTTCTTGATTTGTTGAGATCCCTTGTACAGGGTCTTCTAACAAATGGTTTCATTTTAAATCACTCAAAAGCAAATTTTTTTTTGTTGAAAAGTCATGCCTTGGTTTAAAAATGTATGGCTATTGCACTGCATATTTTAAATAATAGAATTTTTGTATTAAACTCCCGTATGTCTTTTAGAAAACACATGTATTTGGTATCGATGAATTCTTTAATTTAGAAACAATCTTTTGGACAGTTGAATACTAGTCTTAGTGAATTTTTAATTATATTCTTAAATAAATGATGGATGCTGATATTCCACAGGGCTCTGTTTTGTCTCCACTTCTTTTTCTCAATTTCATAAATGATCTTTCGTCTGAAACTTATAATTCATTTAATTATTTTGCTGATGACAGTTTCTACGAATTTCATGTTCGATTTCAGATTATAATTCTTGTTGTTGGCTGTGGAATTTCAATGGAAACATTATGATAATCTCATTGAATTTTGAACAACAACAACAACTTAAAGGCGCTACCACCAATTGTTTGGCTGCAGATATAGCTATTTCGTGCTTTGCCACTTTTGCACTCATCAGTCTCCTTTTTGTGGTGCTGAGCTTTTCATCCAATTTTATTTGAAAAACTTTTTATGCACACCATAGGATTCGAACCCACGCATATCAGATTTGCTCAGTCTTGTTGTTGTTCAAAAATGCAATGGTTGACGAAATAAAGAATGGTCAATTCTTATATGCTGACATTCTAGTACGAATAGTACAATAATAACTTAATAGTCTGGTTCGTTACCGATCTTCCAACCTAGTAGTCTATCGAAATAAGGTATGGAGAAAAATGGAGGCGGAACAAGACAGCATACTTAAAGGCGCCTATAAAAATGCTGATGCTCCAAATGCATTTGATAAACAAATAACCCATCTCGACCTGTGACGGAGTACGTAGTGCACACGACTGCTAAGACTGAGTAAATCTGATATGCGTGGGTTAGAATCCTATGGTGTGCCAAATAAAATTGGATTAAAAGCTCTGCATCACAAAAAGGAGACTGGTGAGTACAAAAGTGGCAAAGCCCGAAATAGCTATATAATGGTCAAGCCTAATAAGCTGACATTCTAGTACGAATAGTACAATAATAACAATAATAACATTATGATAATCTCATTTAATTCTGATCCCGGGAGTATTGTTATATTATTAAAACTCATCTAGAATTTAATGCGTCAAAACTCAAAGCTGTTTTCTGTCACAAGTATTTTACCTATCCCAAAGCCACTATCTATGATTAATTTCTAGCAACTATCTGAATTTATAATTTTGTCTGAAAATGTTTGAGTACGTACGTTACAAAAATAGACTGTGCTCAATTTTTGTATATAAGATTGTTTGCTAAAAATTTTTACTTAAAAAAAAAAACTTAGAAGCCTTATGGCGCCAACAGTAAGCCGCACCAACTCTAACTCTGATCATCAAAACCGGGAATTACACGACTAGGAAATTAATAGTGCAGTGATAGAATTAATTGGGCTGTATCTCTTCTGTATGGCATTTGGCATAGTTTCGGAGAGCCACATGTTGTGTCTAGCAATTTAGACACAACAAACTAAATTACCTTGTCGCTGTAGCGAGCACCATACATTTTTATTTCGTTATCAGCTGAATTTTGAGCAGAGTAGTCCCCAAATGCTACAGTTTGGTGATAAACGAAGTCAACTGATGAAAATGGGCTTCTTTGCTAAAAGTGGCAAGGTTCGAAATATCAGCGTTTAATTCGTGTGCAAGTGCATGTGCCAGCAAAGCCATAAGTAACCTTATTATTAGGAAGTCGCCAGTTAGCCACCAATGTCTATATAGTTTTCTTGGAAAATTGTATACCTACTTTGGGTTACCCGCATACAAAATGCATTTTCGTAAAAAGTCGGAATGAATTATAAAAACGAAAAAATTTGGACATTGAAAAATATCGGTTAATTCTTGAATCTCCCGCAATTCCGCGTTTTGAAGTGACATAAAGGTTAGGTACTTAATGTGATCAAGAACTCATGTCTTCTATTTCTATTACCTCTTGCGGTACTACTGGGACACCCTTTATAAGCCCCACTTCTTATTCTTACCTACATATAAATCTAAGGTCGGTTTTATCCACACAAAGTTAACAGAATTTTTATTTTCAACTTGTGACTTTGTTTTTTCTAACTTACTTACTTACTAACTTATGTTGAAGCTACAGTTCGGTGTGAACCAGGGCCTCAACCAACAAGCCTTGTCCAGCCAGCTCTGTGCCTAGCTAGCTGTTTGCAGTTTCGCATGCCAAGTTGGTTGAGGTCCTCTTCCACTTGCCTGCGCCACAGGTTTCGCGGTCTTCCTTGACTACGCCGTCCCTCGGGGATGGATTCAAAGACTTTTCGGGCATTGGTGTCCATCCGCTCTGCATGACCCAGCCACCTGAGTCGTTGCCTTTTCACTTTTGTGACTAGACAGCCCGCTGTACAGAAGGACCGGAATGATGAGTGTTTTGTAAAGGGACACGTTAGTCATTCGAAAGAGGGCTTTAATTCTCAATTGCCTTCTTAACCCAAAGAAACAGCGATTGGAAAGAGTTATCCCTCAGTTGATCTCAGCGATGGTGCCGTTGTATGAATATAGAGCGAATCCCAGGTAGACAAAGTCCTTAACTACCTCAAAGTTATATTTGTCTATGGTGACGTTCTGTCCAAGACGTTGGTGTTGAGCGTCCTTTCTAGATTACAGCATATACTTCGCTTTGTCCTCATTCACCGCTAAACCCATATTTGCCGCTTCATTCTCAATGGCGGCAAGATATCCAGTGACATCAAGCTTTGTTCTTCCAATTATGTCAATATCGTCGGCGTATGCAAGTGATTGGATGGACTTTTGAAAGATTGTGCCTCAGGTGTTGACGTTAGAGTTCTGCATTATTCCTTCAAGTATGATATCGAAGAAGTCGCATGACAGCACGTCGCCTTGCCAAAATCCTTTTTTGACATCGAAGGTGTCCCGTGAGGTCTTTGCCAACCTTCATGGAGCAGCGTGCGTTCTCCATCGTCAACCTGCACAAACGGACGAGTTTGCCAGGGATACCAAAACTAGACATTGCTTTATATAGCTCGTCTCTATAAATACTGTCCTACGCGGCCTTACAATCGATGAACAGGTGGTGAGTGACGATTTGAAGTTCCTGGGTTTTATTCGAAGATCTGCCGTAGTGTGAATATTTGGTCGATGGTGGACTTTCCTGGCGTGAAGTCACACTGATATGGACCTATCAGGTTGTTGACAAACGGCTTCAGGCGTTCACATAATACGGCAGAGAAGATCTTATAGGCGATGTTAACGAGACTGATTCCTAAATAGAGGGTCTCCTTTCTTGTGGATCAGGCAAACAATGCTGAGAATTCATTCATCGGGCATGCTTTCCTCCGACTATATTTTACAGATGAGCTGGTGCATACTCCTTACCAAATCATCTCCTGCAGTGAGCCCGTCGGCTCCAGCCCACGTGATTTTTCCATATTCAGCATCGACTGCGAATCAACTACGATGTTCCCTCGCTCGTCCTTGCAGGCTTTGGTTCGGGCTCTGTAGCCCTGATAGCTCCTTTTTACCTTTTGGTAAAACTTCCGAACCTTATTCCTGTTATGAAGCCGGTGATCGTCTTTCCTCTTTTGCTCGTAGAGCTCGCGATCAGCTCCGGTCCTTCTGTGCAGCGACGACTTGTATGCTTGCTGTTTCGCTGCATGTGTTTGCCGGCAATCGTCGTCAAACCATGGGTTTCGTTGTGGTGGTCGAGTGAAACCCAGCACATCAGATGCGGCATCTCTTATGGCTTCCTGGCAATGTTGCCACAGGTTTGCAACACTTCATGCTGGCGGCATTGGATCTCTTAAGAGGTTGTTTGAGACCCGATCGGAGAAGGACCAAGAAAATTTTTACAATTGTAGCCGCCCGACGTCAAACTTGGTCACAGCATTTCTTCGGTTTGGCTGAGTTCGAGATATCCGAAGCCGTACCTTGGCTACAACAAGGTAATGGTCCGAGTCAACGTTGGCTCCTCGGAACGTTCGGACCTCCCTGATACTGGAGGAGTGCCTTGCGTCTATTGCGATATGATCAATCCTCTTGTGGATATTTAGGTGAGGGAACTGCGTACTAGCTACCACCAGGTTTCTACCCACAGAAAAGTCGATCAGCCTGATTCCGTTGTCGGAGGTGGTGTCGTGCAGGCTGTACTTTCCGACAATGTAACCAAAAACGTCCTCTCTTCCTAGCTGCCCGTTCAAATTGCCTAGGACAATTTTAATGTCATAGCTAGGGCACTGCTCGTACATCTTCTCCAGGAGCTCGTAGAACTCGTCTTTGGTGTCTTCATCTTTCTTCCATTGCGGGGCATGCACGCATATTAGGCTTATGTTGGCTAGTTTAGCCTTGATGCGGATTGTTACGAGGCGCTCGTTCAAATAGTTGAAACCCAAAACTTTTTGCTTAAGTCGGCTTCCAACGACGAATCCACATCCAAATAATAACTGCTTTTGTTCGTAGTAGTCGTCGCGTAGTAAATATCGCAGTAACACTCCCCCCTTTCTCGTTGGCAGTCCCCAACAGCTTTCCACGGGCATTAAAACCCCATCTCTAGCTGAGGTACTAGACACCCGATGTTCACCACTTGGACATGAGTGTAGGAGTTGGTAGACAGAGGTGTGTTTTGAGAAAAACCTGTGGACGCTTGTATCCTCTTGAATGCATATAACTACACTTTGAACACCGTACAACAAAACTAACATTTATGATAGTTTTCAATGTCATAATTTCAGTAAATTTCAAATTGACCTTCCAAATTGAAGTATTAAAAAATTGAAAACTTAAAGTTTTCATATTAAAAATTGCGATTATCAAACAAGGAAAGCAAATTATTTGCTTGAAAATAAGTTAAATATAGGTCTAGTAATAAGCAAATTTTTGCTTGAAAATAAGTTAAATATAGGTCTAGTAATAATAATTCACAATGTCATTCCAGCAAAAAATCCAAATTGTTTTATCTTTCGACCTTTGCTAAAAGAAACAGATGTGCTCAAAAAATAGGTCAATAATTGTGCAATGCTACTCAAAATTTGCAATCGAATAGCCTAGAGTATTTTAAGACAAAATTTGGAAATTCGATCCAAATCGGTCAAATAGTTTTGGCAAGAAACATCATGTTAACTGAGTGCAACAAGCAATGTTGTATCATTTTTTTTCGTAGGGGCAAGCATAGCACTCAACTCAATATAAAGCATGCATTTTTAAATCAGCGGGGCAAGTTGGACTACCACCGGTCCAACTTACCTCACACCTAGTTTGATGCACATATTGCGTCACTAAATAAATACCACTGAAACGTTCAAATTTTAGTCACAGAATATTCAAATATAATAACAGGGCTCAAGAAAATACTATATTTTGTTGTGAGACTCGCACGTTTTTTTATTAAATAACACAAAAAGAAACCAACATATTTTTTTTACTTTGGCACTACAAAAACACAAATCGGTGCGTGGGTATCGGTCTACTGATAAAATGCAACTGAAACAATTTTTACACGTGCCTTTTAATGAACACGCTTCATTCGTGATTAATCATGTTCGCTTAGGACTTTTATTTTGCGAGTAATTCGCGTGGTCCACCTTCGTCCATGGGCCAACTAGCCCCGCCCTACCCTATCAGGCTTAACCCTTAAAACTAAGCTGTTTAAAATTTTGGCCATAATTTTTGACTAATTTGCACAAAAAACCCAAACATTTATTTCAGTTCATCGATTTGTTTTTGTATAAAACGTATGCAGTGTTATAAAAACTGTTCTAGGGATTACATGTACGAAGTTTTATCCAAACCATCACAGCCGTTTTTTTAAAAAACTTGTTTAACCCGATATTTTTGTATGACCGTTCTATCCAGGTAAGCTAAACCAAAAATTGAATCTCACGCCTAGGGAATAACATAGAATCTTTCACACAAAATTTGAAGCAAATCCACCGATTCCTTATGCTCTAGCTCGATATAAATCGGGACGCAAACTAACCGACGGACGTCTTTTGTCGAAAATTAGTTTTTGGAATTCTACATTATCGTAATGTCAGTTTTGCTAAAAATCTCGAATTTTGTTTTTGACACAAAACCAATAATTACTCACTTAACATTTTGTTAATCGTGACAGATATCGGGACATGGTTCAAATATCGGGACGTCTGGCAGCCCTGGTGCATACACCAACACATTTCTCAGATAAGGAGCTTGTAAGGTTAAGGTTAGTCTTTAAAATGGAACCAATGATTTCAACTAAATTGATTAACGTTTAACGTGTGACCAAATCAATAAAATACGATGACACTTTCTTCCAATATAATGTCGATGAGTTCATAAGAAAACAATATGCAGTCATGGGTTCATTCTTCACGCAGTGTTAAGAAGTTCTTATGCGATACCATACAACTTAAGCCGATTTCTGGGAAAAGTAATTTGTTTAACTTTTCGTGTGAACTTGATGTTAACACAAAGAAAACAATTTGTAGAAAAAATTAAAATAAAAAAGAAAAAGAAGCTTCATATTTCGTCGTACATATACGAGTATATGAGTCAAGGCCGTAGCCAGACGAATATTTCGGTGGGGGTTGGGATATGATTTTCAAAAAAATTTTAGTATTTTTATTTTTAATCTTAATTCTTGAATTTAACTAGCTATCAGCAAGTAAGGCTTCTTTAAAAACATTGGCGCAAAATTTTAGTCGATTTTGTACGATGTGAAATCGTTTTAAGTATGATACTAGGTTAAAGATTGTATTTTGCCATTTTTAAACGAGTTTAGCATCGTACTAGATGTCTTCTAACATTTTACTAAAGTCAAAATCATCAAAGGACTATTTAATCTTTTTAGTATCGAACTAAATCCATGATACTCCTACGTTTATAAAAATGTCAAAATCATCAGGGATGTTTGTGGTTTTTTGTACGAACTGTTACACTTTCTTGACATTTTCAGCTGAAGTTTATGAAGAAAATTAGTTGAGTACGATACTAGTTCAAAAGTATTTTAGATTTAGAAAATTTTTGTGTGATCCCCCTGGCTACGGCCTTGATATGAGCTTATCAAACTGACATTTATCAAAATCCATAATTCGTTGGTGGTTGGTGATGACGGTGAGTCAGGACAAAATAGCAAAAATCAATATTTTCGCAGTACTTATCACTAATCTGTCCTGATCTGAGTCCCGAACCCCGAGCCCCAGCCCCCAAGGATAATCCAATTATTATAAGTCACAACCACTCACACAACAAAACACCGTATGGAGTCTTTCTGTTCCTTAAATAGATTTTCATTGAAAAAGGAAGAGAATGTGTATGGCTTTGAAGTATTATTTTTTTTTTTTGTATTTTTTTTTTATAGCAGCAGGCATCATTCCTCCATCCTGGCTGACAGTTCGAGGAGAATTTTATTGTACAAACAAATAATCGTTCACTAATCACCAGCACAACACATAGCTTCAAGTGTATTCGGTTTGAACTTGGAGGCAAAGTACCTACTTTATGGATTCCCGCTTTGCGCCAAGAATCAATCTTTTAATTTATTTTCACACGTCTCGTCGTAGTCGTCCCATCAATTCATAGATATCATTAACAAATGCAAAGTGTTCTATCTCTCATTAAATCAACAAAACAGAGCTGCCTGCCTTTGGGGTTTGATTTACTCGATGTAAATAAATTAGATTCAAATCGCAACCGAAAACTAAATAGACAAAAATCTTTTTTAAGTTTTGAAAGGGGAAATCCAATTTGTTAAAATTTTGAGAATTTTAAGAAATAGTTAAGAGAATTAAATTAGTTGTAAGAGGATTTTTGTGTAGTATTTACGTTCAAATTTAAGTGATTATAAAATATACAAAAAAAATTCAAATATGTTGAAGCTTTACGTTGTTCATTAAAATTTGTTGAAAGATAAAGTACCAACCCTTGCTAAGAGTTAAAGAGCTTTTAAAATAGTGCTTTTAAAAAATTAATAGTGAGAAGAAATTTAATTTCACAATTTCTTTCGGGAAGTAACCGCTTGTAAACAAAATCACAGGAAGTGGATTTGAACTGTTTTTCGCCTGAGAGTTACTTTGTTTTTGTATGAGTACGAAACGTTCGAAAAACAACTTTTTGAATTCATACTCTGCAACGGTATGTAAAATTTTAAAACGGTTTGCTTTAGTTTATCGACGGAGCGATAAGAGTGATGGGAAGTGAGAATTTGAGAAACTGAGAGTGTACTATCTGTCGTCAGCGAAACAATAAAGTTGGTTAGAAACCTTAGCCGAAAGATCATTCATAAAAACAAGGAGTTAAAACAGAGCCCTGTGGTAGCCTATCATTCATAACCAACATTACTCATGCTTGTAAGAAAAAAAACAGAGTCCTGTGGTAGCCCATCATTTATTTTTCAGACAAAACCAACTCCTTATTTGTATGAATGATCTTTTGGCTAAGGTTTCTAAACAACTTTATTGTTTCGCTGACGATGTGAAGGTCAAAATGGTCAATTTTTATAAGTCGAAACCAATTTCACGAATTTTTGACACTCAAGCCTAATACCTATGAAATTTTGACAAATGCATTTAAAAAATAAATAAATTTTATCAAACCAAAATGATGATTTTTGATGCACCTTTTAGTGATATAAGTCAATCACACAAAAAACATAAATGTTTAAAAAGGAGCCAAGTTCTTCTATATACAAAAACATTTCCGTGACAAGTCAGCCGTAAAAAGTAGTGAGATCTAAAAGTACGCCAAGTTTTAAGTTTATTAATGTTAAATATAAAATATTTTAGGTAGAGTAATATGGAAGAACCTCAAAATTATCAGAGAAATCCGTTATTTAATGAATACTGACTTAAATTGAGTTGGTTTACTAGTCAAGTTTTCATTTTCAAAATTGAGTAATTAGGTAATAAACTTGCCAAGTAGTTGGTATCAATTCTGAGAATATGGGTGGATGCCACCCCTGAATGGATAATTTAAAATAATATCTTCTTTGTATATATTGACCACACGATTTACCAGTCTATCAAATTTTATTATTCTGAAACAATCCGAAGTGATCCACATAATTAATAACAATTCTGAGAAAATGGGCGGATGCCACGCCCTCTGAATGTTAAATCTCAAATTTAAAAATTTTGCATTTGCTTGCACTTTTAGCCCTACCGTTCTACCAAATTTGATCATTCAACGACAATCAGAAGTGCTCCTCATAATTGATATCAATTCTTTATCAAATGGGCTGAAGCCACGCCCCTGAATGTAAAATCTCAAATTTTAAAATGTTCTCTTTTTCTGCACTTTAAGCCCTACCGCTGTACCAAATTTCATCATTCCACGACAGTCAGAAGTGCTCAAAATAATTTAAATCAATTTTATGAAAATGGGCGGATACCACGCCCCCTGAATAAAAAATCTCAAATTTTTTTCCTTTGCCTGCACCTTAATCCCTAGCGCTGTACTTAATTTCATCAATCTACGACGATCAGAAGTGCTCCATGTAATTTATAGCAATTCTATGAAAATGGGCGGGTACCACGCCCCCTGAATGGAAAATCTTAAATTATTTTCCTTTTGTGCGAAATTACAAGATTCTACGTTTCGGACAAATTATAATACACACAAAATTTGCGTTTTCTTAGAAAGCTAACAATTATAGTTACATGGTTGGAATATATAATTTGGTAAAAGTTTTTTATGAAATGTGAAAAATGTATTTTTAAAAATAAATTTGTTGGTGCTAACACGTTTCAAAAGCTTTTAAGCAACAATACCCGTGTTTTTATGGCATTCTATAAATAGTACAGTAGAAAATTACCAAAAAAACGCATCCGCAGTAGCCTGGTTTTTGTATTTCAAAATTGGTTTAACTGAAAGAACACCTGTCAGAATATTTAAAAAAAAATATATATATTTGTGAAACTCAGAAGCAGTCAAAATTAACTTCACGAAAAAACTAATAGTAACTAACATTTGAGAATGAAATCACCAAAAATCCATTCAAGACTCGGAAAACTATCCGCAGTATGATTCTACTTTTACTTTCATCGGCAGTATTCACTGCCGATGTTGTATTTGTTATTCACGTAAAATCCTACTATGAATAGCTACTATGGAATACTACTATGGATAGATTTTCCAATAAAACACGGGTAATGTGTAAAAATTATTGAAACTAAAAAACCAGACAGATTAAGTGTACTGAATGGTATTCTACAGTGTTTATATACTAACTTAAACATAAATGCTTTAATGGAAGAGGAGGTTATTCTGAATGATATTTTCCTGAAAACATTTCCTGCATGTGTTTATATTGACTGCAATTTTTGTCTCTAAAGTGTGAAACGCAATTAATTTTAAACTTACAAAATTGTTTGCAGGACCTAAGCCAGTGCTGGGGGATCATGGGAAAAAACTTTTTTTGTGGGAGTTTTCACCTCCAAAAAGAAAAGGGAAAACCGACTGAAACAAATAAAAAAAAAATATTTTCACAAAATTTCAAATCGTGTCCTTCAGAATTATGGGAAGAATTAAATAAAGCAAAAAAAAGAATTTACGTATTTCACTCATAGAGTATGAATGGGAGCATTGAAAATGACTTGCATTTGTTAGATAAAATAAAAACATAACTAATTGTTTGCACTTAAACAAAATTCAATTAATTAAAATTAAGTTGAAGCAAGACATTTTATATAGAACTCCTTATTTAACATAAATACACAATAAAAATAAATAATTTCATACGCTTTTGAAATTCTTCTAAGGAGGTGATGTTGACAACCTGTCGTGATGCAATAAGGTACATGATAATAATTTTAATTTGGTAAGATTTTTATTTGTGAAAGCTACAAAAATAGTTGTAGGTAACTGATGGCTGAACACAAGACTGTAACTTCAATCAAAAGTTCTCAACTTTGTGTCATACCATACATTTCTTGCAACAACTAAAACTTTATGTTATAGAGCCCTTCACTGTTTTCATATCTTTTTATTTTGACAGTGACATAGCTACTTACACCATTAGGCTTAACCATTTCCCAATGTGCTTGGAAGGTTGAAGGTCCAAGCGAATTAGGACCTCTTCCTATCATTACTATTTTTTTAGCAAAATACATCTTGCCTGAATCTGTTATTCTACTTTTACTGACTAAAGACTTTTTCTGACTTAATTGACTGCCTAACCTACCTGTAGCAAAAAGTTGAAATTTTTTTAATTTTATACTGCACCGAATTTTTCTTGTTTGTTATCGTCATTTAACCTTTTTTTCTGTGCGCCAAACCAACTTTGCAGACGGATAAAAGCACATCTTTTTATTTCATCTTCATATGGCTATAAACGGGCTCGAATGTATAATGTTTTCTTCCTTTCGAATTCCTCAATTGTACTAGCTATCTTCAACTACAAGTGAACCTACTGCTATTGGTGTTCAGCCAGTTAATTCTTACCATAAGAATAGTTTTTTTTTGTTTGTTTCAAAACATTTGTAGCTTTCAATAAGTGCACAACAATGTTTGATTAATATGAGCGCTTAATTGCTGACAAGAGAAACAGAAGATTTAAATCCTTCAGTAAAATATAAAGTAAGGAACGGTTTTATCATTTATCTGTCCGATTGAGTGTCACAACAGCTTGTCTTTAATAATCATAACTCAAAAAGCATTAAATTTGAATTTTGTATAAGATATCCTAGATTAACTTTGTAATCTCTAGTTTATGTAAAGAATATGCCAACCAACGAATTTAAATTAATAATTTCTGAATAATTAAGTAAATAAGATAGGTGAAACATTAACTAAAATTGTTTTAAATTTTTTCGAAGTTTTCAAGAATTTGTAGATAGTTATTTTTTTTTTGTAAATCTTAAGGGCAGTATTTTTAAACCTTAATCTGGAGGATCCTTATAGATTTTTTTATTTTATATTAATTCGTTTTGCTCTTGTTAAAGTAATCAACAAATTTTTTTTAACATTATTTTATACCGTGGGTTTTGTTTTACAAATTTGTAAAATTTTGTATCAACTTTTCAATTTTATGTGCCAAAAATCGAAACGACTAATAACGCAACCACATTTTTAGAATGAATTTGTACAACATTTTCCGATTAAGTTTGCATACAAATTTAAGTCATCCCTGCTTTAATTTTTCACCTCATTCATAAGGATCTGTTATATTTTGTTTGGGACAAACCATCTTCGAAATTAGGTACAAGACTTCTTGTGACTATAAGTAGCCTCTACTGTATATTACTTCTAATTTTCCAGTGGTATGAGCTACAAAATAGATTATTAAATTGAAATCTTAGAAAAAATAAAGTTAGGAACGATTGTACCTGTCCGTTGCGGTGTCACAAAATGCTCATCTTTTTCAATCATAATTCAAAAAGTACTAAATTTTAAATTTTCTATTATATCTACAACTATTTTGAATCCTCTACTATATATGTAGAGAATATGCTACCAAGAATCTTAAATTACAACTTTTGTAACACATCAATTTTCCGTATAAAGTTTTGAATAATTTAGTCAATTAGGGGACATTAACTCAAATTGATATTCATTTTTTTTTTCAAAGTTTTCATGCAATTGTAGATTTCAATTAATCTTTTTTTCAATTAATCTTTTATGTCTTGCTTAATGAAGTATTTTAAAATCTTAATATCGGAGACTAGTTGGTTACAGGACCCAAAAGGCGCCCGTCAAACATAATTATGTTAGCCAGGGCTGAGCGCAAATATGTATAAAATTTTGTTGACAAACTTACCGTTCACTTTCATAAAAAAGTTAATTCCAGAAAATTGGCAACCCTTTTAATAGAAAACCGGAAGTTAGCATTTCAAATTTTTCAAATTTCAGCCACCTTAGCCACTTTTTATATTATAGTCTTATTTTTAAGCTTATACACTAGGGATTCTACATGCCAAGTTTCAGAGTGGGATCTTCATTCGTTTAGAAGATACATAATTTTTTGTGAGTAGCTCTAGTTCAAAAAACTGATTTTTGGATAGAAAACCGGATGTTAGAAACTTAATTAAAATTTTCTCTAGGCCAATATGATTTTTTTTTTTTTTATTTTTTCTTAATGTTCCTTATATAATAGAGATACAAAATACCAAGTTTGAAGATGGGATCTCAATTATTTTAAAATAAAATTAAAAAAAAATATGAAAACTCAGCACAATTGAATATTAGTTTTATGTTTAACCCTTTCGGTACGGATGTGGTACAAGACAAAGAACATTGATATGGACTTGTACCACATCCGTACCGAAAGGGGTAAATGTACTTTTTTCCACACCACCGCTGGGGTAGGGTACTTTGCGCGTTATTTGTTTAAGTGGTTTCCCCAATAGGTCTTTCCACCATGCAAAAAAACATGCAACAAAAAGAAAATCCTTGCAAAAACAAAAAAAAAACTCAATTCATTAACTCTTAAGTTCATACTTGGCATTATTTATTTATTTTAATAAGCTTGCTTTCGGCTGCTCTGCTTGTTCTTTTCACTATTAGGCCATTGGTCGTTGGAATAAATGCGTGAAATCTTTTAGTACCTGGGACTGTCACAGCAGAATTAAATCGAGGTTGCAGGAGATGTCTCTCATGTTGAATATCACCCTTGGAGCAATAGTACACAACAGTTTGAGGCAGAGACGATTTTGCCCATTCGTATAACTTTAAGGGTGAAGATATAGCTCTGTTTGAAGGTAGTTGCAAGCCTGCACGTGAGGCTAACCGTTTAAGGTTTCCACCTAGACCATCACATGGGCCCTTTCCATGAGAAGTGGCATGGAAATGCAATTCGGCCTCGACCCCAAAGTCTTTTTGGTAGTTAAAAAGTTTCACGTAGTTAAACCTGTTCTTAAAATGCTGTGGAGCTCCATCTGTAATGTAAATTATTTTAGAGACGACTATGGCTTTATCCAGGAGGTGCCGATGCAAAAGTTTTTGAAATGCAAAGAATAAGGCAGTGTCGTGCTTCAAATCATCGGAAATCATCACAATGCTTCCATGTTTAATATCACTTCCCTTTCTGTAGTAAAAGACTGAAGTAAGAAGAGTTGCTTGGTCATTGTTCCAATGGAAGGATTGTGCACCGTCTTGTACTACGAAGCTATAATTTTCAGCAAAATCACACTGAACAAGGATTTCGCTTTCTTTTACGGACTCTTTTAGCGTCTTAAAACGATTTGCTTGTTGCTCAGCAATGTAGGCGTGGGGTTTTAAAGTGCCTAAGGCCCTGCAAAGGTTATCGACAAAATCATCGCTGGGGAGGACTTGGGTAGCAAGAGTAAAGCGATTAGTACCGACCCAAGTTTCAAACTGAACGCTTGCCACTTGATTGTCATCAAAAATGGATTTTAAATTTTCCCGAATGGCGCTTATCCCAAGGCAAGATTTACAACGTTCATTTGGGGGCGATTTTTCGGTCATTAAATGACAAGCTGAGGTTGGGTTGGAACACATTATTTTTTTCAGGCAATCCTTATAAGTTGAAATGGGGATGTTCGTTCCAGCTATGAGAGAGTCTATATTTGCTCCCTTCAACATTAGTTTCACATTTTGGTGGTATATGCAAACACAAACGACATATGTACCAGAGTCTCCAGCTAGAATGCACTGTTTGGGCCTGAGTGTGAAAAATTTAGTTAGGCCCAATTTATTTGCCGGGTGTTCAATTAAAAAACTGCTCATGAAGCTCAGAAATATTGCACAAAAGCAGTTGCTTTTGTAACTGACTTCTGGTGCCATCGTCTTGCTTAACAGATAGGAAGTCTTTGTTGCCAGGCATAATTCGACTTACATCTTCTCTTAAATAAAAAGATCTTACCAAATCCACCGCTTCAGTGGGTACTTTTTGTCCGTCACGTGGGTTAGGTGATGACAAAATACCAAACTTTTCTACAAGCTGTTTTCCTTTTTTTGCTTGTCGTCTTGAAGTCCCAAATTCCTCGGCGAGTCTATTTTCAGACCA
Source organism: Melangyna quadrimaculata (assembly GCA_949320155.1). Lineage (NCBI taxonomy): Eukaryota > Metazoa > Arthropoda > Insecta > Diptera > Syrphidae > Melangyna > Melangyna quadrimaculata. The sequence goes on along the minus strand of OX439483.1, from coordinate 63,325,371 downwards.
CGATCTAGGTGCAGCTGTTAAAATCATTGTTTTTTTTTGAGTTTGATGTCGATAGATCATTAAATTTGTCTTTAAGTTAATTTAAAATTTCTTGATTGTCGGTTTCTTTTTCGGTCTGGGTTGTTTTGTTTTTGCACAATGGATTAATATAAGAAGCAAAGGGATCATCTTGCATATTTTGCATATTTTCACTTAATGTTTGGCTACTTGGTTGTAAAACATCGTAATCAAATAAACCCGAAAGCGGCACAGATAAAAGTCGTTTCCAGTAGGAATCACACGCGTAAGAACTTTCAGTAACTTTTTGCACGCCACAAAGTTGCCATCTCAACACAAAAAAATATGTTACTTCTAAACTAATTAAGATCCCATCTTCAAACTTGGTATTTTGTATCTCTATTATATAAGGAACATTAAGAAAAAATAAAAAAAAATATCAAAATGGCCTAGACTACTTAAAATTTTAATTAAGTTTCTAACATCCGGTTTTCTATTCAAAAATCCGTTTTTTGCACTAGAGCTACTCACAAAAAATTATGTATCTCCTAAACGAACGAAGATCCCTCTCTGAAACTTGGCATGTAGGATCTCTAGGGTATAAGCTTAAAAAAAGACTTAAAAAAAATATAAAAAGTGGCTAAGTTGGCTGAAATCTAATTTGAAATGTTCACTTCCGGTTTTGTATTAAAAAAACTCGATTTCCGGTTTAAATTTCATAAAAAAAAAACATCTAATTTACAATATATTCCACCATTAAAATAATTTTTCTATTGCTTCATTTAATTTATCATTATTTTTCTAAATAAACCTTGCACATAGCATGCCGAACCTTCAAAAGCCCATAACTCCAGCAACAGACCTCAAAATTCAAAATCCTTCCGCATTTGGGTTAAGAACCGAAAGAAATACAAATAAAACAAAAAACGAAAAAAATTTACCTAATCCTAGTATTCTACCTATAGCTATATATTTTGTTTGTTTTCAACAAATTGCCCATTATACTTCCGAAACATAATCTTGGCTACGGCCCTGCTTCCTTTCTTATTCGAGAAATCGTTAGTTATTTGTGAATTATGTGAATAAGTAAAATTATTCCATTAATTTAAAACAATTATACATAATGGAATACAAATTGGAAAACAACAAAATGGATTTTAAAGAGGAAATTACTTGAAGATACCGTATTTTTTTTTTCATTTCAAAAACGTAGTGTAGCAATTAAAACCTTAAGCATAGCTCGAAAACGGTGTTTTTTGTGTTCGAAAACCTGATGTGAGGAATAATTCGAATTTTGGGCAAATTAAAACTCCGGCAGAGTATAGAAGTAGAGAATTAAAGTTACATTTTTCGGAACGTAGTTAACTATTGTTAGGCAGTGTTAAATAGGCAAGGCATTGAAATGAATGTTTTACTGAACATAATTAATTTTTATGATGAAAAATAAAAAATGATAAAAAAGAGAATGTAAAAATTCGATGACTCTTACTTGAAGTTAATTAACCAGCCCCAAGTAAAACAGGGGTCTGTGTCATCCTGTTACACTTTTTATTCGCGAACCGAATTATTTATTATATTTAATTAAAAAAGAAAACAACACGATGCGACGACGACTGGCACGCACAATAAACAACGATAGAAAGCCGAACTGTCAAAGTTGGGCGAAGTAAAAAATATTAAAGCGAATATGAAGAAGAAGTGCAACAGGCAGCAACAAAATGCTGCCACCACGGCTATGCTCAGCGATGGGGTGGGTTCGCGATTCGCTTTTTACGGATCGTAAAAAGTGAATAAAATTTAACAATCAAAATGATTAGGTTTTTTTATAGATAACCGCAGGGGTGTAATACCTGAGAATTAAAGGGCGCCAGCGATTTTTTTTTTGACACAAAGGAAATCGCAAACCTTTTGAAGCGAAACCGACCGTGAAAGTATTTCGATATAAAAAAAAAGAATATATTTTTGAATTTCCGAATTGGAATTTAAAGCTATTTATTGAGTTTAATTTTTGCTTAGGAAACCTTGCTGATGGAGGGCTAAAATCCAAGATCTTTTAAATGAAATTAACAGAAGTTTGTGGAAACGCTTGTTTCCAAAGATGGAACGTTATCTCTTTGTCCCGAACAAAGAAAATAACGTTAAGGGGTCACGAGTCCTGCAATGTCAGGATAATAGGCGCATCAAAAACCAACCAAACTTTTAAGGTACAAATTATTCACCAAGAACAAGAACGAATTCTAAAATGTCAATATTAACTAAAACACTATACTGATCTTTTTTTTATAACTGCCAAATATTCCTCCTCTATACTATTTTCTGCGTGTCTTCCAAATCTTTCCTTCCTCTGCTTTTCAGTTCTCTTCAATTTCTCTTTTCCCACTAATACAAAATATTTTCTTTTCTTCTCTTCTTTTCTTTTCAAAAACTAAATAAATCTTTTAATCAAAACTAAATACTTAAATTTGTATCTCTTTCTTTTTTTTTCTATCCAGTTTTCTCAAGCGATCCTTTTCGTTAGCTCTTCAGTCCAGAAGTGTTCTTTTGGATTTTTTAATGTCCGTCCGAACCTCTTCCTTTCCAATGCCCCCAGGTTTTCAGCCAATCGGAATCCGCGGATTTCGATCACGTCATCTCGTAAGCTACACTCAGCTTACTTGCTGTAGTGCCTTACCGTTCATCGAAATACAGCGGTCCTGCTTACTCGCATCTGTTTCCCCGGCTATGCATTGTCATCTTGGAATTCGCCGACTGCTGGTTTCAACTTCCAGGGGCGGCGAACCAGATGAACGCATACAGCCATTTTCCCACTATTTATTTACGATCTCAAGAGAAATCCTTAAGAAAGCAGAAAGTGTCAAAAAAATCAAACAATTCAATTTCGAGAGCACAACGCATTAGTCCCCTCAAAATTTATTAAAACCAAAAACACAGAAAATCTAAAGAGAACCTCAGAGCAGCGAAAAATGAAAGACCAATATTTCACTATTTCGATGTCTTAGTTTTTGGAGAGATAATTTGGCAGTTATTTTCCTACTCGCGATATGTAATAAAACTACTTTGGTGGGTTTTTGTTAGATTCAGGGGGAGTGGGGATAAGCCGATAACGTTCCATCTTTTACATAGCTTAAAAGTTATGTTGGGCACTTACGATTCTCATATGAGTTACATCAGCAATCGGGGATCAAGTGTCACCCGTGCTCCTTTTTGGATTTCATCGTTATTCAGCTAGTATCAGACCGCTTGTCTGACAATTTCAATAGGTTAGATCATCATGAGCGCCCAAAACTCACAATATCGATTCTTGTTTCTCCGAAATACTGGGAGAGTGAACCGGTGGCTGATGGACCATGGCTGCCCTTCTCTCTCTCAGTATATCGAAGGAAACACCTGTAGGGCAAGAAGAAAAAGGCGAGAGAGGAAAAGGGATTTGGACGCTTGAAAGAATGTTTTTTGTCGCGGTAAATTTCACCGTGACAATCCCCAGGCTGCGCCACTGAACATATAATGTTATTGATAAAATCTGTTAATAAATAGTTCGTCTTGTTTACTTTATCAATTAGATATGCATTTTTTGTCTTTTCTTTTTCACTTATTAATTCGTCGACTCTACGTAATGAATATAATAATTTCTATAGTAACAACTTCAACTCTTTTAAATCCTATAAATGCGAAATTCCAAAAAAATCATTATTTGCTCATTAAAAAGTTTTTTTTTTGTTTTAAATGCAATTGAAAAGTCCAAAAGAAATTTTATTCAAAGTTTGTTAATTACATTTACAATTTAGTTTATCTATAACTGTAGAATTATTTTTTATTCCACTAAAAAAATAAGTTAACATCATTTATCGAAAAAAAAGGAATATAATAAAAGACCAATTCTTCGACTATATCTTACCCAAAATTTTATTACCGAAGTTCCTACAAAAAGCCTTCATTTGTTTCATCTTTTCTTTTTTTTTTCGTTTTTAGGTATTTACATGGAAGTTTTGCAGGAAACAACAAATGAATGACTTTATTGTTATCGCCTTTGTTAAAAAGGACAAAACGATTTGCGAGTGTTGAGAAGTTCTGGGGGGAAATTTGCTTCATTGTGACACAAATCACAAACAAGACAAGTTAAGGAAAAAGAGAAGGAAAAATCAAGAGTGGTGACAAATAATAAAAATAAAAAAAAAGGACTACGTCCATAAAAAAAACTAAAAAAAAAAAAACAGCAGTCAAATCAAATACTTGTGTCCAGATACCAGACTTTAAAAGGACGATTTTGCTTGTAAAATAAAACACCGCTTCCATGTTGTCCTAAATTCCTTTAAGGATCAAATTAGTCAAACAAAAAAGGAAGTAAAAAAAAAAAGAAAAGAAAGAAAGTGGATGAACAACATCAAGAAGAAGACGCCATCTATTGAAGTGAGAAGGAAGTACTTCCAACTCGTCGAGGAGCAACACACAATAGAACCAAACAACAATGGCTAACGAGAAAAAAATTCCTGCAGGTGTAAGTGTCAAATATTGCTTGTTGTTCGTATAGTTTGTTGTAGTTGTTGTCAAACAGGATGCTGGCTTTATTTCCTCATTATAATGTTGATATGTATTTTGTATTTATATTTTTTCTTTTCACTTTAACAGAACAAAATGGAGAGAAAGATTGTGTATTATCGCTCAAAAAAATATAAAGACACATTTTGAGTCTTTTTAAACTCAACCTCCTTATTCTTGCAAACTTGAGTAATATTATTTTTTTCATTTAAATTTTATAATACCTAGCTAAGTACATTCGCAAAGATTTAATTTTGTATGATTGAACTTAACAACCTTTACCTACTGCAGGAAAATTATACATAGGAATCTATATGCGTTACCCACGTCTCTACAAACACTTTGTAGAGACGTGGGTAACGAACGCGAATTTAGGATGAGTTTAAAAGATATGATGGCAGATCTTATATCTGCAAAACGCAATTGGATTTACCGAATCCAGACACAATTATTACAAACGAATTGATAAATAAATTATTGCACGATAACCGTCGCGGCGTGCGTCGCGACGGGAGAATAATTAAAGTAAAATGACAACTGTCAAATGGACGATGGGCGCGTTTAAAAAAAAAAAACAATCTCACAACTGGTAGCACAGAAAGGTGCTGCCACCACGGTAGCTCAGCGATGGGGTGGGTTCAGCGACGTGTGGGGATTTATTAATCGACTTGCGATTAATTAAATTAATTAAAAATTGAATTAAATCGAAAATATACAAGTATTTACAGGGTGTACCTGGAATAAAATGGGCGCCAGTGATTTTTTGTTTTTGTTTGAAAAAAAGGAAATCACAAACCTTTTGGAGCGGAAAACAACAAAGCTGAATTTTGAATTGAAAGAATGAATTTAAACTCTTAAAAGAAGAATTTTAATGACTTTAAATTTTGCTTGGGAAACCTTTCGAGTAGGATTAAAACACAAGATCTTCTAGCAAATGTTTGAACAAAGGAAGATGGACGGTTAATACTTTTGTCCCGAAAGGACCAAACTGTTTTGAACGGATCGCGAGTTCCGCTTTATCGGAAATATCAACGGAAGCAAAAGTCAAACGATTTTCTAAATTTAACAAAATCTCTCAGATAAAAGAAACGCACAATTCTAATATAAGATATCAATATATACTTAGCTTGTAATTTTTCTCCTGCCAATTTCTCGCTCCTATCTCCAATAAATTTTCCTCCTCTTTTCTTTCTGCCTTTTTCCCAAACTTTCTCCACCAATTTTCACAACACCTTTTTAAATTTAAATGTTTTCACAACCTTTTTCGGTAATGAAAACTTCCAAAAAAATTAAAAAAAAACTACACTCAAATTTCTTTTTCTTTCGCTTTTCAAAAATTTCTTTTTTTCCGCCAATTTTCTTTCAGAACCTCCAGTTCGCTCCATAGACGAGTAAGAAGTGCCCTTCCAGGCTTTGACCTTGCCTGGACGACCGCTTCATTTTCCCAATGCCCAAGTGCTTTCGGCCAATCAGAAAGCGTGGGTTTCGGTCGCGTCATCATTCAGCTACACCCCGCATATTTGCGGGAGTGAGCGAACGCAGTTGAGACCCCACCGCCTATCCTACTCGCACTTTACACCCAGCTTTCTGCATTGTCATCGCCACTGAATTCGCCGTCCTCTGGTATGACTTCCAGTGGGCGGGAATTTAATGGATGCATTCAGCCACCCTAAGATAAGATAGAAGAAAGAAAGTTTTGGAAATCTACAAAAAGATACTCAAGTTCAAGACCGTATACATTTTTCCCCTCGAATTAAAGTAAAATTACTCTTGAGAAAATTGATGGGAAGTTAACTTCAATATTCAAAATGTCGGAGAGAAGAAATTGGCAGTAATTCCCTACTTCGCGATTTTACTCTATATCGTTGGACTTCTGCGCAGATTAAGGGATAGGGGACTAGCGTTAACATTCCATCTTATACAATTAATAATTTAGTAAAATATTTACGTTGGGCATTCAGCCATTCTCATACCGAGTCACATCTACCATCGGGGGCCAAGTGTCGCCCGTGCAACTTTTGGATTTGGACGTAGACACCTGTCTGTCACGTTGAATTATGTTTGTGTCGACCATCTGTCAAGCGGGTAATTATTTATTCTTTTGTGGACCGCCCGTCACACATTTTCCACTTTGATTTGTGTCAACCTGCTTGGGTTGCTTTTCCAAAATACTTTAAGAGCAGGTCTCTGGTTGATGGGAACCAGGTATCTACTGAACTCTAAGAGCATTTTGGAGCCACAACGGAAAAGGAGTGATTAAAATGAATTAATGGTAATGAATAGGCCAATGAAACTTGTTGTGGTAAAATTTACCGCAACAAATATTAAGAAACTGAAATAGTTTTCTTTTTAAATGATCCCTAAATACATGAAACTAGCTTCTTCTGTTAAAATTAAAAAAAAAAATCAAGTTGTTGTAAAAACTCAAACTTAATAATTTATTTTCCTCTGAAAAATTAATTCACTTTGTTTATCTCGTACTTCGAGGGCAAATCTGAAAATTTAATTTTGTAATCTGTGGTTTTTCTCGTGACTTTAAGCATGTATTAGTTTATGGGATGACGGGGACAGTAAAATCGCCAGCAAAAGTTGGAAAAAATGACCCGTCAGCAAAAAATGAAACTTTATGTGCAATTTGGATGCATTTAACAAAAAAAAAAGAATTTCATTTGTTTTTGTATGGATCATTCAACTGACCACAGTGCCTTTTATTGGCCAATTTAAGGGGGTTTAGTCATAAACATAAACATAAATTTGAGTACCTACACAAATTATCTAAGGATGACTTAGGACAATTGTTTGGATACCTTTTTTTAATAGTGCTAGATTTTGTAAAAAAATGCGATTTTAGGGGGTTTTGTCATAAAAATGTTATTTTTTTTTTTTGGCAAAAAAAAGGGAACGACCAATTATTTGAGGACGTAACTTATTTAAAGATGTCTTACGACAATTATTTGGATAAATTTCATATCAAAAAATCTTCTAGCAAAATAGTTTTGGTATGGCAGCGCTAGATTTATTGAAAAAAATATTATTTTTCAGAAACTAAGTGGTACAAATTTTGTTTATTTCACGACAATGACAATTATTGCCATCTTCAATTTTTTTTACAATTTTTTTTGAGGATGGGTAGTGCAAACTTGGCTGTCAAGTTAGCAAATACCCAGGGTTAATGCTAACTTTTTGCGACAAATTTGTTACTTTCACGACAAGTTTACGACAAATTCACGACAGTTAATGCAATTGTTAGGTTCTTAAAATTTTGAAGTGGTAATGCTAGGTTAGGTTAGGTTAGTGGGCTGTCAGTTGATCTTGTTACCGTCACACTTAGATCAGTGTAGATCCATTGTGATACCCTGGTGATTAATCCCCATAAAAGAAACCTATGATAAATCTAATGACATAGCCCGTAGAGGGCATCAATACAGTTCTTACAAGCTGAAGCTTGGAAAAGTCGTTTACAAATTGATTGAAGGAGTGTCAGTCGCTGCGTAAATACCGGGTTAAGGATAGGTTGATGCACCATTGTCTTTTAAGGGCGTGTCCCTTTCCTTTACCTTCACTGGATTGATCAACCCCACACCAGACCCGTAGGAGCAGTGGCTCCATGCAACGTCTGGCGGGTAAGTTTGATAAATCAGTGGTTGGTGTATGTGGTAGCTTTGTTAAGTTGGTCCCATTAAGGTGTTGGAGAAGTGTTTGTTAGCGCATAATCACCGGGTTGTGGGGAGGTTAACGCACCGTTGTCTTTTAAGGGCGTGATCTCTACCTCTACCCCCTCTGAATAGATCATCCACTCACCAGGCCCGTAGGAGCAGTGGCTCCATTCAACGTGTGGTGAGTGAGTTTGATAGATTAGTGGTTGGTGTCTGCGTCTACCCCGTTCTGTCATGTAAACCTACGTCGTCGGCACAATCACCGGGCTTAGGAGAGACCAACGGTTCACTGTCCTTTAAGGGCGTGATCCCCCCTACCCCCACTGGTTATATCATCCCCCCACCAGGCCCCCCCAGTGGCTCCGTGCAACGTCTGGTGGATGAGTTTGAAAGATCAGTGGTTGGTGTATGTGTCTGCCTAGTTAACTCGGTGAAGCTATCCAGGTATTGAAGAATTGTCTGACGGCATATTAACACCGGGTTGAGGAGAGTTAAATGCACCATTGTCTTCTTAGGGCGTGATCCCCTCATTTACCCCCAGCGGAAAGATCATCTCTCCACCGGGCCCGTAGGAGCAGTGGCTCTATGCAACGTCCGCTGGGTGAGCTTGATAGATCAGTGGTTGGTGCATGCGTCTGCCCCGTATGTTGTGCTGTGTTCCAAGAACCCTTAGCTCTTCGCGACAGCATGTCACAAGCTTCGATTTTATTTCAATGGCGTGGTAATGCTAACTTGACAGACATCTTAAAAATCTTATATATTCAGTTTGATTAATCGGTCGTCAAGATTAATGTGTTTTGACTAAAGAAAAATTACAGAGCATTATAATTTATTCTTTTAATTTAGGTAACAATACCCCGGACTTGGAATTCGGAAAATTTTTATTTTAAATATGACAACGTTTCAAACGTGGTTATATTCTTCTTGCGGTTTTAAATTTTTTTTAGGAATAAAAGTTGGAAATGCTGTATAATTTACAAAGGAGATGGCCCATTTTTCTATGGAGCCCAGTGTGTTCACTTATGAAATTGGTATCAAATGAAAGGTGTGATTGAGCACGTTATGTGGGTCAAATATTACCAAAATCGTAGGTGGGGTTTTCAAGATATTTGAGTTTGAAGTTGTTTAATTCACAAGATGAATTTCACTATTTCTTTTGGAAAAAAAACTGCTTATATCGTGTGATAAGGCATCACACAGGAAAATGATTTTTGTATCAAAAGAGACGTATTTTCTTTACCTTTAAAATAAATTCCAAATTATTTTCCTACCAGCAATATATTTTCAAATATTTAGTATTAAATTCTTGGAAAACAATTTTTTTACTTACCTTTCGAACACCGATATCTTAAAAAAATCAGCGATGACAGATATTTTGTTTTTGCTTTATTTTAAAGATTAATTTCTCACCTTTAATTTAGATATATAGTTAGATTTTCTCTTTGTTAAAACCCTATTTAAGATTTATATTTTATATACATTTTTGTATTAGTAAAATATTCATCTTTTTATTTATTGAAATAAAGAAAAAAGTTTTATGAAAAAAATGTTCGAAATTTTGAGCCCAACAAAGCTATGCATGATAAGCATAGAAAGTTTTTTAATATTTTTTTTTTCCTCTCAAATGTGGTCCGCATCACATATTGTATGTGCCCGGCTTATGAGCGCGCGCCGATACAACAGACGTGAAATTAGCCGGGTGATGATGGGACGTAGCATGAAGATACCTATCGGTGTGAGTGTTTTTTCTATACACTATGTGTCCTATCTTGTTTCGTAATAAGTTTGACGTCCAAGAAGGCTAATGAGTTGTCTTTTTCAACTTCTACCGTAAATTTCACTTTTTCATGTATAGAATTTAGATGATAAAACATGTCGACATGGCATTGAAGAAAAATGGTTACAACTCAAAACAAAGAGCTTAGAAATCCAAGCAAAATGAGTTACAAAATTCCGTAACCCCTCCAGTGGAAAAACGAGCCTTTTTACCCTATGTTAAAGGGATTTCGAATGGAATTGGAAGAATCTTGGGCAAATTTGGTATAAAGACTGTTTTTAAACCACCAACCAAGGTTCGCCGACTCCTTAGAACACCGAAAGACACAATTCCATTCCAAAATCCCGGATTATCCTACATCGGTGAAACGGAAAGAGGAATAAAAACACGTTTAAATGAACTGTTAAGGCCATACAACACAGTGCTGTCACAAAATAAGCTACTTGTGAGCATCTAGCTTATAACGAAGATCATTTTATTCGTTTTGATCGAGCAAAATCACTAGCTACAGAAAGATTTTACATGCCAAGGATATAGTAAGAGAAGCAATTGAAATAAAAAAACATAAGAATTTCAATATAGATTCCAGCTTCAAACTATCCGCAACATGGGATCCACTTGTAAGTAAGCTTAAACCAACAAAGCTAAAAGTGATACATATGACGTTGTAAGCTTTGTGTGCACCCATGAATATGCAAATATGACGCAACAACCACCAAATGACAATCCACCCACTCAAATTGAAAGTGCACCAACAACAATGCACCGATACAATTTAAGAGAAAGAGTAACAAACAACACCCATCAAACGTCAGTCTAATCCCCTGACCACGAAGAGTGTAATTTCTTTGAAACGTCGGGAACAAGAAATTAATAATATTTCTAAGTATTTACGCGGTAAGTTTCGAAAATCTTAAAAAAAGTTACAATGTTAAATGTCCGCGAAAAGAAAATTTTAAAATTTCATAAGTTTTTGTTTGTTGGCCTGTAGCCCAGTAAAATCATCACCTGGAGTGCCAGTTTCAGGAAATTTTTTATAAAGTGTATATTTCGTTGACTTTTTGACAAAAAACTGAAAAAAGGTCGAAAATATTGAGGTTTTTTGCGACTTTCGCTGTGAAGCCATATCCGTAGGAAGTAGCAAAGTTGAAATTCGTATTCAGCGACCCCTAAAACATAAAGAGTGAGAAAATACTTCTATTTTTTTCCTGATCAAAACACCATTTGACTGGACTATTTTAACTTTTTAAATATTAACAATAAGGAAAAATGTTCTGAAGATATAAAATAGGAAATTTTATTCTACGCATTTTATGTCTAACAATTTGATTTGTAGGACTATTATTTATTTATTGCGTTAAAGACTAACGTTAAAGTTTACAATATTTTCTTAGATATATATGTGCATTTATATTATGTTATACTACTATTGAAAAAGTTAATTTTAAATTTCATACTTTTAAAATTGTCATTAACTGAAAAAATCATGAAATAATATTTATTAAACACTGAAATCAATTGATTTAACGGACTATTCAGACCATAGTTCGTTCTACTGAATATTGGACATAAAGGTATTTGTCTTCTTATGCTATTCTGGCTGAAATTAAAATTTAAGCGACCCAAAGCTGATGGTGATACAATCGAACCATTAATTAATTTAAAAATAAAACACAGCTGTAAGTGTTCTCTATGCTTCGAGAGGAGTGAAAGATTCAATAGCCTAAGTCTTTGAACATAGGGGGGTAGTGACACTATGGGGGACCAAGGGAGAAAGCGAGGACTAAAACGCATAAATCTTCTCTGAATACCTTCCATTCTATAAATGTGAATTGAATAGTATGGTGACCATGCAACACATCCGTATTCAAGGACAGGCCTAACAAACGATATAAATAGAAGTTTCAAGACGTATGGACCGTGGAAATCACGGGAGAATCTTTTAATGAATCCCAGAGTTCTATTGGCCTTTTTTAAAATGAAATCATAGTTGTCAGTGAACACAAGTTTTGGGTTGAGGATAATCCCCAAGTCAGAAAAAACAAATGGTCTAGTTAAAGGACTTGTGTCAAACATGAATTCATACGTAATAATTATCTTTTTGCGTGTAAAACTCATTGTTTTACATTTGTCTATATTTAAAAATAAGCGATTTTTAATGCACCATTCCCTAAAATTATGAAGATCTTCTTGCAGCTGTAGACAGTCATTAATAGAGGATATTTTTTTGAAAATTTTCATGTCGTCGGCATAAATTAAAACAGATGAGTTTTAAATGATTGAGGTAACATCATTTATATATAAAATGAACAACAAAGGACCTAAATGGCTTCCTTGTGGAACACCAGAATTTACATAAAATTGTTCGAAAGGCTCATTACGGAAAATAACAGCATAACTTCTATTAGCTAAGTAGGAAGCGATCCACATTAAAAAACGTTCACTGAAACCCAAGGCCTTTAATTTAATTAGGAGAGTCTTGTGACATAATTTGCCAAAAGCCTTGCTAAAGTCAGTAAACACACAGTCCACTTGCTTCCGCTCTTCAAATGAATCTATACAAAAAGACGTGCAATGGAACATATTTATAACGGTAGACTTATTTTGCACGAAACCATGTTGACTATCACTAATAATAGATCTACAATTGAACGATAAGACGTTACAGATAAGTGACTCAAACATTTTCGGAATTACAGAAAGTTATGCAATGGGGCGGTAGTTGGAAATATCATTTTTTGTTCCCTTTTTGTAAATCGGTGTTATAAAAGCACTTTTCCACATGGCGAGAAAGACTGAGTATTTAAGAGATTCATTAAATAATAAACAAAGAGGGTAAGATAATTGGGATGCACATTTTTTTAAAGCACATGACGGTACACTATCGGACCAGGGCTAAAACAGTTTTCAAGCTCATAGATTTTTTGGACTATTGAGTCTTCATGAATATTAAAATTTAACCTATTAAGGTGTGAATAATTTTGTTGCGGACAAGAATTTTCTATGGGTCCATCGTCGCTGCTGATCAAATATGCATCTTTGAAAAAGGTTGCAAACATGTTTGATATTTCGCGGGAATCATGACTAGTTACATTATTAAATGACATAGAGTTGGGGTAGCCATCAGTATTCTTTTTGCTACTAACAAAGTTCCGAAAGTGTTTTGGGCTGAGTTTTAATTCGCTCTCAATTTTTGATGTATAGTTAGAATATAAAGCGTTCGAATATTCAGCAAACATATTTTTCAGTTCAGAGTAAATTTTATAATCCTCATCAGCTCTGGATTTGCTAAAAATTAGCCAAGCTTTATTTCTTTTATTTTTTAGATTTTGTATGTGCTGATCAAACCATGGAGGGTTACTAGACTTATTTATATTATTCCGTAAGGGAGTTGTTTTATATAAGCATTCGAAGAGTAGGCTATACAATTTTAGGCACATTTCATTTGCGGTACAGTTAAGAAGCAATTGATTCCAGTTAACATTACACAATAAATTAGCAAGAAGATCAAAATTACATTTTTTGAAATTAAACTCAAGTTTATTTACATTTATCGATATATCTGAAGCAGGATGGTGTCTATCTTCGTTTTATAATATAAAGTCTGCCTGAGTTACAGATATGTCGGAGTTAACTGTATCCGAAGAAAAGACAAGATCCAGTATTTTATTGAAGCTGTTTCGAATACTATTGAATTGACTTAGCCCACATGAGGCCAGACCGTCGATGATTGAAAATTCGTTTGAAGATGATAAAATTCCCGGAGATAAAAAGTTGCAATCAGTAGTTTGTGTCCAATTTAAGTTTGGAAGATAAAAGTCGCCAAGGATAAGAAGTTCGTCGTTTGGTTCCATTAGATTATTAATGACTTCGATGCAATCAATTTATTTTTCATACACATCGTTATTAGATCTTGTTGGGATATAGATGCAGATTATAACAAGGTAACCAGTTTCTTGTTTAATTTCAATTGCTATGATTTCAATTCCTGAAGATACAAAGTCATCAACCAGTGTGCAGATAAAGTTATTTTTAACGGCAATTAATACTCCTCCACCAACTGTCTCCAAATCGTTTGAATGGTGTCTGTCACGTCTGAAAACTTGATATGTAGAATCAAAAAGCTCAGTGCTTAAAAAAGAACTATTTAACGATGTTTCAGTCAGAGCAATAATTCCATGAGGAAGGTTATTTATATTTTTATAGACCGTATTGATCTTTGTCCGTAATCCTTTTACATTTTGGAGGTAAATTATATAATATGAATCGAGATATTTAGTAAAAACTAAAATAAAGTAAAATCCAAGGTGGTGGCAAAACGGTAAATATTGCGAATGTGAAAACTGAGATTTATCATGTTCGATTAACTCTCTATCGAATAAAAAAAATTGGGGTGGTACAAACTGCTGGGTCCCGAAAAATAAAATTTTATAATTTCTTTGGGCGCTAGCGCTATTGCCTAACGCCATATTGATCTTAGAAAAATAAGTTATTTAATCTTTGTTTGTGTACAAAATAAGCTAAAATTTTCGTAACAACATAAACTTTTCTTAATAACTGATTGTTTTAATCAACTCAACATTTGTTTTTTTGTCTTGACAGGTATGCTCCAATGGCACCACTGGGACAATTTCTTCCAATCAGATGAGTAACAGAAAACCCAGTTGTTATGGTGGCTTATTGCCAATGGGCTTACCACAGCCACTTTTAATGGAGGAGAAAAAATATTTGTTGGCTGTGGAAAGAGGTGACATCGCTAATGTTAGAAGGTGAGTTTCCAAAAAAAAAAATAAAATAAAAAAAAAAATTAAAAACCGAGATAATCTGACATTTTAAAAATAATTATGCATCCGTGTTCCCTTTAACAAATTAGCTATTTTAACAACAAAAATTATGATTTCTGTTTTAATTTATCTTCTTTTTAATTATTAACTTGTTCATTTCTTTCGTCAAAATACAATAAAACATGGGAATTAGCACCTCAAAATCTATCATTCGTAAGGTACCAGTTTAAGCTATTTTAATTCTTAGATGTTTTAAAAACAAGATTTAGCTTACCGCTGCTATATGTACCTAGCTGTACCTCGTAACCTAGAAAGACCAAATCGTATTTTGAAAATAATTGGTTTTACCAAGTATTTTCCTCGTTTCTGACAATACTCTAGGATTTCAATATTCAAGAATTTCACAAGCTACTGAGATTACGAGATATTTCAGTAAACAAAAAGTTTTTAAAGACGACTTTTTGCACCAGAATTCGGAGCACTTTTGTCCATACAAATGTTCCAAATCCAAAAACATCCTGATTAATAGTTCCAAAATAGATCTTATGCCTTATAATAATTTTGTTGTGCACAACATTTACCTTCAGCATTAATTGACTTTCAATATTTCAATGATAAATGCTTACATTTTTATCTATCTGTTTATTAAAGCACCATTTTATGTAATCCAATCAAATTCAATTTATGAACTTTTATCATCCTATCAATATTTCATCCTGCATCACATTCATGTTCTCAACTTCAACTTTTGACATTCCATGTCTTCATCATTTGACATCATTAAAGAAATCAAAAATAATCGTCAGAGGCCTGGTGCGTGCACACATTCTGTTTGGCCATTTAGGAGGACATATGCTATATTTATGTCAAGTGATTATTGCTCAACCATAACTTTCTCCTGCTGTGCATCATTTCATTTTCAGACTGTTTCAGAGACCATCCACTGCCCCTCATAATCTCACCCGACTACCACCCACAAGGGAGATAAAGTGAAATGGTAAAAATAGGAGAGCAAAACAAAAAAACAAATATGAGTAAAACGTTTTCAAAAGAGAACTCATATAAAATCCTCCTTCCCTTACGTACATAGATATACATAAATTTCTAGTCCTTACCTTAGGGCTAAACAAAAACCAAACATCACCAAAACTGTTCATGATAGTGCATAGTGATTTCAAGAAATTGACCCTAACCCTTTACATTAGGATCCTTTTGAAAAGGATACATGAGTTTTCACGCATTCATGACCCAGAGCATCAGCAAGGGCATCAGAGCTCCATCAGAAACGGAATCCTGCACACGCACCCATATGAAATTATATCCTCATTTAATCGGCATGTCATATCCTTTTATGAGAGAGACACACAACATACTCATACGCCAGAGTGGCCATGGACGGACTATTTTGCATCGCTCGTTGTTTTTATCCTTGGTCAATATATGTATAAGTGTCATCTGGAACAGTGCGGTGCACTTGATTATACCCATTTTTATTTGACATAATTTTCATTTGTCTTTTCTCGATGGTTTAGTCTAGTATATTTAGTCATGATTCCTTCAATTGCATGTTTTCTTGGTGTACAAGCTTCAAAAATCTTTTAAAACGTTTCGAGATGTAAAAAAATAATGTTTTTTGTTGAAAAACAAACTCAACTGTAATTTAGATAGCGGCAACCCTGCAAGAAACTTCCTTAGCTTCCTTCCCCTTCCAGGTGAAAGTTTTTAAAAAACAATTATCTTTAATTTGGCACTAGCAATAATGTTGCAAAAGTTCTTTGCCAAATAGTGCGCAAATCAATTTTTCGCATATAACTTCAAAACGGTAAATGCTATCGAAAAGTATTTTTAACAAAACTTGTAGATCACGCAATTGGCAAAAAAAAAGTCGCAAACATTTTTTTTCTACGACTCGCCGTTAAGGAGATATTGACATATAACGAAAAATTACAAATATTATCGTTTTTCTCGTAAATCCCCTAAACAATTCCTATTTTCGAAAACATTTGATTACAAAGTTTGTACATTAAGTGAGCCCGTATAATAAAACGTTATTTTTTTTCTTAAAAACAACCATTTTCAGTATAAGATTATTTTAAGAAGTTCACACAAAGTTAAAATATCTATTTGTTTGGATTTTACTCTTAATTTCCGAAGTTCTCGAAAAATAGATTCCACTCAATTTTTAGACCTTAAATAACTTTAAAAAAGGAATGAAGTGTTAAGATCTGTTCACCACAGTACTAAATCAATGATCCAATTCAAAGCATTCTCATGCACGTCTCAAAATTGTCCGCTTAAATATTTGTATTTGCTTTGTTTGATGGTACTCAATCAAGTAACCCAGACTGTATTTGCACAAAATATGGACGCACCACTGACTATGGAGATACCATACTGCTTTAAGCACTTCAACAAAATCATCTCATATACGTACGAGTATATTATACAAACAATGTTTATTTAATTTTTTGTCGTTCCAAAGCATATTCCACTTGAACGATCATAACTACGGTCATTGGCATTATTCACATTGGGTTGACTTTTGGTCCGATAAACCGACAATTACCTACCAAACCAACCAACCAACATACACACCGACCGACCGTCCGACCACGACCACCCGCTCGCCTGGCTCGTTCCATATTCTTGTTTATGTGTCTGTCCGTCCGGGCTTCGGGTTATGAACGAAGCGTGACAAGAATTGTGACTGGTACGAGTATTCTTCTAGGTCCCAAGTCAAAGATATTTCACTTTTTTTAGTGCACAATTTTATACTAGGATAAGTAGGTATCTAGATACGTTTTTTTTTTTTGTTTATTTTTACTTTTATTAGGATAACATGGATTTTTTTTCGTGACTCACACAGAGCAGATTATTTTGTTATCCTTTTATAAGATGCTCTTAAGGAAATGTGTTGAATTTGTTTATATATCCAGAATGCAAAGCTTATAAATAAATATTTTTGCATATTTTATAGTTTCTGGATCAAGATAAAATGGTTAAATGGAAAAATCGTAATACTATTATTATTTCAAAAATTGATTATGGCTCTAAAAATAATGGCAAAGAAATCTTGCTTTGATTTAAGGTTAAATTCTAAAACTTAATTAATTACACATCAGGGGAAGAGAATTGAAACAAATGTTTGTGTCAGAAAAAGATTATACTTTACCAAATGCCTTGAACAACCTGAATTCAAATCTGACCTAGGTTTTTTCGCTTAGTTCTTCAAGGTATTCTAATCCAGAAGTGCAAAAAAGTGTTGTTCAATATTTTCGAGGTTAAGTTAAAACACCAACCAGTTCATCCTCAGATAACTTGTAACTGTCTCTAAAACTACTAGCCTTTCAATCAAAAAATCAATTTGAATCTTGGCGTGACTTCCAGTCCTTTTTGAAAAATCGTAAGTCAAAATAATTCATAATAGTTTTTTGGGAGAGAACTATGTATAAACCAACGTGGCGATTTAAATTAAACAAATATTTATCGAAACAAAGACAGTATTGGAAAGATTAAAAATGGGCTCCGCGAAATTAGGCCCAAGGAAATAAGGCCCCAAAATTGAGGTATTTTCTCATAATGAAATTACGCCCCAATGAAATACTGCCCAACTGAAATGAAAAAATGGCGCAAAAATAAGTGAAATAAAGCCCCAACTTGTTTTGATTTTTTTTGGAAAAATGAATTAAAACCCCAATGTGTGAAAATCAGCTTATCGGGGACCCATAGCTGGTAAGGTACCGCAAACAGTTAACAAAAACTCGCCCATTTTTTTTCAGCTAATTTGCTACTTACTAAATGTAAAGATCGTGCTGCAAACCATCAGGGAGTAACAGATTAGCAGCAAAAAAATCGATCGATTTTTTGCAGCTATTCTGTTACTCCCTGATAGTTTGCAGCACGATATTTACATTGTAGAATACCAGAGTTATGAAAGAAGATGTCCAGAGATTAAATAAAACGACCACGCTAAGTAAGGTACAAGTAAGAAGTATATTATAGGTAAAAGAAAAAAGGTTACAGGATATGAATATCAAAGTTAAGTGATTTTAGACTTATGTAATATTAACTAGTTGTGTTAGGGGGCGTTGAGTGTAATCAGTGTTGACACTTATTTATTGTTATATTTAACACACCCTCTCAACACTTGAGAGTTCAAAATTTTAATTAATTCAATATTTACAAAGTAAAAACTTCTTCACTTATAATAGTACAAAAAAAATGTAAGTTATAAACAAATTCAATAAATATTCAAAAAAAAAAATAAAAAGTTAATTTTCAAAAATGATACCAAGATTTTTAAAGCAAAAGCGATGTTTCGGTAACGGCGTACATTTCGTTAGAGCATCAGCTAACATCAATTCTGTTTGCAGGTATTTTAGTTGGATAGTTCCATCTGATACAGCCTCTCGAACATAGTGATATTTGATGTGAAGGTGTTTTGTTCTGGCTCGCTTTCCCTGATAGTGTGCAATATACTGAGCACTTTGACTATCAGTATATAATTCGATAGACTGCTCTTCACGTAGAATTCCTAGTTCAACCAGCAAAAGTTTAAAGTATTTGGCCTTCTTAGCAGCAGATGTTAGTGTTACATATTCGGCTTCAGCGCTTGATGTTGTTACTATCGATTGTTTTTTAGACTCCCAGTCGATAGGAGCTCCAGCAAAAACAAATACGATACCCGATTGAGATTTGCGGTCATTGATATCTTCCGCCCAATTGGAATCGGAGTAGGCAGAAATTGGTGCACCTGTTCTGGAATAGAGAATTTTTAAATTAATTGTTCCTTTTAAGTACTTAAGAACAGATAAAGCTAAATTCCAGTGTTGCTTTCTTGGATCATTATTAAATTGAGACAACATGTTAACATTGCAAGAGATGTCTGGACGACTAAAAGTAGAAAGATGTAACAAGCTACCAATGAGCTCCTGGTATGATTGTTTATTAACCGACTGTCTTTCTTCATCCTGTGAAGGCTCTTTTTCCATTTTAGTTTTTGGTGGCATTGGTAAGGTATTGGGTTTGCAATTAAAGAGATTATGTTTCATTAATAGGCTTCTTACATAACCGGGCTGGCTTATGGACAAAGTTCCTTTGGCACGATCCCGTAATACTTCTAGTCCAATAGTAGTTCGTGGTTCACCTAGATCTCGAATATCAAAATTAGATTTTAAATGTGATTTAAGTTTTGAATATGATATGTTATCATTTGTGGCTACGATTAAATCATCTACATATGCAGCTATGAAGGTAACTAAATTTTTATTTCGTTTAAAATATATACATCTGTCATAGCTGGAATTAATAAAACCATCTTGTTTTAAAATCGTGTCTAATTTTTTATTCCACTGATGACCAGACTGTTTTAAGCCGTAAATAGACTTTTTTAACTTACAAACTTTATTATTATTGGTAAAAAATCCTTCAGGCAACTCCATATAGATATTTTCATCCAAGTCTCCATAGAGAAAAGCTGTAGAGACATCTATATGACAAAGGTCCAAGTCCTTTTCGGTAGCAATAGCGTATAAAAGTCTAATTGAACTTATTTCGGCAACCGGAGCGAAAGTTTTAAAATAATCCACTCCGAACTGTTGAGTATATCCCTTAGCAACCAGTCTAGCCTTTCTGCGTTCGACTGAACCATCCGGATTAAATTTGGTCTTGAAGACCCATCTGCAACCGATGATGTTGGTATCTTTTGGGCGATCTACAAGCTCCCAGGTCCCGTTTTTGTTGAGTAGCTCCATTTCCATTTTCATCGCGTCTTTCCATTCGTTTACATGTGCAGATATTTCTATTTCTTTTATTGTTTTTGGGTCGGTTAAATTCACAAGATTAGCAGATTCACTAAGCGGCATGTTGAAATCTTCGTTAGCATCCTCAAATGTTTCCTTCTCTTCAAATTTGTTTTCTTCAAATGGCGTCCTTTTCTATTTTTGACTTATTTTCCTCATCAATTGCATCTCCCTGTTCTGAATCTGTTTCATCTTGTTTTAAATCAATATTAAAATATTTATTTTCATGGTGACTGCTTTTCGGTTCAATAAAGACTACATCTCTGCTTTTCAAAATAGCACGACTTCCTCGCTTCCACAATCTATAGGCCTTAGCATCTTCACTGTAGCCGATCAAAATGTATTCTTCGCTTTTGGCATCGAATTTACCGTTTTTCCCATCTTTGGTTAAAGCAAAAGCTTTCGAACCGATTTCTCGGAAGTGAGAGACATTTGGTATTTTTGTAGTCCACAGTTCTTCTGGTGTTTTGCTATCATTCGGCTTAGTGGGGCATCGATTACGGATATACGCTGAGGTATTAACTAATTCGGCCCATAAAAACTTAGGCAGATCGGCTCCAATCATGAGACAACGTGTCATTTCTACGAGGGTTCTATTGGCACGTTCTGCAACACCGTTTTGCTGGGGAGTGTATGCGGATGTAAATTCTTGTTTAATTCCACTCGCCTTGCAGATTTCAGAAAAAACCCTACTCGTATATTCAGAACCATTATCTGATCTAATTCTTTTAATTTTTAAGTTAGTTTGATTCTCAACATAGTTTTTAAACTCAATAAATTTGTCATATAGTTCAGACTTTTTACGTATAAAATATACAAATATTTTCCGAGAATAATCATCTACAAACACAATGAAATAAAGTGACTTACTCAGGGATTCAGTGCGCATCGGTCCGCATATGTCCGAGTGGATGAGTTCCAAACACTGCGTCGTAGACTTTTTCAGCTTTTCTGTAAAAGGCAGCCGTGTCTGCTTCCCGCGTATGCATGATGTACACTTCAACTCGAAGGAATTAAAATTTGGCAAACCAGTCACATTTCCTCTCCGCTGTAGTTGCTTCAGATATTCACCATTTAAATGGCCCATTCTATTATGCCACAGCTCGAAACTATTGGCCTCTCGTGAAGAATTTTGTTCCTTAATTCCATAAGCTGTACCTCCTGTTGGGTTTACTATGAAAAGTCCGTCCTGCTTTCTCGCACTCAAAAGCACCTTTCCAAATTTGTTTGAAATCCTTGCAATTTCGCCTTCAAATGTAACCTGGCCTCCACAATTGGTTACTTTATTAATGGAGATAAGATTTTCTTTAAGATCTGGAACGTATAAAGTATTATAAAATGTACACTTTTGAGACTTGTTATCTATTTGATTGAAAATCGATACAGTACCGATTCCCATAATTTGGACTTTTTTATCATTGGCTAATTTTACATACCCCATGTGATTTTTTGACATATCAGAAAACAAGTTTTCATCGAAACACATGTGTGAGGTAGCTCCACTATCAACACACCATCTACTCTCTTTACCTTTGCAAACCTCGCCAACAACTTCTAATGCCTTGGATGACGATGACATAGATAAGAACTCTTGAATGATAAAACCACTCTCGTTCTCATCATAAACTTGTTTTGCTTGCTGAGCATAGCTCCAGCAATCTTTTGCTTTGTGACCTCTTCTGCCACATCGTCGGCAATTATAATTAAATTCTTTTGTGTATTGATTATGTTTACTGTTGGTGCTCGATTTTTGCTTCGCACTTCGTTCATTGAAGTTGTTGTTAAAATGTCGATTAAAATTACCTCGTACTTTTAATGCGTTGTTCTCACATGAATCGCGTTTCTTATCACCAACTTCCATCAATCTGATTCGAACAGTCTCTAATTTCGGACCTTCCTCTTGTGCATCAAAAGCCGCTTGCACGCTTTTATAGTTTTCATCCAGGCTATCTAATAACAAAATAACGAGAAGATCATCATCTAATTTAGCATCCAGCTCTGTGAGCCGACTAATTATAGAAAAATATCCGCGCAAATACTCATCCATTGACTGCGATGGATTCATACGGATATTTAGAAGTTTCCTAAACTCCTCCACCTTCTGCCGCACACTCTTTCGGTTGTAGCTCGACTCCAGGAAGTCCCACACTTCTTTTGAAGTGCGAAAATTTTTAACCAGCGCTACGATTTGTGGTTCAATTGCCAGCATCAGTTCGCTCCGCGCGTCCATGTCTTTGTCGTCCCATGCTTCCTGTTTCTTAACGTTATCCTCCGGTCGTTCGTCCTTACCCTGAACTATCTTCAAATATCTTGCTTTGTGAAGGATCCCCTCCATCTGCACGCTCCAAGTTGGATAATTCTCACCATTGAACAGAGTTATGCGATTATGCATGGTTGAGTTTGCCATATCATATCAATTAAAAAAAATATTTTTTGTATAGAAATACTTTTACTTAAGAAATATTAATTTGAGTGATATGCTCTTTTGATTTACTATCTTCTGGGCCCATAACCTGTAGAATACCAGAGTTATGAAAGAAGATGTCCAGAGATTAAATAAAACGACCACGCTAAGTAAGGTACAAGTAAGAAGTATATTATAGGTAAAAGAAAAAAGGTTACAGGATATGAATATCAAAGTTAAGTGATTTTAGACTTATGTAATATTAACTAGTTGTGTTAGGGGGCGTTGAGTGTAATCAGTGTTGACACTTATTTATTGTTATATTTAACATACATCTAAAAGCATTAGTAAGTAACACATTTAAAGCATTATTAAGTAACAGAATAGCTGCAAAAAATCGCGCGATTTTTTCGCAGCTATTCTGTTACTTAATAATGCTTTTAAATGTAAATATCGTGCTGCAAACTATCAGGGAGTAACAGAATAGCTGCAAAAAATCGCGCAATTTTTTTGCTGCTAATCTGTTACTCCCTGATTGTTTGCAGCACGATATTAACATTTAAAAGCATCAGTGAGTAACAGAATTGCTGCAAAAAATCGCGCGATACAATCCAAGTATTTTTTTAACAGTTTGCGGTACCTTACCAGCTCTGGGTCGCCGATAAGCGAATTTTCACTAATTTTTTTGTGAAAGACAATGTTATTTAGCATTTTCATGTAAATTATGAAAAATGAAATAAGGCCCCAAATTGTTTTTTAAAATAAAATGAAACTAAGCCCCAAAAGTAGTGTTGGGGCCTTATTTCCTGGGGCCTAATTTCGCGGAGCCGTATTATTAAGTCGTATTTGGTCGTATGTTGGGTTTGAGGTTTCCTTAAGGTTTTGAGAATTTTCGCTTAGAGACTTTGCGATGCTCGTATTTACACTTAACAAGATTCAAAAGACATGGCGAAAAGAACAAAAATTGTTCGAAAAGTTGATGATATTGTTAATTTCAAATACCACCATCGCAATGTCTCTATTCGTAAATTCTCAAAAGATTTTCACCAAAAAAGATTACATTTTACCATTATGGAAACCACAAGCCCAACATACGACCAAATACGACTTATTAATACGAGTTTCGTAATAGGGGTAAGTATTCTAGTGAAATAGTCTGTTGCATTTCACCCCTTTGAAAGTTCAACCGTAATGCTCGCTCTTTTAGGAATGCTCATCCGTTTACCCTTGAGCACAACTTCGGACGTATTGTTAAGTATAGAGATTCTTCCTTTAGTCGCACAACAAGAATGTAGAATGCTTAACCTGTTTCAATATGTTTTAATATTTGAAAAATTCCATTATTCTATTGGCGATAAGTTTATACAAAATTCTCCGGTACAATAAGCTATAATCATCCCTGTTAAAACATACTCCACCGTAACACTGGGCAGCGCTTTAAATGCCCATCAGCAAGCAGCAACTCATTGCGTCTAAATTTAGACGTACTGTCGTCATTTCAGATACTCATGATATATCTACAAAAATTCTTAAAAATAAGATTATATTTTGAAAATCTCCACAATCAAATTAAAAAGAATCTTAATTAAATTATCAATTAAGTGGGATTTTCACTTAACCGTTAGCCACTTAACAATTAAGTGGACCCTAGATAGTTGGAATAATTGCAAAAAGAAATTTATGATGTCAGAATTTACATCGTCATTAACATTATGATTGAAAAAAGTGTCAATGGAAGAAAATAAGGTTGAATGTAAAAAAAAAAAAATATGGTTGTATATTCAGCCCTGTTGTGAGTTCCGCGTGAAAGAAAATCCGCCCGGAAAAATTACATTTCACTGTTCCCTTATTGTGAGTTTCGAGCGAAAAAGTTTCGGGCGAAAAGATTTCAATTTCATTTTTGGTGGCGAAGGAGGACACACTTATTCAAATGGAGAGTGAAACTCACAATAGCTATTAAAAATCCGGGCGAACAAAACATTTTCGGGCGAAATGTTTTACGGGTGGAACTCACAATAGGGCTGATTATTTAGCATGCCCTACTCCTTATTTTTTTTAGTGAGATATTAAATTTCAAAGGCGTTGTTTTTCAAGTATTGCATTTTTTCATTTAAGCAGATTCCAATGTAAACTGTTGAATGTACCGGAATATGATAGAAAGTGGGGAAGAAATATGTTCAAAGGTTTTAATTATTTAAAATGTTTGGGTTAAACATAAGCTGCCTTAAAACACATTGTTCACCCAAATCTTGCATTTCTGAGAGAATGATCAGACTGTTTACATTTCAATATTTTCGGTTTAACTCGTAAACTAAGCCCAACTTGAGAGACTTTTTTTTAGAAATTAAATTTTCTATCGAACTAGATAGCTTACGAAGATGTCTCAATTTTGTCCATGCGCTTGAGTTTTTTTAGAATCAGGAATAATGCGAGAGCGAGTAGACTTCTTTTCCACTTAATAAAGAACAAAAACATTCAAAAAAAACACTAATAAATCTGTATACGTGACACACACATAATTATATCAAAATTATTTGTTCTGAATTGGTTTGTTTATTTTAACACTTTTTGTTTTTTTGTTCAACCTTACTTTGCTTACGCTACGTTCCGGAGTCCACTTTAGTTTGAAGAGTTGTTTAACGTGTTTAAAACTACAAAATAGTTAGACAAGGGTTCACAACACCGTTAACTAGAGCCGGTGTTATTCCTTGTATCGTATTGGCAGCCATTGTTAATCATATACACACTTCAGAATGCGGCAATGTCCGAAATTTGAGCGATGCAGTAAATAAGAGTGAGGATGTGAATAGTCAGCTACTTAGAATTCTCATTTTTTGTTCTAGTTTGACATTAATGTCTATCAATTATTTGTACCTATTATTGTTTGTTATAATAAATATTTATACATTATGCACACATACATAGCTCTTTGAAGAAATTGAGAATGATGAATTCTTTTGATCAGATGAATTCAATAAGGACCCAAAAGGTAAATGGGTAAAAGTTATTTTTCAGTCTATTCTTCTACTAGCTGAACTATCGACATTCCTTAAACGAGCAATGTTTAAAACTTTGCGCCATTAAGTTTAAATTGCAAACTAAAGTGCAGGATATATGTTTCAAAATAAAAAGAGAAGAGTCTAAAATCTTTAATACGACGGATTGAAAACTTTTTGCCAGAGCTGTAAAAGACTGCAGTTAATTTGGTACTGCAGTCAGTAAAGTCCCAGTTAATTAACTTATATTTTGACTGCAAGTTAATACTGTGGACTAGTACTGTAACTGTAAAAAACACAGTCAGCAGTCAGTACTAACTTTTTAACTGTGCAGTTAACTTTAAGTTAATTAACTGCAGTACTTTTTAACTGGCTTCAGTCTTTTTAGTTAGTAAAAAGTCTTTTGTACTGGTATGATTTTGGTTTTAGTCAGTTAGTCTTTTAACTGCAGTTCATTAATCTGTAAGTCTTTTAACTTATTTTTAGTATTTTAACTAAAATAGTACTAGTGGTACTATAAAAATGTGGAATAAAAAGAAAATCATATTAAAAAAAAAATTTGTACATATAATATTTGTCAATAAATGAATTATCGCATGATGAAAGTCGAATTATGGAAGTGGGTACTGAAGTATGTGATGCTGATACGTCATGCAGGTCTAACAACATTGTAAGATTATTGTGTGGGATGAATGCACAATGGCTCATAAGAAGTAATTGGAAGTTTTGAATAGAACATTGAAAGATCTTCAAAACAATCAAAATTTATTTGGTTGTGTCTTTATATTATTGGCCGGTGATTTTCGACAAACATTGCCCGTAGTTCCACAATCAACTCCAGTGGATGAAATTAATGCATGCTTGAAATCACTTAATTTGTGGAGATATGTCAAAACCTTCAGTTTGACAATAAATATGCGTGTCCAATTGCAAAACAATTCATCGGCCGTTGAGTTTTCAAAGCAGTTGTTGAATATTGTAGATGGAAAAATGCCCATTGATGATGGATTAATAACATTGTCGGAAAATTTTTGGGAGATTACCCAAAATAAAGAAGAATTGATTAAACAAGTTTTTCCAAATATTGGACAGCGATACAAAGATCATGCTAAAGATGCTAACGATGTTAATACAAATATTCAAAATGGAATAACTGGTGAATTATTGACGAAGATAACGTAGTAAGCTATCCAACAGAATTTCTTAATTACTAGATTTACCAGGAATGCCAACCCATAATTTACGATTAAAAGTCAGTGTGCCAATCATCATGCTTCGGAATATAAATCAACAAAAATTTTGCAACGGAAATAGACTTGCTGTTAAGCGTTTAATGAATAATGTAATCGAATTTAAAAAAGAAAGCATAAGGGCAGTGTTGCCGTAAGCTGAAATGAAAAGTCGCTAGACTAACCTCCAAAAGTCGCTAGATTATCTGAAATTTGGGGGACAAAAAGTCACTAGAAGTCGCTAGACAAAAATTGTTAAGTAAGTGTTAAAAAAATTCTCTTTGAATATCTTTTTATTTTTGTTCAAAAATTTAAAGTAAATTAACGAAAAACTTAGGGTTAACTATAATAAATTTGAAACAGATGAATTGCTTAAATCAGAATACTGCGCTCATTCGCACTTACATTTTGCACATGTTTTTATGTGTGTGTGGTGAATTTCAGTATCCATCAATTATTGAAAATAGAAAATGTCAAATTAATTTAAGTGACAGGAATGTAAAATCACCAGGGCAACTACATACAAAAAAAATATTTGCGTATCACAACTCACAAATGCTCACCTTCAAAAGTCGCTAGAAAAGTCGCTAGAAATAGTCTAGCCACATCAAAATATTTTTTGTCGCGGAAGAATTTGAAATGTCGCTAGATCTAGTGACAAAGTCGCTAGAACGGCAACCTTGCATAAGGGAGAAGATGGTTTTATTCCCCGAATTCCGCTAATTCCATCTGATTTACCATTCAATTTCAAACGGCTTCAATTTCCCATTCGCCTTGATTTTACAATGCCAGTCTTTAGAAGTTTGTGGCATAGACTAGAATATCCATTCCACAAATAGAAAGACAAGAAATGTTGTATACCAAAGAGCGTTACAATAGACAAACATTTTGAAGAGAACTTTGAGTTTTTTTTAACGACCAGCGAAGCGGTCGAGGGCACCCCAGTTGCTTTATATATTTCAAATAATTTTAGGAATCAGTTGTGGGGGGGGGGGGCTTTTACATACATATGTTATAACTGACCGATAATTTTTTTGGAATTAGAGCCAATTTTTCGATAGTCAGTTAAACCTCGGAAATTATTCTTCAAATAAAGCAATTACTTTTGTCTGCTGCTATAGTATTTATTTCTCTGATAGCTTAACTGATGATGAAAAAATCGGTTCTCAATTGTTTTTTTTTTTTTTTTTTTGTGAATGAAATTCATTTCTGTAACAACTATGTTTGTAATTTTGTATTATTTTTATTTACTTGCCACAAGAACAATAATAAAGTTTCAAGAAAAAGCAAGTTTTTGTCATATCAATTTCTATAAAAATATGCAATATCCCACATCACATCGCAGTAAAATGGCAAAAGACTACAAATACAGCTAGAATACCACACAATTGCAACAAGTCAAATATGCCACTAGCCATAAGCAACTTGATAGTATATCAGCATCACATCCTTACAATACCCACTTCCATTACTTTTGACTTTCATCATGTCGACACAAACAATTTTTTATAAGTTTTCTTTTGTTGTTTTTTTCATACTTTTCGATTTTATTGTACAAATTTTAACTTTTTCAGTTAGAATACTAAAAACAAGTTAAAAAACTTACAGATATTTAACTGCGGTTAAATAACTTACTGACTTAAATCAAAATCGAAGGTGTTTTCTCGTGATAACACTTGCAGTTAGGCTGCATAGCTTTCGCTCCGTCATATTGAACATTGAAGGTTTTGAATGAACAACAACCACTTGTGTTGGCTACCACCGAGTATTATATTTGGCTGGAATTATTGCAATTTCATGGCTGCCACACCAATCATCAGATTCCTTTTTTTAAGCTTAGTCTATAGTTCCAATTTTAATTTATAAATTGTTTTTGCCGTCAACTGGACTCGAACCTAGACCATGCTACCTCAGAGGCCGTTCCCCTTCGCATTGCACCACCAAGGTCACCTGATCGTGCCCATCTAAATGAAGGTTTTTCTAATTTACAATTGCATTTGGGCAACTTGCATTTTTACAAGCCACACACAAGTAAGATGTTATTCATTCGGGTTCTTTCTTTTTCTCCTCTCCGTTATCACCCCAACAATCATCAAAATCATACTAGTCAAAAATACTTTTTACTGACTAAAAAGACTGGAACCAGTTAAAAAGTATACTGCAGTTAATTAACTTAAAGTTAATTAACTGCAATTTTGAACTGCACAGTTAAAATATTAGTACTGACTGCTACTGCAGTTAAAGACTTTTTGTAAGTTAAAATACTGTACAAAATTAGTCTTTTTAGACAAATAACTGCAGTACTGAATTGCCTGCATTTTTACAACTCTGCTTTTTGCTTTAGATTAAAAAAAGTCGGAAATGTACAAATCCAAAAATAACCTCAATATAATTTCCAGCTAAAAGCCTTTTTAGTAAAATTTTCAAAAGACAATGGGCAAATCTGGTCAGCACCAATAAAAACGGCCTTCATATCGTATATAGGTACATGTTTTTGCATTCATTATCCGTTAAGCGTTTGTCCAAATTAGCTGTGTGACAGAAGTTTTTTAATTTTGAATAAAATGAGTTTTGGGGTCACAATTCCCTATTTCCTTAGTTTTTCTTTAATATTTTTTGGAATTAAGTTCTTTGAATCCAGGGCACACGAACTGAATTTTTTCAGATTTTTAAAATTATGTTTATAGACCGAGAGCTGATAGCAAATTCTTGGTTTGGAGGTATAACCGAAATTTGCGAACATGTACGATTTCAAATTCAACCGTATGGCACGATTATTTTGTCACCGGGGCTGGAGGCGGGAGGTTGAAAACCGCGATTTTCAGATTTTGGTTTAGAGTATATAACTACTTAAATATATATGTAAACTAAGGAGAACTACGCTCTCATCAAGAATTTCGGGGTCCCAGACGATTTGAGTGTCGCCCGACCCAGACAGACGCCCTCCAAGGACCATAGGGGCGAAAACAAACTTTCTATTTCGAAGGTTTAACCATATAATTTACAATAAGAAGATAAACAATAACAATAGAAAATTTTTTTTTTGTTTTTTTGTTAAGTGCACTTTTTAATATGAAATATTAATTTGGAAGGTTTTTTTTTATTTTTTGTTTGCCACCTATAGGTCGCAAATAGAAAATTAGTTTTCACCCCAATGGGCCTTAGAGGGCGTCTGGTAGGTTGTTGCGACACTTAAAGCGTCTGGGACATACATATTTGTAATGAGGAGATTCCTGATTTCCTGATTTTTTGATATATAATTTATACACTGAGGGAAAAAATGCGATCTAAAATTAAATAGGACCGCATTTGATCTAAAGTAGTTTAAATGAAGTGGAGCATTTTCATTTTTACGTTGAAACAATGTTAATTTGAATATGCGACGTAATTTTAAGAGAGTCAACCTAGTTTCAAAGTAAAACGTTTTTATTTACACATTGAAATCAACTTTTGTACATTTACATTTCGTTAAACGTTGTTTTAAAGTGAAACGTTATCATTTTTACATCGAGATCCACATTTAAAGTACGCTAAACTGTGTTCCAAAGTAAAACGTATTCATTTTTACATTGAAATCCAAATTTTACATTGCGATCCACTTTTATGGCATTTAAAGTGCCATCAACGTAATTTCAAAGTGTTGCATAGTTAAGTAAACCTCAATTTTTTTGTATTTGTAAGCTTAATATAACGAATTTGGATAGCGCGTTGTATTTTTTCGAAGCAGCTCCCTTACATTTGTGAACAAATTAAACGCGCACTCGAATTTCACTCACATATAATCGAAAAACAATATTTAATTTCTTTTCCTTTATTTATTACTACGTCTGGGACCCCGAAATTCTTAATCAGTGCGTAATTCTCTTTAATTGACATATATTTTTAAGTGGTTATATACTTAGGGTTACCATTCGCCCCTTTTTTGGGGGGACAGTCCCACTTTTTCATCTCATTAAGAAATTTGTCCCCCAACACAGAAAATGATAAAGGGGGGCGCAAGTGTCCCCCTTTTTTTTCAACTTTCCCGTTCAAAAACCACTTTCTTTTTTATTTAATTTTTTAATTCTTTAATTGAGAAAATCTGTGGATACTTCCATTATAACTTTGAAAGTTTTTACAACTAAATACATGTCTTAGGTTTAACACCTGGCGAAAAGACAGAAATAGTTTACTTGTCGAATCAGTTGAAACAAAATTGATTGTTTAAGATAACTATAAATTGAGTTGCAATGATTTTTAAAAATTTATATATGAAAATGGCAGTTTGTTGCAAAAAATAAAATCAGGCGATAAAGATAATTAATGAAGGATTTGAATATATCCTTACCTTTACTAAATAAGGAATAAGTTAAAAAAAAAATTAAACACCTTATAGTATATACAGGGTGGTCCAAAAGTCACTGCCTAATTTAAAGTGATGATAACTTTTATAAATTTAACTTTTATTAATAATTTATTTTAGAATCACAAAGTTTGGTTCATGGAGATTTTTTTGGGCTAAGTATGGAATATAATGTTCTTCAAATGAGCACCAGCTTCCTGCTCACAGAGACGGGCTCTTTCTAGAGCGTTTTCCATAACACTTCGTAGGACATCTGGGCTCAGCGCCTGTATTTCATCACGAATGTTCTCCTTCAGCTGCAGGATAGTGGTGGGTTTATTTACGTTTAGTTTACCCTTCAAGCTTCAAATAACCCCACAGAAAAAAAGTCTGATGCAGTCAAATCCAGAGAACGTGGATGCCAATGAAATCCTGAATTTTTTTGGAAATTTAAATTTCAATTAGTGGTGCCATTGTGGCGCGAGCAGTGTGCGCAGTAGCTCCATCCTGCTGAATCACATCTCAGCACTATCAGCAATCGCTGGCCTTAAAAAAATTTCGATTATAACCCGATACCTTTCACCATTTATGGTAACAGTATTGGCGGCATCGTCTTCAAAGAAGAATGGCCCAATAATTCCCGCGGATGGATCAACCTTGGGTTGTCAGTACCCCATATACGGCAATTTTGTTTATTAATGAATCCATTTAAATTTAAATGAGCTTCATCACTCACATGCGATGACGCCAATAAGCGATATAAGGGCTTAAATAATCGAGTGATTATTTTCAAACTAAAATTCAATTAGTTTGGTCCTCTTCAAAGGGCTGTAATTCATTTTATTAAATCTCCCAAGTTTTCTTTATAAGTACCTTAAAAAAGAAAACAAATTAAAAACAGAAGAGTTATGATTTTTTCAAATTAGGAAGTGGCTTTTGGACCACCCTGTATAAGGGTGGTTCGTGGGTGGTTTTGTGGGTTGTTTTGTCCAATTTTTCGAATTACAATTTAAAATCTAAAAAAAAATACCTTTTTTATTAGAATAAATAAATGATACAAATTGATGTTTTTTGTTGTTTTCCAGAGATGATTTTGACATCAAAAATATTATTTAAAAACCAATATTGTATTTTTACTTGCGATATACAGTGGTGTAAAAACATTCCGGATTTTTTTGGTCAACTGCATTGAGTGTTGGTTTGTGAGATAAAATTGAACAGATCAAATGTTTGTAATTCTTCGCCATTTTTATTAAACAATTGTATCATTTTAAACAAAAAGTATGGTAAATTATCCATTAAAACAAAAATAATAGTCAAAAATTAAAATTGATTCAGAATTTTAATGTGACAAACTAACCAGATTTTATCTTGCACAATTTGTTATTATTTTCAATCCCCGTGGCCCCGACTTTTTAAGAAATTGTCATTCGGCCCCTTTTTACGTTTTAACTCTCAATTTCATAATTTTTGTGTAGATATTCTAAAAATGTTCCATTTTTGTAAAAACAAATTGATCACAAAGTTTCGTTTCACAAATCGATGTCATTTTGATTCGAAATTCGAATTACAAACGCAAAATGATAGAAGAAAGAGGTTATAGCCTGAAAAGTCGGAGGATGTTTTCAAATTAATTGAAGGAGTGTCTGTCACTACATAAACACCGGGTTGAAGAGAGAATAACGCACTATTGTCTTTTAAAGGCGTGATCCTTTCATTTAGCCCCACTGGGTAGATCATTCCTCCACTAGGCCCGTAAAAGCTCTATGCAACGTGGGTGGGCTAATTTGATAAACCAGTAGTTGGTGCATGCGATTGCCCCGTTCAGTCAGATTAGCAAAAAGAGACAATACTGCAATTTATTTTCGAATTATTTAGAAAACTTAAACAGTTAGGTACCTACCTAGTTTTGTTTTTTTTTTTTTTTTTTTTTTTTTTTGCCAGAAATTCCCTTTGTTTTGTGTCAAAAAATCAAATTAAATACCTATTTAAAAAAAAAAAGTGAAAAGGTAATAAATTTTTGTGAAAATAACTCCTGTAGACTTTTTCTGATTTTTGTGGACGTATTGACGAATTTTTGTATATTGGCCTCTTTTTTTGTTTCGGGCCCCTTTTTGGGACCCTTTTTAAATTTTTTCATCGGCAACACTGGGTCTGTCTGTCTGTCCGTCTGTCTGTATCTCCTGCAGCCTGCAGCCTAAACGACTGAAGCGATTTTCTTCAAACTTTGGACTTAAGGTTCTTATGTGATTCCCTAGAGGGGAAATTGAAATTTGTTTTTAGCTCAAAAAATAACGGTACCTGTCATACAATCAACATACAAAAATTGATTTATTTCCAAAACGGCTCTAACGATTTTCAAAAAAAAAAAATTACGAGGTATTAAAATTACTAAAATAAATATTTTAGTGGAAAAAAAAATTATAATGGTTATTAACGGTACCTGTCATAGAACCGATTTTTATTATTAATGATTATTGAAGTTACTAATTTATAATTATTCATAGTAATCATTTATATTTTAAACTGTTTTTAAAACTTTTTTTAATGATATAATGTTATGGAACCAATAAAGATATATAACTTCATTGTCTATTTCAAGCTACGTTAATATTGTTCGCTACGAGATCAAGTTTTGTGCGATCCAGTCGTGCCCATTTTTTACAAATTAAATACTTTAAAAAGTTCTTTTTGCATAAAATTGATGCTTGCGACCCCTAAACACAATTTGAAAATCTGAAAAAAATCAGGTAGTGTATTATGGGCTCATAGAACTTAATTCCAAAAAATGGCTTAATTCGAGCGAAAAATACACAAAATATTAAAGAAAAAGTATGGAAAAAAGGAATTGTGACCCCAAAACTCATTGTCCTTTGACGTGTCGTGGTGAGAAAATTGTCTCAACGACACAATCAAAATCTCCTGGTCAACGCTTTCTTTCGATCTATGTCAAAACAATTTCAATAACTTTCAGTTCTATCAACGGTCAACGACATGACATCAGCAAACATAATAAACGCATTTAAAATATGTTAATATAAAAAAGTCAATTGTTAACAAAAAAAAACTCTACAATGCCAATCCATCAATCGTTGATGTCCCCTTTATCTCTGTGGCATTAACGAAGAGAATATCAAATTCGCTTCACATTTCTGACAACAGCTAAACGACCAACAACGACACACACACACAGTTATTTTCCCTTCCGTTGAATTTTAATAAAAATTCTTTGCAGCATTTAATAAGTAATTCCTTTTGCTTTCCTCCCGTCACTAAACGTTACATACTTAAGTTATTATCTGAAATGAGGCATGCAACATTAAGAAAACAAAAAAAAAGACCAACACATCTTTTCTTTATATAATATAGATTTCCTTCTCACTCCTTCTGATGGTACCTCTATTGTGTTTGCTTAACCTATTTTGATCAGGACTTACTAAATCAGCCTTATGTGTTTTTTTTGTCACTGTACGTATCCTCCCCCAACCCCTCTCTTCGTCCCTCCATTATTATTTTCTAGAACATCATATAGCATTGTGCTTCCTTAGCAAATTGTCCATTTAATAGCACTGATGGTTAGGATGAGACTATTTCGTCGAGGGTGGCAAATTGATGGCGGTTCACCAGCACCATCGCCATCACAACTTCTTGGTAACTCATCGATTTCCTTCATTGATTTTTGATGCAAGCTTAGTGTCCTGGAAGAAGAAGTCGAAAATCGAAGACTTTCTTCCATAAGAAAATACTGCTCTGCGCCGCCACAACTCTCTGGCATATGATGGTTGGAAATGTCTGGTTTAAGGATGTGTAATCCTCTCCATTGTATACACATGTTCCTAAAAGCCAATCACCCGTTCAATATATTATGCTTGTCGGTCCTTGGGAGATCCTTTTTGACTCTCCCAAGCACACATATCACATTTATGTTGTATTTTTTTTTTTGATTGTCGTTTTTTTTTTTTGTACTTAGGGTACTACAACGAGCACATCGCAAGAAACACATCAATATCAATTGTATGGATCCTTTGGGTCGACGCGCTCTTACTCTTGCCATAGACAGTGAGAATCTGGAGATGGTGGAGCTGCTTGTTGTTATGGGAGTCGAAACAAAGGATTCTCTGTTGCATGCCATAGATGCGGAATTCGTTGAAGCTGTCGAACTATTGTTGGAGCATGAGGAACTGATTTACACAGAAGGAGAATTGTATGTAAGTTTATTTCTTTATCATGGAACAATCTTTCAAAGAGAAACCAAACACAAAAAAAAAAATGAAGAGTCTCTTGAGTCTATGTATATGAGAATTTCTTGCACTTTAAAGGAGTGTGTGTCCTTAATTGATCATTGGGGGGCATTTACTTTGTGAAATCTATACAGTCTCGTTCTAGTGAGGTGGGTGAGCAATTGGATTACCTAACTTGCAAAAAAAATAAAAAGGAAGAATGGGAGATTAATAAAATCGCTTGCAAGGCACTTAACTATTATTTTGTAGCTTTTTTAATTTTAAAGAGCAATCCATGCTATGAGTAATTGAGCTTAGAAAAGATTTCCTTAAGATAACCTGATTCCTTTGATATTTTTTTTTTTTTTTTACAGAGTTGGCAGAAAGTCGACATCAATACGGCCATGTTTGCTCCAGATATAACACCCTTAATTCTTGCCGCTCATAAGAACAATTTTGAGATATTAAAGTTGCTTCTGGATAGAGGGGCAGCCGTACCAACTCCTCATGATATTAAGTAAGTATAATTTATAATTTTAATTTTAAGATGTAGCACATCCATTGTTAAAGCGTATATTATATGCTGCTACTACAAAATCCAGAGATTTGGAAACTCCGTCTGACGCGGAAAAAGGTTCATTAATCCCCAAGGCCCTTGTTCTAGCCTTTTCGAACCCTTGCTAGCCCCTTGTCAGAATTTATGTAAATCTATCTAGTGCCTTATCGAAAACTAGATTGTTTTTCTGTGCGGTAAGATTCATTCCTACTAAGTTTTGTTATAAGAAAGAACAATGTCAGGAATTATGTCTTATGTGAAAACTTATTGTTATATTTTATTTATAACTCCATGATCAGCTTCCTAAATAGCTTACTTACTAACTTATGGTGGCGCTACAGTCCGGTGTGGACTAGGGCCTCAACCAACAAGCCTTCTCAAGCCAGCTCTGTCCCTAGCTAGCTGCTTCTAGTTTCGCACGCCAATTTGGTTGAGGTCCTCTTCCACTTGCACCGGACCACCGGTTTCGCGGCCTTCCTCTATTGCACCGTCCTCGGGAATGGATTCAAAGACTTTTCGGGCCGGAGCATTGGTGTCCATCCGCTCTACGTGACCCAGCCACCTGGGTCTTTGCCTTTTCACTTTTGTGACTTGGTCGATGTTGCTGTATAGCCCGTACAGTTCGTTATTGTATCTTATCCTCCATTCCCCGTCTATGCATACGGGACGGAAGATCACCCGAAGAATTTTTATTTCGAATATTCCCAAAGCGTTCTCATCCACCGCTAAGAAGGTCCATGCTTCTGCACCATACAACAGGACCGGTATGATGAGTGTCTTGTACAGGGACACTTTAGTCATTCGAGATAGGGCTTTACTTTTCAATTGCCTTCTTAGCCCGAAGAAACAGCGATTTGCAAGAGTTATCCTTCGTTTTATCTCAGCGCTGGTGTCATTGTCTGAATACATATAGCGGAGCCCAGGTAGACAAAGTCCTTAACTACCTCAAAGTTATATCTGTTTATGGTGACATTCTGTTCAAGACGTTGGTGTTGAGCGTCCTTTCTGATGACAGCATATACTTTGTTTTGCCCTCATTCACTGATAAACTGCAGTGACATCACCCTTTATTTTTCCAGTTATGTCAATATCATCGGCGTATGCAAAGGATTGGATGGACTCTTGAAAGATTGTGCCTCTAGTGTTGACGTGAGAGTTCTGCATTATCCTTTCAAGTATGATATTGAAGAAGTCGCATGACAGCGCATCGCCTGGCCTAAATCCTTTTTCGACATCGAAGGTGTCGCGTGAGGTCTTTGCCAACCTTGATAGAGCAGCGTGCGTTCTCCATCGTCCTGCACAACGGACGAGTTTGCCAGGGATACCAAAACTGGACATTGCTTTATATAGCTCGACTATATAATTGCCGTCATACGCGGCCTTTAAATCGATGAACAGGTGGTGAGTATCAATTTGAAGATCCTGGTTTTTTTTTCCAAGATCTGCAGCAGTTGGAATTTGGTCGATGGTTGACTTTCCTGGCCTGAATCCACACTGATATGGACCTATTAGGTTGTTGATGAATGGCTTCAGATATAACACGGCAGAGATCTTGTTGGCGATGTTGAGGAGACAAATTT
This sequence comes from Melangyna quadrimaculata, assembly GCA_949320155.1. Classification (NCBI taxonomy): domain Eukaryota; kingdom Metazoa; phylum Arthropoda; class Insecta; order Diptera; family Syrphidae; genus Melangyna; species Melangyna quadrimaculata. The sequence continues at coordinate 63,287,514 of OX439483.1, read as the reverse complement.
CTCTGTAGTTGGCGCAGTTTAGAGGGTCTCCTTTCTTTCGGATCGGGCCAACAATGCTGAGGTTCCATGCATAGCGCATGCTTTCCTCCGACCATATTTGACAGATGCGCTGGTGCATACTCCTTACAAAGTCATCTCCTGCTGCTTTGAATAGCTCGGCATCGAGTCCGTCAGCTCCGGCAGCTTTGTTGGACTTAGCTTAGATATTGCTATCTTCACTTCGTCGAGGTCGGGTAGACGGAATTGTTGACCCCATCGTCTAGGTTGAATGGTGTAATTTGCCTGACAGCGGAATTAGATTTGTCATCGCCGTTATACAGTCTACAGAAGTGATCTTTCCATATTCTTAGCATCGACTGCGAATCTACTACGATGTTCCCTTGCTCGTCCTTGCAGGTACCTTTTGGTAAAACTTCGTCATTCCTGTTATGACATCCCTCAATCTCCTCGATCTCGCGCTTCTCATGCTCCCTATTTTTCTCTCTGAGAAGTCGGCGTTCTTCTGTCCTCTTTCGCTCGTAGAGCTCGCTCGTAGAGCAGCTCGGGTCCTTCTGTGCAGCCAAGCATCTGCTTCGCTGCATGTGCTTGCCATTAATCGTCGTCAAACCATGAGTTGTTGTGGTGGTCGAGTAAAACCCAACACGTCAGATGCGACATTTCTGATGGCTTCCTGGCAATGTTGCCACTGGTTTGAAGCACTTGATGCTGGCGGCATAGGACCTCTTAAAAGCTTGCTTGAAACCCGATCAGAGAAGGACCTAGCAATATCTTGCGATTGTAGCCGCCCGACGTCAAACTTCCTCACATCATTTCACGGTTTAGCTGTGTTCGAGATATCCGAAGCTACAACAAGGTAATGGTCCAAGGCAACGTTGGCTCTTTGGAACGTTCGGACATCCTTGATACTGGAGGGGTGCCTTGCGTGCGTCGATCGCAATACGATCAATCTGGTTGACGATTGATTGATCAAAATATTTTCAGCTCCCCTTGTGGATATTGAGGTGAGGAAACTGCGTACTAACTACCTCCATGTTTTGTCCCACAGAGAAGTCGATCAGCTTGATACCTTTGTCGGAGGTGGTGTCGTGCAGGCTGTGCTTTTCGACAATGTCACCAAAAACGTCCTATCTTTCTAGCTGCGCGTTCAAATCACCTAGGACAATTTTAATGTCATAACTAGAGCACTGCTAATAAGTCTTCTCCAGAAGCTCGTAGAACTCGTCTTTGGTGTCTTCATATTTCTTCTCATGCGGACATGCACGCATATTAGGCTTATGTTGGCGAATTTAGCCTTGATGCGGATTGTCACGAGGCGCTCGTTCAAATGGTTGAAACTCAATGGCGGTGATATCTGCTTTGCAGCAGTCCTTATTTCGTTTGCTTGGTTCGTCGTCACTCATCAGTAAATAGATCGTTTTTCTGCGCGGTTATATTTACCTATTCCTTCTTAATTTTGTTATAAGAAAGAACAATGTCATGCCATATTTTCTATGTGGAAACTTATTGTTATAATATTTTATCTAAAACTTCATGATCAGTTTCTGAACAAAAAGATATTAAAGCCTATATATAAATAATTTTTCTTATAGGTGTGGTTGTGAAGAATGTGTTCGTCACTCAACCGAAGATGCCTTAAGATTCTCCCTAGCTCGTGTCAATACTTACAAAGCTTTAGCTAGCCCATCATTTATAAGTCTAACATCACATGATCCACTGCTGACAGCTTTCGAATTGTCATGGGATTTAAGAAATTTAGCCTTTACTGAGCAGGTAAGTTAATACTTCTGATACTAAATAAACAGCTTTAAACAAAATTACGACGGAAGGAATGCAAAGCCGAGTACCTTGAATTAAGAAGACAGTGCCAACAATTCGCGGTAGATCTGTTAGATCAAACCCGAACTTCCGAAGAACTTGCCATAATAATCAACTATGATCCAGCCCATAGCTATGAACCAGGAGATCGAATGACTCTGAGTCTTCTGGAACAAGCCATAAGTTATAAGCAAAAGAAGGTAAGTCGATGAATGGCTTGAAGGCTGCCTGGGAAATTCTTTTGATTCGTGTTTTTGTGTTTTAAGTTCGTTGCTCATCCGAATGTGCAACAACTTTTGGCAGCCATTTGGTATCAAGGTCTTCCAGGTTTTCGTCGCAAGACTGAGGTTCAAAAAGTCTTTAAAATTGTCCAAGTAGCAATGATGTTTCCACTATACTGTTTGATCTACATGATTGCACCGAATTCAGACATTGGAAAACTAATGCGGAAGCCTTTTATGAAGTTTCTTATACACGCGTCCTCCTATTTGTTCTTCCTATGTAAGTCCTCTAATGTTTCAGAGACTCGGGTTTTTGTTTGCAAACAAATATTAAACTTTTTCACAGTTATATTAATACTTGTATCTCAACGTGCCGAGGACGATGTTGTACGTTTTTTCGGGACCAATGACATGATAAAGAATCTTGAAGAAACTTCCCTACGCCAAAGAGGCAAAGGTCCAACAAAACTTGAACTGATAGTCGTATGTTATTTAGCTGGGTTTTTGTGGGAAGAATTACAAGAGATCTTCAATGTTGGAATGAAAAGTTATCTGAGGAATATGTGGAATTTTATTGATTTCCTACGGAATGGATTGTATATTAGTGTATTTTGTTTGCGGTAAGAAAAACCTTTATAAAACGTGCAGAAGACTTTTTGAAACTGTTTTGATTTCAGAGTTTTTGCCTACATCGATCAACAAAGTGAAATTGAGAAGGATTCATCCAAGGCTTTTATAAAACGAGAAGAATGGAATGATTTCGATCCACAATTGATAGCAGAAGGACTATTTGCTGGAGCTAATATATTTTCAGCTTTGAAATTGGTGCATTTGTTTTCGATCAATCCGCATTTGGGACCGTTGCAGATTTCCCTGGGACGAATGGTCATCGATATTGTCAAGTTCTTTTTCATCTATACGTTGGTGTTGTTTGCGTTTGCATGCGGTTTGAATCAGTTGTTGTGGTATTTCGCTGATTTGGAGAAGGAGAAATGTTATAATAATGGAACAAATGGAGAGGCGGATTGGAAGGAAAATGGTGATTCTTGCATGAAATGGCGAAGATTCGGAAAGTAAGTTAGAATTTTGTATTTCTAATTGAAAAAAATGTAAATATTGGTGGACAGAGTTAAAGCAACACATGAGCCGACAAAATTTAAAATTCGCCTAATCATTTTTTTCACATTGAGACTTAGAGATCTAATTTTCCTAAACTAGCCAAATATTTTGTCTGTAAGACCGCTTTCACACAAGGAAACTGAGCTGCCAGCAATTTTTAGTTTGTTGGCGAGAAGGGGAATACAAAAAAGATGGCGCTCACAGCCCAAGATGGACTACGGCCTCAACAAGTAAGCCCTTCCAGCCAGCTCTATCCCTACCTAGTCGCTTCCAGTTGCGCACACCAAGTTGGTTGAGGTCGTTCTCCACTTGTGCGCGCCACCTGTTATAGGTTCTTCCTCTGCTGCGTATACCATCGGGGTTGGATTCGAAGACTCGTCGGGCAGGTGCGTTGCTGTCCATACGCTCCACGTGCCCCAGCCATCTCAGCCGCTGTATTTTCAGCTTTTTGACCAGGTGAACGTCGCTGAATCTTCTCCATACTCCTTCGATACACACCGGACCGAAAATCACACGAAGAATCAACCTCTCAAAACACCCTAGCAGATTTTTATCCGAATCTTTCAGTGTCCATGCTTCTGACCCATAAAGCAGGACCGGGATGATTAGGGTCTTGTATAATTTCTCCTTGGTTCTCTGAGAGAGGGCCTTTCTACTTAAATTCCTTCTTAAATCGAAGAAGCAGCGGTTGGCAAGAGTAATTCTTCGCTTGATCTCTGCACTGATGTCATTCTGCGATGTAATAGTGGAGCCCAGGTAGACAAAGTCCTTGACAACTTCGAAGTAATATCTGTCCATCGTGATATTTTGCCCGAGTCGACGATGTTGAGATTCCTCTCTCGATGACAGCATATACTTCGTCCTGTCCTCATTAACCGCCAATCCCATTTTAGCCGCCTCCGATTCAATGCTCGCAAATGCCCCTGCCACAGCTCGCTTCGTTCTGCCGACAATGTCTATGTCATCAGCATTCGCAAGCAATTGAACGGACTTTTGATAAATTGTACCGCTGATGTTGACTTGTGCGTTGCGTACAAGGACGTTGTTAAATAGATTGCATGACAACACGTCGCCTTGCCTCAATCCATTCTCAACTTCAAAGGATTCGGTGGTGTTCTTACCGATTTGGATGGAGCAGCGAGATTTCTTGATCGTCATTCTGCACAAGCGGACGAGTTTGGCAGGGATGCCGAGATATGACATGGCTCTGTATAATTCGTCCCTTTCACGCTATCATACGCGACTCAAAAATCGATAAAAGAGTGGTGTGTATCGATCTGGAATTCCCGGGTTTTTTCTAAAATCTGTCGTAGTGCGAGCATTTGATCGATGGTTGACTTGCTGGCCTAAAACCATACTGATAGGGGCCGATCAGATCGCTGACAAAAGGTTTTAAGCGGTCACACAGGATAACCGACAATATTTTATAAGCGACGTTTAGGAGACTAATTAGTCTGTAGTTGGTGCATATCAGAGCATCTCCCGAGGTTCCATTCATCGAGCATACTTTCATCCGACCAAATTTTGCAGATGAGTTCGTGTATGCTCCTATCCAATTCATATCCCGCTGATTTGAATATTTCGGCTGATAGGCCATACTGAAGTATGGATATCGCCAGCCGAACTTCGGCTAGGTTGAGTGGACGAACTGTTGGCCATCATTGTCCAAGTTGAATGGAGTGTTCTACCTACTAGCGGAATCTTGGCTGTATTCGCCGTTGAGCAGTCAAGAGAAAAGCTCTTTCCAGATACTCAGCACTGACTGTGTAATTACTACCACATTCCCACTCATCTCGGCAGGCTTCCGTTCTAGCTTTGTTTCCTTGGGTGGATCGTTTCACCCTCTGATCTGATTTCGAACATCTCCCCTGCCACTACAACCATCAATGGACTCGACCGCCCGCTGCTCGTGCTCTATCTGTTTTCTCCTGAAAAGTCGGTGTTCCTCTATTCGTTTAAGCCCGTAGAGTTCCCGGGCTACTCTCTCAGCAGCTCTTGTTCGAGCAGATCTTGTCTGGTAGGCCTCGTCCTTAGCTGCATTCGCCAGCGGGCAATCTTCATCGAACCAGGGATTTCGGTGTGATCTCCAAGTGAAACCCAGCACATCAGAGGCGGCACTTCTGATGGCTGGTTGACAGTGTTTCCACTGGTCCTCTGCATTTGATGCTGGTGGTGGATTTCCTGAGCGATTAGGAGTTACGTGGTCCGCAAAACATCTGGCGGTCTCTTGAGATGTAAGGTTCTCGACATCGTACCTTTTCACAGCATCTGCTCTGCATTGTGGCGTCATGGATATCCCCAAACGTAGTCTTACTACCACCAGGTAGAGATCCGAGCCAATGATCGCCCCTCGGACCGATCGGACGTCCAGGATACTGGAAGCATGTCTCGCGTCGCTCGCAACGTAGTCGATTTGTTTGACGGTTCGTTGATCACGCGACCGCCAAGTCCCCTTATGTATATTGAGGTGTCGGAAATAGGTGCTTGAGATGATGACATTTCGCCCCCCTTCCCCGCAAAGTCTGCCAGCCTGTATCCGTTGCCGGAAGTTTCGTCGTGAAGGCTGTGTCCTTTGTCTATCGAACCAAAGATGCCCTCCTTTCCGAATCTTGCGTTGAAGTCACCAAGAATGATCTTCACGTGCCGTACTTCGGGCACATATCATACGTTGTCTCCAGGAGATCGTAGAATGCTTCTACAGTTGAGTCCTCTCTCCTTTCATGGGGGGCGTGAACACAGATCAGATCAATCCGCATCAAATTTGCCTTTGATGCGGATTGTGACCAGGCGCTCGCTTACACTTCGGAAGCCCAAGACTTCTTTCCTAAATCTTCCCCTTATTACAAAGCCGTAACCAAAAAGCCACTGACCCTGCTACTTGAAGCACGCGCTGTAGTTACGGGGTCATGTCCACCCCCCCCCCCCCCGAGAACTCAAGATTATTTTGTTGATCTGAAATAATTTTTTAGTAATCACATAGAAAAAAAAAAAAGAAAGTTGGTTACTTAGAAAGCTAGTAGGATTTTCGATTGTTAATTTAGAATTCAATAGAGAATTTGAATGTTGGTAACTTCAATTCAATAAGAAATTTAATTTTCATGGAGTACCTACGTTATTTTGTAGTCAATCGATACTTTGATTTTCTTCCTCGTACCTCAAATTTAACATAACAACAAACTTCTCATATGATAATTCATTCAAATCTTTAAATATATGCATAGGCTAGTTTCCGTTTTGAGATGACAGCCAAAACCTGTTAAACCAAACAGAAATCAAAGTACCAAATTTTCACTCAGTAAAGTAAAAACTAATAGGATTTTCAAAAAAAGAACATTTTTTTTCTGGAAATAAAATCTTTAAACACATTATAGAACACATACAGAAATTGTTTTGTTTGATTTCTGTGTGACAGATTATTTTTAAAAGCAAAACAAGTGATAACTTTCGATTTAAGGTTAGACCGCACACAACCGCAGCGGAACTACACTTCACGACGCGGCAAAACATTATTTGTATGAAATTGTATGAGCTATATCGCACTAAGCGGCAACTGAACTTCATACAATTTCATACAAATTATTTTGAATCGCAGTTCCGCTGCAGTGCAGTTCCGCCTAGTGCGGTCTAACCTTTATAGTTATTCTAACCGAAAAATATTAATGTAAATGATAAAAGACATAAATATATAAAACTATGATGAAAACCTATTATGAAAGGATTTTGTTTGCACTTATTCAACATTTACGATCGACCAATATTGTTATTGATTTGGATATGGATTACTTTTACAAAGTAACCTATGAATCCCATAATGCAAAAGCCAATAGCTATGGTAAAGGAGATTTTTTGGAACTCCTTGCGGTGAACCGTTTGACCAGTCGGATAGAATTATTGACGAGTGTGAAGCTGTGAAGGTGAGATCCGATAATTTCTCTCCTTGGCACACCAAAGCGACTAACGAAATTGCCTAACTTGGCGTAGTGAAAATTAAGTATTACATTCGTAGTCTGCTAATTCACGCCGACTTTTGATTCTTAACTGTCTTGAAATTAAATGAGTTAAGGTACGATATATTTGTCCAGGATATGAACGATTTTAAATTATTTTAACTTATTTTTAACAAAGGTAATGCATTAAATGGTTTCCCATTACGGGCGGTTCGATTTCTAAATTGAATAAAACAAGATATCAATAAGGTTTTATCTTTATTTGAGAGCCCTATTATAGTAATATAACATCGTTCAAATGACCGCCCCGGCTTTGCTGGGTGGCGCGGATTCGAAAGGTCCAGTTTTCGATGACCTTGGCGCATAAATCAGCCTGAATTTGACCGATGGCATCGATTATGTTGTCTTTGAGGGTCGAGGTTGTTTGCAGCTTATTCGCATAGACCTGCGACTTAAGAAAGCCCCACAAGAAAAAGTCCAAAGGGGTCAAATCACACGATCTTGGTGGCCAATTCACGTCGCCTCGACGCGAGATAACCATGCCATGAAACCGCTCGTGCAGAATATCGGTTGTGTCTTAAGCTGTGTGGCACGTAGCGCCATCCTGTTGAAACCATATATCTTCAGTGTCCATATCATCCAATTTAGGCCACAAGAAGTTATTGATCATCGACCTATAGCGATCGCCGTTGACGGTGACGGCCTGGCCAGCATCATTTTCGAAGAAGTACGGACCGATGACGCCTCCAGGCATCCAGCCCAAAATCCACACAAAACAGTAACTTTATTTGGATGCATTGGCACCTCGTGAATATCGCGTGGATTAGTGTCGTCCCAAATCTGGCAATTTTGCTTACTCACGTACCCATACATCCAAAGATGGGCCTCATCGCTAAAGATGATTTTTCGACCAAAATTGGGATAAACTTCTAACTGCTCTAAAACATTATTTGCACGTGTTGCTCGACGCTGTTACTCACCATGATTTGTCTGTAGTAACTGATTAAAAGACGATATTTTGACCGAAAGTAAAAGAAACAATTTGGCCGCCACGAGCTGTCAAAATCAACCCGTCCCTATTGGAAAACCCTTTAGTATAGTTAATAAAGATTTTTTCCCTTTTCTACGCACAGTAAAATATGAACAAAAAAAATATAAGGCACTTGACTTTTAACAAATATTAGTTTGTGTTATTTTTTATTTTGGCATGACCCCCCCCCCCCCCCCCGAGAACTAAAGCTGTATACGCCCCTGCCTTTATTCCGCACAACTCCGCAACTATAGCTTTTTATTCAAGAAAATTTATCGAAACCAGTTGTGTACTTTTGTAGACAATGATATTACAAATGCTACACAAATTATTGGCTATTTATTTATAAATGATGATAGTAGGCTTATCTTAAGGTAAGACATTCAAAAAAACTTACCAAATTACCTAAAGTCGAAAATTATCGGTTGAATAGTTTTTTACTATTTTCTTCACTATGCATATGTAGGTATATAGGTTCTCACGGGACGCACACGGACTTTGAACCACTTTACAAAGAAACAAAAAATGTTCACAACACTTTTTTACAGTCTTTATACATATATTACGACGTTTAAAACAGAACATTTAGCCACTTATATAAAATAAAAACTTATCATTGGAATTTGAAATTTAAAAATTAAAACTTTCAAAATAATTGCAATGAGAGAAAACATTTGGCTGAACTTTCCTTTAAGGGCGCACGAATTTTAACACGCGAATACTTTTATTTAATAGATTTATGACTAAAAGTAAAAAATATCACAATTTTAAAGTGAGGAAACTTTTATTTATATTTTTAATTAATTTTTAAAGTTTCAATTTTTCATACAAAATGTATGCAATTGACGACCACGAAGCACTGTTTTTTTTTTTCTTTTGACAGTTCTTTACCATCAGGGTATATACATGTGTATAGTATGTGTACTGTGCTTTGCCATCACACAAGTAAGAGTATGTTACTGTGCTATGGTGCTATGGGATATGTGGTTTTTTTTGGGAGCCACCCAAGGTATTGTTTACTACAAAAAACTTTGATAATAGATCGACTGACAACATAGGCGCCTGCCAGACGACTGAGCATACCCTAAGCGGAGCGACGGAGTCACGTGAGCGGGACTGAGGACCCGAAAAGGGGGTTAAAATCCTTAAACCCGCGAAGCGGGCCACCCAAGGTACTGTTTACTACAAAAAACTTTGATAATAGATCGACTGACAACATAGGCGCCTGCCAGACGACTGAGCATACCCTAAGCGGAGCGACGGAGTCGCGTGAGCGGGACTGAGGACCCGAAAAGGTGGTTAAAATACCTTAAACCCGCGAAGCGGGCCACTCAAGGTACTGTTTACTACAAAAAACTTTGATAATAGATCGACTGACAACATAGGCGCCTGCCAGACGACTGAGCATACCCTAAGCGGAGCGACGGAGTCGCGTGAGCGGGACTGAGGACCAGAAAAGGGGGTTAAAATCCTTAAACCCGCGAAGCGGGCCACCCAAGGTACTGTTTACTACAAAAAACTTTGATAATAGATCGACTGACAATATAGGCGCCTGCCAGACGACTGAGCATACCCTAAGCGGAGCGACGGAGTCGCGTGAGCGGGACTGAGGACCAGAAAAGGGAGTTAAAACCCGCGAAGCGGGCCACCCAAACCTACTTTTTATCGAAAAAAAAAAAAAAATATCCTAATTCGCAAAAAACTTCCCAACAAAAAATCCCAAAATAAAATCCCACACGCCGTTCAACACTTATAATAGCAAAGTTGTTGAATAGTAGAACTGTCAAAATAATTGTGTAATTTTTTTTATTTAGTGGCCTCAGATTTCATCAATTTTATAACTTTAAATGTTTATTAAAAACTGAAATAAAAGTTTATTGATACTTAAATTATTGAATTAAATTATTTAATCTACCCAAAACAAAAGTATTCGCATGTGAAAATGTGTGCTATCTTAAGGGAAACTTGAGTAGTGTTAAAAAAAAGTGCCAAAATCGAAAAAATTTAAACATTTTTTAATCATATTTAGGGGGTTTTCCTCACCGTAATATTTTAAAGCTGTTCTATAGAGACCCCTAGCTCACTGTAAAAAAAAAATCAAAATTCTAGCCGTGCGCCCTTAATGGAAAGTCGCCCCAAACATTTAATTAAATTGAAACGTCGATTTATTTATAAAAACTCTGCATGAAATAAAAAATATATAACACTACTTTATAGAACACAACCGTAGTCCGATCACTTAAATTTGAATTTGAATTTAACGACCTTCTTGCAACCGAACAAGATATCACCAATATCAACACGGCGACGCGTCGCAACGCATATGGCAAAATGAACAACTCGGTATGTATTAAAAAAATGAGAACCGAAATTCAAATCAGATTATGCTTCGAATGAAATTACACTTAACTAAACAAAATTTAACTTTTTTGTGAGAAAAACGATCTAAACAAATTAAACAACAATTATTTAATTAATATATGACCGAATATTAAAGAATAACTAACAAAAATAAATATTTTTATTCCAACGATCGCGGAGAAAATCAACGAAGACTTAACAGAACAGTTTACACAAGAATTAAATAAACTTTAGAATTCAGACTCACACTGAAGTTGATTTTGCAGCGAAAAAAAGCACAGCGACGATGAAGATGAGATTTGAGTTTGTGTGTATTGCTGTCGATCATGTAAGACTGGTATGCGTATGCGTATGGTGAATTTGAATATTAACATGAAAGTGGAAAAAGGTATGAATAATACACCTACACTTTTCTTCCGTTGGATGTTGCGTGTGGGATCTGGGATGTAAGACCCCTTTCACACACGGAAACTGAGTTGCCAGCGTATTTTAGTTTCTAGGCGAGAAGGGCGTAAAAGGAAGACAACACATTACCCTCACACCCTTCTCGCCTACAAACTAGCCAGTTTCTGGCAACTCAGTTTCCTTGTGTGAAAGCCGTCTAAGACTAGGCGTATATTTATTGGGACGCGTTCGATACGAGTGACGCGACACAGCATAGCACGAGTTTATGTTAACAACGCATATTGATAGAGCGGCACGACATAACCTGACACACGTTTTCCGAAAATCGCGTGACACAGTGATTGAAACACAGTTTTTCTTGCGAGACCGGCGCGAATTGTTTTTTTTTTCTTCGTCAGAAAAATTATATAATTAACTGTCGTTGGTTTTGAAAACCAAAAATCGTTTTCCATTTAGAAAATGAAGTCGAAGCTATAATGCCGCATTTGCACGAGTGGCATCATATCTGTCATTTTCTTAAAATGTTTGTTTTTCGTGTAAATGGTGCTTTGAGTATATATAATATATATATATATATATATATATATATATATATATATATATATATATATATATATATATTCAAAGAAATGGTGTCAATATTTATCATTATTTTTGTTATCAAAAAAAATTACAGGAATAACTGGCATTAAGTCCCCTTTCACTTTCACACAAGTAAACTGAGTTGTCATCAATTTTTACTTTTTAGGCGAGAAGGGCTATATTAAATTTTATTACAGTTTTGTCACTCTTGTAAATAAGGCTAAGGCTGTTATAAGGCTACATTTGCACGAGTGACAAAATGCCATTATTTTTAGTATATTTTAGCCATTAGACCCGGATTACACGGTTCCTTTTTTCCCTTTTTTCGTTTGTTTCGTCTTTTTGACAGATGAGCGTAAAAATGTAGGGGGAAGGCAGTAAAGCGGGGTACGTTTTATCAAATATAATTGACAAATGACTCGCTTCTTTGCAATCACAAGATTTTTTTTCATAGTCGCGTCGGGTTTAATATGACGAGTTTTTTTTATTCCGCGCGTTGCATTGCATTGGCGTGGACACGCTCGTTTTAAGGCCTTCCACACTAGCCCACTGTGTATTAATACATATCAAAAAAGTGGGAAACAAATTATGTAGAATAGTGTGGAAACAAAACATGTCAGCCGAGCCTATACCACTCGACATTCTATCCCACACGATTTGCCATGTGTTAATACATGAAGAATTTAAGGAATGGTTCTAACTCTATCCCACATTCTATCACACTTTTTTTAGGTTAATACAAGCAAGTGTGGTAGCAAAATATGAAGTCATTTCTTTCCCACAAATTTGGCATTCGCGTGAAAAATCCTTTCTACTTTCAATTTGACACTACAGAAGGGCTATTATCGACATGGACATTTATTATGACAAGCGGAAGTTTCGTTATTATGTCGAATGTTTCGCTCTAGTTTGGGAAGTCAATTCCAGTAAAATGGACGTAAGGAAGTGTGTTTTTTTTTTTGAATATTTGGATAGCGATTTTTCATTGGTTCGGACGTTTGATAAGGTCAGCTTCTGATTTGTTTTGTTCTGCATCAAAGTTTGCATCGAAATAAATCAGTTTCACCTTAAACTCTAAAGCTGGCTATACACGACCGAGCCGAACAGCTCACAGCCATTTGGCTCCAGTCCATTTGGCCACGGTCCAAATTTGGGTGCCTAATCGGCCGATCCGAATCCGAACCAATTTTTGCAGTTTGTTTCTTATCTATTGAACATGACAAAACTTGACAAAAAAGAGAATGAGGCAGATAGATGTTTTTGGTGAAAATTGTATTCTATAATTTAATGAGATAGAGTTAGAAAGTGGGATTATTATTAAGTGACTGTGGAGCGATTAGAAAGTCGGAGGCAAATAGAACTGCTTGGCTTGCTGATTCCACACACACGATAGAGCCCAACATTGGTTCGGAGGTTCGTGTTAGTGGATTTTAAACCAGTGTTTTCGGAATGGCTACTATAGTAGCATTTGGCTCTGTGGAAGTACGACTGTGCTACCCATGTCTCAAAAAGACTCCCAAGTCTTCGCATGAAATATTTAATGTGAAACGTATTTAGCAGTTTGGATTTTTTTTTTAATCCTGGATTACTTACATCCATGCTCCTATTAAAAGTTTCACATCTCTGTTAAACTCCAAAATGTCATATTTTCATTCGTGATCATATTTATTTTATGAAATATCTAGAATTCAATACAACGTTTCCACCAGGCACTAAACCGAGATTTAGCAAGATTTACACAAATCTCCTTGATATCTCGATGATTAACCATACAAATTGTTATCGCCTCAAATGAAAATTTTAAATAAAACTCATTCAAATCTTCTTGGAGACATTAGTTTATCAAATCAAACAAATTTTTTTGTCATAATCCTCTTTTTGATATTTTTGGGCAGTGGAAATACCAAATAAATCTACTCATTACCTAAATCTCGGTTTAGTGGTAGGTGGAATAGTAGTATAAGGATCTCCCAAACCAACGTGAAATCGGCACAGAACATTTGCCGACGACAGTTTTTGTTTTTATTTAGCATTTCTTATTTCTCATTTTTGTTATCATTGTGAATGATTTGCCCTGCAGAGCGAATGTTCCGCGCCGCTTTCGCGTTGGTTTGGGAGAGCCTTTAAACGAGGCTCCCCAACTTCCCAAAATGCTCCCCAAATGTTATGAAAAGTGATACTCTCGGAATTTTTAAACGACAGCACTGTTTTAGACTGGCTGAAAATCCAAATTGTTCGGCCGAACCAAACGAAGCCATCTGAGTTTTCCAACTCAGGGGCAATTTTGGTTCGGCTCCGGACCAATCAGCTCATTGGTTCAGTCGTGTTTCGTGTATGGCCAGCTTAAAGCTGATCATACACTGCACGAATAAAATTTGGTTCACCACCGTCGAATATTTGAGGATTTAAGACTTTCAAATTTTGAGATTTGGGATTTTAACATTCGAAATTTCCATTCAAGATTTTGGCGTTCTAGATTTCAACCTTTCACTACGATTTTGGATCGGTTTGGAAGCCGTTTTGCATTTAAATCTGATATTCAATGCATTAAACGCTTGGTTCCAGGATCAATCGTTCTACAAACTTTAAAAAATAAATAAATAACTGTTTTTTTTTTTGTATTTTGTAGCCTCTTCGAATCTTCCCAATCTCTATTTTGGGCTAGTTTTGGAATGGTTGGATTGGAAAATTTTGAGCTAACTGGCATAAAATCATACACTCGTTTTTGGGGCCTTTTAATGTACGGATCGTACAGCGTAATTAATGTGATAGTATTATTGAATCTCCTTATTGCCATGATGTCGAATTCATATGCCATGATTGAGGTACGTTCACGAATACATTTAGAAATCAAATTAACTTCCTATTTTTTTATATAGCTTCACTCGGACACAGAATGGAAATTTGCTCGTACCAAACTCTGGATGAGCTATTTCGAAGATAGTTCTACTTTGCCACCGCCCTTTAATGTCTTCCCGTCAATAAAATGGGTGATAAGACTTTTTAGAAAGTCAAGCAAGGAGCTTGCAAGAAAAAAATCACAGGTATACGAAAATATTGGTTATTTTTGTAAGAAAACTTTTGAATTTTGTTGATATTGGTTTAGAAGCGTGGTGCAAATAAAACAGAAAATCGCTATGCCAGCATTATGTGGTCTTTGGTTTGGCGCTATGTCTCAGCAAATCATAGGAAACAAGAACAAGCTCCTGTTACTGAAGATGACATCAATGAAGTTAAAGCAGATATTTCAACAATGAGATATGAATTATTGGAGATTTTTGACAGTAACGGTATGGATGTGTCTTCAGCTGCCAAGAAAGAGAAACGTAAGTAGATACTTACAATTTAATCTTAAAATGTTAAGAAACCACTGAATCGCACATACCCGGCCCAATACAACTTATTTAAGCATTTATTTAATTCAACAACTTTTGTTAGTTTTTCCCGCTAAAATTGTATACAAAAGTTTTAGAACCATCAATTTCAATAAAAAAATTGAATTTTCTACAAAAAGTTCGTTAAGTTAAATTGTCATATTAAGCTTAGGCCGTGAGCGAATTGCGTTAAAATGTGTATCAAAACTTGACAATGGGTTCAATTTTGACACTAACGTGGTGAATAAAATTTGTGAAAATTTAAGTAGCTGCGGAGCAGGCTAAAATATGAAACTAGCGTTGAAAATTTTGATGTTTCTCAAGAGATAAGAAGAGAGAAGACAAAAATGGAATATGTATTTTATTTTTTTATTTTTATTTTGTTGACAACTGTGAACTATAAGTTAGTGTTTGAAGACTGAATTAAAAAACTGTCACAATGGTATTTTTGATCGAAATTAAATGGGAAATTATCGATAAAATAAATAAAGTATGTGAATTTAAGAGTGTCTTACATTTTCATACTAGAATATTAAATTTGATATTTTTTCAGATGGATTTTGTTAAAAAATAATTAATTGAATATAGGAAAAACCATTTTATTTTTTGTTTACATGTCAAAATTGAAAACGTCAAAAAACTCGGGAATACCACAATTTTTTTGGGATCTGGATCGTTTTATTATTACCGTATGATCCATATGGATCATGGTGGATAACAAAACTCCGTTAATTTCGTAATCTGTGGAAGCCCTTATAAGAAAACTCACGTAATACGTGAGTTGTGATCTGCCAAGGAGCATATCATACTTTTGAGACGAGTTCACCACGAGTTATGAGGTTATTGTGACTTGTGAGGCATCAGTGAGGTTGCCATTAGGTATAAGGCTGTAAATTATAATTTAGCCTTAATTGACTCCTTCTTTTTTTTGTTCCTCCCTCAACAAAACTTTAGTTTCACTACCATGAGGTGCACTCGGGTGGCATTCTTTTTTACAAAAGCAAAAGTTAACGAAAATTAAATAAATCGATGGTAGTGGACGCACCATGGGATTTTTATATTCTCTCATATTTGTCAGAATAGTGCCGTAAGCTTCCGTCTATTATAGTTCCACATTAAAAAGCACCAAACGCTTAAAACACGACTATTGTTGTGTATCTTACATTTTTTATCGTTCCGAGACATTCGGGTCTCATTTTGCGCTGGTTCGGGAGAGGTTCTCTATTTAAAAATAAACTTCGAAATCTTAACACATCTAATTTATGACGTTTAACGAACAGCTAATTTAATCGAGCTTTTAACGAAGCCCAAAGGGACAGCTAGAACCTTGTGGGTATTGTCAATTGCATAGGAATATTTTAAATATTACAAAATATTCATATGCAATTGACAGTCCCCACAAAGTGCAAGCTATCATTTTTGGGTGTTTGACGGATTAAAAAAGGACAACATTTAACCAAATGAATAAAAGGTCGTTCATGCAAACTTCTGTGTGAACTTATCATTTTATACAATTTAAAAACGTATGACATTGCATGTATACTCTTATTGAAAAGTTAGGGTTTCGTTCGTTTTTGGAAGTATTTCCGCTGAAAGTTTTTTATAAAATTTTTAAAGCAAATCATTTCAATAGGAAACTTATTTTTCTACGAAAAGTTTCTTAAGTTAAATTATCATGTTTAGCATGGTTTTCGAGTTACGCCAAACAAAAATCCTGAAAATGAGATTAGGGTTACCATTCTCTCAAAAAAGAAAAAATGAATTTAATAGAACTTCATGTTTCAAGCATGTTTTGAGCAAACACAAACATAAAATAATAAAAACCCTTGACTTGACCACTTTATTTGACTTCTGACCTTAAATAACAAGTATAACACCATAGATCTAAAACCTTTATTTGTTCTCATTTCCCCGGTACAGCACATCGTGCCAAGCACGCCAAAATTTGGGAACGACGTCTGATGCGTGGTTTCCAAGTAGCTCCAGTTCCAACAGCAGTGGTAAATAAATCATCCTCGAATAACGTCAACGGCGAGGGTGACATCAACGAAATCAAAATCGAAAGTGAACCCAATCAACAGCCCGTCCGTGAAGATCCCAAATCTCGATTCCGTCGTATAGCCCGGACAGTGGCTAATCAATCGGCCGTCCACAAATGGAACCTGGTGCTGCAAGGAGTGGCAAAGAACTCTCAAATTGGCCGCTGCTGCAGCAAGGAGAGTTACAATAGCTTACAACATCTACAAAAAGCCATCGGAGAAGCAAAGAGGTATGTATGATGTGTACTTAAAAAAATGAGTTCATTCTGAAATAATCTGAATTCAGAGTAGGTAGATGTCAATCTATATGGGTGATGTTTTCATTCTTTCTTTTCACAGGTTGGTATTACTATCACCACCCCCACATGGCAATGGTTGCGACACACCAGTTATCGAATTCGAGGATGAAAAAACCAGCACGCTATTGGATCTGCTGAATAAAATTGGCGCTGAGTTGACAGGCACGGATGAATCAAACGAGGACAGCGATGTTACGAATGCAAATTCATCACTTCATAAGCTGGTGGAGGATGTGTCATCATCAAAGCAGGCAGAGGCAACGAACCCAATGCCTCCGGACATTCACCCAGTTGTTACTGAATATGGATTCATATCTCCACCGCAGTCGTTGAAACATGATGCGGTAGTGTTGGTTAAGCCAGAGTCACATAACCATCATCTTCAGCAACGTAGGGCCCCTCCGGTCGACAGCATCAACAAGTCAACAACAACAAAGAGCCAAAATGAAGTGATTCTATCAGCATCCAGTCTTGGTTCTGGTGGAGGTGGAAGTGGTGTTGTGGGTTTAGAAGGAGCAGCTGAATTACTCTTGAGGAATGCAGATGCTAAGATGCTTGCAGGCAAAGCAATTAAAAAAAATCCCCCTCCCCCTGCCCCACATGTTGCTGCTGCTACAAGTGCAAGTGGAAAAGGAGGAAGTAGTGCTCCTAAGTCCACACCAAAGCCACCAATGCTGAGTAAACTATCATCATCGGTGCATCCATCGCAGCCGTCCATGCAGCAGGATTCTTTCGAAGTGACATTCTTCGAGATGGACGATGCCATGGAGGAGATGTATAGTGCTGGCTTAACAGATAGCCAGTCAGAGGCATCAAGTGTAACTCTGCAGCCACCGCCACCACCAAAACCAACATCGGCTCCGAGGAGCCCTTACAAGAGGGGAACAGGCAGACAAGGATGGTTTTAAGGAATGTCTGTTATATCTCATAAGAAGTAGGATGATTCTGTTGCGCATTTTAATTTTTTTTTAAATAAAAAGAATAATTTAAAGAATACAAAATATTTATACCTCATGATGTCAAAAACAAAACAAAACAAAAACAAAACAAAATACCAAACTCTTTCGAGAATTAAAGTGCAATTATTTATAAATAATATTATATTAAAATCGAATGTGTTTTCTTTTGAAATAACTCGTGATATGTATGTATGTTGTATATGTTCCTACAGCATTGGGCCTAAACAGGCCGACTCTACAGGCCATACAGATTTCCCACATCACAACCATAATCCAATCAACAAACAGTGCATTTTTAAGGCCCAACTATAATAGCTCAAGCCAAACTAAGCTTATGTCAAAAATCCAACGAAAATTTGCTTATGTTTGGCAAAGTACTACGCATAGCCATAATTCAATTTTTCTCGCGTCTTGCCTCTCTCCATTTTGATATATAAAATGTTTTTTTTTTTTTTTTGTTGAGCTGTCAAATTCAATTAAGTGCCGAGCGAATGGAATCGTCGTTGAAAAATTTTAAAGAAACTTATCGAATCGCACCTGAATTGCATTATGGTTTATGAACAGGGATTGTTTGTATTTCTTTTTTTTTCTATTCTATTATATTTGGGCCTTTGCTCACTGGGCAAATTATGTCATGTCGTACATTAAGGTTTTACCACTACTTCTATCTTTTCCCACAAAATGCACTTACACATTCAACAAAAAACAGAAAAAAAAACACTCACATGAAACGTCATCTGATGGCCAAGCTCTTTTTCGACAAGTCGCTGCATGGACATGGATTTCTTGGACTCCATTGGATTTTCGTTCAGACATGTTCATAGTCCTGCCATCATTTAAGGCATGGACCTAGTATAATATAATATATATATAATAATAATATAATGTAATAGGTCCATGGTTCAAGGCCTGTGGAGGCGGCCTGTAATGATCAACAGCTAAATTATTTGATTTTGACATGGTGTTCGCAGTACATGAAATAAATCCTCATTGCAAATTGTTGAGTTTTCTCATTTGATGAAATTTGTAGCTTATTTTCATTGTCCTTTTTATTTCTTCGATTAATTTTAAAAATTAATTAATAAATTCAAAGTGACATATGTATTTCTATGTTAAGGGGGGGATCTGAATTTTGACAGCTGATAGCAGCCGTATCGTTAATGCTTGGATTTACATGTATCATTGTCTGCAAATATGAAGAAAAGTAGAGCGGGACACATGTAAAGCGTAGTACGCTGCTGACGCGAAACGAAATTTTCCTGCGGTCTCCAAAAAGACAACCAAATACTTACGAAAACACAGCGGAAAAATATTCATGGAGAGTTTAACAAATTGCAAATAAATAAATAGAAATCTAACGAAAAAACCAAACAAAAGCAGTGCTGTAATGAAAGAAACGACAACTTAAAACACGAGCAAAACCAAATGTCATTTTTCCGCACACAATTAATGGTCCGGGCAATTAATTCATTGCGAAAAGAGAGTGGAGACTTGTCAAAACAATCTGGTATAATTATCAGTTTCGCTGGTCGAACAGCGTACCACAGAACGAGAAGGACAACGAAATTTTTCGTTTATGATTTCGTCATGTCATTTTTGTATGGGATTTTTTGTTTCGCATCAGCAGCGTACATCGGCCAATGAGGTCGATGTTCACATGTTCAAAACGCTGCGCTGGATCTTCGTACTCTTCTAGTTCGGTCTTATTGTGGCGCTGAACTTTCGATTTTTGGCACGGTATACAGTGTTTGATGAACTCAGTAATTGCTTGCGACATCTTATGCCAAACTATTCTCCCTTTGATGATTGCAATGGTCGCTTTCACACCGGGATGAGAATTTCCGTGAAATTTTGCGATAACTCGTTGGCGAAATGATTCGGGCATAAAAGGGCGAATTGTATCTTGAGATGTGTCGCAATATAGCGATACGTTGGAGTAAAATGAAAATTAAACATGAAATTTTAACAAAAAACCCGAACTTAAAACTACAAATAAGAGGAGATAGACTAATAATAAATGATAAACACAATTATTTCTTAAATGAAAACAACAAACTGTCAAGTGTTGAAGACGATGCAATGACGTTTATGAACCACCTGCTATCTGACAGCAATGAAAATTACCAAATGTCAAATTATGGTCGAACCACAAGTGGAGGCGAATTCAGTGGCTCAAGCTTAGCTAGAGCTAATGAACGCATTCAGCGTTTTTAATTGTAATGCCGTCAGCCATGTCAACCAAAAAATTAAATCTAATGTTTTCTTTTACTTTATAAATATTTTATCATTTAATGTAGCAGGTTTAGCAAATTAATTATTATATAACGATTTTTTCCAATTTATTAATAATTATGATATATTTATGTTGTACGAAACTTTTGTAGACAAAAATGAGGAACGCTTTGAACATTTATTTAAAAATTATGAACTTCTTTGGGTATCAGCGGTTAGAACGTTTACACAAGGCAGGGCCAGTGGAGGATGCTTGTATGGAATTAAAAACGATCTTAAGAAAAAATGCGGCTGCAGTTTCGTAAAAGTTTTGAACCATATTTTAATCGAAGTTATAACTGAAAGGGGGAAAATGTTTGTGATTCCAGTATACATCAACTGCAATAAATGGATGGAGGATTTTACGAACTTGCACAATTTGTTGTTGGATTTCGATAAAAAAAATGTGGTGCTTATGGGCGACTTTAACGGAAGAGTTGGAGATACACAAATCTTAAATTTTGGAGCCAGAAAACATCCCTGAATCAATAGCAGAGCGGAGAGCAGCAACAGACAACAAAATTGATGGGAATGGCAACAAAATAACAGAAATGTGTGAAACTATTGGGCTTTCCTTACTTAACGGTCGCTCCAAAAGCGATAAAGAAGGGCACCTAACTTTTATGAGGGGTACTGCATGCTCAACGATTGATTACTGTTTTACTAAAGGAATTTGTCTCCAAAATGTCCATGACTTCGAAGTGAAGAAGTTAACCCAATCCGATCACCTACTTATATCCGTAACCATAAAATTGGACCCCCAAAGTGGCTCCCAAAACTGCAGTGGAAAGACGGGAATAAAGAAAAATATACTGCAAACTAAATCACGAACTTAACCTGGTGGACCGAAGCAGTATCGAATCAGCAAGTGGAATAGATATTCTTACAGTTTGTATATCTGAAACTGCTAGGCCACTCCAGTCAAGAGCTAGATGCAACGGAAAGCAACCTTGGTATGACTGGGAATGTGAAGCAGCCAGGAAAAAATCTTTTGCATTCCTGCGACTACTAAGGAAGGAAGGCACCAACTTTGCGAAATATATGTACCAAGAAGCCAACAAAATGTACAAAGTTATCTGTATACAGAAACAAAAAGCCCACATGGCAGAACTGGCTTTGAGGCTGAGCTGTGCAAGAGATAGTAGAGCATTCTGGAAAATCGCTAAAACGCTTAATGGCACAGCCTTTGGAAAAAGCATACAAGTTAAAAACCTGCTGAACACGGCACTTACCGATGACTCCATGCAGTATGCAGTCCCCTTTTTGGAATGTGAAGCACTAGACCACCCTATTACTCTATTGGATGTAACAAGAGTCATAAACCAGTGTAGTTTTAACAAAGCCCCAGGTGAAGACCGTATTCCTTATGAATTTTTCAAAAATGCGACGGAAGGTTTTCTTAAAGAACTCGTGAAATGTTTTAATTTTATCTTTAATACTGGAGAAGTTCCTTCAAGTTTCAAAAAGAACATAATATTTCCAATTCTTAATAAAGGTGACCCCAAGGAGCCAAGTAACACAGTCACAAAAATATTTACCGGTATTTTGTTGGAAAGCCTATCAAATTGGGTGCGGGAAAACAATTTACTGAGTTAATACCAAGCTGGTTTTCGGAAGGAGTATTCAACTGTAGATAACATCTTTTCCCTCACAAGCATCGCGCGAACATACTTGGATAATGGAAAAAAGCTGTACGCATTCTTTGTGGATTTTAAGGCGGCATTCGATTCCATTAATAGAAAAGCCGTATTATATAAGCTTAGTAACCTAGGTATGTCAATAAAAATGCTAAAAGTACTGCAATCATTCTACAATGGAAATTTTACTGCTATTTGGGACGGAAATATCTTATCCGAATGGTTTCAAACGGGAACAGGAGTAAAGCAGGGTTGCCTTCTCAGCCCTCTATTATTTTTATTATTTTTGGATGACCTTACAGAATTTCTAACGGGAGGAATTGTTGCGGACGCCTGGTGCAATATCCTTATAGCAAAACCTGAAATTAGATAATAAAATTATTAGCTAGTTCTATAATTAAAATATAAGTAAAAATATAAACCTACAAAATAATAACAACGATAGAAAAGAAAGTTTACTTTCGTACTTACCCATTTTGTCGACCATCGCTGCTGATGGCTGTGTTGTTTTGGGAGAATTGTCAGATGAAAGGAATCGATAAAAGAAAAGAAAAAAAAAACAAAATAGAGACGTTCTTTTTCGCCGGACCAGGGCGAGTCCGTGCGAAACTGATCATTTTTGACGGATCAGTTCGGATTCATAAAATACGGACTGGGCACGGATTGGCAACTTTCATGTTATGGGTCGTATAATTAGAGAGAAAAGTTGTAGCGACTTCTTCGTAAGTCTTATTCCTAGTTAAAATGAAAACTAAATATTAATCCCGTATAATTATACTGCAATACAAGTGTTAATGTATCTTTTTGTTCCGATTATGTTTTCTTTCTCGTTTAAACGTCATGTTTATTCTCATTCCTGTTTTGCGATCTTATTTATTTTTATGTCGTGACGGGTCAATGTTGTTGTTAATATTACGTTCAGATGTGACTTTTCGTCTATGTTTCCTGGTTGAGAAATTAATAGTCTCATCCAATTATTCAAGTTTTGAAAAAAAAATTAAATTTGTCAACTCCATCTGTCGACGAAGAGCGGGGTCTTTGTAACTTTCGCATGTGCCAAGGTTGATGAACATAACCGCCGAATATCGAAGTTCGAAAGTAAGGAATGTCATATCGTCATGTCAAGTTTTTGTTCTCACCCATCCTAATGCATTAAACAATCCATGTGTTGAGTGTTCATGTTTTTTTTATATTTGTATGTTTATGCATGCACTTCGCTTCATGTAGATGGGGATCGGATGATGTTGTTCAGTTACAAGAATATCATCCGAGCATTTTTTTTATATACATAGTTTTCGCTCGGTCTCTTCCTTAAGACAAACCAATTCAAAAAGAGAAAGAAAAGCGAAAATTAGAGTGTTTGGCATTGGTTTGGTTTGACATTAGCCACTCATTGAATACCAGTTAAGACGGATGGTCGATGGACTATCCAACACCACAATACGGCAATTCTCTAGTTGTGAAAAAAAACGAGAAATAAAGTATAACGAAAATAGTTAAACAAAAAATTTAATAAAACTAAATAAAAGAAAATTATACAAAAAGAAATAAATTTATACGGTGCGTTGCTTTTTGCCTATTAAGTGTTAAGTAAAGTTTCGATAGTTTTTTTTATTTGAAAATTTCTTATAGATACCTAAAAAAGTGCCGCCTAATACCTACTTGTGTGTCGTTGTTTTTTTTTAATTCAAATATTGAAATCACGCTTCAACCAAAAAGAAAGAAAAAAGAAATAAAAATCAAAGTGGTGATTTCTCGGCGGCCCAAAGAAGTTCCCAATACGGGGCCGCCGCAGGTTTTTTTTTTGTGAAGCTTCTTTTTTGGCCGAATTCTTCCAACGTTTTTTTTGAAGACCACTTTTCTGAAGTTATTTTGAAGCGCTCTTTCTGGAGTTACCAACGTTTTTGTGACCTGTTCCTAAGCTGGTGGGCTGGTACATACATACATACATTTGTTGAGGCTCTACTGCCGTAACGTGTTGAAAAAAAAAACAGTTGGTCACAGTGAGTCCTAGAAAGAGATATAAGAAGAAGAAGAAAAAAAAATTAATTAAATAATTATAAAAACATACCTACAATAACCAAAATAGAAGATACTATTTATATATATTTATAAAAACGAATTTATGTGTTTGTGATTGTCTTATTTATTATACAGTTTTAATTTTATAAAATAGGCGTTGAAGTTTATTTTTTTTCTTAAATATTTAAGTTTAATTTAATTCTAATTTATTCATTCTTTTTTCTTAAATTGTGAAAGGTGAAACTTAAAAATCCAGTTCGAGTGTCATCGCGGATTTATTTATATTTTGTTTGACCTTGAGTATTAGTTACATCTAAAGAGCTCTCTAGAGGTAGACAAAACCAGGGCTGCGTTTCATTTGTCCTAAAGTAATTGTACCACAAAGGGTAGATTAGTTTTGGGTTTAAATTTTAGGCACTGCGAGCATCGGTTTTTTTTTGTTTGATACTTGTTCGGATAAACTCCTTTTTTTGATAATTTTTGTTGGATAAATTTGTTAAAATATCTTCTTTTTGATAATAAATTTTGTTTAATGTAATAAAACTTCCAAACGCCTGTATGGTTGAAAACAAAACCCACGACTATATTTTTTTTTGTTTCACATGATTGAAATCATGATAGTTTGAGGAAATATTTTCAGGGGTGCCGATGGTAGCTGAGTTTAGGTGAAGATGGTATGACTTGAAACCGATCAATCACCATCTGATTGGGGGAATTCAAAAATGGCTACGAATTCCTATGGTTGGGTGGGTAACGGCCTCACTGCGACACCATCTGCAGTGCCCTGATGTGGCAATAGTCTGTCCGTGGTCCTAACTAGTCCGTTTCCTTTTCCTAGTTTTCCTCAGGCCTGATCTATGTTTTTGTCTGCAGGCGAGGTCAAGTTACCGGGGGCAAGATCCCCCCCCCCCGTCCGACGAGCTGACGCCGTGCATGTGCAAGCAGGCCGCGTCCCTGGGACTTGGCATTCTTTCATTTTCCCTAACCTTTCCGTTTCCTAGCTTCCTACCCTTAACTTCTCCCATCCTACTTCCTTTCCAACTCCCCACCTCCTCTTGCCTCGCAACAGAATATCACTTGCTGGGCTGAATATACAACTTTTGCTTTACGCTGATGATATTGTCATACTGACAGAAAGTCCAGATGGGATGCAACTAATGATAAATCAACTGCAGAAATATTGCACTACGTGGAATTTGCAGCTGAATACTGGAAAATCGAAAATCATGATCTTTCGAAATGGAACAGGAAGATACGCTAGAAATGAGAAATGGACCTGGCAGAATGAAGAACTAGAGAAAGTCAAAGAGTATCTTTACCTTGGAGCCCTTATTACCCCTCAGCTGTCATTTAGGAAACACCTTCAGAAAGAACTAACTGAAGCCAAACGTGCGATAAATTGTAGCTGGAAAGAAGTCCTTAGCAGAAAAGATATCACTCCAAGTGCCAAGTACAGGATTTTCGAAGCAGTGATGAGATCAATAATGTGCTATGCCGCACAAGTTTGGGGCATATACCAATTCGAAGAAGCCGAGAAGCTGCTAAGATACTTCCTCAAAAGAATATTTAGACTGCCATTTAACACCCTAAATTACATGTTACATCTGGAGACTGGCCTCCCGCCATTACACATTTACACACTCAGAATGCACTTCGCATATATTCGGAAAGTCATGACACAACCTACAAATCGTCTCACATATAAAATTGCCAAATACCTTCAAATCAGAAACATACAACTTTACAGAGAATGGTCGAGACTCGGAAGATGTTAGGCTCGGCATAATGTTAGTTTATTGGACGAAAACGATTGCGTCTCAATGAAAAGTCTGCAAGATCTGGTCGAGAAAATTGAAGATTACTATCGAGACAAGTTTCGGATGGAAAGCCAACAGAGTCATTCCAGGCAAACTTACAAGCTACTAACCCATGACTTCGGAACAGACAGCTATTTCCACGACAATTATAACCTTGATATGATATCCACCATATTCAAAGCCAGAGGCGAACTTTTACCCCTAAACTACCTGGCGCATAGGATTGATGTAAATCCCGAATGCAGTTTGTGCAACCTGAGATCAATTGAAGATATTCAGCACTTTATTGGAATATGCCCGGTGCTCAAGGCGATACGAATATCAGTCTGGGGAAAAAGCACGCTATCAGAGGACGAAACGATAGGAATATTGAATGGTGGAAACTGGAACTTTCTTTACAATTATATAAAAACTGCACTAACTTATCGGCAACAAATAATAAATGAAGCATTTTAAATAAATCTGTATAACTGAATGTGATTAGCTGAATCTATGAACTTACAATTTTGAACTAAGAAAAAACTGTCTTTTTCGGCTGACGGCAAAAGCCAATGCTTACTGTGAACTATGTAAAATTTGAAATGAAGAACAAAATACTAAAATCACAATTACTACTACTGTAGGTACATCTGTCATCATATTTCATAGGAACATTTCATATTTTGTATACATTTAAGTTAACATTCAGCACATAAATTATATTTTTATACATTGCACACAAACAAAAAAAAAAATATTATTAACACCTTTTTCCTGAATATATATCAAACATAGATAAAAATGTAACGTGGGAATCACCACGTTACATTTTTATCATTGAACTGCATCCACGAAAAAACTTGAATTCTTCGAAAGGTTTTAGCCAGGATTCAATATAGCCCAGGAATTTTGTGCAAAAATCCTAAATTTTGGTAATAGCTTTAGGAATTTGATGGGTTGTAGAGCTATTTAAAAGGAGTATCCTGGCCTCTAGCTGTTGAGCAAT
Source organism: Melangyna quadrimaculata (assembly GCA_949320155.1). Classification (NCBI taxonomy): domain Eukaryota; kingdom Metazoa; phylum Arthropoda; class Insecta; order Diptera; family Syrphidae; genus Melangyna; species Melangyna quadrimaculata. The sequence continues at coordinate 63,260,631 of OX439483.1, read as the reverse complement.
CCGCGTAATCAGCGTTTGAAAAAAAAAATGTTGATCACAAAAAAAAAAAAAAAAAAAAAAATATAACGGTGCATTTCACAAACTTCTAAAATATCTCAAAAAATACATAATTAAATATTTTATCATGCTACATTTGTTTTTTTCATATCTAAAATCCAAAAATTAGTAAAAATTTTATTCAAAGTTGAAAAATTGAAATTTTCTAAAATTTTTTTTGGGGTTTTTTCCGTTAAAATGTAATTTTTAACAAATATAAATAAAAACAAAAAATACAGTTTTGTTATCTAATTAATTCTGCGTCGTTTGATATATCTTACAAGCTTGTGTTATGTACCCTTCTGTAAAAAAAAAATATTTTATTCAAAGACAAATCACGAAAAAAAAAATTAAGTTATAAATTAAAAAAAATATAACGGTACATTTAAGAAAATTGTAAAATAACTCAAACGATGCAGAATTGAATTTAGAACAAGAAAGTAAACATTTTATTTTATTATGTACCGTTCACTCTGTCAATTTTTTATAAAAACTTGAAAAAGTGAACATTTTAAACAATTTTTTACAGTATTTACTGTCAAAACGGAATTGTTAACAAAATATAACGAAATCAAAAAACACACTTTTTTTCACTGTTAAATTCAACATTGTTTGAGATACTTTTGAGATTTTTTTTTAAGATATATCTTGAATAATTTCAATAAAATGGATAGGGAACCATGAACAGAACTTAAAAGTTTCGATTGATAAAAAAAAAATATAACGGTACATTTCAGAAAACTGGAAAAAATTCATATGATGCAAAATTCACTAAAGCATAAAACTGTGTACATTTTTTTTTTGTATACTACGACCTTAAATATTAAAAAATTGTAGTAAGCGTTGAAAAAGTGAAAATGTAAACTGAATTTTTGCAGTTTTTAAAAAAAAAAAAAATATAACGGCGCATCCAAAAAACTTGAAAAATACATTAAACTACGCAAAATTATATTTGACATAAGATAAAAGAATTTAGTTTTTTTTAAAGTGTCTTAAACTTGGTAAAAATTTTATTAAACGTTATAGAAGTAAAAATTTTGCAATTTTTTTTACAGTTCTTATCGTTCCAAGTCAAAAGATTTGTATAAAAAAAAAGTAATTTATTTTGTTTATTATTCGATTTCGCATTATTTAAAATGTGTGGTTACGGATAAAATAATTACCGTTCTCAAAATATTTTGAATTTATTCAGAAAAAAAAATGATTTTTCTTAAAAAAAAATAACGGTACAGTTTTTGAACTTCAAAACTATTTTAAATTATGCAGCAATAAATAGTTCTTAAGATTGTATGTTAACTTGTTTTATAAAGAAGCACTAAATTTGTCAAATGTGTATACAAATTGAAGAAAATGATTTTTTTTTCATTTTGTTTAAGTGTTTTTTGTTAAAATGGAGTATTTAACGGGACCCAATTAAACTAAATGCAGTATTTATTTGTTCTTTATTATATTTTCCGTCATATGTGGTATTACAACAGTTTTTATAACACACTATTTGGAACATTTTGAATTTAATCCATCATGAAACGTGTTAAAAAATATTTGAGTTCTAACTAAAAAAAAAGAAAAAAAAAAATACAACGGTACATTTCACAAAGATTCAAAATATCTCAAATGATGACCAATTTAACTCAGTCTATGAAAATGTAATTTATTTTTTCATAAGGAACCGTAAGGTTGGAAAAATTGTCTTTGAAAGTTGAAAAAAAGATAATGTTCATTTTTCTTACAATAGTTACTATTGAAATTGAATAGCTAACGGTACTGAATAACACTTAAAGAAATATTTAATTTTGTTAATAATTTTACATTGCGTCTTTTAAGATATTTTGCAGGTTCCTTGTGCGGACATTTCTGAAAAAAAATGTTTGTTGAACAAAATGAAAAAGAACATACTTCAGTTATACATAAATTTGTATCAATATTTTATTTGCTTAAATGTTAGTTTTTTTTTAACACATTTAGTAACACATGAGATACATTATAGTTTATATATAGAGTTATTTTACTTAAAATTAATTAGTCTTATACAAAAACTTATATTAAAACTCATTGGCATCTACTTCGTTTAGATGGTCTTCTTCGCCAATGGTATTATTGCAGGATGTTCCCTGGCAGGTTCCACACATCACTGAACATAACATTCCTGATCGTCTACATTCGCATCTTATTGTACATTGTGTCCGACAGTTACAAGATATTAATTTAAGTAGATGTTCTGGAGCCGGTGGCAGATCTGTTGTAACAGGAACTAATCCGCTTTTGACGGATTTCCAACCCCAATCGGTTGGTTCCAAAGTATTTCCCAGCCAAGCTTGTACTTGATGATATTTTTTCACAACTTTACACCTTGAAGTTCAAAAATAAACTTAACACTTGGATGTTCACAGTTAAACTGAATAATAACACTTTGAATATGACAAATTTATACTTATAATTTTTTGTGCAACTAGCACAGGTACTTAAAAAAAGGAACAATGCATTCTTACTTTATTCTACCTGCATACCTGCTAATTTTCCAAGAAATAAAATTATCCTGTAAGCCACTTAAAGTCAGCGATAATCTACATAATTGGAACTTTTATTAAAAAAAGGGTAGATTTAAAATCTTCTCAAAACCAGGTAAACAAACGTTTTATGTAATTCTGAAAAATGAGGATTTCTTTAGAATTGGTTCTTTAAAAGGGTGCAGATTTTGTATTTTTTTGTATAAGGCTATGGTAAAACCAAATTCAACCAACATTTTTTGTATTATTATCTAACATCAAATAATTAATATAAGTGCCGATATGACTTGCAATCGTAATTGTAAAATGGACCCCAGCGCGTGCGGTATCTGAAGGGGAAAGAGGCGTGGGCTTGTTTTTTCTTAAAAAAAAAAAAAAAACATCCATTACGACTTTTTCTTTTTACAAAGAAAAAAAATAATTTTAGTGTATTTTTAAAAAGTCTTACGCATGAATTTATTTTTTTTTATATTTTATAATTTAAGAAAACACAATTTCAAACTTATTCCTACATCTATAAAATCCAAGGATACACAGGTGGGGATGTTTCTGAAAAGACATATAATGGTATTAGGTACAATATAAGTAAGTATCAAACCTATTACCGAAATTTAAAATTTTGTATGGAGGCATGTCTCTATAGGAATTTTGTGAAGAAAGGGTGCAATTAAAATCTTCTCAAACACAGTTAAATACATTTTTTTATGTAATTCTAAAAATGAGATTTTCTGCACAATTGAATTCTGAAAACTGGACATTTTTTTTTTATTAAGTTACGAATAAACAAAACTAAACCAACCTCCATTACGACTTTTTTCAAAAAATTTGACTCTTTGTGTATTTTTAAAAAGTTTTTATCGTATATATATTCCTTATTATATTTTATTATTAAAGAAAAAATAATTATCAATCATTTAACGTACCAATCTTGTTTCTAAACCAATTATATTTAAAGATATAGCCATTTTCATGAAACAAAGAATTCCCAAAAATAAAAAAAAAAAATCACACTAAAATCCCGTTATTTTTTTTGCTCAACAGCCACACCCAAGGATATTTCTGAAAAGTTGTATAATAGTATTCGGTACAATATATGTAAGTATCAAAGCTATTACCAAAATTTAGAAACTTGTATGGAGCCATGTTTTTGTTTCCTGGGCTAATATTGAAAGTTTCATTATAGAGATTATTGGTATCAATTTTAAATTTGTTTACTTTTTTTTGTAAACCAGATTCAACAAGCTTCTTCACAATAGATTTAATTTCGATAGGAATAACATTACTATTTATTCGCCCTTGTATGTTGCTTACAATATTTTGTAAAACATTCACGGTCTCAATAATAGATATATCTTGTTTTTCAAGTTTTTGAATATAAAAATGGACATAAGAGAATGAACTAGAAATAAATACGCCTCACACAAATCATCTTCGAAGAATTCAATCAATATGTTTGGTGGGTTCTCAACGTCTTCGAAATAGGATTTTAAAACTTCAAACATGAGCAAAAGTCGTTCAACTGCAGGATACAGATAAAGCGATCTGGTTTTTGAATGGTATTGGTTCTATTTATTTCTTTAATCTAACTAGCCCCGATTGAGTTTCAGAATAGGAAATGGATAAAGAATATTAAGAAATTTTTTTTAGTGATGAAAAGAAGACAATCCCGCATAATTAGCAAAAACTATTCCGGACGTTCCCCGCATAGGTTACAAAGAGTACATGTCCGGGAAAACCCGGATGGATGGCAAGCAGTAGCGGATCCAGGGGGGGCTATAGGGGATAAAGCCCCCCTCCACAGCCAATTTGTAAAATTCAATTCATAATAGCCTGAAAGGTTTTATATTCTGGGCTAAGCAATTAATATGTTTGCAGTGTTTTTTCAACCCCCAAGGAAATTTGATAAGAAAATGAGGTTGGGGCTGAACACCTTACACCATTATTTGTTTATTCGATGTAAGAGCTAGATAATTTTCAAGATAACTGGTATTTTTCCAAGCCAAAGATAATTTGGTGAAAAATACTATGTTGGGGCTGAATAATTTAAATTCCTAGCCCTAGGTTTCCGGCTAAGCCTCAGGAGGAAATAGAATAGTATTTTTTCAAGCCCCAAGACTATTTTCTGAAAAAAAACTAAATTGGGGCTAAATAATAAGCCCCAAGAAAATTTATAAAAATAAACGCACATGAGTACTTGACCTCTAGGTGGTGTGGAAGAAAGTGCAAAAAAAGGGCTAATTTCGAGATACTTGCGATTGTTTGAACTGCTATAACTTTTTAATGGTAAATGCTACAAGTTTGTTGTTAAAAATCAAACCGTTTCAAGTTATTTTCAAAAAACCCATTTTCATGACCTTTGACCCCTTGTTACTGAGATAGCGGTCCTCGGATCGATGTGGAACTTTCGTATCAGTCCATTACCAAAGTTCAATTGCCAAAGTTCATACCAAGTTTCAGACTCGAAATTATTTTTTCCTTGTAAAAAGCTAATTTTCCTGGACTAATACTGTTTTACTATAATGAATAATTAAGACTTGACTTGTCCTTACTATGTAACTTTAAAATTTCGAAATGAAAACGGAAAAACTAAGAATTTTTCAACGGCAGTGGTAAAATTCCGAAATGTTTTGTTTTCATAATTTATTCCGGAATTTGTTAATTGATTTCTTGGATAAGAGTACTTTTAATACATTGACGAGGCTAGTAATGTACCAATTTGTAACAGTTAACACATTTTCGCATTGAAAGAATCCAACATTCAAGGAACATATATTCCTTCCCATTACTTCCTATACTGTTGCTAAATGCCTCCTCAAATTCCAAACAAAATATAGCGTCCGCCACGCTTATAACAATTTTTTTTCGAAACCTTGTGCCTTAGACATATGAAAATCATTTTTTTTTCGAAAAATAGTCTTGATAGAAACTTTGTTTTACGAAACTTTCATATTTGATATCTACACTCAATGCCCTTTCGAACCATATATGTTTTTTTCTTATCGAATGTGGATTTTTTTTTTGGCACTCTCCTTTTGGTTCACAATAACGTTTATACTTTTTAGAAGATTTAAAAAAGATATTGAAAAATTTCAACTCATATGTTTTCGAGAAAATCAAAAAATAACAAAATGGTTGTATTTGGAGGTAGCAAACTAACCAATTTTTGAAAATAAAAAATTTTTTAAAATGTAGCATTTCCTTATTTTAATTAGGTACTTGATTTTTTTTTTAATAAAATCACCCTTGACACGCTACCTGATTTTTTTCCATCCATCAATTTTATGCAGTTTTAAATTTGTAAGAAATACAAATACATATTGGTTTTTAAATAATATTGTTGATGTCGAAATAATCTCTGGGAAAAAAAAATATTAATTTGTATCTTATTTATCAGAATAAAATTGGGTATATATTGTTTTCAAGGTTTTAAATTGCAATTCGTAAAAGTTAGGCAAAGAAACCCACAAAACCACCCTTATATTTATTTACTATTAGGGGTTGAAATATTTGTTTGCTTTTTCCTCACTTAGTACCGAAGAAAATGGTTGTGTATTTATAACGCACTGATCTATTACGCACTGATCCGAAAATAGATACAAAAAAAATATAACCAAAAAATAGTATTTGTTCTTGCATTTATGGTACTAAAAGATTTTTAACTCCGTCAGTTTTTTTTATCAATTTTAAGTTTCTTTGTTGTTTCTTAAATAAAAATGTTTTTTAATATATACAAACATTGTTTGCTCAAGTACAGGTTTCATCACAGTTTATTTAAAATAACGATAATGAAAACAAAGATTTAATGTAAATATGTTGTTTTTTTTTTGTGTCTACTTGTTCGTACAAATTGATATAACGTTGATAAATAGGGACATGAATTTCTTCATTAAAATAACATTAACTACTGTTTAACAAAATCATTAAATACTTTATAAAATTTTCAGTACACGCGTCCAACAAACTATGGCATGGCGTCCGGCTGGCCACAAGCAATGGGTCATTAATTGGGCTACCCATACCTCAGACCTCACGGCATTTTTGTCTCTGTGAAGACGTAGCTTTGTTGATCGCTTGTTTTTAGACTATGACCTTGGTCTATGATTTTGGTCTAGTGATTTTAACTACTACAATTATTGGCACCACAAAATTTTGACTCAACTTATTAAATTCAAAAATCTTCAAAATGTCCATTGTTTCGGTTACGGATCTATAATCTTGTAAGTGTGTTTTTAACTTCCTGTTATATTTTTTAATAATTTCATTTTTGAGTGTGTTAATAATACATTAAATAAGACGTTTTTAAATATATTTTGTTAAAAATGTTATTGTTTTATTAATAAAAAAGGTGCCAATAATTAGATCAAAAAAAAAACTAGGGTTCAATTATTGGCAGGGGGTGCCAATAGTTACATCCTATGCAGCTAAAATGACTGGCACTGCCAATAATTGTACTTTTATGAGTGCCAATAGTTGTATAATTCAACCGTTGTTGATTTCAGTTTGAACAAAATACCAGAATACCATATTAAATTTTTGAAAGCACTCAGTGTAACGTATCTTCCAATTTCTTCTTTGTTTGAAAAAAAAATAGAGCATCGTCTGAAATGCTAATATTGGATGACGAGAAATTCAGTTTACTTACTTACTTACTTAGATCCTTGACCCCTCTAAGGGGCACAGGGCGTCAACTACCGCTACACGCCATCTCGTTCGGTTTCTGGAAATGTATTTTAGCTCTCCCCAACTTTTACCGAGCTTTTGTGATTCCTTGTCGACTGTTCTGCGCCAAGATTTTCTCTGGCCTCCAGGTCTTCTGCCATATTGGATGAGTGGATCCCACTCCATTGCATGTCTTGCAATAGAGTCTGCACCACGACGTGTGACCAATCCACTGCCACTTTCTTTTCCTAATAACGATGTCAATAGGATTTTGGCCCGTTCTCCGAAGGAGTTCTTGGTTGGAGATGGTGTGCGGCCAAAAAATCCTTAGGATGTTTCGGAGACATCTATTTTCGAAAGTTTGTAGCTTCCTTGTGACAGAGGCGGTCACTTTCCATGTACTACACCCATATAGTAGCACTGACTCTACGTTCGACCGGAACAGTCGCAGCTTGGTCTTCGTACTGTAGACGTTGCTCCTCCAAACTTAAGACAGCATGCCGAAAGCAGCTTTGCCGATTCGGCAGTTAACATCTTCATCCGTACCACCGCCGTCTTTTGAGACAACACTACCGAGGTACAGGAAGTTGTCCACCGCTTCAACCTGCTGTCCCGCAACGACAACTTGAGAAGAAGATTCAGAAATGTTGAGGATTTTTGTTTTCCCGGGGTTGATCCTCAAACCGACTTTGTTTGCCTCGCATTCCAGATTAGTCACCATATGGTGAAGATCCATAATGTTGTGCGAGAGCAAACAAATATCGTCAGCGTAACCAAGATGTTGCAGGAACGAAAACATCTTCCATCGAATTCCACGCGCTTGCTCGGCTAGAGCTGCATGAAGGACATCCCCTATAACCACCAGGAAAAGTAGTGGAGATAGCAAACATCCTTGACGAACTCCGCTATGGATATCGAAGTCCTCTGATACCTTTCCATTGTGTAAGACTTGACACGATGCTCCCTCGTAGGTAGCCTTTATAACGGCGATAATCTTCTCGGGTACTCCTCTCCTACGTAAAGCTGACCAAATGAAATCTCGATTCAAACTATCGAAAGCCTTTTCGAAGTCGATGAAGAGCAAATGAAGAGGGGAACGGAACTCCACGCATTGTTCTATTATGATCCTCAAGGTGTTGATGTGATCAATGCAGGATGTGCCTGCACGAAATCCCATTTGCTCTTTGTCGAGAGTAGAATCGAGATGTTCTTTGATTCGTTCCAAGATTATTTTCGCCATTATCTTTGCCACCGCGGGGAGGACACAGATCCCTCTCCAGTTTCCGCAATCCGTAAGATTTCCCTTTTTTGGCAGTTTGACGATCATCCCTTTTTTCCATTCAATGGGGAAACTTTCATTCTCCCATGCCTGTGCTATTAAGGGGTGTAGCCAGTGGCGGATCCAGGGGGGTGGCTATAGGGGCTAAAGCCCCCCCCACAGCCGGTTCTTAAAATTGATTGAAATATAGAAATCAGAATCAGGAGTCAGAAAAAATAACGAGGCTGGGGCTACGCAATGTATATGCTACTTATTTTTTTTCTAAGCCCCAAATTAATTAGGTTGGGGCTGAATTCTGAAGGGAATTTTACAAAAAACAAGTTCGGGGCTACGGATAATTGAACGAAAAAAAAAACAGCTCGCGAGTAGGGCTTGACAAGAATTGTACAAAAAAACGTGGTCGGGGCTAAGCAAAAAATTCCTTTAAAACTTACCTTATCCAGAAAATGTTTGCGCTTGACTCAAGGGACTGTCAAGTCCAAGTTGGGGCTAAAGCTTAAAGAGATAATTGAAAAAAAAACGGGGTCGGGGCTTAACACTTAACATGCCAAACGAAAAAATAATTCACCCTATGAACTTCGCTTACTTTGCAAGAAAACGAAATTGGGGCTAAAACCCGTGAAGAATTTGGGAACAACAAATCCAAATCTGAGTTTTCTCTGGCCACTCAGAAAATCATGCGTGTGAATATTTGCAGTCCATCTAGACTGACGTACAAATTTACTGACAGATTTTTTTTTTCTGGTGGTTCAAAGCTTGACGGGCTGAAAATTGAAGGTATATACATTTTTTTTCTATCTCCACTTAAAAATATTTTAAATGTTAAATACTACAGATGTTATTGTATGTAATATTGAAATCATTTTAAACCGGGGATAGAAGCTGATATAAATGCACAAAAAACAAGGCTATTCTAAAAGGAAAAGTGGGAATGCCAAAATTCAATTATTTATATAACTGTAGATTTTCACAAAAAAAAACTTTAACCTAAACTAAAACTTTTTTATATTAGTTATGTATAAATTATAAAAATATATAAATTATAAAATAAAATCAAAATCGTTAAAATAACAATAGTTAAAATAATTTGTTCTTCTCTTTTCCCTCTGACAACGAATGTTACATTTCCTCGTCACTCGAAAACATTAAAAAAAAAATAATTTCAAATAGAAAGAAATATAATAATTTATTATTATTATAAAATGGCAGTTATCAATACGATTTTAGAATGGTTATTACGATCAAGTGTTCTGAACGCTGCACTGATAGAACCAGAGCCTACAGCAAATTTTGGGAGTGGATTGCTAACTAAAATATGAGTATGATGGTTTGTGGGTGCATATATCGCGGTATCAAAAACAACTGTCTGGCAGGTTTCTTTTTCACCCTTTGACGGGAGTGGGAGTTTGAAAATAGCGATTTTCCAGTTTATTTTTTCATAGGTATTACCACTTCAATAAATTTAAAAAATATATTATGTGATGCTCTGTCATTTTCTTTAAGTCAAAACGTCAAAATCTTGGCAATCCAACCAACAGAACTCAAGATATTAGGTTTTTAAGCGAACCTTAATCGATTTTTTTGGAGACTTTGTTTTGTTGATTTTTTGTGTTTTATAATTCTCCAAGAAAAAGACGATAAGGTCCCCTTAAAAAGCTTATATTTTGAGTTCTATTGGTCGAATTGCAAAGATTATGATGTTTTGACTTTAAGAAAATGACAAAATAAACTGGAAAATCGGTATTTTCAAACTCCCACCCCCGCCAAAGGCTGAAAAAGAAACCTGCCTGTTGTTTTTGATACCGCGATATATGCACGTACAAACCATCATACTCATATTTTGGTTATTAATCCACTCCCAAAATTTGCTGCCGGCTCTTAGGCTATGAAGTTTAAATTGCAGAATACATTCGTTTAACTAGAACTACAGAATTATCTAAGTTCAAGGTTTACTTTGAAACCGAATCAAGTGCTGAACTTAAGTTTAAACATAAATTGTAGTTTAACTTGTGAAACTGGCCATTAATGTTTCAAACTGGATCTACCAAGCCCCCCCCACATCCTAATCCTAGATCCGCTACTGGGTGTAGCAACTTCGCTGATGTTTGTGGATCTGCTTGGTAGAGCTCAGCGGGAATTCCGTCCAAACCTACCGCTTTGTTGTTCTTGAGGGATTTGATTGCTGATGTTATCTCGGCTAAACTGCGAGGGCAGGTGCGAATACGGGAACTAGTTTCTACGAATAGCTCATTTGGGTTAGGGGCTGGAACACCTCCGCTATCGCCTATGTGGTTGAGCACGCTAGCAAAATGTTCCTTCCATCTCCTGAGCTGATCCTCATCCGTAACTAGCAGGGTGCCGTCTACATCCTTGACGAGGTGTTGTTTCCGGGAGTTGTTGTTTCCAACCAATTCCTTGGTTATCTTGTAGACGGTACCACTGTCGCACCTAGATGCTGCTTCCTCTGCCTGTTCTGCAAGAACATTTACGCGCCTCCTTTTGTCACGTCTGACACTACGCTGCACTTCTTTCCTTTTCCTACGGTACTGAGACTCGATGTTAAATCTCTCACCTACTGAGGCAGCCGCAAGTTGGGATCTAATCGCGTTCCTTTCTTCAATCTTACTCCATGTATCTGCAGAAAGCCATGTGCTTTGGCTTCTCTGCCTTATACCCACAGACTCAGTTGCGGCAGTTGCAAAGGCCTTTTTCACATTGCTCCAGTGTTGGTCTGCATTTTCTGGCGTGGCAATGCTGATGGCTTCTGCTTCTGCGGCGAGGCGGTCCTTATATCTTTGGCGCACTGTAGGATCCCGTAATCTGTCGGTATTGTACCTGGGTGTACGGAAGTTTTGCCGATTTCCATGTACTGAAGCAATTCGAAGACGAACGTAGGCAAGCATAAGATGGTGATCGCGAGCTAACCCTACATCAGCACCGCGTCTGTTTCGGACGTCGAGAAGACAATTTTTAAAGCGCTTGCTAATAGCAAAGTGATCGATTAAGTTCGCTGTACATTGACGATCTGTGGATAACCAACTTATCTTGTGCGAGATCCTATGCTCGAACAGAGTACCTGCGTTACAGAAGTCAACAAACCGCTCTCCATTGTCGTTCCATTCCCCGATACCGTGGTTACCCAGAACGTGCTTCAACGCTCTGTTGTCCTGGCCAACCTTAGCATTAATATCTCCCATTACTATAGTGATGTCTCCATTCGGCGAGCTTCTGAAAACCGCGCTAAGTTGGCTGTAAAATTCGTCCTTCTCGGCGTCCGACGCTTCCTCAGTTGGGGCATAGCACTGGATGATGGTGATTTTTCTTAATTTACTCTGGAACCTGGCTGTCAATATCCTGTCGTTGATGGGTTTCCAGGTTATAAGACTTTGCCGCGCCTTTGGAATCAACATTAAACCTACGCCGGAACATCGGGAGCTTCCAACTGGTTTTCCACCTGCCCTGCGCTCAACCATCTCACTTCACTCAGACCCAAGATGTCTAGGTTGTACCGTAGGAATTCTTTCTCAAGTTGGAGGAATCTGGCGTTGTTAGGGCCTTCTTCGCGGTTATCGAGAAGAGTTTTAACATTCCAGAATCCAATCTTTGTCCATGTTCGATAGCCAAAAGTCGTCATCGTTTGATCATTCCTTATCCGAGGCTGTAGTTGCCGATTCGAAGCGGTTGATTTCTTTACATGTGGTAGGTTGCCAACCCGTCACACGACCCCCAGACCCGGAGGGCCGGATCCTTGTGTAGCCTTAGGACAGCAGGCCGGATAATCCGATACCAGTAGCCCACTACGGGGATATGAGTGCTGCCGTTGTCCCTTGAAGGGTTCATCCGCCACCATCTCTTTTTCAGCACCCTGGCTAGTACTGAAATTCCTTACCGACCTCAGCTCTAAATATTTCAGAGTAGCTCACGTGAGGTCTCTGTCGTCCATACTGTTGGTGACACCGTTGATTCTGATGAATTCATCCGCCGCACACCTTCCTTCTGATGGGCTCGTCTAAGACTTCAGCCGACTTATACAGCCAGTCATTTCCGACAGAGTATTTATAGTGTTGCTATTTTTGTCTCTTGTTCAACACTCGCGCTTATTTGTTTGGCAAGTCAAGTCCGGATGGACGAGACCAGTACCCGATGGTTACCACTTGGAGGTAAAATAAGCACAATTGATGTGTAGTATTCGTTACATCACTGGACATCGCCGTGTTGACGCCACTAAGTGACTACCCGCGTCCTACAACATCCAACCATTCAGTTTGCCATTTAAGGAATACTGATGTATATTTAACTTAATTTAATTTACTTAATTCCACGCGCGCAAAAGGGGTTATGGCTACCCTTAAAATTTTTTTAACACAACACAACACGAGCGATTAGGTAAGTAGGAGAGGATTTAGAAGGAGATACCGATGCACATTGGTTTTGAATGTTTGCACATAGTAATGAGAGGGGAAAGTAGCGTCGGGTAAAGCATTCCACATTCTTGTGGTGCGACTGAAGAAAGAATCTCTGTACATTACAATACGTCCGAAGTTGGCCTCGAGGGTGAACTGATGGGCATTCCTAGAAGCGCGAGTATTACGGTTGAATTTTTTATGGGGAGGAATGCAACTGGCTATTTCACTAGAACACTGATTATAATAATAGCGATAAAATAGAGAAAGACACGAAACACGACGGCCGGCGGTGTTCGAGAGATGTAATTGTTTCTGTTATAGATCTTTCACCTATCATTTTTAAAGCTTTTATTTGAATTCTGTCCAACAAACTCAAGTGAGTTTTTGGAGCTCCTGCCCGAACATGAGAATTGTACTCAAGTTTTGGACGAATAAAGGCTTTATAGATCATAGCCAGATCAGAAGGGGAGACAAATTTCTTGCATTGCTGAAGAAAACCTAAACACTTAGCAGCGTTTTTGGCGACATCAAATATGTGGTCCTTCCACAAAAGGTGGTCTGTGACACACATACCGAGAACTGAGAGCTGTTCGGTTTCCTCGATGCAAGTGCCGTCCATGGATAACGGCATTGGGGGTGGGTTTCGCTTTAACTACAGGAGACAGCATTGAGTTTTAGAAGCATTAAATTCTACGCGGTTTTTGACTCCCCATTGGCCAATGCTGTCGAGATCAGAATTTAATTAGCTTATCATACGCTGCCGTTCAAGTTCCACATCCGAAGGACATGGATGAGAATCTGTAAACGAATATGAGAAGCTGAGGGTAATATCGTCAGCGAAACAATTTAATGGATTAGAAGTTTCAGACAGAAGATCATTTATAAAAATAAGGAAGAGAGTCGGAGACAAAACGGAGCCCTGGGGCACACCAGCATTTATTTTGTGGATTTCAGACTTGAAACCGTCCAATACAACTTGTATTGAACGGTCCGAAAGGTAATTTCTAATCCAACGAAGAGGAGATTCATCGAAACCAAATGCGCGCATTTTCGATAAGAGAGCTTGGTGCCAAACTCTATCAAACGCTTTTGAAATATCAAGTGCAATAATCTTACTTTCTCCAAAAACGATGTAAAGATTTGTTCCACTGTTCGGTGAGATATACCATCAAATCACCAGTGGATCTATTGCTACGAAAGCCGTACTGCCGGTCATTAAGAAGCTTTCATTCCTCGAGATATTTCTTGAGCTGGAAATTAATCAGCGTTTCCATGACCTTGGAAAGAAGGGACGTAATTGCAATTGGTCGATAGTTAGAGGGTGAAGAAGATACGCCTTTTTCAGGGACAGGCTGGACAAATGCTGTTTTCCATCCACTCGAAAAGAGACCAGTAGAGTAGGACAGATGAAAAAGCTTACGCAGTGGTTTTGCCAGCGTTGAAGAACACCTCTTCAGAACGATGGGGCCAGCGGATTTGTGTACATCGAGATCTTTTAGAACTCTAGCAAACTGCACGAGTGCGAAAGAAGATTTGTCCCATAAAATCATTTACGCTCTCAAGTACAGAAGGAGTCATAACACTTTCTGGCCGCGTCGAATTAACAGCAAACTGTGTACTGTTTTGTCTTTTTCAGTACAATTTTTTTTCAGTTTTCAGTACAATCGACAAAAGTCAATTTTCATCACTGGTTGGAACCGAGGACGAGGTGGTGTTTCGTATGTTTTTTACAAATAACCAAACATTTTTACTACCTTTGGGACATTGTAGTATTTTATGCCGTAATTTTTGATCATACAAAAATTTGGTTCTTCGAATATGAAAGTTACAGGTCTTTCTAGCTTGTTAAAACTATTTCCGGCTTTCCTCAATAGGGTTGGCTTTATAACATCGGAAGCTTACTTCTCTTACCCTAATAACCTCTTTACAGCTCAAATCAAACCATGAGTTTTCTTTGGGTTTGATAGATTTCACCCTATTCGGGATAAAATTTCTCATTCCACAAAGAATCAAGTTTGTTATCATATCTGCACTGGCGTCAACATCACTATCGAGGAAGCATAGTGACCAGTTAAAGCTCTTGAAGAAATTATTGAGACCGTCCCAGTTGGCTTTCTCGTATTGCCAAACGGTTCTCTTTGGAATTTTTTCTTTAACTGTGATTTGGTGGCATGAGGAATTCGCAGATATGGTCAGATGAGCCTAGAGGAGATAATACACTCAAAGTGTATTTATTAGGTTCATAGGTAAAGAACAAGTCAAGAGTGTTGGCGATTTGACCTGCAACGTCAGGAATCCGAGTAGGCTCGTCAACAAGCTGAGTCAGGTGGTTTAACTCAGCAAAAATCTCGACATACCTTCCTTCGGGTGTTGTCTGACCAGAATAGCGTAGCCACGAAGAATTGTGTACATTGAATTCGCCCGTAACAACGATTTCACTGTGCGGATAATGGGAAACAATTCTCAGGGTTGCGAGACCATGGTGTAAGAAAAATAGAGGCACTAAGCTATAACCAGGTATGCTAAATTCGGAGTAATCGGAATTTTCACCTACTTGGGTTTCACTAAGTACCAATACTGCCGGCCTATTTTTTACAGTTTGGACGTACACTGCGCAGAAATTCTTTCTCTGCCCCCAAATGTTGCTGATATCGACTTTAAATTCACCTACCATTACGAAAAAACAAACAAATAAAAAAACAAATCATACAGTTAACTACGCTGATATTGAGTTTGGGCCCCAATAGAACTTCACATTACAAAATACTATCAGTGTTATGCCTTAATAGTTTGTATTGATCCGCCCCTGGAACCCAAAACCAATAACAGCAATTTATCTGATTTGCTTCGACTCAATCAATTACTTACATTGCATGAGATGAGCCACACATTGCACGTGATGACTAAGCCAAAGCAATGTGAATGACGAGGGAAGGAGAGATATGCAAAATTTACCGCTAGCTGGTTTTAATTTTGTGCAGCATCAGCTTCATGGGCAAGGTGCACTTTTGTTGTTTTTTTTTTCTTTGTTCACAAGCACAAGCACTGGCACTGACACTGGCACTTTTTTTTGCAATTTACTTTTCCTTAATGAATAGATTTTATTTAGGCTATTGATTTTTTTTTTTTCGTACGGTGGGTTCGCGGGAATTTATTATATTATATTATTTCTTTATGCACTTTGATAAAAGGTGATGGAGACAGATTGGTTTATTTGTTTATTTTTTTTGATTTTCTAGTTTGTTTGTAATTTGTTTATTGCGGTATTGCGCACGGTTAAATTCCCAACTCCCGACACGTCTGTTCGCGGTGGGGTGCGGATCGGTACTGATCGGTTATTTCCTTTAAATACATAGGTTGGTACAATACAAAAGTAATTATTCAATTATGTCAACTTTTAATTGAAATTTCAATGAGTTTTGGACTCTTCCTTTAAAAATATAATTTACTAGCGGAAACACCCGGCGTTGCCCGGTTCCCTTCTATTAAAGGATAGTTTTGTTGCACTTTTTCTTCGCGATGGGAATGGGTATTTTTTTTTATATTATTAATAAAGTTACTCGATGGATTTTCGCGAATCAAATTTTAATTATTAAATAAATATGAAATAAATACAAAAAAAAGTAAGCACACGATGTGCACCGAATAATTGTTTGTCTTCAATGTGACAGCTCGACTCCAGAACAACGAAAGGAGAGAACGAAAGAGACGCGAAAGAAAGAAAAAAAAAATGCAAACTGTAGCACGATAAAGAAAAGCTACCACCACGACTGCTCAGCTGGGCTGGGTTCTGGTGTGGAAGAATTTTGTTATATAAAAAGAAAATGATTCGTTTTAATCAAAGTGATAATAACGATCGAAATGTTTTATTACAAGTACAGTGGGGTACTTGTAATAAAAGGTGGGCGCCAGGAATTTTAATTGGGCTAATTAGCAAAATTCCAAATCTAATATTCTAAGTTAATTGTTATTAAATAAAACACAAAGTTTGATCGTATGCCCAGAAGGGGTCTTAAAATTATTTTTATTTGGGAAACCTTGGACGGACCAGGATAAAAACCCAAAATTTTTTCGAATATAAAAAAAATTACAATTAGATAAATTTTCAAATGGCTTACGGTTAGCCGTTAAATTACAAATCAAACAAAGAAAATAAGTAATTAAAAATGGGCCGTTAACGCGCGGTTAAGAAAATTCCCGTGTCCCACAATTAACTGGGACTAAAAGAATTTTAGCGATCACGAATTAAAAAAGAACTATCAGAATTTCAAATATTACACACAGAAAAAAAAAATTTAAAACCCTTGGACAAAATGTCCGCTCTACTTATCTTTTTGTTTTGAATTTCCTCCAACTATTCCTCCTCTATCTCCTCGAATTTTCTCCTAGTTCCTCGTACCTCGAATCACCTTTTCTCCTTAAAATTTTCTCGATTTTATTTTTCCTCTTTATCACCAAAACTTTTCCTCGATTTTTTTCTTTTCCTTTTTCAATTTTCCTCGTTTTCTAAAAAAACAAATCCAACTGCTCGCTGGGTTAGCTCTCTCAAGAGTGGCTTTCCCAGCTAAAAACAAACCTATTCTTCCCTCGACCATTCCAGTCACCCACACATTCACACATTCAGCCATTCGTTTTCGTGATCATCGGTCACGGCACACCGGCTTCCTGGAAACCTTTTTCGCTCCGCAGGAAGCCACCGTAGTTGAATCTCAACGAAACTTTACTCTCACGCTCACAGACAAGGATTCAGCAAGTTGTTGGATGTCTTTCCAAAACTTGCCGAATCTTAATGGCCGAGTTCAGACCTATCGCAAAACTAAATTTTTCGAGAAAAACCAAAAAGAAATAAAATCGAGAAAAAGCCTATCTGAGCATTTTCTCAGTTACAACAAAAACTATTCGCGTGTGACTCGAAGCGCGATTGAAACCATTATACATTTTGTTCGAGTTAAAATAGAGGAAGGCATATTTTCAAAATTAGGACCCTACTCTATAAGTCAATTCCGATAGTTCTTCTACAACCAATTTACTATTTAAAAACTAGAATTGAAAATTAAGGACGTTAAGAATTAAGCGTTAATGACCCATATTAAAATACATGATTAAGTTAAGTTAAATCTAGTTAAGTTAAGATAAGTTACTTTAAGTTAAGTTAAGCCAATTAAAGTTAAGTTAGGATAAGTTAATTTAAGTTAAATAAAGATGTATTTAGGATGTTGTGTTGTTGATTTATGAGTAGGTAAGAGCCGGCCTGACTCGTTACCTCTTCAGCTCATCCGCCGGTATTTTTCTCGTTGCATGTGACCACTTGTCTACATGATAACCACGAACATATGGAATTGGGAACCGCCTGTTCCAATTGTAAGATCCAAATATCTCGTACACCTGCTTTTGTTACTTTTGCAGAACACTGGTTTAGTACACCATTGGTTGATGGTACCATGGTTGCCCTCAACTTTGCCAGTATTCTGCAGCCGTAACGAAAAGTAAAGAATGGAAAGGAAGGAATCGAAGGATGACTTTTGTTGCGGTAAATTTTACCGTAACAAATCCCACCCTTACCTCCCAAGAAATGTGTTTACTTTTCAAGAAAAGCAAACCATTTCTTAAGGCTCAACTGGGAAAGGTTTTAAAAGGTAAACAACACAACATCGGATGTTTTCATCATTAGTAATAAAAAAGAATCTATAAAAAAAAATAAAAAAAATTGGCACGGATTATAATAAGTTAAAAAGTATTTAAAAAACAAGAACAAAATCAAACTGTTATAAACAAATATTAATTAAGAGAAAAGATTAAGGGACTTTTGACTCAACCATCTATGTAAGGTTTCAAATCCTTAACGTGCCATGTCCCTCGATCTTTACCCTTGTCATCGATTAGCAAATATGTCCAAGGTGACACCCGTTTGCTAATCTTGAATGGTCCAACAAATTTGGTAGCCAATTTTGCTGCATAGTAATTTGCTGCATCTGACAGCGAAAAATTTCTCCTCCAAACGAGATCACCAGGTTGGTACTGCGTGTCTCTTCTCCGTAAATTATACGTTTTAGCAGACTTTTTACCAGCCGCTTCTAACTTTCTAGCTATATCCTCTCTCAACTTTCTAAACTGCCTATCAATTTCCCCACTATTTTGTTCCCTATCTCTATCGCTAATCCCTACATTATGGCCGCTAGTTGCCATGTTCCTACCAAAATTCGCGAAATATGGCGAAACACCTAATACTTCATGTTGCGAAGTTCGGATTGCACAGGCTACTTTTGCCAGTTGCGAATCCCAACTCCGATGATTCTCCGAGACATAAGCTCTGAGAGTCGTCTTAATAATTTGATTAATGCGCTCCGCAGGATTCGCCTGCGGATGATAGTGCGCTGTATAACGAAGTTGTGACCCGTACGCTTCGCTAAGCGTTTTCAGTTCTTTACTACGGAACTGGGGACCGTTGTCACAGACGATCCACTTAGGAACACCGAAAAGAAGAAAAACGTTTTCTTCCAATTCCCTACAAACTGCCTTCGCTGTTGCTGAGCGCAACGCGAACAGTAGTGGAAACTTCGTGATGTAGTCCACCACCGTCAAAATATAAATAAAACCCCTGGAAGATTTTGGCAATGGACCAACCAAGTCCACGCAAATCATCTCCCATGGTTTTGAATTCCCTACTCTTTCTGTCATAAGACCAGCTGGTTTCTCGTTTACTGGTTTCACTTGTTGGCAAATCTTACAATTTCTAACATACTTTGTGATATCCCCCCTCATTTTGGGCCAGTAATATTTTTCGGCTACCCTAGCAAAAGTTTTCTTAACACCCATGTGTCCTGCTATTGGACTATCATGGCACTCACTCAAAACTTTTGGCCTATCACTTTTTCCTAACACTAATTTCCACCCCTCATCTTCCTCATGAACAACTACATGGTTCACCCTAACATGTTTATAGAGCCGCCCATCTTCTATTCTCCAAGACGGATATGCTAAAGGGCTCTTTTCTACTAAGGATTTCATTTTAATCAACCAAGGGTCCGAATCCGCATCTGAGATTCCAGCTAACTCTGGAACCCCTCGCGATAACATGTCTGGAACGACATGTTCTTTGCCCTTTCTATGGATGATTTTGAAATCGAATTGTTGGAGCCGAATGGCCCAACGAGCTAATCTACCCTGCGGATCCTTAAGGTTACTAAGCCAGACCAATGAGTGATGATCAGTCACGACAGTAAATCGAACACCTTCGAGATACGGCCGCAACTTTTCGATCGCCCAAAGAACCGCTAAGCATTCCTTTTCGGTCGTAGAGTAGTTCCTTTCATTCCTATTCAATGACCGACTAATATAGCAAATTGCTTTTTCCCCATCTTCAAACTCTTGAGAAAGTACGGCGCCGATACCATAATCTGACGCGTCTGTCTGAACGACAAACGGCAGAGAAAAATCTGGACATGTCAATATCGGTGCCGTAACCAAACATTCTTTGGCTTTCCTAAAACACTCCTCACACTCTTTTGTCCACTCAAATTTCTTACCTTTCTTTAAGAGATCGGTAAGAGGCCTAACTAAAATTGCAAAATTTGGTACGAATCTACGGTACCATGAAATTGTCCCTACAAAACTCCTAATTTCCTTAACGTTTTTCGGTGCAGGAATTTTTAACATGCTCTCCACTTTTTCAGGGTCGACGTGAAGTCCGTTCCTATCTACGACGTAACCAAGAAATTTCAAAGAAGGCCTACAAAAATTACATTTTTCCCTACCTACTTTAAGTCCTGCCTCCCTCAATCTTTTAAAAACTTCTTTGAGAATTTCAAGGTGTTTCTCAAAAGTATCGGTGACGATGATAATGTCATCCAAGTACACAAAGACAAATGGTTCTAGATCAGGACCCAGAACATCGTCAATGAACCTTTGCCAAGTTGCCGGGGAGTTGTGCAAGCCGAAAGGCATTCTCAAAAATTGAAAGAGACCCCTTCCCGGCACAGTAAAGGCTGTGTACTTGCGCGATTCTTCCTCCATGGGTATCTGCCAGTAGGCAGACTTAATATCAAGAGATGACAAAAACTTCGCGTTTCGAAGTTTGTCCAAAATTGAAGGAATAAAGGGGAGTGGATAAGCATCCCTATCTGTAACTTCATTAAGTTTCCTATAGTCTACACAGAACCGAAAACTACCATCCTTTTTCTTCACAAGAAGAATCGGAGATGCCCAAGGACTCTTGGATTTCTCGATCACTCCAGCTTCTAACATCTCTTGAAGCTCCTGATCGATATGTTTTTGAATCGCAGGTGACACTGGATAGTATCGCTGCTTAATCGGTTCTGCGGACGTCCTAATTTTGTGCTCAACTAAATTGGTGCACCCTAATCCTTCGGTCATTGACTCAAAAAGCTCTTCTAAAACTAATTCTAACTTTTTTCCTTCACTTTCATTCAAATCTGATTTTTCCCTAATCGCTACCATGTCTGTTATCGACGCCACCATCTCTTGGTTCGAAAAACTCCACATACCTGATCTCAAATCCGGGACTATGCCCGATAGTGCCCAAAAATCGGCACCTAAGATCAATAGGTGAGGAAGATTCGGTATAACCAGACATTCTATCAGTAGGGATTTGTTCTCAACCTCCATAGGCAAAGAAACAGATCCAGCTACTCCTACACCCGCCCCATCTGCTAACGCTACTGACCCAACACTACAGTTCCCTAACCTAAGTCCTAACTCTTTCAAAATTTTCCACCCATCTCCTCCTACAATTGTGCGTGAAGCACCTGAATCAAGTAATCCTAAGAACTTGATTCCATAAATATTTACCCCTAAATATGGCCTACTATCCCTACCATTTGCCGCTAAAGTGAAACTCAGCTCTACCCGATCTTCCAGTTGGTCGCCAGCAGACGACCTAACTAACGCCGACGGGTCTCTTGTCCTGCTGTCACAAGAGCCCGTTCCCCATTTCCCGAACACCGCCTACAATCCCTACGGTAAACGCCTGAAGCACCACACCCAAAACAACGCTTTTCAACTGAACAGGTATGGGCGAAATGCCCTTCCCTGTTGCAGTTGTAGCACCTAACTACCTGACGGAATGGGTTATTCGGAGCCGAACTTACAACCGCCACTCGGTTTTGTCCCGACGTACTTGGCCGGTAGCCACATTCCGGTTCTAATAAATGTTTGCCTCTAGAAGGCGGAGAAAATGACTCTACATTAACCTTTAACGTATCTAATTCCCTACCAAGCACTGCAAGTTCCTTAACCGTCTGTGGTTTGGCACTCGCGATCTGAAGTTGGAAAAATGGATCCACATTTTTCCTTAAAATGGAAACCATTCTTCCCTCTGACAAAGGTGCCGACAATCTTCGGAACAATGTCTTCATGGTGGTCAAATACGCACCGAAAGTCTCATCCTTTCCCTGCGAACGACGATTGATCTCTTCTAACAAAAGATCATCGTAATTCGCAGGTAGAAACTCCACTTTGAGTTCCTTCACAAGGTCCTGCCAATTTAAAATATCTTCCCTAACTGTCCTAAACCACATAAGTGCCCTACCAGAAAAAAGCTCAGAAGCTGATTTAAAAAGTTGGGTTTCTGGAACATCGTTCGACAACCGAAGTTCCTCTACCCTCTCCAAGAAAGAATTCACTGATGCTCCGCCCGAGTCACCAGTAAACTTTTCCACTAATTTCCCTATCCGTTCAGGCCACCTTTGCTGAACCACCAATCTCTCAGGGTATGCCTCAACCCTCTCTGACCTACGCTCTAGTACCCTAGCAGCTAACTGTCTTGCTAAAGAATTACTGTCAGCTAGACCTGGGGTAGCCACAGTATCTAAAGCAGGCCCTTCATAAACTCTAGTCGCAGAAGAACCTGATGGAGACCGCGGACTAACCGTTTCTGTCCGACCAACTGGTACCTTCAGTTGGGTTTCTGCCCTAACAGGAGCCTTTTGTTTCGGTGGCTCTTCTTCCCTATCACTGAGCTCAGTATCACCGGTGAGATCACCTAATAAAAACAAAACATCGTTCCTAATCGAGCTAATCTCCTCTTCCTCATCTTCGGCCTCACAAGGTGTCCTAGCTAACCTACCCATGCACCATTCTATTTTGGTCATGATTTTAATATATTCCGATGACTTCGGATTTCTCGGCGGTTCCTTAAGAAGAGTCCTAATCTCTTCAATTTTTGCTTTAACAGCATCCCTATCCTCCTCAAAACAAAAAGGGTACGCGATACTACCCTCTATCGAGTTCCTCTTAACGAGTAATCTCGATGACCTTAATGCTTTACGCATTTCCTCAACTGTCCCTACTTTTAAACCCCTGACCTTCATCTCATAGGCCAGTTCGTCCTGAGCTAAGCGTCCTATATTCATTTCTAAAATCTCAACAAAAAATATCTATAATAAAAAACTGATAGTATGGTAACCCTACAAATCTTTGAAATCTATTCCCGTATAACCGAACAAATAATCAATTTAAAAAAAAATCGGATTGTTTAAAAAAAATTGTATGTATAAAAAAAAAATATTTTCCTTACTTCCTTATTGGGTACTCTGTTAAGTAGAAACCAAATAAGTTACCTATATTAAAAAAAAATCAAAAATTTGAAACTAAA
Source organism: Melangyna quadrimaculata (assembly GCA_949320155.1). Lineage (NCBI taxonomy): Eukaryota > Metazoa > Arthropoda > Insecta > Diptera > Syrphidae > Melangyna > Melangyna quadrimaculata. Next base: position 63,237,132 of record OX439483.1, on the reverse strand, counting down.
TCGGTTTCGTATTTGAACCTAAACTGTTATCAACTTATTCTGTTAACCAGAATAAGGAATCTATTCAAAATATTAAAACCCGCAATTGCGTTTTTTTTTTTTTAATTTACTGACCTTTAAAACCTGCAATTAAGTCCGAAGAATTATATTTCACAAAAAAAAATCGAGTTGGTAACCCTTAAAATCAATTAAATAATCAATTAATTAAAATTCAATTAATCAATTTTTAATTGTCCTCGAAAATCTAAATAAAATTCCTAACACAATTTTTCACGCAAAAAAATTGTCGGTAATGCCCTATTTGAACTAATGTAATTTTTACTCAATACTAATTGCACAATCAAAACAAAAAAAAATATCACGATAGAAAAATAAGAACTCGCACGGGAGAAAAATAAAAACACAATGCCGACGCGCCAAAACAGAAAATGAAAATCTTATATAAACTATTTGAAATTGAATAAACTAAATTAAAACAACTATGAAACCCGAAAACGAAATTCTCAATAAAAATTAATATAAAAAAAACAATCACAACAATGAAAAAAAAATACTGGCGAATCTTTATGTACTATCTGCTGTGTTTATGTATGTACTGTACACTGTGACTGTAGCCTGTAGGTACTCCCTTGTCTTGTTGAACCACCAAATACCTATGTGTTCAATTTTCCAAATCGAGAATTATCCACGACTGACACTCCAAGTTGTTATAATTTATTACCTATTAAAAAAACGCAGTTAATTCTTTTTTTTTATAAAACAAATTAAAACAAAACTTTTTTATGACACGATCAACAAACCAAAACAAATATTCTAAAACACAAACTCTTCCACAGGTTGGCCCCACGTTGGGCGCCAATTGTTGCACTTTTTCTTCGCGATGGGAATGGGTATTTTTTTTTATATTATTAATAAAGTTACTCGATGGATTTTCGCGAATCAAATTTTAATTATTAAATAAATATGAAATAAATACAAAAAAAAGTAAGCACACGATGTGCACCGAATAATTGTTTGTCTTCAATGTGACAGCTTTACTCCAGAACAACGAAAGGAGAGAACGAAAGAGACACGAAAGAAAGAAAAAAAAAATGCAAACTGTAGCACGATAAAGAAAAGCTACCACCACGACTGCTCAGCTGGGCTGGGTTCTGGTGTGGAAGAATTTGGTTATATAAAAAGAAAATGATTCGTTTTAATCAAAGTGATAATAACGATCGAAATGTTTTATTACAAGTACAGTGGGGTACTTGTAATAAAAGGTGGGCGCCAGGAATTTTAATTGGGCTAATTAGCAAAATTCCAAATCTAATATTCTAAGTTAATTGTTATTAAATAAAACACAAAGTTTGATCGTATGCCCAGAAGGGGTCTTAAAATTATTTTTATTTGGGAAACCTTGGACGGACCAGGATAAAAACCCAAAATTTTTTCGAATATAATACAAAATTACAATTAGATAAATTTTCAAATGGCTTACGGTTAGCCGTTAAATTACAAATCAAACAAAGAAAATAAGTAATTAAAAATGGGCCGTTAACGCGCGGTTAAGAAAATTCCCGTGTCCCACAATTAACTGGGACTAAAAGAATTTTAGCGATCACGAATTAAAAAAGAACTATCAGAATTTCAAATATTACACACAGAAAAAAAAAATTTAAAACCCTTGGACAAAATGTCCGCTCTACTTATCTTTTTGTTTTGAATTTCCTCCAACTATTCCTCCTCTATCTCCTCGAATTTTCTCCTAGTTCCTCGTACCTCGAATCACCTTTTCTCCTTAAAATTTTCTCGATTTTATTTTTCCTCTTTATCACCAAAACTTTTCCTCGATTTTTTTCTTTTCCTTTTTCAATTTTCCTCGTTTTCTAAAAAAACAAATCCAACTGCTCGCTGGGTTAGCTCTCTCAAGAGTGGCTTTCCCAGCTAAAAACAAACCTATTCTTCCCTCGACCATTCCAGTCACCCACACATTCACACATTCAGCCATTCGTTTTCGTGATCATCGGTCACGGCACACCGACTTCCTGGAAACCTTTTTCGCTCCGCAGGAAGCCACCGTAGTTGAATCTCAACGAAACTTTACTCTCACGCTCACAGACAAGGATTCAGCAAGTTGTTGGATGTCTTTCCAAAACTTGCCGAATCTTAATGGCCGAGTTCAGACCTATCGCAAAACTAAATTTTTCGAGAAAAACCAAAAAGAAATAAAATCGAGAAAAAGCCTATCTGAGCATTTTCTCAGTTACAACAAAAACTATTCGCGTGTGACTCGAAGCGCGATTGAAACCATTATACATTTTGTTCGAGTTAAAATAGAGGAAGGCATATTTTCAAAATTAGGACCCTACTCTATAAGTCAATTCCGATAGTTCTTCTACAACCAATTTACTATTTAAAAACTAGAATTGAAAATTAAGGACGTTAAGAATTAAGCGTTAATGACCCATATTAAAATACATGATTAAGTTAAGTTAAATCTAGTTAAGTTAAGATAAGTTACTTTAAGTTAAGTTAAGCCAATTAAAGTTAAGTTAGGATAAGTTAATTTAAGTTAAATAAAGATGTATTTAGGATGTTGTGTTGTTGATTTATGAGTAGGTAAGAGCCGGCCTGACTCGTTACCTCTTCAGCTCATCCGCCGGTATTTTTCTCGTTGCATGTGACCACTTGTCTACATGATAACCACGAACATATGGAATTGGGAACCGCCTGTTCCAATTGTAAGATCCAAATATCTCGTACACCTGCTTTTGTTACTTTTGCAGAACACTGGTTTAGTACACCATTGGTTGATGGTACCATGGTTGCCCTCAACTTTGCCAGTATTCTGCAGCCGTAACGAAAAGTAAAGAATGGAAAGGAAGGAATCGAAGGATGACTTTTGTTGCGGTAAATTTTACCGTAACAGTTTGTGAACAAATCTTGAAAAAAAAAATTTCCCGTGGAAAATAGTTTTCCTTAAAAATATTTCTGCTATCGTGAATATATCTGAAATAAATTCGATGAATTGACCTCCCAATTCCCCAGGAAAATTGATTCCCGACATCAATAAATTTTCAACATCATTCATGTTCTCAATTTTCAAAAGATAGAAATATTGTGCAAGTGTTAATTGTTATTAATATAAAAGCTTAACTATATATTCACGTACTTCTAAATATCTATGCTAAGGACACCTACTTGTAAGAAAATATTTGAAAAATTGGTATGGTTTGCTATCTCACCCCCAACTATCAACTGTCAAAGCAAAAGGTGTGATTTTTCGGATTTTTGACGTTTCACCACCATCACTGTCAATTGTCAAGTGCGACTTTTTTTATTTCCACTAGACTTAGAGTGCAAAATCCACCTCCTGAATCGATTGGCGCTCTCAGATCATGACATTTCGACACCTGTCAAATTGAAAAGTGAAATTTCTTATTTTCTGTTGGTGCTAAAGTGCTGGCCGAGACAAAAGGTAATAACACCCTCCTTAATCGATTGGTGCCCTTGGATTTTGACATTTCGACACACGACCTGCAACGCACAGAAGAGAGGAGCTGTAATACGGAAGTTTTTGCTCTTAAAGCATTGCTGTTACCATTTTTGTTATCATTGTGAATGACTTACTCTACGGAGCGAATGTTTCTCACTTATTTGGGAGATTGTGAAAGTATTCGCCGTGTTGATTTCAACATAACTAAATTTTCACCGACCATGTAAATCAAACATGTGATACAGAAATTGATATTTTATATAGTAAGATGCATTCATGACGATAAAAAAAAACAATTTGTATTCGCGGACAGAACAAATTATTAACACGACGGGATGCTTAGGTAAACGAAAACAAACAGAGGAAAATGGAAGAATAGGAAATGTCAGGAAATTAACAAGAAATAGAAAGATCGTAAAAGAAGAAAGGATAGTACTAGATTTTTTTTACGATCTAGGCTAAAGATATTCTAAATGTTGCAAAGCGAGAAAACTTTTGTGCAGATTTTCTCGGCGCAACTTTGAAGAGAAAAAAAAAGCGAATGGGTGATGGTATGAATTTTGACTCGAGAGTGAGGGTTTTTGGCTAATGAAGTCAATGATTTTGGAAATTAAAAACAAAGGAAATGAAAAGCTTTAAGTTCGGTATATTTTCCAATGTCGGTTGGTGATAGGACAGGGAAAATTTGCGGAATCAAACTAGGTATCAGTTTCCATCAGTTGAGACGGTTAACAATCTTGTGCGGATTATAATTTGCTTGCATACAAATTTTGCATTTTTCAACTACCTACTTTGTATAATTATTATACAACAAAATACTAATTTAAAAAGTACAAATTTTAAAGCGGTGAATTTGCCGAAGTTTATATAGATTTTTACTAGCCCCTCGGGGTATACTTACTTACTTTACTTTTGATGGCGCTCACAGCCCAGGATGGGCTTCGGCCTCAACTAACAAGCCCCTCCAGCCAGCTCTGTCCCTAGCTAGCCGCTTCCAGTTGCGCACACCGAGTGCTTTGATGTCGTCATTCACTTGATTGCGCCACCTGTTCTTCCTCTGCTGCGTTGTTGGATTCGAAGACTCGTCGGGCAGGTGCGTTGCTGTCCATACGCTCCACGTGCCCCAGCCATCTCAGCCGCTGTATTTTCAGCTTTTCGACCAGGTCAACGTGGCTGTATAGCCCGTATAGCTCGTCGTTGAATCTTCTCCTCCATACTCCTTCGATACACACCGGACCGAAAATCACACGAAGAATCTTCCTCTCAAAGCACCCTAGCAGATTTTTATCCGAATCTTTCAGTGTCCATGCTTCTGACCCATAAAGCAGGACCGGGATGATTAGGGTCTTGTATAAAGTCTCCTTGGTTCTCTGAGAGAGGGCCTTACTACTTAAATGCCTTCTTAGACCGAAGAAACAGCGGTTGGCAAGAGTAATTCTTCGCTTGATCTCTGCACTGATGTCATTCTGCGATGTAATAGTGGAGCCCAGGTAGACAAAGTCCTTGACAACTTCGAAGTTATATCTGTCCATCGTGATATTTTGCCCGAGTTGACGATGTTGAGATTCCTCTCTCGATGACAGCATATACTTCGTCTTGTCCTCAGTAACCGCCAATCCTATTTTAGCCGCCTCCGATTCAATGCTCGCAAATGCCCCTGCCACAGCTCGCTTCATCATCCGCATACGCAAGCAATTGAACGGACTTTTGATAGATTGTACCGCTGGTGTTGACATGTGCGTTGCGTACAATGGCTTCAAGGACGATGTTGAATAGGTTGCATGATAACGCGTCGCCTTGCCTCAATCCTTTCTCAACATCAAAGGAATCGGTGGTGTTCTCACCAATTTTGACGGAGCAGCGAGATTTCTCCATCGTCATCCTGCACAGGCGGACGAGTTTGGCAGGGATGCCGAGACTCGACATAGCTCTGTATAATTCGTCCCTATTCACGCTATCATACGCGACTTTAAAATCGATAAAAAGGTGGTGTGTATCAATCTGGAATTCCCGGGATTTTTCTAAAATCTGCCGGAGTGTGAACATTTGATCGACGGTGGTTGACTTGCCAGGCCTAAAACTACACTGATAGGGGCCGATCAGATCGTTGACAAAAGGTTTTAAGCGGTCACACAGGATAGCCGGCAAGATTTTATAAGCGACGTTTAGGAGACTAATTCCTCTGTAGTTGGTACATTTCAGAACATCTCCCTTTTTATGGATGGGGCACACTATACCGAGGTTCCATTCATCGGGCATACTTTCCTCCGACCAAATTTTGCAGATGTATGCTCCTGCCAATTCATCTCCCGCTGATTTGAATAGTTCGGCTTGTAAGCCATCCGCACCAGCAGCCTTGTACGACTTAAGTTTAGATATCGCCAGCCACACTTCGGTTAGGTCGGGTGGACGGAACTCTTGGCCATCATCGTCCAAGTTGAATGGAGCGTTCTGCCTATTAGCGGCATCTTGGCTGTCTTCGCCATTAAGCAGTCTAGAGAAGTGTTCTTTCCAGATCCTCAGCACTGACTGTGTGTCTACTACCATATTCCCACTCTCATCTCGGCAGGCTTCCGTTCTCGCCTTGAATCCTTGGGTGGATCGCTTCACCCTCTGATAAAATTTTCGAACATCTCCCCTACCGCTACAACCCTCAATAGACTCTACCGCCCGCTTCTCGTGCTCTCTCTTTTTCCTCCTGAGAAGTCGGCGTTCCTCTTTTCGTTTCAGCCCGTAGAGCTCCCGGGCCACTCTCTCAGCAGCTCTTGTTCGAATCTGCAGCATTGCCTGGTAGGCCTCGCCCTTAGCTGCATGCGCTAGCCGGCACTCTTCATCAAACCTGGGGTTTCGTTGTATTCACCTAGTGAAACCCAGCACATCAGAGGCGGCGCTTCTGATGGCTTGTTGACAGTGTTCCCACTGGTCCTCTGCACTTGATGCTGGTGGCGGACCTCCTGAGAGATTAAGAGTTACGTGGTCTGCAAAGGCTCTGGTGGTCTCTTGCGATTTAAGCTTCTCGACATCGAATCTTTTCACAGCATCTGCTCTGCGTTGTCGCGTCATGGATATCCGCATACGTAGTCTAGCTATCACCAGGTAGTGATCCGAGTCAATTTTGGCCCCTCGGAACGTTCGGACGTCTAAGATACTGGAAGCATGTCTCGCGTCTATCGCAACGTGGTCGATTTGGTTGACGGTATGTTGATCACGCGACCGCCACGACCCCTTGTGTATATTGAGGTGTGGGAAGTAGGTGCTTGAGATTTTTTTGGTAAATAAATCAATAAAACTAATTTTAGAGTGGCTTTTGTTCAAATAATAACCTAAACATTTATTAGCATTATTTTAGAAGAGGATTAGAGCAATTGGTATGTAAGTTTTGTTTTTCAAAATTTATCAATTTTTCATTAACTTTTGCATTTAAAGTACCAAAAATTGAATTCATTTTTCACTGACTAAATCGCATTTTTAGTATGAAAAAAAAAAAAAACAGAAATTTGTATTATAAATTTTTACCTCAAATTCATGTATCATATTCATGTAACTGCCGTGGGGCAAAAGATCTGCCGCGGGGCAAAAAAACTGCCGCGGGGCAAAAAATCTGCCGCGGGGCAAAAAAACTGCCGTGGGGCAAAAAATCTGCCGCGAGGCAAAAAATCTGCCGCGGGGCAAAAAATCTGCCGCGGGGCAAAAAATCTGCCACGGGGCAAACAATCTGCCGCGGGGCAAAAAATCTGTCGCGGGGCAAAAAATCTGCCGCGGGGCAAAAAAACTGCCGCGGGGCAAAAGATCTGCCGCGGGGCAAAAAATCTGCCGCGGGGCAAAAAATCTGCCGCGGGGCAAAAAATCTGCCGCGAGGCAAAAAATCTGCCACGGGGCAAAAAATCTGCCGCGAGGCAAAAAATCTGCCGCGGGGCACAAAATCTGCCGCGGGGCAAAAAATCTGCCGCGAGGCAAAAAATCTGCCACGGGGCAAAAAATCTGCCGCGAGGCAAAAAATCTGCCGCGGGGCAAAAAATCTGCCGCGGGGCAAAAAATCTGCCACGGGGCAAAAAATTTGCCGCGGGGCAAAAAATCTGCCGCGGGGCAAAAAAACTGCCGCGGGGCAAAAGATCTGCCGCGGGGCAAAAAATCTGCCGCGGGGCAAAAAATCTGCCGCGAGGCAAAAAATCTGCCACGGGGCAAAAAATCTGCCGCGAGGCAAAAAATCTGCCGCTGGGCAAAAAATCTGCCGCGGGGCAAAAAATCTGCCGCGGGGCAAAAAATCTGCCACGGGGCAAAAAATCTGCCGCGAGGCAAAAAATCTGCCGCTGGGCAAAAAATCTGCCGCGGGGCAAAAAATCTGCCGCGGGGCAAAAAATTTGCCGCGGGGCAAAAAATCTGCCGCGGGGCAAAAAAACTGCCGCGGGGCAAAAGATCTGCCGCGGGGCAAAATATCTGCCGCGGGGCAAAAAATCTGCCGCGGGGCAAAAAATCTGCCGCGGGGCGAAAAATCTGCAACGGGGCAAACAATCTGCCGCGGGGCAAAAAATCTGCCGCGGGGCAAAAAATCTGCCGCGGGGCAAAAAATCTGCCGCGAGGCAAAAAATCTGCCACGGGGCAAAAAATCTGCCGCGAGGCAAAAAATCTGCCGCGGGGCAAAAAATCTGCCGCGGGGCAAAAAATCTGCCGCTGGGCAAAAAATCTGCCGTGGGGCAAAAAATCTGCCGCGGGGCAAAAAATTTGCCGCGGGGCAAAAAATCTGCCGCGGGGCAAAAAAACTGCCGCGGGGCAAAAGATCTGCCGCGGGGCAAAATATCTGCCGCGGGGCAAAAAATCTGCCGCGGGGCAAAAAATCTGCCGCGGGGCGAAAAATCTGCAACGGGGCAAACAATCTGCCGCGGGGCAAAAAATCTGCCGCGGGGCAAAAAATCTGCCGCGGGGCAAAAAATCTGCCGCGAGGCAAAAAATCTGCCACGGGGCAAAAAATCTGCCGCGAGGCAAAAAATCTGCCGCGGGGCAAAAAATCTGCCGCGGGGCAAAAAATCTGCCGCGGGGCAAAAAATCTGCCGCGGGGCAAAAAAACTGCCGCGGGGCAAAAGATCTGCCGCGGGGCAAAAAATCTGCCGCGGGGCAAAAAATCTGCCGCGGGGCAAAAATCTGCCGCGGGGCAAAAAATCTGCCGCGGGGCAAAAAAACTGCCGCGGGGCAAAAAATCTGCCACGGGGCAAAAAAACTGCCGCGGGGCAAAAAAACTGCCGCGGGGCAAAAGATCTGCCGCAGGGCAAAAAATCTGCCGCGGGGCAAAAAATCTGCCGCGGGGCAAAAAATCTGCCGCGGGGCAAAAAATCTGCCGCGGGGCAAAAAATCTGCCGCGGGGCAAAAAAACTGCCGCGGGGCAAAAAAACTGCCGCGGGGCAAAAAATCTGCCGCGGGGCAAAAAAACTGCCGCGGGGCAAAAGATCTGCCGCGGGGCAAAAAATCTGCCGCGAGGCAAAAAAAACTGCCGCGAGGCAAAAACTCTGCCGCGGGGCAAAAAATCTGCCGCGGGGCAAAAAATCTGCCGCGGGGCAAAAAATCTGCCGCGAGGCAAAAAATCTGCCGCGAGGCAAAAAATCCGCCGCGGGGCAAAAAATCTGCCGCGGGGCAAAAAATCTGCCGCGGGGCAAAAAATCTGCCACGAGGCAAAAAAACTGCCGCGGGGCAAAAAATCTGCCGCGGGGCAAAAAATCTGCCGCGGGGCAAAAAAACTGCCGCGGGGCGAAAAATCTGCCGCGAGGCAAAAAATCTGCCGCGGGGCAAAAAATCTGCCGCGGGGCAAAAAATCTGCCGCGGGGCAAAAAAACTGCCGCGGGGCAAAAAAAATCTGCCGCGGGGCAAAAAATCTGCCGCGAGGCAAAAAATCTGCCGCGGGGCAAAAAATCTGCCGCGAGGCAAAAAATCTGCCGCGGGGCAAAAAATCTGCCGCGGGGCAAAAAATCTGCCGCGGGGCAAAAAATCTGCCGCGAGGCAAAAAATCTGCCGCGAGGCAAAAAATCTGCCGCGGGGCAAAAAATCTGCCGCGGGGCAAAAAATCTGCCGCGGGGCAAAAAAAATCTGCCGCGGGGCAAAAAATCTGCCGCGAGGCAAAAAATCTGCCGCGGGGCAAAAAATCTGCCGCGGAGCAAAAAATCTGCCGCGGGGCAAAAAATCTGCCACGGGGCAAAAAATCTGCCGCGGGGCAAAAAATCTGCCGCGGGGCAAAAAATCTGCCGCGGGGCAAAAAAACTGCCGCGGGGCAAAAGATCTGCCGCGGGGCAAAAAATCTGCCGCGGGGCAAAAAATCTCCCGCGAGGCAATAAAACTGCCGCGGGGCAAAAAATCTGCCACGAGGCAAAAAAACTGCCGCGGGGCAAAAAATTTGCCGCGGGGCAAAAAATCTGCCGCGAGGCAAAAAAACTGCCGCGGGGCAAAAAATCTGCCGCGGGGCAAAAAAACTGCCGCGGGGCAAAAAATCTGCCGCGTGGCAAAAAATCTGCCGCGGGGCAAAAAAACTGCCGCGGGGCAAAAAAAATCTGCCGCGGGGCAAAAAATCTGCCGCGAGGCAAAAACTCTGCCGCGGGGCAAAAAATCTGCCGCGGGGCAAAAAATCTGCCACTGGGCAAAAAATCTGCCGCGAGGCAAAAAATCTGCCACGGGGCAAAAAATCTGCCACGGGGCAAAAAATCTGCCGCGGGGCAAAAAATCTGCCGCGAGGCAAAAAATCTGTAATTCCTATTTGTTTGTTTATTCGTTGGTCGCTCTCATGTGAATGGTCCTTAAGGACTCAACATGCAATTTTTCTCTTGCAAAAGGCAGCAACGCAATCAAGAGGCTTTCGAAAAAGAATTGGGATTAAAAGTTGACCGACCCAAACTAGGATATGGCAATTCAAACACGGGAAATGTAGCCAGGCGTTTTTTTTTTTCAAAAACTCTACAAAATCGATCGAAATTACCGGTGTTGATGAAAATCTGATAATAAGATTTCATACAATTTTGCAGTGCTTATCAAGTGGATTCAGTATTGATGCTCCAACACTTAAAATGTATCCCATAAGAACCTTAAGTCCAAAGTTTGAAGAAAATCGATTCAGCCGTTGAGGCTGTAGGTCGAGGTACAGACAGACAGACAGACGGACAGACAGACAGACGGACAGACGGACAGACGGACAGACGGACAGACAGACAGACAGAATTGCGAGACCCACTTTTTCGCGTTTTCTATCATCGTAATATTAGGGAAAATTATTATCTCGAATTTTTTGAAGTGAAACTTCTTTTTGCGCGTTGAGCGTGAAATTTCAAGGTTGAATTTTTGTGAAACGAAAAAATGTAACGCCACATGTGCAACGCTGAGATCATTGATTAGCTAAGTTGTGGGGGTAGAGTAAAAGTAAAATTTTTTATTGATAGGCTAATATATTTTATATTGCAATAAGTTTGGATTTTTTGATAATCTATATTATTGTAGCAGATAAGAGGGAAAATGTTCTTTTATGTCTTTTTACTAATTTCGTTAATTAGAATGCCAGAGTTTTGAATTTTTTTTTGGTGGATAGATAATGAAATTCTAAGAATCTTAGAGTAACAAAGGAAAATAGAGCCGAAAATAGAAAAACCGACTTTTATCTTTAAACTAGATTTGCGAGCCATAGAAGCATCGTAGACCCCCCCAAAGTTTGCACATTCAAACTTGATTTGCGGCTAAACTAAGCATCTTACAAAACTTAAAATTGCATAATCGTGATCCAGTGACCACCACCTTTCAATCGATGTATCGCATGATATGAAAACCCGACTTTTATCTTTAAACTCGATTTGCGAACCAAAGAAGCATCGTAGACCCCCCAAAGCTTGCACATTCAAACTGGATTTTCTTCTTTAAACTCGATTTGCGAGCCATAGAAGCATCGCAGACTTACCAAAGTTTGCACATTCAAACTTGATTTGCGGCTACACTAAGAATCTTACAAAACTTAAAATTGCATATTCGTGATCCAGGGACTACCACCTTTCAATCGATGTATCGCATGATATGAAAAACCGACTTTTATCTTTAAACTCGATTTGCGAGCCATAGAAGCATCGTAAGCCCACCAAAGTTTGCACATTCAAACTTGATTTGTGGCTTAACTAAGCATCTTACAAGACTAAAAATTGCATATTCGTGATCCAGGGCCTACCACCTTTCAATCGATGTATCGCACGATATGAAAAACCGACTTTTATCTTTAAACTCGATTTGCGAGCCAAAGAAGCATCATAGACCCCCCAAAGTTTGCACATTCAAACTTGATTTGCGGCTTAACTAAGCATCTTACAAAACTAAAAATTGCATATTTGTGATCCAGGGACTACCACCTTTCAATCGATGTATCGCATGATATGAAAAACCGACTTTTATCTTTAAACTCGATTTGCGAGCCATAGAAATTGCATATTCGTGATCCAGGGACTACCACCTTTCAATCTATGTATCGCATGATATGCAAAACCGACTTTTATCTTTAAACTCGATTTGCGAGCCATAGAAGCATCGTAGACCCCCCAAAGTTTGCACATTCAAACTTGATTTGCGGCTAAACAAAGCATCTTACATCCAGGGACAACCACCTTTCAATCGATCTATCCATGATATGAAAAACCGACTTTTATCTTTAAACTCGATTTGCGAGCCATAGAAGCATCGCAGACCCCCCAAAGTTTGCACATTCAAACTTGATTTGCGGCTTAACTAAGCATCTTACAAAACTTAAATTTGCATATTCGTGATCCAGGGACTACCACCTTTCAATCGATGTACCGCATGATATGAAAAACCGACTTTTATCTTTAAACTCGAGTTGCGAGCCATAGAAGAATCGTAGACCCCCCAAAGTTCTCACATTCAAACTTGATTTGCGACTAAACTAAGCACCTTACAAAACTAAAAATTGCATATTCGTGATCCAGGGCCTAGCACCTTTGAATCGATGTATCGCATGATATGAAAAACCGACTTTTATCTTTAAACTCGATTTGCGAGCCAAAGAAGCATCATAGACCCCCCAAAGTTTGCACATTCAAACTTGATTTGCGGCTTAACTAAGCATCTTACAAAACTAAAAATTGCATATTCGTGATCCAGGGACAACCACCTTTCAATCGATGTATCGCATGATATGAAAAACCGACTTTTATCTTTAAACTCGATTTGCGAGCCATAGAAGCATCGTAGACCCCCCAAAGTTTGCACATTCAAACTTGATTTGCGGCTAAACTAAGCATCTTACATCCAGGGACAACCACCTTTCAATCGATCTATCCATGATATGAAAAACCGACTTTTATCTTTAAACTCGATTTGCGAGCCATAGAAGCATCGTAGACCCCCCAAAGTTTGCACATTCAAACTTGATTTGCGGCTAAACTAAGCATCTTACAAAACTAAAAATTGCATATTCGTGATCCAGGGACTACCACCTTTCAATCGATGTATCGCATAATGTGTAAACCCGAGTTTTATCTTTAAACTCGATTTGCGAGCCATAGAAGCATCGTAGACTCCCCAAAGTTTGCACATTCAAACTTGATTTGCGGCTAAACTAAGCATCTTACAAAACTAAAAATTGCATGTTCGTGATCCAGGGCCTACCACCTTTCAATCGATGTATCGCATGATATGAAAAACCGACTTTTATCTTTAAACTCAATTTGCGAGCCATAGAAGCATCGTAGACCCCCCAAAGTTTGCACGTTCAAACTTGATTTGCGGCTAAACTAAGCATCTCACAAAACTTAAAATTGCATATTCGTGATCCAGGGACAACCACCTTTCAATCGATGTATCGCATGATATGAAAAACCGACTTTTATCTTTAAACTCGATTTGCGAGCCATAGAAGCATCGTAGACCCCCCAAAGTTTGCACATTCAAACTTGATTTGCGGCTAAACTAAGCATCTCACAAAACTTAAAATTGCATATTCGCGATCCAGGGACTACCACCTTTCAATCGATGTATCGCATAATGTGAAAATGATATGAAAAATTGACTTTTATCTTTAAACTCGATTTGCGAGCCAAAGAAGCATCGTAGACCCCCCAAAGTTTGCACATTCAAACTGGATTTTCTTCTTTAAACTCGATTTGCGAGCCATAGAAGCATCGTAGACCCACCAAAGTTTGCACATTCAAACTTGATTTGCGGCTAAACTAAGCATCTTACAAAACTAAGAATGTCATATTCGTGATCCAGGGACTACCACCTTTCAATCGATGTATCGCATAATATGTAAACCCGAGTTTTATCTTTAAACTCGATTTGCGAGCCATAGAAGCATCGTAGACCCCCCAAAGTTTGCACATTCAAACTTGATTTGCGGCTAAACTAAGCATCTTACACCACCTACTAATTGCATGTTCGTGATCCAGGGCCTACCACCTTTCAATCGATGTATCGCATGATATGAAAACCCGACTTTTATCTTTAAACTCGATTTGCGAACCAAAGAAGCATCGTAGACCCCACAAAGCTTGCACATTCAAACTGGATTTTCTTCTTTAAACTCGATTTGCGAGCCATAGAAGCATCGCAGACTTACCAAAGTTTGCACATTCAAACTTGATTTGCGGCTACACTAAGAATCTTACAAAACTTAAAATTGCATATTCGTGATCCAGGGACTACCACCTTTCAATCGATGTATCGCATGATATGAAAAACCGACTTTTATCTTTAAACTCGATTTGCGAGCCATAGAAGCATCGTAAGCCCACCAAAGTTTGCACATTCAAACTTGATTTGCGGCTTAACTAAGCATCGTACAAAACTAAAAATTGCATATTCGTGATCCAGGGCCTACCACCTTTTAATCGATATATCGCATGATATGAAAAACCGACTTTTATCTTTAAACTCGATTTGCGAGCCAAAGAAGCATCATAGACCCCCCAAAGTTTGCACATTCAAACTTGATTTGCGGCTTAACTAAGCATCTTACAAAATTAAAAATTGCATATTTGTGATCCAGGGACTACCACCTTTCAATCGATGTATCGCATGATATGAAAAACCGACTTTTATCTTTAAACTCGATTTGCGAGCCATAGAAGCATCGTAAACCCACCAAAGTTTGCACATTCAAACTTGATTTGCGGCTTAACTAAGCATCTTACAAAACTAAAAATTGCATATTCGTGATCCAGGGCCTACCACCTTTCAATCTATGTATCGCATGATATGAAAAACCAACTTTTATCTTTAAACTCGATTTGCGAGCCAAAGAAGCATCATAGACCCCCCAAAGTTTGCACATTAAAACTTGATTTGCGGCTTAACTAAGCATCTTACAAAACTAAAAATTGCATATTCGTGATCCAGGGACAACCACCTTTCAATCGATGTATCGCATGATATGAAAAACCGACTTTTATCTTTAAACTCGATTTGCGAGCCATAGAAGCATCGTAGACCCCCCAAAGTTTGCACATTCAAACTTGATTTGCGGCTTAACTAAGCATCTTACATTCAGGGACAACCACCTTTCAATCGATCTATCGCATGATATGAAAAACCGACTTTTATCTTTAAACTCGATTTGCGAGCCATAGAAGCATCGTAAACCCACCAAAGTTTGCACATTCAAACTTGATTTGCGGCTTAACTAAGCATCTTACAAAACTAAAAATTGCATATTCGTGATCCAGGGCCTACCACCTTTCAATCTATGTATCGCATGATATGAAAAACCAACTTTTATCTTTAAACTCGATTTGCGAGCCAAAGAAGCATCATAGACCCCCCAAAGTTTGCACATTAAAACTTGATTTGCGGCTTAACTAAGCATCTTACAAAACTAAAAATTGCATATTCGTGATCCAGGGACAACCACCTTTCAATCGATGTATCGCATGATATGAAAAACCGACTTTTATCTTTAAACTCGATTTGCGAGCCATAGAAGCATCGTAGACCCCCCAAAGTTTGCACATTCAAACTTGATTTGCGGCTTAACTAAGCATCTTACATTCAGAGACAACACCTTTCAATCGATCTATCGCATGATATGAAAAACCGACTTTTATCTTTAAACTCGATTTGCGAGCCATAGAAGCATCGTAGACCCCCCAAAGTTTGCACATTCAAACTTGATTTGCGGCTAAACTAAGCACCTTACAAAACTTAAAATTGCATATTAGTGATCCAGGGACTACCACCTTTCAATCGATCTATCGCATGATATGAAAAACCGACTTTTATCTTTAAACTCGATTTGCGAGCCATAGAAGCATCGTAGACCCCCCAAAGTTTGCACATTCAAACTTGATTTGCGGCTAAACTAAGCATCTTACAAATTTAAAAATTGCATATTCGTGATCCAGGGACTACCACCTTTCGATCGATGTATCGCATAATGTGAAAAACCGACTTTTATCTTTAAACACGATTTGCGAACCATAGAAGCATCGTAGACACCCCAAAGTTTGCACATTCAAACTTGATTTGCGGCATAACTAAGCATCTTACAAAACTAAAATTTGCATATTCGTGATCCAGGGACTACCACCTTTCAATCGATGTATCGCATGATATGAAATACCGACTTTTATCTTTAAACTCGAGTTGCGAGCCATAGAAGAATCGTAGACCCCCCAAAGTTCTCACATTCAAACTTGATTTGCGACTAAACTAAGCATCTTACAAAACTAAAAATTGCATATTCCTGATCCAGGGACTACCACCTTTCAATCGATGTATCGCATGATATGAAAAACCGACTTTTATCTTTAAACTCGAGTTGCGAGCCATAGAAGCATCGTAGACCCCCCAAAGTTTGCACATTCAAACTTGATTTGCGGCTAAACTAAGCATCTCACAAAACTTAAAATTGCATGTTCGTGATCCAGGGCCTACCACCTTTCAATCGATGTATCGCATGATATGAAAAACCGACTTTTATCTTTAAACTCGAGTTGCGAGCCATAGAAAATTCGTAGACCCCCCAAAGTTCTCACATTCAAACTTGATTTGCGACTAAACTAAGCATCTTACAAAACTAAAAATTGCATATTCGTGATCCAGGGACTACCACCTTTCAATCGATGTATCGCATGATATGAAAAACCGACTTTTATCTTTAAACTCGAGTTGCGAGCCATAGAAGAATCGTAGACCCCCCAAAGTTCTCACATTCAAGCTTGATTTGCGACTAAGCTAAGCATCTTACAAAACTAAAAATTGCATATTCGTGATCCAGGGACTACCACCTTTCAATCGATGTATCGCATGATATGAAAAACCGACTTTTATCTTTAAACTCGAGTTGCGAGCCATAGAAGAATCGTAGACCCCCCAAAGTTCTCACATTCAAACTTGATTTGCGACTAAACTAAGCATCTTACAAAACTAAAAATTGCATATTCGTGATCCAGGGACTACCACCTTTCAATCGATGTATCGCATAATGTGTAAACCCGAGTTTTATCTTTAAACTCTATTTGCGAGCCATAGAAGCATCGTAGAACCCCAAAAGTTTGCACATTCAAACTTGATTTGCGGCTAAACTAAGCATCTTACAAAACTGAAAATTGCATATTCGTGATCCAGGGACTACCACCTTTCAATCGATGTATCGCATAATGTGTAAACCCGACTTTTATCTTTAAACTCGAGTTGCGAGCCATAGAAAAATCGTAGACCCCCCAAAGTTCTCACATTCAAACTTGATTTGCGACTAAACTAAGCATCTTACAAAACTAAAAATTGCATATTCGTGATCCAGGGACAACCACCTTTCAATCGATGTATCGCATGATATGAAAAACCGACTTTTATCTTTAAACTCGAGTTGCGAGCCATAGAAGAATCGTAGACCCCCCAAAGTTCTCACATTCAAACTTGATTTGCGACTAAACTAAGCATCTTACAAAACTAAAAATTGCATATTCGTGATCCAGGGACTACCAGCTTTCAATCGATGTATCGCATGATATGAAAAACCGACTTTTATCTTTAAACTCGAGTTGCGAGCCATAGAAGAATCGTAGACCCCCCAAAGTTCTCACATTCAAACTTGATTTGCGACTAAACTAAGCATCTTACAAAACTAAAAATTGCATATTCGTGATCCAGGGACTACCAGCTTTCAATCGATGTTTCGCATGATATGAAAAACCGACTTTTATCTTTAAACTCGAGTTGCGAGCCATAGAAGAATCGTAGACCCCCCAAAGTTCTCACATTCAAACTTGATTTGCGACTAAACTAAGCATCTTACAAAACTAAAAATTGCATATTCGTGATCCAGGGACTACCACCTTTCAATCGATGTATCGCATGATTTGAAAAACCGACTTTTATCTTTAAACTCGAGTTGCGAGCCATAGAAGAATCGTAGACCCCCCAAAGTTCTCACATTCAAACTTGATTTTCGACTAAACTAAGCATCTTACAAAACTAAAAATTGCATATTCGTGATCCAGGGACTACCACCTTTCAATCGATGTATCGCATAATGTGTAAACCCGACTTTTATCTTTAAACTCGAGTTGCGAGCCATAGAAAAATCGTAGACCCCCCAAAGTTCTCACATTCAAACTTGATTTGCGACTAAACTAAGCATCTTACAAAACTAAAAATTGCATATTCGTGATCCAGGGACTACCACCTATCAATCGATGTATCGCATGATATGAATAACCGACTTTTATCTTTAAACTCGAGTAACGAGCCATAGAAGAATCGTAGACCCCCCAAAGTTCTCACATTCAAACTTGATTTGCGACTAAACTAAGCATCTTACAAAACTAAAAATTGCATATTCGTGATCCAGGGACTACCACCTTTCAATCGATGTATCGCATGATATGAAAAACCGACTTTTATCTTAAAACTCGAGTTGCGAGCCATAGAAGAATCGTAGACCCCCCAAAGTTCTCACATTCAAACTTGATTTGCGACTAAACTAAGCATCTTACAAAACTAAAAATTGCATATTCGTGATCCAGGGACTACCACCTTTCAATCGGTGTATCGCATAATGTGTAAACCCGAGTTTTATCTTTAAACTCGTTTTGCGAGCCATAGAAGCATCGTAGACCCCCCAAAGTTTGCACATTCAAACTTGATTTGCGGCTTAACTAAGCATCTTACAAAACTGAAAATTGCATATTCGTGATCCAGGGACTATCACCTTTCAATCGATGTATCGCATAATGTGTAAACCCGAGTTTTATCTTTAAACTCGATTTGCGAGCCATAGAAGCATCGTAGACCCCCAAAGTTTGCACATTCAAACTTGATATGCGGCTAAGCTAAGCATCTCACAAAACTTAAAATTGCATATTCGTGATCCAGGGACTACCACCTTTCAATCGATGTATCGCATAATGTGAAAAACCGACTTTTATCTTTAAACACGATTTGCGAGCCATAGAAGCATCGCAGACCCCCCAAAGTTTGCACATTCAAACTTGATTTGCGGCTTAACTAAGCATCTTACAAAACTTAAATTTGCATATTCGTGATCCAGGGACTACCACCTTTCAATCGATGTACCGCATGATATGAAAAACCGACTTTTATCTTTAAACTCGAGTTGCGAGCCATAGAAGAATCGTAGACCCCCCAAAGTTCTCACATTCAAACTTGATTTGCGACTAAACTAAGCATCTTACAAAACTAAAAATTGCATATTCGTAATCCAGGGACTACCACCTTTCAATCGATGTATCGCATGATATGAAAAACCGACTTTTATCTTTAAACTCGATTTCAGAGCCATAGACGCGACTAAACTAAGCATCTTACAAAACTAAAAATTGCATATTCGTAATCCAGGGACTACCACCTTTCAATCGATGTATCGCATGATATGAAAAACCGACTTTTATCTTTAAACTCGATTTCAGAGCCATAGAAGCGACTAAACTAAGCATCTTACAAAACTAAAAATTGCATATTCGTGATCCAGGGACTACCACCTTTCAATCGATGTATCGCATGATATGAAAAACCGACTTTTATCTTTAAACTCGATTTCAGAGCCATAGAAGCATCGTTGACCCCCCAAAGTTTGCACATTCCAACTTGATTTCCGGCTAAACTAAGCATCTTACAAAACTAAAAATTGCATATTCGTGATCCAGGGACAACCACCTTTCAATCGATGTATCGCATGATATGAAAAACCGACTTTAATCTTTAAACTCGAGTTGCGAGCCATAGAAGAATCGTAGACCCCCCAAAGTTCTCACATTCAAACTTGATTTGCGACTAAACTAAGCACCTTACAAAACTAAAAATTGCATATTCGTGATCCAGGGACTACCACCTTTCAATCGATATATCGCATGATATGAAAAACCGACTTTTATCTTTAAACTCGATTTCAGAGCCATAGAAGCGACTAAACTAAGCATCTTACAAAACTAAAAATTGCATATTCGTGATCCAGGGACTACCACCTTTCAATCGATGTATCGCATGATATGAAAAACCGACTTTTATCTTTAAACTCGATTTCAGAGCCATAGAAGCATCGTTGACCCCCCAAAGTTTGCACATTCCAACTTGATTTCCGGCTAAACTAAGCATCTTACAAAACTAAAAATTGCATATTCGTGATCCAGGGACAACCACCTTTCAATCGATGTATCGCATGATATGAAAAACCGACTTTAATCTTTAAACTCGAGTTGCGAGCCATAGAAGAATCGTAGACCCCCCAAAATTCTTACATTCAAACTTGATTTGCGACTAAACTAAGCATCTTACAAAACTAAAAATTGCATATTCGTGATCCAGGGACTACCACCTTTCAATCGATGTATCGCATAATGTGTAAACCCGAGTTTTATCTTTAAACTCGATTTGCGAGCCATAGAAGCATCGTAGACCCCCCAAAGTTTGCACATTCAAACTTGATTTGCGGCTAAACTAAGCATCTCACAAAACTTAAAATTGCATATTCGTGATCCAGGGAGTACCACCTTTCAATCGATGTATCGCATAATGTGAAAAACCGACTTTTATCTTTAAACACGATTTGCGAGCCATAGAAGCATCGTAGACCCCCCAAAGTTTGCACATTCAAACTTGATTTGCGGCTTAACTAAGCATCTTACAAAACTAAAATTTGCATATTCGTGATCCAGGGACTACCACCTTTCAATCGATATATCGCATGATATGAAAAACCGACTTTTATCTTTAAACTCGATTTCAGAGCCATAGAAGCGACTAAACTAAGCATCTTACAAAACTTAAAATTGCATATTCGTGATCCAGGGACTACCACCTTTCAATCGATGTATCGCATGATATGAAAAACCGACTTTTATCTTTAAACTCGATTTCAGAGCCATAGAAGCATCGTTGACCCCCCAAAGTTTGCACATTCCAACTTGATTTCCGGCTAAACTAAGCATCTTACAAAACTAAAAATTGCATATTCGTGATCCAGGGACAACCACCTTTCAATCGATGTATCGCATGATATGAAAAACCGACTTTAATCTTTAAACTCGAGTTGCGAGCCATAGAAGAATCGTAGACCCCCCAAAGTTCTCACATTCAAACTTGATTTGCGACTAAACTAAGCATCTTACAAAACTAAAAATTGCATATTCGTGATCCAGGGACTACCACCTTTCAATCGATGTATCGCATGATATGAAAAACCGACTTTTATCTTTAAACTCGAGTTGCGAGCCATAAAAGAATCGTAGACCCCCCAAAGTTCTCACATTCAAACTTGATTTGCGACTAAACTAAGCATCTTACAAAACTAAAAATTGCATATTCGTGATCCAGGGACTACCACCTGTCAATCGATGTATCGCATGATATGAAAAACCGACTTTTATCTTTAAACTCGAGTTGCGAGCCATAGAAGAATCGTAGACCCCCAAAGTTCTCACATTCAAACTTGATTTGCGACTAAACTAAGCATCTTACAAAACTAAAAATTGCATATTCGTGATCCAGGGACTACCACCTTTCAATCGATGTATTGCATGATATGAAAAACCGACTTTTATCTTTAAACTCGAGTTGCGAGCCATAGAAGAATCGTAGACCCCCCAAAGTTCTCACATTCAAACTTGATTTGCGACTAAACTAAGCATCTTACAAAACTAAAAATTGCATATTCGTGATCCAGGGACTACCACCTTTCAATCGATGTATCGCATGATATGAAAAACCGACTTTTATCTTTAAACTCGAGTTGCGAGCCATAGAAGAATCGTAGACCCCCCAAAGTTCTCACATTCAAACTTGATTTGCGACTAAACTAAGCATCTTACAAAACTAAAAATTGCATATTCGTGATCCAGGGACTACCACCTTTCAATCGATGTATCGCATGATATGAAAAACCGACTTTTATCTTTAAACTCGATTTGCGAGCCATAGAAGCATCGTAGACCGGCGGTTCCAGCTGGATGGACCTGTGATGGCAGTTGGTTGAGCCATAAGCTATATAATAATTCATCTTTCAGGTGTTTTCCACCTAACAGACGCATTTCGTTAAGCAATTGTGTTGGCTTTTTGTCTCCAAGCTCGATTTCTGATAGCAAGCGTCTAATTTTCTGTTGCTCAGATGCTCCATACCGCTCCAGCTAAACTTTTTTAAAGTTTTCATATTTACCGGATTCTGGTGGGTTGAGAATAATAGCATCTGTGACTTGAGTTAAAATTCTGGTTTCGATGGCAGCAACGACAGTGTTAAACTTTGAGTCATCAGAACTTACTCTAGCGTTTGCAAATTTCATACAATTTCATACAAATAATGTTTTGCCGCATCGTAAAGTGTAGTTCCGCTGCAGTCTAACCTTAAAAGACATCCGCGCTGAATTAACATTTTATTTTTATCATTATACTGGCATCGTGTAATTACGTTCTGACGTTTTTCAAATAAACACTATTCACTTAAAATAATGAACTTCCTCATTCTTTGTCAGTGTTCCCATTGAACTGACTCTTAAGACTTTTTTTGACTTTTCTGAAATTTATCTTACTTCCAATTCATGATTAGAAAGAGAGAAAAGTAGTAAATTTAAAAAGAAAATTAAAATTTGTGGATTGTTACTGACGTTTTTTTTTTTTAATTCGGAGGAGTTAGTCCAATGTGAACACCGTCTTTAATGCCAAATTGTAATTTTTTTAACAAAATTTCAAATAGGCAATGTCAAATCAAATTTATATGGGTCGCCTTTCATTTGTGTCTGCATTAAATAAAATATGGTAAAGTAAAAATAAGGTATTTCAATTTAATAAGGAATTTGATTGCAATTAAATTTTAGTTTTTGATTTGATTTAGGTTGCGGATTTTACTTTTCAAATGCAATTTGTTCTTGCTACGTTTTTTTTTTTAAAGTCCCACTAAATCTATAATTTTTGCCACTCACTCATTTCTGTCATTGTCATTAAAAACCGCGTTTACAAGTAGTATCGGATTGTAGACCCAAGTTTTTCGTCATGTGATATAAAGCCCCATTTGAAGTTGAATTGATATGGTGTTGAGATTACAGTTGACAGAACGGTTTCAATATGTTCATTTCACACAAAACTAGTTAAAATTTAATTAATTTTAATACATACTTGGCACAGCTATCATAACAAATAAATAATTTTACTCGCACATGTGCAAAAACACTCGTCAACACATCCATCAGACCGACTCTCCAACCAAGGATTTTTATCAATAATTTCGAGTCGACTCCGCTGCTATGGTGGAATTGAGCCGGTTGAAGCTCATTTCAACTTAATGCAGGTATACAAAGAGGGCAAGCGAGCTTGAAGCTCAGGGTAAGTTGCCAGGACCTCAAATGTCGTTTTCGGTTGGAGGTTCGGAGTTACTCTTTTTTGACTCCACTTACTTCAAAATAATTCGATTTGCTGTTCCGAGTAATGTTTTCGTAGTTATTTTCCGCAATTTATAAAGGAGTAGATCCGGAAGACACAAATACATATAACCTCTTTCATCGGATAACATGTCAAATTAATTTTACTCGACTGAAAATGCAAAATATACATAATTAGACAACTTATTCAAACACACACATAATTTTTTCGCAAATTATTCTTGGAAGAACAGAAAATAATAAGATTGGAATCAAAAAGGAGTAGTACTTTTTCCGAAATCCAATCGAAAACGACATAAGTTTCAAGGAGCGAGTGAACGAAACGTCCCCGGTCAACGATTTGGAGGTTTGTATCTCACTCTTTTTCACACCGTTGGTAGCACTGTGCGTTGAACAAATAGACTTTACAGTGAAATATACAAATCTCTGTTAATTTTGTTTCTTTGTGTGATAGGTGCAATATATTTTTAAAGCAATTAGAAGAAAACGTCAAACAAATCTCAAGCAATTAGGTTTCCCTTAGGGAAGCGGACTATGCAGTATTTTTGCAGTATAGTGACAGAAATACTACGAACTTGGCAGTCGTGTAAATCGTGCGTACAATAATAAGGATATTCATGTATTAAGATAATTTTCCTCTTTGCAAAAAGATAGCTATAACTTTCCGTTAGACGTTTACATGAAAACCCCCTTCAAAATAATTGCTTAAAAGTGGGATATAATCAAATTTAACGTCACAAATAGCTTTTCCAAGTTTATTTTTTTCAATTTCTGCATCAAATTCGTGAGGTTAAATAATATCTTCTGAAGAATATTTGTATATAGACAGCTATAATCAAAACGACGATTGTTCAATCGAACAATCGTTTTAGTCTTACGCAATCTGGGCCCTGGGTCCTCATCACGTAAAACAAAAACGATCGAACGATATCGTTTTTGGAGAAAGCTGTCTTTATTTTTCTCTACCGAAGTGATAAAGAGAGCAATATTGAAAACGATATCGTCCTATCGTTTTCGTTTTACGTGATGAGGCCCCTGGTTTATCTGGGTCTTACGCGCGCTTTCATGAATACCCTTAATCGCATTTTGTTACCCCTTGAACACAATGCAAGTCGCTGGTCGCGGTAGAAATCGCTGTAGCGCAAGCTGTCATTAAAATCGCTCACTAGGTCGTCCACAATGGTGTAGCGCAGGAAGAACGTTTTTTTGACATTTAGATTTGTTTAGGTTCGTTCAGATGTTTGGAATTCTAATTTTTACAAGGCGTGTTCCATATGTTGCTTTCATTTCTATTACAAATGCGAGACTATCATCTTTCTCTTCTAATAAATAAAACACAAAGTATGCCGGTATTTGACACAACAGAAAACAAACAAACAAAATTCAACATGGCAAAGCACAACACAGAATATTTTATTGAACTTTTAAAAAGAAATAATATTATGTGCAGCTGCATTGTGGGCACATGAAAAATAGCACGCACGATACTATTTGATAGCTATTTCAGCTATGGCTTCAGTTCCAGTTGCGGCACTCTTTTCTGTTCATTTTGCAAAAAGTGCAAACGTGGATAAAAATATCTATTATAAGACACTTGCTTGCCAAAAAAAAAAATTGAAAATCGTGTACGGTGACTAAAATTATCTGTCAACAATTTTCGCGTGTTTTCATCAAACAGGTGTCTTTAGCATAGATGTTTATATCTCACTTTGGCACTTTTTGGAAAAAGTAGGTCTATGTACTTAAACCTTGCCCTTGACAGATACAAAATAGGAAGGAGAAAAGGACAAACGGTATCTAGAAAAATTCAATCAGTTTTATAAATGTGAAGAATTTGTTTATTTGTTTCTTTTTTTCATCCAAGCCCATTGGATCTTTCATACAAAATGGTCTCACTTGTAGCGTAAACACTGCGCAATTTTAAAATTGAGTTCTCAAAGTTGTGCAATTTTGGGGTCAGTGACAACATACTCAAATTATTAATAATAAAACTTTATTCAAATGCTTCTTTTCTACAATCATTGCTATCGAAACCAATTTTTTTTCCAAATTTCAGTTCATAATAAACATGAAAAAATAACTCAATGTGTTGAACAAACCCAATGTCTAGTTTACAAACAGTGTTTTGAACAGACCCACAGATATGTCAAAAAAGTAGCGCGACTAAAATCAGAAAGTTGAAAATTATTCAACTTTGGCGACAGCGATCGCTGCAGCTACAGCTTCTCATTGTGGCGCTGTGTACTGTTTTCGTATATTTTAACTTTGACAGTGCGACAAGCGGCCGCTACAGCGACTCCATTCTGCTCGGGCAGTTACTCGTGTGAATGTAGCATTAGTGCCTGTCCATATTGGATATTTAATGCTAGGTGCATGCAGTGAGACAGGTAGATTTTATGTGAGTGAAAAAAAGATGGATAGATTCCACCCAAAATGAACCGATGCGCCGTTTTATTCTCGGATTCAACATGAAAGATTTTTTATTGTGAAGCCTAGTACGCAGATGGTGCTAAATTTTAGCTCCCACAAAAAATTCTTTACCCAAGCTAAATTTTTGATAGAATTTTGTATGGGAGCTAAAATTTAGCTTGATCGGCATACTAGGCTATAGATGGATTTTAAGGGTGGGAAATAGGGATGGGTAGTTTGAACTGAGACGATGTCTCTTCATCGTACGGACATAACTAACATATAAACACCCAGCATTAAAAATCCAATGTGGGCAGCATAGATAAACAATGGCCGCGGTCGGATACGTAACCAAAGGTATCTGGATTTGTTCGTGTTGTTGTAATGCCTAAGGAAAAACCAGCTGACGAGCCAAACAGCTGATGTCAAAAAGAAATCTAAAGCTATCCCAAAAATTTTCGGATTTGTTTGGATTTTACTAACAGCTGACATCTCATCTGTTTATTTTCTTGGTTTTATTTGGTTTGGTTACGTATCCGGTTTTGGTCGTTCGAAAACATATCAGATTCTAACGTATCTCAGATACGTATCTGCTTACCACCCGAACGTGGCCAATACCTACATGGGAAACAACGGCTATCAATTCGGTTTGCCTACAAGCTCAAACGTCAAATGGCCGTGGTGAACATCGGATTTTTGCACTAGTGTACGTGCAGATGACCCTGGTGAAAATCGGATTTTTGCACTAGTGTGCGTGAAAAAAATCCAAGTTTCACCTCGGTTCATGAACAAAATGGCGGATAATTTAAAAATCCAAGGGTTTGTTCAAAAAGTGCTGAAATTCATAGGTTCTTTTATGTCGATTTCCTTTCAACGATTGCAGATCAATTTTTTTTGTTGTAAGTCCCGATCTACATTGCCCGATATTTCCACGAAGATTTTTCCAGAAATCGTGTGAAATGTACACACAGAACGATTTTTTCCATGAGATTTTTTCTTTGTCTTCTTCATTTTTTTATTCCTGTGCTCTTCATTTTGCATTGATATTCACTCACACCATCAACCCAATGGTACACTGACACCGAACACACACAAAAAACTGGAAAGAGGGCGAAAGAGAACATAAACAGACTGGAAAAATCGTCTGAGTTTTGTGGTACAAACGATTTGATCCCTACCCCTCACTTTTCACTCCCTTCACCTACGAACAAAAGATCGGCACTGGAAAAATCGTTCAATATAGACCGGGACTAAGGAACTCGCAAAAAAATTCGTTTGTGCAAGCCGGTGTAAAGATTTGATCTTTTTTTAAACAAATTAAATTTCTCCTTCACAGATTTGATTTTTTTGCTGAAAGGAAATCTACATTAAGAAGTAGATAAACATACATTTATCTAGGAGTTAGAAAATTATTTTAGGCCGTGTGTCAATTGCGTTAAAATTTTGGTTAATTTTGATACCAGTTAAATTTGATCCGTTTTTATAGGGGTGAATAGAATTGAAGGGTTTTGCTGTGTTAATTGCATTAAATGGAATTTTTTAAAACATACATTTCCCATTGACGTTCCTTGCGTTAAGGAACCTATCCGAGACGGTGGATACCTTGATTTGTTGTTGCAATAGCTTTTTTCAGAAGGAATTACAACACAAACCTATCCAAATCGCTTTGGATACGATCTTGAACGCGGGAATTGCATTTTGATAGTGGCAGTCATGATGAACCTAATATACCTGGACTGCTAGTCGATCGTCATTCTCATTTATTAAGCATGACCCACAAGACGTCATTTTCAACTTTTGGTTTGCATAAGAATAATTTTGCATTTGAGTGTGAATATGTTTCTTTATTCATTTTATATATTCAAAATATTTAGTCAATAAAATACTCGGGATAAACCATTATTGTCGATTTTTTATTTATTCCGAATAATTGTAATGGATTGTTCATTCCATCTGAAGCGCGGAGTCAAAAGAATACCAAGACAAAAAAATCAATGCTCATGCGGCCCCCCATCAAAGTACTAAGCACGCCCAAAGATGCTTGATTTCGGTGATCGAACGAACCTGTTTTTGTTTTTTTAAACCGATATTTTCCGTAATGTCTTTCGTCAAAAGGCAACGAATCCTTTATTAAATAAAACAAAAATAATTGTCGTTGCTTTTGAGAAGCGAGAACGATAAATGAAATCATGGTCGTCCTATTTATCGATACCAACACGGGGAAGCATTTAATATTGCCGCCTTTCAAGGGATAAATTTTCTTTGCATCATCTTCGCTGCTCCAAAAACATGACGTCCAATTCTCTCAGAAGTAGGTAATTTGCACGAAACATTTTTTATTTTATTATTTCAATTAAAACAGAGCTCTATTTTTATTTGATTATTATTTATTTTAAGATTTTCCTTCCGAAGTCAAAAGCGAAAAGCTTACACAACTAAATATCATGAATAAATAAACAGAAATAATGAAAACTCCCAAGTTTTGTCGCTAACTTCTTCTATTTCGTTGATCAACTCTAGAGCTGAAAATCTAAAGCCTTAACTACATAGACCCACTTTTGTACAAAAGTACAAAAGTGAGAAATTAAAATGCTCGCTAAAGAAACTTTTGTACAAAAGTAAAAAAGTGAGAAATTCAAATGCTCGTTAAAGAAGCATGCTTGCAAAAAACCATATGAAAATTGTTCTGACACATAAATTAAACCACCATGCACAATTTTCCGTTGTTTTTTTGCAAGCAGGTGTCTTCAGAAAAGATATTTATTTCTCATTTTTTTACAAAAGTAGGCCTATGAAGTTAAGGCTTTAAGGTTAAAAACGTAAACTTCAAGTGAAAAAAAAACTATTTCTCAAGTTGACTGTAAAAATCCCAAAGTTATGCTTAACTTTGAGTGAAAAAATAAGGCTTAAGTAGTTTTCAAATTGCCGCTAGTGTATCGATTTTTTTTAATAAAGGGAACCATCGTGATGTTGGCTCCAAGCAGTCCAGGTATAATAGGTCGATGGTGTAAGTAATGTGCAAGAAGCTTAATACAAACGTCAAAATTTATCCACTTGTTAAAATTTAAACGAGCTCCTGAACAGGTTAAATTTTGACGACTGTATTCCCCTCATTAATGTTAAAATTTAGCCATGGGATTAAATTTAACGCACTTTTAACGCAATTGACACACGGCCTTAGAAGAAGTGCTTTTAAATGTTTTAATTTATCTTTTAGTTTTGCTTTAAGGATTTCTATTTTTGAATGAGAGTTGACCCACACATAACTATGAATGGGA
Organism: Melangyna quadrimaculata; assembly: GCA_949320155.1. Taxonomy (NCBI): domain Eukaryota; kingdom Metazoa; phylum Arthropoda; class Insecta; order Diptera; family Syrphidae; genus Melangyna; species Melangyna quadrimaculata. Next base: position 63,208,120 of record OX439483.1, on the reverse strand, counting down.
AGTGCAACATTAAACATTAGAGTTCCAACATTAAATTAATAATTTTTAAAGCTTTATTCGTATTTTTATATACTTATATGGGTACATTAACATAATGTTTTATACTTAAAACTTAGTTATAATACAAGGCATTTGGGATCCTCTTGCCAGTACGTCTGGAAACGTTTTTTGCTTCCCTTTTTCCCTTTTTTTCAGACATTTTACTATTGAGGAATACCAAAAACATTAGAACAAAATAATAATTAACAATATATTGTAAGTACATTTGTATATATTTACAATTTACCAGCCAGCGAAACTCCTTAACAGAAAAATACAAGAGCTTTCCACGCATCCGTGCAATGAGAAATAATCTACGCCTGACAACAAAACAACGAAAACAGTTCACTTGACATTTTTTGACGTTTGGAAAAATGAAAATGAGATTCAGTAAGCGCGTTGAAATGGGTTGCTTCAAAGTTTGAATAGTTATGGAAGAATAGATGCATTAAAACGCAAAAATATTTTATAATAAATATTTTATATAAAGAGTTGAAACACGGGTAATGCCCTTTTTTTGTACTGAGAGTCATCAAGATGCCCTTTCGCCCCTTTAGTTTATTTTTCCATGCAAATTGCCCACAAAAAGGGCATTCTCTCACGATCTGGCATCACTGATTCCAAATGTTTCGCATTGGCTTAGGAGACACGATTTAAATTGTGTAAATGATCTTTCAAATCAACGTTACGTCAACAACCCACAATGAAAGCGGTGCGATTTTCCATATGAACCCGATGACTGACAAAAATGTTGCCACGCATCGGTTTGGGGGACCTTAAATTAATTTCTAAAAATTTACGTCGGAATTTGACCATGATGCAATCCAATCCTAAGGTACAAATTATAATAATTTCATATGTTAAGTGTGTCTGTACCCTAAAGCTAAGAATTATTCAAACACATCCCGAAAATAGTAGCTGTCAAATTTGCAATGGTGAATTTAATTTTTGTTGATTTCTCGAACCTTGTTATTAGGGGGGTTCACATTCTCAAATATGTTTGACAAACAAGGTTTGATTCACTCGAACTTGGAAATGTGAACGCTTCATCAAACGGTTTGTCAAACACGTTTGATGAATATCAAAAAAATTTGATATTTTGCTAGTTTGACAAACATATTTGAGAATATGAACGCATTCTTGTCAAACCAGGAGGAAATTTCATTTTAAATAAGCGCATCAAAGGAAAAGAAAAAATAATGATAGCTGTAAGTGAAAATTGCGATTTTCAGAGATTTTTTTGAAATATGTTTATGCAAGTTTACATGGGGCAGATTAAAAGTGAAGAATATATAAACAAAAAAAAAACACAAAGCATATCTAATTCTTTTGGACAAATTTTAAGAAATAGAAATAGAGCAAGAAAATTAATTCGATTCGAACCAGTGACAAAAATTTTGGGCGCTTTTTGAGTCATTCCTTAGCCCAAACTCGTTTCCTCTTATTTGGTTGCCTTTCTTTTCATCTTGGTCTTGATATTTTAACATTTTATTTATTATGAGAGTTGCAATCATAACATCCACCATGGTTAAAATTCTTAAGAAAAATGATGTTTGACAGCCTGTTTGACAAATGTGAACGCAAATGGCTTCAATCCATCAAATATTCATCAAACCATATTTGTCAAACATATTTGAGAATGTGAATTATTAAGCTGTAGATCTGAAAAAAATTTAAATTGCCCTTTGCTATTCTCTGCTCAAACAGGGCCCCTTCGGAGGCGACGGAGTTCTGCAAAGAGTTCTCATCGTCTGCCAAAGTAGCTTTTTGTCGAATTGGAGAACAACGAAACATGAAAGCACCAAAAGATTTTTAATTAAAACTCAAGCAGGACTCGTTCAAGTTCCGCTTTAGAGTAATCCATGCCATGCGGGCATTGTGGTTGGCGAAACAATTATTTTTTTGTTAATTTATTTTTGAAAATCACATGCACCGGAATGAAAATCTTCTCACAGCAGATTTATGAAAAAAAAAATTGAACTGTCAAACAAATCAAATTCACCGCGTGAAATTGTGGTTGCAGTTCACATCTATTCATCGACACGAAATGAAATTACAAAAACAACAATGTAAACAAATGGGTTTTGGGGGGTGATACAAAAAACGACAGATTCCCAGCTAGGTATTGTTTATCTATGGTGGACAGGCTCTTTTATAAGTTTTTATTTCATTTTTTAAAATGAAAACTCAACTACCCAACCACCCACATCGAAAAGAAGAATGTATTATCCATCCATTCCTCCGATTTCATATAATAAAATTCACCATACCATTCTTTACATGATCTACAGCAACACACCCAAACACAAGTCTCATCATCATCGTCGCCGTGCTTTTTCTCGCTCTAAAATCAACTCCATTCTGAAGTTCGGTTAGTTCTTGTGTAAAGTTTTCGTTGATTTGCTCCGCGATTGTTGGAATAAAAATATTTATTTTTGCTAGTTATTCTTTAATATTCGGTCGTTTATTTATCAAATAATTGTTGTTTAATTTGTTTGGATCGTTTTTCTTACAAAAAAGGTAAATTTTCTCAGTTAAGTAGTGTTATTTCCTTCAAAGTATAATTCGATTTGATGTGCCCTTTTAATTTTTTCTTCAATACCGTGTTGTCCATACGTCGCGAGGCGTCGCCGCGCCGGCCGTGTCGATAGTGATGTTATTTTGTGCGGTTGGAAGGAGGTCGTTAAATTCAAATTCAAATTTAAGTGTTCGGGCTGAGGTTGTGTTCCTAAAAAAGATGCTATATATTTTTTTATTTCATGCAGTGTTTTCATAAATCAATGTTTCAATTCAATTAATGTTTTTTTCTAGCTTTTTAATTATTTTCAAATATCAAAAATATAATTTTCTTCTTTTAATTTTAAATTCCATTGAAAAGTTTATATTTCGTTCGGTGGTTTTATTTTAAACGTCTAAATAGCGTCTAAAAAAGTGTTGTGAAAATTGTTGGTTTCTTTGTAAAAAGAAGTGTTTAAAAATGCGTCATCTACAATGTATGTACATATTCGACCGATACCTATCAACTTTTTATAAATTTGGTAAGTTTTTTTTTTTTAAATTTTTATTATTACGTTAACTAGACCTCCAGTATCATCACCTACGTTTATATACATCATACATTATATGTCTCGTGAATGATGGTCCAAACTGGATATTGTGATAGGCCAGGTCATTACCTTTCAGAATTTGGTGACTTGTTTATCCCGAACCATACCTCTTTTCGAGTAACGGCTGTTTTTTTTTGAAATTTGCCCGAACCCCTTTTTGGAGCACTGTTTTGATCCCCCGTCCACAATTGATGTTTTATTTTTAAAATGAAACATTGACTTTTTTTGTGCATTCAAATAATTTTGATTTTATACCCCATTTTTATAAAATTACTAGATAAAGGCATAGTGTGATCAAAATTATTTTTGTACTTCAGTCTTAGAAAGAGCGGCAAAAAAAATACCGCTGGCAAAAAAAAATGCCGCGGGGCAAAAAAATGCCGCGGGGTGTCAAACGAGTATAAGAGTGCAGTATTGAGTCATACGGTTTTTTTTCACGACGCTCTTTCAAAGATTGAAGTAAAAAATAACTTTGATCAAACTATGGCTTTATATAGTAATTTTATAAAAATAGTGTATAAAATCAAAATTATTTGAATGCACAAAAAGTCTTATTATTTACATTTGAATAGCTTTTTCTCTAAAAGTATGGAAATGCGTGGATTGCTATTTAATTTGAAGAATATTTTGACTATTTTCAAACCATGAAAAATAAGTTCCTCGCGATTTTGTTGACGTTTTCTTTAAATCGCGGCATTTTGTTTTGCCCCGTGGCATTTTTGTTTGCCCCGCGGCATTTTTTTTTTTTTGCCACGTGGCAGTTTTTTACATTAGTAAGATAAGCGCCCTAGAACGTTAATGATATCATTTTCGTGATCTAGTAAGTGCCACCATTCCATAGATGTATCAATGGGCACGGTAGTGCCCAGCCAAGTTCTGGCACTACACCCTTTTTACAGGATCAAACTCAGGCGATTTTTGACCCCCTCCCTCTGACTACAGAACCAATAAAGTCAGAAACTTCAAACCAGGTTTAGACAACTCACCAAATTTCAATTCCTTAGCATCAGTGGTTCCCGAGATATAAGACTGCAAAATCGCAAAAACCATAACTGACTGACAGATCATCGAAATTATGGAGCACTTCCCGACATCGTAGAATCTTGTAATTTGGCACAACAGTAGGCCTTTTGGTGTATACAAAGGAAAAACTCAAACATTAAAGATTTGCCATTAAGGGGGCGTGGTACCCGCCCATTTTCATAGAATTGATATAAATTACTTGGAGCACTTCTGATTGTCGTAGATTGAGGAAATTTAGTACAGTGGTAGGGCTTAAAGTGCAAGCAAAGGAAAAATTTTAAAATTTGAGAATTTTTGTTCAGGGGACGTGGTAGCCGCCCATTTTTATAGAATTGATATAAACTATTTGGAGCACTTCTGGCTTACGTGGAATGATGAAATTTGGTACAGCTGTTGCGCTAAAGTGCAGGCAAAGGGAACATTTTGAAAGTTGACATGCAGAGGGCGTGGCATTCGGCCATTTTCTCAGAATTGATATCAATTATATGGAGCACTTCTGGTTGTCGTAGAATGATGAAATTTTGTAGAGCAGTAGAACTTGAACTGCAAACAAAGGCTAAAATTAAAAATTTGATATTTAACATTCAGGGATCGTGAAGGCATCCACCCATTTTCTCAGAATTATTATTAATTATATGGATCACTTCGGATTGTTGCAGACAAATAAAATTTGGAATACTGGTGAATCATGTGGACAATACAAAGGAAATATTGGAAAATTTAAAATTATCCATTCAGAAGCGTGGCACCCGCCCATATTCTCAGAATTGATATCAACTATGTAGAGAGCTTCTGATAGTCATTGAGTGATGAAATTTGGTCGAGCGATAGGACTTGACATGGAAGCAAAGGGAAAATTAAAACTTTGAAATTTTACATTCCGTGGGCATGGCAACCACCCATTTTCACATAATTAAAATTAAATATATTGAGAGCACTTCCGATTTGTGCAGGATTATGAAATTTGGTAAAGTGGTTAGTTTTCAGGTGTTTACAAAGAAAAAGTTGAACTTTTTCATGCAGGGGCGTTTCACACACCCACTTTTTCCTGATAAAAAGAATCTTTGCAAAAAGTAATGAAATCACACCAAAAACATAAATGTAAAAAAGGAGCCAAGTTCTTCTGTATACAAAAACCTTTGCGTAACAAGTCAGCCGTAAAAAGTAATGAGATCTAAAAGTACGCCAAGTTCTAAGTAGAGTAATATTGAAGAACCTCAAAATTATCAGATAAATCTGTTATTTAATGATTACTGCCTTAAATTGAGTTTGTTTACTTGGCAATTTTCTGTTATTACCTAATTACTCAATTTTAAAATGAAAACTTGACTAGTAAGCCAACTCAATTTAAGTCAGTAATCATTAAATAACAGATTTCTCTGATAATTTTGAGGTTCTTCAATATTACTCTACTTAAAATATTTGATATTTAACGTTAATAAACTTAGACTTTGGCGTACTTTTAGATCTCATTAATTTTTACGGCTGACTTGTTACGCAAAAGTTTTTGTATACAGAAGAACTTGGCTCCTTTTTTGACATTTATGTTTTTGGTGTGATCATAATTTACGAGAAAACTTAAAGTTGAAAAATGGACTTGTTCTTTATCTGTTAAGTCGATTATCTCGTAAATTAAGCGTCCTAGAGCGTTAATAATATCATTTCGTGATCTTGGAAGTGTCACCTTTCCTTAGAAAACCTACGAAAACTTAAAGTTGAAAATTCAACTTGTTGTTTATCTTTAAACTCAATTATCGTAAACTAAGCGTCCTAGAGCGTTAAAAATATCATTTTCGTGATCTAGGAAATACCACCTTTGCATAGATATATCAAAACCTGAGAAAACTTAAATTTGAAAAATCGACTTTATCCTTAAACTATGTCTGTCAAGTAAGCGTTACCACTTCAAAGTTTCAAGAATCTAATAGCTAGTTAGTTAGTTAGATTTTTTTTGACACGACGCCATTATTGCGGAGCAGGTAAAAATGACGTTTAAACCTGACAAATAAACGAATTCAGTATTTAGCATAAAATCGCACAATACTGTACCTACATTTACCAACGAAAAAAAAAAAAATAAATAACAAACAAACATTCAAATTTGATAAACACAAAGAACGTGCCAAAATAGAAAGCTTCCAAGGCTAAGTCTATTTGAATGAAAGAAACATACGGGAGGGGGTGACGTGAACGGCAGTAGCTATAGCAGTTTAGGGAAAGGACATAAAGCAAACGAAACATGGCAATATTATGAGAACTGAATTTCTAATACAATTTTCTTTTTTCGTATACACTCGCAGGAGGTACCAAAATCATACAATATTCCAACCTTCTATGCCGTCCCATACTCCTCTGCTTTGTCTGTCCTCATTTGGAGTACGCATTAAGATGTTGTTTGTATATCGTTTGCAAGGATAATTCAATATGGCTCTGGGGTTTTTGGTATAATATATTTTATACCTATCCTATAAAGACAGCTCCCAAATATTGACGACAAGGATACGATGTACGAAATGTATTCGAAAAATCGAATAAAGTTCTAATTTGCTATACTATTATTTACATACATCGATTATTTCAACAAAAAAAAATAAACAAAAAAGAAATAAATACTAATTTCATTTGGCAGAAGAGAGAGATTATGCAGCACATTGCTATACTGATTTGAATTATGTATCTTATAATCTGCTATCTGCTCGAAGCTTGTGCTTATCGAATGTTAAAATCAATTTGTTTTGTAGGTTGTTGGTTCTTTTAGCCATGCAATTTAAGACCAACAATCAGGGGCGGACTGGGCCTCGAATGGCCTACCGAAACATTAAGAAAAAGAACAAGGGCCACATTGATCAATGTTTATAAATAGAAGTAGAAGGTGATAAAATAATATATAAGTCAACACGATCGCCTAACATCCGCCAGAACATCCGTCATCGTCGACGTCGTCAACGATGAACTATGCTGACACAGCTACTTCTATAAACGAATCAGACTTGTGTCAACAACTGACCGCCGAGAAAGATGAAATGCGATATCGTGCACAAGTTGCATTGAAGGGTTTAAGCTATTAAGTAAATATAATACGATAAAGAATAATTATACTGAATCTCTAACGAAATTCATGTCTGTCCAGTTAGCACTACTTCTTACTTTACTTTAGATGGCGCTCAAAGCCCAGGATGGGCTTCGGCCTCACTAACAAGCCCCTCCAGCCAGCTCTGTCCCTAGATAGCCGCTTCGAGTTGCGCACACAGAGTTGGTTGATGTCGTTCTCCACTTATGCGCGCCACGTGTTAAGGGTTCTTCCTCTGCTGCGTACACCATCGGGGTTGGATTCCAAGACTCGTCCAGTAGGTGCGTTGCCAGGCGCGAACGCAGGGGGGGGTTTCTAACCCCCCCCCGAAATGTATGAATTTAACTTTATCGCCATACAATTTCACTCTTAACTTTTGAGTTTTCAGTTTAAACCCCCCCCCCCTCGAAATTTTTCCTGCGTTCGCGCCTGTGCGTTGCTGTCCATACGCTCCACGTGCCCCAGCCATCTCAGCCGCTGTATTTTCAGCTTTTCGACCAGGTCAACGTCGCTGTACAGCCCGTATAGCTCGTCGTTGAATCTTCTCCTCCATACTCCTTCGATACATACCGGACCGAAAATCACACGAAGAATCTTCCTCTCAAAGCACCCTAGCAGATTTTTATCCGAATCTTTCAGTGTCCATGCTTCTGACCCATAAAGCAGGACCGGGATGATTAGGGTCTTGTATAAAGTCTCCATGGTTCTCTGAGAAGGTGCCTTACTACTTAAATGCCTTCTTAGACCGAAGAAACAGCGGTTGGCAAGAGTAATTTTTCGTTTGATCTCTACACTGATGTCATTTTGCGATGTAATAGTGGAGTTCAGGTAGACAAAGTCCTTAATAATTTCGAATTTATATCCATCGTGATATTTTGCCCGAGTCGACGATGTTGGGATTCCTTTATCGATGACAGCATATATACTTCGTCTTGTCCTCATTACCAGCCAATACCATTTTAGCCGCCTCCGATTCAATGCTCGCAAATGCGTCCATGTCTATGTCGTCTGCATACGCAAGCAGTTGAACGGACTTTTGATAAATTGTACCGCTGGTGTTGACTTTTGCGTTGCGTACAATTGTTCCAAGAACGATGTTAAATAGGTTGCATGATAACGCGTGGCCTTGCCTTAATCTTTTCTCAACTTCAAAGGATTCGGAAGTGTTCTTACCGATTTTGACGGAGCAGCGAGATTTCTCCATCGTCATCCTGCACAAGCGGACGTGTTTGGCAGGCATGCCGAGATATGACATGGCTCTGAATAATTCGTCCCTTTTCACGATATCATACGCGGCTTTAAAATCGATAAAGAGGTGGTGTGTATCGATTTGGAATTCCCAGGATTTTTCTAAAATCTGTCGTAGTGTGAACATTTGATCGACGGTTGACTTGCCTGGCCTAAAACCACCTGAGCGGTCACACAGAATAACCGACAAGATTTTATAAGCGACGAGGATACTAATTCCTCTGTAGTTGGTGCATTTCACAGCATATCCTTTTTTATGAATACGACACACTTTACCGAGGTTCCATTCATGGAGCATACTTTCATCCGACTAAATTTTTCAGATGAGCTGGTGTATGCTCTTAACCAATTCATCTCCCGCTAATTTAAATAGTTCAGCTGGTAAGCCATCCGCACTTACGCACCAGCAGCCTTGTACGACTTAAGTTTGTATATCGCCAGCCGCACTTCGGTTAGGTCGGGTGAACAGAACTGTTGGCCATCATCGTCCAAGTTGAATGGAGTGTTCTGCCTACTAGCGGAATCTTGGCTGTCTTCGCCGTTGAGCAGTCTAGAGAAGTGTTCTTTCCAGATCCTCAGCACTGACTGTGTGTCAACTACCATATAAGAAAAACAAGGCTTATAAACTTTTTCGGAAGTCCAATGATGATGCTTTTTTGCTTGGGAATTACTTACGTATTCAAAAAGAATTCGATGTTCTTAATAAGTTCTTATATAAATCCTATCTTTATCGCACAGAATCCAATCTGAAGCAGAATAGCAAACATTTTTGGAGTTTCATTAAAGCTAAGAAATGTTCCAATGGGATTCCTAACTGCATCCAATACTCGGAGACTACATCCAGTGATCTAACTACGATCTGTAACCTGTTTTCTTCATTTTTCCAGTCGGTTTATTCCCCTTCTTATGTACCTGCAAATTTCGCTTCTATAATCTCTGCAAATCAAGTCAATTTTGGTTCCTTAAATTTAAGTTACTCTGATGTTGAAAAAGCTCTACGCGAATTGAATCCGGATAATCAACCCGGCCCCGATGGCATTCCTCCAGTCGTATTAATGAAGTGTGTAAGTTCTCTTTCAGAACCATTAACTCTGCTCTTTAATGCATCTCTGAATACGGGCTTAATTTTAAATGATTGGAAAGTGTCTTTTATTATTCCTATACATAAATCAGGACCAAAACAAGTCATTAATAATTATCGTCCTATCAATAAACTTTCTACCATTCCTAAACTATTTGAAAAATTAGTTTATGAAAAGTTAACATTTATTGTTAAGGAACTTATTTCCCCATTTCAACATGGATTTGTTTCTGGCAGATCGACAACTACAAGTCTTGCAATTTTGTGTAATGAGATAACTAGGCACCTTGAGTCTGCCTTATGTTTGCAGATGATATAAAGTTACTTCGCTGCATAAAATCTTCTGATGATTGTCTTTTACTCCAGAAAGACCTTGACTATTTAGCTGACTGGTGTACGTCAAACCAGTTGTTCCTAAATGTTTCCAAATGTAATGTCCTATCTTTCCGCCGTAACTTTTCCCCTGTAAATTTCGTTTATACTATTGATGGTATCCCATTGCAAATTGTCGCTGAAAAAAAGGACCTTGGGGTTATCTTCGATCCTAAGCTCACTTTCTGCCTTCACATTCACATTGAAAGCATCCAAAAAAGATTCTCAAGATTGGCTGTATTCAGACTAAATTGGAACATTCAAATGCCTATTTATCATACAAGATGTAATTTACTTGGTCTTCAATCTTTAAAAATTCGAAGGACCTACTTTGAAATAATTTTTGTTCGGGATATTCTTCAAAATCAGATTGTTTGTCCTTTTCTTTTATCATTAATAAAAATGTATGCTCCCTCTAGAGCTCTAAGAGTACATAGTCTATTCGCTGTTCCGTTTTATAGAGTAAATTATGGACTCAATGAACCGATAACACGGTGTATTATACAAGCTAACTTAATTTGTAATTATATTGATTTCTACGATAATCTATGTCGAGATACATTAAAAAAACATGTAATCTATATATTAACTTTACTTCACCTTGGTGGTTAGTTAATAAGTATTAGTAAATTGTAAATTATCGCATGCTACTTGTATATTTCAGTTAGTGATTAGTTAATAAGTATTAGTAAATGGTATAGTATTGCATGCTGCTATTATAGTTCTGTAGTCTATAAGAGTATATATTACTAATTTGCATTATATAGTCTGCTTGATGATAATAATAAATAAATAAATAAATAAATATTCCCACTCTCATTTCGGCAGGCTTCCGTTCCAAGTTTGTATCCTTGGGTGGATCGTTTCACCCTCTGATACAATTTTCAAACATCTCCTTTGCCGCTACAACCCTCAATAGACTCGACCACCCGCTTTTCGTGCTCTCTTTTTCCTCCTGAGAAGTCGGCGTTCTTCTTTTCGTTTCTCCAAATCTAAATTTTATGAAAAAATGGGCGCAGGGACATTGCTCAACAGGACATAAGTCCAAAATGGACTTATGTCCCTCTTCGGTGGGACATAATTCCAAAATTCGATTTTGGATTTATGTCTTACCCAAGTGGGACGTAGGTCCGTAATTTATTTTTTTAAAAGCTGGGACGTAAGTCCAAAGTTTTTCCATCGGCCGTAACTAAACAAAGTCGCGAATTTTGTGTATGATCATTATTTGATTTAATTTTTTCAAATATTAAAGTTAATTAAAAAAGTCGCGCGAATTTATTCATAAACTTTAATATTTGAGAAAATTAACTCAAAGCATAACAGATCCACTTGACATGTTTGTTTTCAAAAAAAAGAGTAAATTAAATCAAAGCATAATAAGGTCGCAAACAGCTTTATTTAACGCAATGTAAATGAAAACTTCAATGTACACTTTTTTTGAAAACAAAACATGTCAAGTGGAACATAGCTCCGTACACTTTTTCTATGGACGTATGTCCCACTTTAGTGAGCCACAAGTCCAAAATCAAATTTTGAACTTACGTCCCACCAAGGTGGGAAATAAGTCTATTTTGGACTTATGCCCTGTTGAGCTATGCCCCTGCGCCAAAAAATGCGATTTCAGGGGGTTTAGTCATAAAAAGGTGATTTTTTTGAGAAAAAAGGGCAAGACAAATTATTGGAGTACACAACTTATTTAAAGACGTCTTACGACAACTGTTTGGAATTTTGGATACATTTTTTTTTTTAATCTTCTAGGATAAAAGTTTTGTATGGTAGTGCTATAGTCGTGCTAGATTTATTGAAAAAAAATGCGGTTTTAGAGGGTAAGGGGTTGTTTTTTGTTTTTTCTCAGAAAAAAATTTTTCTTTCTTCTTGCTGATAAATTTACGACAGTTATTGGCATCTTCATGTCAAGTAAGCATTACCCAGGGTTAATTTTTAAAAAATAGGCGCGACAATTTCTTTTCTTTCACGACATATTTACGACAAATTCATGACAATTTATCCAATTATTAGATTCTTGAAATTTTGAAGTGGTAATGCTAACTTGACAGACATATGAAATAAAACATTTCTTCCAATTTTCATCAACAAACCAGTTTTGTGAGGAGTTAACTAGTAACAGTTATTGACTTTTCGTTTTCACTCATAAAGAACACCCTTTCACCCAGATATTTTGATGTACTCTTTTGATTCTTATTTCTATTGACAAATGAACCATGTGTTCCAAATTTCATTACTATACCGTTGGAACTTGGTTATGTTATGCTAGTTGCACTCAAATTTCAGTCATCAGTTTATAAAAAAAATATAACTTTTTCCAGGGCTGGTGTATTGCATGTGCTTTGGTTTCACAAGATCGGGCACTAAAAACTACTTATATCTCCGATGTGCCAGTGTTTCCACTGTGGCAACACTTGTTAGAAGTAGGATGTGGACTTTAGTTGTACCGCAGCTCATCCCATCGATGAAGTGCCAGGTTGATGCCCTTAACGCCCTAACTATCCTGAACGTTTCTGAATTTGAATAATAAAATAAAGAAGCATACCTTACCTATACCAAAAAAAAGTCATTAAAATCGGAGCCGCACTTTAAAAGTTAGTAGTTAAAATGTATTCATAGCTTTGTTAGTCGACTAAAAGGTTTGATCTTCGATTTTGTTTCGCAATTGTAACTGATCAATATATTATCTTTCAACCATAATTTTTGTGATTTAACCCCCTAGTGTATCAGCACATGCAGTGATGCAGCAGGCATACAAGGCGTCAATCGCTGCGCAGAAGGACCAGACCTGCTCGCGAGCTCTATGAGCAAAAAAGTAGAGAGGAACACCAGCTTCTCAGAAATCAAAAGAGGGAGAAGTGCGAGATTGAGGGATGTTATAAAAGGAATGAGGTTCGGAAGTTTTACCAAAAGGTAAAAAGAAGCTCTCAGGGCTACAGAGCTCGACCCGAAGCCTGTAAGGACGAGCAAGGAAAATTGTAGTGGATTCGCAGTCGCTGCTGAGAATTTGGATAGATCACTTCTGTAGACTGTGTAACGGTGATGACGAACCTAATTCCGCTATCACGGCAGATTACACCATTCAACCTAGACGATGAAGGTCAACAATTCCATCTACCCGACCTCGACGAAGTGAGATAGTAAAATTTAAACTTAAGTCCAACAAAGCTGCTGGAGCCGACGCGATGTTCTCGCTGCCCAGCTATTCAAAGCAACAGGAGATGACTTGGTTAGGAGTATGTACCAGCTCATATGTAAAATATGGTCGGAGGAAAGCATCAGCTACAAGATCTTCTCTGCCGTTCGTCAACCACCCGATAGGTCCATACCAGTGTTGCTTCAGGCCAGGAAAGTCCACTATCGACCAAATATTTACACTACGAAAGATCTTGAAAAACACCCAGCAACTTCAAATCGAGACTCACCACTTTTTCATCGATTTTAAGGCCGCGTATGACAGCGTTTATAGGGACGAGCTATATAGAGCAATGTCTATTTTTGACATCGCTAGAAAACTCGTCCGTTTACAGGATGACGATGGATAAAGCACGCTGCTCCATCAAGGTCGGCAAAGACATCACCGACACCTTTGACGTCAAAAAAGGATTTAGACAAGGCGACATGCTGTCATGCGACTTCTTCAACATCATAGTTGAATGAACAAGGAATAGTGCAAAAATCTCACGTCAACACTAGAGGCACAATATTTCAAAAGTTCATCCAATTACTTGCATACACCGACGATATTGACATAATTGGAAGAACAAAGCCTGATGTCACTGGAGCTTTTGCAAGCATTGAGAAGGAAGCGTTAAAGCTGGGCTTAGCGGTGAATGAGGACAAAACAAAGTATATGCTGTCATTTAGAAAGGACGCTCAACACCGACCGACGCACGACGTCTTGGACAGAACGTCACCGATAGACAGATATAACTTTGAGGTAGTTAAGGACTTTGTCTACCTGGGCACCGCTATCAATTCAGACGATGATACCAGCGCTGAGATAAAACGATGGATAACTCTTGCCAATCGCTGTTTATTCGGGCTAAGAAGGCAATTGATGAGTAAAGCCCTCTTTCGTTAGCGACGGATGAGTATGCTTTAGGAATATTTGAAAGAAAAATTCTTCGGGTGATCTTCGGTCCCGGATGTTTAGACGGGGAATGGAGAAGAAGATACAACAACAAACTGTACGGGCTGTTCAGCGACATCGGTCTAGTCACAAAAGTGAAAAGGCAACGACTCAGGTGGCTGGGTCATGTAGAGCGGATGGACACCAATGCTGAGGCCCGGAAAGTCTTTTAATCCATCCACGAGGGACGGCGCAATCAAGGAAGACTTCACCCAACTTGGCGTGCGAAACTGGGAACAGCAAGCTAGGGACAGAGCTGGCTGGAGAAGGCTTGTTGGATGGGGCCCTGTCCCACACCGGACTGTAGCGCTATCATAAGTAAGTAAGTGTATCAGCTTATTGTTATTGTATACAAAATTGATATCGTAACATCAGATATGTACAAAAATCAAAAACATCACATCACCGTCATTTAATTAATTTAAATTTAAATCTCTTTTCATTAAAAAATTAATTGAAATCAAGCAACAATTACCTACAAAAGGCAGGAACTTCCTTTCTCTATACATTGTGCATCACTCTAAAGGGTACTCTCAACAAATTGACCGCCCATAGTAAAACCTCAAAACTCAATTGACATATCGAAGCTTCACAATTATCTGTCATCCAGAATAACATGATTCGATTAATTGTAATCATTTCATTTACATGACATTTAATCACATCAAATGTTTGGCCCTAAAAGCCACTTACCTCTTAAAATGAGTGGCTTTTCTGCAGTTTGGGGTGGTGAGTACTGCGTGTACTGATGCCAATGTAAGCCACTCCGCCAGCACTGTTGGATGGCAATGGCGCCCTATCCTGTTTCTCCTTCATAAATAAATGCATGCGTAGCCGAAAAATTGAATGCAGTGCATCAGAGTTGATATCACGTATAACAATTGTGTATACCGTTGCAGCTATCTGTATATGTTCGATAAGTTAATATAAAATTGATTGATTTACTGCGTCCACAAATGCATAGTGTGTGAGTTGTAGGTATAGCTACTATGTGATCCTACATGCATCAAGGATGAGCTGTGATTTTGCAGTCGCATCACTTTTCCCCAAAATGCACCAATCCAAGCACATGCATCACTTAAAGGCAGCACAAAAACCATTCAACAAAACGGCCGAAAATTAAAGTTGCCAGAGGTAGAGATAGAGGAGGACGTGAAGGTGGTTGTATTGGAAAAGGATCCTTGGCACGAGTTTGTTTATCGATGGCTATTGAGAGTGCGGGAGAGAGTTTATTGTTAGTGTGAGATGATGCGCTTTGTCAAAAAAAAGTCATCATTCCCCCCGATATTTTTGTATTTCTCCTTTATTCATAGAGACCATCGGGGCCGGGGGTATATTCAGGAAGTTATGTTTATCAATTCATTGCGATGAATAATGACACCCTATAGTGAGTTTGTATTCGATAAACGCTTTTTTGTAAAGAAACTTTTTTCAGAGTGAGAATACTGGGCCGGTATTGTTGGTAGTTATGCTCTGCTGAGGCCGAGGCCGAGGCTGATGGAAGGGGAGCATGTTTATTTGGGGAAAACATTTTCGAGTTGGGAAATAAAAAGGATTTTTTATTTGTTTGTCTGGGAGTCAACATCTATTATAGAGTCATGATGGGGATCAATGGACGAGTTCAACCGAGTGTCGCGGGAAAATCAACAAAAATAATATACGTCTAGATAGGAAGGTATAGTTGGTACATATTTAAATGGCACGGAGGAAAATGTATACACAAAAGGATGGAATGAATAAAAAAGGACTTTTCTGTATAATTTTTCTCTATACTTGTTCACATCATATTTAAATTGATGGATGCTATATTACGTTATGCTTTTATTTAGGTACATATAGACATATTTATCCAAAGACATATTTTATCATTTCAAATATTTATCTATTGATTTGGAATTCAAAAATGATATCAATAAGGATTTATGTATTTTAGGATTCGTATTACTTCTATACTATTGCTTCCTTTAGGACGTTAACGCAGTTTGATCTCAAGAGAGAATATTGAATGTATATTTTGTTGCTTTGATTTTATTCGTTTTACTGACAAGTTTATAGATAATATTAATTCAAGTGTTGATTACACATGAATGAAATTTAAAATAAAAAACTGATAATTCAGTTTTGATTTTTTAAATAAGATTCATCATAAGCAATAAAATATCTTATGCTTAGCATTTAAAATTATTTAATTAATATAAGCTGAATGAATCCTTCATACAAAATCCATCAGTTTTCAACTAACTTTGTGTGCTATAAATGTTTGTAATAATTGTCTTGTTTTTAAGAAAACTAGCTTAAAGCGTAGATTTAAAAAAATCGACCACGTTAAGACTTCTTAAATTCTGATAAATCAACAAAAAATTGGTAAATAAATTAAGTATAATGATTGTTATCCTATTACCCAACTAATATTTCAGCTTCGGCTCGGCCTAATAATAAAGTCTTTCAAAGTTCCATAAGACATTTGAAGCGCTTAGAAGATGAAGGATGTAAGCGACATTTTCAAGCATTTGAGTTAAAAGCATTTAAAGTTTATTGCCTATAACTTTTTTTACGAAAAAGTATGGATAATTTTAAGTCAATAAAACTCAGGTGAATTTAATTTTAGGAATCTTTTTATTTAACCCAAATAGTTGTTGAGATATTTACACTTTTGTGCATTTAACACCTTTGTCTAGGAACTTTTTTGTATTTAATTTAATTTTATAATAATAATAATAATTTGTATTTTACCTTTTTGTTTTTCTTCATTTCAATTCAATAAAACGCATTTTTTCTATTATTTTATTTTGCTGATCTATATATTTCGAGGACCTTTTTGCCTCATCGTCAGGATCTATACAAATAAAATACATGCGTTTTAATACAAAATTAAATAAATGCATAAGAAATTTAAATATATACAAAATTACCAAAATTAATTTATAAGAAGTTATTTGATAACAATCTGTTTCAGTTTAACATTAGCTATAAATTATTTTTTATTGTTGGACATTTGTTTTTGAAATAAAAATTAAAATATTGAACAAATTTTCTTATTTTGTTTGATTTTGAATTTGGTCATTCTGTAAATTAGCATTAACTATGAGATTGTAGTATGTATTAGTGTAGTCCCTTTTATCTGTTTTGTAGTTACACGCAACGCCCTCATTCCTTATAATTTGGTTGACCTCATGAATTTTTAACTTAAGTTTGGTTCTTTCTAATTTTAAAATTTTAGCTCCATCAAAATCAAAAGAATGTCCATTTTCCTTTACATGATCAGCTAAAGCAGCTATATTTTTGTTGACCGATCCTTCGTTAACTTTTTGACATTCGTTTTTGTGTTGACCTATTCTTGACCCTAGTTTTTGAATAGTTTCTCCTATGTATGTTTTTTCGCAATCGTTGCATTTTACAGAGTAAACTAATCCACTGTTTTCTGTTTTATTAATTTTTTGTTTTGTATTAAGAAAGAATTTTGAATTTTGTTCAGTTGGCTTCATTGCTGCTTTAACATCTGGTACAAAATATTGGCACACTTTAGCTAAGGACTCACATAATTTAGATACATAAGTCATTGCTGAATAATTTTTACCAGAAGACCCGTGCGATAATTTCGCACATTCAATAAGGCTTTAAATTTTCAAATAGAATGTTTGAACAAAATAAATAAATTCTTTTTATTATTGATATGAACATATTAGTTTTACAAAACCCCTTTGTAAACCATATTTGATGTAAGAATGAAATCTTTTTGAATTGTTTGTTTTTAATTTTCTTTAATAGATACCTACATATCGTCGCCCTAGTGACACAAAAACGTATATCAATATTTGCTAATTTTCAGGAGAGACGATTTTGTGATTTTTTTTTACCATTTTTTATTTTTATAAGTTCCATGAATACTTTTAAAAGGTTAACTTTTAAAAACTTCAAGATTAACATGCTAGCTATAGAATTCATAAAATATTCTTCATTTCGTTCGTGGTTTAAGAGATATTTTATTCAATAAAGTGAAAAGGTATACTGTTACGTTTATGTGCCTCAAACGATAATTATAACTTTTACCCTTTTTTTTGTTACGTTTTTGAATAAGATAATAATTTTCATAAATAACTTTCTCATTTCTTTAATTTTATTATTTTGTTCTTGTAATATAAGTACAAAATGTCTGTCAAGTTAGCATTACCACTTCAAAATTTCAGGAATCTAATAATTGGATTAATTGTCGTGAATTTGTCGTGAAACAAAAAATTTTGTACCACTTGCATTTCCTGAGAAAAAATAAAAAAACCCTCTAAAATCGCATTTTTTTCAATAAATCTAGCACTACCATACAAAAACTTTTTTCTTAGAAGATTTTTTGAAAAAAAATGTATCCAAACAATTGTCGTAAGACGTCCTTAGATAAGTTATGAACTCAAATAATTTGTCGTGCCCTTTTTTCTAAACAAAAATCACATTTTTATGACTAAACCCCCTAAAATCGCGTTTTTTCATAAATCTAGGACTATTCTAGCACTACCATACCAAAACTTTTTTCCTAGAAGATTTTTTGAAAAAAAATGTATCTAAACAATTGTCGTAAGACGTCCTTAGATAAGTTACGTACTCAAATAATTTGTCGTGCCCTATTTTCTCAAACAAAATCACCTTTTTATGACTAAATCCCCTAAAATCGCATTTTTTCATAAAATCTAGCACTACCATACCAAAACTTTTTTCCTAGAAGATTTTTTGAAAAAAAATGTATCCAAACAATTGTCGTAAGACGTCCTTAGATAAGTTACGTACTCAAATAATTTGTCGTGCCCTTTTTTTAAAAAAAAATCACCTTTTTATGACTAAATCCCCTAAAATCGGATTTTTTTATAAAATCTAGCACTACCATATCAAAACTTTTTTCCTAGAAGATTTTTTGAAGAAAAATGTATCTAAACAATTGTCGTAAGACGTCCTTAGATAAGTTACGAACTCAAATAATTTGTCGTGCCCTTTTGTCTAAACAAAAATCACATTTATATGACTAAACCCTCTAAAATCGCATTTTTTCACAAAATCTAGCACTATTCTAGCACTATTCTAGCACTACCATACCAAAACTTTTTTCCTAGAAGATTTTTTGAAAAAAAAATGTATCCAAACAATTGTCGTAAGACGTCCTTAGATAAGTTGCGTACTCAAGTAATTTGTCGTGCCCTTTTTCTCAAAAAAAATCACATTTTTATGACTAAACCCCCTAAAATCGCATTTTTTCACAAAATCTAGCACTATTCTAGCACTACCATATCAAAACTTTTTTCCTAGAAGATTCTTTGAAAAAAAAATGTATCCAAACAATTGTCGTAAAACGTCCTTAGATAAGTTACGTACACAAATAATTTGTCGTGCCGTTTTTTCTCAAAAAAAATCACCTTTTTATGACTAATCCCCTAAAATCGCATTTTTTCATAAAATTTAGCACTACCATACCAAAACTTTTTTCCTAAAAGATTTTTTGAAAAAAAAATGTATCCAAACAATTGTCGTAAGACGTCCTTAGATAAGGTACGTACTCAAATAATTTGTCGTGCCGTTTTTTCTCAAAAAAAATCACCTTTTTATGACTAAATCCCCCTAAAATCGCATTTTTCATAAAATCTAGCACTACCATATCAAAACGCGATAAAAAATGCGATTTTAAGGGGATTTAGTCATAAAAAGGTGATTTTTTTTGAGAAAAAACGGCACGACAAATTATTTGAGTACGTAACTTATCTAAGGACGTCTTACGACAATTGTTTGGATACATTTTTTTCAAAGAATCTTCTAGGAAAAAAGTTTTGATATGGTAGTGCTAGAATAGTGCTAGATTTTGTGAAAAAATGCGATTTTAGAGGGTTTAGTCATATAAATGTGATTTTTGTTTAGAAAAAAGGGCACGAAAAATTATTTGAGTTCGTAACTTATCTAAGGACGTCTTACGACAATTGTTTAGATACATTTTTCTTCAAAAAATCTTCTAGGAAAAAAGTTTTGGTATGGTAGTGCTAAAATAGTGCTAGATTTTGTGAAAAAATGCGATTTTAGGGGGTTTAGTCATAAAAATGTGATTTTTTTTGAGAAAAAAGGGCACGACAAATTATTTGAGTACGCAACTTATCTAAGGACGTCTTACGACAATTGTTTGGATACATTTTTTTTCAAAAAATCTTCTAGGAAAAAAGTTTTGATATGGTAGTGCTAGATTTTATAAAAAAATCCGATTTTAGGGGATTTAGTCATAAAAAGGTGATTCTTTTTTAAAAAAAGGGCACGACAAATTATTTGAGTACGTAACTTATCTAAGGACGTCTTACGACAATTGTTTGGATACATTTTTTTTCAAAAAATCTTCTAGGAAAAAAGTTTTGGTATGGTAGTGCTAGATTTTATGAAAAAATGCGATTTTAGGGGATTTAGTCATAAAAAGGTGATTTTGTTTGAGAAAATAGGGCACGACAAATTATTTGAGTGCGTAACTTATCTAAGGACGTCTTACGACAATTGTTTGGATACATTCTTTTTCAAAAAATCTTCTAGGAAAAATGTTTTGGTATGGTAGTGCTAGAATAGTCCTAGATTTTATGAAAAAACGCGATTTTAGGGGGTTTAGTCATAAAAATGTGATTTTTGTTTAGAAAAAAGGGCACGACAAATTATTTGAGTTCATAACTTATCTAAGGACGTCTTACGACAATTGTTTGGATACATTTTTTTTCAAAAAATCTTCTAAGAAAAAAGTTTTTGTATGGTAGTGCTAGATTTATTGAAAAAAATGCGATTTTAGAGGGTTTTTTTATTTTTTCTCAGGAAATACAAGTGGTACAAAATTTTTTGTTTCACGACAAATTTACGACAAATTCACGACAATTAACTGCATCTTCATTTTTTTTTTAGAATTTTTTTTGAGGGTGGGTAATGCTAACTTGACTGTCAAGTTAGCATTACCCAGGGTTATTTTTAAAAAAAAAGGTCGGACAAAATTTTTTCTTTCACGACAAATTTACGACAAATTCACGACAATTAACTGCATCTTCATTTTTTTTTTTAGAATTTTTTTTGAGGGTGGGTAATGCTAACTTGACTGTCAAGTTAGCATTACCCAGGGTTAATTTAAAAAAAAAGGCGCGACAAATTTTTTTCTTTCACGACAAATTTACGACAAATTCACGACAATTAATCCAATTATTAGATTCCTGAAATTTTGAAGTGGTAATGCTTACTTGACAGACATAAGTACAAAAGGCATTTAAATCATGTTATCATTTTTGTCATCCAAATCAGAAGTTTTTAACGATTTGTAGAAATCGTGTAGTGCGAGGGTATTATTATTATGCCTTTGAGTTAACATATTGGGCCCTACCAATAATCAAATTTAGTAACGACTTAAATATTTAAATAAAATTTACCATAATTGCATGGGCTCTTAATAATAAACCAACCATGATATGGCTTTAATATGAAGGTGGACCCTAAATAATGAATATATCATGGTATAGACTTTTAAATATGAATCGTAACCATAACCATAATTATAATCATAATCATTAATTTTTTATAGTCCATACCATTATGGTCTACTTTCCTTATATATTTAAGTCTGTTATTTTCAGTATGTTATTTTCACTTTTTTATTTAGTTTAATAAGCTTTTTTACTATTAAACTTAAATCTCAAAAATACATCTCTCAAAAACACAGCTAAAAATCCTTTTGTGGCCCCATCATTTAGCTATCTCACTGCATTCAGACCCTGTGTGAATGCATTTGTGTTTGTGTAACTCACACTATTTTGAAAAAAAGGCCTCACTTTTTCCTCGATATGCCCGTTCCTCTATTTCTTCTTCTAAGATTTTAAATTAAAAAATTAATACATATGTTCCTTTCATTCATGCAATCTAGTGATACCTTATAAATGCATTCGGCTTTTTATAATGAGAAAAAAGATAACAAACAACAGAAGTAGGTAACAAATATGTTTCTCCACCACTCACTCAATGTGCAAGCGAAAAAAGAGGATTATACATTACAAAAGTAATAAATATGTTTCTTTCATTCATGCATGGTGTAACTAAAGAATGTATCTCCCCCACTCACTCAAGGTGCAGCGAAAAAATAAGAGAATTTTAAATTACAAAAGTAACACATATTTTTCTCTTTCACTCTTTCAATGGGTTAAAAGTGAGTTAATCTTTATGTCAAATTTTTCATTTATTGAATTATTTGAAATTTCCGAAATTTATAGAAAATAGTGTGGTATAACATAAAGTTTTTGTGCAATGTCATGAGTATGTGTAAATTCCTATTCAGTGATACATATTTTAGTGGAAAGAGAAAAAAGGAATTTGACAACAGAAATAATATATATGATAAAGATGATTATCCGTATCTAATAAGTTTCTTGTCCGATCATTATTATTAGATAGAAAGCTGTAGTTACTTTGGTCAAATCTTTGTGTAAATTAATTTTGAAATAAGTTTTTCGATTATATTAATTGGATAGTTGTTTTTTTCCCAATATATTTTGTATCTTTATTATATTATTGTTAAAATAGGTCTTATGGCTAAATGAAAATACTTTACGAATAAAGTTTTTAACCATATTATGTGTCATTCGAGTAGGATGAGCCGAATAAAAATTTAACAAACGATTTTATGCAATTGGCTTATGAAACCAATTTGTTATAATATTACCATCATTGTTTCTTTTGACTGTAATATCTAAATAATTTATTTCACGAATAAGGGTGTCCTCCAATTCATATGTAAAAATAATATTTTTGTCAAGATATTCCAGAGCTGATTGTGCGTTTTATTGAATTGAAAGATTATTGTGAATGAGCCTTTCTATGTTTCCTTTTATGTCAACGCTCATACTCATCATTACAATCATTACACTCAGCATTAGACGATTATCATGAATTCTTAATTGTTCCTCTATTCTTTATACCTATTGTAAGTCAGTTGCTAATAAACTCTCGAACAGAACACTTGACTTTTAATTAATACTCCTAACAGGTTATGGGCCCAGGATTGCTCGCCAAATAAAGTCAAGTGAACGGTTTAATTTAATTTGTTTAAAGTTCGAGTAGAGGTAAATTTTGAAAATATGAGTTCGTCTCATTATCAAATTGAGAAGTTGGACGACCACAATTATGATGGGTGGTGCGTCCAAATGAAAAGTGTACTTATCATTTCCAATCTATGGTCGTCCGTCGATGGTAGTAGTGTGAAGCAGGAGAGTATGACTCCGGCCCAAGTTTCCGAATGGGAAATGAGGGACGGAAAAGCTCTTGCTAATATAATTTTAAACATAAAATCATCTCAAGTCATTCACGTGAAGCATTGTTCAACGTCGAAATCAGCATGGGACAGTTTGAAGAAGATTCACCAACCACGTGGTCCAGCGAGAAAGATCACTCTTTTTAAGCAATTGCTTCATATGAAACTAGGCGAAAAGGAGAATATAACAGAGTATGTAAACCGTTTCTCAGATATTGTAGAAAAACTAAGTGAAATTGATTTTGTTATAAATGACGAACTTCTTGTAATAATTTTGCTCTCAAGCCTCCCAAAATGTTTAGAGAGTTTCGTTGTCGCTATAGAGTCTCGCGATGAATTGCCAATTTTGAGTAGTCTCAAGGTCAAACTTTTAGAAGAGGGAGATCGTCGCTTCGAAAAGGGTAAAATACTGGTCAAAGATGAAGAGAGTTTCGAGCAGGCTTATGCAGCGCGACCAAGTAATAAGCCTAAACTCGCACATAAAAAGAAACAGTTTGGGAAATGCTATAACTGCGGAAAGAGGGGGCACTACGCATCAAAGTGTATGGAACCAAAAAGGTCTTATGAACAAAAAGCGATTGCATCTTTCTCCATGCTCTCCGCTTCTCACAACAACGTTCTTGGTCCCCAATGTTGGTGCCTTGATAGCGGCGCCACTGCACATATATGTTGCGATAAATCACTGTTTACTGCAATTCGAGCGTGTGAAGAACAAATCAAATTAGCTGGTGACAATCATATAACGGCTAGGGGTATTGGTACCGTTTTTCTCAAAACAGATTTTTGTGAGGTTCAGTTAAAAAATGTTTTGTTTGTTCCTGGTCTTGATGCAAACTTCATTTCTGTTAGTAAGGCAATAGAAAATGGCTGTAATGTTGAGTTCGAAAAAAAATTATGCCAAAATAAAACAGAATGGTCAAACAATTTTAATTGCATGCTTAGACAATGATCTTTTTGTGTTCAAGTATAGTCAGATGAACCCCTTATATGCATGTAGTCCAAATATAAATAATTTTAAGAAATGGCATGAAAGATATGGCCACCTTAACGCAAACAGCATGAGTAATGTTTTCAATAGTAAGATGGTCAATGGGTTCTCGTCAGGTAATATCCCAGTAAACTTCCAATGTAAAATTTGCATGAAGGGAAAAATCTGTGCAAATTCTTTTCCAAATGAATCATTCACAAGGTCAAAAGATTTATTGGAACTCGTCCATACCGATATCTGCGGCCCTATGAGAAACGTGTCTCTCGGAGGTACTAGATATTTTGCAACCTTTATAGATGATAAGTCCCGCAAAATTTTCGTCTATTTTCTAAAAGCGAGAAGTGAAATTTTCGAGGTTTTTCGAAAATTCAAGTCCTTGGTTGAGCGCGAAACTGGAAAATTAATAAAAGCTTTGCGAAGTGATAACGGAAGCGAGTACCGTAGCCAAGAGTTTAATGATTACTTGGAGGACTGTGGTATAGGTCGACAGTTTTCTGTTGCTTACACTCCGCAGCAAAATGGAGTTGCCGAAAGGGCCAACAGAACTATCGTTGAGATGGCAAGGTGCATGCTCATTCAATCTGGGATTGATGAAAGCCTGTGGGCTGAGGCTGTGAATACAGCAGTGTACCTGAGAAATCGATGTCCGACGAAAATTCTTTTAAATGTCACACCTCAAGAAGTGTGGACCAGTCGAAAGCCCAATGTTAGCCATTTAAGAACTTTTGGTTGTACAGCCATAGCCCTAAACAAGTCCAAATCTTTTTCTAAATTTCATCCGAGAGGTGAAGAATATTTGATGGTCGGTTACTCAAGAACATCAAAGGCATATCGATTGTTTGATAGATCCAATAGGAAAATTATAGAACGAAGAGATGTTTCGTTTATTGAAACCGAATGTATGGCAGATGTTTTGGATGATTCAGGGATTTTTGTGCTGGAAGAAGAGAATGAAGATGACGGACAGAAGTTGGATAGACAGAATGAGGGTAGTGCTAAGGCCAAGGTTGAAGAACAAGAACAACAGCAGTCGGATAAGGGACACAAAATCGAACTACAGAATGAAAACTTAGAACAAAAACAGTCAAATGAGGTACCACAGAAAGACGAACAGCAAATACAAGAAATACAACGTGAGCATGACATTGTGGACAGACGATATCCAAAGCGAAAACGGTCGAATACAAGCAGTGATGAAGATAATCAGGGAACGCCGACGACAAGGTATACTAAAGGAAGGCCCAAGATTATTAGAACCGGTAAGCCAGGAAGACCAAGAAAACAGTTTAATGTGTTGAATAGCATTGAAACAAGAAATAACATTACGATTCCGCAAACCATTTCTGAAGCCTTATCGCTTCCTGAGTCTTCGATGTGGACGCACGCAGTCAATGAAGAATACCAGAATTTGATATCCAACAACACATGGGATTTGGTAAAGCGTCCCGAAGATGTCAAACCTATAGGTTGTCGATGGGTTTTTACGGTGAAGAAAGACGAACATGGTGAGCTCCGTAGGTTTAAGGCACGGCTGGTCGCAAAAGGTTTTAGCCAGGTTTTTGGGATGAATTATAAGGAAACGTTCTCACCAGTAGTTAGGTATTCTACTATTCGAATGATCCTAGCCCTAGCTGTTGAAAAGAAGCTTTTCTTGCACCAAATGGACGTGTCCTCTGCCTATTTAAATGGGGAACTTCAAGAAGACGTGTATATGGAGCAGCCGGAGAATTTTGTCAACCCGAAAAATCCAGATCGAGTTTTGAAGTTGAAGAAAGCTTTGTACGGTTTGAAGCAATCAGGGAGAGCTTGGAACGAAAAACTGGACTCAGTTTTAAGGAGAATTGGATATCGCCAATGTACAAGCGAAAGTTGCGTTTATGTGACAGATAATGATGATGATTTGAGAATTATTGCGGTGTATGTCGATGATTTTATTTTGGCTGCTAGTAGCGAGGAATCGATTCAACAAATAAAGGCTCAACTGAAAAAGGAGTTTAAAGTCGTCGATAATGGTCCTTTACACCATTTCCTTGGTTTTGAAATTAGCCGCGAAGGAGACACTGGCCCGATTACTGTTTGTCAAAAACAGTTGATTTTGAATCTTCTAAAAGAAACTTTGATGATGGAATGCAGACAAAACCAAACTCCGCTAGTACCTGGACAGCAGTTTGGATGTCGAGATGAAAGCTGTAAGCGAGCGAACAGAGAGCAGTACCAGTCCATCATCGGGTCATTAACCTACTTGTCAATTTCAACACGACCAGACATCACTCATTCGGTCAGCAAATTGGCTCGATTTAATTCGGACCCACATGAAGAACACTATACAGCTGTCAAACATTTATTGAGGTACCTAAATTGTACTAATTACAAATTGTTTTACTATCCTACAGGGAAACAACTTGAAGGATTTGTTGATGCTGACTGGGGTGGAGACATCCTAGACCGAAAGTCGTACACTGGTTTTGTTTTCATGCTTGGTGGTGCTGCCATATCTTGGGAGTCCAAGAAGCAACCAACGGTGGCATTAAGCAGTACCGAGGCTGAATACATGGCTCTATCCGCATCAGCAAAAGAAGCTGTTTATCTAAGAAGATTGGTTTGTGAACTTGGAGGCAGCGAGTTTGCAACATCTCATATAACTTTGAATGGTGACAACCTCAGTGCTCAACAGCTGGTGAAGAACCCCGTTCACCACCCACGTAGCAAACACATAGACATTAAATATC
This sequence comes from Melangyna quadrimaculata, assembly GCA_949320155.1. NCBI lineage: Eukaryota > Metazoa > Arthropoda > Insecta > Diptera > Syrphidae > Melangyna > Melangyna quadrimaculata. The sequence continues at coordinate 63,181,042 of OX439483.1, read as the reverse complement.
ACCATATAAGGGAAATACACAGTAGCGGTGCTATCAATTTAAACTACATTCCAACAAATGAGATGATAGCAGATGTCTTAACTAAGAACTTGCAAAAAATTAAACATCATAAATTTTGTAAACTCTTAGGACTAGTCAAATAAACATTTTTTTTTTTTGAATTGTATAATTGTTAAAATGATATAAAAATATTTTTTTTTTATTAATTATAATTCGCGTTGAGGGAGAGTGTTGAAAGATTATTGTGAATGAGCCTTTCTATGTTTCCTTTTATGTCAACGCTCATACTCATCATTACAATCATTACACTCAGCATTAGACGATTATCATGAATTCTTAATTGTTCCTCTATTCTTTATACCTATTGTAAGTCAGTTGCTAATAAACTCTCGAACAGAACACTTGACTTTTAATTAATACTCCTAACAAAATGAAGAAAAACAAAAAGGTAAAATATAACTATAATTAATTCAGCAATACAAAAATCATAATATATCTTTATTTATTTTTGTTTGCTTTTTCTCTTTCCCTTCTGCAGGATCTGATGAAATTGCATTTAAATAAAACTATTGATGTTCTAACCGAACGAAATTCATCTGTTCTTTTAAATTTTTAATTTTTTTTTGGTCAGAAAGTTGTTTCAATTTGTTCTCTCTTGGCATAAAAACTTGATTATAATCAGGACGTTTGTTACTTTTGGCTATAATAACCTTACTGTATGGAACATATCCATCATAGCATTCTTTGTAAAGGTAAGCATTTTATTGAGTCCCTAAATTGAACCTTGCAATAAAGCAAAAATAAAATTAGTCTGCTGGGCTATTTGTGAAGGAATTTTAGTCTGCTTTTTTGCAGAGTCACTTCCGGTTAGGTTTTGAAGCAAAAAACGGTACACCAAGACCTAGATTTCATTCAAAGACTTCGAATTGCCCGTTATTATTCTTAGGCTGTTCCTGATGAGATTTATGAAGGCCTTGTAGCGTTCTTGGTTGTAGTTCCCAAGTAGTAGTTTGGCCTGCCTCAGTTTTGGGAGTTCATTTCAAATTTTGGATCTTTTTGCCTCCTCTTCTGATTTGATCTTGTTTTTGATCACAATCCGCAATAGTGCTCAGGCCCTGTTAGGGGGATGTTGTTCCTATTTTGGCTAGGGAGTCTGCCTCCTTTTTACCATCGATACCCGCGTGACCCGGTCCCGAATAGAGTTAGACATTGTTATTTTGGCCGCAGTTCATTTAACCTCCGAAAGCATTCCCCATACCAGTTTTAAGCTAATGGCATAGGAGCTTAACGCTTTAAGCACGGCTTGGCTATCTGACATGATGGCAATGTTACGATTTCGGCAGTTTCTTTCAGTTTACTTCCGGCTGGAAAATGCTTGTGGACTGTCTCATCGGACAGATAGTTTGGTTTTTGGTCCAAATATACCCGCCCCAGTCAGACGTTCTCGATCCATCAGTATACCATTTGACTATAAAAGTTTTCTGCTGGGGTGTTCTTCACGGAATTTTGGTCTGCGTTTTTTAACTAAAGCCTGTGAGAGTGTCCTGAAGCAAATAACATTAGAGTAAATGTTAAGCAAATGACTTGACTTCTGTCATTTTTGTCACACCTATAAAGTCAACTTTACACCCATACGTCAAGGGTATCGGCTATGTGTTGGCATGGGTTACAAAATTACGCAAATGACTTGAATTTTAATGTCGTTAGCGCTTTCAAATTGTCCGTAAGACTATACAAAATGTAGCCATTATATAAAGCCACCTGCGTCGGAATATTCAAATTTGAAGTAGTGTGTATTGGCTTGTGCCTCTTGCCTGTACAGCACTGATTTTTGTGGTGTTCACCTATAATGTCTTATCTTAAAGTGCCCACTTAACACCTTTATGCACGAAATGAAAAGTTCAGATAAAATTATTTTTGTATAAAGGACTTAATATAAAGGATTTAAGCGCATTTAACCCATTCATCCACAAAGTTTATTATTAAAGTGATTGCATATATCACCTTCAATTTTGGCTAAATATGAATCTAGAGGCGATAGAAGAGTACAGACGAGTCAGAAATTAAAGTTTTCATATAACACTTTCATCTGTAGGTAAAAAGGCAAATTTCAAAAAATGCCACTTAACACCTTCATTTTCTAACCGCTTCATTTGTAAACCTTATTTAGGCATAAGAAGGAGAATATTATAGAAGTTAATACAGCTTATATGTGATTTCGGAAAATCCTCCTATAAACAATATTCGTAAACCTTTTAAAAGTTTAAGATTGTATAAAAGCCTATATAAGCGGATAAGAAGTTTTTACGAGCGCTATTCGAAATTTGAATGACATTTTAACTTGATAGATAGCTTCGGAATTTGATTATATGAAAGTAAAACACAAGTTCTTTAAGTATAGTTGTAAAACACCTATTAGAAGCTAAAAATACAAGTCTTATAGAGGTTGAACTAAATTACAAAAAGGGTTAGAGAAGTAGCTTCCGTCGTTACAAAGCCAACCCTACTGAAGAAAACCGGAAGAAGTTTCAACAAGCCAGAAAGCCCTGTAACGGTCTTATTCGAACAACCAAATTACCAAAAATTAAGGCAATAAATACTACAATGTCCCAATAGTAATAAAAATGTTTGGTCATTTGCAAAGAACATACGAAATTCTACTTTGTCGTCGATTCTAAGGCTCGTCTTCAATGACACCCCTTTTGTCAGCTCGTTAGAGGAAGCCAATTTGCGTGCAACAGAGTTTGCTGTTAATTCGACGAAAAGATCTTATAGATATACACCAATCTGCTGTCCCTTATACGAGTAGTATCCCTCCGATTGTTCTGCGTAAGCTTTTCCATGCGTATCAAATTCAATTATTTATTAATTATAGCATTGGAAACAATTATAAAACATAAATTATATTTTTACCTAACTAGAGTTCGAACTCGGAACCCCTACGTGATAGTCCATCACTCTAACCACTCAGCCATCTTAGATATAATTTAGAAGATGCACAAACTTAATCAGTCTTATCCTTTTTTAAAACTTCAAAATGTTTCCTTAAACAAACCCAAGCTTCTATGGAAATGTTCACGCATGAAAAAGTTTTCCTTAACTCTCTTATACTTTTTGCCTGAGGAAATAAATGTAAGAGATATGTTTTGCAGTTCCCTTGCTTCATTTTCGATTCAGTCGTCTTAAGTTAATGCAATTTGACAACTTAATTTAATTAAAATTGCAACGAGTATAAAAATGAAAGATACACAATGTAAAAGACTAGGCCACACTAGACAGAATTGCACTTCAGTGGAACTACATACTTCACAGGAATTCGTATGAAATTGTATGAAGTTAGTTCCTGTTGCTGCTTAGAACGTTATAGCTCACACAATTTAATACAAATAATATTTTTCCACGTTCGTGAAAATCTAGTTCCGCTGAAGTCGAGTGAGGTTTTCCTTCAATAACAACACAAAACTCGTCAGTGAACCATTCATATCGGTTTGGGAGAATATCTTTATCTAAAGACTAGACAAAACTTGACGGATCTATGCAGTTCAGTTGCCACTTAGTGCGGAATATAGCTCATACACATTAATACAAATTATTTTTTACCGCGTCGTGGTGTGTAATTCTGCTGAATTTTAGTCCGGTTTTACCATAACTAACAGGAAATCAGTTGTTTAAACTCTCCCAAACCAATGCGAAACATTTGGCATAGCAACGAAACTTTCGCTTGTCAAAATAAATTGCCATGTCGATAAACGAGAGCATCCACACTGATGCGATAAGACTTATCATATTAAATGCTCTCCCGAACCAACGCGAAATCGGAGCGAAACATTCGCAACCATAGAAAAATGACAGATACATATATATAATGCTTAATGATAACATAAAACTGTCCTCAGCGAATGTTTCGCATCGGTTTGGGAGAGCCTTAAAAATGGTTTAACATATCCACTCTCGTATTTTTTTTTTTTATTAAAAATTTTTCTCCGTCACTTTGAAAGAAAGAACTATCGCGCTGGTTTGGGAAAGTCCAACGCAAAATATTCAGAGTGACAACGAAACATTCGTGATCGTAGTCGTCTCTCATGGTTTATTATGGCAATTTGCATATCCCGTCATAAAGATGTCATTTTTTTGTCGCTCGATTTGCATTGAAGTCGCATCGAAACACAGCAACGTTGGAAAATGACAAATACACAAATAATAATAGTAACAAAAACGGGAATGTTTCGCGTTCCACACGATAAAAACGTTGTCAGCAACGAAAGCAGCACTTTGGTTTGGGAGATTCTTAATACGATTCCTTACTCTAATGTCTTGCCTCACTTAATAATGCCTATTTTTGATAAGTTCAAGCTGAACAAACACAATATTTTCTATGTTTAAAATGCTTATCCCTAAAAAAAATTTATTCAAATACTTAATTTTTAATTATGGTTTTCACTTTTAAATAGAACAAAAAAAATGAAACGAAAAGTAGCCTTACGAATACTCAAAAAGTCAAGTGAGCCATATTAAACTCAAGTGAAATTAATTATTATTTCTGTCCACGAGTTAGACATTTTAAAAAACAATTTATTCAAAATATATAATCTAATTATAAAAGTCAGTCCAGTTTTTTAAAAAGCTTCTTTAAAATGACTTTTTTGATAAGCCGTATCGAAGTATTCGATAAAGCTTCTTGAAAATGGTTTCAGAACCCAGACTGGCAGCAACTTATATAAAAAAAAACTTTATGCAGCCTTTATAAAGTGACAGCTTCAATCATCTTCTGTAATAGCAATTATAGAAGCTTATTAAAGAAACAGCTCGCAAACTTGGTAATAAGTCGTCTCTTTCTTGTTTCTATTCGGTCTTAAAGAAACAGTTATTGAGTTCGTTACAAGTACATGTAAGAAATTTATTTCCGCATAAAGCTCTACCGAAGGTTTATAAAAGCAAACCCTGCGGCACACCAATATTTTTAAGCTAAACGAAGTTGAATTGTTAGTTGGGTAAATTTTTGCTTACAGTTTTTCCGAAATTTAACCCTTAACGGTTAAAAACTTTATTGAAATTTTTTTGTTCAGATTTTTATTAACACACTCTTAACGCCCGTAGGTTAATTTAATTTTGAATTGTTCCGTTAAGACGGTTGGAGCAGTCGCCTAGCTAAAAAAATTACTGAAAATATAAAAAAAAAAAACATAAAAAACGGCAACACTGACATAAACATGTGAAATCTCTTTAAACCCTAAAATCTATTCCTTTTCAAATTCAAAATTTTGATAAAAAATGAAGAAAATTTTATAACAAGTTTTTCATGGAACCAGAATTTAAAGTAATTATTTATAAACACATAAAAATCGCAATTTCAAAACATTTCAAAACCCGTTTTTATAAAAACAATCAAGTTATTTTTCAACTAAAAAACATGATTTTTTTTTCAAAAATTCAAGAAAATAATGAAACTAATTTTCAAAATATTAATTTTTCAAAATCAAGTTTTGAACTTTTTTTAAAAATTTCAAAAAAAGAAAATCTAAAACCTAGACAATGGTTTTACTAGATGTAACAGAAATAACCGTTTATGGAATAAATATACATTTTTTTTAAATGCACAGCACGCGTCTTTCTTTATTTTACCGCTATTTTTATAATCAGTGTTCTAGTGAAATAGTGAGTTCCATTCCTCCCCTTTAACAATTTAAACTTAATACTCGCGGTTTTAAGAATGCACATCAGTTTACCCTCGAGCACCGCTTCACACGTACTTCTTCAGTAGCATCACACGAATGTGGAATGCTTTATTCGGCACAACTTTCCCCTCCCATTTCGATATGTAAACATTAAAAACCATTGTGCATCGGTATCTCAAAATCCTCCGCTAATTACCTAAATGTTCGTGCTGTGTTTAAATGGATTGGGTACGATATGTCGATTTTCAAATCATCGACTCCATAAGATCGACTTTTAAAATCTCGACAGAAAAAATGTCCAAAAGAACAAAATATCGAAACAAAAAGCCGAATCCGAACGGCTGACGAGAAGCACTTATTCATGACAAGGGATAGTCTTGGAGGATTTTTCAATTCCTTGCAAAAGGCAGTAGCCCTGAAAAAAATCTTTTTAGTTTTTAGGTGGACGAGGCTGAGAAGTAAACCCAGACCTCCAGTGTGACAGTCGAACGCACTAACCATTACGATACGGGCTACCCACTAGATTTATGTCAACCATTCTTTATTTGCCATTATGACCCTCCTCTCTACTAAACGTGGGCTGGGGGAAAAGATTTCCCCTTTACATATACGATTTTTATCTTTCTTCAAGTAATCCTAAACGCTCTAGACTTTTTTCCAATCTTGTACAAACCACCCACCCTGTAAAAACAGCTCATTAAAATACTATAAGGATCTCAAGGACATTTCACAGTCAACACTGAATTTTTCTAGACCACCAAAGGACTGCACCATTCAATTATAAATGAAACCAAAATTATCCACAAACTAACCTTGCTTCGTTGGCATTCATTTATGTGGAAAAAATATTCCTTACTGCAAAATTTCCACAAAGAAACGATTGAAAACCACATCAACTTCTAGATTGACGCATTTTAAAACCATTTTAGCAGAGTTTGCTGTTAATTCGACGAAAAGATCTTATAGATATACACCAATCTGCTGTCCCTTATACGAGTAGTATCCCTCCGATTGTTCTGCGTAAGCTTTTCCATGCGTATCAAATTCAATTATTTATTAATTATAGCATTGGAAACAATTATAAAACATAAATTATATTTTTACCTAACTAGAGTTCGAACTCGGAACCCCTACGTGATAGTCCATCACTCTAACCACTCAGCCATCTTAGATATAATTTAGAAGATGCACAAACTTAATCAGTCTTATCCTTTTTTAAAACTTCAAAATGTTTCCTTAAACAAACCCAAGCTTCTATGGAAATGTTCACGCATGAAAAAGTTTTCCTTAACTCTCTTATACTTTTTGCCTGAGGAAATAAATGTAAGAGATATGTTTTGCAGTTCCCTTGCTTCATTTTCGATTCAGTCGTCTTAAGTTAATGCAATTTGACAACTTAATTTAATTAAAATTGCAACGAGTATAAAAATGAAAGATACACAATGTAAAAGACTAGGCCACACTAGACAGAATTGCACTTCAGTGGAACTACATACTTCACAGGAATTCGTATGAAATTGTATGAAGTTAGTTCCTGTTGCTGCTTAGAACGTTATAGCTCACACAATTTAATACAAATAATATTTTTCCACGTTCGTGAAAATCTAGTTCCGCTGAAGTCGAGTGAGGTTTTCCTTCAATAACAACACAAAACTCGTCAGTGAACCATTCATATCGGTTTGGGAGAATATCTTTATCTAAAGACTAGACAAAACTTGACGGATCTATGCAGTTCAGTTGCCACTTAGTGCGGAATATAGCTCATACACATTAATACAAATTATTTTTTACCGCGTCGTGGTGTGTAATTCTGCTGAATTTTAGTCCGGTTTTACCATAACTAACAGGAAATCAGTTGTTTAAACTCTCCCAAACCAATGCGAAACATTTGGCATAGCAACGAAACTTTCGCTTGTCAAAATAAATTGCCATGTCGATAAACGAGAGCATCCACACTGATGCGATAAGACTTATCATATTAAATGCTCTCCCGAACCAACGCGAAATCGGAGCGAAACATTCGCAACCATAGAAAAATGACAGATACATATATATAATGCTTAATGATAACATAAAACTGTCCTCAGCGAATGTTTCGCATCGGTTTGGGAGAGCCTTAAAAATGGTTTAACATATCCACTCTCGTATTTTTTTTTTTTATTAAAAATTTTTCTCCGTCACTTTGAAAGAAAGAACTATCGCGCTGGTTTGGGAAAGTCCAACGCAAAATATTCAGAGTGACAACGAAACATTCGTGATCGTAGTCGTCTCTCATGGTTTATTATGGCAATTTGCATATCCCGTCATAAAGATGTCATTTTTTTGTCGCTCGATTTGCATTGAAGTCGCATCGAAACACAGCAACGTTGGAAAATGACAAATACACAAATAATAATAGTAACAAAAACGGGAATGTTTCGCGTTCCACACGATAAAAACGTTGTCAGCAACGAAAGCAGCACTTTGGTTTGGGAGATTCTTAATACGATTCCTTACTCTAATGTCTTGCCTCACTTAATAATGCCTATTTTTGATAAGTTCAAGCTGAACAAACACAATATTTTCTATGTTTAAAATGCTTATCCCTAAAAAAAATTTATTCAAATACTTAATTTTTAATTATGGTTTTCACTTTTAAATAGAACAAAAAAAATGAAACGAAAAGTAGCCTTACGAATACTCAAAAAGTCAAGTGAGCCATATTAAACTCAAGTGAAATTAATTATTATTTCTGTCCACGAGTTAGACATTTTAAAAAACAATTTATTCAAAATATATAATCTAATTATAAAAGTCAGTCCAGTTTTTTAAAAAGCTTCTTTAAAATGACTTTTTTGATAAGCCGTATCGAAGTATTCGATAAAGCTTCTTGAAAATGGTTTCAGAACCCAGACTGGCAGCAACTTATATAAAAAAAAACTTTATGCAGCCTTTATAAAGTGACAGCTTCAATCATCTTCTGTAATAGCAATTATAGAAGCTTATTAAAGAAACAGCTCGCAAACTTGGTAATAAGTCGTCTCTTTCTTGTTTCTATTCGGTCTTAAAGAAACAGTTATTGAGTTCGTTACAAGTACATGTAAGAAATTTATTTCCGCATAAAGCTCTACCGAAGGTTTATAAAAGCAAACCCTGCGGCACACCAATATTTTTAAGCTAAACGAAGTTGAATTGTTAGTTGGGTAAATTTTTGCTTACAGTTTTTCCGAAATTTAACCCTTAACGGTTAAAAACTTTATTGAAATTTTTTTGTTCAGATTTTTATTAACACACTCTTAACGCCCGTAGGTTAATTTAATTTTGAATTGTTCCGTTAAGACGGTTGGAGCAGTCGCCTAGCTAAAAAAATTACTGAAAATATAAAAAAAAAAAACATAAAAAACGGCAACACTGACATAAACATGTGAAATCTCTTTAAACCCTAAAATCTATTCCTTTTCAAATTCAAAATTTTGATAAAAAATGAAGAAAATTTTATAACAAGTTTTTCATGGAACCAGAATTTAAAGTAATTATTTATAAACACATAAAAATCGCAATTTCAAAACATTTCAAAACCCGTTTTTATAAAAACAATCAAGTTATTTTTCAACTAAAAAACATGATTTTTTTTTCAAAAATTCAAGAAAATAATGAAACTAATTTTCAAAATATTAATTTTTCAAAATCAAGTTTTGAACTTTTTTTAAAAATTTCAAAAAAAGAAAATCTAAAACCTAGACAATGGTTTTACTAGATGTAACAGAAATAACCGTTTATGGAATAAATATACATTTTTTTTAAATGCACAGCACGCGTCTTTCTTTATTTTACCGCTATTTTTATAATCAGTGTTCTAGTGAAATAGTGAGTTCCATTCCTCCCCTTTAACAATTTAAACTTAATACTCGCGGTTTTAAGAATGCACATCAGTTTACCCTCGAGCACCGCTTCACACGTACTTCTTCAGTAGCATCACACGAATGTGGAATGCTTTATTCGGCACAACTTTCCCCTCCCATTTCGATATGTAAACATTAAAAACCATTGTGCATCGGTATCTCAAAATCCTCCGCTAATTACCTAAATGTTCGTGCTGTGTTTAAATGGATTGGGTACGATATGTCGATTTTCAAATCATCGACTCCATAAGATCGACTTTTAAAATCTCGACAGAAAAAATGTCCAAAAGAACAAAATATCGAAACAAAAAGCCGAATCCGAACGGCTGACGAGAAGCACTTATTCATGACAAGGGATAGTCTTGGAGGATTTTTCAATTCCTTGCAAAAGGCAGTAGCCCTGAAAAAAATCTTTTTAGTTTTTAGGTGGACGAGGCTGAGAAGTAAACCCAGACCTCCAGTGTGACAGTCGAACGCACTAACCATTACGATACGGGCTACCCACTAGATTTATGTCAACCATTCTTTATTTGCCATTATGACCCTCCTCTCTACTAAACGTGGGCTGGGGGAAAAGATTTCCCCTTTACATATACGATTTTTATCTTTCTTCAAGTAATCCTAAACGCTCTAGACTTTTTTCCAATCTTGTACAAACCACCCACCCTGTAAAAACAGCTCATTAAAATACTATAAGGATCTCAAGGACATTTCACAGTCAACACTGAATTTTTCTAGACCACCAAAGGACTGCACCATTCAATTATAAATGAAACCAAAATTATCCACAAACTAACCTTGCTTCGTTGGCATTCATTTATGTGGAAAAAATATTCCTTACTGCAAAATTTCCACAAAGAAACGATTGAAAACCACATCAACTTCTAGATTGACGCATTTTAAAACCATTTTAACAGAGTTTGCTGTTAATTCGACGAAAAGATCTTATAGATATACACCAATCTGCTGTCCCTTATACGAGTAGTATCCCTCCGATTGTTCTGCGTAAGCTTTTCCATGCGTATCAAATTCAATTATTTATTAATTATAGCATTGGAAACAATTATAAAACATAAATTATATTTTTACCTAACTAGAGTTCGAACTCGGAACCCCTACGTGATAGTCCATCACTCTAACCACTCAGCCATCTTAGATATAATTTAGAAGATGCACAAACTTAATCAGTCTTATCCTTTTTTAAAACTTCAAAATGTTTCCTTAAACAAACCCAAGCTTCTATGGAAATGTTCACGCATGAAAAAGTTTTCCTTAACTCTCTTATACTTTTTGCCTGAGGAAATAAATGTAAGAGATATGTTTTGCAGTTCCCTTGCTTCATTTTCGATTCAGTCGTCTTAAGTTAATGCAATTTGACAACTTAATTTAATTAAAATTGCAACGAGTATAAAAATGAAAGATACACAATGTAAAAGACTAGGCCACACTAGACAGAATTGCACTTCAGTGGAACTACATACTTCACAGGAATTCGTATGAAATTGTATGAAGTTAGTTCCTGTTGCTGCTTAGAACGTTATAGCTCACACAATTTAATACAAATAATATTTTTCCACGTTCGTGAAAATCTAGTTCCGCTGAAGTCGAGTGAGGTTTTCCTTCAATAACAACACAAAACTCGTCAGTGAACCATTCATATCGGTTTGGGAGAATATCTTTATCTAAAGACTAGACAAAACTTGACGGATCTATGCAGTTCAGTTGCCACTTAGTGCGGAATATAGCTCATACACATTAATACAAATTATTTTTTACCGCGTCGTGGTGTGTAATTCTGCTGAATTTTAGTCCGGTTTTACCATAACTAACAGGAAATCAGTTGTTTAAACTCTCCCAAACCAATGCGAAACATTTGGCATAGCAACGAAACTTTCGCTTGTCAAAATAAATTGCCATGTCGATAAACGAGAGCATCCACACTGATGCGATAAGACTTATCATATTAAATGCTCTCCCGAACCAACGCGAAATCGGAGCGAAACATTCGCAACCATAGAAAAATGACAGATACATATATATAATGCTTAATGATAACATAAAACTGTCCTCAGCGAATGTTTCGCATCGGTTTGGGAGAGCCTTAAAAATGGTTTAACATATCCACTCTCGTATTTTTTTTTTTTATTAAAAATTTTTCTCCGTCACTTTGAAAGAAAGAACTATCGCGCTGGTTTGGGAAAGTCCAACGCAAAATATTCAGAGTGACAACGAAACATTCGTGATCGTAGTCGTCTCTCATGGTTTATTATGGCAATTTGCATATCCCGTCATAAAGATGTCATTTTTTTGTCGCTCGATTTGCATTGAAGTCGCATCGAAACACAGCAACGTTGGAAAATGACAAATACACAAATAATAATAGTAACAAAAACGGGAATGTTTCGCGTTCCACACGATAAAAACGTTGTCAGCAACGAAAGCAGCACTTTGGTTTGGGAGATTCTTAATACGATTCCTTACTCTAATGTCTTGCCTCACTTAATAATGCCTATTTTTGATAAGTTCAAGCTGAACAAACACAATATTTTCTATGTTTAAAATGCTTATCCCTAAAAAAAATTTATTCAAATACTTAATTTTTAATTATGGTTTTCACTTTTAAATAGAACAAAAAAAATGAAACGAAAAGTAGCCTTACGAATACTCAAAAAGTCAAGTGAGCCATATTAAACTCAAGTGAAATTAATTATTATTTCTGTCCACGAGTTAGACATTTTAAAAAACAATTTATTCAAAATATATAATCTAATTATAAAAGTCAGTCCAGTTTTTTAAAAAGCTTCTTTAAAATGACTTTTTTGATAAGCCGTATCGAAGTATTCGATAAAGCTTCTTGAAAATGGTTTCAGAACCCAGACTGGCAGCAACTTATATAAAAAAAAACTTTATGCAGCCTTTATAAAGTGACAGCTTCAATCATCTTCTGTAATAGCAATTATAGAAGCTTATTAAAGAAACAGCTCGCAAACTTGGTAATAAGTCGTCTCTTTCTTGTTTCTATTCGGTCTTAAAGAAACAGTTATTGAGTTCGTTACAAGTACATGTAAGAAATTTATTTCCGCATAAAGCTCTACCGAAGGTTTATAAAAGCAAACCCTGCGGCACACCAATATTTTTAAGCTAAACGAAGTTGAATTGTTAGTTGGGTAAATTTTTGCTTACAGTTTTTCCGAAATTTAACCCTTAACGGTTAAAAACTTTATTGAAATTTTTTTGTTCAGATTTTTATTAACACACTCTTAACGCCCGTAGGTTAATTTAATTTTGAATTGTTCCGTTAAGACGGTTGGAGCAGTCGCCTAGCTAAAAAAATTACTGAAAATATAAAAAAAAAAAACATAAAAAACGGCAACACTGACATAAACATGTGAAATCTCTTTAAACCCTAAAATCTATTCCTTTTCAAATTCAAAATTTTGATAAAAAATGAAGAAAATTTTATAACAAGTTTTTCATGGAACCAGAATTTAAAGTAATTATTTATAAACACATAAAAATCGCAATTTCAAAACATTTCAAAACCCGTTTTTATAAAAACAATCAAGTTATTTTTCAACTAAAAAACATGATTTTTTTTTCAAAAATTCAAGAAAATAATGAAACTAATTTTCAAAATATTAATTTTTCAAAATCAAGTTTTGAACTTTTTTTAAAAATTTCAAAAAAAGAAAATCTAAAACCTAGACAATGGTTTTACTAGATGTAACAGAAATAACCGTTTATGGAATAAATATACATTTTTTTTAAATGCACAGCACGCGTCTTTCTTTATTTTACCGCTATTTTTATAATCAGTGTTCTAGTGAAATAGTGAGTTCCATTCCTCCCCTTTAACAATTTAAACTTAATACTCGCGGTTTTAAGAATGCACATCAGTTTACCCTCGAGCACCGCTTCACACGTACTTCTTCAGTAGCATCACACGAATGTGGAATGCTTTATTCGGCACAACTTTCCCCTCCCATTTCGATATGTAAACATTAAAAACCATTGTGCATCGGTATCTCAAAATCCTCCGCTAATTACCTAAATGTTCGTGCTGTGTTTAAATGGATTGGGTACGATATGTCGATTTTCAAATCATCGACTCCATAAGATCGACTTTTAAAATCTCGACAGAAAAAATGTCCAAAAGAACAAAATATCGAAACAAAAAGCCGAATCCGAACGGCTGACGAGAAGCACTTATTCATGACAAGGGATAGTCTTGGAGGATTTTTCAATTCCTTGCAAAAGGCAGTAGCCCTGAAAAAAATCTTTTTAGTTTTTAGGTGGACGAGGCTGAGAAGTAAACCCAGACCTCCAGTGTGACAGTCGAACGCACTAACCATTACGATACGGGCTACCCACTAGATTTATGTCAACCATTCTTTATTTGCCATTATGACCCTCCTCTCTACTAAACGTGGGCTGGGGGAAAAGATTTCCCCTTTACATATACGATTTTTATCTTTCTTCAAGTAATCCTAAACGCTCTAGACTTTTTTCCAATCTTGTACAAACCACCCACCCTGTAAAAACAGCTCATTAAAATACTATAAGGATCTCAAGGACATTTCACAGTCAACACTGAATTTTTCTAGACCACCAAAGGACTGCACCATTCAATTATAAATGAAACCAAAATTATCCACAAACTAACCTTGCTTCGTTGGCATTCATTTATGTGGAAAAAATATTCCTTACTGCAAAATTTCCACAAAGAAACGATTGAAAACCACATCAACTTCTAGATTGACGCATTTTAAAACCATTTTAACTAACTGCGCCAAAAAATATAAAAAAAAAACATTTTTTCACATTCGCATTCTATTTCTACCTTAAATGATCTCTAAATTCTGAATAAAATCATCTTTTTAATTCTATCACAACAATAATTTCCTTTCACTTTTTATATAGAATGTAGGTAGGCACTTTTATTTATGTATTTTGCATCTTCAACCCCAACTTTATAACAACACCATCTCTATCACCCATAAAAAGAGCTCTTTACCGTCGAGAATACTCTCAAATTAAATTTCATTTAGGATCAAAAAAGCGCAATGAAAGCAAATTCGTTGACGCTTCTGCTAAAATTTAATCAAAATTAAATGAAAATTGCAAATTATTACAAGCCCACTCAACTTGACTAAAAACTCAACAACGACACACAGCAGGAGGAGGAGGACGAGAATAGGGACATAAAATTTGATTAAACATCCTGTGTGTTTGGATGTGTGAATATTTAAATGGAGGTTGTATGGCTTACAACCTGAGTGGAAAATAGAATCAAAATTTTAAGGATGGATTGCTTAATGCGGATGAGAGTTCATTTAACCGTTTAATATACAAAATAAAAAAAAAGTAGGCAGATACCTCGAGAGATAATACACACAAAACCAAATGAAGCAAGGGATGAAGAAATAAAAATATGTATTACAAAATTCTGGAACCTGAAACAAGGATTATTGATGACATTTTTTTTTTGACTTAAGGAATAAAAAAGTTTTTCTTTGCTTTGTCATACGACAATGGAGTAAGATTTAATTAGCATCGAACCAACCGTATGCAATCAACTTAAACATCTTTTTAAGTGAGTTTGCTTCCACCTTTGGGTTGGTGAAAGGTGACGTTGGTAAGGCCCAACGAAATAAAGCCAAAAATCAAAAATTTAGCATTATTGCGCTTTTAAAATGGAAATATCGCCAAATTTTAGTTTTGGCTTTATTTCGCTTTAGAAAACGAAAAAAGGCCAATTTGGCTTTATTTCGTTTTCATGATTTTTGTCAGAAAACTGCAAAACAAATCGCCGTTATGTTGTTTTCATTAGGTGCAGTGCATAAACGCCCACGGATCTAGCCCCCGCGGTTGTTATTTCCCAAAAAAGAACCCGCTTGGATTAATTCTACCACAAAAAAGAACTAAGACCCGCAGGTGCTTTTACGAAAATATTCAGTGATAACAGAAGCTTTAAAAGCAGACCACCTGACAACATAGGCGACTGAGCATACCCTAAGCGGAGCGACGGAGTCGCGTGAGCGGGACAGAGGACCCTAAAAGGGAGCTAAAATCCTTGAAACCGCGAAGCGGGCCACCCAAAGTACTGTTTAGTACAAAAAACTTTGATTACAGATCGACTGACAACATAGGCGCCTACCAGACGACTAAGCATACTACAGTACTTTGGGTGGACCGCTTCGCGGGTTTAAGGATTTTAAGTCCCTTTTCGGGTCCCCTGTCCCGCTCACGCGACTCCGTCTCTCCGCTTAGGGTAATGCTCAGTCGCCTGGCAGGCGCCTATGTTGTCAGTTTGTCTGCTTTCAAAGCTTCTGTTATCACTGAAGCTTTTCGTAAAAACAAATTTGGTCTTATTTCTAAATGAAATTTGGCCTTATTTCGTTTTGGGAATAGAAATAAAGCCAATTTGGCCTTATTTCCATTTTCAAAGCGAAATTAGGCCAAATTTGAGATTTGGTCTTATTTCTAGGGCCTTATTTCCCGTCACCTTTGTGAAAAAGTATAAGAGAAAGGATGTAGGATCTAGGAGGTTCCTTAATGTATGAACAAAAACGGTGAAGTGAAATAAGGCCCAATATAATAATAATAATACTTTATTGCACTTTAGAAAACAAAGTAAGGTAAATTTGGCTGTATTTCGTTTTCATGTTTTATTTTGTTTTTAACTGTAAAATAATACGGCGGTGTTCTGTTATTTCTATTCTTCGCATACAGAAACTTGTTCCGATTGTACTCTACTAGAGTAATTTTAAAAATTAGCGCAGACTTTTTAAAATTTTCAAATCTACGATTTCCTTAAATTTTCAAAATTATTTTGAAAAATTCAAAATTCATTTTCTAAATTTCGTTTTTTTTTTTAAATTACTTCTGATGTTTTTCAAGGCTTTGCCTTATTTTCAAAATGACTCATTTTTTCATCCTCCAGCACTCATTAAAAATACCAAAAAAATTTAAATAATATATTCCTGAGTACGCTTCGAGTACGCTTCGAATACGCTTCGAGTACGTTTTAGGTACACTTCGATTACGCTTCGAGTACTCTTCTAGTACGCTTCAAGTACGACACAACAACCAACAAAAGTCTGTCCGACCACTACTTTTGTAAAGAGGACAGTCTAAGCTTTCATTTGATACCCCATTTATAAAAGTCATGGATTAGGTATATCCTAAGCCAAAAATGCAAACGAAAAAGTGTGTTTTCTACCCATTTCCACCTAAAAAAGCTTGTCCGACCAGGGGATTTGTTAATGTTAAGATTCAAAATATACTAGCCCATTAATAAAAAAATTTACTTTTACAGTTTACTCTACCTTCCACCACTTAGGTTATCAATGATCTCAACGTTTCACAAGCGGCGTAACATTTTGGCGTTTCCAAAAATTAAACCTTAAAATTTCTCTCTCAACGCGTGTAAAGAAGTTTTACTTCAAAAAGTGCGTTTCCGCCCCAGTGTACCTCTTGTTTATCGTCTATTTAAGAATAAAGAATACTAGTTAGGGCGTTAAGGCCATATTTTAGGTCAAACCTTGCACCTCATTCTGACGGGATGAGCTTTGGTACACTAATGATATACATTCTATTATTATTATTATTAAACTTAATACAAGCCACTTAAAAAACTAAGTCTTAAATCTAGACTTTATATAATACAAATTATGTACATTTAAATATCTTAATTCTAAACAGAGTATAATACAACTAAAAGAAAAACAGTCTTGAATCTATATTATAAGGATGGGTATAAGGAAGTTAGGAGGGCATGCTTTAAAGAGGGTTACTAAGGTTTAGGTCAAATACGTTGGAATTATTAGCTATACCCAACATTCTAGTTTAGGGTTCATTTTGGCCGTATTCGGTGCGGTGGTATTGGAGACGAAAAAGGGTAACAGATCTAAAACGGCGGGGATTAGTATGAATATAGATCTTTTGGAGAAGAAAAGGACAGTCGATAGAACCATTTAAAAGTTGATGAATAAACAAAATGTCAGCATTATTACTGCGGGTAAATAAAGTTTGCAAGCCTAAAAGTTTAAGACGTTCTGAATATGCAGGAAGGTTAAAAGGATCATCCCAACCCAGACCACGTAAGGCAAAAAGTATGAACCTTCGCTGGCCTAACAAAAGTTATATAAAGGGATTTGGTCACATAAGGATCGGCAAATTCTTTAGACCAGCGCTTGATAAATCCAAAAGTTGAGTTAGCTTTGTTAATAATACTATCAATGTGGGCACGGAAATTAAGTTGGGAGTCACATATAAGACCTTAATCACGGATTGAAGTGACTATAGTAATGGGTTCATTATTCAAAAAATATATTCTCTGGAAGGAGGATGTGCGCTTACGGGAATAAGTTATGGCTTGGCATTTCTTAATGTTGAGTTGCAGAAGGTTTTTTTGGCACCAAAAAAAGAATTTGTCCAAGTCGATTTGCAGTGATTGGGCATCTGCGGAATTGGAGATTTGTTTATAAATTCTCATGTCGTCTGCATATATAGGAAGATCAGAATTAGAAAAAATTTTGTCAACATCACTTGTAGTTAGAACAAAAATAAGAGGTCCAAGGTGACTTCCTTGAGCAACACCAGACGTTGCACAAATTGAGTTCGACACACAAGATCTGAATATAACCCTATACTGTCGATTGGATAAATAAGAATTAATCCATGAAACTATCACAGGTGGGAAGCCGAGCTTTGTAACCTTGAATAAAATAATATTATGGGATATTTTGTCGAAAGCTTTGCTAAAATCGGTAACGATAGCATCGACTTCTTTACCTTCTTCTAAAGTACAAAGTTTACTAGACACAAACTCAGTTAGGTTAGTGGTTGTGGACCTACCCTTCAAAAATCAATGTTGCTTAGACGAGAAAATTGGTTTACAAAAAAAGAAAATGGTATCGTAGATAATACTTTCAAAAAGTTTTGGGATGCATGACAGTTTTAAAGTCTAAGTTTACTTTTAAGAAGTGTATAAAATGATGCCTAAATTTTCTGTGAAACGAGCATAACATTTCAAAATCTCAATGGTATGGTGATGAAACTTGGCACACATGTCTCATTTGCAGTAAGAAATTAGAATAAAAAGAGTCCATAAAAATATCTGGGCGAAAGGGTGTTTTTTTGGGTGATAGGGAAAAGTTAAATACTATTACCAGTAAACCCCTACCAAAACTGGTATGTTGATGAAAGTTAGTATAAATGTTTTATTTCTTGTTAGAACCAAGACTCAAAAGGATCCATGAAAATATATTGGTTCCAGGGGTGTTTTTTTTTAGGCGGAAGGAAAATATGGGTTATAAAACCAACATTTTATTTGTATGTAATCGGGTACAAATATTCAATATGGTACATGATTTTAAGGTATTTTTTAACGCTGAATCCAATTTAAGTACAATTAGCGCGATACAATCATCATTAAGAAAGTAATCGTCGTTTTAATTTTTTAAGTAGAGCAGATAAAACATTTTCCCTCAAAAACCACCTTTGACAATAGATATTTGATTTATCGTTTTTATTCTTGGTAACAATAAAAAAAAATATTCCTACCAACTTTTATCAAAGTACTAGCTCTAGGGGGGTTTACGAGGTATAGTTTTACACTCTTCTGTTTCACTCAAAAAAACAACTTTTTATATTTTATATATTTTTAAGAACTTTTTTTTGATTCTTCTTTCTTACGAAAATGTGACATGTGTGTCAAGTTTCATCACAATCCTATTGAAATTTGGTATTGTTATGCTCGTTTCACTGAAAATTTAGTCATCATTTTATAAAAAGGTTCTAACTTTTTCTAGGGAAATTATATTGAAAATATTTTGATTGCATAAGATTCAGCATTAAAAATTACCCTAAGGTCATGTGCCATATGCTTAGATTATACCAAGACAAATAGTGGTTTGATATACTCCCACTTTCCCCTCCCCCATTTTGAAAGCGATTATACAAAAAACTAATACATGGATAAAAATATACTTTGGATATGCTGTAGATTATGGAATTCTACGTCGATGCTCATCTTAAAATTTTATGAACATTCACATTATGACCATTATTTTCTGACAAATAAAAACCCTTATTTGCCGAGGGTATTTTGCTCCCCCCGCTTGCAACGGTGGTGAGGGGTCAAAAAATAAACATATTCCTATGGCTTCAAGCATTCTTAATCCAACAAGATATTCCACGAAATCAACCGATGTCTGGTTCCCAATTTATAGACTAATTTATGTGAAATTTCGTGTTAAAACATGGTCGGAAGAAAACCCTTATATCTCAGGTCTGCCAGTGTTGCCACCGTGGCAACACTTCTTAAAAGTTAATTTAGGATGTGGACTATTAGTGTACCAAAGCTCATCCCGTCAGAATGAAGTGCAAGGTTGGCTCCCTTAACACACCCTTACTATACAGAATGAATATGACATGGTCACGGCATAATTTTGTGGTTTTTTCGTTGCTCCATGTTGAATCCATTCATTGTTAAAATTTGTTGAACCTCTGTTTCCTCTGTTTCAGTTATGCCAACATCGATAACATCTCTTGATTGAACCGAAATGAAACACGAAAATTATTTCTTTCAATGAAAAATCGTTTTGATTTATTATCGCATTACCTTAACACTTAGTTGATTTGATTTTTGTTTTATATTTTACACTAATATTTAGCCTATATAGATTAGAGTTAATGACTTTTTACAGTCGCTAATTAAAAACCATATTAAATGCCCATTATGTGAGCTCCATATCGCGTCGCATCGATTTGAATTATTCTCATTTTTTTTATTTATTTTACAAATTCAAAGCAAAAAACAGAAAAATGTCCTTAAACTATATTTTAGCTCATGCATACATATGTATAACCATATATTTACAGTGTTATATAAATTTTCAATTTCTAACTCTTTCTCTATTATATTTATCTCTTTTATAAATATTGAAACACTCTTCGCAACCATCAGTCGTTGCGGGCCAACTTCAATCTCACAGCAATACGTTTGCATTTCCACATTAGTTGTGTCTCCAAAATGCTAAAGGACATTGCTACTAAAACCAATCCGAGTAGCAAATACGCACAGCAAGCAAACAACTGAACATTTGGCCCCCGGAATGTGTGCTCAGGCACAAAGTCGCCATAGCCAATGGTCGATAGGGTGACAAAGCAAAAGTACGCTCCATCGATGAGACTCCAATTCTCCCACAACGCAAAGATCACTGTGCCAAGGCAGATATAGGCCACAAGGATCAATAGTACAATAGTGATTGGCACTTGTGGGATTCCATCAGCATCATCATCATCATCCTCGTCATCATCATCCTCGTCGTGTTCCTTGCAATTGTCATCTTCGTCATTGTAGTCTTCGTCCTCTGTCGTCATGGCATCCGTATGTAAATTACAACTGCTGTCCAAACAGCACTTGTTTTTACGGCTTCCCTTTGAGTTATTTGTGGTCATTAGCCGGACTCTCCTGCGTCGTTGTTGACCATTGCCATTGTTGTCACTAACAATATTGGCCGAAGAGGTCTTCCGTGCATCAAGGGTGGTCTTACTGCTATCTTGGCCCAAATAATTCTTTCTACCTCCGCTGGGGGATGATGATATAAGTGGCACTCGTGATGGTGTGCCATGGGGACATCTGTAACGAAAGGACAAAAGAACAAAAAAAAGAGCAATGAGAAAGAGGAATCATTGTAAATGTGAATATTTATTTAAGGGATTTACTCTGTGCAAATTAGAGATACGCAGTCAACCGAATTTGGGGAGTGACCTTTTTTGTTTGACAGGATTGGGATGGTGGTTTGGACTCGGATTGACAAAAAGGTGTTCTCATGTTTAGTTTGTTATTTCAGGTTAATTGGGATTGTTAGGCCAAAAATTGAATGATTTGATTTTCTGATGACCGAAGCATGACAGAGGGGACTTTTCCATATAAATTGTCATTTATGTCACACAGAAATGTAGGTTTTTTGCGTAAGTTCTTAATTTGTGCTTTGTGTAACAGCAAACATAAAACACCCTTTTTGGTGAAGGATTTTCAGACAATCATTCCCCTTAAACAACTCAATACAATATGTACGTACAAGGACATGTATGATAAAAGGACAATAATTACAATTATTATCCTCATTTCATGGAATTCTGATGCCCTTATAGAAAATTGTTGTCGACACAGTGACCGACAATTTAAAATAATGATGATGGCTCTATCAAATAAAACTCTCGCTCTTTCTCTATAAAGACGACAACGGACGCACGTCGACCGACACACGATGAGATTGTCCGTTGACATGCCAGCTATCAGGATTTTTGCCTTCCGGTAATGAAAAATGAAGACATGACGCTGGCGGAAAACCACATTAAATGATCTAAGCTTAATGAAGGACATTTTCATGTGATGGGAATATTTTTTTTTTGTTTCGGTTAAAGCCGAACAAAAAATTGAGGTTAAATATAATAATGTCCTTTGACAGACTAAAATGAAGACACTAAGTGGCTTTTAAGGAACTTTTGTTTTTATTTTTTTTTTATGCCGGTTAGCTGTTTTAGATAATTGATAAATGGTTGGTTGGTCTTATGAGATCTTACTTTACTGACGGTTACTGATTTTCTGTTGAAATAAAAATATCATGAAAACAAATTATACTTATAGTGAAGATATAGAAATCACTTATAGGTATTGTAATGTAGATGACTTGTCAACTCAATTTGCTTTTAAATTTTAACAACTGTGAAAAGTTTTTTTTTTCTTTTTGCTTTGTGCTTCAAAAATGTGAGCTGAAAATTTGTAAGTCTTACTATAGGCAGCTCGTAGCGTGATGGTAAGTGCGTTCGACTATCACGCTGGAGGTCTGGGTTCGCTTCCCATGCCTTGTCCACCTAAAAACTAAAAAGTTTTTTTTCAGGGCTACTGCCTCTTGCGAGGAATTGACAAATCCTCTAAGAGTATCACTTGTCACGAATAAGTGCTTCTCGTCTAGCCGTTCGGATTCGGCATAAAATTGTAGGTCCCTTCCATTGCTGCCGACAGGCGCACAAAGGAATGTTTGCGAGTTATTAGTCACTAGGCCCTGGTTCTTCACGAGCCGTTGTGCCACCCAATTTATTTATTTTTTTATTTATACTATAGGCAAAACAGTATAAAAACTAGGGAGATTTTAAGACTTGGAATAATTCGTTGATATATTAAAATAGAAAAATTGAATGTTCTAAAAAAATAACTCAACCACTTTGAATGGGAATTTGGACCATTGAGAACACCACCGAATTTGGTATTAAATCAAAGCGGATGTAGAATTTTAAATAAAGTCAAATATTTCTAAAATCTTTTATATGAGTTCTTAGATATTTCAGGTTGAAGTTGATCTCCGGGATCTTAGCACCTCATTATACGGGATATTTGCAAAAAAATTATGATCTCTAAAAGGTCATTAATTGATCAAAAAAGGTCAATTAGATTAAGAAATTGGTCAGCCATAGGTAGATTTTATTCAATGTTGTAAAGTTTTTCAAGGTCACGCGCGATTTTAAGCACCTCATTTATATATTGGCAAAAAAGTATACCATTTGAAAGGCCACCAAATTCTTATAAACGGTCAGCTAGTTTGAATCATTGGTCAGCCGTAGTTTTTTTTTAAAGAATTTTTTTTTTCAAGGTTTAAGACTTAAACAAACAATAATTAAAAACGCATAGGAAAATCTATGACTGACTAATTATTTAATCTTATACATGCATAGGTCCTTGACAAATAAGAACTTTAAGAATTCATAAGAAAACTGGCTGACCAATTACTGAAATTAGTTAAATTTTTATGTGGATTTCTTATGATGTGTTTTTTGTTCGAATATCTCAAAAATGAGGAAAGTCTTATACAACCTTGCAATATTTGCAAAAAAAATGTATAGCTGACTTATTACTAAATCTACTTGACTTTTTTTTTGTTAATTATATGCCTGTAAGACCCTAGGTCTTTTAAATGCAATGCACGGCACTTGTTAGAAGGAAAAATTTTTTGTTGGCATAGTTTTAAAAACAAAAACAGAACTTTATTACGTAAAATTAAAATCAAAATTAGTTTGAATTTTGTCTTACTTTTTTTTTGTTCAATTTTGATTTTTTAAAATAGATTTTATAAGAACTATAATTCACTAAAGCAACTAATAAGGTGGTGCGAATATAACAATAGCCGTGTTTTTTGAGAGAGTGACTAGCAACTCAGCAAAATGCTTACACGCAAAACAATAACAAAACAAATTATTATAGAGCATTTTGTTTGTGATTTCCGTGTAAAACTTTTACTGAGTTGCAAGTCACTCTTTCAAAAAACACGGTTAATAAATGATAGTGGGTTGGGGTCAAAATTCTGTTTGGGTCATATTTGTTGAACTTATCGGTACATGCATAAAACTTTGGTCACAAAAATGTTGACGGCCGTAAAACACATAAACTTCACTTTTGCACAACGGGTTAGATGGATGCTTAGGGCTTATAAATATTATTAAAACTTTAAGAAATAAGAGCCAAATTGATCGAACCGGAGTGGCAGACTGTTGTTTTTTGTATTAAGTGGCTATTAACCTTTCAGTAGTTAATAGCCGAATTTGTATCATTGTGACGTAAGTTCATCCGTTGCTAGTTCTTGGTCTATTCAGAAAATTGACGACCAATTAACTTACGTACCTTACTTCGTAAAAGGTTAAAACTTTGGTCACAGAAAGTTTCATGACCATTAAATACAAAAACCCATACAAAAATGACACAACGAACTCATAAACTAAAAACTACGTTATGATTTTCGATTTTCACTAGGTACGCTGTTCAATGAGCGAAATTAATAAATTGTAGCAGATTATTTGGAGAAGTATCCACTCTTTCTTCGAACATATTTAACTGATCAGACTATTAATTGTGTGCGGAAAAATGACATTTGAGAGTTATTCGTGTTTATATTTGTGTTTCTTTAATTACAACATCGCATTCTGTGATTTTGTTTGCGTTCTGTTAGTTTTTACTTGCGATGGTAAGTTATGGGGAGCGGGTCGAAATTCTGGTTTCAAAATTCTGCTTTTCAAAATTCTGCCTATTGGTACACAGATTCTGCTTTCTACTTTTTCTACTTTTTCTACTTTTTTTCAATTCTGTTTTACAAAATTCTGCTTTTCAAAATACTGACAAGTTATCATATAGAAAAATAAAATTCTGCTTATTCTGATTTTTTTTAAAGAAGGATTTAACGATGTAACAAAAAAAAGTATTATTAATAGTCTAATAAATTAATGCAAGAACACCATCTAAGCAAAACCACAGAGAACTATATTATTTGCTATTCGCTTAAGGAACCCAGTATGGCTTAAAACTGTTCTCTTTTGTAAAATCCAATTTTGTTTTGTTCTTTATAGTATGTAATTTATTTTTTCTATTTTATTCTCTCTCCATTATTGACCCTTTCAGCTTCAGCTTTGGCAGTGATAAGTTCCTTTTTGAGATCGTTTATGATTTTGTATAGGCCTGCACGACTGCAGCCGGCTATCACCTTAAGTCGATGATGCTATGCTTCAGCATTGTTCTGTGTTCTTGGAAATATCTCTTTAGTAGTTTTTGAACTGCCATAAATAATTTAAAGCACACTTTTACTTCCACTTGCCAAAAGACAATGATAATTAAATTACTTTCAGTTTGTAGTGTAGAGAAAAAGAAAGCATTCACATACTTTAATAGAGAAAACTACGTACCTACTACTCTCCCAAATTTAGTTTTACAAAATTCTGCGAAGAATAAATAAAAGTTTCAAAAATGTAAAAAGCGCGCGCTTTTTTACATTTTTTAGATTTACATTTAGTAAAACAGAATTTTGAAAAGGAAAACCATAATTTTGACCTCGGCAGAATTTCGACCCAACCCTAATTTTCCCTAACATAACGATGATAAAGAACGCGAAAAAAGTGGGTCCCGCAATTCTGTCTGTCTGTCCTCGCCCCTGATGCAGCCTAAACATTTCTTTTAATTTTTTCTTAGGACCAAAAATAACGGTATCTACCACACGGTTTTTTTTTCGCCAAAAAGGAAAATCATAATTTTCTCAATAAACGGGTCCGAGGAAAAGAAAAATTCAAATAATTATATAATATAATTATTTTCAAAAATTTGTTAATTTTGTTACTTCCAGTTCAAACTTTTTTTTTGTTTTTCTCGAAAACTGTTAAGTTGAAATTTTTCATTTTTTTAATTAACATTAGGTATTGTGAACCAAAATTAAAAAAAAAAAAATTTAAAAACAATTTTTTTTGAAAACTAAATATTTTTAAAACGACTTGGTCTATATTTCTAAAACTAGGTGTAAAATATTTTTCTATTATTTTGTAGAATACTTGAAAAAAATCATGTTTATAAATTCAAAAATAACGGTACGTTTCATACAAATGTTGAAAAACCGTTAAGAAAATAACTAATTTTTCTCGAAAACGGCTCCAAGAATTTTCATAAAAAAATGTGCGTTTACTATAAAAGGTATGGTTAATATTTTGATAAAAAATTTACTAATAATGGTTATTAACTATACCTGCCATAGAACCGATTTTTTGGTTTTGAAATTTTTCGTTAACGGCTACACCAATTTCAACCAAAGTTCTTATGCAAGAGCATGTTTTCAATACCTTGAAAACGGGCTAATGAATGTTTTTTTTCTTTAGCGCAAAATTGTATTTTATTGAATACTAAATTTTGGCATACCCGATTTTATTTTTGAAAATGTGCAAAAAAATTTATATATAAAAAATATTTTTTTAAGAATATCATTCCAATGATTTTTGATTTTTTTTTTCATAGATTCATATTTATCACACAAATCAGATGCAATACTTTATTTTGAGCTCTAACTTGATGATATCATAATATTTTGGAAGCAATACATGTATTTGTACCCTATCAATTTCTAGCTACGTGAAAGTTGTTAGCTACGCGAGCCAGCCGTGTCCAATTTGTTAAGGTGCTTTGCTTTTTTGTTTTTTTTTTTTTGAGGTATTATCCTTTAAGATCCGAACTTAAGTTACGATTTTTTGAAAGACAAACAAATCATTTTAAAATTATTTTCTAAACAAGATAACTGAGCTTTCCCACTGGTGAACGATGGGTGGCAATGATCAAAGCTGGCAGTTCTGCAAAAAAAAAAAAAAAATAAAAACAAATGACTATTGCACTCATGACTATTGACTCCATATCAGGAGGCACTCTAAGTCTGGAAACGCTTTTTACGCTCAACCGGACGAAGTCTTTCACGCTCAACGAGGTAAGTCTTTTACAAAAAAAAAAAAAAATCGGGTGGCACAACGGCTCATGAAGAACCAGGGCCTAGTGACTTACAATTCCCAACCATTCCTGTGTGCGCCTGTCGACAGGAATGGAAGGGACCTACAATTGTATGCCGAATCCGAACGGCTAGACGAGAAGCACTTATTCGTGACAAGTGATACTCTTGGAGGATTTGTCAATTCCTCGCAAGAGGCAGTAGCCCTGAAAAAAACTTTCTAGTTCTTAGGTGGACCAGGCTGGAAAGCGAACCCAGACCTCCAGCGTGACAGTCGAACGCACTAACCATTACGCTACGGGCTACTAGTCTTTTACGGAAGTCATGATTTTTCTTGAAGCTATCCCTTCCGCGAGATAACGTGTTACACATCAAACAAAATTCTCACATACGCCACCATTACCAAACACCTTAAGTTAGGTTTTTAACAGCTTCTATACATTAATTATTACTTTTCGTAAAATTGAAAGTGGGAATTATTTTCAATTTAACCTGATTTTCGTAATACTCTTAAACAGCAATTTCAGGGCTAGCCAACAATTATTTTTGACAAAAATAAAACGTCTCCTGCTTATTTTATATATAAAAATAGCCTGGTAACCATCGGCAATGGGAATGACAATTTTGATTGCTGTCCACAGCAGTTATGTCAGAAATTATTAGCAGGTAAAATTAGCAGGACATTCTTTTTTAAGTTAGACAGTTTTTTCTTTTCAAGGAATATTTAGGTAAATTTAGCAGGATTACCGATTTTTGGCAAATGAGTAGCGCGGTATTTTTTTTATGATTCCGCAGAGTATTTACAGCAATTATTGGCAGTGTTGCTTTTTTGAAAGTTGTTATAGGGATACAAAAATTTTATACAAAATGCTTACAATTGCCCTCTTCAATCCTAAGGCTATATTTTACTTATTAATTAGTATTCAGATTATACAAATATTGTCGGCCAAAACTAAAGCAACTATTTGCTTAAGAAAATGTTTACAGTTTTACTTCGTACCTACTTGTCAGCCAGAATTTTAAAATATTTTTTTTTCTAATAGCTATGAATGTTGTTTATTTATTTTGTAAAGGCCATAAGCTCTTATCAGTTGTTCATAGGAAAATTAAGAAGTTCAGTTGAATTTACTTTAATTTACTATTGGCCAAAACTAAAGCAACCTTGGAGCTCTCTCTTTTTTTGATAGAAATTTGATGACATAAGATGGAAAAAACCGTTAGTTTGAATTAGTTTAAGTGTCACAATGAAAAACAAGAAAGTTCATTCGTTTTTTGCAGTTGGCTTAAACAAAACAAATTACTAATTTTTATCAAGTAGGACAAAATAAATACTCTACTTAGCTTAAATTACAATTAATAAATTAATTTAAAAGTGTATCTTCTCAAGCCGGATTATCAAAAAAATATTGCATTCCCAAATCAGTGATATCCCGTTTAATTAAATTTTATACTTTCAACGAATCCGTGAAAACGATTCATAGAGGTGGTAGGCCAAGGGCCACAATATTGGGGGAGGATAAAATATTGATAAGAACAATACAAACAAATCCCTTCATATCCTCAAGAGAGTTAAAGAATGAACTAAGACTAGAAGCGAGTGAAAGAACAATACGTAAGAGAGCTGTCGATGGCGGGTTATCATCTTATAGGGCTGTAAAAACGCCTTTTGTTTCTATAAAGAACATGAAGGGCGCAATTGATTGAGATCATATCAATTGAACAGTGTCAAAATGGAAGGTGTTATTTTCGGATGAGTCTAAATGAATGGATGAATCGCTGGGCACGGAGTGGGACCCATACATAAAATTGGTGGCATCATGGATCGATTCATGTACCGAAAAATTTTGGAGAACGTTATGCTTCCACATGCTGAGGAGGATGTTCCGCTCAAATGGACATTCCAACACGACAACGACCCGAAACATACTTCTAAAATAGCCAAGGAATTGTTTTAAGTTAAAAAAATTGATTTCATGAAATGGCCGGCCCAGAGTCCAGAACTCAACTTCATAGAAAATCTATGGGAAATCGTAGATCGGAGAATTGTCAGAGAAAATTCTAGAAATGTGAACGACCTCTTTCTTTATCCAGGTGAAAGAGGCTTGGAACAGCGTTTCAAGTTCAATTATTTCAAATTGAATAGAGAGAATGCCAAGGAGATGCAGAGCTGTTATAAAAAACAAAGGTTTTGCAACAAAATATTGATTAATTTGATAGAAATTATTAAGTTTTAAAGAAGTTGCCTTAGTTTTGGCCATGTCAAAAGACATAATTTATAGTTGTTATTTATTTTTTTTATTTTTTTAGTTATGAAATATTGTTTTTGTTCTTTTGTCTATCATGTGGACAGTCTAAAAAATATCAATTAATACAAATATAATACAATTTGTTCAAATTTAATCATTAATCACACTGTAGGTATCTTTTTATCTTTCGAAAGTGAAGTCCGTCAACTTACTCCTCATAATGATAAAGAAGTTCCAAAACAAAAGGCTGACAAAATTCCAAAAGTATAGTTAGTAAAGTATTTTTGAATTATAATGATTGTATTTCATAAAATAATCCTGAAACAATTTTAGATATTTTGTCTACCTCTTGCTTAATCCAACCTTCAATTTAACCTTCAAAATAACTTTTCAAATTTATCAAAAGTAACTTAGGAGTGCTCTCGGTATTTTCTATTAATCAAACGTCCTTTGGAGTTCTGAGTTCTGTATTTAAGTCATTCTATTTTACTTATTAAAATTTCACAATTATCACATCAATAATATTAATCTGTAGATATAGGTGGGTACCAACTTGATATTTTCTTTTCATATTTTAATTAAATGAAAGATTTTTCATTTTTAATGGCGACATTTTCCAAAATGTTTCCATATTTGTTTTTTTCTTAAGGAGCTCAAAAATATTGGAATTATTTTCGTCTGCGAGTTGCCGTCTGTTAGAACTCTTAAGTAAACTTGATGAATTTGATACCAAAACAATTAAGTCTTATTAGTCCTCTCCTACCACTAAAACTAAACTCTCGAACTCTCAACCCACTTTAAAAAACAAAATTAAAACATAAATCTTCTTGTCCTGTCAAGGACCACAATGTTCACACAAAAAAAAAAAAAATCCTCTCTAATAACACAACACACTCCACAGGAAGGAACATAACAGAAAATTCTTTTAAAACCCCATTTTTTTTGCCTTTTTTTAATACCTACTATATCTGTATGTAATTTGCCATATCCTTCCTGACCAGAAGAGCAACTTTAGCATACCATTCCTAAACACCATACCGACACTGGGTATAGAAAAAAGAAAAAAAAAAATGTCAACAGTGAATCAACACCCTACAAAGTGAGAATATATATCGAGGTGGTAATTTCTTTCAGGTTTCCGGCAAACGTGATCCTGATAAAACATCGAGAAAAAAAAAGAATGAAGACAAAAAGACTGCCAAGAGGGTACAACTCAATATATCCTTGCAGACTATGCCGCTGGCACTGATGGTGCTGTGTGCTGTAACTGTTATAAAAGGATGTCTCTATATTTTCACTTTGGTGTCGGTTCTCTAGTACTGTCACCATCAAACACACCAGATGACTATCATTCTTCATTCGGTCGTGTGTCGGGTATTGTGATTTGTAAGGATACGCCACAAAAGCTACATAGGTAACGAAGAGACACATATTTGCAAATAGCCCTCAATAAATCAATGCATCCGGCTCCGAAGCTATTTCAAAATAGATACACCACCACATACTACCTCTACTCCAAAATAAAGGAAAAGGAACGTGGGTATGTTAAAACAACTATGAGACTATAGGTATATTATAGGCAACTTTTACTTACCCCATACGGTTCTGGTCGTTCTCCTCCTCGTCTTCCATGATGTCGACACTTCCGGGTGTAGAAGAAGAGTTCCCACTATCACTGCCTGCCCTGCTGCTGCTGCTATGTTGGTTCGCGGAACCATCATGCCGGCACGAGATATCACTTTCAGCCAGCAGAGTATTGATCTCTTGCGGCATTGGTTTCGCTAGGAATTTTGCACGCCGAATGCCTGCAATGAAAACGAAGAAAAAAATGGTTTCATTTTAAAATTTTGTTAACAAAAAAAAAAAACTCTTTCGTATGCAGATGAAGTGTGTGATTTCGAGGCACGCACATGTTTAACTGCCAATTCACCCGAATTAAAATCTATATAGCAGCTCCATCGCGCACGTAGTCAATCACACAGCAAAAAGGATGAAAAATTCCCTATATAAACATTAGCAAATGTGACAAACAATATGGTGCATAGTTAGTATGGAACATAATGGGAGTCTTCTCTGTAAACAAGAAGTAATAAAAATTGACATTTTGGAAATGACGTAGGCGGTAATCAATCATTTAGAAAAATGCTGACGCCACACAGAAGTTACACGCTTTTCGGGTTTCATTTATGAGTAAGTAGGTGGTGTATTCGTAGATGTGCGTATATATTTTTATGTGGAAATGCGAAAAATTCCACGCAAGATGTGTGTGGCACGTATTTATCGTCAAAAACAGATTGAATCTTATAAAACTTGAACAAAGCGAGCGATATTGTGTGATCTAGGGTATGCCAAAAAAAGGATAATACCTGACAAGGATTTATAAGATAATTTTTTGTTTCTTTAATGGGAGAGCAATCCATATGTATGAAGGCCATGATGAGCTGTGAATGTCTTGAAGAATATCTTGTAATCACGTCTGTCACACATTTAAATACTGATTTGCTAATGGGAATATTAATGAGGATTTTTATTCGAAATTACAACTTTTAAAACGAAAATAGTACTAATGTCAGGTTAGGTAAGACTTGGTCGTTGCCAGAAAGCTGACACACTTAGGTCCAGTTCTTCAAAAACCATTTGGAGCTTTTTATGAAGTGCGAAACAGTACTTATTTTTTAATTTCCTAGATCACTCGGGTCAATGTACTAGAAGTGCTGCAAAAGAAGTCTAAAATAAAATAAAATGCACTGATAAGAGTATGGTCACTTTTTTTGTTTAAACAAAGTACCTACGTACAACGCTGAATCACGATGTCTTTCATAGAACCGTTATTTGATTTTCGGTTTCAAAGACTTGATACAATTTTATATACAGGAGGTCCTTAAAAACATTAACAATTTTGGATATAAACACCACACAAGAGCTCCCTCTTTGTTCGATATAGTAAACTACCATTATATTTGGTTTAAACAGACAAAAGTTTTTGTCGTACGGACAAATGCCACTATTTATTAGGTTAGGTAAGGTTAGGTTAGGAGGGCTGTTGCGTACACGGGGGCCTATTGGTCCATTGTGATCCCATTAAAAAATAAAACAGAGATGTTCCTAAACTAATGCCTCACATAGACTGGTTTATTTGTGAACCAGCCTGTTCCTTCTTTGAATTTTTTCATATTTGCCATTTAGACCTGCGCTAGATCGTCCAGTTCTCCAACAAATCTGTGTCCGAAGTTACGGAGGCGACTTGTTTGGAGGTTTGGACAATCGCTGAGCAGGTGCTTAATGGTTTCAATTTCCTCAACATTCTGACAGCTCTTACAGAAATCGGGTGCGAATGCGCCCAGTTTGTTGGCCATTTTGCCAATGGCTCAGTAACTCGTTAGTACAGCTATTAAGATTCTAATTTTCATTTTACTCAGTGATAAAATATACTGAGTTTCCCTTTCATTGATTCTAGGCCATAAACTTCTAGACATAACGCAATCGTTCCTGGATATTCAGGAGTTATTGATTTGCTCTTTCGTTATAAGGTCGATTTTCCTTTTAATAACGCCAATTGAGATTTCTGGTCCCGTATATAATTGGCTACTACTATTTCTATTTGATACCGACACTTTCCTAGCCAGTTGATCTTCTATATCATTCCCATCTATATTACTATGTCCAGGAACCCAGCAGAGTTTGACTTGGTTGGTGTTACAAATACTTTCCAGTATGCATGGGAATTTTGCTACTGTCTTCGATCTTATGGTCTCACTGGCTAATGATTTGATAGCAGCTTGGCTGTCCAAGAAAAATGTGACCAAGCTCAGTTTTTCTTGTGTATCATTTCTGCAGCTTTTTTAATAGCGTAAATCTCAGCTTGAAGTTTATATAATTCTCTTATATTGAGAGGTTCACAGAACACCCCTGCTCCTGTTCCTTCTTCCATTTTTGACCCATCGGTGTAGAACGGGATACCTTGTTCACTGATAAGTGAGTTGGGTTCCCATCCATGCCTTTAGTCAATTTAAATATAGAAGTGTATGTTAAAACCTATTATGGGTGGTAAGTAGTCAGTCGTCACATGAAGTCCGACTGATGAAGGGGCTGTGCTTACAGGAGTCCATTTTCTTACGTCGAAGTGCACTTTTGGCTGCTGTGCATCTTATGTGCCCATCTAGAATTTGAAGGTTTTGAATAACTTCCAGCCCTTCTTGTGGCGTGGAACTTTATGTCCCCGTTATTCCTATACAAGCTAGTCTCTGTACCTTGTTCAGGTTTTTGAGATAGCTTACTTTTTTTACAGCCTTCCACCACACGATCGAACCATAGGTAAGTATGGGATGAAAAATCGACATGTACTTCCACTGGATGACCTGCGATAGCATACCCCACCGAGTGCCGAAGGTTTTTTTACATGTGTAGAAAGCACAGAGTGCTCTTTTCATTCTTTACTCTGTGTTACGTTTCCATGTGAGCTTGAAATCAAGGATATCTAGCTTCTTTAGAAAGTTTCGGAGGAATGTCATTAAGCTTATATTTTCTTTTCTTGGTAAACAGAACTAGTTCAGTTTTTGTAGGGTTAACCCCCAGACCGTTTTGTGCTGCCCAAGAAGACAGTTCTTTAAGTGCTGATTCCATAATATCTTTGATGGTGGTTAGGTGCCTACCCGATATCAAAATTACTGTGTCGTCTGCATAGGCTACAATTTGAATGCCCTGATTCCTAAGTCTTGTTAGAATTTTGTTAACAACGTGGACCCAGAGAGAGGACCCCTCCCTGTGGTTTGCTTCTTGTAACTGTTTTCTCGATAATATTATCCCCAAGTTGCGAGTTAATGATTCAACCATTGAGCATGGTATACATCCAGTCCACAATGACCAATCAACTCCAACTTCTTCCAGGGTAGATTTAATGGACTCCATTTTTGCGTTTTTGATAAAGGAAACAGTCTTTCATTTCCTCTGTTAATGTCCCTTTTTGGCCAGAATGAGATTTGGGAAGCCCTTTTCCGACGACTTTACCGAACTCTCCTTTTCCTTTTGCACCATCTCCTTCCTCAAAACCCTATGACTGCTAGCTAGCAGACTACTGGTTTTTGAAGGTTTGCTCATGGTGCACGAGGACCAGACGATCACACGATTGGGCCGATCTCCGCTTCAGTACCAGTCAACAAGTTGCCTATGTGGCATAGTGTAGATGGCTCTTAGTTGCAAACTTCGACCCTTTCAGGGTTTTCCTTTGTTCAAATCCAAGGAAGTTTCAATGTGTCATAGAATTAAATTCGGTTTCCTTTTGCACCATTTTCTTCCTCGAACTCTTATGACTGTGAGCTAGCAGATTGCTGGTGTTTGAAGGTGACTCATGGTGCACGAGGACCGTACGATCACACGGTTTTGCCAATCTTCGCTCCAATACCAGTGAACAAGTTGCCTAGTTGGCACAGTGAAGATGGTTTTTAGCTGCGAACTTTGGTCCTATCGGGTGTTTTTCCTATGTCCAAATCCTTATTGAGTTCTGTGTCAGGCGGGTGGTATTTTCTCTGGTAATCACAAGTCATACTGTGTAAGCAGACGGAGGTGTACAGAGATTTCCATATCCGAGTGTGAGACTAGATGATCACCCTTAGTGATCAGCTCGTATGCGTCTTTGGGTTATTCAGCAAAATGCTTAGCTTAGCATATTGCAGCCGATCTAGGGCTAGGCGAAGATCCATTGGGAGGTCTATCAGCAAACACCCTCGTTTTCTTTTAAAATATGCTGCGCGGGTGTGTGCTTTGTACGCAAGACTTTTCCGCATTTGCGAGACGACCTTGTGCAACGCAGTCTTTACCCTTTTAGGTTAGCGTGTTGGTAGTTGCACAGATTGTTTGGGTTGAAAAGGACCCTTACATGCAGATCAATGATTCTCTCTAATGTCTTGAGGAGGAACGAAAAGAGACAAATCGGTGTGTAATCTTTTGCTGTTGAGTGTAAAGGTTTTCCAGGTTTTGGAATCAAAGATCACTTTTACCTTTCTCCAGTTGGTAGGGACGCATCTAATTTTAATACAACTTATGAAAATTACCCTCAGCCAAGGGGTGATTATCTGTAGAGCATGCTGAAGAAATGCCAGTATAATCTCATCGAGTCCAGCTGATTTATAAGGTTTGCCTCAGTTTATTGCCCACATAATCTTCTGCTCTGTGATAACCTGTTCCAATTATAAGAAAAATGAACACTATCAACAATTCCAAAAAATTTTCTAAAAGCAAAACGCAAGAAGTTTTTCTGTACTCTTTCAATCTTAGAAATGTCGTTATGAGTTGTTGGATTCCACACAACACATGCATATTCCAAAGAAGGTCTAACAATACTAGAATAGAGAGATTTTAAAGTATATGGATCAGGAAATTCTAAAGAATTTCTTTTTATGAATCCCATTAAAGAATTTGCTTTTGAAATTATAGTATTTATGTGAAGTTGAAATGTAAGTTTTTCATCAAATATCACGCCGAAATCTTTAAATTCATGAATAATTTTCATCATAACATTGTCTAATGAGTACAATGGAACGATATGATATAACCAACGATTATAAGACATACAAGTACATTTGTCAAGATTTAGTTTGCACCACCTCACAAACGATCAGCAGAATTTGAAATAACTGCAAAAAACTTAATGTGATCAGCAAATATGAGGCATCTACAAAATTTTAAAATGTCAGGCATATCATTTACGAGAAGTAAGAACAAAGAGGATCCAAATGACTCCCTTGCGGAACACCAGAGGTAACAACTATTTCCTTAGAACATATGTCATCAACAACTACCATTTGCTTACGACCATACAAGTAAGATCTAAACCAACCCAGCAAAGGTTCAGAAATTCCACAGCACTCAAGTTTCTTCAAAAGAATTTTCAAGTTTACTCTGCTAAATGCTTTAGTAAAATCTGTGTAAACTACATGAATTTGTCTATTTTTTTCCAAAGCATTTATCGAAAAGCTTGTAAATTCAACCAAATTTGTTACCGTAGACCTTCCTTTCCAAAATCCATGTTGAAAATCACTAACATGTCCATTTAATAAATCGACAAAGATTTCCTTAACCAGGCAATCCAACATCTTTGGGATGATAGATAGCTTAGTTATAGGTCTATAATTGCAAATATTGTCTTTTTTCCCAGACTTAAAAATGGGATTAATAATCGAGATTTTCCACTCATCAAGAACTGTACCCGTATATAACGACTGATTAAACAATTCTGTCAACGGTACAGAGAGTACATCAGCACAATGCCTTAAAACAATGGGGAAAAATCCCAATATGTCGGGCTGTTTTATAGGTTGAAGTCAATTCAACAGCTTAAGTACATTATCAT
Source organism: Melangyna quadrimaculata (assembly GCA_949320155.1). Lineage (NCBI taxonomy): Eukaryota > Metazoa > Arthropoda > Insecta > Diptera > Syrphidae > Melangyna > Melangyna quadrimaculata. Next base: position 63,144,580 of record OX439483.1, on the reverse strand, counting down.
TTTAAATTTTTAAATTACAGGAATCAAAAATCGAAGGAAGAGATTCAAAATAATAGTTATCCAATTTAACTGCATTGGTTGAATTATAAATAGTTTGGAAGTGGTCAGCAAACATATATGCAATTTCTTCAGGGTCTGAAGACGATTTCTGATCAAAATGCATAGTTGATGGAACTCCAACACTTCTGCGCTTTGCATTGATTTAATTCCAAAATTGTTTTGGATTTGATTTCAAATTTGACTCCATTAATTGTACGTAACTGCAATGCAAAAATTTCGATAAGAAAACAAACTCTTTCCTCAGACGACAAAAAAGTTTATAGTCTACCATTGAACTTGATTGCTTAAAGCGTTTATGTACAGAATTCTTTGCGTTCTTTAATTTCTTTAGTCTATACCACTTGGGACTAAGGTTTGACTTTTTACGGATTAAAGGCACAAAATTATTCAAAGTTTCGCTCAGAATATTTTTTATTTTACAAAATATTTCAGATAAATTAGAATTTTTGAACTCAGATATCCAATTTATGGTACCAAGCCGAGATTTAATTAAATTCAAATTATTTATATTAAATTTGTGGTAGTATAACTGTGAGTTATTATTGTTATTATTGTACCTATCGTACTAGAATGTCAGCTTATTAGGCTTGACCATTCTTTATTCCGTCAATTTCATTGAATTTTTGAACAACAACAACAACTTAAAGGCGCTACCACCAATTGTTTGGCTGGAGATATAGCTATTTCGTGCTTTGCCACTTTTGCACTCATCAGTCTCCTTTTTGTGGTGCTGAGCTTTAATCCAATTTTATTTGAAAAACCTTTTATGCACATCATAAGATTCGAACCCACGCATATCAGATTTGCTCAGTCTTGGCAGTCGTGTGCACTACGCACTCCACCGTTTTAGACCACTGACGTCACAGGTCAAGATGTGTTATTTGTTTATCAAATGCATTTGGAGCATCAGCATTTTTATAAGCGCTTTTAAGTATGCTGTCTAAGCAGACGGAGGTGTACTGAGATTTCCATATCCGAGTGTGAGACTAGATGATCACCCTAAGTGATCAGATCGTATGCGTCTTTGGGTTATTCAGCAAATTGCTTAGCTTAGCATACTGCAGCCGATCTAGGGCTAGGGGAAGATCCGTTGGGAGGTATATCACCAAACACCCTCATTTTCTTTTAAAAAATGCTGCCAGGGTGTGTGCTTTGTACTCAAGACTTTTCCGAATTTGCAAGACGACCTTGTGCAACGCAGTCTCCACTGACTTACCTTTTAGGTAAGCGTGTTGGTAGTTGCACAGATTGTTTGGGTTGAGAAGGACCCTTACATGAAGATCAATGATTATCTCCAATGTCTTGAGGAGGAATGAAAAGAGACTAATCGGTCTGTAATCTTTTGCTGTCGAGTGTATAGGTTTTCCAGCTTTTGGAATAAAGACCACTCTTACCTTTCTCCAGTTGGTAGGGACGTATCTAATTTGAATACAACTTATGAAAATTACCCTAAGCCAAGGGGTGATTATCTGTAGAGCATGCTGAAGAAATGCCAGTATAATCTCATCGAGTCCAGCTGATTTATAAGGTTTGCCTCAGTTTATTGCCCACATAATCTTCTGCTCTGTGATAACCTGTTCCAATTATGGTGCTTATTCTGTAAAATCTTAAGTCTGGTTGTGTATAACCTGAGTCTTCAGGGCATTACTTATTATGTTGTGTCGGTACTTTAATTTGCTAAAAATTCCCTACAAGCTGAACTACAAATTTAAACATGATATTTGTTTATGTTTCAAAAAGTTTAAATTTATTTATTTATTTATTCTTCTCTACGATTTACATCAACAGATTTGATAGTTAAATATAACAATTTATACATATATAATGGTTTTTACATTACATTAAATTTTTGTGTTAAATATGCTAGCAATAATTTTTTTTAAATGTCTCTAAGCAAACTTATATCTAGAACATAATAAGCATCATTAAATAATTTACAGCTATGGCTTAAAGGTTCACGCAATCCATAATTAGTTCTATGTGAAACTTCAAATAATAATGGCCTCAATCTTAATGATCTTGAAGGAGCGTGAATATTAATATTAAAAAGCAAGCTAGAACAATCAATATAATTACACAAAACATCCCGAACAAACATTATACTATACATTTCTCTACGTGATTCAAGAGATTGCATTCCTAAAAAAAGACATTTTGAACGATAAGAAAAATGAACACTATCAACAATTCCAAAAAATTTTCTAAAAGCAAAACTCAAGAAGTTTTTCTGTACTCTTTCAATCTTAGAAATGTCGTTATGAGTTGTTGGATTCCACACAACACATGCATATTCCAAAGAAGGTCTAACAATACTAGAATAGAGAGATTTTAAAGTATATGGATCAGGAAATTCTAAAGAATTTCTTTTTATGAATCCCAACAAAGAATTTGCTTTTGAAATTATAGTATTTATGTGAAGTTGAAATGTAAGTTTTTCATCAAATATCACGCCGAAATCTTTAAATTCATGAATAATTTTCATCATAACATTGTCTAATGAGTACAATGGAACGATATGATATAACCAACGATTATAAGACATACAAGTACATTTGTCAAGATTTAGTTTGCACCACCTCACAAACGATCAGCAGAATTTGAAATAACTGCAAAAAACTTAATGTGATCAGCAAATATGAGGCATCTACAAAATTTTAAAATGTCAGGCATATCATTTACGAGAAGTAAGAACAAAGAGGATCCAAATGACTCCCTTGCGGAACACCAGAGGTAACAACTATTTCCTTAGAACATATGTCATCAACAACTACCATTTGCTTACGACCATACAAGTAAGATCTAAACCAACCCAGCAAAGGTTCAGAAATTCCACAGCACTCAAGTTTCTTCAAAAGAATTTTCAAGTTTACTCTGCTAAATGCTTTAGTAAAATCTGTGTAAACTACATGAATTTGTCTATTTTTTTCCAAAGCATTTATCGAAAAGCTTGTAAATTCAACCAAATTTGTTACCGTAGACCTTCCTTTCCAAAATCCATGTTGAAAATCACTAACATGTCCATTTAATAAATCGACAAAGATTTCCTTAACCAGGCAATCCAACATCTTTGGGATGATAGATAGCTTAGTTATAGGTCTATAATTGCAAATATTGTCTTTTTTCCCAGACTTAAAAATGGGATTAATAATCGAGATTTTCCACTCATCAAGAACTGTACCCGTATATAACGACTGATTAAACAATTCTGTCAACGGTACAGAGAGTACATCAGCACAATGCCTTAAAACAATGGGGAAAAATCCCAATATGTCGGGCTGTTTTATAGGTTGAAGTCAATTCAACAGCTTAAGTACATTATCATTTTAAATTTTTAAATTACAGGAATCAAAAATCGAAGGAAGAGATTCAAAATAATAGTTATCCAATTTAACTGCATTGGTTGAATTATAAATAGTTTGGAAGTGGTCAGCAAACATATATGCAATTTCTTCAGGGTCTGAAGACGATTTCTGATCAAAATGCATCGTTGATGGAACTCCAACACTTCTGCGCTTTGCATTGATTTAATTCCAAAATTGTTTTGGATTTGTTTCAAATTTGACTCCATTAATTGTACGTAACTGCAATGCAAAAATTTTGATAAGAAAACAAACTCTTTCCTCAGGCGACAAAAAAGTTTATAGTCTACCATAGAATTTGGCTGCTTAAAGCGTTTATGTATTATGTATGAATTCTTTGCGTTCTTTAATTTCGTCAGTCTGCTATTATACCACTTGGGACTAAGGTTTGACTTTTTACGGATCAAAGGCACAAAATTATTCAAAGTTTCGCTCAGAATATTTTTTATTTTACAAAAAATTTCAGATAAATTAGAATTTTTGAACTCAGATATCCAATTTATGGTACCAAGACGAGATTTAATTAAATTCAAATTATTTATATTAAATTTGCGGTAATATAACTGTGAGTTATTAAATTTACTGAAGTTATCATAATTATAAGTAGATATACAAACATTTATTGCAGTGTGATGAACAGAATTATTAAGTAATGGATGCGTTTCAGAAATATTAATATTTAAATCATCAGAAACAAAAACTAAGTCTAAAAGTCCATTTATTGAATTCAAGACATTATTTATTTGATTTAAATTTAAGGAAAATAGGTAATCACACGTCATGAGTTCAATTTCGGTGTTTATTAAAATTGGCATTAATTTATTTTCATCTACCTTAGTCCAATTTAAGTTTGGCAAATTGAAATCACCAAGTACACATATATAAATGTTTTCATTTTCTGTCAAGTTGGCAATCAATCAATATTATCAAGATTTTAAGGAGATAGGTATTTTAATTTTCTGTTACAAAAAACTTTTTAATTTTTGAGTGAGATTAAACACATTTTGAAGAAAAGTTGCATGGCAACTTAATTTACCAAGACTATACTACGTGAAACATCATTTTAGCTACAAGATATTCATTAAAGAAAAATAAACTTAAAGAACTTTGTATATTCAATTAAAATATTCCTCCCTCATCCTCTTTGCAAATCTCCTAAGCTGTAGTAGTTTCCAAAATACACTGTGAGAACTACGGCAAAAAATATATCTTTCTGGACTTGGATTCCTTCCATTAGTGTGTTCAGACCACTTTAGTTGGGTCAACAAAAAAAAAAAAAAACGTAAAAAAAAGAAAAACAATTTTCACACAGTTAGGTACCCAAAAAAGGATACGTTTTGAATTCTGATGCAATCCTCTTAAAAAAAGGGAATACAAAAATATAGGTATGAGTTGTATGAGTAACTAAGCAAAGAGCGGAATATAGAGTCAAAGTATGGTAAAACCAATGTAAAACATACTAAAAGGTTAAGTTAGGGTTTTTTGTTTGTTTGTTGGTTATACGGGTTTTTTTCAAAACAATCCATTTAGGTTGTTCTAAAGAGTGTATAGTATTTGCTTGCAGTATATTGGTACCGTGTTGTTGTAATGGGTTATTTAAATAGCACTGAAACTAGGTTACATCGGTGCTCGATTTAAGTGCGGCAAGTCAGGGTGTTAATTTTTACTTCCATCAGCTTTAAATTAGAATCTCCCTAAAGTCTGCAATGTTGTTGTTGTTGTTTTTGTTGGTATTTTTGGTTAGAGATGAGTCCTTATAGTGGTGCATCCTGGCACTGGTCTGGTGGTAGTGGCCGCGGTATTAGTCCATTAAAGGCTGGTACGAGAGCAAATATTTGTTTTCCGCTTAGGCAGACAGAGACTGCGAGAGAAAACTAATGCCTGCAATTATGGTGAATAGGTAATACATTGTATGGTACCTAGATTCCTACTCTTACAAAAATAATGAGAAAAAGAGGAGAACAAAAATTATGAGTTGAAAAAATAAAACTTCCACCCAACCAAAGCAGCGGCAACTGGTGCGAAAGAAATTAAAATATTTACAATCACACGAGCAAAATTTCATCTGATGCTGCTGTAAAGTCGAGTCTTAAGAGCTGATGGCTTCGGCTGTGTTTTTAAGACTTGAGTTGCATGGGTGCTTGTAATAATTAAAAATAGCTTATTCAAGCATTTTCAGGCTTCTTCAAAGTGTAGCTTTATGGTCTTTAGCCGCACAAGCAAGTTCGTGTGAGCCAGTCGTCCATTTTAATTTATTCTTAAATTAGCTATAAGTGCGAAATAAGGAGTTTGAGAGCAAAAGTGTCACCGTAACAAAAGGTTTAAAGTATGCTATACGTTATTTCGTAAACACTTTTTCTTGAATTGGACATCCCCTAATGATTCAGTTACAAAAAAGTTTATAAATAAATAAATAAAAAAAAACCCGGGGTCACTAAACCTTGCTTTAAAGCCTTATTTTTCCCATTTAAATATGTATGGAAATTTTATGCTTTTTACCTTTTATTTTTTTTTTCTCTCGAAATGTTGCAGTAATTCTTATTTTTGTTTTTTGTTCATTTTTGTTAAAAAAATTATTTTTTTTTATAAACCCACATTAAAAAATCTATGTTTAAAACAAAAATTATTATAATAAATTTAGATTTTTAAAATTATAACGTTGTGTTTACTTTTTCAGAACTAAACATGCATATCTTTACAATTATATAAAGACGAAACAATTATTTTGTACGCCCGCGCTTAACTTATAAAGTGTCCAACTGATTTACGTGAAACAAATTTTATAATTTTCTTAATGTCTATAAGATGGTTGTAGGCTATTTTTTATTTCTTAATTTTTTTAATTTTTCAGGATGTTATTAGTTTTTAATTTTTTGTCACCTTTATTCTAAGAGTTTGTCCCAAAAATTCAGTCATACTCTCAAAACGGGTGAACAAAATGATTTGTTCGAGTAAGAGGTGTAAAACTTGACCTCTAATGATCGGAACTTCAAAATTGAGATCTTAAAATTACGGGAAAATCAGGTTTCAGTCGGGTACAATTAATATTAAAGCAATTAAATGGTGTTTGGAAAACATTTTAAAATGTAAAATGCTATGAATAAAATCAAATGAATTCACTCTTTAATAAAGGCTTCACATATTATAAAATGGACTGCCAAAACATTGTGTATCCGGAAGCTTTAAAATAAAATACAAAAATACGTAGGTAGGAAGGTTTGCAAATATCAACAAATTCCTCTAATATTTATTATGTACTTTTTGCAAACAAAATATCATTTTTTAAAGTTTAGAAAGCAACGCAAGCACGGGTTGGCTAGTATTTAATAATTTTTAAAATCGAAATAAATTTAAAATGTTATTTTTAAAATTAATTTTGTGCTTCCCAGAGAAAAATGATATTAAATAATATTAAAAAAAAAAAAAGAACAACTGCCGTACTTGGTGAGAAAGAAAAATAAAAATAAGGTAAGAAGAAAAAATCTGGAGTTTGAAAAATCGAAAAATATATAAATAGGTAGTATTGCAGTAAGGAAATTGAAAATGTACATAAGTTATTTTATATATTGCAAAAAGTTTCGATTTTTGCAACCATCCACATAAAATTCAATTTGATTTACCATTCCAATTCATTTTGAGGATCCTCCCATTCTTTTTGGTATTTGGGAATTTTTTTTTTTTTAAAGTCATATTTTGTTTACTTTTCAAAGAATTTTTAGAAACGAACTGCGAAATATAAAAATAATAACATATATGCACAGCGCAGAGCTCACAGACAAGTTTTATATCCAGCCCTATTCTGCCAAACGTCGGGGCCGGGGGAATGATGATTCGGAAATCATAAATTTGTATTCTACTATACTATCGAAGGGAAATATTCCCCGTGCGTCGGCTGCACAGTTCGAAATTCCCATAAACTTTGACACCCGCAATTAATTTTTTGCGTTTGTAAAAAAAATTGGTAAAGCATTTAATATGATTCTTTTAGAGGAAACACTGGTTTTGTTTAAGCCCATCTGTGTATTTTTCGTTTTTATTTCAATAATTTCTTAAAAAATTTTGCAACAAATTTAGGTACTTAACACTTTCGGGTTATTTTCGCTTATAAAGTAACACAGTTTTGCACAGAGAGAGAGAGAGAGAACAAAACGGTTTAAAAAAAAATAATTACAAAACGCTTTTTTTTTAACTGTTCACGCTTTTTGCGCTTTGCCATGACACGCAAATTGTATTCATAATGCACAATATGCATTTATCACCAACAATGATTTAAATATTTAGTTAGATTTCAGAAAATAATTTACAAACTATGACAGATATAAAATTATTTCACAAAGTTATTTCTCTCAGAGTCTTTCGAAAACGAGAATATAGACGACGAGCGAACGTGAATCGATGAAGTGAATCGAACGTTCGATCCCTCGTTTAGCAGAATAGGGCTGAATCATTTCTCCTGGCCTACTTTTTTGAAATTTGAATTCAAAGTGCTTGCATAGTCAAATCTCAAATGTCAGAAAAAGAAGAAATAAGAAATTGAGTGCGTTCAGGACTTTTTTTTTTTTTAAAGTGAAATAGATGTGTTCTAAATAAGATAATTTGTTTTCCTAAAGGTTGAAATTTTGTTAAATTGTAAGGGAAAACATAGCAAAATATCGCGAAAAATATGTGATGTAGCTAAATGAAATTTTACACCGCGAACTTTAAACAAATATCGCGCGTTTCGCGATATATCGTGCCATCTCGCAAGCCTGCATATAACACTAGCTAAAGCCCACATCAGGGCTCTCATCACGTAACTTTTCTGACGACTATCGTCTAGACAATAGCTAGAAACGATATCGAAAATAGTTTGATTCACGTTACACTTCTACTCTCGTATCGTCTATCGTTCTCGATTTGGAAAGTTTGAGAGTCTCTGAAAAACACGTTTGAAATATTAATATTGTCGTGGCCGTGGGTGTCGTTTATTGCGTTGACAATACACACAAATTTAAAAATGTATGTATGTAAATTATACATTATGTATTTATATTTGTACTCATACTTCCAGAGCCGACAGTGAATGAGAATGGACAAAGCGGTCTACCGACGCAACAGTAATTTCCCATAATCGCTGAAAAGGTTACTGCGAGTAGGTACTTTTTTCTGTTGTATAGCCGTTAAGCTGGTTCGATAGATAACTCCGCTTCAAAACACCAATAACCTTTTGAACGAAGTATGAAACATTACTGTTGAGTTGGCATACCAGTTAAAGAACTGTATTATTATTCTATTTACAAAACAACGTGCTGCATGCAATAGCCTTTCCAACGGTGTATGATAAATTATTGTTGTGTAGGTAGACTTGCTTTCAATATCATGAAACATGCCTATAAACCCTTATAATCATATTTTGATTATAAATCCAGTCCAAAAATTTGCTGTCGGCTCGTCAAGTATAAGAAATTACGTCTAAAACTAACGAAACACACCAAGACGATAGCTAAATAGGTATCGAATAGTCGATATCGTCGCGACGATAGTAAATGACAGCTTTTTTAATTACATGAAGCAAAACTCAAATCGTCAATTCGATATCGTTTGAACGATAGACGTTTTGTATTCTTACGTGAAGCATACTATATATAACGATATCGAACACGATATCGTCAGAGTTACGTGATGAGAGCCCAGGATTTTCATTTATTATTGAAGAAAGGTCACGAAAAAAGGGAAATCTTTGTTTAAAAAAAATGTAAAATGTTAAAACTGCAAAGTTACCATACAAATTTGTATGGAATAAGAAAGGTTTTAGAGACATGGGTTAATGACCCTGGAGATTTTTTATATTTTGAAAAATAAGAATCGTCTTACCATTCGGTTTTCATTGTTTAACTTAAAATGATGAAGAGCATTAAATGTTAAAATCTAAAATAATAACAAGAAAATTGGTTTCGAAATCAATTTTACCTTTTTTATTCAAATTTTTTAGTATGAAAAGTTAAGTAATATTTCATTCACTTGATTAAAAATTTAAATTAAAAAAAAAGTCATATTCTGTTTAAAGTAATTTTGATAGAAATTGTCCGCCCCCTAAACGGGCCATTGTGTAAACAATGGTGAGCCACGGATATCAAAATGTCAAGATTTGGAATTCTAATAGAGTTGGACTAAACTTAAAAAAAAAAAAAAATAGTATCTACAAGGCACTGATTATAGTTAAACAAATGAGTACAAAGTGAAATAACCTGAATAAAATGTCAATCATATGAGCGTGTTTTATAATACAAATTCTATATACTACTGAAATACATCAGCCAAGTAGAAGACTTAGCATTATTTAATTGGACTTGTTGAATTATTGATTCAATATAGCTTTTAACGGCCTTTGGTCCATAAAAATTGGCGTTTGAAGCTATATTGAATCAATAATTCAACAAGTCCAATTAAATAATGCTAAGTCTTCTACTTGGCTGATGTATTTCAGTAGTATATAGAATTTGTATTATAAAACACACTCATATGTAAACAATGCCAGGCCACGGGTAGCAAAATTTCCAACAATTCTTGATTAGAAATTCTAATTGGGTTGGATATAGTTCACAATTGATTTTCGCAGTAAAATTGATGTAAGCTGGACTGAACTTAATAAAAATTGCGTCTTGACAAGGCCCTCACTGTCAACTGAAGAGTCCAAGTGAGAACGCCGGGACGAAACGTCAATTTGTATGTATGTCAATTTGTAGTAAAATTGATGTAAGCTGGACTGAACTTAATAAAAATTGCGTCTTGACAAGGCCCTCACTGTCAACTGAAGAGTCCAAGTGAGAACGCCGGGACGAAACGTCAATTTGTATGGACTAAAGGCCGTTAAAAGCTATATTGAATAAAATGTCAATCTATAGACTAATAGTCCGAGAGCTATTAAAAATGTACTCAAAGTGTTTTATACCGCTCCAAATTTTGTGGACATGTTATTTGTATCAGTGCAAACTAGATGCCATCGGTCTGGCAGCGATATCGCAGCCCCAACACCAATGCACTTTCAAAATGCAACAACAGTAATAATCCCTCCAAAACAGCTTGATAACTCTCCAAATTTACATCACTGAAGCCTCATACATATACTGACTAGAATCCATCGGTCTGGCAGCGAATCCGCTGCCAGACCGATAGATTCTAGTAAGTATAGGTACAAGGCTTTAGTGATGTAAATTTTGACCGTTATTAAGCTGTTTTGGAGGGATTATTACTGTTGTTGCATTTTGAAAGTGCACTTTAGTGGTGTTGGGGCCGCGATATCGCTGCCAGACCGATGGCATGTTGTTTGCAGTATGCACTGATACAAATGACATGTCCACAAAATTTGGAGCGGTATAAAACACTTTGAGTAAATGTTCACCACCCCTCGGGCTATAAAGGCCGTTTAAACCAAAAACACATTTAGTTCCCGTAAAATATAAACAAAACAAAAAGGGGTCACTGTGGCGTCTACGTACTTTTCTTATTTTATTAAGTTTTCAAAACTTTTTTATTAGTTTTTCTCTTACATTTCGGAAATGTACTTTCTAATTTAATCCAATTAATAAAGGGTGCACCATCTAGTGGTTTCTTTTTAAATCATAGGTTATTTTGACACTGACAGCAGCTGTTTATCCTGTTCAAAATCTTGCCAGAAAGTCAGTATCACAGTATCATACCGCCGCGGATCGAAATGAGTCGCTTTTTGAAAACTTATTTCCAAATATTTATTTGTTTTTTATTTTCATCTCGATGGCTTCATTAACAATCAAAATTACAGCATCTTGGGCTCAGAAAACCCGCACGTTACTGTCGAGAAGCCAATGCATCCACATAGAGTGACTGTTTGGTGCGGATTGTAGAGTGATGGTATCATTGGAACATTTTTCTTGGAAACTGATGCTGGGAACAGCGTTTCGGTCAACGATGGACGTTACAGAGCCGTGTTAACCGATTTTTTTTTTACTGAACTTGAAAACATGGATTTGGGTTTATCAGCCGTCATGGCGATGTCAATTGGCCACATCGAAGCCTTTTTTTTACCCCTTTGAGTTTTCTTTTTGTGGGGAACCGTGAAGGACCGATGTTATGCCAACAATCCGGAAATGATTCAAGCACTTAAGGCGAATATTATCCAGCAATCCGTTAGCTAAAGCCCGATACCATCAACAAGGTATTGGAAAATTGTAGGGATAGAATGCACTACTGTAAAACCAGCAGGGGCAGCCACTTGAACGACGTTGTGTTCCATAATTAATGGGAATGTTTGCTCTTACTAATAAAGGCATAATACATGGACAAAAATTAATTTTGTTCATTTTATTGCATTTTTAAAAAGAAACTTGTATTTGTTTTTACCGAAACCTGTGTGTGAAAGTGTTAAACCTATAGATTGAACTACATTTGTACCCACAACTGGCCTTGCAAAAAAAATAATGTTTCAAGAGTTAACTCGGGTTAAGCCCCGAAACTAGCATGATCTCGCACTGGAAAACTGGGCCTTATAAGGATAATGAGTTCCCGCTTGACCAAGTTTGGATAAATTTCATTTCTAGGTATGATGCATGGCAGTTCTACCATTTCCACTACGAGATTGGAAATGTTTACTTGTGCTACCCAATTTTAAACATTTTATCGAACCTGTGGAAGTAGCGTATATACATTTGAAGTGTGTCAAATGCAGTTCAAAAATGTCCTATGCTACATTAGTAACATCACTCGTGTCCCTTCCTTTCACATCATCTGCGATATCATCTTCAAAAAGAACATAAACTAGAAGAAATGTGTATAATGAAACTCACCATGTACGGTGGCTGTCTGATAGTGTGGTGGCGGTGGCAGCGTTAATGCTGTCATTCCTGTCCCCACTGTCATGTGTCCTGGCAATTGTTGTTCAAAAATTGTCGGCCCCGCTATCGTCGTTGTGCCGATGCCGGTCGTCGTCGCCGGCGCCGTTCCGCCGGCTATTGCTTTCTTATGTTGTAATTGAATTGTGTGATATTTGACAAGAGGCTGGTGATTGTAATGAACTGCTGCTGCCGCCGCCGCCACAGGCATGCTAACATGGTGGCTGCCCGGCGGGGCTGTCGTTTGTATTGGAAAGTAAATGGTCGCTGTTCCGGTTATTTCCGTACAGCCATTTTGTTCCATAAGATGTTGATGGTGTTGAGCATGGACATTGTTTGGCACCATGACTTGCTGGTGATACGTGGTGGTGGTGTTGTTGGCTGCCCGAGTGGGCGACATCTGGTAGCTTTGGTGCTGGGGCGAGGGTGATGTCATCTGGTGATGCAGCTGTAGCTGCTGATGCTGTTGCTGTTGCTGAACCATGGCCAGATGTTGTTGGTGATATTGCTTGAGGTTGGGTGGAGGCATTGGCTGTGATTTCAATTGAATGCACGGCGAACTGTTTGGTGTTGGCGAGTTGTGTAGGAGGTGGCATGAATCTGAAAAGGAAGAATATGGGTTTTAATTTATTTTTCCTCTTTTGTACGACAGTAGGTATTGTGTGTGTTTTTTTTGTATGTTTATTAATTTTCTTTGTGTGTATTGTTTTTTCAACGCCTTTTTGTTTAACGATCAAGAACATGGGTCAGATGATGAAAAATGATGTGCAAAATGTTTAACCTTTATTGTTTTGTTTGTGGTGATGTAAAAGTAAAAGTAAAAGAATTCAATTAACTGGAAAAAATCGATTTGTCATTCTAGCATGTAATTTCAGTTGTTTTTAATTAACACAAGCGTTCACTGAAAATAAAATGTAGGTATATGTATGTATATGATAAAAATGTAGGTTGAGCTGATAAAACTTCTGTCAATATACGCAACAAAAATGATTGTTCTTTTGATGTTGTTAAAAAACAAAAATTGACAAAATCAATTGTCTTGTTGAATCCATAAAATTATTTGTCAGCTTAACAAATTTATTTGTTGGAATAACAAAAATCTTTTGTCATCATGACTAAGTTTTTGATGAATCAACAAAAATTATTAGTCAGTTTTACAAAATTCTTTTGTTGTATCAACAACAATATTTTGTTGATCCACCAAAAGAATTTTGTTAATCTGATAAAAATGTTTTGTCAGTTTTACAAAATTCTTTTGTTGGATCAACAAAAATATTTTGTTAATCTGACAAATTATTTTTGTTGATTCAACAAACAATTTTTGTTGATTCAACAAATTATTTTTGTTGATTAAAAAAATTATTTTTGTTGATTCAACAAATTACATATTCAATAAAAATAATTTGTTAAATTAACAAAAATATTTTGCTATTCAACAAAAGAATTTTGTTAATCTGACAAATTATTTTTGTTGATTCAACAAATTAGTTTTGTTGATTCAATAAAAGTAATTTGTTAAATTAACAAAAATATTTTGCTGATATTTTGTTGATTCAACAAAAATAATTTGTCCGATTACCAAAATTCCTTTGCTGAATCAGCAAAAATATTTTTGTTAATCTGACAAATAATTTTCGGTGATCCAAAAAAGCAAATTCGTAGCATTAACAAAAACAATTGTTAATGTAACATATTCCTTTTGTTAAATTCACAAAATTAATTTGTAAGCTTAACAAAATTTGTTTTTTTTTTTTTAATTATCAAAAATATTTTTTTATATTGACAATTTTTTGTTTAAATCATCATAAAGGATTATTCCAGAAATAAAACATTTTATGTTTAATTCTTCTAAATTTTAGTAAGCCAAATTTGGAAGAATAAAACTTAAAATATTTGTTTCTGGAATGAAAAATCTCAGGCTGATTTTAACCAAAAAAAATAATTTTTAATTTGAAGAAAAAAATATTTAAAAATGATTTCAAATACTTAATTTTTGTCTTAAATTGTCAAACAAATTATCACTTTACTTAAACATCTCAGAAGATTTAGCTGAACAAAAATACAATCGATTATGTTAATTTTGGCCAAAACAAAAAACTAGAAAATGAAAAATACAGAAAACAAAGTATTTATGTATGTCACTTTCACCATTTTATTTGGAAAGGTTTTATTTTTATTGTTTAAATTGATTTTAAATTGTTACAAATTTGGGCAATCAAATGATGGCTTTTATTATATTTTGTTTTAATATTGAAAAAAAAGAAAATTGTATAAAACGCCACACAAGCGAGGCTTCTCATTGTATTCTAAATTAAATACTTGAAACATTTGGAAGAAGGTTGTAATTGCGTGCGTTATGGAAAAAAAAAATTATATTATATGCAGTCAAAATAAACCAAAATATCTACCGGATTACTGAGGGTACCAATAATTAAAAGTAAAGGCTGAATATTCTTTTTTTTTGTCTTGCCGTTTGGCAACGGTTTGTTCCACTTCTTCTGCTGTTTTGCCAATTATAATAAAAGCTTACTTACTTTTGATGGCGCTCACAGCCCAGGATGGGCTTCGGCCTCAACTAACAAGCCCCTCCATCCAGCTCTGTCCCTAGCTAGCCGCTTCCAGTTGCGCACACCGAGTGCTTTGATGTCGTCACTCACTTGATTGCGCCACCTGTTACGGGTTCTTCCTCTGCTGCGTACCCCATCGGGGTTGGGTTTGAAGACTCGTCGGGCAGGTGTGTTGCTGTCCATACGCTTCACGTGCCCCAGCCATCTCAGCCGCTGTATTTTCAGCTTTTTGACCAGGTCAACATCGCTGTATAGTCCGTATAGCTCGTTGTTGAATCTTCTCCTCCATACTCCTTCGATACACACCGGACCGAAAATCACACGAAGAATCTTCCACTCAAAGCACCCTAGCAGATTTTTATCCGAATCTTTCAGTGTCCATGCTTCTGACCCATAAAGCAGGATCGGGATGATAAGGGTCTTGTTTAAAGTCTCCTTGGTTCTCTGAGAGAGGGCCTTACTACTTAAATGCCTTCTTAGACCGAAGAAACAGGGTTGGCAAGAGTAATTCTTCGCTTGATCTCTGCACTGATTTCATTCTGCGATGTAATAGTGGAGCCCAGGTAGACAAAGTTCTTGACAACTTCGAAGTTATATCTGTCCATCGTGATATTTTGCCCGAGTCGACGATGTTGAGATTCCTCTCTCGATGACAGCGTATACTTCGTCTTGTCCTCATTAACCGCCAATCCCATTCTATAGCCGCCTCCGATTCAATGCTCGCAAATGCCACAGCTCGCTTCGTTCTGCCGACAATAACTATGTCATCCGCATATGCAAGTAATTGAACGGACTTTTGATAGATTGTACCGCTGGTGTTGACATGTGCGTTGCGTACAATGGCTTCAAGAACGATGTTGAACAGGTTGCATGATAACGCGTCGCCTTGCCTCAATCCGTTCTCAACATCAAAGGAATCGGTGGTGTTCTTACCAATTTTGACGGAGCAGCGAGATTTCTCCATCGTCATCCTGCACAGGCGGACGAGTTTGGCAGGAATGCCGAGACTCGACATGGCTCTGTATAATTTGTCCCTTTTCACGCTATCATACGCGACTTTAAAATCGATAAAAAGGTGGTGTGTATCGATCTGGAATTCCCGGGATTTTTCTAAAATCTGTCGGAGTGTGAACATTTGATCGACGGTTGACTTGCCTGGCCTAAGACCGCACTGATAGGGGCCGACCTGATCGTTGAAAAAAGGTTTTAAGCGGTCACACAGGATGGCCGACAAGATTTTATAAGCGACGTTTAGGAGACTAATTCCTCTGTAGTTGGTACATTTCAGAACATCTCCCTTTTTATGGAATTATGGACTGGGTACTTAGTTAAAAAAAAAAAAACAAATTAGTGGTTCGAACAATTTTGTTTTTTTAACGGATGACGTTAATATTTGCTTGATGGCTCAAGGCTAGCATCGCTTGAACTTCAAAATTTTACATAAAAAGTAATTTTTACATTTTTTTAATTGACTTCTTGATTTTGTTACAGAAGCTTTTTTTTGTAATAATGTGTGGCTTAAATAAATTGAAAAGAAATATTCAATAAAACTTTTCTAGGAGAAGATGATATGAATCCAAATCAAAACTGAAGATCAGAAATCTCCATTGATACCTACCTAGGCGTTAACTGCGGAATTGTTGATTTTTTATCAACCACTTGCATGGCTGGAATCTGGAATCACAATGAATCTGAATTTGTTTCAAAATTTTAAGCAGAACTTTTTTTGCATGCAAACATTCCTCTATAATTAAATTCGAGATATTTGTTCAAGGGGGAAAATTTGAGTAATATTGTAGGTATGCCTTAAGCCTTAGAAGAAAAAACCCTCTTACTAATTTTTCTGGTATCAAAACCTAGTTTGATCTGTTTAATTTATAGCATTTTTTTTTACGAAATCCCAATTTGATCCTTTAAAGGTTACTTAACTATTTTTCTAACAAAAGAAAACATTTTTTAAAAACAAACAGAAATTCAAGAACAAGAAAATAATTCTATAAAAAATTAGTTTATTACTTCAAAAATATCAAGTGGAATTTTGGCGAAGAGCTTTATAATTATATGCCTTAAGTTATTTCTACAATAACTTAAAATTTGAACAAGTGCTTTTAATATCGATTGATGAAAAGTGTAAAATTCAGTTTTTTTTTATGACTCAAACATTTTCAGACAATTAGCTATCAGAATTTGGAATGTTTCTATCGATTTCGCGTCACAAAATCTAATCGTTACAAAAAAAGTTTATATGAATTTTTTTTTTTTAAAGGTTGGGCATCGTAACCGACACGCTTGTTGAATTTTCAAAATTTGAAGAGCAATCGATTTTCATTTTCAGTGTTATAAATTTCTCAAAAACGTTAATTTTGTTTGCAAAATTTTAGAGCCAAAGTGTAGCTTACAAAGATTCAAACTGAATTATGAATACAAAAATTTAAATAAGAATATGAAGATATTTAAATATTAAAATATTGAAATTACTTCTGTTTTAAGTGGAGTGAATGAATTCTTATTATAAAAAACCTGACCACGGGTATTTATTTTCTAGGTGCATGAATTTAAACAAATTCCCCTGGAATAATAAAATTCACAGTATCTTTTTGCTGTGATTTTTATAAGAGTCGGTAAACATCGACCAAAATGTGTGTCTTAGTAGGGTATAACAGACTGACTGAAGAGCCTTGGGCGAAACACAATAATTTCTGGAGTTGAGGTCACTTGTACTTTTTAATTGAACAAAAATTTAAAGACCAAGGGCCTACAGAAAATTTCGGGAGTGGATTGATAACCAAAATATGAGTATGAGGGCTGGAAGGTGCATATATCGTGGTATCGAAAATGAAAGTCTGGCAGGTTTCTTTTTCAGCCTTTGGCTGGTGTGGGGGCTTGAAAAAGCCGATTTTCCATTTTTTTGTCAAAGTTAGAGTTATTATTATTATAAAAAAATACGCGTCATAATCTTGCCAATCCGGCCAACATCGCCTTTTTCTTCGAGAATTTTTAACACAAACAAACAACAAAACAAAGTCTCCACAAAGTGCATTCACGAGTTCTTTAAAATTTTCCTCGTACGAAATAACATCCAATAAATGAAGACGTAAACGTTTGTTTGTTAATTTTCAAGGGTTTTAACTGATAACCTGGCCTAATAGAAGGATGAAAAGGAAATTTTGACTTAGGCTCAAAGTGCCTTTAGTCAAACTTGATTTTAACATCATAAACATTTTGAATGACCGCTCTAGGGCTGCCAGACGTCCCGATTTTGGCGGGACAGTCCCGATATTTTAACCCTGTCCCGATATCTGTCCCGCTTTTGTCCCGATTTCCGATTCTTACTTGCTATATAGGTCAATTATTGGTTTTGTGCCAAAGACAAAATTTGAGGTTTGAATCAAAACTAACATTACGATAATGATAAATTCCAAAAATTGATTTTCGACAAAAGACGTCCGTCCGTCGGTTTGTTTGTCTGTGCGTCCTGATTTGTATTAAGCTAGAATCGGTAGATTGCTTGAAATTTGGTGTGAAACATTCTATGTTATTCCCAAGGAGTGAATAACGTAGGATTTCTTTTTAATTTTGTTTTAGCTTATCTGGATAGAACGGCCATACAAACAATTTTGAAAATCGAATATCTAAAATAAATGGTTGGGTTTTGTGTGCAAATTTCCGGTTTCTTAATTGTTTTAAAATATTCCCGAATATCTCGTTCTTGGCTTTTCTGATTTTGACAATATAGATTTTAATTTAAGTAAAGTGTTATGGGATAGTATGGTGCTAAACTCATTTTAAATTAGCCAAATACAATTTTAACCTAGTATCATTCTAAAAATAATTTAACATTGTAGAAAATTGACTAAAATTTTGTACTTTTGCATTTAAGATTTATATAAATAGGTTTTTTTTTAATGTCCCGATTTGTCCCGGTTTTGGGGCCCAGGTGAGGCGTCCCGATGTTAACCAAATTTTATCTGGCAGCCCTAGGCCCCTCCCAGACTAAAATTTGTAATCTATTGTTGTTAATACTGATCAAAATGAGCCTTATTTCATCTTAGGGGCCAGTTATAGCTATCATTGAAAACCATCATTGAAAAAGTTAGTTGTTGATTTTGAGACCCTTAGAAAGTTTAATCATTGAATATTTTAATGCAGAAATATAGCTTACGACTTCAAAATTATTTCTCCTCCAAAAAAAATTCATTTCGACCCACATCGTCCCCATAACGTAACATTTAATTTTTTCAATGATCATTGGTAAGGTAGTTCATCATTGAAAAAATAAAAGTCATTTTATGAGAATATTTAATTATAAATAATTATTAAATCAGTTAGCTTAACTTTGGCATCAAAATACTCTAATCATTTATTTTTTCTTCAATATCTCTCAATATTGAAAATTAATATTTTCTGGCCCCTTAATCAAACAAAAGTCATGGAAGCTAAAAAAAAAATTCTGATAGAACTAAAAAACTTAATTTCAAGAGGTGGCCTTAGACCAACAAAACAAAAGGGTTACGTACAAATGATCGACAAACAAATGCCAACTTATTAAAATATCAAATTTTATCAAATTTTTTTAAAAATTTAAAATGCCTTTAATTTTTTGATCGACTTAAAAAATGCCGACATTATGAAATCTTGACTTGACAAAATTTCGACTGCCTTAAAAAAAAGTCAAGCAAATTATCGACTTGTCGTTTTTTCTGCAATAAAATTGTAAAGCATTTTGACTTTAAAATTTCGACAGAGACAAAAAGCTTGAACATATACGTTTGGTCGAGACAAGAAAAAATATTGTTTTGCAGGTAGGGTCTATTCGCCCTCGTTTAGGTAGAAGGGGTAATTTTCTAGAAAATTGGCTTATAACTGAAAATTATTTAAAAAACATCCGCAAAATATTCAAACAATTTTTTTTTACTTTTACGTAATTAAGTACTATTTTAGTTTTAAAAATTCAATGATCTTATCAATGTTTAGTTAAACATTGAAAACTCGATGTTTTTACGACTTTTATTTTTCAAGATATTAGAAAATAATTGAACCAACTTTCTCATAAAACTGAGAAGAATCTATGTCTGTGAAGTTGACAGGGAAACTTTCACCTAGACTTTCGGGATCAACGCAGTAATTTGCAGTTTTGTTTGCATTTTTTTTTTGCATTTCTATTCCCGATTTTGCAGTTCACCAAATAGTGGGTGTAATCGAGTAGCCTGCTAATTGCACAGTGTAATTGGCAGGTCACATAGTTTATCTCGAGAACCAAGCATGCTGCAGACTTGAAGTAAGGCTCCAAATTTGCAGTTTGTTTTTCACTTCAAGAAGTTTTTAGTTCCAAATTTTGATGTCCTTAATTTGAAAAAAAAAATGCATACTGCCCTGCTAACTTAACAGTGAAGTTAGCATGTCCAGAGTGTATCTCGAGTGTATCGGGGATGAACTATAAATTCTTGAAATGCAAAATAAACTGCAAATTTGGAGCCTCTTACTTCAAGTCGGTAGCATTCTTGGTTGTCAAGATAAACTATATGACCTGCTTACTTCACAGTGAAGTTAGCAGGTCACTTGATTACACCCACTATTTGGTGAACTGCAAAATCGGGAAATTAAAAAAAAAAATACAAATTACTGTGTTGGTCCCGTCATTCTAGGTGAAAGTTGCCCTGCCAACTTCACAGACTTGAAGAATCTTGAAAAATGATCATTTTAGGGGTAAGGTTTCCATTAGGCACATGCTTCGAAGAAAAAAAATTTCAAATGATCTATAATAGCATACAAAACACGAGACTTTTTTTTTGCGCGAAAATTGTTATTAAAAAAGTTATAAACAATTTAAGTTTGTACCGTACCTTCTTGAAAACTACTTTTTAACTCAATATGCAGTTCAAAATTGTTGTTTTTTCTTATCAAAACAATGTTGTATTAATATATAAAATAATAATACAAAACTTGAAAAGGTTATAAATAATTAATATTTTATAAATTATATAGAAATAAAATTAAATGTGTGTGCTTTCAGTTTAAGTGTAATAAATAGTACTTTGGGTGGCCCGCTTCGCGGGTTTAAGGATTTTAACTCCCTTTTCGGGTCCTCTGTCCCGCTCACGCGACTCCGTCGATCCGCTTAGGGTATGCTCAGTCGTCTGGCAGGCGCCTATGTTGTCAGTCGATCTGTTATCAAAGTTTTTATAGTAAACAGTCCCTTGGGTGGCCCTCTTCGCGGGTTTAAGGATTTTTAACTCCCTTTTCGGGTCCTCTGTCCCGCTCACGCGACTCCGTCGCTCCGCTTAGGGTATGCTCAGTCGTCTGGCAGGCGCCTATGTTGTCAGTGTGTATGCTTTCAGTTTAAGTGTATTAAATAGAATTTTGGGTGACCCAAAGTAACTTAAACATTAAGGTTCTGCGTCTTAATTCCCATTTTCCTGATTTTCGTTGTTGGTGGTAGACATTAAAAAAAAAAAAAACTTTTTAACTTTTACTATGCAGAGCCTACTAAACTTACCTAAATTTTGACCCACGTTTTTTCATACATGATCATTATCAAAAGTGTTGCATACTTTTAGGATTATAGCACAATTCCTATTTTTTATTGGGGCATATTCATAGTCATTTTAGACCTGGGTCTAAGTTAAACATAGCTTTGGTTGAATTTTCGGACGTTTTTTAAGGTTATCATTTCAAAATATTTGAAGCTTTTTGTGTAGTATACCAAGTTAATTATCTTATAAAAATATAAATCCAACAATTTGTAACGAAAATCGGTCTGTATTCATTGAGCCAAAATTGTCTTAAACTGTAGTTTAGTTAAACCTGGATCTATCTGCGACTATGAATATGCCCCATTATGTTTTGTATGTAAGTTTTATAGTACAAACTTAATTTTTTTAATAACTTTGTTAATAATTATTTCCGCGCAAAAAAAAAATTATTTTCGTATTTTGTGACCCAGCAGGAATCTAAAACACATTTTCTTATATTTTTTGGCGTATGTTTCTAATGGAAACCTGAGCCTTTTATAGTGCAAATTTAAATTGTTTATAACTTTGTTATTAAATATTTCCTCGCAAAAAAAAAAAATTATTTTCGTGTTTTGTGGCCCAACGGGCATCTAAAACACATTTTTTTTAAATTTTTTGGCGTATGTGCCTAATGGAAACCTGAGCCAAAACAAAAATAGTACGTGTATACCTTATAACGTAAAATTAAAAAAAAAAAATTCAAATTTTTGAGTTTGAAATTTGTTTTTCAAAAACTGTCCATTAATAGAACTTTATTTGGAAAGAAAATTAAAAAAAACTGGTTTGTAGGATTGTAAAAAAATATTTCTTACATTTTACATTTTAAATGTTGCCGTTGTTTTTTAATTAAATTTGTTTTCTGTTAATATTTTAGAAAATTGCCCTTCTCGCCTAAATGAGGAGGAATAGACCCCCTCCGATACGATTTTCTGTTGTCTCCACCAAATCTTCATGCTAAAGCTTTTTGTAACACCTTAGATAAATCACGCTGTATAATCGACGATGTGAAACTAGCTAGTGAGAAATTTTATGGTTTCGGTTCAATGTCGATTATTAAAATGTCAACTAACTAGACTATCAAAATCTCTACTTTTGAAATCTCGATTATTAAATAATCTTCGATTACTGGCGAGATTTTGAAAAGTGACATTTTGAAAATTGATATTTTTAAAATTGGCATTTTAAGAAATCGATCCAGTTTTTTTTTTCGAAATTTTGATTAGTCAGTCTTTCAAGCAGTCCAATTTTTTGTCGAGAATATCAAAGTCGATCTTACGGAGTCGACATTTTGAAAGTCCCCATATCGTACCAATCTAAAAATAGGGAATCTTGGTCCACCGCCTTATTTAGGTACCTATCTTTTATTTTTTTTTTTTTTATAATCGCTGACCGCATGCAAAATTTAGAAAAATACTTAGTGGGAGCACCATAGTACTAGATGTATTAGATTTTTTTTCTTAAACCATGTTTTTTCCTTAATGATTTTTTGCAGGGTCACGATAGCCTTTTTTGGTAGATTTTTAACTAAATTAATTTAAAATACTACATACAACTTTCTTCAGATTTTTTTAAATACATATATCAATATATATATATATTATATATATAGTAAAGAAGTTGATTAATTAAATAAAAAAACCAAATCCTTTTAATCGTTATGAACACAAAATATTTATTTAACTTTAGACTATTTTACAATTGTGCACAATACGAATATTAAGAGTCGACTGCCTTAATAATCTTAGACTAACTTACAAAATACTTACAGAACTTGTCTTACGATATAACTCGATCTCTCCAACTTTATCTCTGATGAGAGACAATGTTGGATAGAGTAATTGAGTGAAATAGTTTAACTGACTAGCACGCTTGATATTTGGTCTGCAAAGAACAAGCGTGCTAAAAGGTAATTCTTACGTTAGTGGGTGGTGATAACATACAGTGTTGCATTTAATTATGTGACACCTCCCCCACCTAGATTTTTTGGTCTCCAAAAATGTTTAACAATTATTTTTTATGAATATTACATTATTTATTTATTTTTTTTTTTTTTTTTAATATTTTAACCAACTATGTTTCAACATACAAGTACAAATAAACAAAAATAAATTTTTACATTCAATAATTCTTCAACTTTTTTAATTATTTTTTTTTCAGTACTAGTTTCATTTTATTATTAAACAAAAAATAGAACAAAATGTTTGTTTTATTTCTTAATTTAATTTAAAAACTAAAAAAAAAATATAATTACATTTACATAGGTATTGTATTTACTTATAAATCTATATATATTTTTTTTTTGTTTATACAAAAATCAATTTAATAACAATAATATAACATTGAACATTGTTTTGAATATCGTTTTGTAAGATTTTAATAGTTTTTATAAATTGTTGCCTTCTTTTATTTTATTTGGCATTAATACGTTAGAATTTATGTAAGCATACATTTTATTTAATGATTTTCCGAACAAAGGAATCATGAAAATTATTTCAAAGCATTTCATTTGTCATTTAATTTCGTTCAATTATTTACATCTGCAACAAACATTCACCATAACTACGCAAGTAGTACTATCTATTAACCTTAACCCAAAACAGCCCACTCCACTTCGTGTAAACAGCAATACTTTTTTCATGAACTCTAAACGCACTCCGAATTTATGACATACCATAGCAATACTATTTTTTTTCATCAACCCAAAACGCATTCTGAATTCTAAACAGTTTTGACACAAGAAATTTATTCTAAACTGGAACACACTGGAAAGTGACATTTGGTTCTTGTTGTCATGTCAAAATATTAAAGAGGAAGGAAGTTGAAAGAATGAATGAAGCAAACGTTTGAATTTTGAAATGAACATTTAAAGATGCAAATTAAACAAACTCAAAGACGAAATAATATAAAATAAAGCACAAAAACCCAATTGTTATTCGTAAATCGATGAAATGAAAATGAAATAACTCATTCAATTAAAGGAAACGATGTGGTGTACAAATTGAAAATTATAGAACAGCAATTAGTGAGTGAGTAATTATTTTGGGTGCAAACAAAAACAGTAAAATAATTATAGTGTCATTGATTTTGATATGTATACAGTCTCTTTAACTGTTTTTTGTGATATCTTATGTTTCGTTTTGTAGATTTATCAATAGTATAATTCCCTTGCGTCGCGAATTGATTAAGTTTTTTGTATTTTGGGCTACTTTTTACTACTGTTCTATTTTGAACAATGTTTGTACATTTGTTCGGACCTGATTCAGTTTCCTTGTTTAAAGCTTTCATTTTAGCTTCTTTTTCTTTTTGAAATGTTTCCGCATAACTATCTATGTCTTGTTTTGTGAAGTTTTTATGAATAAAATCTAATGGTCTTATTTTTGTAGTCGAATGTATAGTGGAATTGTAAATTGTGATAATCCTAAACAATTTTTCGTCTAAGCCTGAGTTATCTTTCGAAGCATTCATAATACGCAGGTGTTCATTCAAGGTACCGTGTAGCCTTTCCACATCAGCATTTCCGGTTTTGAGTGAAGCAGTTGTTCTGTGAAAGACAATTTTGTTTTCTTTTAGGAATTGTTCGACTGCTGAGTGTAATATACATGAATCTCCATCGGAAACAATTTTGTTTGGCTTTCCTAGGAATTGGATTCTCTCTTTGATTGCCTTCAGAATGGCAATCCAATTTCTGTCTTCCAAAGAGTGAATAGTCGCGTATTTCGAGAATTTATCTATGGTTGTTAAAAACATCTTTCCTCGTTCCGGGAACCAAATATCCATGTGGATAATATCGTTGAAGTGTTTGGGCTTTTCAGTGGTTGCAATTTGTACTTGCGGAGCATGTCGATCATGTTTGGCAAGATTACAAATTACAAGTTGTTTAAAAACTTCTGTATTTCGACTTGAAGGTTTGGAAAGAAGTACAACTGTTTAAGCTCCATGAACATTTCGTTGATTCCCCTATGATTTTTACTTAAATGTTCGTCCTTTATAATTGTAATTAATTCATTTTTGTCAACAATATCTTTTAATTTAATACTGGACTTAAGAAGTCTAAGATTTGTGTTCATAGAAAAATATTTGACAAAATTATTTTGGAAGTTCAGATACAGGGACAAATCATCGCAATAAATGCACATGAGTCCTTTAGTAATCAAAAGCCTTTTCATAATTTCTAATAAGTTACTTTTTTCTTTATCGATCTGTGCAAGGTTTTGAATTTTTTTGTGAATAATTTTAATGGAGACTTTTTCTTTCGGTCCATAAAAAAGATAAATTTGATTTTTAAAAACATTAATAGGTTTTTCTGTAATATATATGTACCGTGTTTCGTCTTCCATCGCACTGTGGATGGTGGCCGCAGTAGAAATAACTTCTTCGTTATTTTTACTGGGTACTGAAACTTCGCGATTGACTTCTTCGTCACCGCACCTTTCATTTACAGATACCTCATTATTAAAGATGTCAACTAAGCTTATCTCATCGTCGGCTTTTGACATATCTTTGGTTTCATCTTTGTCCGTATACCTACTCAACGCATCTGCGACAACGTTCTCTTTCCCCTTTAGGTACTCGACATCGAAATTGTATTCATTAAGAATTATTTTCCAACGTTGGAGTTTCATGTTAGGTTCTTTTATGCTATGTAGCCAAACAAGGGGCTTGTGGTCGCTACGGACAATGAATCTTCTGCCATACAAATAAGTCCTAAAATATTTTATGGACCACACGACCGCCAGGAGCTCCTTTTCTATAGTCGAATAGCCTAGCTCGTGTTTGTTTAGCGTTCGAGAAGCATAACAAACAGGGTGGTTTTCTTGACTAAGAACGGCTCCTAGGGCAAAATTTGACGCATCTGTGGTCAGAATAAATCTTTTGGTGAAATCAGGATTTCTTAGGATAGGGTCAGAGATAAGTAGTGACTTCAAAGTGTTAAATGATTTAATATAATCCGGATTAGAAATTTTTAAACGTTCAGTCTTTTTCAAATATTTTATCATAGGATATGCTACCTTTGCATAATCCTTAATAAATTTTCGGTAGTAACCGGTTATACCGAGAAATTGTTTAATTGATTTTATAGATGTTGGTAATTTCATTTCTGTTATAGATTTCACTTTGTTTGTGTTCGGTTTTATTCCATTGTTTACAATAACGTGACCCAAATAGTCAGTAGACAAATTGCAAAAGAGGCATTTTTTAATTTGAATTTTTAAATTACTCTCCTTAAGTTTTTGAAAAATGTTTCTGAGCGATATTAAGTGCTCCTCAAAACTTGTAGAAAACACCAGTATGTCATCTAAATAAACTACACAAATCTTATTGATGTAGTCTCTAAGCACATAATTCATGAGTCTCTGAAATGTTGCCGGGGCGTTCTTTAACCCAAACGGCATTCTCAGAAACTCATAATGTCCGCTTTTAGTAGAAAATGCGGTTTTCGCTCTGTCACGGGGATCGACTTCAATTTGATGGAATCCTTTGACGAGATCGATCGTGGAAAAATAATTACATTTTCCTAATTTATCGAAAAGATCGTCAATGTTCGGCATAGGGAATCTGTCTTCTACTGTCTGAGTGTTCAACTTTCTGTAATCTATTACAACTCGCCATTGTTTTTGTCCATCTTTATCATCTTTTTTAGGAACAACCCATATTGGCGAATTGTAAGGACTACAGCTAGGAACAATTATGTTTTGCCTCAACATTTCGGAAATTTGTCTGTCGACCTCGTCAGAGTGAATCTCTGGGTACCGATAAAGCTTGCTGTAAATTGGGATGTCATTATTCGTAATAATACGGTGACTTATATCATTTGTAAAAGATAAAATATTTCCTTCTCTATAAATAATTGATTTGAAGGAATTCAGCAAAGATTTTAATTTAAAGTCATCAGCATTGGCTAAGTGGTCTGCAAAAAGATTATCGTGAATTTCAGAAGAGATAGATTCACTGCAAAAAAGATTCAAAACTTCTTCGTCTTGAGAAACTAGATTTGCATAGCTTTCCTCGTCTTCGTTAAAATACAATCTTATTGTTGCTTTATTAGTAATAAGAGACATGGTTTGGTAATTAATGATAGAGTTTAACCCAAGAAGTATATTGTTACCAATCAATCCATCAAAGCGCTCATGAAAGTCGTATTCCAAAAAATGAACGTAGTAATTGTTTTCATTGAATTCCTTAAATAGAGGAATTTTATATTCCACGTTTGTATGGATATTGCGATCTAGTACTTTTAAGACATAATTTTTAGATTGGACCTGCCACTTTGGACTACACACATTTTTATTGATGATGCTGAACTCAGCACCGCAGTCAATTATAAATCTAAGAGGTCTTTCATGAGTTCTTATGACTATATAGGGTAATTTCTTTGGCGAGTTGCCGAAAAATTTTGGCGGTTCTGGTTAAGTTGTTGGTTTTGGTTGGATGTGTTTTCACTTTCATTTAGAGTAACGTCCATTTGTTCGTAATTGTTATTGTTATTAGACTGTCCAGGTCTATTTGATCTTCGAGATTGACCACTACGTACGTTGTTGTTGTTATTACTATTGTTGTTGTACTGGGATGTTTGATTACTTCTAGTGTAGCTTTGATTTTGTTGCGGTGTGTAATTATTATTGCTATATTGCCTACTGTACCTATTTTCATTACTTCTCACGTTAGAATTGGATGTATTATTATTGTTTCTAGAGTATAAATTGCTTTGATTATTGCTTCTATAAGAAACAAAATTATTTTCCTGATAATCGTTATTGTTTGAATTACGATTTTGTTGTCTAAAATATTGAGTTGATGCTGAAGTATTGGGTCCAAATCTGTGGTGGTTGATTTCATTAATCAATTTATAAGCTTCAAAAAGGGATCGAGGATTGCGACTAAGAACAATTGTTTTTGTTGGTTCAGGTAAATTTGTTTTGAAAGCTTCAAGGGCAATTCTGCCATTAGAAGCAATTACTTCCTGGTCATTTTGATTGTTATTTAAAAGATAAGAATTATTAAGCCTACTCAATAAATTGTTAGTATTTTGGTAATAGTCCTCTATATTTGTTTTGACCCTAGCAGTTCTAATTCGATCTAATAAGGTGTTGGAAGAAAGCTTTTCTGAAAAATTATTTTTTAATATTTCTCGAATTTGAAGCCAATCTCTTAATCTTCCGTGCTTCTGAAGCTCAGATCTTGCTTTTCCAACAATCTTATCTTTAATATAACCTGCAAGTAGTGTTGATGTATTTGTATCAAATGTTGCTAAAATATGTGACAGTGGATCTACTCTGTCCAGAAAATCAATTAACAAACTAGAGTTACCATTAAATTCAGGTATTTTATTTATTAAATCTAAAACAATTTTAAATTTATCTACAGAATTTAAAGATTCCATTTTCTTAAGTTTGTGGTTACTCACAAAAGCAGGATGATGAATTTCCTTCTAGTTGCAGCTTCCTTTGTTGTCTTCTTTTTGTTAATGGTGTGTGGTAGATGTTTTTATTCGTTGTTCGCGTTAATTCAGTATTTTTTTTATAGTCTCTTCTTTTGTTTCAATGTTTTAATCTTGTATTGTTGTTATATATTTTATATATTTTTTTTTTAATTATAACAGTTTATAAACAAATACACTCGAACGTATAAAGTGTTCTTATACAATTCTTTTCGAGTTATTTGGTTTGATAAGGTGATTGTATAAAAGTTTTATTGTATGATAGTTTTAATTATTCAGTAAAGCCATTTGGCTTGGTTCGATGATAAATGTTTTTTATTGTTTCGAACAAGTTTGTAACACAACCGAGCTTTGTATAAGAGCGTGTATAACGGGTTATATTATAACAGTTTATAAACAAATACACTCGAACGTATAAAGTGTTCTTATACAATTATTGTTTTCGAGTTATTTGGTTTGATAAGGTGATTGTATAAAAGTTTTATTGTATGATGGTTTTATTTATTCGGTAAAGCCATGTGGCTTGGTTTGATGATAAATGTTTTTTATTGTTTCGAACAAGTTTGTAACACAACCGAGCTTTGCACAGGAGCGTGTATAACGGGTTTGTTATACAGCTATTTAAGATCTGCGCGTCTTTTTTATAACGGTATGTTTATGTTCTAAAACTTTATTTTTTCTTAAAACACTTGTTTTAGAAAAATTTTTTTAATATTATACTTTTGAACAGTTTTTTATAGACGCGACAAGGCAATTATCTTCAATTTCATAATTTTCCGAATTACGATCTTTGATTACTATTTTATAAACAAGCTTATTTTGTTGGCTGAAAATTTTTATGAAGTTGCATGTTCTTTGTTTTTCAAGATCTTATTTATTAATTTTGTTTTAACCCAAATGGATACCGACTGCGCCAGTAAAGAAGTTGATTAATTAAATAAAAAAACCAAATCCTTTTAAACGTTATGAACACAAAATATTTATTTAACTTTAGACTATTTTACAATTGTGCACAATACGAATATTAAGAGTCGACTGCCTTAATAATCTTAGACTAACTTACAAAATACTTACAGAACTAGTCTTACGATACAACTCGATCTCTCCAACTTTATCTCTGATGAGAGACAATGTTGGATAGAGTAATTGAGTGAAATAGTTTAACTGACTAGCACGCTTGATATTTGGTCTGCAAAGAACAAGCGTGCTAAAAGGTAATTCTTACGTTAGTGGGTGGTGATAACATACAGTGTTGCATTTAATTATGTGACAATATGACATATAAATGTCACTTTTTGAAAATGATTTCGTGTCAAAATCATCAGTAGGAACTCATAAATCTCATAAATCCTAAAATATCACTTCTTTATTAAGGATTAAAAATATTGTTCACATAATTCTCCCTTGATAGTAAAGTAAATAATTTTATTATTTGTTCAGAAAAATTATTTAAAAAACAGTGAGCATCGAAATTATCTAAAATGGCTTTTTACTTTCTTCAATAATATTTCGTAAGTATTATTTAACCTTGCAATGAGTAAGGGGAGATCAACGATGGACTCCGATAGAAAAAAAACACATGTTAAAAGGGTGCCATGCAATAAAGTCCAATGAATTAAAGTCCAAAATCCATTTTGGTGTCGCGTGAGCGGGACAGAGGACCCGAAAAGGAAATTTAAATCCTCAAACCCGCGAAGCGTGCCACCCAAAGCACTCTGTTTAGTAAAAAATTTTGATAACAGACCGACTGACAACAAAAGCGGGGGAAATTTTTTTTGAAAATTAAGTAAAGTAGTTTCATAAATTTCGGGCGCCTATGTTGTCATAGCAATCGATCCCCCTGTCTTTCGGTTGGCATTTTAAACCACTAACCATTATTTGCCCGGGTTTCTTTATTTATTCCTCAACTTCATTTCAATCAAAGCATAAATCAAAACACCATTTTAGGATTTCCTTTTTCAAAATATCTATTTTCACTCACCTTCTCGTTCAGTTGAGGCAGCATATTTATAACTATTCTGAAGACTTGTCTCTTCAATTACTGGGTCATATTTACAAGATTTACAATCCATCTGAAATGAAAAAAAAAAAAATATACACACATAAACATCTTGTTTTGACCAGTTGAAAAGAATATGATTAAATTTTAATTTACTTTAAACTCCTGTAACAATAACCTGTCGTTGTTTTTCGTTGCTTCTAAGAAAGAAAGAAGAAAAAAAAAAAACAACAACTGTCTTCTGCAGATTTAACAAAAATTATCCTCGTGAGGAATAAAAGCTTATTTTATATTTTCAGGTCTCATCGTTATCTTCAACATGCTGAGCACGAACTTGATATAAAAAAAACGAACCAAAATCAGCCATTAAACATGAAAAACTTAAGTTGAATCAAAAGTTTGAAAATAAAAAAAAAACGAAAAACAAAGAGATATTCTGTCATTTGCTAAAAAAAAACATATTAAATACATTGTCAGTGCTGCCTTTGTTTGTAAAGTTAGCGAACGCAAAACTAAGAATGTCATCTTTGGCTAAATGGTCCTTCGAACGGGATCATACACCATTGTTTTTAATTTAAGTGACAGAATTTCGATAAAAAAAAGTCGGCAAAAAAAAGTCAAGGAAGTTCAAGCTAAACTTTTTGTTTGTCCTCGATTTTGAAATTTTTGTTTTTTTTTTCTTGAAGGCCCTTCTGCAAGATAGTTCATCTTAATTTACTTTAAAGTGCACACAAGCACACCAAAAACTTTTACTGTTGTGAATTTTCTTCCGGCACAATAATTATTAAGTTTCTTATTGAGAGAGTGAATATAAAAAAAACTATGAACTTCAAAACTGACAACGAGTGTGTTGTACTTACGAAAAATAATGTTTTTAGTTTACCAGAATAAAATCAATAACAATTAAGGACAAAATTAGTTCATGAGGGAGAAAATTAGTTACTTGTAATTTTTTATATAAAGGGTGGTCCAACCATAATACACGATGTTAATTGTGAGTCACACCTTAACGTCAAGTTTTTGCTCAACTTAATTTGACATTTCTTTGTTTGACAAATTCAACCATGTAGAGGTACACACTCCAGTAGCGTGTTAAGATTGTTGAAGCCTTTTACGAAAATGGGCGCTCAATTAAAAATGCATTTCGTGCACTTCGTGATTTATTTGGTCAGCCCAATCGACCAAATGTGTCCACAATCGGTAGAATTGTGCGCAAATTTCAACAAACCGGGTCTGTAGGAAATTTGAAAACACCTGTGCATGCTCGCCCAGTTCGTTCTGCGGAAAACAGTGCTGTTGTTTGCGATAGTGTGGCAGAAGAGCCGTCAACCTCGACTCGTCGTCGTGCCCAACAATTGAACATCTCACGAACATCACTGATGCGAATT
This sequence comes from Melangyna quadrimaculata, assembly GCA_949320155.1. Lineage (NCBI taxonomy): Eukaryota > Metazoa > Arthropoda > Insecta > Diptera > Syrphidae > Melangyna > Melangyna quadrimaculata. The sequence goes on along the minus strand of OX439483.1, from coordinate 63,112,411 downwards.
TTGAATAAAGATTTGAATTTACACGCTTAGAAGGTTCAGTTGACTCAAGAGCCTAACCTAACTAACCATTTCAAGCGCCGTCAATACGCCGAATGGTTCGTTTAACAGACAGAAGTGAACGGTGAATTTACAAGGAAAATCATCTTCAGCGACGAGGTACATTTTTACCTCAGTGGATTCGTTAACAAGCAGAATTGCTGCATTTGTGCACATGAGAATCCACGAGTAATTGTTGAAATGCCAATGCACCCACAAACCAACATTTAAAGGGTAGTCATAATCCCTTGAGTGCGTGTTAATTATAAGAAAAAAAAAAAACAAAGAGTGCCTGTTTGGTGCGGTTTATGGGCTGGCGGCGCGGCGGCGTCATCGGTCCGTACTTTGTCGAAAATGAGGTCGGCTAAGCAGTTACCGTGAATGGTGTTCGCTATCGCGACATGATTACGGACTTCTTGTGGCCAGAAATTGAGGATATGGAGCTGGACGACATGTGCTTCCAACAGGATGGTGCCACTTGACACACAGCCAACCAAACAATGGCTCTTTTATGCGAGAAATTCAATGGCCGTGTTATCTCACGGCTTCATGGCGATGTTAATTGGCCGCCACGATCATGTGATTTGGCACCGTTGGACTTCTTTCTTTGGGGATATTTAAAGGAAAAAGTGTGCGTCAATAAGCCAAAAACAGTTCAAGAGCTAAAGAATGAGATAATTCGGCACATTAACGACATTGCACCTCAATTATGTCTCAGAGTCATTGAAAAGACCATCGGATAGAGTTATGCCACCGAAGCCGTGACGAGCATCTGTCCGATATTTTGTTTCACACGTAATTGCCATTAGGGCTGGCCACGAGACGAGACTCTGCGAGACTTTTGTAAGTCTCGTCTCGGTCTCGTTAAAATCGAAAATTTTCAGTCTCGTCTCGGTCTCGTATCGGTCTCGTATAATTAAGTCTCGTCTCCGAAAAATACGATTTCCGGCCAACTTGTTGATTATTAGAACGAAATATTTTCGAATATAGTTTGAATACGTGCAGAAGAAAGTAAATATTTAACAGAAATTGGATTTTTTAATTTATTAGGCTCTCTGTAAATTTCGGGCCAAATATACAGTCTCGTCTTGGTCTCATCTCAGTTGCTTAAAAGCCAGTCTTGTCTCGTGTCGTCTCGGTTCCGTCATGCGAGACCGAGATCGAGACCGAGACTTTTCTCGCCTCGTGGCCAGCCCTGATTGCCATAGATCCTTCTATTACAATAAAAAAAAATACGTCGGGAAAGGAAATGAAATTGTTTCATTAACATATCATTACGACCAAAACAGCCGAAAGAGATGCATTTTTAAATTTCAAACAACTATAATAAAAAAAATATTAAGATAATTCTCTAAAAACTTTTTATTTTATTAACAATTAACATCGGGGGATTTCGTTGGACCAGCCTTTATTTAAATCCGGTGCATTTTCCCAATACAGGGCTGTAAAGCGACGTTGACCTGGTCAAAAAGCTGAAAATACAGCGGCTGAGATGGTTGGGGCACGTGGAGCGTATGAACATCAACGCACCTGCCCGACGAGGCTTGGATTCCAACCCCGATGGTCTACGCAGCATAAGAAGCACCCGTTACAGGTGGCGCACACAAGTGGAGGACGACATCAAACAACTCGGTGTGCGCAACTGGAAGCGGCTAGCTAGGACAGAGCTGGATGGAGGGGTTTGTTAGTTTGGGCCGAAGCCCATCCTGGCCTCTGAGTGCCATCTAACGTTAGTAAAGTAAAGTAAGTAAGCATTTGCCCAAAGCGTGTGTTTAAGTTGGTAAGGCAAAAATGTTTTTAAAGAGGCAAACAAATACCCAAAAACATTTTTAGTTTCTACTACAACGGATGTGGATATAAAATATTATTACTTTTCAAGGATATTAACACGCTAATCTTCATTTCGAAACACAACTGGGTAGACAAAACTTTTTGATTTATTTCCAAGAAAAGCAGAATTCAACATCCATCATCCACCTGAATATCTACTGCCAGTGGAAAAGATCAACAAAAAGTTCATTGTACGCTAGAATATTTTAATCTTGCAAAGTTAAATAACTTCTCCCATACAAGTAGCTCCCCAAACTATACCTACTTCAGTGAAAGTATACAATTTAGACGCAACAAAGTTATTCACTTTTCATAACAATAAACACCGCACACCAGCAGAAAATATACAAAATAAATAAAAAATATATTTATATACTTTCCATGGGTCGTCATCTTTCCTGCGATTCAAACTACTTTGTCTACACTTTTTAAACCCACCACCACCACCGTATTCCGTGTAACCCTCAATTTCGTGCCCGAGTAAACATTAATATATAAAAAAAAGAACAGGAACAAAATTGTAATAAACTTCCCATTCTCATCTACCGTACTAGTAGAAGTCCGTATAAAAACCCATAGAAGTGTATTATTATAGTTTATAACCGTAAAATGCTGTTTGCTTGCATTTCTTTCATTTTTTTTTTGCTTTCCGTCTCTACGTCATGTCCGTTGTCGTCGTCCTTATCATCGCGTAGTTCGGTCGGTTTATTTTAATGTTAAATTCTATGGCACGCAGTTATGGTTGCTATAGGAGGAGAAAAAAAATTGATTTAATTCATTTTTATTCTTTTTATCCATGAAATATTTCATATTCCCGGGAGAAATATCAGCTTCAGCTTCTTGTGGTGGATTAAATCATAATAAAAAAAACTGATTTATAAATGGCGCCCAACGTAAGGATCTAAGGTAATTGCATTCTACTACGGCTAATGGTAAAAAGTTAATACTCTTTCTTATAACGTTGCTTATTATATTTTTGCAATTTAAGCTTTTAAAAAATCGGAACGGTTCACATTTTCTATAAAAAATATGTTATTTGGATGAATGAAAGTGTATCGATATCGAGAGGATTTTTTTGTTCATATTGTGTTGAAAATTAACATCTAATCATGTTTTATTCTAACAATACTTATTGTTTTGTTAAACAACAATGCTTATTAATGCGCTGTACAACAATTTTCAGTTTATTATGTTTTATAAATGTGGATAATTTGTTAATGGTCCTATTTCGTCCCGTTTATTCGAAAGCAGTGATTTATATGAGTGTCAGATTAGAAAAACAACATTCGCAGATCGCAAAATAGTTAATTGGATAAATTGTGGTGCTCACAGGCCAGGATAGACTATGGCCTCAACCAACAAGCCCTTCCAGCCAGCTCTGTCCCTAGCTAGCCGCTTCCAGTTGTGCCCACGGCTGCGAACACCGTCCGGGTTGGATTCGAAGACTCGTCGGGCAGGTGCCTTGCTGTCCATACGCTCCACGTGTCCCAGCCATCTCAGCCGCAGTATTTTCAGCTTTTTGACCAGGTCAACGTCGCTGCATAGCCCGTATAGCCCGCTCGTCGTTGAATCTTCCCCTCCACACTCCTTCCATACACACCGGACCGAAAATCTCACGAAGAATCTTCCTCTCAATGCACCCTAGCAGACTCTCATCTGATTTTTTCAATGTCCATGCTTCTGCCCCATGGAGTAGGACTGGGATGATTTGGGTCTTGTATAAAGTCTCCTGGGTTCTCTGAGAGAGAGCCTTACTACTTAAATGCCTTCTTAGACCGAAGAAACAGCGGTTGGCAAGAGTTATTCTTCGTTTGATCTTTGCACTGCCGTCACTTTGCGAGGTAATAGTGGAGTCCAGGTAGACAAAGTCATCGACAATTTCGAAGTTATATCTGTCCATCGTGATATTTTGCCCGAGTCGTCTTGTTCTCGTTAACCGCCAATCCCATTTTAGCCGCCTCCGATTCAATGCTCGCAAACGCGCCTGGCATAGCTCGCTTCGTTCTGTCGACAATGTGTATGTCGTCTGCATACGCAAGCAATTGAACGGACTTTTAATAAATTGTACCGCTGGTGTTCACTTGTGCGTTGCGTACAATGGCTTCAAGAACGATGTTAAATAGGTTGTATGATAACGCGTCGCCTTACCTCAGACCTTTCTCAACAAGGATTCGGTGTTATTCTTACTATTATTCTTATTTTTACGGAGCAGCGAATTTCTTCATCGTCATCCTGCAGTACCGGACGAGTTTGGCAGATATTGCCGAGATATGACATGGCTCTGTACAATTCGTCCCTTTTCACGCTATCATAGACGACTTTAAAATCGATAAAGAGGTGCGGTTTGTATTGATCTGGAATTCCTGGGATTTTTCTAAAATCTGTCGGAGTGTGAACATTTGATCAACGGTTAACTTGCCTGGCCTAAAACCACACTGAAAGGGGCTCATCAGATCGTTGACAAAAGGTTTTAGGCGGTCACATAGGATAGCCGACAAGATTTTATAAGCGACGTTTAATTCCTCTGTAGTTGGTGCATTTCAGAACATCTCCCTTTTTATGGATGGGACACACTATACCGAGGTTCCATTCATCGGGCATACTTTCATCCTAGCAAATTTGGAGATAAATTGGTGTAATCTCCTTACTAATTCATCTCCCGCTGATTTGAATACTTCGGCTGGTAGGCCATCCGCAGAAGAAAACTTATACGACTTAAGCCAGCCACACTTGGGTTAGGTCGGGTGGATGGAACTGTTGGCCATCATCGTCCAAGTTAAATGGAGTGTTCTGCCTCCTAGCGGAATCTTGGCTGTCTTCGCCGTTAAGCAGTCTAGAGAAGTGTTCTTTCCAGATTCTCAGCTTTGAGTGTGTGTATCTACTACCATATTCCCCCTCTCATCTCTTAGGCTTCCGTCTTAGCTTTGTAACCTTGGGTGGATCGTTTCATCCTCTTTCCCACTCCTCATCTCAGCAGGCTTCCGTTCTTGCTTTGTATCCTTGGTGGGCGTTCCTCTTTTCGTTTCATCCCGTAGATCTCCCGGGCTACTCTCTCAGCAGCTCTTGTTTGAGTCTGCAGCATTGCCTGGTAAGCCTCGTCCTCAGCTGCATGCGCTAGCCGGCACTCTTCATCGAACCAGGGGTTTCGTTGTGGTCGCCTAGTGAAACCCAGCACATCAGAAGCGGCACTTCTGATGGCTTGTTGACACTGTTTCCACTGGTCCTCTGCACTTGATGCTGGTGGCGGACCTCCTGAGAGATTAAGAGTTACGTTCATTGTCTGCTAAAGTTCTGGCGGTCTAAGCGGTTAAGCTTCTCGACATCGTTCCTTTTCACAGCATCTGATCTGCGTTTTCGCGTCATGCATATCCGCATACGAAGTCTAGCTACCACCAGGTAGTGATCCAAGTCAATATGTGCCCCTCGGAACATTCGGACGTCCAAGATACTGGAAGCATGTCTCGCGTTTATCGCAACGTGGTCGATTTGATTGACGGTTCGTTGCCAAGTCCCCTTGTGTCCCTGCCAAAAAGTCTGCCAGCTTGTATCCGTTGCCTGAAGTTTCGTCGTGCAGGCTATGTCCTCTGGCTATCGTACCGAATATACCCTCCTTTGCGAGTCTTGCGTTGAAGTTACTCTTCGGGCACATATAGTATTTTGTCTCCAACAGATCGTAGAAGGCGGTTGAGTGATCTCTTTCTTCATGGGGGGCGTGAGCACAGATCATTGTTATGTTCTTGAATGATGCGGATTACGAGCAAGCGCTTGCTTACACTGCAAAAGCTTAAGACTTCTTATCGAATCACGCCCTAAAAAGGCAACACTATAAGAATTTTTACCATTAGCCTTAATAGAATGCAATTACCTTAGATCCTCACGTTGGGCGCCATATACAAATTATTTTGTTTTTATGATTTTATCAGGACGGACAAATTGACGAACGGAAGATGGACAATTGTGAAAAACGAATTTACTCTTTAAATCAAGATGGCGGAAGCCCTCCAAAAGTGAGGATGCTCGACTACTCCAGACTTAAGATTTTTATTGTGTTCTCTTACGATGGCATTCTTTCCAATGTCATATTCAATTTTCATACGAAAACATGTCTTTATAATAATATGTATATGGACTTTCATTCAAGGGAGTGTGACTTCATTGAAAGAAAAAAGGTTAAGTTTCTGGCTTTAAGAAAATATTAAAGCATACTCTTGCAGCGATTAAGTATATCCGTTGATTCCCATCATCTTGACTATCTAAACCTATAAAGTATGAAGAACATATTAAGAATAGCTCTGTATATTGTTCAATGCTTCATATTAAAATGGCGCCCTACAAATGCTATTGATGTGACCTATGCAAGTACATTATACTTGTTTATTTAATTATTCAATTAAATTTACATCCTCCTTAAAACTTCCAGCATTATGACCATTTTTGGTTGCAAAGCCTATTACTTTTGTTGTCTGGATCTTAATAAATGGCTCCCAACGTGAAGACTCAAGATAATTGCATTTTATATAAAATGGAAGACCATACAAAGTCCTTGGAATCATGTCCAATAACTCTTTTCTCCTTCAATAATAGTAAATATCGGTACGTTATTCTCTATCAAATAATCCCTTGGGATGGTCAACATGATTAGCCATATAAATATCCCTCATTGTTATTCCCAACTTTATCCTTTTGGCTTAAAGCAAATTACACCTTCATATACGAAAAGAAACTTTCTCTCCAATATAATATATTGAAGGAATAATTTGCGGATTTTCTTTATACACACGATCTAAATATGAATCTTAAGCTCTCTCCCATTATTCTTACCCTCTATTATATACAAAATACCAATTAATGCAAAGTCAGCCCACAAAAGCACCAACAACAAAAACAACAACAAAAACATTAGGTTTATAATCAATTATAATTTAGTATTATTTAGGCTTACCTCATGCGATTGTCCATGACAGGAACTCGAGCCCATAGAATCGGAACTTTTTCTCCTCAATCCATTGGCTGGTATCCTTCTATTCTTTTGTTGCTGTTGTTTATGTTGTTGGCGGACTTTTTGCAGACGGCAACATATCCTCGTGTATGTACATTGTAGGGCCTCAGCTAACAGGCCGCCAAGGCTCGATAAACACATCAACATCAAAGGAACTCCAATTAAGGCGTACAGGATGGTGGCGATTTTTCCGGCGGAAGATTTTGGTGTCAGGTTACCATGGCCTATATAAAGATGGCGTTGAACAAAAGGGAAAGAAAGCAAACAAAAAAAAAATTGGATGAGTGAGTTTTGGGTCTTTGACTAAGGGACCTTATACAACAAATAAACGAGAGGGGGAAATCATTTGAATTTCCTCAACTTTTTGCTTCCAATGTTGATGTTTATGTAGGTACATGAGTATATTGTGTGAGAGTTATAGTATATGAAGGAAGTTTTTGTATATTTTACCTTTCGGCAGGGATGTGTAGAGAGGATATGTAGAGAGAGGGTAGTAGGTGTTTTCGTTTTTTTTTATTATTATTTTGCTGTAGTGATGGAGCATAATGGCATCTCTTAGCTTTGCTTTATGTTCTTCCCTTGGGCTACATTCATTCATATAGCTAGTGGCATGGAGCAGTAACCGTAAGGAAATGAATGTATTTTTTTTTTGTATATAGAGTTGGGATAAAGTGAAACTGCTTCCACTTTAATGAACAGATATTAAGCTTTTGGCACTTTTTCAAAACAAAAAAAATATAATCTACTCAGAAAAAAAAACCCAAAATCCGTTTGATGAAATGGCTTTGAGTGGCATGACCTTGGTTTTGACATTAAGTATAATGTCGGTTAGACAAGAAATACAATAAGACAAAAGATAAAAAAAGAGAAAGTCTGTAAATGTAAATATTATGATGAACGGAATTATGTTTTTTTTTTGTCTTATACGAGTGGGTATATGAAAAGTGATTCACTTTTAAAATGATAATTTTGTTGGTATGGTTTTTATGATTTATAACTCATAAGCTATTATTAACCATGAAGTGTTTGTCAGCCAAATGAAAATTTAATAAAAGAGGTAAATAGATTTTTAGTTAATCAATTCGAAATATTAAATTCAAAAGTCTTGTACATTTTAAGTATGCAATACTATAACTACCTTTGCATGTAATGTGTGCTGCTTTTGATTTACTTAAAAATTTAGGTCCTAAGCAGCGTCCACATTATGTTGAGTTGTGTATATCAACATTGCTGAGTAACAATGTTGACTTAATGCGATCGTGTAAATCAACAGAGTCGATCAACTTTTATTGACCCGAACGTAACCCGATTCAAATGGGTAGAAATCAACACTGTTGAGTCGTCTGAACAATAATTTTTAAGTCTGGACGTGTTGATCAACACAAATATAATTTTTATTGCGGTTGTGGTGTCTGCGTGCAATATATTTTGTTTTGTATTTTGATTTGTGTAATTTAATACTGTTTTGATTTCGTTTGTAATCTTATTTGTATTGTTATTTGAAATCAATTGGTCAGACCAAAAAACGCTGCTGTTTTTGAAAATGCAAGTGCCAAGTTGAGAAGGTAGAAAAGAGTATTTCCATGGACGTACTACCTACTGGGCTTGGAGATGCCCAACATGAAAACCACAAAACAATCAACAAACTGACTGACTGCATGGGGTTTTGTGCCTTGGTAGGCAAATATGTCATATAACACATAACAGTATACGCTTCAACACGTACACACTAACAGGTAATGTGTGGACAGGTTTGAATGTTGAGCGTGTTGATTGACAATGTCGATTGGCTTAATGTGGACGCTGCTTTATAAATACTTTCAACTTTTATAACGATCAAAATTATAGAAAACTTAAAAATATTCAATGTTTTGAAAAATCGAAATAAAATATTTTTAATTTGGTTTTATTACTTTTTTTAATGCAATTTTTTTAAAAAACTTATTACTTTATGATAATCAAAAAAAAAACCACAAAAACTGCTGAAGGTCAAGAGAGAAAAATAAGAGAAAAATATATAATATTAAAGTATTTTTTAACTTATATATTTATTTTTATTGTTTCCAAAAAAAAATTAACATTTTTTATAAATAAATAAATAAATAAATAAATAAATAAATAAATAAATAAATAAATAAATAAATAAATAAATAAATAAATAAATAAATTAATGAATAAATAAATAAATAAAAGAATAAATTAATAAATAAGCAATAAACAATAAATAAATGATTAAATAAGTGTAGTTAACAAATGAATGAATAAATAAATTAATAAATTAACAAAGATATAAATTTAACAAAAAAATAAATATGTATGAATTGAAAATAAAAACATAAATTATAATAATTAAATGAATAAGTAAATTAATAATATGATGTAAAAAAAACTTTTATTGACCAAGTTCAACAATTAAATCATTTTCGTGGTTTTGACATGACCTAAAAAATTTGTCATTGAGTACTTCAATTTTCTCTTCGACGGATTTGACTCCCGTTTGTTCGTGTAATGTTGATGTTGAGAAAAACCAGGGAACACGAAGGATCATCTTAAGAACTTTGTTTTGAGATACTTGAAGCTTTTTTTGTATGCATTTTGGCGCATTTTCCCCAGACGGGAGATCCATACAATATTAAAGATTGAAAAACAACTTTATAGATAGAGAGTTTATTATGATTGCTTAACAATGACTTCCGATTTATCAAAGGAAATAATAATCTAACAGCTATGTTAACTTTATTTAACGTATTTTGTGTGTGTTCTTTGAAAGTTAATTTCTTGTCTAAGTAAACACCTAAGTACTTGGCAGAATCAACCCACGGAATATCACAATTATTTACCTTTAGATTTACGCCGGGTAAGAAACAGTCCTTTCTTTTTCTTGTGAAAAAGATATTTTCCGTAATGTCTTTCGTCAAAAGGCAACGAATCCTTTATTAAATAAAAAAAAATAATTTTCGTTGCTTTTGAGAGGCGAGAACGATAAATGAAATCTTGGTCGTCCTATTTATCGATACTAACACGGGGAAGCATTTTATATATTTGCATGTTTTGCGGCCTTTCAAGGGATGCATTTTCTTCCGCTGCATCATCTTCGATGCTCCAAAAAGATGACGCCCAATTCTCTCAGAAGTAGGTAATTTGCACGAAACATTTTGTATTTTGTTATTTCAATTAAAACAGAGCTCTATTTTTATTTGATTATTATTTATTTTAAGATTTTTACCTTTCGAAGTCAAAAGCGAAAAGTTTACACAACTAAATATCATGTATGAATAAACAAAAATGATGAAAACTCCCAAGTTTGCTCACTGGTACTTTTTCGTTGATCAACTCTAGAGTTGAAAATCTAAAGTTGAAAAAGTAAACTTCGAGTGAAAAAAAAACTATTTCTTAAGTTGACTGTAAAAATCCCAAATTTGTGTTTAACTTTGAGTGAATAAATTAGGCCTAAGTAGTTTTCAAATTGCGGCTAGTGTATCGATTTTTTTTTAATAAAGGGAACCATCGTGATGTTGGCTCCTAGCAGTCCAGGTATAATAGGTCGATGGTGTAAGTAATGTGCAAGAAGCTTAATACAAACGTCAAAATGTATCCACTTGTTAAAATTTAAACGAGCTCATGAGCAGGTTAAATTTTGACGACTGTATTCACCTCAGTAATGTCAAAATTTAGCCATGGGATCAAATTTAACGCACTTTTAACGCAGTTGACACACGGCCTAAGTAAGGAAATGCTACTTTTTAATATTTTTTTTATTTTCATAAATTGAATATTTTGGGTACCTCCAGTACAACCATTTTTGGGTTTTTGATTTTCTCGAAAACAGTTAAGTTGAAAATTTTCATTTTTGTATGGAAAAACTTCTAAGGGGTATAAACATTATTGTGAACCAAAACTAAAAACAAATTGTTTGAAAACTAAAAAAAAAAATTAAACATTTTTTTTTTTTGAAAACTTAATATTTTTAAAATGACTTGGGGCCTGTACCAAGAAACAAATTACAATTTATTGTGTACCACAAAGCTACAAGTAAATTTCAAACTTTACTATTGTACAAAAATTAAACAGTATGGAAATTACAAGTCTTTTTCCCATTCTGTACCACAAACTTACAAGTGGTATAAACTATTTGTTAAAATGTTTGGTAAGCTAGACGCATTTCAGTTCTGTACCAAGAAACTACAAATTTACAATTCAACAAACATTAGCTTAACAAGAATATTTTACAAGTAACTATCATTTCTGTACCACAAAGATTTTTGCTACAATTGTAAATTATGAAAATTTCCCTTTTTTGTACAATTCACTTGTAGATTTCTTGTTGGATAAAGTCAAAGCATAATATCAATAACGATTGATGCTTTCAAGAAAAAAAATATTGTTATAGTTCTTTTTTGATTTAATAAATTTTAACAAAAATGTTTTAATTAATAAACAAAATATTGTTTGCATGTATGATCAGTTGCACATAGTTGAAGATAGTTTTCGTCAAAATTGAATCTTTACACATATTTATATTGCTTTAAACAAGTGTAACGTAATATCTAGTTTGTTGGCAAGAAGGGTGTGAGCGGAGATTTTGTGTCTTCCTTTTATGCCCTTCTCAACAAAAAACTTCAAATCGCCGGCAACTCAGTTCCCTTGTGTGATTTTGAAATTATTGCGAGGTCTAAAAACTTTTACAACGAGAATCTGTAATTCAGCTTCATCACCCTTATCCGAATCAAAAAAAAAAATAGGCGCAAAATTTTAATCCATTTAGTAAATTATTGTTAAAGCCATTTTAGTAAGTTACTAAGTTATTGTAAATGAAAAATTTTATAAACTTTGTTTAAAATGGAACCTTAATTTTACACAATTTAATAAATAATAAATATTATATAAAACATATTACGCGACGCGTTTCGGAGTGTTCTCCATCTTCGGGCGTTAAGCTCTGTTTGAAGGGTAGAAGTTGTTGTTGCCAAATAATTATTTGTTCATAGTTTGTCTTGTTGTTGTTTTTTCTCTTTTCTATTTTGTGTGAGCTTTTTTGTTTTTGCATGTTCCCTGTTTGTTTCTTTCTATTTGCTTACAGTGGTTTAAGCCTAGTACGCTGCTGATGCGAAACGAAATTTTCCTTTGATCTCCAAAAAGACAACGAAATGCTAACACAGCGGAAAAATATTCATGGAGAGTTTAAATAAATTGCATATAAATAAATAGAAATTTAACGAAAAAATCAAACAAAAACAGTGCTGTAATGAAAGAAACAACAAATAAAAACACGAAGAAACCCACATGTAATTTTTCCGCACACGATTAATGGTCCGGGCAATTAATTCATTGCGAAAAGATAGTGGAGACTTGTCAAAACAATCTGCTATAATCACCAATTTCGCTGGTCGAACAGCGTACCACAGAACGAAGAGGACAAAGAAATTTTTCGTTTATGATTTCGTCATGTCATTTTTGTATGGGATTTTTCGTTTCGCATTAGCAGCGTACTAGGCTTTAGTGGGGTGTCATATAATGCATTTGTCTTGAATGTGAGTTTGTCATTGGGTACATTGTCTTGTTCTATTTTATTAGCTTTATATATTTCGAACTCCTCTAGCGCGTCTAAAATTCTTCCCTTTCTGCAGAAATGCATCGGTGCTAAATTGGTGTCGAAATCTGTGTAGTTGTGGTTGTCGTTTATTAAGTGGAGAGCATAATTGGATTGTGTGTTTTGTTTTGGCCTGTGTTCTAGAAATCTGTCACAAAATGTTTTTTTTTGAACGTACCAATGGACAAAGACGACTTTTATGATGAAATTAACACAATAAAACATATAGCAATAACAAATGGCTACAACCCTGAAATAATTGACAAATTAATTAATAACAAGAAGAACAAAACCAAAAATAAAATCATCACACCTAATGACAATAAATTCATATCCATCAATTACAGAAATATACTGCCACAAACAATAAAAAACGAATTTAAAAAACTTAACATCAACGTTTCCTTCAAAACAAACAATAATATACATAAAATATTACACCCTTAACCAAATAAACAAATAAAAACTAGTTCGGGAGTCTATAAAATAAAATGCAATGACTGTGATAAATTTTACATCAGACAAACAGGCAGAACATTTTATGACAGATTTCTAGAACACAGGCCAAAACAAAACACAAAATCCAATTATGCTCTCCACTTAATAAACGACAACCACAACTACACAGATTTCGACACCAATTTAGCACCGATGCATTTCTGCAGAAAGGCAAGAATTTTAGACGCGCTAGAGGAGTTCGAAATATATAAAGCTTATAAAATAGAACAAGACAATGTACCCAATGACAAACTCACATTCATGACAAATGCATTATATGACACCGCACTAAACCACTGCAAAAAATTGAAAGAAACAAACAAAGAACATGCAAACCAAAAAAGCTCACACAAACAAAAAAACAACAACAAGACAAACTATGAACAAGGGTTACCTTTATGTGACTTTAGTCGCATTTTTGCGACCTCTCATAGCTGTGCGACACATGCGACGACCTTATTAAAATTGCGACCTTTTTAAATATGTGACATTTTTTGTTCTAAAAAAATAAACAAAAAGTTTCCTGAACGCGACTATCGTACAATCGATCATGTGTGTAGGGCGATTTTTTCGAAGCCAACCCTTATGAAAAATAAATCAATAAACCTCTTGAGGAGAAACTTGTGAAAATAGGTTGGCTTCCACAAATCTCTGTGACAAATGACTGTGATATTAGCGAATGGGTCCTGAAAATAATTTGATTAAAAAGTATAGAGAAACCATTTCAAAACAATGAAACAATTATTGTGATGTATCTTTTAAGGTTAGTATCGCCAACTGACCGAAATTCGACCACCAAAAACTTCACGCAGACTCTAGAGTCAAAACAATTAGTTTGAAAATTAAATCACAAACAATTTTTTTTATATTTTTTAATATGCACAATGATCGGCAGTGCAAAAATTTAAATGACCCACAGCATATATCCGCACTTATGGCTTTCCAACCATATACAATTTATCGAAATCGGTTGGATACTTTTTGAGCTTATCTCGTATTTTTTTTTTAAAGTTGAAATAGTAACTAAAGTGTTTTTATATGGTTAAAAAAAATTAATATAGGTATGCGACGTTTTTTTTTTATTGATTTGCGACTTTTTGCTCCAAAATTCGACTTTTTTCAAATAATTTGAATTTTGCGACTTTTTTTGTAAATGCGACCTTTTTTGCGACTTTTTAGAAAATCTCAGAGGTAACGCTGCTATGAACAAATAATTATTTGGCAACAACAACATCTACTCTTCAAACAGAGCTTAACGCCCGAAGATGGAGAACAGTCCGATACGCGTCGCGTAATATATTTTATATAATATTTATTATTTATTAAGTTGTGAAAAATAAAGGTTTCATTTTAAACAAAGTTTATAAAATGTCAAAACCAACATGAATCTTACTAAGTTAAAAAGAAGATTTTGCTAATTTTAAACGATTTTAACATCTTACTATCTCTTAACAATTTACTAAAGTTAAAATCACAAAATGGTTTAGCAATTTGCTTAATCCATACGACATCTGTCATTTTCCTCGAAAAAATGTCTTACCCATTTTAATTGGGAAAGTGAATTGTGTTTTTTTGTATGATTCGTGACCTATAATTGTTTTAACATTGAAAATTTGTATAGGCTTGTTTTTAACAAATTATGGTTGGTGTTACCAAAATGAATAAAGTACAAATGAATACAAATTAAAATGAACTTTAGCGTAGTAGGGGCATTTTGCGAAAAATTTGGTTGGTGTTACCACAGAAGCTACTAACAAAATTAAAATGAACATATATCTTTGTAAGCGATGAACAGCGTAGTATATCGAATTGGTGGTTGCCAATTGCTTGTGCAATTTGCTTGTGCTACAAAAGAGGAAAGAAGAGAATCAAAGAATGAAAAATAAACGATGACAGAAATAATGAGCTATGTTTGTAGGTCTTTTATTGGCATATGCAGACTGCAGAGCACAACTACAGCAGAGTATCGAATTTTCGGTTGGTATGTTGTGTAGGTACAGTCGCAGTGCGTGTGCGTGTTGTGGGTAGGAACATTTATTATTATGTATACATAATAATAATAAATTTAAAATAATTGTTTCACAAAAATAAGTAACTATTCTACAAAAAATATAACTTTAAAAAAAAAAATTAATAACTATTTACAAAAAAAATTAACTTTTTTACAAGATAAAAATAACTTTTTTACAAAAAAAAAAAAACTTTTACAAAAAAAAATTAACTGTTTAATAAAAAAAATGCTTTTCTGCAAATTTAAAAACTAACTGTTTTATAAAAAAAAATTAACTTTTTTTACAAAAAAAAAAATTAGTTTTCTTGCAAAAAAAATTAACTTTTTTCAAAAATATTAATTACTTTTTTTTTAAATTGATTGAAATTGAACGCGTGAAAACCGAAAGCTTTTTTTAGTTTTTCTACTTTATTTTATACTTATTTGGGCTCAGCCCTGACTAACATAATATGTTCGACGGGCGCTTTTGTGGTCCTGCAACCAACTAGTCTCCAATACTAAGATCTTAAAATACTTCTTTAAGCCAGACATAAAAGATTAATTAAAAAAAAAAAAAAATCTAACGGGTGATTTTTTAGCTGGTATGTTTTGACAGCTGACGTGTGTTAAGTACCTTGTGTCACTGTCAGTTTGGTTTGCAATTTAACCATGGATCGTCTTACAAATGAACAACGCTTGCAAATTATTGAATTTTACTATCAAAATTCGTGCTCGGTTCGAAATGTTCATCGCGCGCTGCTTCCATTTTATGGTCGGCATTCTCGACCTTCTGAGCAGTCTATTCGGAAGATTGTGACCAAATTTCGCACCAAATTTACTTTGTTGGACATTAAACCACCAACACGTTTACGTACTGTGCGTAATGAAGAAAATATTGCGGCCGTATCAGCTAGTGTGACAGAAGACCGCGAAATGTCGATTCGGCGCCGTTCCCAGCAGTTAGGCCTTTGTTACAGCACTACGTGGAAAATTTTACGGAAGGATTTGGGCGTAAAGCCTTTTAAGGTACAGCTGGTGCAAGAACTAAAGCCAGCCGACCTACCACAACGCCGAATTTTTGGTGAATGGGCTCTTGGAAAGCTGGCCGAGGATCCGCTTTTTTATCGAAAAATTGTGTTCAGCGATGAGGCTCATTTTTGGTTGAATGGGTACGTAAATAAGCAAAATTGCCGCATTTGGAGTGAAGATCAGCCAGAAGCATTGCAACAGCTACCAATGCATCCCGAAAAAGCCACTGTTTGGTGCGGTTTATGGGCCGGCGGCATTATTGGGCCATATTTCTTCAAAGATGATGCGAATCGCAGCGTTACTTTTTTTTGCCCGAAATGGAAGTTCTTGACTTGCATGATATGTGGTTTCAACAAGACGGTGCCACATGCCACACAGCACGCGAAACAATGGCGCAATTGCGAGGCGAGTTTGGTGAACAGTTAATTTCACGTTTCGGGCCGGTCAATTGGCCGCCTAGATCGTGCGATTTGACATCATTAGACTATTTTTTGTGGGGGTATGTCAAGGCTAATGTCTATAGGGACAAGCCCGCTTCGATTGACGCACTGGAAGCCAACATCCATGCATTCATTCGTGAGATACCGGCCGATATGTGTGAAAGAGTATGCCAAAATTGGACTCAGCGGATGGGCTACCTGAGACGCAGCCGCGGTCAACATTTGCATGAAATTATCTTTAAACATTAAATTGCAAGGTTCAAACTATCGATTCAAATAAATATTTCATTCATTTTTTCGAAGTTTTTGTGTTTTTTTTTTTTTTTAAGTTCTAAACCTCTTAAAAAATCACCCATTATAATTGCATAAAAACTTCGAAAAAAAATTGACTTAATTATTCAAAACTTTATACGGAAAATTGATTCTTGGTAGCATATTATCTACATATAGTTGAGGATTAAATAGTTGTAGATATAATTTAAAATTTAAAAATTAGTACTTTTTGAATTATGATTAAAAAAGATGAGCATTTTATGACACCGCAACGGACAGGTACAATCGTTCCTAACTTTATTTTTTCTTGGATTTCAATGTAATAATCTATTTTCTAGTTCGTACCACTGGAAAAATAGAAGTACTATACAGTACAGGCCGCCTAAAGTCACAAGAAGATGAGAGCCAACAAACGTGGCTGTGCTTATACCCAATTCTGAAGATGGTTTTGTCCCAAACAAAAAAAATAAGATATTTATGAATGAGGTGAACAATTCAAGCAGGGATGACTTCAATTTGTATGCAGACTTAATCGGAAAATGTTGTCCAATTCATTCTAAAAATGTGATTGAGTTAATAGTCGTGTCGATATTTGGCGCATAAAATTGAAAAGTTGATAAAAAAATTTATAAATTTGTAAAATAAAACCCACGCACTTATTGACTTCTTCACTTAAACCTCCATCCATAAGGTATAATATAATGTTAAAAAAAATTGTTTATTAATTTAACAAAAGAGAAAAAAGAATTAATATAAAATAAATTCGTGGCTTACAAAATTCTAAACCGATCCTCCAGATTAAGGTTTAAAAATACTGCCCTTGAGTTAATGTTTTTTTTTCACCTACTTAATTTACTTAGCTATTCAGAAATTATTAATTTAAGTTCATTGGTTGACATATTCCTTACATAAACTAAAGATTACAAAGTTGGAAATCTAATGCAAAATTTAAATTTAACGCTTTTTGAATTATGGTTATTAAAGACAAGCTGTTGTGACATTCGATTGGACAGATAAAATCGTTCCTTACTTTATATTTTACTGAAGGATTTCAATCTTCTATTTCTCTTGTCAGCAATTAAGCGTTTATGTTAATCAAACATAGCTTGTGCACTTATTGAAAGCTCCAAACGTTCTGAAACAAACAACAAAAACTATTCTTATGGGAAGAATGAACTGGCCGAACACTAAAAGCAGTAGGTTCACTTGTAGTTGAAAATAGCTTGTTCGATTGACGAAGTCGAAAGGATGAACACAGTATACAGTCCAGTCCGTTCATAGCCATTTAAAAGAAGATGAAATAAAAAAAATGTGCTTTTATCCGACACAGAAAAAAAGAATAAATGACGATAACAAACAAAAAAAAGTTCTAGTGTTACTTTGCAGATGTAAATTATCAAACAAAATTCGATGCAGTATAAAATTGAGAAAACTTTAACTTTTTGCTACAGGTAGGTAAGGCAGTCAATTAAATCGGAAAAAGTCATTAGGCAGTAGTCAGTAAAAGTAGAATAACAGACTCAGGCAAGATGATATTTGCCAAAAAATTAGTAATGATAGGAAGATGTACCTAATTCGCTTGGATCTTCGACTATCCAATCACATTGGGAAATGGTTGAGCCTAATGGTGTAGATAGCTGTGGATGAAGCTTGTATGTACATCACTGTCAAAGTAGAAAGATACGAAAATTGTGAAGAGCTCTACAATATAACGTTTTAGTTTTTGCAAGAAATGTATGGTATGACACAAAGTTGAGGACTCTTGGTTGAAGTTTTGAAGTTACAGTCTTGTTTTCAGCCATCAGTTACCTACAACTATTTTTGTAGCTTTCACAAATGAAAAGCTTACCAAATTACCTTATTGCATCACGATAGGTTGTCAACATTACATCCTAACAAGAATTTCAAAATTCAATAAGTTTATTGTGTATTTATGTTAAAATAAGGAATTCTTCTATTCAATTAACATTATCGTTTTCTTATATGTATAACAGATCTTCCTTCAACTTAATTTTAATCAATTTAATTTTGTTTAAGTGCAAACAATTAGTCATATTTTTGTTTTATCTAGCAAATGCAAGTCATTTTCAATGCCTCCATTCTTACTCTATGAGTGAAATCTGTATTTTTTTTAAAGTAAATAAAATAGTACTAAATGTTTTCGGCAGACGAAGGTTTCGATGTATTTGAAGATTCAGCGTTGTACAGTAAAGTGCGAAGTTTTAAATCCCGAGCACATCCTTTTGAAGAGCTGGACGATGGAGAATTTTACTCCAGAAATTAAATAATGTGACTCAGTTTTATTTTTAATTTCAAACTAAACTCAATTTTTGTTTTGACCATTTGATTTTGTCCCGTAGGCTGTCCAACTGAATCCAAACTCAACTTAGTTGCTTCAGCACCAGTATCTCCCACAATAGTCGCTCTCAACTATGAGAATATTAACTATGTTCATGAGAGAGTTTTCCATTCGGAAGATATGTCGAGCCGTTTTTAGTTATTCCAACAACATAAGAAATAAGATTTCTTTAATATAACTATGCCGCATACTTTTAACGTCACCCCGCACAATTGATCCGGCATTGTAGAGTTCTTGGGCGAATGCGACTTTTTTAATATCTTTTTTCACTTTTAATAAATTAATTTTCTATAATTAAAAAAAAATCTTCTTCAGAGAGTAAAACAAAATTAAAATTATAAACAAAACAAATGTGACTTCTGACTGAGATTTCCCAATTAGCAATTTACTAGTTAGTAAATAGAAAAAAAAAGGTTTAAAATTTTGAAATAGTTAGTAAATTGCTAAATATTTAGAAAATTACTTATAGCCCAGGAAACAAAAACATGGCTCCATACAAGTTTCTAAATTTTGGTAATAGCTTTGATACTTATATATATTGTACCTAATACTATTATACAACTTTTCAGAAATATCCTTGGGTATGGCTGTTGAGCAAAAAAAAAAATAACGGGATTTTAGTGTGATTTTTTTTTTATTTTTGGGAATTCTTTGTTTCATGAAAATGGCTATATCTTAAAATATAATTGGTTTAGAAACAAGATTGGTACGTTAGATTATCGATAATTATTTTTTCTTTAATAATAAAATATAATAAGGAATATATATACCATAAAAACTTTTTAAAAATACACAAAGAGTCAAATTTTTTGAAAAAAGTCGTAATGGAGGTTGGTTTAGTTTTGTTTATTCGTAGCTTGATAAAAAAAAAAAAATGTCCAGTTTTCAGAATTCAATTGTGCAGAAAACCTCATTTTTAGAATTACATAAAAAAAATGTATTTTGTTGTTAGCGAGTTGTTAGTCACTAGGCCCTGGTTCTTCATGAGCCGTTGTGCCACCCGATTTATTTTTTTATAACTGTGTTTGATAAGATTTTAATTGCACCCTTTCTTCACAAAATTCCTATAGACACATGCCTCCATACAAAATTCTAAATTTCGGTAATAGGTTTGATACTTACTTATATTGTACCTAATACCATTATATGTCTTTTCAGAAACATACATTTAAGCAAATAAAATATTGATAAAAATGTATATATAACTGAAGTATGTTCTTTTTCATTTTTTTCAACAAATCTTTTTTTTTTCAGAAATGTCCGCAGAAGGAACCTTAAAAGACGCAATATAAAATTTTTAACAAAATTAAATATTTCTTTTAGTGTTATTCAGTACCGTAAGCTATTCAATTTCAATAGTAAATATTGTAAGAAAAATGAACATTATCTTTTTTTTCAACTTTCAAAGACGATTTTTCCAACTTTACGGTTCCTTATGAAAAAATAAATTACATTTTCTTAAACTGAGTTAAATTGGTCATCATTTGAAATATTTTGAATATTTGTTAAATGTACCGTTGTATTTTTTTTTTTTTTTAGTTAGAACTTAAATATTTTCTAACACGTTTCAGGATGGATTAAGTTCAAAATTTTCCAAATAGTGTGTTATAAAAACTGTTGTTATACCACATATGACGGAAAATATAATAAAGAACAAATAAATACTGCATTTAGTTAAATTGGGTCCCGTTAAATACTCCATTTTAGCAAAATACACTTAAACAAAATAAAAAAAAAAAATCATTTTCTTCAATTTGTATACAAATTTGACAAATTTAGTGCTACTTTATAAAACAAGTTAACATACAATCTTAAGAACCATTTATTGCTGCATAATTTAAAATAGTTTTGAAGTTCAAAACCTGTACCGTTATATTTTTTTTTTTTTTTTTTAAGAAAACTCATTTTTTTTCATGGTTGTCTCTTGAATAAATTCAAAATATTTTGAGAATGGTAATTATTTTATTTGTAACCACACATTTTAAACAATGCGAAATCGAATAAAAAACAAAATAAATTACTTTTTTTTTTTATAAAATTTTTTTGACTGTTAACTTGGAACGATAACAACTGTAAAAAAAAATTGCAAAATTTTTACTTCTTCAACGTTTAATAAAATTTTTACCAAGTTTAAGACACTTTATAAAAACAAAATTCTTTTATCTTATGCCAAATATAATTTTGCGTAGTTTGATGTATTTTTCAAGTTTTTTGGATGCGCCGTTATATTTTTTTTTTTTGTAAAAACTGCAAAAAACCAGTTTACATTTTCACTTTTTCAACGCTTACTAAATTTTTTTAAAATTTAAGGTCGTAATATACAAAAAAAAATGTACACAGTCTTATGCTTTAGTAAATTTTGATCATATGAATTTTTTTCAGCTTTCTGAAATGTACCGTTATATTTTTTTTTTTTTTTATCATTTGAAACTTTTAAGTTTTTGTTCATGGTTCCCTATCCATTTTATTGAAATTATTCAACATATATTTAAAAGAAAAATCGCAAACGTATCTCAAACAATGTTGAATTTAACAGTGAAAAAAAGTGTGTTTTTTGATTTTGTTATATTTTGTTTACAATTCCGTTTTAACAGTAAATACTGTAAAAAATTGTTTAAAATGTTCACTTTTTCAAGTTTTTATAAAATATTGATAGAGTGAACGGTACATAATAAAATAAAATGTTTACTACCTTGTTCTAAATTCAATTCTGCATCGTTTGAAGTATTTTACAATTTTCTTAAATGTACCGTTATATTTTTTTTAATTTATACCTTAATTTTTTTTTTCGTGATTTGTCTTTGAATAAAATATTTTTTTTACAGAAAGGTACAAGCTTGTAAGATATATCAAATACATTTTAACGGAAAAAACCCCAAAAAAATTTAGAAAATTTCATTTTTCAACTATGAATAAGATTTTTACTAATTTTTGGATTTTAGATATAAAAAAAACAAATGTACTATAATAAAATATTTAATTATGTATTTTTTGAGATACTTTAGAAGTTTGTGGAATGCACCGTTATATTTTTTTTTTTTTGTCATCACCATTTTTTTTTTCAAACGCTGATTACGTGGATTGCTCAACAGCTAGAGGCCAGGATATTTCCTCAAATACTCCTTTTAAATAGCTCTACAACCCATCAAAATCCTAAAGCTATTACCAAAATTAAGGATTTTTGCACAAAATTCCTGGGCTATTACTAGTAAATTGCTAAGCCCTTAACAACAGGTTGTTTAAAATTTTGCGCCATTGTTTTTATTAGTAACACAACTTCGCAAATAGGTTCAATTAAATTTCGAGCTAACGAGCGTACGGCCAACAAATTTATTTTAAATGTCTTCTGTATTTTAAGAGTTAAGATTATTTTTATATACGATAGTTATGTAATTTTTGTATAACACTTTGTTTGTCTACCCTGTTTATATATGTTTTCTAGCAATCGTTAATAGTAGTTAAACAGAGAAAACATGATGAAGAAAATTGTCAACTTAACTTTAGAACAATAAATTTCATCTCTCTTTCAATCTCTAATTTTAAAGAGAGAATCAAACTCCATTCTGAAAATTTGTTCACAATTATTTCCAAAATAAGCATTGATAACGACGTGTAACTGCAATATATTGAAACTTATTTAATAAACCTCTTAAAATTCTACTTGTTACTACTTAACAATTTTCAATTCGTAGGTAGAATTTTTTGAACTATTTTACAATGAATTGTTTACTATTACAAGCACTTTTGGCTTTGTGGTACAGAATCGGAAAAATTTCAAATTTCCCACTTTTTAAAGCACGCTTTCTCCCTTGTAAAATTTGAAGTTTACTTGTAGCTTTGTGGTACACAATTAATACCTTTTTTGTTAAAAATCGCTTCTTGTACAAGACTTGTACAAGAATTCAAGTGCAAATCGTCATGTCGTGACAACTTACTTGTACAAATGAATTGTACAAAAAAGGGAAATTTGAATATTTTAGCAGGTTTTACAAGTTTCTTTGTGGTACAGAATTGATTGTAACTTGTAAAATCTGGATTGTTAACAAATGATTGTAGAATTTTAACGTGTAGTTTTATGGTACAGGCCCTTGGTCAATATCTTCAAAACTAGGTGTAAGACAATTTTTTATTATTTTGTAGAATACTTGAAAAAATCATCTTTCCAAATTCAAAAATAACTATACCTCCCATACAAATGTTGAAAAACCGTTAAGAAAAAAATTATTTTTCTCCAAAACGGCTACTAGAATTTTGAAAAAAAGTTGTGCGTTTACTATTTAAGGTATGATGAATATATTGATGAAAACAAAAACTAACCAACGGTTAATAACGCGTACCTGTCATAGAACCGATTTTTTTGTTTTCAAATTTATCGTTGACGGCTGCACTAATTTCAACCAAAATTTGTATACAAGAGCTCCTTAGTAATTCAACTAATTTTGCATATACAAATTTTCAAAAAAATAATTTTTGGATTTTTTTTTTTGAAATTCAGTATCTTGAAAACGGGCTAATGAATTTTTTTTTCTTTTGTACAAAATTGTATTTTATTAAATACTAAATGTTGGCAAACTAGATTTTATTTTTGAAAATGAGCGAAAAGTTTTATATATAAAATTAATTTTTAAGAAAAACGCTCCAACCGTTTTAAAATTTTTTCAATAATTCATATATTTTTGAAACAAATCAGATGGCATAGTTGATTTTAAGCTCTTACTTTCAAAGCCATGAAAATAATTAATTTATAATAATTTGTGGTAATAATTTATTTAATTTTTACTTGCGATATACAGTGTCGGACAAAACAAAAGCACTTAATTTCACTTGGTTACATTTTGCTTAAGTATATTTCTAAACTTGAATATATTTAAATGAATTTTATTTGGTTAATGTAGGTAAACGTAAGCCCTCCAATCGCAAAGAAAAAAATATATTAGTTACACAATAAAGGAAATACAAGAAAAAAAAATGAACAAATTATTAAAAGCAATTGGGACAAAACTAGAGCACATAATTAAATTCTTGTAGTTGTTTTCCAATATTTTGTTATGAAGCCACTATTTTGATAACTACCAGGCATTGACTCATTCAAGTTCTTTATGATTTCCTTGGGGATACTTCCAAGCAATTTCAACAACAAGAAAATCCTTGTTTTTGCAGCTATCACGTTGAATCTGGCGATCTTCAATCTCCAATTGTTTTTTTTTTTTATGGGAATGAGGTCAGGTGACTGCCGGCCACTTCAAAACGTTGATTTTATTTTCCAAAATCCAATTTTGCACTAATTTTTGGTTTGATGTCATGTTGGAATGTCCATTTGAAGGGCATTTCTTCTTCGGCGTGTGGCAGCATGATGTTTTGTAGTACACAAAACGATCCATTATACCATCTATTTTATAAGTTGGGACGATTCTTTGACTAGAAAAACATCCCCAGGCCAAAACATTTCCTCCTCAGTGCTTTATTGTGCCTTTGTGAATCGTGGGTTAAGCCTTTGCGTCATTCCATCAGAACATTGCAGATTTAACTTCTAGATTCGTTCGAAAATAACACTGGTTTCTATTTGGCAACAGTCCAGTCTATGGGTCCTATGAAAAAAGGAGCAAGTCCGCAGACCGAAAGGAAAAATTCTAAGCCAAAACATACCGCTAAATAAGTGCAAAATTGTCTTTTGGAAAATAAAATCAACGTTTTGAAGTGGCCGGCAGTCACCTCTGACCTCATCCCCATAAAAAAAACCAATTGGAGATTGAAGATCGCCAGATTCAACGTGATAGCTCCAAAAACAAGGATTTTCTTGTTGTTCTAACAGAAATTGCTTGGAAGTATCCCCCAGGAAATCATAAAGAACTTGATTGAGTCAATGCGTGGTAGTTATCAAAAATAGTGGCTTCATAACAAAATGTTGGAAAATAACTACAAGAATTTAATTATGTGTTTTAGTTTTGTCGCAATTGCTTTTAATAATTTGTTAATTTTTTTGTTGTATTTCCTTTATTGTGTATCGTGTATTTTTTTTTTCTTTGCGATTGGAGAGCTTACGTATACCTACATTAACCAAACAAAATTCATTTAAATATATTCAAATTTAGAAATATACTTCAGCAAAATGTAACCAAGTGAAATTGAGTGCTTATGTTTTGACCGACACTGTACGTAGTATAGGGCAAGTTCAGGAGTCAAGCAAAAAAAATTCGAAATAATAATTTTACCTAACATTACAATGATAGAGAACGCGAAAAAAGTGGGTCTCGCAATTCTGTCCGTCTGTCTGTCTGTACCTCGACCTGCAGCCTAAACGGCTGAAGCGATTTTCTTCAAAATTTGGACTTAAGGTTCTTATGGGATTCCCCCTAGAGGGGGAATTGCATTTTTTTTTAGCTCAAAAAATAACGGTACCTGCCATACAACCAATATACAAAAATTGATTTATTTCAAAAACGGCTTAGACGATTTTCAAAAAACAATTACGAGGTACTAAAATTACTGAAATAAATATTTCGGAAGAAAAAAACAAATTGGTAACGGTTTATAACGGTACCTGTCATACAACCGATTTTTTGGTTTTCAAATTTCTCGTTAACTACAACACCGATTTCAACCAAAATTTGTATACAATAGGTCGCTTACAATTTAAACAGTTTTTCAAAATAATTTTCGAAAAAATAATTTTTGGATTTTTAAAAAATATTGAAATTTTTTTTTGAAAATTCAATATCTTAAAAACGGGCTAATAATTTTTTTTTTTATTTTGTGAAAAATTGTATTTTATTTAATTCTAAAAGTTGGCATACCAAATTTTATTTTAATAAATGTTCAAGATTTTTTATATATAAAAAATTAATTAAAAAAAAAAAACCGCTCTAACTTCTAACTCTAAATTCATCTTTATTAAACAAATCAGTTGGCATACTTTTTTTAAGCTCTATCTGTTTTAGCTATTAAGATAATTAATTAATAACAATTCACAGTAATCATTTATATTTTAAATTGTTTTAATCACTTTTTTTTTTAATGATATCATAATGTTATGGAACCAATAAATATTTACATTGTCTATTTCAAGCTACGTTAAAATTGTTAGCTACAAGAGCAAGTTTTTTGTGATGGGGCCCTTTTTTTTAATGCTATCATAATTTTTTGGAACCAATAGCTATGTACTTTTACATCATCAATTTCTTGCTACGTTAAAGTTTTTAGCAACGAGAGCTAGTTTGTGCGATCCAGTCGTGACAATTTTTTACTTATAAAACGGTGGCGAGTGCTGGAAATACCAGTTTGAAAAATGTCTTTGAACTAAAAATACTTGTCTGGTTATCCTCTACAAGACCCTGTTCCTTTACACTAGGGTGTCCGTTATTTCTCAGACTCATTTTTTGGATAGCACACCCCGTCAATCGAAAGTTTATTCCGAAAGAAAAAATTATTGACCAACAAAATATTTGCCCGAGGATATTCACCCGTGGTTCTCCCATACAAATTTGTATGGGAATTTTACACTGTTCACATTTCATTTTTTTTTTCTCTGGAACTATAACAGTTATTCTAATTTTTTTGAGAATTCTGATTGATTTATTGGTCCTTTAAAAAACTGCATTTAAAAATGTATTAACAAACTTAAATTATAATTTATTTCGATTTTTTAAGTTAATAAATACTTTAATATTACATATATATTTTTTTCTCTCGATCTTCAGCGATTTTTGTTGTTTTTTTACTTATTATCATTAAGTAATAAGTTTTTTTTTTAATTGAATTAAAAAAATAAAAAATGAAAACAAATTATAAATAATTTATTTCGATGATTTGCTTTGACCAAAATCTTGTTTAAAAACAACATTCAAAAATTAAATATTAGTGAAGACATATATTAAGGTCTATTCATAAGAATAAAAAAGGCTAAGAAGTTTTATAACAATAATTTGTTTATAAAGAGTTTTCCATTAAGGGTGGGTCGATTTTAAAATTGAATAAAAGAAGTTGTATATGAGATATCAATAAGGTTTTATTTTTATTTGAGAACCCTATCAATGGCATTATGTGTGAATTATAACATCGTTCAAATGGCCAACGTGGCTTCGTTGGGTGGCGTGGGTACGAAAGGTCCAGTTTTCGATGACTTTGGCGCATAAATCAGACTGAATTTGACCGATGGCATCGATTATGTTGTCTTTGAGGGCCGCGGTGGATTGCGGCTTATTTGCATAGACCGCCTGCGACTTAAGAAAGCCCCACAAGAAAACATCCAAAGGGGTCAAATCACACGATCTTGGTGGCCAATTAACGTCACCTCGGCGCGAGATAACCATGCCATGAAAGCGCTCGTGGAGAACATCGATTGTGTCTAGAGCTGTGTGGCACGTAGCGCCATCCTGTGAAAACCATAGACCCTGATTAGATTGGGAAGATTGAGGACGGACTGGTGAATACCATCGGGCTTACATTACAAACTGTGAGGCGCCTCAAAATGCATTGAAACAACAACAACATCAACAACTTCTACATTTAAAGAACAACAAAGCAGACCCACGAGTCTGTTTTTCATATTTTCTACATGCCTCCCGAGACCTCTTAACCCGCACTTCTATTTCCTACAAACTGGCGTGAGTCCGTACACAAACTTCCCAATATAAAAAGGGTCATATGTCTTCGGTGTCCATATCATTCAATTCAGGCCACAAAAAGTTGGTGATCATCGACCGACCTACCTATAGCGATTGCCGCGCCGTCGCCGTGACCAGCATCATTTTCGAAGAAGTACGGACCGATGACGCCTCCAGCCCAAAATCCACACCAAACAGTTACTTTATTTGGATGCATTGCCACCTTGTGAATCTTGCGCGGATTGGTGTCGTCCCAAATCCGGAAATTTTGCTTATTCACGTAACCATTCATCCAAAAATGGGCCTCATCGCTAAAGATGATTTTTCGACCAAAATTCGGACCAACTTCCAACTACTCCAAAGCCCAATTTTGCACGTGTTGCTCGACGCTGTAGCTTACCATGATGATTTGTCTTTAAAGTAACTGATTAAAAGACGATATTTTGACAGAAAGTAAAAGATACTATATCAACCCGTCCCTATTGGAAATCTTTAAATTTTCTTGGGTCTTATGGCAATTTTCTTTTTTTAAGGTTTTGAAGGTTTTGGGCCAAATATAATTTATTTCAGAAGTTATATTAAATGAAACAGATTTTTTAAAAGAAATGACAATTTCAAATAAATTTACAGACTCCATTTTATTTATTGCTTTTTAATTCTCTATTTCCAAACAAATCTTCGTCTCATTTTTTGCTGTGGTTTTACTAGTTAAAGTCCCAGTTCGTTCCATATTGCAAGGACATAAACTGAAAAAGTATTTTTTTTTGTTAATTTTTCAGCAAAAAATACCTATATATACGTACGTGGCTATACTTGTCTGCCACCTTAATTATTTTTAATAAGCCCCTTGCTGTCACAAAAAACTCATACAAAATGAAAAATCACAAAACAAAGCAGGTACAAATATTTCTCATCTCTGATGCATTAATCTCTTTCAAATACTCCATAATATCAAAGGGAAAAGATACACCTACCATTCTATTTCATTTTCGTTTGACTTGCACCAAATCCTCTTCAGAAAAGTTAATTTATATTTAAATTAAAACAAAAGAAAAAATATATGAAGGTATTCTCTTTTACAAAGTTATAATCTCACAAATGAACCACTTGCTCCATCACTAAGCTCTTTAAAAATTATGACAGGAAAAAATGTGTGTATAGGTACCCCTTTATTATACTTTTTGTTTTTACAGACATATTTTCTGTACCCTATAATATACCTGAGACACACTTACCTATTGTTGTTATCACAGTCACAGAATAGAGAAGGGCTTCACTGAAAGACCATCGTCCTTTGTCCGATTCAAATCCGGTGGGAGTCACCACCGCAGCCGCTGACTTCGTCGTCATCGTCGCTGGAGCAATACCACCAACCATTCCACCATTTCGGGTAGCTGCTACAATTGATCCCTCGAAGCGTCGTAGCTGTTCGTGCACCAACATAGTCCAATTTTGTTCATACAGAACGTTTAACTTTTCTAAATTATAAAAAAAAGGACAAAAATTAAAATCGTTTCAGAAAATACATAGAAAAACTTTATATTTGATATTAAAGAAAAAACCAAAAAAGGTTTCAAATAAAGGTACCCACGTACAACAATGTATGCACAGATCAAAAACGTGACCGAAAATGAGGTCAGCTTTTTCAATTTTTAATTTAGGATTCTTGGGGCTTAAGAGTTAGCTTTGGCATTCACGAGAAACTTTTCATAATACTCAGTCTCGGGAATATAAAATAAAACATTTCTAAATAGCAATTAAAAGTATGTTTCACGTAGGGATTTTTTTTTTTTTTAATTCTCATTTATACTTTTTCTGAACATTGTCATCATGGAAGTAATAATTGAGCTCCTTTTGTGAGCAAAATATAAACCAAGTGACTGTCGAAAAATATAAAACTGAATATACCTATTTAAGGGAAGGACAATTTATAGGTGTTACATATATATAATGGTAAATGCGTATAACTTGTAACACTATACGAACTGACTGAGAGTGTGAAATTAAAATAGAAAAAAAAAATCCTCTTTTGTGGGGAAATACAACCGACAAAAGGATTAAAAACTTTTCCTTTAATTATTTTTCAAAAGTTTGTTCTATAGGATTTTAGACTTGGAGTAGAGGTTGCTACACACAAAAGGTTTGAAAACAAAAAAAATTCTTAGTAAATTATATGCATGTCGGCGAGGGTCTGGATAATGCTGCCTTTATGTTGAGTTTTTAAGGAAACAAGAGTGAAACAAAACAAGTAGTTTAAGAACCATCGAATCAAATAGAAAAATCTTGCATAGTTTTATTCATTTAAGCTAAAATTAAGCAATATTAACATATTTATCTACAATCCATTCAATCGGATTTTTAACATAGATCTATCTAAAAAAAATTAAATAATGCTGTTCGTTGGTAAGCACTTTATTTGAGAACGACTGCAACGATTTTGCTCATTTTTTTTTCTAAATGTTCTTAATAATCCAAACTAGATTTGAAAGACAAATTTAATACAATACAGGTGGCACTGGAGTCGAAAATGTTACAAATTCTATATTTAAAGATCAAAATCTTAAATAATAAAAATGTGCTTTAGTATCCAGAAAAGACAAAACAAAAAAATGGGCCAATAGGTTTTTTGGAAAGTGTTGTTAACCAATTATTTATTTATGAAGTAAAGTATTCTGTGGGTTTAATCGGTGAAAATTCTGCATATTCACTTTAAAAACGGAAAAATAGAGTGGTACACTGGGGCGTATACGCACTTAATTATTTGAATTGAATTTTTATCAATATTTAACAGATGTTTGTCTGTGGACGTTAAGTTGGTTTATGTGGTGTAAAGTGTAGACCAAACAATAGACTGATAGAAGGTGGTGTGTTCTAAAACGATCACAAGCAAATAAATTGAAACTTGGACAGACACAGAACAACATCTCTGTCGGGTCAGCTATACAGGGTGTCTCTTAATTCGTCAACAGTATTTTACGGCATGATTCTGGGATACATTCTAAGACAAGAGCCTATCTTCAATTTTGATATCATTGAGCAGGGATTTAAGAAAAATCTGTGTACCCTGACCCATGTTCACGTTATTAGTGCATTAGTGCTTATGATAGAAACTTCGTTTAGGCTTTTATTTTTAAAATGTTATAACTGTTTGGTGTGGATTGTGGAGTGGTGGCATCGTTGGACCATTTTTCTTCGAAAGTGAGGATGGGAACAACGTTTCGGTCAACAATGGCCGTTACAGAGCCATGTTAACCGACTTTTTTTTACTAAAATCAAAGACATGGATTTTGAAAACCTCTTCTGATGTTTCATGCAGGATGGTGCGCCATGCCACACAGCCCATACCACAATCAATCTTTTATGCACCAAACTCCAAAATCGTGTTATCAGCCGTCATTTCGATGTTAATTGGCCGCTTCGGAGCTTCGATTTGACCCCTTTGTATTTTTTTTTTTTGGGAACCGTAAAGGACCGATGTTATGCCACCAATAATTTTATTGCATTTTTAAAAAGAACCTTGTATATGAAACCTGTATATAAAATGGCTTCGAAGTACATAATGTTCATATACATATAATCAGGATATTTGTCTATCTTTTTTTTTATTGTCACTATCGCGATTTTTTACAAATAATTTTCTGCGCTGCGATGTTTACGAATACATATACAAAATAAAAACCGCCGCCTGCTTACTTCCTGCGGGCAGAAGAAAAATAAAATCGAAACACAAAAGCTAAGGAGACATGCGGCAGATATGTCGCAGATTTCTGCGATTACGAACTCGCCCTATACCCCAGAATCATTATTTTATTTACACAAGCAGAAAACACACCTTAAACTTGCTATACAAGTTTTTTTTTCTATGCGGATAACGATTTTCCCAGAATTAAATATCAAACACATTATTTGTTGGCACTTTAAGATCGTTTTTTTTTTACTTTGGCGTTATATTTTCCACAAAAACACCTTATTAAGATGCATTTTTTTAATTTTATTATGAAAGCCCATTTTATTTTCTTAAAAATACTCTTCTTTTCTTTTTTAACAAAATACAACATTACAATTTATTAAAAAAATAAAAAAGAGAAAAAAAGAAAGTTCATCAAATAAAAGTAAACACACCGAATTTGTATCGATATTCAAATCTTTTCAAACCTTGATTTTTCATGATTATAAAAACTTGCGAAAAACGAGTTTTACAAAAAAAAAAATGCTTGTTTGGGTTGCAAGTTCTTGCACATTGTTGTACTTATAAAGAAATATCCAATAAGAAGTGTTATTTTGATATTCAAAGAAAAATGTCATTTTTTTGAGATAAACGATCGGATGTTTATTCCAATGTAAAGAGGAAAGTATTCCATTAATAACGAAAGACAATATCAGCCAAATGGCCGCCACGGCTTCGCTTACATAACAATATACTTTTCATGAAATTTTCCATCAACAAATCGCAAAGTGGCTGCTGTATGCCCTCAATAGCTTCACGAATTCCATCTTTAACGTCTTGAATCGACGCTGGGCTGTTGGCGTAGACCTTATCTTTCACGTGGCCCCAAAGAAAGAAGTCGCAATGTGATAAAAGATCTCGGTGGCCAATTGTGACCACCTCTTCGAGAGATAACACGGTCCGGAAACTTACCATAAAAGATCGATGGTTTCGTTGCTTGTGTGGCACGAAGCGCCGTCTTGTTGAAAGTAAACATTGTCCAGATCAATACCATGCTATTCCGGCCACACAAAGTTATTAATCATCTCTCGATAGCGCAATACATTCACCGTAGCTGTTGCTCCAGCCTCATTTTCGAAAAAGTAAGTACCATTGACCCCGCCGGACCATAAGCCGCACCAAACAGTTACTCCTTGAAGATGGAGAGGCTTTTCAACAATAAATCATCGGTTTTCCGAGCCCCAGATGCAACAATTTTGCTTGTTTACTCAGCCACCGAGTTGGAAAATGGGCCTCACCAGTCAAGATGATTTTCGATGAAATTCCGGATCATTTTCATGCATTTTTTATAGTGAATTTTAATAATTTCAATGCGTGGTTGAGCGTGTATCGTTCCATTTTTATTAGGGCTGGCCACGAGACTCTGCGAGACTTTTGTAAGTCTCGTCTCGGTTTCGTTAAAATCGAAAATTTTCAGTCTCGTCTCGGTCTCGTGTCGGTCTCGTATAATAATTAAGTCTCGTCTCCGAAAAATACGATTTCCAATCAACCTGTTGATTATTGGAACAAAATATTTTCGATTATCGTTTGAATATGTGCAGAAGAAAATAAATATTTAACTGAAATTGCATTTTTTAAATTTATTAGACTCTCTGTAAATTTCGATCCATATACAGTCTCGTCCCGGTCTCGTCTCGTGGCCAGCCCTAATTTTTATTAATGAGGTAGTTTCTTCTTGTCAAATGTCAAAAAATTCATTTCAAGTGACAACTATCGAAATAGCGGGCTATTCAAAATAACACCTCTTAATGGAAAACCCTTGATTAAACTGTCCCGCTCGAGGTCTGGGTTCACTTCCCAGCCTCGTCCGCCTAAAAACTAAAAAGTTTTTTTCAGGTCTACTGCCTCGCGAGGAATTAACAAATCCTGAGTATAACTTGTCATGAATAAGTGCTTCTCGTATAGCCGTTCGGATTAGGCATACAATTGTAGGTCCCTTCCATTCCTGTCGACAGGCGCACACAGGAATGGTTGGGAGTTGTTAGTCACTAGGCCCTGGTTCTTCACGAGCCGTCGCGGCACCCAATTTTTTTTTTTAATTTTTTTTTTTTTATATTAAAGTAGCTTATCTTCACCCAAATTGAAGTGCCATCTACTACAAAATGTCCTATTTGTACTTAATATGCAGTTTTATTTTTTTTTTTTGGCGCTCATTTCAAATATGTTATCAGTTTTTTTTTTTTCTTAATCTTTCCATTGATGAAATATTTAGAGTGGTTTCAATGTTAGTTTCATAACCTCTTTGAAAAGCTTAAAACCCTTTTTCAATGAGTTATATACAGAACTAGCTGACCCAGCGAACTTAGATCCAACTAATGAAATGGAAATAGTAATTCCGAGATTGGCACATGACTTGATGTATATAATTCGGGAATTTCAAGTTCTGTATTAAAAAATTCTATTAAACACATTAGAAATAACTGAAGTATAACAATTTCGATCAAACCGTTAATAATTGACGTGCCAGTCAACTCGCTTTTTCACTAAAGTGCTTTATGATAGACAACATTTTTTGTTCTATTTTCGGGCGGGTTTACGTACAAAGCAGGATATTTGCCGATACTAGAGCACGCAACAATTCACCATTCAAGATTGATGTCACAAACATCCAGCAATTGTCATAGCGAAATCGAGACGCATACGGGAAACTGAAGACGCCCGCTTCAATACGAATGGTAAACCGTTCGGAGTAAGCGGAATCTGCGGAATGAGCACATATTCGCCTTTGAATTTTCGCTTCAAAATCGTCTCTTAAATGACATTTGTTTTGAGATTCTTCAAAATCGAACGCGTTCCGTTAAAAAATGTCGGTGCATCAATAATTTCAAATTGCGTGGCGGCAAGCCCGGAATGTCCAAAAAAAATTAAAATTTGTGCATTAAGTAGTCAACGCATTTGTATGTATGTAACTCATTGGTGATTTGATTTTTATTGACGAAATTCAAATGATTGACTTCCTTGATTTTCACACCCAAAATCGTTCGTTCGTTTCAGCCAATTATAGAGAAAATAATTATAAAGTGATATGGAAGAAAACATTCGTGATGAGCGCTTCCAGTGTCGAGATAAATTAGCAACAAATTTGAGGAAATTCAAGCAGAACGATGACTAAGCCGAAATCACGACATTGCCTAACGCCACCAATTGCTTGGAGAACTCTTCAGCGGACTGCTCATTTCGTAAAGTAAAGTTTCATTTTCAATGTCTATTTCATCACATATCACCAGAAAGCAGACGCTTTAATTCCTTGTGTTCAATTCATCTGTCGAAGTTGATCTTGGAATGGCAGGTATCGTTTGACGAAAATCAAGTCACGAAACGTTTTTCATAATTTCGTAAATCTTTCAAAGTCCGATTCAGGGCTTCCTCCAATGCGCGTTTGTAAGCCATTGTGCACTTGTTCTAGATGGTAATCTTACACTGCTGCAATACGTTCGCCATTGCAGAATGATTCGACCGCCTTCCAACAACGTAACCGCAATCTCATAAGAGGCGGGTACCAATATCAGATCTCGTACCAATCGTAGTCGAAATAAGTGAAAAGAGGAATGTTTTTTTTTCCAATCCTTCTGGACGCATCAAGGAAGTTCATGACACCATTTCCGTTATCAACTATTTGCATCAATTCATCGTAACGCTTGATTTTTTGTATAGTAAATGTAAATATATAGACAAAAGCAGACCTGATGTTGATATGAAGTTCCCTATAGAAATAAGAATGTTGACAATATGTCTGTACACAACCTTGACTAAAACAACCAACTGTTAAAAATTGTTGCCAAAATTCTGTTCCACAATTTCTGACCAAGAAATTTTTTTTGGACAGGAATCGGCAGACATTGGTTTTGGTCAAAAAAATAAATTTGAATTCAAATAACAAAACAAAAATTTAAATAAGCTGTTGAGTAAGAACTGCCCAGATCTGCTCTTACAAACTCAGAGGATCCTGGAAAGTCTAGTTCTTCGTTTATTTCTATCCAAAGTGAATTAAATGATTTGTTAACCATGGATATTGCCTTTTACCAAAAAACAAACAAAGTCTTGTGCCCACTAGAACTATACATATATCTACTTGTGCTCCATTCCTGATTTCACAGTCGATTAAAATCCTATGATCATCTTCCGTTAATTTAAATCTTTTTCCTTCCAACATCTTCACCTAATTCAACATTATATATTGCCTCATAATTTGTTTCTTTTTTCAAACAGTAGGCACTTTCTCATCCTGCCTGCATCATCAAACTTCAATTAAAGTTGAGCACTCCTCCAGGAGCACTTCAATAATAAAAAAAAAATAAAAAAAAATGAAACAAAAAAGAACATCTCAGGTCTCAGCCTCAGCTTAGATTAACAGCTCTTGCTTTCAGCTTCTTGCATCAGCATTTAATAGCTGCCACAAAAGCTCAAGATACTATAAAAGCACCACACACAAACCCTCAAATTCCATAGCCCATATTATTCACCACGTGTCGTCTTGTGGCACTTATGCACGCTCAAAAGGTGCAGCAATCTCTCTTCCGCAATAAGCCTTTCCACGTTCCTCAGCCCCATACCTACATACAATTAGAATCCACTTAACAAGCTTTTATATGAGTGACGATCTGCTGAGTCTGCATGTTAGTTACAGGTACGGGTTCCTATTAAAAATGAACCTCCACTTTTGGTCCTTTTAAGGTTGTTCCTGTTGAAGGCGGGTGGTGATGGTGATGGCGGGTGGCCCAGTACGATGGCCATATTGTAATGAAAAGAAATCTGAGCACCACCACTAAAAGTAGAATGAAAGGACATGAAAGGGTCTCAAAGCGTATTGAAAGTAGCAGCGAGAGAGCTTCGCTGAATTGAATTGAATTTCATAGCAGGCTTGTCGCTTGTGTTACCTTCACCTATTTTTTTTTTTTGATTTTTAACAAAAAGCTTAAAACACAAAAAGGATTGAAGACACAAAAAATAACCATCCTCCTGCTCGTCGTCGGTGTCGCTAGCTATGCTGTTATACCGTTGTTCATTGTTCAATCTGAAGTAAATTGAATCGGAAACTGGTGAACAAATTGCATGTAAATGGAGGTAATGGTGGGCGTGTTTTTGAACCTTGGAGCTACTACCGCCACTGCCACCTTCGCCGCCGGAAGAGAGGCGGTGAAGTTTGGTAATTTCCCAAGGGATCATTTGCTTAGAATGCCTTTCCCAGCCCTTTTTGGCAAAACCCAAACAAAAAGGGATTAGATACTCGTTGAAAATGCGTTGAAGCGTCATGATGGGATAGAAAATTCTTTTCGGCATGAAAATGATTTGTTTTATATGCGTTTGGATGGAAATTTGGTGTTATTTGAGAAAAGGGATTAATAAAAATAGGTGGGCCAAGACGAGCACAGCACAGCAAAGCATCCCTTGGAGTATTTATTTTGCAATTTTTAAAGTTGTTTATTTTGAGTTGTTTTTTTTTTTGAAAGATTATATTGAGGGTAAAAAGGAAGTAGAGGTGTATGTTTTAGGCATTTAAAATTGTGTTTTGTATGTTTCTTTTTCTTTTATTTTTTGTTAGTAACGGTGCTATGAATTATATGATGGCTTTTATAAGGATAGGTTAATATGGATAGGAAAGTATGGAAATTTCCATAAAAATAATAACAAAAGAAAAAAAAAGATTGAGATAAAGTTCAAATTGAGGTACCTACGGAAACAAATTTAAATTTACTTTTTTTTATTGTGAGTTGTTAAAAAATTAAAGGATCTGGAATATGCCTGCCACGTGTACACATTTATAAGCAAAATAAAGTTAAGAAATTGATATTTTGCAAAAGGAGGAAAACAAAAAACAATCATGGTTTAGGTTTTCAATTATGGCTTAATATTAAAGTAAGATAGATCATTGATAGTTAGCATTCAATTATTTTCAATGAATACTGTGAAATATAAAAAAAAAACGGTTAGATTTGTTTTTAAAGTTCAAGTGGGTTCGAATATTAAAATAATTTTAAAAAAAGTTTAAAAGTATTTCTAAGCACAATCACTTTTGACTGGCCGGTTACGTAGGTATACCCAAGGCCGTAGCCATACAAATATTGGGGGTGAAGAGGGGGGTATTTTAATTTTAAATCTTGATTCTTGAATTTAAAAAGCTATCAGCAAGTTAGGCTCCTTTAAAAACACTGGCGCAAAATTTTAGTCGATTTAGGATTTAGTATACGATGTTAAATCATTTTGAGCTAGGTTATGAATTGTATTTTGATAATTTTAAAATAGTTTAGCATCGTACTATCTCATTTCATTTTACTAAAGTTAAATTCATCAAATGGTTACTTTATCTTTTAAGTATCGTACTAAATCCATATTACATTTTGACGTTTATATATTCAAAATTAGGAATGTTTGTGATTTTTTTGTACGAGCTGTCACTTTTTTGGACGTATTCAGCAGAAGTTTATGAAGGAAATTGGTTTTGTATGATACTAGTTAAAAAGTAATTAAAATTTCGACAATTTTAGTGAACTGTTAAGGAATTGGAAAAATGTTAAGTAGTATCATACTAAGCTCTTAGTAATAAGCTGTTTAAAATTTTGCGCCATTATTTTTAAGCAAGATAAGCACATGCTTTCAAAATCAAAAAATTGTTTTTGTGTTTATTTTTCCGATGGCTTTTGATGTACTGATTTCAGATATTCCAGTCTTAACGTGAAAATAATCATATTTATTATATTTGAGGTTAACCAAGAATCTCGTAGCGCCATGAGAAATTCTTCGTGTGACGCTACTAGATTCTCCAATAATTCAAACAAAAAAATAAAAATTCCAAAAACCAAACTGTTTTTGATAAAGTTATGCCTGTTAAAAAACGGAATAGTGAATACAAAGGAACTTGAGAAGGATTATCAAACTAAAACAACTATTAAACTTATTTTTCTCGAAAA
Source organism: Melangyna quadrimaculata (assembly GCA_949320155.1). Lineage (NCBI taxonomy): Eukaryota > Metazoa > Arthropoda > Insecta > Diptera > Syrphidae > Melangyna > Melangyna quadrimaculata. Next base: position 63,074,129 of record OX439483.1, on the reverse strand, counting down.
GAAAAGATCGTATTTGCAATACTTAATTGAGATTTGTAGAGGAAAATTAGTTTAATTTAAAAAAAAAATCAATTGATATGAACCACAAAAAAGCAAAAAGTTTGTTTAATTTTGTTTGATGTTTCGAAAACCTCGAAATTACCACCGTAAAATTAGCAAAAGAATATAAAGTACTTGAAAACATGGTAGGTACTTCCAGCAATAACCATCACTTTAAACCTAAAGGGTAAAATTTGGCCATTAAAACTGAAAAGTAAAAGAAATTTGTTGCAAATTGCCAATCCATAAATGAGTTTTCCGAACTTAGTTGCTCTCGAGTGGCCAAGAAGTATATCTACCTTTTAATAGATTTTGCTGTGGAAAACAATTTATCATAGAATTTGATGACCATCACTAATATAAGATGTGTCTATCAAGAAAAAAGTAGGAGCAAGATTAGGGCTGGCCATGAGACGAGACTCTGCGAGACTTTTGTAAGTCTCGTCTCGGTCTCGTTAAAATCGAAAATTTTCAGTCTCGTCTCGATCTCGTATCGGTCACGTATAATTAAGTCTAGTCTCGGTCTCGTCTCCGAAAAATACGATTTCTGACTAATTTGTTATTTATTGGAACGAAATATTTTCTAATATAGTTTGAATACGTGCAGAAGAAAATATATATAATATATATATAATTTATTAGACTCTTTGTAAATTTCGATCCAAATATACAGTCTCGTCTCGGTTTCGTCTCGGTTGCTTAAAAGCCAGTCTCGTCTCACATGACGAGACCGAGATAGAGACTGAGACTTTTCTCGTCTCGTGACCAGCCCTAAGCAATATACACATTTCGGGGGAGGGGGGAGGAGATCAGACAGCTGTGATCCCCCCCTGGCTACGGCCTTGTGTATACCTAATATAAATATACAGCTGGTGATTGGTATAAGCACCAAAAAGCTGTAACAAGTAGGATGGATTAAGACAAGAAAAAAATCGTATGGGAGGGGATTTTAGAAAATTGCCCCTTCCGCCTAAAAAGAGGTAAACAGACACCTCCATTTAGGCGGAAGGGGCAATTTTCAAAAAAATTGACTTAAAATAGAAAACAAATTATTTAAAAAAAAAAAACGATAAAGCCTGCATTGCCCTGCCATACCTTTTTGGAATGCCAGAAATATGTTCTTTAATTTCAATTTTTATAAATTAAGTTGCGTTTGTGAACAGTTTTTAAAAAAATAGTTTTCAAACTCTAAATTTAAAAAAAAAAATTAAAACAATTTTTATTTTCAAAATTTTATTTAATTTAGCATAATTTTTGTTTTCAAAACTTAATGATCTTGACAATTTTTAGTCAAACACTGAAAATCGCATGGTCCTACAACCTTTTTACTTTTCAAGATATCAAAAAATAAAGAAACCAGCAACTTAGTAAAAACAAAAAAAAACGAGGAAAAAAAGCCGGATTCTGCTTAGTTTTATGAGAAAGTTGCTTCATTTATTTTTTCATATCTTGAAAAGTGAAAGTCCTAGATCCATGCGGTTTTCAGTGTTTGACTAAAAATTAGTAAGATCATTCAGTTTTCAAAACACAAATAGTACTTGATAACGTAAAATTTTGAAAAAAATTCATTTGAAATTAAAAATTTTTTTTTTCAAAATTTCGAGTTTGAAAATTAATATTTTAAAAACTATTCACAAAATGCAACTTAATTTAAAGTTATAATTAAGGAAGAGATACCTGGCTTTCCAAAAAGGTATGGCAGAACATTGCAAGTATTACCGTTGTTTTTAAATAATTTTTTTTTCTATTTTAAGTCATTTTTTTAGAAATGTTCATACATTTCTGTCTCCAACAGCATCAAAAAGAAAATGTGAGGAAGGGCTAGCCATGAGACGACACTCGGCGAGACTTTTGTAAGTCTCGTCTCGGTCTCGTTAAAATTGAAAATTGTCTACGGTCCCGTATAATTGAGTCTCGTCTCGGTCTCAGTCTCACCTTTTTGGCGAGAAAATTTGAAGTTGCGGTCTTCCCGGTCTCCTCTCCGAAAAATACGATTTCCGGACAATCTGTTGATTATTGGAACGAAATATTTTCCATACGTCAATATACAAAAGGGTGACCTGCATCGTGCCTGATCGGGAAACTATTGATTGCTCACAACTTGGTCTGGGCCAGTAGCGCAACAATCAGTCACGATGAAGTGCTTGTTTTACCTCCTCGTGGTGGTCCCCGGGCAACTATTTATGTATCCCAATATACATAAATAGGCCAAAATTACAAGTGCGAAAAGGCCTAGCTTTCTAGGATAGGTTACGGAGGTTAGCATTCTCCGTAACTGAAATCAACCCGCTACCGAAACCAACACTACGCCTCGGATAATTAATGATAACTCGTTGACGACTTTTGGCTATTGTACCCGGACAAAGATTGGTTTCTGGAATGTGAAGACGCTTCTTGACAATGGAAAAGAAGGTCCTCAGAATGCCAGATTCCTACAACTAGAGAAGGAATTCATGCGGTATAGGATGGACATCTTAGGGATAAGTGAAGTTAGATGGCTGGGTTCGGGGAAGTTCAAGTCACCAACCCGTAACACTGTACTATTCTATTCCGGAAAAACACCTGGAAGCGCTTGGAAATCTGGCGTTCGATTGCTGCTTTCCAAAACAGCTCTCAAAGGCCTAATTTCCTGGGAGCCTTTAGGTGACAGGATCTTGAAAGCCAGGTTCCGGACTAGAGTACGTCGCGTCACCATCATACAGTGTTACGCCCCAACTTTGCTCTCTTCTGACGAGGAGAAGGAGGCCTTTTAAAACCGGCTGAGTGCTGCTTATGATAGCGTTCCACGAGGTGATATAGTTATGGTGATGGGAGACTTAAATGCCAAGGTTGGCAATGACAACACTGGGCTAAGGCATGTCATGGGAAAACATGGTGTTGGTAACCGAAACGACAATGGCGAACGATTTGTCGATTTCTGCAACGCCAACGGCCTTGTTATTGGAGGGACCATGTTCGAGCATAAGACGTGCCACAAAGTCAGTTGGGTGTCGACTGATAGACAAGCAACTTCCAACCAAATTGACCACTTCGCGATCAGCCGGCGTTTTAGAAGCAATCTCCAGGACGTCCGTAACAGAAGAGGTGCTGACATGGGAATGACCCGGGACCACCATCTGATGGTTGCTACCGTAAGATTGCGTACAGCTGCAGTTCGGAGATCCCAAGGAAACACTCGAATGCCCAAGTTTAATACATATAGACTAAAGGATCCTGCAGTGCGCCAACAACTAGGGGACCACCTTTCACAAGGATTGAACGCAATCAGCAGCACGGAAACCACATCCATCGAAAATCATTGGTGTGCTGTGAAAAATGTGTTCATATCCGGTGCTGAAAGTATAGTCGGCCGGGCGCAAGGAAGAAATAGTGCTTGGAAACACCTTAAAGCTCGCATCGCAGCTACCTCAGCAGCAGGGAGAAACGAGCTTGAGTCTACGTACCGCATGAAGATGAGGGAAGTTCACCGTAGTGTGCGACGTGATAAGCGTAACTACATCAACGCACTGGCTACAGAAGCAGAAGAAGCCGCTAGTAGGTGTGACAGTAGGACCGTCTACAGAATTACCAAAGAGCTCACTGGTGTCCAGAGCTCTAAACAACACCTGGTTAAAGACACAAACGGATCCCTGCTAATTTCGGATGAGGACCAGCTCATAAGGTGGAGGGAACACTTTTCTGCGATTTTAAATCGCGTTTTCGCAAGTGAAGCGAACCCTATTCCCACTGATCTACCTGAAGTAACAATTTCCCGAATACGCACCGTACCCCCAAGTAAAGAAGAAATTATCACCGCCATCAAAGCACTGAAGAACAACAAAGCGGTTGGACTTGATGGTATTCCTGCAGAGCTCTTAGGAGCAGCCCCAACGACATCGAGCGAGCTACTGCACCCACTTATTAAGAGAGCTTGGAAAACAGAGAGCTTTCCTGAAGAGTGGAAAAAAGGAATGATTGTCAAGCTTCCAAAGAAAGGAGATCTCACACAGTGCGAAAACTGGAGAGGAATATGCGTTCTGCCTGCAGTAGCCAAGATAATAGCAATTGGACCGAATTAAAGACCACCTCGAAGACACACTCGACGCCGAACAAGCAGGTTTCCGCACTGGATCTTCCTGTGTGGATCACATCAACACCTTGCGGATCATCATCGAACAGTGCGTTGAATATCGATCACCACTTCACCTGCTGTTCATCGATTTTGAAAAGGCGTTCGACAGTGTCAATAGAGAATTTATTTGGCTTGCTTTGCACAGGAGGGGCATCCCAGATAAATTGATTGCTATTATCAAGGCTACATATGATGGATCCAGGTGTCACGTTTTGCACAAAGGTAGGCTGTCAGAGGAGTTTGAAATCCAAAGTGGAGTTAGGCAAGGCTGTATACTGTCACCAATACTGTTCCTGTTGGTGGTAAGTGACGTACTGCACGCAGCTTTGTCAAATGGAAATGGAGGAATTCAGTGGACTCTGCAATCTCACCTCAAACATCTGGACTACGCGGACGACGTATGCTTACTCTCTCATAGGATCATGGATCTCCATCAAATGACAACAAGGGTGGAGAGAGAAGCAGAAATCGTAGGGCTTAAGATCAACTCGGCAAAAACTAAAAGGATCAGCCTTGGAACTTCCTCATCAATCCAAGTAAATATTTCTGGACAACCCGTAGAGATGGTACAGGATTTCCAATATCTTGGGAGTATTGTCTCTACGGGTGGCGGAACTGAACTGGACGTAAACAGCCGAAACAGAAAAGCAAAGGCTGCGTTCGGAATGCTGTCCAAAATATGGAGAAACAACTCTTTTAGCTTAAAGACCAAGCTACGACTGTTCCGCTCCAATGTTGAATCCGTTCTGCTTTACGGCTGCAGCACTTGGAAAGTCACTGAAACTGTCACTAGAAAGCTGCAAACCTTCGTTAATAGATGTCTACGAAACATCTTGAGGATTTTCTGGCCCAACCGTATCTCCAATGCCGAACTTCATGCGAGAACGGGTCAGGAGCCCATAGACTCCATTATACGAAGAAGAAAGTGGCAGTGGATTGGCCATACGCTTCGAAAAGGCGATCGGTGCATTGCATCTCAAGCAATGCAGTGGAACCCGCTCACAAAGGAGGGAAGACAAGTGGGCCGGCCTAGAAGTACATGGCGAAGAACGGTCGAACAGGAATCGGCACGACTAGGGAAAAGTTGGAGAGAGCTGAAATACATTTCAAGAAATCGTACACGATGGCGCGTAGGTGTAGTGGAGGCCCTATGTCCCGTAAGGGAAATATCACGGACGTAATAGGTCCGAGGACCTAAGTAAGTAAGTAAGTAATATACAATCTGTCCCCCATATAGCTTGAATATAAATATTTAACTGTAATTGGATTTTTCAATTTATAAGACATTCTGTTAATTTTTGTCCAAATATACAGTCTAAAAGTCTTAAAAGGCACTCTAGTGTCGGTCTCGTCTCGGATCCTTAAAAGGCATTCTCGTCTCGTCGAAACCGAGACCGAGGCTTTTCTCGTCTCATGGCCAGCCCTGATGAGGCCTTAAAAAAGAAAAATAGAACAATTTATTTCATATTATTTTTATGAATGCCCGAAGAACATATAAGAATATAGAAATTTCGAAGCCTCAGCTCTTATTTCCATGTGAATTTCTATCAGAGATACAGCTCATGGAAGAAATTATTTTGCTTGTCAACTACTTGCACCAGCTTATTGAATTATTGATTCCGTTTTTCTATAATTAAAATATTATTTTTGAACAATATAAAAACACATCTGTGGCCACAAGTTAAAACAACATAAGTCGACTTATGTCGAAATTGAGTTGACTATGCTTTCGGATGCGTAATATGCCATTCTATTTTCCATATTTTTTTCGTATTTGTATCTCTTATGGTTTCTGAGTTATAGTCAAATTCAAAAATTGCATAAGTCGTCTTCTACTAACTTTGCACAAGGAAAAACATCATAAGTCAAATATTTCAATTTTCATATTCTACTTATGCCATTTTTCCATAATTGAAAATGAGATAAACACACACATAAGTAGATATATGCTCTTTTTCCAAACTATAATAATTTCTTTGGAGAACATAAGTCTACTTGTGTCGTTTTTCCAAACAAACAATTATGAGTTATACGAAAATAACTTGACTTGTGTAGTTTTTCCTTATTCCTTCCTTACGATAATACTCAACACAAGTTAACTTATGTCCTTATTCCAAAATACCGTTACTGAAATCCGTGAAAATAAGTATACTTGTGTCTTTATTCTGAGGAGAGCAAAGTTATGTTCAGTGTGTGACTTATGCTGTTTTGTTCTTATAAGATTTGTGGTAGGTGGTTGCGTTGCAGTTTTGTTCCATTTTCTGTCTATTTTAATTGTGAGATGATTAAAAAGTAAACTTATGTGTTGAATAATGGTTTGATGCGTTGTTATTAATGTTGCAAAAGAAACTTTATAGTATGAAAAAACTTTAAAAAAGTATATTGCTGGACCTTCTAATATTAAGAAAAAAAAGAGGCTAAAAAATATCGCCAACAACAAGGAAACAGAGGCTTTCTTTACCATACACTAAAACTAATTCCATTGTCCCCATGCCAAAACGATTACTCTACCAATATTACTCTTCAACATCAACAGTTATTATTTAAAAAACTACTTGGCTTTTATAGGTAGTTATAATGCAAGAGTACTCTAAACATTAATTCATTGCTTTCTTTGAAAGTAAAATCTTCATCAAATACCAAAAAGCTTGGAGTAAAACAGAAGAACCGACAATTTACTTGTGAGTACATCATTGAGCTTTCGGGTTAGAAGGTCCTGGTGTAAAAAAAAATCTGCTTCATCGTGTTCCATCCATTCTTTGTAGGTATACTTTTCGTGTGAGTTATCCCCTTACATTTTCTTTTATTTTGAAGTTCGGTCAATTTTGGGATAAAGACATCAATAGACCATTTTGGCTCAAAATTTACTTTTTAAACACTCGAGCTGTATGTTGGTCGTCCAAAAATATCATTCCATAACACCATATTGCTCCAACATCGTTACGTCTCCTTTCCTGTTGTGATGATGGTTCAAAAGTTGCTCCTCTTTCCTCAACAAGATGGTTATAATAATATTTTTCACGATCTGATGAAAGAGGATCAGTTTCTGAACTGTTATCACAACATAGAAGGAGGCAATGTCCTATTATGGAACGATACACTTGGTAGTTTAAAGTGCCAAGAACAATGGTTTCCAGTCGCAGTCATCATGATACTTCAAAGCGTTCGCTAGAATCAATGTTTCTGCAAACCAATGATCTTTTCAGACGGACTCCATGGAGTTTCAACCAAATTATGCCGCTATTCATACTCTAGTGTTAAAATCTTTACTTTCAAGCCAAAAAGCTCTTCTGCTGCCCTAACCCCCTATTCACCGAACTTCAAAATAATAGAAAAAAAGGGAAGGAACACGATGACTGCTTCACGACATTAAGTTGTCCTTGAGTGAAATTTCACTTATAACTCCCTGTATAACTCCCTTAAAACTCCCTTTTTTTAAGTTATTTTGAAATCTGGCAGTAGCGCACATGATTAGCATACACATTTTTTTTAAATTAAAAAAAAAACATAAAAAACATAGTTTTTCTTCAATTTGTGTGTGTTTCTAACCTTATGAAACGATAAAATTACTTAAAAAACATCTATTCCCTTAACTGCCGTAAACTTTCTTTCTTGAAGTTCAACTATGGGTTTTCTATGGCACATTTCTATTGCTAATTTCGACCTCTTTCGCGTTTGATATTAACTTTTCAAAAATGACTGTTTCTAACCTCATGCACAGTGTAAATGATAGCAATGTAGAACATACTGATGAATGAAAATAAATGTTTTTTACTTAAATTTACTATTTAAACAAACGAATTTATAACTGTGAGTTTCTTAAATTAAACATTATTTATATTAGTATATATTATTATATTATTTATACTAGTTATAAAAGTAAAGATGCATTGTCTGCTGTGTCATTCAGTCTTTTCATTGAACATTAGCCTTTTTTGTACTCTTCCTGCGATTCGTATTTATCAACAATATGTTTTGGAAAAAGGGCACATAAGTCGACTTAGATCGATTGTACACTCCAGTTCTGTTTTGGAAAATCAACATTAGTTAACTTAAACAAAATAACTTATTAAACTCCAGTTCGGAAAAACGACATAAGTCGACTTAACACTTAAACACACTTAAATATTTACAAAACTTCATAAGAAAAAACAGCATAAGTCTTGCTTTTTGCAAAATAACCTATAAATAAACAAAAAAGTTAACATTTTTTACTACAGAGTAATTTTTATCAACATCTTGCTTATTTCTGCGTTATTACTTTTTCAATATGTTGTTACTTTTTTTGAGAACGCAAAGCAAATCTTCAAACTGCTCTCCTGAAAAACTACAAAAAGTGACTTATGTCGTTTTTCCTTGTGGCCACAGTTATATTTTATTTCATTATTCAATCCTTGTACATTTGAACAAACAAATAAACACAAACAATTTAAAAAGTTGTTCAAAAATAATCCTTTCATTATTTAAATAAAAAACACGATACAAATCTGCATTATCAAATTAACTGTTTCTATCATAAACATGATTTGTAAATAAAAATTGACTTAGCTATTTTATTGATGCCATTTAATCTCACTTTATGTATTCGATTTCTCATTTTACTATTTTGAATACAATTTAATTGTAGTTGTGATCTTTTGCACTGCAATTTTCTACCTTAAAGGTAGGGGTAAAATAAATGAAAAAGTGTTATCACGAAAAAACACCTTTGAATGAAATTTAATTCTTGACCAGTGTCAAATCTTTCATACAATTTCCCTCCTTACACATATGCAACGAATTGTTGCGGTGATAACGGAGAGGAGAAAAAGAAAGAACCCGAATGAATAACATCTAACTTGTGTGTGGCTTGTAAAAATGCTAGTTGTCCAAATGCAATTGTAAATTAGAAAAACCTGAGGAAGCTTGGTCTAGGTTCGAATCCAGTTGACGGCAAAACAATTTATAAATTAAAATTGGAACTATAGACTAAGCACCACTAAAAGGAATCTGATGATTGGTGTGGCAGCCATGAAATTGCAATAATTCCAGCCAAATGTAATACTCGGTAGTAGCCAACACAAGTGGTTGTTGTTCATTCAAAACCTTCAATGTTAAATATGACGGAACGAAAGCTATGCAGCCTAACTGCAAGTGTTATCACGAGAAAACACCTTTGAAAAAGATTAAAATTAATTATAAATACAAAGTTGGAAATTCAATTAAAAATACAACTTTAGGTACATAACGTTAAATATCATAAAACAAATAATAGTAAGGAATCAAAACACAAAAGTATGCCCACCTGAAATATACCAACACATTATATATGTATCTACTTACCTACTCGATAAGTATATAATTGAATTATTATTTTTATTGATTAAAAATTAATTACAAAAAGCTTTAACCTATAAACAATCAAATATTCTCAACTCAAACCAAAACATACGCACAAACCAATAGCTCCAAAATAAAATAAATAAACTCCCATTAATTACCTGATCTAATAAAAAAAAAAAAAAATATTTAATACAATGTTTCCTATGTATTTTGAAACACAAAACCGCAAAATGAATTTCTGTGGCAAATCGAAATTAACACTTTAACGAGTTAAAATTGAAATTATTCAACTGGCGTGTACGAGTATGCCAAGTAAATACCAGGAAATCTATTAAAATTCATTACCACTTTTTGTGATAATTTGACAAAAATCAATAACGACAAGTACACGTCCCGTATAGGTACCTACACATAAACAAACATTCTATCAAAACCAAATCCTCTGAGCTCAAATCTCTATACCTACAAAATATTATCCGGACTTTATTCTACAAACAACAACAAAAAAAAAAACGAGACCGACAAACCACAGCGAGGTGTGAGTGCGTGCTTGTGTGCATTTATCCTGAGTGACCAACAAAAAAAACTCCTGTATTCGCTGACCATGCCTCAAGCTCAAACTAATAAAATGTTTTATATTCATATTTTTATTACGTGCCTTCGTGTGGAAAAACTTATGCAACAAACCCCTTGTTGTCGATTTTCCATAAAACATTTAAAACACACCAAAAACAAATTTTATATTAATTAATATCTCAATCAGGAAGCCCTACCCGAGCCCAATGGTTTTGCGAAAAAGTGCTAGCTTTTTAAAATTACTACAAACTCAGGAATATGTTTGAGGGATGAGGGATTATGCATGTCGATGCCGCCAGGCCAGGACGAGGACCCAGGACGAATAAAGTGCTGTGTGCGGTGAAAAACCAAAGCTTTATGCTGTTTATTTTTCCATTATTTACCATTTTTCATTTTAAGTCCTTTCTCTTCACTTCACCCATGTACGGCGCGCTTGTATACGTACAGGTATACATATTATGTTTTGTGTACATTTTTAAGTCCTTAGTTGCAGCAAGGATAATAACATTGTTATGCGACCAATGCTAAACAGAAAATAGCACAAGAGTGAGCATTACACATAAAAAAAGCTTATAAACACTACCATGGCTGTTCTTAATTAACAGTTATTAACATTCAGCGTCCATTGTTACGAAGAGTGGTTCCCTCTACTACATATCTACGTCTATATCTACCTTTGTTTGCCAATTTATGCATTAATAACTCGAACGAGGTAGGTAGGTAGTATTGTATAATAATTTGTATGTGTAACAATTATTTGTCGCGTGTGTGTGTTTAGAAAGGATTTAGGGATTATTGTGACGTTAACAGCGAAAAGGATTTAAAATTATTATAAATCGCTATTTTTGGCTCGCTGAACCATAAAATTAAAGTAAAGTAATTTAAAATTATAATTGATCAATTTTAATATTGAAATGACATGACACATGCGATATTAGAAATTTAAATTGGAGTTGAATGTGTAAAATTATTGAAATCTATAACTACCAAGGAGACCTTCAAAATTGTCTTAAACCAATTACACACAAATATGTACCTACAAGGTTATCAAAAATTTTACTTTAAGAGTCCTATCTGGGGTTTATTTCTCAGATCATATACATCATGCATAATGTAGCTACATTGTGTGTTTTTAACAAGGGTTCTCAGGTTTCCAAAACATTTCCCCCTTTTTTGCAACCGAAATAAATGTTTACTTTTGACTATGGCTGGCCACGAGACGATAAAAGTCTCGGTCTCGATCTCGGTCTCGCATGACGAGACCGAGACGAGACGAGACGAGACTGCCTTTTAAAGCAACCGAGACGAGACAGAGACGAGACTGTATATTTGGACCGAAATTTACAGAGAGTCTAATAAATTAAAAAATCCAAATTCAGTTAAATATTTATTTTCTTCTGCACACATTCAAACTATAGTCGAAAATATTTTGTCCCAATAATCAATAATCGGAGACGAGACCGAGACGAGACTTAATTATACGAGACCAACGAGACTGAAAATTTTCGATTTTGACTAGACCGAGACGAGACTTACAAAAGTCTCGCAGGGTCTCGTCTCGTGGCCAGCACTACTCTTGACAAATCATTTTACTCCACCTAAGGGCCAATTTTTCAATAATCAGTTAAGCAGCCAACAACTCATTTATCTTCAGATAACAAAAATACTGGGTGATTCACCTAAGCTGTGACAAAAAAGCTATATCGTGTAGGTTAGGTGTATTAATTACAAAAATCTTTAAGAAAGGGGAGTCTATAAGAGAACACTGTAAGTTTTGTTGTTGTTTTAAAATAATTTTTTTTTTTCGCTTAAAGTAATTTTTTTTTTAGAAAATTTGTCCTCCCTCCCATACGATTTTTTGTCTTATCTTGACCAAACCTATATGCTCAAGCTTTTTGGCGCACCTAAGTTAAATCACTCTACATATATGTGACAAGCTTTGAAATCGAATAGAAAAAATCAAACTCGAGATATAAAAAAGTGGTTATAGCTATTTTTAAAAATCGTTTATTTTTGGTACGTCTAGGAGAACCATTTATTTATTTTTTTTTTTTTGAAAACGGTTCTGTAGATATTTTTCATTTTTGTCATAGTGTAGCTTTAGAAAAGTTTAAACATTATTGTAATCTAAAATAATAATAAAAAAAAATAATAATAACGGTTTTTTCCATACAAATGTTGAAAAACCGTAAAGAAAATCTTATTTTCCTCGAAAATGGCTCCAAGAATTTTGATAAAAAGATGTGTGTACTGTGTGTGTACTTTTTTATTAGAAAATATTTTTGTTTGTGTTTTGTTGTGTTCTGTTAGTTTTAGATTAACCGATTAAAATAATTTTTCTTTATGAAGATGCTCCCTAAAAGTTTAAAAAAATATTGCATAATTAAGAATTACAAACATTTTTCTTTTCCAAATTTAAAAAAAAATATATAAATTTTTTTTGAAAAATCAATTTTTAAAAATGTGTTGTTGTATTTATTTTGTCCATCTGTAAATAAGTAGTTGCTTTACATTTTTAAATAACCGGTCTAACGATTTTTAACATTTTGTTTTATTAAGTTATTATTAGCTCAAGAAATCAATTGACATCTTTTTTGTTTTGTGCAAACTTCTTCAGCTAAGGAATTTAAACAATTAAAAATAAACTGCACGACTGGATCGCACAAAACTTGCTCTACTTTAACGTAGCTAGAAATTGACGATGTACAGTATAAATATGGTCAGGGACAAGGATACCAATAGCCAAATTTTATACACAACTCTTGCTCATAATTTGAAAATCTGCCAGGGGAAGCTAAAATGCTGTACATGTGACAGGGCTCCGTCAGAACTACATTTTTCTCTAGGTATTTTTTTTATATCTGCTACAATTTTAAAATTACGACCTTTCAAAGGTGTCATATTAACATTGACTTCCAAATTAAATATCGTTATTAAGACACCTTTAAAAGGTCGTAGTTCGAAAACTGTAGCAGATATGAGTGTGTCAAGTTAGGCTCCCTTTATTTTTTAATTTGTAGTTTTGAAAAGTTGTTCCAGGTTGTTCCGGAGTACTCCAGATTATTTTTTTTTTTTATCAAAATTGGGGGTTTTAGAGCCAAAAAAAAACGTTTTTGACTTAGTCCCGCTTTTTTCGAAAATCGAAATTTTGAAAATTATTTCAGATTCTTCAAGTTGTTCTGAATATTGTTCCAAAATGTTGGACCTCTTTGTTCAAAATTCCAAAGTTATGGACAAAATGGAATTTTTTTTTCGAAAATTCAACTTTTAGAATTTATTTTCCAAAATTTCAAAAGTTATGGACAAAACTCAAATTTTTTTTTCAAAATTTCAACTTTAAGAATCTTTGTTTCAGATTATAAAACGTTTTTTAACAATTGTTTCAGAAAATAAAAGTTTCAAAGTGATTTTTTTTAAAGATATGACTTTTGAATCTTCTCGTGAAAAGTGCAAAATATGATTCTCAAATTTTGTTTTCTTTTTCTAAAAACCATTGTTTTTAAATATTTGTTAATAAATGTGTTTCGAAAATATACACTTTATAAGCCTTCAAACGATATAAAAAAACATCATTCATTTTTTTCCAACTTTTAGAAAAAAATATACTAGCCCTCCTTTTTCAAAAATTAAAAATGCAAAAGTTGTTCCAAGACTAACCTTTATTTTTTTATTGTCTACCAAAATTTTGTTTAAAATTATTTAAATAATTAAAAGCCTTATCCGTTAAAAACGAATATGTCACTTTATCCAAAATCTAAAACTTTTTCCAGTTGCAGAATCACTCAAATGCAATTGTCCCAAGGATTCAATTAAAAATCTTAAAAATTAAATTTTTACACCTCTATTCCTTTTCTGAAACAAATTTTAGATTTTGAATATCTCAAGAAAGGAGTCGGCGGCGGAGTATTTTTTTGGAAATGTCTGATACTAAGAATTAATTTAAAGAAGCGAAAGCTTAAACCAACTTAGAAGAGCACTAAGAACAACCAAGAACAAGTTTTTGAATTTCGAAGTGTATCAACAAATTACACTTTAATACAATTTAGTTGAAAAATATCACAAAATAACGCACTAATTTCAACAGATACCTACGGTATTGCAAATTTTAACTTTCTCAAGCTTGCATCATATACTATAATACTAACGGAATGTTTTAAACAAAAATGAACTACACTCGCGAGCTAAAAGTGGAATCACTCAAGTTTGCCTTCTTAAAACAACAATCGCCATGGATGCGATATTTATAATTAATTGTTAATAGGCTCGTTTTAAAGCTTGAACTTAAAACTTTAAATTAAGGGTAAAATCATTTAAATCAATTGGATAGTTTTCGCGCTATCCACATAACAAAAATAACAAATTAATGCTGTTAAAAGTGAATTGCAACATGTCTTGACCCATTTGGCCTCCTTATCTTAGAAAAAATGGATACCAAGCCTGTAGGAGTAAGTCAAGTTGTCACACTACTGCAACAAGGAATAAACCAATGGACTGTGGCCCGTCATCTCGGTCTAAGCCAATCTTGCATATCAAAGATCTATACGGAAGGTTCAGACAAACTTGTAGGTAAGTGTAAGGGCCAGGATCTGTGTGGCACCGGATGGCCCTAACAATAAATTAACATAATTTTAATTAGTCCATATACAGGGTGTCCAGTAAATAATGGATAACCTTGGAATGCGTCATAGTAGACTTTATGACCGTCCTGAAAACTAATTAAAAAAAAATCCATCCCAACCTCAAGAAAAGATATGTGCATTTTATTGTTCAGTGCATTATTTTTTGCGTTACTTTACGTTTTTGAATACCACGACTACACGTGGATGAATTTCACTGTTTTTTTTTCGTAGCAATATTTAATATTGTTTGTGCCAAAACATAAGATGACAAAAATTATAATAACTATTGGAATTCTTAGAGAAAAAAATTATTTAACTTTGATTTTCGATGCAAAATGTGAAAGAAAATAATTTTTGAAAAAGTTAAATCATCTCTGGTATGAAAAAATGCACGAAATGCCTAAGTGGCCAACTATTTTAAAAATATGCACGTTAAATGCGGGTTTCAATATAGTATAATTTATTCTTGCACCTTGAACCAATAGGAAGTTATTGGTAAGAATCAGCAACACGAGCGTCAATATAGCAACAGCAAATGTATTAAAAATTAGCAAATTAAACGTTAAAATAAAACCATGCATTGAATGTGCTAGATTTTTGATTGATTGTCTGTTTTAATAATGTTGTCCTAATAATAAATCCAAGCTTTTAACTTCTAGGGCCGAATGCATCATTAACAAAAATGTTAACAAAGTGCAAGAAAACGGCTACATTTTCGAGCTTGTTTTGAATTATACCTCTTCAATTGGCCTTTTACAAAACGAACAAATAGTTTGGTAGTGGTTATTACCAATTTACTTTTCTTATAAGAGGTGCATTAAATAAATTGAATACACCAAGCCGATCAGCTTCTCAGAGGAGGTATGGAATCTTGTGCATGCCGCTTCATTACAAATATGCCAGATATACAGGCAGATGGATGTGGGGTCTGGGACCAATTTTATGGCTATCCCGTTTACCTAAATCAACTTGATTTTTTTTTTTTATTGGGGCTGCATTAAGAAAATCGTGTACAGCAAGCCCATCAGGTCCTTAGAGGAGCTAAGAAATCTTGTGGAGGCAGCTGCATTTCAAGGTTCTGAGCAAAGCTGAACAAGATTATTATAAGATTTTAATTTATTCGGAGGTGCAGAACCTGTATTAGAATGGGTGGAAAACAGTTTGAGCATTTGCTTTAAATTACAAAAAAATATTTACTTTTGTTTTTGTTTTCTAACTAAGTGATCAAGTGATTGAAAGCTGGCTCAAAACTCAAAAGACTATTTGTTTGAAGAAAATAACAAATAAACTAAAAGTAACTGCGAAAATATTTTATGGTTTTGTTAGGGCCCAATAGACCAGGTACAATTCAAAACAAGATTGAAAATGTAGCCGTTTTTTGCACTTTGTTGACATTTTTGGTAATGTTGCTTATCACTAGGATAATATCATAAAAACAGACAAACAATCAAAAATCTACCATGTTGGAGGCATTATATAATTTTCACGTTTAATTTGCTAATTTTTAAAATATTTGTTTTTGCTAAATTTATTCCCTTGTTGCTGATTTTTACCAATAACTTCCTATTGGTTCAAGATGCAATATTTTTAAAATAGTTGGCCACTTAGGTGTTCATACATTTTTTCATACCAGAGATGATTTAACTTTTTCAAAAACTATTTTCTTTCACATTTTGCATCGAAAATCAAAGTTCAATAATTTTTTTCTCTAAGAATTCCAACAGTTATTATAATTTTTGTCTTCTTATGTTTTGGCACAGATAATGTTCAATATTGCTTCGAAAAAAAACGGTAGAATTCAATCACTTGTTGTCATGGTATTCAAAAACGTAAAGTAACGCGAAAAATAATGCACTGAACAAAAAAATGCACATATCTTTTCTTGTGGTTGAGATAGACTTTTTTTTAAGTAGTTTTCAGGACGGTCATAAAGTCCACTATGAGGCATTCCAAGGTTATCCATTATTTACTGGACACCCTGTATATCAAAAAAAAAAAAAAAATATTTTACGGCTTCTATTACCACCTTCTATTACCACCCAACACTGTCTGTATCTTCACACTTCAATTCAACACACTTACCTGTTATTATCCAAAGCTCTTTCAAACAATCCTCTCGACTCTTTGCAATTGCCACATTCTTCATGATATCCTGTGGCGCCTCGAGCAGTGGGAAAATTAACGCACCCATCACTGAGTAAACAACAACGAGAACCACTAGACCAGGTGTCGAAAACAACACCTTCAACACTTTACTAAAGCAACCGGGTCTCCGAGTTGTTGAGTGTCCTATTTCGGTTTGTTCGCTGGACCCGGTTCCTTCTTCTATTGTCAAAGTTGATGAAAGTTGCTGATGTTGATTTTTCTCACGATATTGCTCTTGTTGCTGTTGCTGTTGTGGAGTCGGCTTCAGATAGTGGTGTTGTTTTTGATGCGGGTGTGGGTGTGGGTGTGGATGTGGGTTTGGGTGGGGATGATGATGATGGTGTTGTATTGGCAACGAATGAAGCTTCACCGATGTTTTGTTTGGGGCGGTCGCGATTTTGATTTCATTTTTGCCGGAAATCTGTTCAACGTCCGACATTTTAAATTCGACGAGTGTCGTTCACTCATTTAGATATCGTTTGCTCGTTGCACCAGCAAAATAACACCACACACACACTAAGACACACGCAGATATAAAAAAACACTCACAAAATGTAAACACAAAAATTCAAATAAAGGCAACACTATGAATCCTTATAGGAGGACTCTTGTTTCAACACAAAACAAGGGAATAAACCGAACAGAAGTACGAGTAGTAAAAGATTCAATTTCATTTGTTTGCGATTGTCACCCACCACATTCAGTGTGGTCCCGGGTCCAGGACATACAAAGGATGTCTTATGCCTATATGTACGTTTGAATGTAGGAACAGGAGTTTCTACAGCAGAGGTCCTGACGGAGAACGATTGTCTTTAATTAGATGACTAATTGTTGTGTCTATCGGTGTTGTGTATAGATCAGTTTTATCTTCTTTATCCAATTCATTATTATCCTGTAAAGAAAGAAAAGAACGAAAATTAGTACACAAATCCAAATAACAATGGAAATTTATTTGCAAAGAAAATTGTTTCATTTTATTTCGTTTTGTCTTGTTTTGTTATAATTTCCTAAGCGCATACAAGTCAAATAAAAATCATAACACAGAGATGAGATGTACATGGTAGCTTGAATGATGATGAGAATGCGAATGACCGAACAACAGCGTTTTAACTAACTCCGTGATACATCAATGCACACTGTCATGCCAATTATTATCCCTGAAGTGAAAGCTTTGTTAGTTTTGTGCTTCTTTTGCTGCTGTTTCTGTTGCTGTTGCCTTTGCTGCATCCAATTAGCACTTTGCATTTTGTTAAATCAAATGGAATGGAAATGCGATTTTAATTCAGTCTATAGGGTGCATTTAGTTTGTTGTTGTGAATAAAAAGCAAACAATAGCTTTGAATTTGCACATCGTTGTGCTGTGTCTTGAGAAGACAAATATTATTTTTTTAATGTCTGTATGAAAAATGCACATATAGGAACACAAAGATCAAACAAATATTATCAAATTAATATTCATGAATAAATACAACATTTTTGATTTTGATCGCAACTAGTTTATAAACACATTTTGGAGTCAACAGATGCAACTGATTATTGTACTAATTTTTGAAAAAAAAAAAATTATAATTTTTTATTTATCATTCTTTTCAAATAACGAATGGCATATTATTTATTAAAAAAATATTATTTTTCGAAATAAGTAATAAAATAATTCTAAAAATTAATTTTTAACTTCCCATTGGAAGTTATTGTAATTGGTGCGATTTGTCGAATTGAAAATGTTGACATATCTTCACGTTTTGAGGTCTCTAGAATCAGAATTTGTCGTTTTTAGCAAGATGTCTGTATGTGTGTATGTAGGTACGTTTGGGGTACTATTTTCGTCCACCATATCTCGAGAACGAATAAAGATATCGACCTCGGATACATTTTATTTTACACACAATATTGTCACAACGTGCTGAAAAGGTTATCTAGCTAATTCAATAAACCGTTTTTTTTTTTACTACAGCAATGTAAAAAGGAGCTGTAAGATGTCAATTATCTGGAATATCTCGAGAATGGAATAAGATATTCACTTCAGACTTATTTTATTTTACACATATCGTCGCTTTAAAAAAACCGGCATAACTCAAAAAACTTGATTCTTCAGAAAATGAGTTTAAAGTTTTTGAGTCATACGATTTTTCATTGTTTTTTTTTTTTTTAGTATTTAAAATTTTTTTATTTTTTTTTTTTAAACAAAAGGTTAGCTACTTGAATATTTTATTTAATGGAATTTAACAAAATAAATTAAAAAATGTATGAAAAATGTGCAAAAATAAAATATTTAGCAAACCTTCTCCTAATTAAGTCATTTTTCCGGAAAAAAATTATGTTATTCACACAAGCTTTTTTTTATTTCGGAATTAGTTCAACACTACGTTGGCAAAAGAAAATAATGGCATAACTTGATAAAACATATTGAAGTAAAATTTATTTGATATGATTAATCAAAAATATTAAAAATAAAAACAGCATAAGTTTGAAAAATGTCATTGCAAAACACAGTTTTTTTTAATCTTATCAGGAAAAGTGGAACATTTTGTTTTAAAACATAAAATAAGTTATAAAACTGTACTTGGTTTATTGTGAAAACTGGCCCAACACAAGTTAGTTCTCTTTACGCTGAAATTTAACGATAAATCTGTGGCACAACACGTATTTATGCCACTTTTTCACATAAAAAACACTTCCGTTGACCTCAAGCAAATGGCAGAGGCTAAATTATGTCATTGTTGATCATAAACAAACAATGAAAACGAAAGATGTGCCAATTGGACCAAAGTCCATCTAGCGGGATTCCGAAGTGCTACAGTAATGCCAATTTGACAGAAAGATAGAGAATTTTTTTTTTAGTGGATTGGCATCATTAACTCAAAAATCGTGTTTTTTGAGTTATGCCGGTTTTCTTAAACAGCGACGATATCTAATTGCACAATACCAAATTGGTTTATATTAAAAAAAAATTCGACACACTTTTTTTAAACAAAGAAAAACAATTGGAAAATAATTTCCGTCTCAAATATTTCAAGAACAAAATATGATTCCGAACCCAGTCTATTTTTTTTGTACCTACATATAATGACGTAGTCAACAACTGTTAATATATTATTTTTAAATTCAATAAACAGTTTTTTTTTAGAGGAAAAAACTGTGAAAAAAAAACTATTTAAAATTCTTAACAAATGTTTTTTAAGACAAATATTTTGAAGAGAAAACAATGATATCGATTTCAAATTTCTACCAAAAATATATACCTGAACCATCTAAATGTTGTGTAGTTTTGAGATTTTTAAAACAACCCTTTAAAATCTAAAAATCAAAATGTTGCAAGAAAAAACGTTTCAAAAATGTTTTAATTCGAAAAATTCTTACCATCAACATCGAAATTTTGCACATGAAACCATAAGTACACCCCTGATTTTTGGTATTTTTTTAGCCAATAGTCTGTTTTGAAATTATTGGCTTAAATAATTAATACCTCTATGCCGAGAAGAGTTAGGAAAAAAAGTACAAAATATAGGTAACTAGCGGTGCCCGGCAGACGTTGTTCTGCCTTTTCCAGTAGGTATAGATAATATATTTAATATTTCGAACATTCCCAACATAAACTCGTCGGCTATACATTTCTCATTATAGACTTTTTTAAAAACCCGCGTTTTGCTTTTGCGCCTCAAAAAGTCTTATCTTTTTTTTTTCTCTTGAGATTTTGAACGTATATTCTTTAGGGTATTGCGTTTTAAAAACAGAATTTTTAAGTTTGAAGATAGTCTAATATTTTCTTAAATGCAAGTGAATTGAAAAAAAATCAGTCACGCTCAGATCTCAGAAATATTAATAATTTGCCCTGATAAAGGGCTAAAGATTTGGATTAAATTTCTTAAACTTAAACTGCATTTTTAACTTAAGTTGACGGGTTTTTAGTTATTCTTTCATAACTAGCTAAGCCGAATTTGTTAAAATTTTGGGAAAAAGTATTTTTAAAAAGGACAAACAATATTGAGTTCCAAATTTCGCACACAAAATTTATTAAAGAAAAAAAATCATATGAAAAAAAATTTGTTAGACTTTTGACTTTTATACACTTTCTCATAATAATTCAATTAGTCTTAACCCAAAAGACCAAGGTACCAGTAGTGCATTTCATTTTTATGAATAACTTATGACGTATTTTTCAAATTTTCTCGAAAACGATCCAACGGAATTTGGTGTTTGTAATAAAACCCGCGTGTTTTGGCTTAAAGTTTACATAGCTTATTTATGTTCTTACAAAAATGGTCAAAAATTAAAAATCCAATTTTGATTAGGAATTTTTATTTTCTTACAAATATGTTATTGATCGTTAATAAAATAAAAGTAAATAAGAGCATGAACTATTTTTTAAAAATGTTGAGGTTTTAGTCAAAACTAACATTACGATTATGGCAGGCCCGTAGCCAACATTTCGTTTCGGGAGGGGGGGCTTGCTCTTAAGACTAACGTGCAATTCTATTAAGAAAGAAAAGAAAACTAAGAACATAATAATTTTAATTTTTTTATTTAATAATTAAATAATGACATTGTGCCAGACGTGTTAATCCGGCATAACTGGCTTGTTTTTTTCGAAGCCAGTAGTAGTTGTGAAGCCAGTAGAGAAGCAAGTGAACTCATTCAGATTTATATATAAAACGATCTTGATAGCCGTTGGTAAAAATTTTGGAATAAAGTATTTTTTCTGTCACAACTTTTAAGGGAAGGTGGGATCAAGATATATAAACATTTCCAAAATAAGCAACAACTTTCCAATATGATTGAATGACAGCTATAATAGCTGTATATGATTATATATAATGTATATGACTATTATGGATTAAAAATCTCTTAAAAACCCGAATTTTTTGGGATTTAATTTTTCGCTCGGGAAATATCGATTCTGGAGCTTTTGGGTGACATTAATTGGAACAAAATATTCTTTTACTGATTTGTCAACCGATATGCTGAATTGACAATAGAAAAGTAGAGTGGTACAGAAGTATGTCAAAAAACCGAGCGTGTGAAAGAGAACCATTATGAAGGTGGACATTTTCGTCTTCATATCTGCATTATGGCACTTCCTATAATCTGCATGTATGAAGATCTTCTGCATTTTTGTCTTCTCTCTATCCAACAAAAGTAAGTTTTATATCTGTATCCCCCTTTTTTTTGCGAATCCAGACGAAGATACATACATATAAATCCACCAACAGAATGCCAAATTAAATTGAAGGATTTTTGAAAAAACGTTGTATTGAAAAACCTCTAAGAAATCTGATTTTTTTTGAGATTAAATTGCTTGCTCGGGGAAAAGTTGATCAAAGGGCTTTTAGGTGACACTTGGAACAAAATATTCAGTATACGCCACAATTTAGCTTAATACCTATCTGTCAATGTATGAACTGTCAAATTCCTTTGAAGGATGGCTACCATGATGATGGATTAAAAGACCTCTAAGACCCCGATTTTGCTTAGAATTATTATAGAACCATATTTGTCTCGTGTGTTGTGTTGCTGTGTGGCGTAGGAAATGTATGGAATGACAGCCACACCGACTCCACAACACAAAAAACATGACATGAGTGGTTCCGACTTAAAAACTTCTCTACTGGCTTCTAAATTTTTGACTGATTTTCATTACATGAGTTGAGATATCGATTTGGAGTGTTGAGATTACAGAATAAAGATTTTGGTCAAATCATCAAATAAAGTTGAATACACACACATAAAATAAGTCCATATTTTTAAACAAACATGGACAAAATTTGACTCGACTCTACTCTTTAAGTAGGATTGATTTCGTTGAGTACTTATGAGATTCGTTCATTACCACTCAACGAAAGTATAAAGGTTAGAATCAGCTTCAGTCCACTTTTATTAAATCCAGGCTTACTTGCGGGGTCATAATAAATTATTTGACAAACTTTCAAAATATTCTATGTAGTTGTTTAGATGTTCCATGTACTTTTTTTTAGTTTTTTCACAATAAATTAACCTTCAATTATCTAGTACTGCAAATGCAACTGCAACTCTTACTGCAATTACTTATTGAGATGATTATGGTGGTACTTTTTCTTAAAAATACATTAAAATATTTTTTTTAAATCAATTTAATGTCTTCCAACTTAAACTGCATCTATAACTGCAACTGCAATTGCTGCATTTTCAACTCCCGCCCAATTTGTGTTAAGCCTATGAACATAAGTTACAATTATAATTCTGAAATGTCAGTATGAATTATTGTTAGATGCAACTGCATTTGCTTGTCCTCTACCTACATATAAGCGCTAAAACACATTTTCTATTTAATTTGATTTGATTTTGCTCAAGTTACCCCTTCCGGGATGCATTTTTGCTCCTGGTTGACATATTATTGCAAGACCGATTTCAACCAAACTTCATAGGAATACGCTCGGACTTACATCAAAGATATCCTAAGAATTTGGGTTCAATTGGTTGGGTAGTTTCGGAGTCTGTAATAACATATTTACATACAAACATCCAGTTTAATGTATAAGATGTCACATTTTGCCCAGTATCTTTCTATCTATACCTACCTTTATACTGATTATCCATAAACTCAAAGTTATTACACTATACAATATATAATTATATAATATATATTCTACCACCCACCACTTAGGTGAATATGTACATATGCATATGGTTTTCAAGTGCACCGATGGGAAATTACTAGTGTGGGTCGACCCCAGACTCATTTTCAATTTTTTGTTTGAATCTTAATTATTCAAAAATTCACTGACCTACATATGCTTGTCATGTGTTGTATGCTTCTTTGGGGGTTCTGTTCTTTTAAGAAAAATTGTCGGTTGCACCCCTTCATTATTACTCAGTGTTGTAAATGTTTCAATTAACCTTTAAAAATATGATTCTTCAAATCAGTATTTCATGTTTTAATATTAAAAGCTATTAAAAGCAGTCTAACTAAAAACACCTGAGCTGAAAAACACTTTGCATTTTTATAAACATTCAATTCTGTGAAAATAAATTAATTATCTTGTTATAGTTTGTTCTTTAAACATCGTGTTTTCTTTTAACGGATTTCTTGTTGTACGAACTTTTGGGAATATTTTCGAAACTCAGTTAACAAGCTGTGTAAAGTGGGAACCCCGAACTCAAAATTTTTGAGTGGGGTTTATCAGAATCGTTTGTCCATCGTTTGACCACGTTCCAACCAAAAAAATTAAAATCATAAGCATCCGGTGGATAAACGAACGCAATTAGTTTCATCCTCCTTAAGTCATGTATTGGGGGCTGTAGACGAGTTTTTTTTGATTTTGGGGAGTTACTATAAAAAAGAAAAGCTTAAAAACTTTTTTCCTAAGGGTGGATAAACGATTTTTTTGGTTGGACAAACATGGGCAAACGATTCTGATAAACCCCAACCAAAAATTTTCAGTTCGGGGTTCCCACTTCACACAGCTAAGTTAACGGGGGTTAAGTTGAATGCCATACTGAAAATCTTGGTATAAGGGCAGATTTTTGGTTTAAAAGCAAAATTTCGTACTCATTATTTACCACACTATCTTATTTTGAACCTTGTTCAATGGACAGGCCTAGTGAAACCACAGTATAAAATAATTTTTTGTCTATGTTTTTTTGCGCAAAAGCTAAGAAAACTTTTAGACCCCTGGCCTCAGTACCCGACAAATTTTTAATAAAATGTTTCTAATTGAGGCTTTTTTTTTAATTCATTAATTTGTTACATAAACATTCTTTAAAATAAATTATCTACAAATAAAATAATTTTTAATATCACACTTTTGATAACTTTTTATTGGAAACAATTGAGATAAAACTGAAATCTGAAATATAATGTAAGGTACCTAAAATAATTGTTACTTTGGATACTCGACCCCGGAAGGATACTTGACAAGAAGTGTCATGCCGAAATTATCATCATTTTATTCCATAGTTTGTAGAATCACACAAGTGCAAAAATTTGGTTTCCAAAATTTTATGATCCAATATAATCCATTATTTTGTATTTCAAAATTCTTTATTCCAAAATTTTGTACATCAAAATCTTGCAAATAATAGAAAATTCGTTTGGTAATGAAAAAAAATTGAACGACTGGATACCAAATCTTGCTCTCGTAGCTAGAAATTGATGGTATACACATCTACATAATACATCATTATAAAAAGTTTAAAAAAAAAAATTTAAATAAATTATTGCTATATAATTATGTATTACTGAAAAAAAAATTTTCTTCTTCTTCTTCAAAATAAATTTTTTTTTAGTAAAACATTTTTTGCACATTTTGAAAAATAAAATCTGGCACGCCAACTTTTAGTACCTAATAAAATACAATTTTACACAAAATAAAAAAAACGGTCTTGGGTCCGTTTTCAAGACATTGGATTGTCAAAAAAAAATCTAAAAATATTTTTTTTTTTAATTTGTTTGTATCGGGTTTTTCGCTACAAAAGTTTTTTTAAATAAAACAAAAATGGTTTTATATATCAATGAAATTCTTTATTCCTGTGAAAGTACGTTTGATGCCATTATGTATGGAACTTGATTTCTATTGCGTGGCCGCCACCGGCATGCTTGCAAAAGTCCAGACGCTGAACCCAATTTTCGACGGTTTTCAAGCATAAATCGACCGATACTGCTGCAATTTCACGTTCGATATTCGTACGAAGTTTATCAATCGTCGCTGGCTTGTTGGCATAGACCATAGACTTGACGTAGCCCCACAGGAAATAGTCTAACGGCGTCAAATCGCACGACCGAGGCGGCCAAGCGACTGGACCATTTCGTGAGATAACACGTTCTCCAAACTTGGTTACCAATAAATTGATTGTGACATTCGCTGTGTGGCTTGTGGCGCCGTCCTGTTGGAACCACATGTTCTCCAAGTCCATATCATCTAATTGGGCCCAAAAATATTCGGTTATCATTGAACGGTAGCGATCCCCATTCACAGTAACGTGCCGGTCTTGATCACCACGGAAGAAGTACGGCCCAATAACACCGCCGGCCCATAAACCACACCAAACCGTAATTTTTTCGGGATGCAATGATGACTCATGGAGTACGAGTGGATTACTGCCTGACCAATACCGCATATTTTGTTTATTGACGAAGCCATTCAGCCAGAAATGAGCCTCATCGCTAAAGATGATTTTTCGATGAAAATCCGAATCATTTTCAAGTTGTTGCTCAGCCCAATTCACGAACATATGACGCTTCTGGTAGTCCAGCGGCTTCAGTTCTTG
Source organism: Melangyna quadrimaculata (assembly GCA_949320155.1). Classification (NCBI taxonomy): domain Eukaryota; kingdom Metazoa; phylum Arthropoda; class Insecta; order Diptera; family Syrphidae; genus Melangyna; species Melangyna quadrimaculata. The sequence continues at coordinate 63,048,074 of OX439483.1, read as the reverse complement.
TTGTCAATTTAATCTTGTAAGGATGTAGGCCAAGATCATTTCGCAAAATTCGCCACAACGACGTCACAGAGATGCCCAACGCTTGAGAACGACGTGTGAGAGACACATTTGGGCTTTTTGTAACTGAAGCCTCAGCGGCAGCAATATTCTCGACACTACGGGCACTTCTTTGTCTCACTGGCACGGGAACATTTTGTACTGTGCCTGTGGATTCAAATTTTTCCACTAGACGCCCAATTGTTGATCTGCTAGGACGATTATGACGATAATAAATTGGGCGTAGCGCTCTTAACGTTGAGGCCACTGATTCCGAATTTCGGTAGTAAATTTTAATAATTTCGACTCGTTGTTCGTTTATCTTTCCATAATGAAATGGCAAACTTCACTGAAGAGAAATGTCAAAAGACCGGCAAGAAATATGGCGTCGTTTGCTGTCCCTGTTTCTCTACTTTTGTAGCTTCCCTGTTGAAAAACCCTTAACATTAGATTGGACCTTAGGCACCTTAAAAAAAAAGACTGTCACTGGATAGTTTAAACTCTTAAAAATTAACATGGAAAATAATTATATGTGAGGAATTCTATTTTATAAGACATTTAATTGAAATAATGAATTTTTATAAACATTCAATTCTGTGAAAATAAATTAATTATCTTGTTATAGTTTGTTGTTTAAACATCGTGTTTTCTTTTAACGGATTTCTTGTTGTACGAACTTTTGGGAATATTTTCGAAACTCAGTTAACAAGCTGTGTAAAGTGGGAACCCCGAACTCAAAATTTTTGAGTGGGGTTTATCAGAATCGTTTGTCCATCGTTTGACCACGTTCCAACCAAAAAAATTAAAATCATAAGCATCCGGTGGATAAACGAACGCAATTAGTTTCATCCTCCTTAAGTCATGTATTGGGGGCTGTAGACGAGTTTTTTTTGATTTTGGGGAGTTACTATAAAAAAGAAAAGCTTAAAAACTTTTTTCCTAAGGGTGGATAAACGATTTTTTTGGTTGGACAAACATGGGCAAACGATTCTGATAAACCCCAACCAAAAATTTTCAGTTCGGGGTTCCCACTTCACACAGCTAAGTTAACGGGGGTTAAGTTGAATGCCATACTGAAAATCTTGGTATAAGGGCAGATTTTTGGTTTAAAAGCAAAATTTCGTACTCATTATTTACCACACTATCTTATTTTGAACCTTGTTCAATGGACAGGCCTAGTGAAACCACAGTATAAAATAATTTTTTGTCTATGTTTTTTTGCGCAAAAGCTAAGAAAACTTTTAGACCCCTGGCCTCAGTACCCGACAAATTTTTAATAAAATGTTTCTAATTGAGGCTTTTTTTTTAATTCATTAATTTGTTACATAAACATTCTTTAAAATAAATTATCTACAAATAAAATAATTTTTAATATCACACTTTTGATAACTTTTTATTGGAAACAATTGAGATAAAACTGAAATCTGAAATATAATGTAAGGTACCTAAAATAATTGTTACTTTGGATACTCGACCCCGGAAGGATACTTGACAAGAAGTGTCATGCCGAAATTATCATCATTTTATTCCATAGTTTGTAGAATCACACAAGTGCAAAAATTTGGTTTCCAAAATTTTATGATCCAATATAATCCATTATTTTGTATTTCAAAATTCTTTATTCCAAAATTTTGTACATCAAAATCTTGCAAATAATAGAAAATTCGTTTGGTAATGAAAAAAAATTGAACGACTGGATACCAAATCTTGCTCTCGTAGCTAGAAATTGATGGTATACACATCTACATAATACATCATTATAAAAAGTTTAAAAAAAAAAATTTAAATAAATTATTGCTATATAATTATGTATTACTGAAAAAAAAATTTTCTTCTTCTTCTTCAAAATAAATTTTTTTTTAGTAAAACATTTTTTGCACATTTTGAAAAATAAAATCTGGCACGCCAACTTTTAGTACCTAATAAAATACAATTTTACACAAAATAAAAAAAACGGTCTTGGGTCCGTTTTCAAGACATTGGATTGTCAAAAAAAAATCTAAAAATATTTTTTTTTTTAATTTGTTTGTATCGGGTTTTTCGCTACAAAAGTTTTTTTAAATAAAACAAAAATGGTTTTATATATCAATGAAATTCTTTATTCCTGTGAAAGTACGTTTGATGCCATTATGTATGGAACTTGATTTCTATTGCGTGGCCGCCACCGGCATGCTTGCAAAAGTCCAGACGCTGAACCCAATTTTCGACGGTTTTCAAGCATAAATCGACCGATACTGCTGCAATTTCACGTTCGATATTCGTACGAAGTTTATCAATCGTCGCTGGCTTGTTGGCATAGACCATAGACTTGACGTAGCCCCACAGGAAATAGTCTAACGGCGTCAAATCGCACGACCGAGGCGGCCAAGCGACTGGACCATTTCGTGAGATAACACGTTCTCCAAACTTGGTTACCAATAAATTGATTGTGACATTCGCTGTGTGGCTTGTGGCGCCGTCCTGTTGGAACCACATGTTCTCCAAGTCCATATCATCTAATTGGGCCCAAAAATATTCGGTTATCATTGAACGGTAGCGATCCCCATTCACAGTAACGTGCCGGTCTTGATCACCACGGAAGAAGTACGGCCCAATAACACCGCCGGCCCATAAACCACACCAAACCGTAATTTTTTCGGGATGCAATGATGACTCATGGAGTACGAGTGGATTACTGCCTGACCAATACCGCATATTTTGTTTATTGACGAAGCCATTCAGCCAGAAATGAGCCTCATCGCTAAAGATGATTTTTCGATGAAAATCCGAATCATTTTCAAATTGTTGCTCAGCCCAATTCACGAACATATGACGCTTCTGGTAGTCCAGCGGCTTCAGTTCTTGTTGTCAATTTAATCTTGTAAGGATGTAGGCCAAGATCATTTCGCAAAATTCGCCACAACGACGTCACAGAGATGCCCAACGCTTGAGAACGACGTGTGAGAGACACATTTGGGCTTTTTGTAACTGAAGCCTCAGCGGCAGCAATATTCTCGACACTACGGGCACTTCTTTGTCTCACTGGCACGGGAACATTTTGTACTGTGCCTGTGGATTCAAATTTTTCCACTAGACGCCCAATTGTTGATCTGCTAGGACGATTATGACGATAATAAATTGGGCGTAGCGCTCTTAACGTTGAGGCCACTGATTCCGAATTTCGGTAGTAAATTTTAATAATTTCGACTCGTTGTTCGTTTATCTTTCCATAATGAAATGGCAAACTTCACTGAAGAGAAATGTCAAAAGACCGGCAAGAAATATGGCGTCGTTTGCTGTCCCTGTTTCTCTACTTTTGTAGCTTCCCTGTTGAAAAACCCTTAACATTAGATTGGACCTTAGGCACCTTAAAAAAAAAGACTGTCACTGGATAGTTTAAACTCTTAAAAATTAACATGGAAAATAATTATATGTGAGGAATTCTATTTTATAAGACATTTAATTTAAATAATGAATTTCTATTTTTGTTCTTTCTTCAAATTCATAGAAATTCACTATTTAAATTAAATGTCTGTTAAAATAGAATTTCTCACATATAATTATTTTCCATGCTAATTTTTAGGAGTTTAAACTATCCAGTGACAGTAAAAAAAAATAATAATTTGAAATTTTTAATCGTATTATGGCTGAATGAAGTTTGATATATATCAATCTTTAATTGAAAACAGGGTGACTAAGGGGGAGGGGAAAAAATCTGAAAAAAATATTATTTACTATTTAGAAACTATTGACGAGTGGAGAAGAGTGCTTTTTTTTGTAAGTGCCTAAAGTTTAGTCTAATGTACCTAAATATGCAAAGTTGTTAAAACTGTGAAGGACCTCTAGTACAAAACCTTTGGTTGCAATTGACCGTCAAGGAGAGATTTGGAAATCAAAAAAACTGGTTCTATGACAGGTGTTTACCGTAAATTAACGTTATTGGTAATTTTTTTTTGTCAAAATATTAACCAGACTTTTAATAGTAATTCGTAATTTGTTTGTCAAAATCGTTGGAGCCGTTTCTGAGATAAATTACTTTGTTCATAATATGTAGTTGCATGGCAGACCTATATCGCAAATAAAAATAAGAACTTCCACATGTTTCAAATATTTGTTTTTTTTCATTTAAATAATTAGATGAATCAAACTACATCTTCCTTACCAACATAATTAGTATTTAGTCCAATTCACATCTTTTCATCCACCTTCAAAAAAAAAAAAAAACAAACAAATCTGTCAAAATAACAAAAGTAAATTATTTCTGTTACGTATACTCCCGAGTGTACGATTTTATTTTGCATTTCAAATTATCTTCATGTATCCCTAAAGAAATTCTTACCCAACAACAAAACAGTAATTAAAATAATCATTTGATCTTTCCTAACCCTTATTATTACCATCACACCAACACCATATTATTTTATCCTATTTTTCTAGTTGTAGTTGTTGCCATTAGTTTTTATGTATCTTATTGAATTGTTCTCGCCTCTTCTGTTTATTGCCCTTAACTTTGTCTATCTTAATTATTCACTCACAGACACACAACAAAACAAGCAAACAAAAATCACACTACATCCTCAACCCTTGTTAGGTAAAGCTATATTTTGACTTTCAGTCAATTAACTTTTTTTCTTTGTAATGTATGTAAGTATTGTGCCTAAGGAAGATTATATTCTACGAAGAGTTTTGCTTTCTTTCCCAAAAATAAAATATCCCTCTTTTATTTTTGACCCTTTGTTCTGAAATAAAAACATTCATTGGTCTAATTAGGTTATTTATTTGTGTAGTTGCTCGAAAAGATGTTGAACCGATAGAGTGAAAAGCTACAGCCATATACCGGCTAAGATAATTTGGTTTATTTTCATTGACAACACAGTCTTGTCTTTCTACATATATGGACGAAAAGATTGTACAAAAGTTTTGTCCTGCGTTTTTGTAATTTAATCAAAAAAAAAATTGTTTCAGGTGATTAGGAAAAAAAAAACATAATCTTATCGAAATAAGTGTTATTTTTCTTAGTTTTGTCTTTAATATCAATTTTGTACAATTTAACGTATGGGTAAACAACAACTAATTCAACAATGCTATGAGAACTGTCAGCAAAATCTGTCATACAATTCAAACTTATAAAACGATGTTTATGAGGAGGAAAAATATTTTAATGAAAAGCAAGTTGACATTCTATGGAGATTTATTTAATAATCTTTTTCTTAAAATCTGCGACTGAATTTTATTTAATAAATAGCTCTTGAATTAACCTTTTATATACAAAAATAACATCGTATCTAGACAAAAACCGTGTTCAGCGCTCAGTTTAGGATCTACTTGTTACTATTTTCAACAAAGTTATCAGAAGGAATACAATCAAATATAAATAAAATAAACACAATTTTGCGGAAGAGAGGAAATACTATATGCATAATTTTAAAGTGCTAAGGTATTTTATATTGTAAGCATTCCTCAAAAAAGCGAAATGTGGATATGTTACTTTTTTAATGCGCTATGTTTTTTGAGAAATTATTATTTAAATATTTCAATTAATTTTTTTTTCGAAATCTAAAACCAATTTTATCTACTGGTTCTTAAGTGGATGCAGCGCAGCGGTAACGTGAAATAAGGCCGAACGAAATAAGACCAAATCTCAAATTTGGCCTTATTTCGCTTTGAAAATGGAAATAAGGCCAAATTGGCTTTATATCTATTTACAAAACGAAATAAGGCCAAATTTCATTTGGAAATAAGATCAAATTTGTTTTTACGAACACATTCAGTGATAACAGAAGCTTAGAAAGCAGACCAACTGACAACATAGGCGCCTATCAGGCGACTGAGCATACCCTAAGCGGAGCGACGGTGTCGCGTGACTGGGACAGAGGACCCAAAAAGGGAGTAAAAATCCTTGAACCCGCGAAGCCCGCCACCCAACGAAGCTCCAAAAAAGTTAAAACATTTTTTAATTTTAGAAAAGGCCAATTTTTTTTTTGAAAATGACTTGGTACTTTTTTTCTAATTCGTTTTAAAGTATTTTTTTTTTATTATATTCTAGAATACTTGAAAAAATCGTGTTTCTAAGTTCAAAAATAATTGTACTTTCCATACAATAGTTGAAAACCCGTGTAAAAAATGTTAAAGAGGTTTGTGTTTTTTTAATAAGTACATTCTCCTTTTTTTTGTTGAAAAATATTTTGCTTGTGTTCTTATGCAGATACTCTTAAAAAGATTAAATAATGTTGCACATCAAAATTTTCAAAAAATCCAAGTGATGATTTTTAAAACACAGTTATCTCTAATTTGTATTAGCAGTATACTGGCGCAAAAGTCCATTACCAGATTGTGCCGGCGCGCGTTAATAGTAATTCAATGTTAAATGTCAAAAAAATTCGTTTTTCGTATATTTTTATGTATCTCCGAAACGGTAAGTGCTATCGAAAAGTATTTTAGATAAAGCTTGTAGATTTTGGCTTCCACAAGAAAAGTGGAGAATTTGTTTCTTCCGACTAACCGCCACCGCTAAGATGATATCGAAATTTCAAAAAAAAGTACAATTTCGAAAATGTTCGAAATGATCATATTTTCGAAAACAACTGAATACAAAGTTTGTACATTTTGTGACACCATATAGGAAAAAGATATTATTTATTTTTGGAAAACAACCGTTTTAAAGATATAATTCTTTTAAAAGTTTGACAAAAACCCTAAATGTCTGCTTTTGTTTCAGTTATACTCTCGATTAGGGCTGGCCACAAGACGAGACTCTGCGAGACTTTTTTAAGTCTCGTCTCGGTCTCGTTAAAATCGAATATTTTCAGTCTCGTCTCCGAAAAATACGATTTCCGGCCAACTTGTTGATTATTGGAACGAAATATTTTCGATTATAGTTTGAATGCGTGCAGAAGAAAATAAATATTTAACTGAAATTGGATTTTTTAATTTATTAGACTCTTTGTAAATTTCGGTCCAAATATACAGCCAGCCAGTCTCGTCTCGTCTCGTCACGGTCTTGTCATTCGAGACCGAGACTTTTCTCGTCTCGTGGCTAGCCTACTCTCGAATAACGAAGTTGTTGAAAAAAAAAAATCTGAGCTCCATTTATAGACCATAAATATTCTCTTAAAAAAACTGGGACAATTTTTTCAATAAAAATCTCAATAAGATATTGCAACTTCTACCCGACCAAGTTCTTGCGATCCAGTCGTGCAATTTGATCATTTTGATTTTTTTTTTTTTTTATGTAGTAAAAAATTTTATTTTTTTTTAATCCTGCAACGCAATATTGTGTTTGCTCTTTAGAAATAGCCACGAGCAAAATTTTAATAAAGTGACTTAATCTAGTGGCGATATATGATGGAATAACCTAAAAATGAGGCAATTTCCCAGCAAAACTTCAAACCTTACTAATACCGTTTGGCGAATTTCTCGGCTTGAATCTGAATTACAGTTTTATCGCAACTTTAACCATTACTGACACAAATTTTAACCAAAATCAATAAAATTGTTTTCGAAAAATTTTGGAGAAAACCGAAATCGTAGGATGATGGCGACTCGAAATTGAGCTTTTTTTTAAGGAATATAAGGCAAAAATGTGGATTTTTTTTAACTTATCCACCATTAGAACCTCGAATTTTGTTTGGAGCGAATTCAAAACTTGCCCTAAGGAGCAAGTACAAATTCTCTCATACTATTGACACCATTTCAAACGCAGAACTTCGTTTACCCAATCAATCGAACTTTTCCCTTAGAGAAATTTGAACTTACATTATGTTAATCTACTAATTTTCAAAGTCTATAAACCAAACAGTGTTTTCTTAACATGCTTTTGACATAATCTATATATATAATCTATTTGTACAAAGACAAAAAGCCATAGGGAAAACAAACTTGAATTTCGTGTCCCCAAGACTTTCAAACGCTATTTGACTTCATTTACCAGGATTCTTACAACAATTATGTACTCGCAGTGAGGCTCAATTGATAAAAAGGATTTTCTTTTGAATTGAGAAGTAAAATCCAATAATCCCATTAAAGCACGTCACATCAAACTAGTGCCATCGAAGAAAAACAAACACCTGGAATCCAACCTAACCTAACACCGAAATCACACTCAAACGAGTCAAATGACCTTAATTAGATTTATTTCCCCTGGAATCACTTTCTCATCATCCAGCAACCACTATAAAACTGCCCAGCTACTGTGGTTCGTGTGTTGTAATTTCAAAGACGACAAAACTCTATCTATCTATCCCAATCGATTTGCTTGTGATTCCTCGTTTTTTTTTTCCCTTAGGAAAATGATATCCACAAAATATGCACCGAGGCTTGCCTAATCCTGTAGAAATGCAATGTCTGATGTGATGACAGTATTAAATACTCTTCTATAAGTTCCAGAAGGCAAAAAAGAGGATTAAATGCAACAACCGGAGTAGGTAGCCCCAGCCAGACAGAGTACAGTACAGTCCATTGGGTGCGTTGTCTGTTGTTTTATAGTTCAAGGAATACAAACTTTCACACTGAATTATTGTGAAGGTAGGTACTGGTACCTTCTAAAAAAAAGAACCTATTGTTAAAGGCTTCACTTCCAGAGGGCGCATAGTTAATTAAAGAAAAAATTCTTCTTTAAGAATTTAATTATTTAAAAAACCTTTTAGGAATGAAAAGCTGATGGGGTTTTTCAAAAGAATATCATCTTGCCTGAAGCTTTTGTCAATGGACATAACCAAGATGCGAACATGGAGATTGGGGACCTGCCCTTCTAAGGAACGTCGGCAAAGGTAAACACGCAAATGAGTTACTTACATAATTATGTGTTTTTTCATGTGGTGGTAAAGAAGGCTACATTACCTTGTCCTCGGCTTATTTAAGGTTTACAAGAATTAAGTCATTGTTTCGACACAGTGTCGCATCAGGATAAGACGTGTGCATCATTAATGCGCGTTGTGTCCACTTCAGTGACTCCTCTTCTGCAATTATTATTACTTTTGTTGTTCTGGAAGGCTCCTCTCACCCACAATCATCATCATACTGGCAATGGCGGCGGGCGGCTTCATTAACGATGACGCTATTACCCTGCGTTATGTGAAATGGCTTCAGGGAAGGATGCAAAGTTTTATCTTAATACCAGCATCAGCAGTATGACAAAAATAAAAACAAAAACTTACTTGGGTGTAAAAAAAAACTCCCGCTTTTTGTTTTTAAGACTCAACTAGCCCTCAGGGATGAGTCCTGCTGATGATAATGATGATGATGATGATAATGGTGTTTAAAGGAGAATAACGGTTTGGCGCGGGTGGGACTGGAGATTTTTCATTAATGTGGTTGTATATGTGTGTGCGTGTTATATGTATTTATTTTTATACTTATAGCTTAGTTTGTTGTGGGATATGATTGTGTTTTCGTTGAATAATATCCTTGCTGGGCAGTAGAAAAATAAACATTAAGAAACAGCGCAGCATTAGGCGAGAATTGCAAAGAAAGTATAAATAAAAAAAGCAGGAAATTACAATTTTGGATGTAATGAAGAACTTGAAGGGTTGGATGGGTATAAAGAGTAGAGCTAGAGAGATAATGTCCTTGTTGTTGTTTTTTTTTTTTTTGTTCACCTCTTTTTAATAGTTTTAACGTTTCCTTTGCGGGAATCGTGATTTAATGTGTTTATATTTATATATTCATATTTATTCCTTTTTAATTTCTTTCTGATTAAAGTTTAAGTGCTAATTAGGAAATTTCACAAGAAAATATATATAGAGAGGAAGAAATTTAAATAGGATTTTATTTTTCTTGAGAAGCTTATAAGAGCATTGAGAGAAATGCAATTAAAATGATATTTAACGATAAAATGGTTCTCCGATGGAAAAGTTATTTTTGCGCTTTATAAAATAAAGTTCGTTTTATAAGATTTTGTTGGATTCACTTGTGGGGTTTTCATTCACATATACACAAGACATTGCTTCTTGTGCTATAAGAATATGGATTCCTTTGACTAATGCATAAATTACACGAGTATGATAGGTTTTGCCTTAAGGCAAAAAGCTGCATTTGAGAAACTGTTTCTGAATAAATCAAAGGAATTTGTCATTCCTTTTGATATTCGACTTTAGAGAATTGCGTCTTTAAGGAAATTTTATATATGCGGATCTTCCATAAATAATTCTTTTTTTTTTTCTAAGAGAATGGCCAAATTGATCTCCGTACAATGTTTTTGTATATCTCTTTGGCACAGGACAAAGTTAAATAAATACAAAAAAAAAAACGGCCTGGGATGTTTAGAAAATAATTCTTCAAGAATAGATGAGAGATCAAAGGGCACGGTCGCCCCCAGCCAAGTTCTGGTACTACACCCTTTTTATAGGATCAAACTCAGGCTTTCTTTAGTATCAGTTGTTCCCGAGATATAAGACTGCAAAAATTGCAATGCCGTAACTGACTGACTCATTGACAGATCATCAAAATTATGCAGCACTTCCCGACGTCGTAGATTGTTGCACAACAGTAGGCCTTGTGGTGCATACAAAGAGAGAAAATCGAAAATTTAAGATTTTCCATTCAGGGGGGGGGGTTCCCGCCACTTTTGATATATGTAAATTATTTAGAGCACTTCTGATTGTCGTACAATGATGAAATTTAATGCAGCGTTTTGGATTAAAATGCAGGCAAAGGCAACATTTTAAAATTTGAGATTTTACATTCAGGGGCGTGACACCCGCCTATTTGAAAAGAATTGATATAAATTATTTGGAGCACTTCTGTTTGCTTGTAGTAGCTACATACAAAAGACATAAATTAAAAAATCTCACTTTTTCTTATGAGACTCTCATTGGGAGTTTATTCCGCCAACTTATAAAAGAACCCTTGCAAAAAACAGTGAAATTACACCAAAAAACATAAATGTTAAAAAAGTAGCCAAGTTCTTCAAGAGGGTGGTCCAACCATAATGCACGATGTTAATTGTGAGTCACACCTTAACGTCGTTTTTTCCCAACTTAATTTGACATTTCTTTGTATTAGTTGTTGACAAATTCAACCATGGAAAGGTACAACCAGCGCGTTAAGATTGTTGAAGCCTTTTTCGAAAATGTGCGTTCAAATCAAAAAGAAATTTCGTGCTCTTTGTGATTTTGTTGGTCAGCATAATCGACCAAATGTGTCAACAATCGGTAGAATTGTGCGCAAATTTCAGCAAACCGGGTCTCAAGGAAATGTGAAAACACCTGTGTATGCTCGCCTAGTTCGTTCTGCGGAAAACATTGCTGCTGTTCGCGATAGTGTGGCAGAAGAGCCGGTCAACCTCGCTCGTCGTCGTGCCCAACAATTGAACATCTCACGAACATCACTGCTGCGAATTTTGAATAAAGATTTGAATGAACACGCTTACAAGGTCCAAATGACTCAAGAGCTGAAGCCTACTGACCATTTCAAGCGTCGTCAATGTGCCGAACCGTTGGACTTCTTTCTTTGGAGGTATTTAAAAGAAAAGTGTACGTCACTAATCCAAAAACAATGCAAGATCTAAGGGATAGATAATTCTAATCCTAATTTTGAAAATATGACTTCCTCTATTTTAACTCGAACAAAATGTATAATGGTTTCAATCGCGCTTCGAGTCACACGCGAATATTTTTTTTTGTAACTGGGAAAATGCTCAGATGAGGCTCTTTCTCGATTTTAATTCTTTTGATTTTTCTCGAAAAATTGAGTTTTGGTGATAGGTCTGAACTCGACCATTAAGATTCGGCAAGTTTTGCAAAGACATCCAACAACTTCCTGAATCCTTGTCTGTGAGCATGAGAGTAAAGTTTCGTTGAGATTCAACTACGGTGGCTTCCTGCGGAGCGAAAAAGGATTCCAGGAAGTCGGTGTCCCGTGACCTATGATCACGAAAGCGAATGGCTGAATGTGTGAATGTGTGGGTGACTGGAATGGTCGAGGGAAGAATAGGTTTGTTTTTAGTTGGGAAAGCCACTCTTAAGAGAGCTAACCCAGCGAGCAGTTGAGATTTTAGAAAACGAGGAAAATTGGAAAAAGAAAATAAAAATCGAGGAAAAGTTGTTTGCGAAAAAGTAGGAAAGTCGAGAAAAATGTTGAAGAGGAAAAACAAAAGTGATTCGAGGTACGAGGAACTAGGAGAAATTTCGAGAAGATAGAGGAGGAATAGTTGGAGGAAATTCAAAACAAAAAGATAAGTAGAGCGGACTTTTTGTCCACTTGACTTAATTATTGCGATGGTTCTTTTTTTAATTCGAGTTTGTGAATATTGTTTTACAATCCCAGTTAATTACATACGGGAATATATTCTTAACCGTGCGTTAACGGCCCATTGCTTATTACTTTTTATTCTTTGTTTGTTTTTTTATTTATCGGCTAACCGTAAGCCATTTAAAATTTCTTTTATTATACTTTCTATATAATTGAAAACAAATTTGGGTTTTTATCCTGGTTTGTCCAAGGTTTCCCAAATAAAGTAATTTAAAGACCCTTTCTGGGCATAAAACAAACTTTGTGTTTCATTTCGTTCGTTCGTGTTTCATTTACTTAAAAAAAAAAATTAGATTTGGAATTTTGCTAATTTAGCCCAACTAAATTCCTGGCGCCCACTTTTTATTACAAGTATACCACTGTAGGTACTTGTAATAAAATACTTCGATCGTTTTAGCTTTTTTTATCGTGCTACAGTTTGCACTTTTTTCTTTGGCGTCTCTTTCATTCTCTCCTTTCGTTATTCTTGAGTTCGAGTTCGAGCTGTCAAAATAAAGACAAACATTTTTATTTGTCGTCGTGTCCACGATGGGCCCATCGTGTGCTTACTTTTTTTTTATATTTATTTAATAATTAAAATTTGATTCGCGATAATTCGAGTAACTTAATAACTAAATTAATAATAAATACCCCCCCCCCCTCGCGACGTGAAGTAAAAGTGCAACACGACAACTCTCCAACTCAACTGCTTCACCTAGGGTTCCACTTGTGGGGTTCGCCGGGTTGACCTCAGAAAGCGTCAACAAGCCTCCCGGTTTTGAATTGTTCCATGTCTGAGTCTAACTAAATGCAGGTGTCGTTGCATTTGTTTCTTCCAGGAGTTTTTGCGCCTGCCTTTCTTCCGTGATAGTGTTGGAACGTCTTGTGCTATTGCCTTTTGAACTGGGTTCTCATGGCATCTTCTTTGTACATGACAGTACCAGCCAAGTTGGTCATGCTGTATTTTGTCCAAGATGGTATTTTTGACGTGTAGGCTTCCTCGGATTCTCTTGCACGCTTTGTCACTCCTACTCTCATGCGAAGCATCTTCATTTCAGCTACCGTCAGTTTACTCCCATACTTCTTTTACATTGTCCAAAGTCCGACTCTGTGAACCATATGTAAGTGCTGGACGAACAACTGCCGTGTAGAGCTTTCCTTTCAGCTTAGGAAAGCCATCTTCTATCACAGAAGATGGCAGAGTTTTCCTGCCACTTCATCCACCCTACGCTTACGCGATGTTTGATGTCGTCATCACAAGATCCTTCGAAATTGATCATAGATCCAAGATATTTAAACCTTTCGCACTTGGAAAGCACTGTTCCATTCGAATAGATGTCCGAAATAGGCCAGTGTGAATCAGAAAATGGGCAGGATAGGTATTTGGTCTTTTTCACGCTATTGCGGTATCCATTTCTCTCCAGATCATCCACCCATACATCAAGTGCTCGTTGCAAAGACACAGGATCTTCACTTATGATGGCTCCATCGTCAGCAAAGAATAACTGATTCACTTTGGGGTCCGTCACCTTATCCTCAAGCAGAAAGTCAAGTACAGTAATAAAGAGCAAAGGACTCAAGACGCTTCCCTGGTGCACACCTACTCTAATTGAGAACTCTTCGGTGATTCCTGCGGCGCATCTTACCTTTGTTTTAATTTGCTCGTACATGTCAATGATTCTCAGCACGTATACTTCCAAAACTCCTCGTTGCCTAAGAACAACCCATATCAGATCTCGTGGTTGTTTGTCGAATGCTTCAATACAATATGCCAATACAAAATGCAAATCTCTCGAGGAATCCCGATATTTTTCCATTCTGATTCTTATACTCTAAATAGCATCTGTGTTTGATTTACCCGAAACAAACCCGCACTGGTCGTCAGATAGCCGTATTATTTTTCGTAGGCGTCCATCCAATATCCGCTCCACGATCTTTATGGTGTGTGACATCAGCTTGATCAAAAGCTAGCTGTCACAATTTCGTGTATCACCCTTCCCTGTAGATTGGAAGAAGATGTGTACTTTATTTTTAAAATTAAATGTTGTTTTAATCTATAGTGATATTTTTACCGAACGCCAAATTCATGTTGCGGTTTCTTGTGGTAAAATTCTACAGCAAAAATAGTTGTCCTAACGTCGTTCAATAGGGGAATCCACCCATTCTCCATCTTTGCCTAAAAACACAACTCAATATTCAAACTGTGTGGGTAGAAGTAAATATAATACCCAAAACGAAAGCCTTAAACGATTAAACTTTCAAAGTCAATATAATGGATCCTATGACTTTTCAATTTAAAATCCCTTTATAAATATAAGTAAGTAACATAAAACCCTAACTAAAATCCAATTAGGGTTCAAAGTTGATTGCGTCCAATTAAATTCGTCCGCAATGTCCTGTCATCTATCAAAACTGCTCTTAAAGGACTATTCAATCAAACTAAAACTTCTATAAGCTTCATAAGCACTATATAGATGGATTGTGCTTGGTATAGTTTCACTCCTTATAGGTATTTATACATAAACCCTTTTTGAACTTGTTGCAAAAGAAAGTAGTCTCAAATATTTTGGCCATAAATCTTCGGTATTTTTTTTTTTTCTTCAAAAAAAAAAACAAGTAGCAATATATATACTGCGTACTCTGCCATCCAGCTGTGTATGTATATATGTAGACTCTGGTGGAACCAAATTCGGCTTTTAGTAACATTTTAAACCCCAATCAATTTAATTCCAACCAAAGTTGCTGTCGTTCATATTGACTTACTTTTAAATATACACACTTTGGAGACTTTTGCGTAGGTATAGTGGCTAAACATCATATAAGCCCGCACTTGAAATTCATTTTAGACTTGACACAGTGTGTATTATGTTTGTATATGGGGAATAATCTTGTATTCAGGAAATTACTGGTGCAAATTACACAAAATCAACAAAACAACACAACAAGGACTGTGTCAATAAAAAATTTAGACTCCATAGTCGTTGGCATTATCGTATCCTTAAATCGGATCACGTTGTCTATACACTACACATTATTTGTTCTTTAAGGGATATGAAGGCATCCCCCTATTCCTGCTCCTGAATCTGGGATGAAAGTATTTTCCTTTTAGATTTGTATATACTTTCGAATCCCCCGGCGCGCGGCGGGCGATGATGATATCGGTACGGTGGCGGTAGTACATTGCCTGGCGGTACAGCAAAGAAAAATGGAAGAATATAACCGTGTTATCACGTTTGATAGCGTGAGTTTCTTCAGTCGACAATGGCGCGACGAGCGACGCCTCCCTGGGTGAGTTTCCGTTTACTTTTTCGTCGTCGTCGTGTGTGAATTCCGCAGGATATCTTTGCCTTTTGTTGGAGATTGAGTTTATGACATCAGCTCGGGGAGAAATAAAATGAAATTGAAAAACCGCGCGCATCATGATATTAACAAATACCATATAAAATTTGTTCCATGGAAGGTGTTATACCTATGAAAAATCAGAAAACAACTTAAAAAAGGAATAAACAGGAGTGAAAAGTTGTGCAGCTAAGCACACAGTGCAAATGAGGCTGATGGTGATTTTCGTTTTAACTCAGTAGGTATACCTATAGAAAGGATTTTTTTTTTAATTTTGAATTATTTTCTCACCTGATGGTAAATTACCTTAAGTGCGAGTGCAACGCGACCGCCCATCGTGTGTGGGCCATACACCGCGCTTCATATGCATTAAGTTATCCTTTTAACGGGACGATATAGCAGGTGAAACCGTCCATGACACAGATTCAAGTTGACTGTTAATGCATTTCTCATTTCCATAACAGCCAGCTCCTAGCGCGACGCGGAAGGTGGAACTACATGCATTGCTGAGGTGAGGAAGACGTGATGAAATGGATGACATTTTATTTTCTGCCTTTTTTTTTTCTTTTCATACTATTAAATTGCTCTGGGACAAACTGAGGAGGTGGTGCAAATGCAGCAGCACATGGAAAATGCATCAAATTTCTTTGCCAGACAAATATGTGCGATTCTTCTTATAGTATTATTAATATAATACTACACTATGTTTGACTTTAGTTATTTTTATCTTCATTGGACTTTTTTATAAGCTACTTTTCATGTGTGTTTTATGTACTTTTTAAGTAAATTTTATATTGCAGGAAGGTATTATGGTTACCTAAGTCGTGTTTGATTTCAACTGTATTACAATGATGATGTGAAGGATAAAGGTTTGTAAATTTGTTAACCTATGTGTTACCTTAACAATCTGTGAGATTTGTGCTCATAATACATAAAAACAAATGTGATTTAAGATCATACATACATTTACCCGCTTTATTTTCAAAGAAATTTTATATTGTTGTTTTAGTCAGTAAAATATGATATGCCAATACTTTTCAGGCTACTATTTTCAATGTTTATAGGGTTTACTATAAATCATATTTCACACCAAAAACATAAATTTAAACAAAGTTGGTTAAATTTGATCCCAGTTTAATTTGATCCGTCTTTATAGGGGCGAATTAAATTGAAGGGTTTTGCTGTGTCAATTGGATTAAATGAAATTTTTTAAAACATAAATTTCCCATTACTGTTCCTTGCTTGAAAGGAACCTATCCGAGACGGTGTCAACCTATCCAAAAATGTTCAGAAACCTTGATTTGTTGTTCATATAGCTTTTTTCAGAAGGAATTACAACACAATTCTACCCAAATCACTTTGGATACGATCTTGAATGCGTAAGTTGCATTTTGGTAGTGGCATGTTTGACAAACACGTTCTTTGTTCACAAATTTTGTTGATACTGTTGAGTGTTTGACATCAAACAGGTTTGACGTCACTAAAAACGCTCCGAAGATGCAAGAAATTCTTTACCCCCTCTGATCTGGCTGTAATCTACAAAGCCTTTATTCGTCCAAAGCTTGAGTACAATTCACATATATGGGCAGGTGCTCCTATTACTCAGCTAAACTTGTTGGATAGAATTCAATAAAGGACCCTTAAAATGATAGGTGATAGAACAATAACGGCAACAAAAGCATCCTTCGAACACCGCCACAATGTCACCTGTCTCTCACTGTTCTATCGCTACTTTTATGAACAGTGTTTAAGTGAAATAGTCAGTTGCATTCCTCCCCTTAAACAATTCAACCGTAATACTCGCGCTTTTAGGAATACTCATCAGTTTATCCTTGAGCCCAACTTCGGACATACCGTTAAGTATAGAGATTCTTTCTTTAGTCGCACAACAAGAATGTGGAATGCTTTACCTGGCCCTATTCCCCCCCCCCATTTTAATATTCAGAACTTCAAAACCAATGTGCATCGGTATCTTCTTTTTAATCCTTCCTTATTTTCCTATCGCTTGCACTGTGCTTGTCATATTAAGGGTAGAAAAACCCCTTTCGTTTATAAAATCCGGAGCAGAAAAACACTCTGAAAACATTACTCCGAACAGCCAATCAAATTATTTTGGAGTCAACAAGGAGTAACTCTGAACTTCCAACCGAAAACGACATAAAATTAACCCACTGTGAACAAACTAAGTCGTTTTCAAATTACCGCTAGTGTATCGATTTGTTTTTTTAATAAAGGGAACCATCGTGATGTTGGCTCCTAGCAGTCCAGGTATAATAGGTCGATGATGTAAGTAATATGCAAGAAGTTTAATGCAAACGTCAAAATTTATCCACTAGTTAAAATTTAAACGAGCTCCTGAGTAGGTTAAATTTTGACGACTGTATTCGGCTCAGTAACAATAATTGTATGGGCATGTTACTTTAGAACCTTAAACAGAAAATTAAAGAAAACATGTAGATATATTGTTTAAAACATAGTACACTGAGGGAAAAATGTATGGGCTCAGTATAGAGATTTTTATGTAAAATCTATGTACTAAAGTTTGCATAGGATTGCCATTAAAGCTTTATTTACTGTGTAAAAATAACGTGTGTTGGTTACATTTCAGTTTATGTACCAAATGAAACCCACCCTCAGTGAGTACAATAAATTTATGTATGGGCGTGTCTTAGGCGGAAAGCACATGCCGAAAATCCGATGAAAATTCACCAACGAAATCACTACTTTATTGGAAGATTGTCTCAAAGTATCGGAGATTGTCTCAAAGTGAGTAAGTGTCTCAAAGTGTAAGTGTTTGAGACAATCGGAGATTGTTTTATTTTATTGGAAATCCACAAGTCCTCTTATTTTATTTACTGTCAATAGACAATGTGAACACAGATAATACATACAAAATCAACTTCTATCTCGTCATCAACACTTAACAAAGCATGTGAGTGGACAGTGGACATAGACCATGAACTGATGAACTTGTACATGACTTTTCAACAGTTTCTTCATTGCATAATTTTCCCTATCAAAGACAATTTTTAATTCAACGAAAGAAAGGGTTGTGTTCTACACACAAAGCAGAAAGTGGTTTCAAATCTATAAACTGAGGAAAACTCGCATGACTCTTCACTCACTAAATCATTGCATGTCGTTGCCTTTTATTGTTTGGCTAGTGAATTGATTGATGAATTCAGCTAAATAATTCATCGGGGACGATATTTCCCGCTGGGTATTCATATAACACAAAGTTATGTGTTGAGTACAATGCAACGTGACAACGTGTATCCATTCAACACGATTATAGCAGCGTTTGTTCACAACATAAAGTTATGACTTCAGTATAATGCAACGTGTATCCAGTCTATATTTTATGTGCTCATATCTTAAACTCGGTAGGTTTTTACATAAAACAATTTACTCATTACACGAGCTATGCGATGAGTCTAAGCAACGTGTTGTATCCATTCAATTTGTTTTGTAGCAGCTTTTATTGATCACATAAAGTTATGTGTTGAGTATAAGCAAAGTGTATTCAGTCCATATTTTATGTACAAAATTTGAAGAATTACATTTTATTTCAAATATCCGACTCATATTTATGCGACGGGTCCATAGAATTCTTTATTTAATACATTATGGGGAAAATGTATGCTCTCAGTAAAGATTTTATCATTTAATGAGAACATAAAGCATGTGTGTAGAAATCTATGGAATGAGTCAACACTTTTATGTGCTGAGTATATACATTTTCCCCTCAGTGTAGGAACCAAGTTTGAAGAAAATCCATTCAGTTTAAGGAAATCAAAAATATCGGTGCGTACTTCATGCACATCTGCAACTGACATTATTCCAACATGTCGCAGTTTTTTTCTTAAATTGACATGATTGTGACATTTGTTAAAGTTCCTACCAACAGACTTTTGGTTTGGTATCTATTAATCATTGAGTTGCTAAGAATACATAAGTATAATTAAACTTGTTTATTGTCAATACTGAATAACGTTTTTTTGACAAAATAATCAATGAAGTAAAGTGCCATCATTATCCATTATGTCATTAGAAATGCTTACTCTGCTCTTTTTTGACTGTCTTCAAGAGTTACGTGCGACACATTTCAAAACTCAAGATCTATGTACTTCTACACACTACGATTATGTTCACCCTTACCAGTCACGAGTATAATTAAATTTTGCTCCTTGAATATAAAAGTTGTATATATGTATGTATGAAGATGTAAATGTTAAAATTAAATCTGCAAACGCATTCAAATTGTCATCAAGAATTCGTAAGTTTAACTTTGAAGGGGCATTGCAAATAAATTAGAATTTATGCGCCAATAGCAGATTGGTCAGTCATTCATTTTGATTAATCACCCATAGATTTGAAAACGATTTATAATTACCACTATTAATGGTAAGTGGAATGTTTTAGATTGACAGTATACTTAATGACAGAGTGTAGAAATTGAGGGAAACATTATACGGAATGGTATATAATTTCTAATGACGACAGAAATGTCATTAAGGTTCCTAACTATACTTATTATGCGTTTGAAGGAAATAATGGAAGATTACGGAAATACAAAAAAAAAATAACGATTTTCGATAAAAACAAATTGGATTTATTGTTTAAGAATTGTGTGAGTTTAGGTATAGGGAGGTAGAAATGACTGCAGCTAATAGCTTAGTGTCCCAATAAATTACTTACCTCTTGATCAAATCAAAGATTTAATCGGTAGTACACGAATGAAGCTTTAAACCAGGAAAAAACTTGGATAATTTTACATAGAATAACGTTTCCCAATAGTACCTCAGGCTACATAAAGGGGGGTCATCTAGTGGTTTCTTTTTAAATCATAGGTCATTTTGACACTGACTGCTGTTTCACACTCGAAATTTTGACAGAAAGTCAGTATCATACCCCCGCGGAACTAACTGAGGCGCTTTACGCTTGAACAACGTTGGGAAATATTGAAAACTTATTTCCAAAGTGAGTGCTGTGTAGCCCAAACAGTGCGTTTTTTAAAAAGAAATTTTGGTCAAAAGAAGCACCCACCGCGCGCGCCTGCAATGTTAACAAAATTGGCGCAATCGGGGGGTCAGAAAATCCGCACTAACTTGATTGATGTGAGGCCAATGCATACACTGAGTGATAGTTTGGTGCGGATTATGGAGTGTTATGGCATCATTGGACCATTTTTCTTGGAAAATGTGGATGGTAACAACGTTTCGGTCAACGGTGGGCGTTACAGAGTCATGTTAACAGACTTTTTTTTTTTTGAATTGAAAACATGGATTTGGACGACTTCTGGTCGATGCCACAATCGATCTTTTGCGCACCATATTCCCAAATTGTGTTATCAGCTGTCTTGGCGATATCAATTGGCCGCTTCGGAGCTGCGATTTGACCCTTTGGACTTTTTTTTTTGTAGGGAACCGTGAAGGACCGATGTTATGCCTATAATCCGGAAAAGATTCAAGCACTCCAGGGCGAATTTTATCTGAGCAATCTGTGAGATACAACCCAAAATCGTCAACACGGTTTTGGAAAATTGGAGTGACAGAATGCGCTACTGCGAAGCCAGCCGAGGCAGCCACTTGAACGACGCGACGTTGTGTTTCATATTAAATGGGAATGTTTGCTCCTACTAAAAACGCCATAATACATTGACAAAATTTAATTTTGTTCATTTTATTGCATTTTATTTTGTACATAGCTGATTTAAGGGCACATACGATCTAGTCCATAAGTGAAATTGTTCATTTACCAGGCTTGATTTCAAGAGTTCCCCTTATAGAGATCCCCTTATAAATAAAAGACAGAGATTTTCCTGGTTCGCTTTGTGAACCAGCCTGTCTTTTCTATGGATTTTCTCATATTTGCCATCGTCCAGTTCTCCAACAAACCTGTTTCCGAAGTACCGGAGGAGATTTGTTTGGAGGTTTGGACAATCACAGAGCAGGTGCTAATGGTTTCAATTTCCTTAGCATCCTGACAGCTCCTACAGAAATTGGGTACGGAAGCGCCTATTCAGGTGGCCATTGTGCCAATGGCGCAATAACCCGTTAGTACACCTATCAAGATTCTCATTTTCTTTTTACTCAGCGATAAAATATACTGTGTTTCCTTTTCATTAATTCTAGGCCATAGACTTCTAGAGATAATGCAGTCGTTCCTGGAAATCCAGGAGTTATTGATTTGCTCTTTCGTTACCAGGTCAATTTTCCTTTTAAAAACGCCGATCGGTATTTCAGGTCCCGTAAATAATTGGCTTCTATACTGTTACTGTTTGATAATGACCCTTTCCTTAGCAGTTCATCTGCTTATCATTCCCTTCAATATTGCTATGTCCAGTAACCCATCCGGGTTTGACTTGGTTGGAGTAATAAATATTTTCCAGTACGCCTCGGCATTTTGCTACTGTGTTGGATCTTATGGTCTCACTGGCTAATGCTTTGATAGCAGCTTGGCTGTCCACGGAAAATGTGATCTCTGACGATTTCAGTTTTTCTTGTGTACCATTTCTGCCGCTTTTTCAATAGCGTAAATCTCAGTTTGAAAGACACTACACTCATCCGGGAGTGTATATATGATTCTCTAATATTGAGAGGTTCACAGAACACCCCTGCCCCTGTTCCTTCTTCCATTTTTGACTCATCGGTGTAGAACGGGTTACCTGATTAGAGAGTTAGGTGCCCATTCATGTCTTTCGGGAATTAAAATGGAGAAGTGAGTTTTAAAATCTATTATTGGTGGTACGTAGTCAGTCGTCACATCAAGTTCGGCCACTGTGTCATACCTTTGCAATATAGACCCATGACCATAGGTGCTGTGCTTCCAAGAGCTCATTTCTTTAAGTCGAAGCTCACTTTTGGCTGCTGTGCATCTTATGTAGGTACTCGTTCAGTGCTGGACGATTAAGAATAATTTTCAGCCCTGCTTGTGGCGAAGAACCCTGTACCCTCGTACATATACAAGCTAGTCTCTGTACCTTGTTCAGTATTTTGAAATAGCAAACTGAAACAGCCTTCCACCACAAGATCAACCGATTGGTAAGTATGGGACGAACAATCGCCGTGTACATCCACTGGATGACTTGCGGTTGCATACCCAATCGCGTACCAAAAGTTTTTCTTGCATGTATAGAAAGCACAGAGAGCTCTTTTCATTCTGTCCTCTGTGTTACGTTTCCATGTTATGTAGCTTGGAATCAAGGATTATTCTAAGATATTAAGCTTCTTTGTAAAGTTTCAGTGGAATTCCATTGAGCTTGGTAGGGGTAAAATCCTCTAATTTCCTTTTCTTGGTAAACAGAACTAGTTCAATTTTTGTAGGGTAAACCCCCAGACCGTTTTGTGCTGCCCAAGAATATAGTTCTTGAAGTGCAGATTCCATAATATCTTTGATGGTGGTAAGGTTCTTACTTACCCGATATCAAAATTACTATGTCGTCTGAATAGGCTACAATTTTAATGCCCTGATTCCTAAGTCTTGTTAGAATTTTGTTTACAACGAGGACCCAGATGTTTATAGGAGTACCTACATATAGAGCTAGAGCTTAAACGGTTTGACGGATTTGCTTTAAATTTGACTAGAAGCGTTCTGATATGATTCCCTAGATAGCCCAGTCAAATCGTCTCCTGGAGTGCCAGTTTCAGGAAAAAAATATAAAAGTTTTTTCTCACTCGTCTTTTATGTTTTAGGGGTCGCTGAATCCGAATTTCAACTTGGCTACTTCCTGTGGATATGGCTTCACAGCTAGCATTGCAAAAAATCTCAAAAAATATACACTTTTTGGATAAAATTACCTTCTACACTTTATAGAACATAAAATTTCCTACAAAAATGGCTTACAAATTTTTTTGTTTAAGTAATTAATGTCGAGGTAAATGTAGTAAGAATCGAAAAAATGGTTTACTTTGAGAGACCGTATCTTGGTTGATTTTTTGTTAAAAAAAAACTTTTATAAAATAGGTCACTTTAAAGAATCTTTTATAATCTTTCTTTTATGTAGACTTATTCCTATACGTATCTCTTCTGGTAAAAGAGTTATAGCCAAAAAATTAAAAAAAAATCGATTTATTTTTTAATTTTTTTTTTATTTTAACACACTAAAAATGTATTTTAAATTTCTTGAATAGGCCATTCTATAGTATATTGTATTCTCTACAAAAAAAGTTTTTGGAATTTTAACGAAATTTAGCTTGGTTTTCAAGTTATATGCAAAAAACCAAAAGTGTTGCAGTTACTCCCCCCCCTCAAAATTGTACCCTCTCGTTTAAAAACGCTCCGTGGTTTTCTGATCTTCAATAAGGCATTGAATGATTTTTACAATAAAAACACTTGAACGTCTCAGTTCAAGTTAGTATGGCATAATCAATAGCCTATTAGTGGCTTCCTGTAATATGACATATATAATTTCATCACGCTCTAGCCGGTGCATTTAGTCACCAATTTAAGTAAAGAAAAACTTTTAGAGAATTTAGCGTTGCTTAAGCATAATCCTAGGTTTTCTACAATTAAAGGCATGGTTTTTGAGTTAAAAGCTTAAATCTAACAAGAGAACTTGTTTTCCAAAAAATACGAAATTTTTGTCTTTTTTCACCGTACTCTGGCGAAACCGTTAATTCTACAAAAAATAAAATTGTAATAAATTTTTGTAGGAAATTTTATGTTCTATAAAGTAGTGTATAAGGTAATTTTATACAATAAGTGTATATTTTGTTGAGTTTTTGGAAAAAAACTGAAAAAGGTCAAAAATTGTTAGGTTTTTTGCGATTTTCGCTGTGCTCGGATTCAGCGACCCCTAAAACATAAAAGGCGAGTGGAGTGAGAAAAAAACTTCTATCGTTTATTCCTGACCAAAACACCATTTGACTGGACTATATGAGGAGAAATTAGAATTTTTGTTTTGTCTAGAACTAGGGCTGCCAGACGTCACGATTTTGGCGGGACAGTCCCGATATTTTAACCCTGTCCCGATATCTGTCCCGATTTACAAAATGTCCCGATTTTGTCCCGATTTTCGATTCTCACTTGCTATATAAGGCAATTATTACTTTTGTGACAAAAACAAAATTTGCGGTTTTAATCAAAACTAACATTACGATCATGATAAATTTCAAAAATTGATTTTCGACAAAAGACGTCCGTCGGTTTGCTTGTCTGTGCGTCCTGATTTGTATTAATCTAGAGCGTAAGCGAATCGGTAGATTGCTTGAAATTTGGTGTGAAACATTCTATGTTATTCCCAAGGAGTGAATAACATAGGATTTCTTTTTAATTTTTTGTTTTAGCTTATCTGGATAGAACGGCCATACAAACAATTTTGAAAATCGAATAACTAAAATAAATGTTTGGGTTTTGTGTGCAAATTTCCGGTTTCTTAATTGTTATAAAATATTCCCGAATATCTAGTTATTCGCTTTTCTGATTTTGACAAAATAGATTTTAATTTAAGTAAAGTGTTATGGGATAGTATGGTGCTTAACTCATTTTAAATTAGCCAAATACAATTTTAACCTAGTATCATTCTAAAAATGATTTAACATTGTAGAAAATCGACTAAAATTTTGTACCGGTTTTTGGGCCCAGGCGTCCCGATATTAACCAAATTTAATCTGGCAGCCCTATCTAGAACGGGTAGTTGCCATACAACGATTTCGGTTTTATCAAGTTTTCTCAAAAATGGCTCTTACGATCTTGATTAAACTTTGTACAAGTTTTTACAACAAAAAAAAATCGAATAGTTGGTTTGAAAAAAAAAATGCCTTTTTTTGCGCTTATTTGAGTACATATCCTCATATTTCAGATTGGCTTGGTTTATTTTATTATTATTTTCCCATTGCCAGTCGGTACTTCTTAGTTAGTCAACAAATGTGTCGCTTAGACTCAAAACGGACCTATCTCGACCATTTTGAAAATATAGAGTGTGATATACCAAAATTTTCGTTTCAAAGAGAGCTACAAGATGTTTTGTTTTCAATCGATCCATTTTAAAAGTTATAAGCACTTGAATTTTGAGTTTAGAATCAAAACAACCCTATTTTTTTTTTGTAATAATCAAAACGGACCTATTTTTTACTACAAATGATTTTGTTTTCAAAACGGACCTACATATTCTGCAAGTGACAACAAACATATATAATTTGTTTTTAAAAAGGGTCTTATTTTTTTGCTCTGACAGAAGAAAGAATTTGTAAAGTTATTAACTCAGTTCACATTTCATAGTCAGACGTCCAGCCGAAAAGTTCTTTTCGTAAGGTAAATACAAATTTTTCATAATAATGTTTAAAATTAATGGATATAAATAGGTTGCAGTGAGCTAATTTTAATATGGAAACCCAAAATAAAGTGCAGGTAATGAAAAAGTAAAAAATTGTCCAGTCCCAGTGGTAGATGGTAGCTTCTAAAACTGAGCTCTAAAACCGACAAAATAAATGGCACTTTCAATTCAAGGCATCCAAACGTTTATTGCTTACTTAATACTTTGAAAGTATAAATAAATGAACTTATGTACCTATGTTACCTTAATACTTGCTCTAGAGGGCAAGTATTGGTTTCGTGTAAAAAAAAAGGTTTTTCAAAACTAGCGAGGTTTTAATCAAAACTAGCATTACGATGATGGAGAAGTCCAAAAAATTGATTTTTATCAAGACGTCTCGAAAACGGCTCAAACGATTTCGATTTAACTTTGTAAATGTCATCTTTAGACTATAGTTTTAATAATACTGCATACCACGTTTTTACCAAAAAATACGAATAATGGACATAAAAATATGTTTTTTTATTGCTCCTTTTTATACTTATTAATGTATATTTCCTCATATGTCTTACTTCTAAGTTATTCAACAAATATTGCATTTGAAATTCGTATAAATAATCTTTTATTACGAAAAAATTAAATAAAAGACATTCTTTTTATTTTAAATCAAAAAATGAATCAAAATCTAAATTTAAAAAAAATAAAAATTGCTATTTTAACATGTTTTTATTATTTTTTCGTTAACGATATAAGAATGTTTGTAAACCATCACTATATCTACACTGTCATTGTTTAGCTACGTTCTAGTTGCAAGGTACGAGATCAAGTTCGTGCGATCCAGTCGTGCATATTATGTAAGTTGGTTTAATAAAAAAAATTCAATTTCTATGCATTTCAGAATCAAAACGGTACTATATTTTGGTATTTAGATTCAAAAAGGCTTATTTTTATTTTTCATCATCAAAAAGGCCTGACGAGGTCTTTATATTCCATTTATTGTTTTATCTTATAAAAAATGTCTAACAGATTAAAAAAAAATATACTTCGCATAATTATCTCTAATAGTTTAGAAGTTATAGGTTTTTGCCCATTTTAACCACTTTCGTTTCTAAATATATAGGTGCATTTTGATTCTAAGCGACAAAAATATTGCATTTAAAATTTGTATTAATAATTTTTTTTAAGAAAAAATAAAATCAAAGAGAAAATATTTTTTTTTTCATTTTTAACTTTTTTCAAATTTTGTTTGTATCAAATGAAAATAAAAATTTCTTTTTTTAACATGTTTTTATTATTTTTTCATTAACGATATAAAAACCGTTACTATATCTACACCGTCAATGTCTAACTACATTCAATAGTTGTTAGCTATAAGAGCAAGTTCATGCGATCCGGTGGAGCATATTTTTTGTTGTCTGTTACACAAACTCAGATTAATATTAATAATTCAGATGCTGATCATTCCGTTTTTTTTTACAATTCCAAAATTTTTTAAATGATATTTCAGTTTTTGTCGATTTTTTACTTTGAATTAAGCACATCAAAACAACGCAAAGCACTGGTCTCCTTGTAGAATATATAATTGCAATTTAATAATCGATGTTTTGTTTTTGTTTTTATCAGCTGCAAAACTCTATTCAAACGTACTTCTGATTACTTTACTATGACAAATCGGATTTCAAAGTGTTTACTTTATTGTCAGTGATGAAAACTCAGAAAATCTAAAAAAGTTTTAAAAAAAGCAACTTTATTGCGTCACAACTCAATTATTATTATCGCCCAACTTTTCAAAAACTCATAACAATAATAAAATCAGAATTCGCATTCTGCATCCAATGTAGTATACTGGTGTACAAAATATAATTATTTATGGTTGGTTGCTTTTTTTGCCAATTAAAAGTTCTATACTCCGAATATAAATCAAAAAACCATTGTTCATTTGCTGATTAAGAGTCAACGTTACTTTGCGATGGGTGCGATACATAGGTTGTCAAAATGGCAAAGAAATTTGAACAAAACAATGCAACACAGTAGCTAAATCTTAAAACTCACAAACTACAAACAAACACAAATAAATCCTCTTATCATTATTGCTTGACTTCTCTGGTTGTCACAACGAACGCACAAACTCATAAAACAAGCAAACCATCATCATCCTTCCAAAAAACAATTGTTAAAACTTACACACTCTATATTGGTAAAGTTTTTGGTGGAAGGTGGAATTTTCTTTGAGCTCGAAGAAAACTCAAGGAAAATTATTATAACTAAATAATGATAATTTTCCTAATTAGGTAAAGGTATCGCGAAACATGTGTAGGTAGGTATATTCGAAAAAAAACAACCCATCTTACAATATCTTATACGCCCTCTTTTCGCATGACAAACTTTACTGTTTTATGAGTTCATTTTGTGGTTGTCGTTGGAAATGCTTAACTGAACTACTTACAATTCTTAGAATTTCCACGTGGTGAATGTTTTTACACTACAAGAAGTTCCTTTTGCTATAAATGCATTTCAGAATAATATAACAAGTTTCTTAGAAAACTATACTTGAATTTTTGCACTTCATGTCATAAAATGTCCTTAATGCTCGAAATATTAAGGTTTTACCCATTTATTAGAGATTGTATATAAATTTCTGTGGAAATAATGAAAACAATAAAATCAAAAACTGCTCATATACAACATAACATAAGGCAAAAATTACATCTTGAAGATGAAGAGCTCTCATAAAATATTATGGGGATTATGAATTATTGTTCTAAGGAAGAAAGATAGAGAGAGAATCCTTTTTGGACAAGATGTTGTGTTAAAGTGAATCTTAGGTACCTATATTTAATTTGAAATCCCCCTTTTCGGAATGTGTCAATTCCTATATTTATATAGGAAGTTCTTAAATGGGTAAACTTTTAGTCTACTTCTTGAAGTATGGATATATATAGATATAGAAGTAGAGGTAGGTGGTAGTGTTAGGTAGGTACTCTTAGATGGAAGATTAAAATGTTGTCATTTAATTTTCAAGAATGATGAAAGATTGTTTTCTTCCTGTAAATTTTCTTGCAGGAAATATTATTTTGTATTTGCAAAACTTTTGTAGGCCGGAAATGAAAACATTTTAAAATAAAACAAAATTATAAGGAAATGAGATAGAAGAATGGGATGGAAGTTAATACGAAATACCTATCTGAAATCTGAAAATAATAATTGATATCAAGTTTTAAGGTAAGTTTGTATTCAAAGGCTCAGCTTTAAAACGAGGACGTATTCTCAAAGGTGAATTTATATGTAAACTCTCCTAAAAAACATTAAATATGATTTTAAATTAAAGAATATAAAAAGCAATTGATGAAAATATTATGAGAAATAAGTGAATATACAGGACATTATCACCGGCCCAGAGGAAAACTATGGGTTCCTGAGTTAATTTTAAGTCGAAAACTTAAAAGGTAATCTTCTCGTTTTCGCTTCCTTTTGGACTTATAACGGTTTTTATGATTTGTTATCTTTTTTTTTTTAACTAGCTTTAACTTTGCCAAACAACATCCGATTCTTGATTTTTTGTTTTATTTACACAAGGAGAGTAAGCGCTTTATACTTAGCATACTTTTGCGATATACGCAGTATAGGGCAAGTTTAGGATTAGTGCAAAAAAAAAAAATTCGAGATAACAATTTTCCCTAACATTACGGTTATAGAGAACGTGAACAAAATGGGTCTCGCCATTCTGCTCTAACGATTTTGAAAAAAAATTAGGAGCTACTAAAATTACTACAATTAATATTTTGGTAGAAAAAAAAAAATTTATAACGGTTATTACCGGTACCTGTCATAGAATCAAGTTTTTGGTTTTCAAATTTCTCGTTAACCGCTACACCGATTTCAACCAAATTTCTTACGTAATAGGTCCTTAATAACTTTAACAATTTTGCGTATAAAATTTTTAAAAAAATAATTTTTGGATTTTTAAAAAAATATAGACATTTTTTTTTTTGAAAATTCAATATCTTGAAAACGGCTTAATGCATTTTTTTTAAATTTTGTGGAAAATTGTATTTTTATTAAGTACTGAAAGTTGGTATACCAAATTTAAGTTTTTTTAAATTTTCAAGAATTTTTATACAGGGTGTCCCATTAACAATGGTCCAAACCAAATCTGGTGAAAGGCCAGGCCATGGCCTTTCAGAATTTGGTAACTTTTCTATACCGAATCATAGCGGTTCTCGAGTAACGGCTATTTTTTGAAATTTGAAAAAAATCTAACTTTGAACCAGTTTTTTGCTCACCCTGTCCATAATTGATTTTTGTTTTTTACAAATTTTGGATTAAAAAATTCACTTATAGTTTCACTAACTTTACTGAGTAAAATATTTTTAATTGGCATCACCATTTGCCTACAAATCATTAGTTAGTATTGAACTTTGCCAAAATTAATTTTTGACACAATCTTCTGATGAGCCCCCTGAATAAAATTCGTATGGCTCAATACAGGTTTTGTATTTCAAAATTTTCCTATTTTTCTGTAGTTTCAAAAAAGGTATTAAACTTGCCAAAGCTATGTTTAAATAGACAGTTATAACCGTTTGAACCCAATCAAACAGGTTCAAAATCAACAAAAATAAAACATTTTTGTTCAAATATTTCGATAAAATTAGAATTTCACTTCAAATATAACTCCGAAAGAGATGAATTTTGGTGGAGGTCTTCGTTTTGATATCTTAAATAAATACCTTTAATTTGGACAAGGACCTTCTATTTTCTGTGGTGAAAGCGTAAAATCCAGTATTTTTGAAAAATTTTCGAAAACCATCATGTTTTTTAAGAAGTGTCTTTGGAAAACTTGTAGCTTATAGCATTCTTAAAAAAAACCATTAGGATACATTTTTCCGTTAGACCAATAAATTTTGAGACAAATGTGCGCAAATGCAACGGTGTGGAAAATACCACATCAAAGTATAAAAACACATTTTGTCCCCGTTTTCTCAAAATCTCTTGCTCTTTTCTGTAGAATTTTATAAACTACATGTTTTCCAAAGAAACTTCTTAAAAAACCTGATGGTTTTCGAAAAATTTTCAAATATACTGGATTTATACTCTTTCACCACAGACAATTAAAAGTCCTTGTCAAAATTTAAGGTATTTATTTAAGAAATGCGTAAGACATCAAAACGAAGATCTCCACCAAAATTCAGCTCTTTCGGAGTTATATTTGAAGTGAAATTCTAATTTTATCGAAATATTTGAACAAAAATGTTTTATTTTTGTTTGATTTTGAACCTGTTTGATTGGGTTCAAACGGTTATTACTGTCTATTTAAACATAGCTTTGTCAAGTTTAATACTTTTTTTGAAACTACAGAAAATAGGCAATTTTTAAATACAAAACCTGTATTGAGCCATACGAATTTTATTCAGGGGGCTCATCAGAAGACTGAGGTCAAAAATTAATTTTGGCAAAGTTCAATACTAACTAATGATTTATAGGCAAATGGTGATGCCAATTAAAAATATTTTACTCAGTAAAGTTAGTGAAACTATAAGTGAATTTTTTAATGCAAAATTTGTAAAAAACAAACATCAATTATAGACAGGGTGAGCAAACAACTGGTTTAAAGTTAGATTTTTTTCAAATTTCAAAAAATAGCCGTTACTCGAGAACCGCTATGATTCGGTATGGAAAAGTTACCAAATTCTGATAGTTCATCACCTCGCCTATCACCAATTTCAGTTTGGACCATTGTTAATGGGACACCCTGTATATGAAAAATTATTAAAAAAAAACCGCTCTAACGATTTTTGATTTTTTTTTTTTTCATAAATTCATACTTATTAAAAAAAATCAGAATGCATAATTTTTTTGAGCTCTATCTGTTTTAGCTATTGAAAAAAAAATTATATTAATTTATAGAACCATATATATTATTTCTGTTGTCAAACTCCTTTTTTCTCATTTAAAAAATAGTCAAATCCACTAAAATAGGTATCACTGAATAGGAATTTACACATACTCATGACATTGCACAAAAACTGTATGTTATACCACACTATTTTCTATAAATTTCGGAAATTTCAAATAATTCAATAAATGAAAAATTTGACATAAAAAATACCTCACTTTTAACCCATTGAATGACTGAAAGAGAAAAATATGTATTACTTCTGTAATTTAAAATTCTCTTTTTTTCGATGCACCTTGAGTGAGTGGGGGAGAAACATTCTTTAGTTACACCTTGCATGAATGAAAGAAATATATTTATTACTTTTGTAATGTATAATCCTTTTTTTCGCTTGCATATTGAGTGAGTGGTGGAGAAACATATTTGTTACCTACTTCTGATGTTTGTAGGTAATCTTTTTTCTCATTATAAAAAGCCGAATGCATTTATTAGATATCACTAGATTGCATGAATAAAAGAAACATATTTATTTATTCTTTAATTTAAAATCTTAGAACAAGAAATAGAGGAACGGGCATATTGAGGAAAAAGTGAGGTTTTTTTCAATATAGTGTGAGGTACACAAACACAAATGCATTCACACAGGGTCAGAATGCAGTGCGGTAGCTAAATGCTGGGGCCCCCAAAAATATTTTTAGCTGTGTTTTTGAGAGATGTATTTTTGAGATTTAAGTTAAATAGTAAAAAAGCTTATTAAACTAAATAAAAAATTGAAATAAATGTAAATATAGTGAATACATGCAACACTTCATTGAAAAAAAAAAAAAAAATATATAACATAAGCGGTGCTGCGTTAAATCCTGTAAAATCGTGTGGAATATGAGACACAATCAGCCCGTTAGATGCAAAAATTGTAAAACTCCATCTTATAGGTATTTTTAAACAATTTAACGCATATTTTTTAAATAAATTATTGCAAATATTCACTATGTTAACTTTTATTTCACTTTTTTATTTAGTGTTTTCACTATTTTAACGTTTTTAAATCTCTAAACACTTTCCTCTAACTCGACAAAATGACAGTCGAGCGTTCTTTTTCTTGAAATGCTAACTATTGTTTTGTATGGCATCAAATTTTAATAATATTATGATCACTTAAATGCATATCTATAATATTTAAATTAAATTCTTCTTATGTGTTCATATCAATAATAAAAAGAATTTATTTATTTTGTTCCAACATTCTATTTTAAAATTTAAAGCCGTATTGAATGTGCAAATTTTCGGACGGGTCTTCTGGTTAATTTATATTTTAAATTGTTTTTTAAGCTTTTTTTTAATGATATCATAATGTTATAGAACCACTACATATGCAGATTGTCAATTTTAAGCTACGTTCAAGTTGTTAGCTATGAGAGCAAGTTTGTGCGATCCAGTCGTGCCCATTTTTTCTATGCGCATAACTATTTTATCACAATTAAATATAAAACCCATTTTTGGTGGCATTTTAAGGTCGTTTTTTTTTACTTTGGTGTCATTTTTTCCACAAAAACACATCTTTTCTATTTTATTATGCCATTTTGATTTTCTTAAAAATACTTAACGTTTTTTTTTAACAAAAACAACATTAAAATTTATTTAAAAAATCATTATATAAATAATTATTATAAAAGTATCATATTATTTATTATATTGCGTTTTACTGAGAGACATCTTTTTTTTTTTCTTGCGATATACATATATGTAGGTACTTGGTACTATATGGCAAGTTATGAATTCGTTAAAAAAAATTGAACTCGAGATAATAATTTTCCCTAACATTCCGATGATAGAGAACGCAAAAAAAGTGGGTCCCGCAATTCTGTCTGTCAGTCGTCGCCCGTACAGCCTAAACGACAGGAAGGATTTTCTTCAAACTTGGTATATAGTGTTTTTTGACTAAATATGCCTAGACATTTTTTTAATTTTTTTATGACCAAAAATAACGGTACCGCCATTTTTTTTTTTGTCAAAAAGGAAAATAATATTTTAATTAAAAACGGGTCCGAGGATTTTGTTAAAAAAAATTCAAATAACTTAAATAAGGAAATGCTACTTTTTAATAATTTGTTTTATTTTCATAAATTAAATATTTTGGTTACGTCCAGTTCAACCATTTTTTTGGTTTTTGATTAGTTATTTGATTAGTTAGCAGTTAAGTTGAAAATTTTCCTTTTTTTTTATGGTAAAACTTCTAAAAAGTATAAACATTATTGTGAACCTACATTAAAAAAAAAAAAAAATCGAAAATTAAAAAAAAAGTCATTTTATTTTTTTTTTTTGAAAACTAAATATTTTTAAAACGACTTGGTCAATATTTTTCAAACTTTAAACAAATAAAAATATTTTTTTTTATTATTATGAAGGATACTTGAAAAAGTCATGTTTCTAAATTCAAAAATAACGGTACCTTCCATACAAATGTTGAAAAACCGTTAAGATAGCACTCATTTTTCTCGAAAACGGCTCCTAGAATTTTGATAAAAAGATGTGCGTTTACTATTTAAGATTTAATGAATATTTTGATGAATACAAATTTCACCAATAACAGTTAATAACGGTAGATACCTGTCATAGAACCGATTTTTATGTTTTCAAATTTCTCGTTGACGGCTGCTCCGATTTTAACCAAAATTTTTATACAAGAGCTCCTTTACAATTCAAATAATCTTGCATATCTTACAAATTTAAAAAAATAAAAATAATATTTGGATATTTTTAAAAAATATTGAATTTTTTTTTTTTGAAAATTCAGTGTTTTGAAAACGGGCTATTTTTTTATTTTATGTAAACTGTATTTTATTAAATACTAAATGTTGGGATACTAGATTCTATTTTTGAAAATGAATGAAAAATTTTATATTTAAAAAATAATTTTTAAGAATTCATATTTATCAAACAAATCAGATGGCCTGATTGATTTTGAGCTCTTACTCTCAAATCCATTAAAATAATAAATTTATAGTAATAATTTTTTTTTGTTAATGATATCATAATATTATGGAACCTATAGCTATGTACTTGTACATCATCAATTTCTAGCTATACGTTAAAGTTGTTAGCTACGGGAGCAAGTTTGTGCGATCCAGTCGTGCCCATTTTTTGTTTTTTTTTTGTATTTGTAGGAATAAGTGTTTTCTAAAATCTTTGTCTTAAAAATGTTATTATAGTCTATAAACTGTCAAATTTTCAAGTTAAAAATGGTTTTTCAAAACGTACCTTTATCCAAACCAATCAATAGTCACAATTTTTTTTGGAGAACATAAAATTTCCTACATCTATGTATATTTAGATTTAATATGCATCAAAAAACTTCCAAGATAGATCACGGCAAAATGTCTAATATTCGGTGATTATTTTGTTAATAAGGAAATGCAGTGTGTGTTTTCTAACATTCACGTAAAATAGAGACTTACCTATTGAAAATGCATATGATCGTAAGGTAAGTATAATAAGAATATGAAGAAATTTAAATATTGAAATTACTTCTGTTTTAAGTGGGGTGCATGAATATAATTCAATTAAAAAGTACAAGTGACCTCAACTCTAGAAATAATTGTGTTTCGCACAGGTATACCAGTTTGATCTTCAGTCAGTCTGTTATACCCTACTAACACACAAATTTTGGTCGATGTTTACGGTAAGTATACCCATTTTTCTGACCGTTTTTTTTTCTTACCCAAATATCTTTTAGCATATTAAACAAAATCTATTTTACAAAAATGTTCACTCCATAGCAAAAGTGATACTATAAAAACTGGTTTCACTTATAGCCCAGTCAAATTAGACATTGACCCGGACAAAATTTTTTACAGGTATATTTTTTTAGTGGAAATGTTCAGAACAGTGTCCTTAATTAACTGGTAAAAGTCCCAAGCAATCCGCGTTGGCGTACGACCATAGTCTTGAAAAAATGCAGCCATCTTGCACTCTTTGTTTGTGGCTATATCTCTGGAACTTGTTGCCCTAAAAAGACCATTCAAATGTCAAATGGACAGGCTAAGATTGACAAAATCAGGGAAGTAAATACAAATTAGTATTGCATGGCTACTGTTTTGAATTAAATGAATTTAACAGAGGAAATTACATTAAAAATTCGAAAAAAATACCCATATCCCATAAATATAAATTAAGAAGCTGAAATTTAGTGAACATGTTCAAAACATTCCAACAATCATTTGTGGTAATAAGTTACCAAAAAGTCCCTGTTAGAATTAGACCACCATTTAAATAAAAAGTACTATCATCTGGAATTTGTCGGCTTTATGCTATTCTGGCTATCTAATTGTTCTAGAAAGACCATGCAAGCGTAAAATGGACAGACTTTGACTTCAAAATCAGCGAAGCATACACATAATTAGAAAAAGGTGTTTTATGACTACACTGTTTTGAATTAAACTACTACAAAAGAGTAATTAATTGCAGTGCAATGCAAAGTAAAAAAAAATGCCCATGTCAAAAAGCTGAAATTTTGTGGACATGTTTAGATCAGAACCAATCAAAAAAATTCCGAATAAAAAAATGCTAGGAGCATTTTTTTTGAAAGTATATTAATTATGACAAACAAAAAAAAGGAACCCTAGAACATGTTATTATATTAAAATGATACCAGAGAAAAATACAACGTTGGTCTAAAGAAGAAAAAATGCGTGTTTTATTGGTAAAACCATCCATAGTACAGTACGATTTTACACGCATACAAAATACAACAAAATATCCACAACATCTGGAGATTTGTGCGCTAACATGTATTATAATCATTACTTTTGTATTGAGCAATATCTTCGCTGTCGTTTTCATCGATGTCTTCTGGTCAATTAAAACAACCATGACCGGACGGCGCAATAACCTCTGCCATGCAGCTAAGACCACTTTGTAGGCAAACACTGCTACACACGCATTAACATTCGCAATATACCCCAGGTATAGCCAAAAGCCGACAAATTTAAATGATGGTACTCTTTTATAAATGGCAGTTTAACCACAAAAGGGATTTTTTGGGAACTTACACATATGATTTTTGGTACTGTTGTAAACATGTCATCTTAATTTTAGCTTTTTAGTAAATATTTATGGGACATTCTTAATTTTTTCGAATTTCCACTGCAATTTACTCTGTTAAATTCATTTAATTCAAAACAGAGCCATGCAATACCTGTAATTAATTTGTATTTACTTCCCTGATTCAATCTAAGCCTGTCCTTTTTTTGAATGGTCTTTTAAGGGCAACAAGTTCTAGAGATATAGCCACAAACAAAGAGTGCAAGATGGCTGCATTTTTGTCAAGATTGTGGTCTTACGCCAACGTGGATTGAAAAATTTTTTTTTTTTAAAATGGTAAAAAATATTTTTTTTTGCAAAATTTCACGTAATTAAGTACTATTTTTGTTTCCAAAATTCAATGCCCTTATCAATTTGTAGTCAAAAACTGAAAACCGGATGGTTCCGCTAAAAAATATATCTGTAAAAAATTTTGTCCGGGTTAGGGCTTTTTTTTGTCTAATTTGACTGGGCTTCTTATATGTACTCTTAAAAAAAAATTTAAAATAATTTTGGAAATATGTATTGATATATCTTGGAATTTTTTTGGAATACCTACATAAATCTAAATATACTGAAATTAAGAAAAAATGTTTTGTTTTTTTTTTGTTACAGGTGTGGAAAATTAAAAAAAAAAAACATTTTTGTAATGGGAAAATTTCTAAAACACACATTAAGGATAACATTTTTTTTCCTACATATCGTTGCAGGTGTTTTTCAAAATAATTTTGTATATAAAGTTTTGAAAACTTTTTTTAAGAACAAAACTTTGCGTTCCAAAATTTAAAGTACATATATTTATACCAATATATGTACAAACTTAATTTTAAAAAACTTCCATTTTTAAAAAATCTATTTTTCAAAGACAAATTTTGAAATATTTTTTAAATATCTTAAAAAAACGTTTTTAAAAATGTTGGTTTACAATAATCAATTATAGTGTTTAAACTTTTTTGAAGATTTGCAATAACAAATTGAAAAATATCAACTGCAAACCGTTATTGATAAAATCTAAAAATACCAAAATAAACATTTTGTGAGAACAAAAAAATAATAGCCAAAAAGTAGCCTTTCCCTATTATAATCATTTTTTTTTTGTTGTTTTAAGAAAATCCTCGACTAAGAAAATTTGTATGGCAGGTATGTACCCAGGCAGGTAGGTAGGTCATGCTGGAATCGCGGACAGGCACGCAGAATTGAGACCGAATTTTGTTCGCTTTCTCTGGTCATCGTAATTTTCGATATTCTTACTAATACTTATTTAACTGAATACATATGAGCGTTGTATAATATACGTATGCAAAAATAGTTTATAATGTGAGTAAATCATCCTTAATTGCATTTCTGGGTCTATTGGGTATATTTGTCAAATTAATACATTGCCTGCGTACAAACTTTTTTTTTTAAATTTCGCGCGCACAAAAGGGGTTATGCTTATGACTACCTGAAAATGTTCCTAACACAGCACGAGCGATTAGGTTAGTATGAGAGGATTAAGATAAGGAGATACCTATGCACAGCACATTGGTTTTGAATGTCTGCATATAGAAATGAGAGGGTAGAATTGGTCCATGTAAAGCATTTCACATTCGTGTGGTGCGACTGAAGAAAGAATCTCTCTTAACGGATGGGTATTCCTGGAAGCGCGAGTATTACGGTTGAATTGTTTAAGGGGTGGAATGCAACTGGCTATTTCACTAGAACACCGTTTATAAAAATATCGGTAATATAGAGAAAGACATGAAACTTTACCAAAACCAAAAGTGAAGTTTAAATCAGTGATATTTATTTAAACTTCTTAGACAAATTTGCATTCTAACTTTTGGAACATCTAAATTGATTTTACCATTCTTACTCAACCCATATTAAATTCACACAACGAATTTAACACCAATTACAATAATTTTCAAATAATGCCACGGGCATAATAAACAATGAATTTTTTGTAGAATTTCCATCAATAATTTTCTTCAATTGAATTAATTAAATCTGCTCAACCACTCATTTACAATCGACAGGGAAGATCTTGTATAAAAACAATTTAGTTACTCTGCTCTGCCACTTCATATACCCAGCAGGTGAGATAACATTCCATTTTGTAAATCTCTTACTTGCTGCTCTGGAACTGATGGCAGTAAGCCATCTTAATGGCCACTTAGGGCACTAAAATAAACATAAACGATTTGTCTTCCTTTTCTATGCGAGTAGCTATATAACTACACGTAGGGTACTTTTCCATTTCTATATCTTTATACAGGATCGGGATATAGGAATTGTCATGCAAATTAGTGGGAGAAGAAGATACTCGAGGTATGAGTATCGTGCGAATGATGCAGATGGTGATGGCAAAATGTAGTAGGTACTCTCAAATTTATGCAAAACATAATAAGAAACCCTTTTTGAAGTCGAACAATAAGAAAAAGATAAGTTTATAATATTCTTCAATAAAAAATTACGAATTTTCATTTGTTTACCTTCTAATCCAATGAAAACTTAATCATGGGTGAACTAAGATTATAATATCCTCCTCGCGTTCAGCAAACTTTGCTTTTTAAGGGAACTTAAATATTCTGGAAAATGTGTTATTAATCTCCGTCGAATAATATTGTTGCTGGTGGAAAATTATTTCACAAACAAAATCAACACACAAAACGAACTTAAGGATTATACTCTTTATAAGTTAGCTAGAGGTACCTAGGTAGGGGTAAGCTTGCATGAGTATTATGCTAGACCAATAAATCTGACGGCAAATGATTTCTCTGCGCGCAAGGATTCCCGAGATTCATATATGTAGATAAGACCTGAAAGTACCTATAGTTTCAAAGAGTGTGGCAATGGTATAGTGGCAGCTAATTAACATTATCCTGAGATTCTATTTATCCTCAGTTAAGTCTGGTGTATATGTACATATGTGGTGATAGCTGATAGGTAGGTAAGAGATTTGATGCAGGATGAATATTAAATTCATTTTAACTCTGCTAAGTTATTATCCTGTGATAAATCACACGTGCTGTATTTTACTATAAAATTATGTTTCAGCTTTCAGGAAAAGAACAACTTTATAGTTCTTTTCTAAACTCAAAATAACGGCCAGATGCTGCTATTTTTTTCTTTTTCCTTCAAATTAGTATGGAATCTTAAAGTATACACACTACGAATTTTATTGATTGTAAAATAGGTCACACCAAAAATATAATTGTTAACAAAGGAACTAAGTTTGCATAATTATATACAAAAACCTGACATCTAAAAGAACATCAAGTTTAAACTTTTAAGTTAGTGAAAGTTTAGATTATATCATTGAGTTTATACACATAATGCCGTATTTATTAGATTTCACTAATACTCGGTTAAACCTCGGGATAGTTAAACCGAGTCGAAGCACTTACTCCAGGTTTACGCCACGTCAAACTAATCCATATTTATAAAATATTTCCTCATCGGTTTTAGTTACGCCTTCCTTATGTCATATATTCTATCAAAAAAATCACCAATCTAAAACTCTGGTTATTATAAACGTAAACAAACCTCAGCTGATTTCCATTATTATTCGTTTAAGTAGTTTAGTTATTGGTAGAGTTATATGTTGTAGTCATATTTTGGTGAAAAAAAATAACTAATAGATAATAAAAATAAATCAAAACGTTCTGAAAAACTGGGATAGCTCATAAATGGTATATTTAAATTTGTAAATATATGTATGTATATAATTTCCAGATCACAACAGACAAAACTTAATATTTTTGTTTATGTTCATAGATATTTTTCCGACAACTAATCATCCCTCAGTTTCATGCGATCTAACCGGTTTTATACTGCTTTGGCCTTCTTCTTCTTCCAGTAATGTTTAACCATTTAAAGAATTTAAATGATGTATTAATA
Organism: Melangyna quadrimaculata; assembly: GCA_949320155.1. Classification (NCBI taxonomy): domain Eukaryota; kingdom Metazoa; phylum Arthropoda; class Insecta; order Diptera; family Syrphidae; genus Melangyna; species Melangyna quadrimaculata. The sequence goes on along the minus strand of OX439483.1, from coordinate 63,007,383 downwards.
TAAAATAAATATCCACTCTTTCTTAGTAACAAAAATGAAAAAAATTGTTTGCACTCCTCTTTGTAAATTTCAGACGATGGCATGTCAAAATGACATTTAGATACTAAAACGGCTTTACTCCGGCTTTAAACCTCTTATGAACCAGTTTTAGCTTACTCCGCCTCTATTGCTGGTATATATTTTTTTTAAATAAGCTTTCCAGGTTTAGAGGCGTTGTTAAGTCGGAGTAACTTTACGCTGCCGATAAACCGAGTTAATAAATAAGGCTGATAGAGGAACCACGTCAGAGTTATGATATCACCAATGTACACAAGTATGCAACTTTATATTCACACTGACATTTATTGGTGCACTTTCAAAATCAAACTGCTGTTTCGGACTGCTGGCCCTGTATTTATGTCCGAAATAAAGGGTTCTAGAATTTTCTAGGGTCTGCTAGATGGTGCTTTCCAAAAAGGTTTCGTTCAATTATTCCAGTCTGACGAAAAACGAACGAGCCTGGACACCGTGATGGATTTAAGTATTTATTTCATTCAAAGATGGCGCGCAAAGTTGTACTAATGTGTTGTTGTTTACATAACTGGGCATATTCACCACAATACACTACACATCTAGAACAAGAACCAGTAATAGGCATTACAAGAACCATTTTCTCCTTAAGGTACACTATTTCCTCACTATTTTAACAAATAGTCAACCTAAAGGTGGAAATAGTCTTCTAGTTTAACGATACTCTTTCTATGTTGCAAACTCAATCAAGGGCAAACACATCAAAGTCAAGTCTATATTTAAAACCTTTCGAACAACATTCATGCCAAACCATATGATGTGATCACAATCCCAGCTTAATCATTAGCAAATTATCGAATATGTTATTTTTCAACAAAACATGATGTGTATTGCTTTGAATTTTAAATAAAATGTAATATCTGATCAAATGTAAATCTGATCATTGTAGTATAAACTGATTTGTTTGTACTACATAAAAGAATGCCCAAATAATTTCCACTTTTAGTTGTACCTCTAATGTTTTAAATGTTTGATATTATGCCTTTCATACATCATGCTACGCTACGGTTCGTGGGTGTTTTACTATTCCTTATGGTATAGCAAACGTAAGATACAAATTTGTATGAAGTGTTATTTTAATACATAAATATTTAAAGGCTGCAAAATACACCGCGATACCTGACCATGAATTGCTGTTTAAACCTTGCCAAGTTGAAGAGGACCATTCTCTTCGAAGTAAGTTCAATCTCAGCAATGTGACATATAAATTTGTGTCCGATGATAAAGTCGTAGTTGATAGATATTTTAAGCCTTTTGCAGACATTAAACCTAACGGCACATTTTGGGTGTGTTATACAAAATATCTGTAGTTCCAATGTACGCTTTTATTTCTTTGCAAAACACCAAATTTCAGGGTGTCGCTGTAATTTTTAAAGAATTTCGCGGCCAATATATATTACCAATGGTAGAGATCAAAAGTAAACGATATTTCAGGCTGTGAGTGCAATAGTGGCCTAACTGCAATTTTATCAAAATTGAATTTATTTCGAAAATTGAATTGGATCTGATAACCAACATTTCTGTATTTAATTTTTTTTTATTTTCAACTTCATGCTATAGTTACAAGCCTTTTGAACTTAGGCCTTGAGTGCAAGAGTGGCCCATCTACCACTTTTGCGCTCGCATATTTGATTTTATTGTTTGAAAGTTGATTTGGTTAGGAGCATACAACAACTTATCTGCAAAATTTGGTCGGAGGAAAGTATGCCCGATGAATGGAACCTCGGTATAGTGTGCCCCATCCATAAAAAGGGAGATGTTCTGAAATGTACCAACTACAGAGGAATTAGTCTCCTAAACGTCGCTTATAAAATCTTGTCGGCCATCCTGTGTGACCGCTTAAAACCTTTTGTCAACGATCTGATCGGCCCCTATCAGTGCGGTCTTCGGCCAGACAAGTCAACCGTCGATCAAATGTTCACACTCCGACAGATCTTAGAAAAATCCCGGGAATTCCAGATCGATACACACCACCTTTTTATCGATTTTAAAGTCGCGTATGATAGCGTGAAAAGGGACGAATTATATAGAGCCATGTCGCGTCTCGGCTTCCCTGCCAAACTCGTCCGCCTCTGCAGGACGACGATGGAGAAATCTCGCTGCTCCGTCAAAATTGGTAAGAACACCACCGATTCCTTTGATGTTGAGAAAGGATTGAGGCAAGGCGACGCGTTATCATGCAACCTATTCAACATCGTTCTTGAAGCCATTGTACGCAACGCACATGTTAGCACCAGCGGTACAATCTATCAAAAGTTCGTTCAATTGCTTGCATATGCGGATGACATAGACATTGTCGGCAGAACGAAGCGAGCTGTGGCAGGGGCATTTGCGAGCATTGAATCGGAGGCGGCTATAGAATGGGATTGGCGGTTAATGAGGACAAGACGAAGTATATGCTGTCATCGAGAGAGGAATCTCAAAATCGTCGGAATCTCAAATATCACGATGGACAGATATAACTTCGAAGTTGTCAAGGACTTTGTCTACCTGGGCTCCACTATTACATCGCAGAATGACATCAGTGCAGAGATCAAGCGAAGAATTACTCTTGCCAACCCTGTTTCTTCGGTCTAAGAAGCCATTTAAGTAGTAAGGCCCTCTCTCAGAGAACCAAGCAGACTTTATACAAGACCCTAATCATCCTGGTCCTGCTTTATGGGTCAGAAGCATGGACACTGAAAGATCCGGATAAAAATCTGCTAGAGTGCTTTGAGAGGAAGATTCTTCGTGTGATTTTCGGTCCGGTGTGTATCGAAGGAGTATGGAGGAGAAGCTTCAACGACGAGCTATACGGGCAATACAGCGACATTGACCTGGTCAAAAAGCTGAAAATACAGCGGCTGAGATGGCTAGGACACGTGGAGCGTATGGACAGCAACGCATGTGCCCGACGAGAATTCGAATCCAACCCCGATGGTGTACACAGCAGAGGAAGAACCCATAACAGATGGCGCGCACAAATAGAGAACGCCTTAACCAACTCGGTGTACGCAACTGGAAGCGGCTAGCTAAGGACTGAGCTGGCTGAAGGCCTTGTTAGTTAAGGCCGTTGTCCACCCTGGGCTGTGAGTGCCATCTAAAGTAAAGTAAGTAAGTTTGAGTTAGGCTAATTATTTTACTATTTGCTCACAGGTGACATCAATGCAGTGAATTAACCATAAGTTTTTTGTCAGCGGACTATAATGCGACCAAGATTTTGGGTTGATTAGCAACAAAATATTTTCCAAATATTTACTCGTACATCCCCGATGATTGGATAGAAGTCATAGACAGCGAAAAAAAAACAACCATTCAATGTCATAAAAATTACCAACGATCACTTTTTCTCAGCTTTTGAATTTGGAAAAAATCCAAATAGAAAGATCTCTCCAGAAGGACTTGGCTAAATATTTTTTAAATAATATTGGCTATCTTGAAGAATTATTTCCATTTTAAAGTGTTTGTATCTTGGAAAAATAAGTGTAAGACTAGATAAGAATAGGGATTAAGTGGATCTTATCGGCAGTTTTCAGTTTTTATTTTTTCCGCCAATACATCACAATTTTTACATTGATCCTAGAAATAACAAAGAATAATAATAAGAAGGATTTTATGGATTTCCAACTTAATTAACAAGAAAAATATAAATAACAAAATAAAAGAATAAAATTAAAAAAAAATAAATTAATTCTGTTATTTGCAAATCTTTGGCCTATCTTTACAGATTATTTTTTCCCACTGTGCTATAGTAGCCTTAATAGATAAATAAATAAATTAGGTGGCGCAACGGCTCGTGACGAACCAGGGCCTAGTGACTAACAACTCGCAACCATTCCTGTGTGCGCGTGTCGACAGGAATTGAACGGACCTACAATTTTATGCCGAATCCGAACGGCTAGACGAGAAGCACTCATTCATGACAAGTGATACTCTTGAGGGATTTGTCAATTGCTCGCAAGAGCAGTAGCCCTGAAAACAAACTTTTTTTGTTTTTAGGTGGACGAGGCTGGGAAGTGAACCCAGACCTCCAGCGTGAGAGTCACACCCACTTACCATTACGCTACGGGCTACTACAACACTGCCTTATTTGACTTTAAACGGTATTTTGAAGGATGATGAATACAAAATCAAAACCATGTTATTTTTTGAGCATATTGAAGAAATAAAATCAAGGATATGTTTCTTTGTCTTAAGACTACAAGTGTTTGAAAATAACCTGTTTCTATTTTTGCTCTACTGAAAATAATAAAAAAATGCAGTTAGGGCTCCATTAGACTGACGGCCTCATGGTAAAGCCATTTTTTTTAACCCAATTGAAGTTTGGCATTCGTTTACTACAAAAATAGATAGGAAATACCTGATACGTCCGACTTATAAAGGAATAAGATGCTTATGTGTTTCAGCTGTTTTTTGTGTTGTCAATTGCTGTGCACTTTTATTGGAAGGCAATTTATGGAATTTCAAATTGGTCAACTAAAGAAAATGAAATAAATCTACCAGATTCAAAGCTATCTGGAGCGTATTGTGCTAGAGGTTGCACCAACGGTGATTCAAAGATAACAACTGTGTGCATAGTTTTAGATTTTCATTTGTTTTTAATAAAAGCATAAAGATTTACACCCTTGTATTCATAAAGAAAAAATAGTTATTTAAGCTCCCGTGTTAAGGAAAACTACACCATGGAATAATAATTTTCTGGGCTCAGACTAAAGGCAATGGCTTACTGCTTCATTTGAGTCCGGAACATTCTCATTCCATGGTGTAGTTTTACTAAACACGGGAGCTAAAATAAATAAAATAAATATTTTTTCTTTATGAATAAGGGTGTTAAAATATTTCAGTAAATAAGAAAAAATTCTTATTAGTTAGGTAGGTATGTGCTACACAGATGTGCAACGTTTTCCATGCAGCGAAATTAATTTACACAGTTTCTAATGTGAGCAGATTCACTCAAAGTCTGCATGCAGCGCGGCGCTGCACGATATCACTATTTCTAAATTTGCTGCGCAGCATCATTGCAGCCACAACAGCAAAGTAAAACAACAGCTGCCATTCTCTCAAAAAAATTGTTTGTGTTGGTGATTTTTTTTTTAAGAATCCTTGAAGCCGGCGGCGCTGCCATCGTCCAACGAAGAAAATCTCGTTCCAACACTATGGTGTCACATCGGCAACGCTGTGCTTTCATGTATTTGTTTGACATAACTATGCATCATGAATATCACAAACTATGCACATGTGTTTCGTGTGCAGGCCTGCATGCATAGATGCGTGCAGACTTGCTGCACATCTGTCTTAGCCATTACACATATAAAAAACCTTTGAGTATTAATATCTGATAAATATAGTATAAAGCTGTCAGCTGCCACTCAAAAAAGTTACTTGCAAAAAACTGTAAGATTGTTGGACAGTTTTTTAAAAAAATATGTAAATATATATAAAACTTAAACATTTTTAAGAAATGCGGTACTTACATTTACAAATTCTAGGAGCTCTTTTAATAATTTTATTTTAAGTATGAGATATAAATAAGGTTTAATCTTTACCTATTTGAGTGCCCTATCAATGACATTATGTGTGAAATATAACATCGTGCAAATGGCTGTCGCGGCTTCGCTGGGTAGTGCGGATTCGAAAAGTCCAGTTTTCGATAACTTTGGCGCATAAATCAGGCTTAATTTGACCGATGGCATCGATTATGTTGTCTTTGAGGGCCGTGGTGGTTTGCGGCTTGTTCGCAAAGACCTGCGCGACTCAAGAAAGCACCACCAGAAAAATTCCAAAGGGGTCAAATCACACGATCTTGGTGACCAATTCACGTCGCCTCGGCGCGAGATCACCATGCCATGAAACCGGTCGTGCAGAATATCGATTGTGTCTTGAGCTGTGTGGCACGTAGCGCCATCCTGTCGAAACCATATGTCTTTGGTGTCTATATCATCCAATTCAGGCCACAAGAAGTTGGTGATCATCGACCTATAGCGATCGCAGTTGACGATGATGGCCTGGCCTAATATCAAAAATATAAAGTAATTAATTTATTTTTGTCAAATAAAGAAAATAATTATATACAAATTAAAGAAGATACTTTAAGGACATCTACATAGAGATTAAACGTTTAAAAGCCAAGGACATAGTCCCCTTTCACACAGGGAAACCAGTTGCTGGAAATTTTTTTTGACGTTTTGCTTTAATTTCCTTGTACCTTTCACACAAAAAATTGTCGTAGATTTTCGTTTCTTTCCATATATAATGTCTATTGGCTGAAGGCACATAACGGACAGTGTGAGAAGGAATGTGATCAAAATCTCCTCAAACGTTGACCGCGGAGATTTTTCATGCCCCTTACTTCTTGGCCTTCTCGCCTACAAACTCCCCGTTCCCAGCAACTCAGTTTTCTTGTGTGAAAGCAGTCATACTTATGTTAATGTACCTTAGGTGTACGGAAATATAAAGAAGTCGAATGAACAACAACTAACTTAGTAAAAATGCCAGTTGTCTCTAAATTCGTTTAATAAAGACAAAACTCCAAATTGGATGGGCACGACCATGTGATTTTGGTGGCACAACGCGTAGCGCATAATGTCTCAGAGGTGGCTGGTTTCAATTCCAGTTGACGGCACTAAATTATAAAATTTAAACATTGAACATAAAAACTAGCACCACTAAAGAAATCTGATGTTGGTGAGGCCAGCCATGAAACTGCAATACTTCCAGGCAAATGCAATCGTGGTAGCCCACTCAAGTGGTTATTGTTCATTCAAAAACATTAAAAGTAGGTTCAACTAAAATAAAAGTAATTTTTTTTAGTATTATGTTTTATTTAATTTGTATGTAGGTACCTACACATGTGCCCTGTGACCCCCCTGGCTGAAAGTCTGGATCCGCCCTTGCGCCTCCAGCCCAAAATCAACACCAAACAGTAACTTTATTTGGATGCATTGGCACCTCGTGAATCTCGCGTGGATTGGTGTCGTCCCAAATCCGGCAATTTTGCTTATCCACGTACCCATTCATCCCAAAATGGGCCTCATCGCTAAAGATGATTTTTCGACCAAAATTGGGATCAACTTCCAACTGCTCCAAAACCCAATTTTCACATGTTGCTCGACGCTGTATAGCTTACCATGATGATTTGTCTTTAGTAACTGATTGAAAGACGATATTTTGACAGAAAGTAAAAGAAACAAATTGGGCCCACGAGCTGTCAATATCAACCCGTCCCTATTGGAAAACCTTTTAGAATGAATTTTATGACTATTAGAAGTTGGAAATACTTCCTGCCTCCTTATAAAGTAAGTCTACCTATAGGATCTTAAAATTCACACTATTGACTTTGTAAATTAAGCGAGGCAACGCAAGTACGGGTCTTCACGTGAAAATAAATTTAAAAAATAAAACGGAGAAGATTTCTTTGTTTGTCAATACATTGAAGCGGATTGAAAGTCTAGTTTTAATTTTTTTTTATGATAAGGGCACATAAAAAGGTGTTTTGCTACCCTTAAACGGATTCAACACTGTGCGTTCTATAGGAAAAGGAAGGAAGGAAGGAAGGATTTAAGAGGAGATACCGAAACACGTTGGTTTTGAAGCTCTGACATCAAAATGGTAGATAAAAATAGTGCCGGGTAAAAGATTCCACATTCGGGTTATGCGGCTAAAAATTTATAAGAACATTAAATATTACTTTCAATTAAAAAGTACAAGTGACCGCAACTTCAGAAATGAATCTGTTTTGGCTCCAGATTTGACAGTGGGCTCTTAACTTAGTCTGTCATATCATTCCAAGACACACATTTTGGTTCTAGAAGGATATAACAGACCAACTCAAGAGCCAACTGTCATGTGTGGGCGAACCACATTTTTAATTGAATTTTATTCATTAACTCCACTTTAAACAGAAGTTATTTTAATATTTAATTGTTTTCGTCTTCATAATTAAAAATTTAAATTCAAAATTTTTAATTTGAATGAAGCATAATATTGTGTAAGTGTTGCCGTTGTATTTTTACCGCGATACAATATTGCATTCAAGTGGGAATTCTACTTTACATGGGCGCTGTTACTGCTTTGTTAAACTTAAATTTACATCTAGTTTTTTGTCAGTGTATATTCCTGTCAGGAACAAATTTGTATTCACTCTAGGTCAAAGTTGTATTCAAAACTTGACTTGTTTCTTACCTCTGACCCTGATAAATACATACCATTAGTGTATTATAGCCTCTAGGCACATCAGACCATTGTGTCATATCTGCTAATTTCTCGTGCCAACTGAAGTATATTATAATAGTAGTCAATGTGAAAGAACTCCGTCTGTGCTTGAGAGCGTAAACGATTTTATGGGACAAATCTTCTTTCGCACTCGTGTAGTTGCTAGAGTCCTAAAAGATCTCGACATATACAAATCCGCTGCCCCGCATAGTATCCCTCCCTTTGTTCTGAAGAGGTGTTCTTCAACGCTCCCAAAACAACTGCGTAAACTTTTCCATCTGTCCTATTCTACGGGTCTCTTTCCGAGTGGATGGAAAACAGCAATTGTCCAGCCTGTCCCTATAAAACGCGTATCTTCTTCGCCCTCAAACTATCTTCCAATTGCTTTTACGTCCCTTTTTTCCAAGGTCATGGAAACGCTGATTAATTTTCAGAAACATCTCGAAGAACGAATGCTTCTTAATGACCGACAGTACGGCTTTCGTAGCCATAGGTGCACTGGTGATCTGATGGTATATCTCACCGAAGAGTGGCACAAATGTTTACATCGTTTTGGAGAAAGTAAGATTATTGCACTTGATATTTCAAAAGCGTTTGATAGAGTTTGGCATCAAGCTCTCTTACCCAAAATGCGCGCATTTGGTATCGATGAAGCTCTTCTTCGTTGGATTATAAATTACCTTTCGGACCGCTCCATACAAGTTGTATTGGACGATGTCAAGTCTGATATCCATTTCGTTTTGTCTCCGACCCTCTTCCACATATTCATTAATGATATGCTGTCTGAAACTTCTAATCCATTAAATTGTTTTGCTGATGACAATACCCTCAGCTGTTCATATCCGTTTTTAGATTCACATCCATGTCCTTCAGATGTGGAACTTGAACGGCAGCGTATGATAAGCTCATTCAATTCTGACCTCGACAGCATTGTCCAATGGGGAATCAAAAATCGCGTAGAATTTAATGCTTCAAAAACTCAATGCTCATCCCCTATGCCACTATCCTTGACTGGCACTTGCATTGAGGAAACCGAAAACCTTTCAGTCCTCGGTATGTGTATCACAGACCACCTTATGTGGAACGATCACATATTTGATGTTGCCAAAAAGGCTGCTAAGTGCTTAGGTTTTCTTCGGCGATGCAAAAAAATTGTCACCCCTTTCTATAAAGCCTTTATTCGTCCAAAACTCGAGTACAATTATCATGTTCGGGGAGGTGATCCAATAACCCACTTGAGGCTATTGGATAGTGTTCAAAGAAGAGCTATGAAAATGATAGGTGATAGAAATATAACGGAAGCATTTGCACTTCTCGAACACCGCTGCCGCGCCGCAATGTTTCTTGTCTTTCGCTATTTTACCGTTATTTTCACAAACAGTGCTCTAGTGAAATAGCCAGTTGCATTCCTCCCCTTAAACAATTCAACCGTAATACTCGTATTCTAGGAATGCGCATCAATTCACCCTTGAGCCCAACTTCGGACGTCCTGTTAATTATAGAGATTTTTTCTCTAGTCGTACTACACGAATGTAGAATGCTTTACCCGGCTCCATCTTTCCCTCCCATTTCGATTTGCAGAACATCAAAACCAATGTGCATCGGTACATTCTTTTTACCCCTTCCCTTTTTTCCTAACGCTCGCGCACTGTGTTTAATCATCTTAAGGGTATTAAAAATCCCTTTAGTGCGCCCACAATATAAAAAAAACCTTTCGTGCCAAATAATGATTTAATCACTTTTGATGTAACAAAGTTATAGGTACTTATGTCATGTAATTAAATATTGTTATTCGTTAGTTGTTATAATTAAATATTTAGTAATTATTTAAATTATTAAGCTAGATTATAGGTTTTGTGTAAATATTATGACGAGTACACATAACAAAAATGTTTTGTTTTGTGATTTTACTAAATTAAAATTGTGATCAAAAGATGAATAGATTTGTTGGACCGTATAAAAGAATGCCCATTTGACGTTCTCCATTCAGTTGTATCTGAAACAGTTTTTGTTATAAATTATGTCTTTCATATTACGGTTCGGGGTTATTTTAGCATTTGTTATGGTTGCCGATGTAAGATACTAATTTTGTAAATCTTTGAAGGGTAATTTTAAAATAAATACTAAATAAATATTACATAAATTATTAAAGAGAATGACGCTCGGTGATCGCAACTACTACACGCAAGTGGATGACCAAGATGTCCTTGAACCCTGTAGCGGTGAAAAGGATCATTTTCTTGACAGTGTATTTGACAGCAATTTGACATTTACACCACACATTGGAGAAAAGTTTAGACAACCATTAGTTTTCGTGTCAGCTAATGGATATTTTAAGTCTATAGCAGATATTAAACCTAACGACAAACTTTGGGTATGCCTGTAGCCTTTTTTTTTTTTTTTTTCAATTTTAGAAAATATTTGTTTCTTTTTTTTTCAATACAAATTTCAGGGTCATTGGCAATTTCAGAAAATAAGTGGTGGTAGATGGGTCGATACCGCATTTCAAATGCAACGTAAGGATGTTTGCAAAGTTGTTTGGGACCCAAGGGAGGTTTGGTATCCGTATACATCGCAAATAGAGAAAAAGTACCGAGTATGTCCACCGGTTAAGGGAGTAAGTTGGTGCATTTTATTTAAACTTTTTGACGTTTTCTTCTGCACATATTTGTTTAGACAATTTATAGACTTTCAAATTGGACAACTACAACAAACATGGATTTAGTTCTACCTTCTGGCATAGCAAAAAGTTATCGTGCTGTAATACGAGTTGGAGTCGAGGGCAATCCAAAGATACATGTTTGCGCTACGTTAGAATTTGAACTGAAATAAAATACAAAGCGCTATCACGAAACTCGGAAATCGCCATCACTGACCATTCAGCTTTTGGATAAGCATGCAGTATAAAAACAAAACACATTCAAATAAAAAGAAATCTCGTATAGAAAATTATTCCGATCGTTAATGACACAAACAAAATGTGAAAAAACCCAATTTTAAATCAGAAAAAAACTAAAATTAATTCACAAAACAATGGTCGTCCATTTTTATTTGTTTATAAAAAATGTTTTCATTCATTGGCTCAGATATTTTGACGTTTTCATACAAACTATCGATAGCAAAATAGTAATATGAACTGGCAGTACTTTTTCTATCTGAACTTAAGTTAAGAACCGATAACTATCCGGACTTCAGTTGTTTTTATATTTTACATGGAAATTCCTTAGTTCAGATGATTGTTTGAGATGGTTTTGTTTTTTCATTTAATCAAATGTGATGTATTTAGGGTATTATTTCCCAAACAGTTTTTTTAATTGGTTCCCTAAATCGAAAGCTAAGTTCACAAAAGTCATTATATGAACGGTGTCGCTATAAACAAACCCTTACTTTTCCTATACAAATATGCATGGAAATTTAACTCTTTTTACCTTTTTACATGCGAAATATGTATAGGTGCTATATGGCAAGTTACGGACTCGTATAAAATAACCGAATTCAAGCCAATTAAATTTATCTAACACTAGCGGTGCCCGGCGAACGTTGTATCGCCTTCACTCAAAATGCAAAAAGTTGGCTTTTTCATCGGATAGAGGAAGCAGCGAACCGATCGATAGTATGGTATAGAATAATAATTGTTCTTGCCCTTTGACAGTGGGATGAAACCTGCATTGTGGCTGCCAATTTTGTTGCTCCAAACGAAGTCATTTGGAAACATGTGTTGTACTTGCGAATACTTTAGAGAAAATGTTTTGAGTCTGAAGTCATTCCAGAAACATACATACTCGTACAAAGTTGTTCTGGTGGCTCCAGTGATGACAATTTAACTTTTCCTATTCGAAAAACACATTCCGGGTGGCTCTTCGTCGAACCTCAATGCACCGCAATGCAATGTGCTGACTCTTGTAATCTTTTTCTTTGTTGAAGTTAAATTCTTCCAAATAAAAATTGATTCTTTCCCTTTCATAAATCTATTTTTGAGCGGATTAAGGCGTGATTCACGTTGGCTAAGCATTTTAGCCGGTTTTGAGGCATTTGCTATGCGCCGCTGTTGTTCCAGGTTAACTTGAACTTGAAATTGTGATTCGTGTTGGTCGGGCGATTAGAATCTCTTCACTGAGAAAATTAATATTTTGTTTGAGTTTGCGGGTAACGAATTTCGTTTGCTGTAATTGTAATATATTTGCTGGAAATGTAATACAATTCCTGCAAACGTATTTCAATTGAAGCAATTGTATTACAGTTGCCACAGAAATTAATTCAAATTATAACAAATAACCCATTCGTTCGGAGCTCAATTTGCCTGAGTTGATTACGGTAAATGACAATGTTTCCCAAATTCAAACGCCATGTTGTTTGCAAGCAAGCGTAATAGTTTATCGCAAACGAATGAATCGATTGCGAATTAAGCTTTTGAAATGCAGTTTGCTGCAAAAAGTTTTACGTTTACTATATAAATTACAATTGTTTGCAACTAATGAATGGACAATTTGGGACGAATGGTAGAAAGTAAGCTATAGTTTGTAGCAAACGATTGAATGATTGCAGGGTATATATTTTTAAATCTTATTTTTACAAATTAACTTAATGCTTGTGGTAAACATTTTATACTTTTGAGGCCAAAGAATTTTTGATTTTAGGCTTCCTTTAAAGAAATTCGCTTGCAGCAATAAATTTCCTATTTGGAAAAGTAATTTATTTGTTTAGTTCCTATCTAACCAATTTCAAATAATCTATAGGGCAAGTATCTATTGGGTACGTTTCAATACTTGTTTTGCTTGATCAATTTGGTATTGTTCTGAAGTTCAGCACTACTTGTACAAAAAATAAAATTTCAATTGAAAATATGTTGCATTTAAAAAGAATGCGATTCAAAATTGAAAATTTATTGCTTTAAAAAATAGCAAAGTCAATATACGAAAATATTTGCATTAAAAAATAAAATAAATGCTAGTTTAAAAATGTTTGCATTAAAAATAATTGTTAAAATAATTGCATTAAAAATAAAACTGCAATTTTAAAAATTAATAAAAATTACCTACATCATTTCCGTTGTTCATTTCAAAAAACAATTGCGCAAAATTTTAGGGGATTTAGTACGATGTCAATTCAATTTACAAATTGTGTTTTGATAATTTTAAACGAGTTTAGCATCGTTCTATCCCCTAACATTTTACTAAAATTAAAATCACCAACTGGCTATTTTATCTTTTTAGTATCGTACTTAATCCATATGACTGGAGAATGGAGAATTTCACTCCAGGTTTATGATGGACCCGAGGCTTGTCAGTTTGATCCCTGCTGGTGCCCAACTTTTTTTTTTGTTTTGTTGGTAATAGTGAAGTTAAAATGATAAAAATATAAACATTGAATACTTGTTTAAAGCACCTGTTGGGTTTCCATCAGGATATAACTAATTTACAACGCATAAAAACAATAATTGTGTTAAACAAAGTGATTTACTTAAAAGTTTTGATTCAGTCCTAGGAGCACATCTACGTAGTAATAGTTTAAAACAAAAACTGACTCAATATTTTAAATACTTCGGTCGTCATAGTGTTGCCAAAACGAATTAAAATACATGAAATGATCTTAGCAGGGGCGTAGCTACCGCGGTATCAGCCGTATCAATTATACGGGGCCCCCGAGATACAGGGGCCTCGAACCGAGATAAGTTTGTAAGAAACTGAAATACATTTGAAAAAATAAATAAATTCAAATATCTCTTTTCTTGGCAGGTATTTTTTGTTACACCCTATACAAAAAACTTGTTTTCTTTCTTTTTTTCATATACCTACCTACTTAGGACAACGCAAGTAAAAATTTTATGCATGAAATTCTCATAGGTGAACGAATCTACACACCAACAACAAATTGTGTGTTTTTTTTTTCGATACACTGCACCAGTCGTTGATGCTGCAAAACACATCCTAGAAGTGTCAAATTTTGTTCACAACTTGGAAAAAATATATACTTTTTGTTGGCAAAAGCATAAAACGGTGGTCAATGTTGAATAACGAGTCATCTGAGGAAAATAAAATTAGACTTAAATGGTTTTGCCCTACTAGATGGTCATCAAGAAATGACGTTTTATTCGCTGTACGGAAAAATTATTCATTAATAATGAAAGTTGTACCAACTTAATTTAGTTGCAAACAAAAAGTTGAACGTGATGAAAATAAAAATATAAATAACATTTTAGAGAGCTACGAATTCATTGTATTGGTCTCGTTTTGTCTACTTTTTTCGAAATCATTAACATTCAATTAATTAATTCGGCAAACATCGACCAAAACAAAAATTTGTGTCTAAGTAGGGTATAACACAATTATTTCTGGAGTTGAGGTCACTTGTACTTTTTAATTGAATTTTATTCATTTACTCCACTTAAAACAGAAGTAATTTCCATATTTTAATATTTAACTTTCTTCATATTCTTATTACGAAATCATTAACCCTGTTACCAAACCCTTACAGCATAACGACAATGACTTACAAAAAGCAAGTATTTTACTAAGTTATCTTTTAAATAGACTTAGGGCCAATTTTTCAAGAGTCAGATAAGCAGTCAGTTTGTATGTAATCCTCAGATAGAGCAAAAATCTATTTTTCAATGGGCAGTTTTAACTTATTCCTAAGAATAGTAAAAGTAAATTTATCTGCTCATTGATAATTGCTTATCGAGTCCAGAGATTAAGGAAAGTGGGGGGTAACAACTGTGTCTAAAACTAAAAGAAGGATAATAACGAAACGTTTTTTTTGACGAATTATCAGAAGATGAGAGAATATCAGACCCGGATTGTTACTTCAAAGTCAATGTTTAATATTGCTGCTTAGATATACTGATTTCTCAAACTGAACAAAGTTTGAAGCTTTACAACCAGAAAAATGTTATCCTTTTCAAATGAAAAAAGTGAAAAGAAAGCAGAAAAACTGGTTGCTAAATACTATGAGGACCGTCAGTTGATCTTTTTGAACAACTAATTGCTTTAAAATCCTGTTTGAAATCAGAAATTCAGAAAATTCAGTCAACTAAGGAACTCAAAGAGTTATTGCTAATTAAATACAATAGCCTTGCATCCAGTTTTCCGGAAGTAATAATGGCAGCTGAGAGAACATTCTCTAAGCTAAAAATAATAAAAAAAATATTTAAGAACTACTATGGGACAAGAACGGTTGTCGGACTTAGCGATCATGTCCATAGAAGTTGAAAAGCTTGAAAAATTAAAATCATCCTCAGAAATGGATGATTTAATTAATAAATTTGCGGAAATAAAGGCAAGAAAAGTTTTTATTTGAGTTTTTCTTAACTGTTAGTTTAAGTTTTATAGCACCTACATTAATAAATAAATATACTTGATTTGCTATTGTGAGTGTTTTTGTTCGTTTTGTAAAAATTGTTTTTTGTTTAATTTGTAATTTTGTAGGAGGGCGGCCCCCAAATAATTCTTGATACGGGGCCCCTTGAGGGCTAGCTACGCCACTGGGTCTTAGCCACATTTCTTAATATTTTTTTTTTGTTTTCAAATATATAAAGAGTTTTCCAATAAAGTATTATTTTCAATAGGCCGCCATTTCGGTAGTCGTCACTTTAGAATCTGTAATTTTTTGACATTTGACAAATAGAAACTACGACATTAAAAAAAAAAAAGTAACGATACACGCTTTAACAACGCATTAACATTATTAAAATTCACTATAAAAATGGTGAAAATTTGGCAGAGACGGTTCGTAAAACTAAAACATTTTTTGGTCTTCGTGAAGCACCTTTGGGGACCGTAATTCAGAAATTGGTGGAAAAACTCGAGCTCTTGGGACAAGTTAGCGATGTGAAGAATAAAACTACTGCTGCTGTAAGCCTGTAGCCCAAAGTGTTGAAAAGAAAACCCAGTTTTGTCTATTCCTCGTCGTTCTTTGAAATTGGGCATTCCACAAACGTCATTACACCGTATTTTGCAAAAAGACTTGGGTCTTAAGGCTAATAAAGTTCAGTTAACATAAGAACTCAAGCCAGCTAATCATCAACAACGTCGTGTCTTTGCTGATTGGGTCCTTGAAATGCATGAAAATGATCAGGAATTTCTTCGAAAATCGTCTTGACTGATGAGGCCCATTTCCACTTCGGTGGCTACGTCAACAAGCAAAATTGTCGCATCTGGGGCTCGGAAAACCCAAGATTTATTGTTGAAAAGCCTCTCCATCCTCAAGGAGCAACAGTTTTGTGTGGTTTATGGTTCGGCGGGGTCATTGGACCTTACTTTTTCGTAAATGAGGCTGGAGCAACAGCGACGGTGAATGGATTGATGCGCTATTGCGAGAGTTGATTAATAATTTTGTATGGCCGGAATTGGATGGTTTTAATCTGGACAACATTTACTTTCAACAAGACGGCGGCGCTACGTGCCACACAAGTAACGAAAACATTGGTCTTTTACGGGAAAAGTTTCCGGACCGTGTTATATCTCGAAGAGATGATCACAATTGGCAACCGAGATCTTGTGATTTAACACCTTGCGACTTTTTCCTTAGGGGCCACGTGAACGATAAGGTCTACGACAACTGCCCAGCGTCGATTCAAGACCTCAAATATGGAATTCGTGAAGCTGTTGAGGGCATACAGCAGCCGTTTTGCGATTTGGTGATGGCAAATTTCATAAAAATGATATTGTTGAGTAAGCTTAGCCGCGGTAGCCATTTGGCTGATATTGTTTTCCATTATTAATGGCATACTTTCTTCTTTAAATTGAAATAAACATCCGATCATTTATCTCAAAAAATGTCATCTTTCTTTGAATATCAAAATAACCCCTCTTATTGGAAAACCCTTTACTTTAAAATCGAATGATATATGAACCAAAAGCAAAAAACCGTTCCTGGTTATCATGTTTAGTTCCTTTCGCAAGAAATTTTCAAAAAATTGTATCACCAAGGTTTACTTAGCACACGCGCTCAGTACATTTCTAGTTGCTATTCTATTTAAAACCCGCCACCAAGTTATGTGTCAGGTACAAGCTACATGATGATGTGTATCACCTAAGTTTTCTGGGAACACGCGCTATAGGCTCAGTACATTTTCTCTGTCCAACTAAATAAAAGGAAAATGTGTGAATTTTTCAACTGATTAACATTTTGCCGGAGAATTTTATGTTGCAAATTAGCTCAGTGGATGCATGCTCGCTATCGGCACGGAAGGATACCAGTTCAAATCCAGGTAAGTGAAACTTGACATTTTTTTCAATTAAAATAAAATATTATAATTTCAGAATTAAGGAAAAACCAGCAGTCACTGTATTGATGGTGACAAACGTACAAGTCGTTGGCCACAAACGTGTTATTCATTTGTCACAACCACTTTGCTCTTGATAACAATTGACCATTCGCTTGGTGTTAAAGTATTAACGTTTACTCTTAAAGCACGATTCGTTTGCCACAAACAGTAAATATGTTTACAGAACGCCTCAATTCGTTTGAAAGAAACACTACATTCGTTTGACACAAACACTCTATTTGTTTGAAACAAACGATAGAATTTTGGTACAACAGTATGAATTGTTTGTCTCAAAGGAATTTAAGAGTTTGCTCCAAACGCTGTTAAAACTGGCTGGCAAACGAAAAATTCGTGTGGGCAATTTTTACGTTTGCCTCAAACGATTCCTTCCCTCACTGTTGTTTCTGTATTACGTCACCGAATTGATGTTAAGCAATGTTTCCGTTGTTGGGTCATTTATGTTACCCTTCTGTTAGACATTGATTCCTTTTGCTAAAGGGTTTTCCTCCCGATGGATGTCCAATTTTTCCCGACCCATTAAGAATAATTTTACAAATGTCCGGGTTAAGATTTATATTTTGCATATTTGCACTAACTTTTTTGAAGTTTAAACTAAAACTGCAATTGTTGATAGTCGCGTTCAAAATCCACATACAAACTGCGAATCTTGCTTCACTTTTTGAAAAAAAAAAAAAAAAAAGAAATTAATAGACAGCAATCCTTTTTTTCAAATGCAAATGTGTAACTTCATTTGTGGATAGCAGTGTTCAATATTCCTTCTGCGAATTTCTTTCGACTTTAGTTACTATTATTTACCTAAGTGAAAATGCAACTTTCATCCACTTTTATTAAAACCGGGGTCATCTTAATCTTATCTTGTTTCATCTCATCTCATCTCATCTCATCTCATCTCATCT
The DNA here is from genome assembly GCA_949320155.1 of Melangyna quadrimaculata. Classification (NCBI taxonomy): domain Eukaryota; kingdom Metazoa; phylum Arthropoda; class Insecta; order Diptera; family Syrphidae; genus Melangyna; species Melangyna quadrimaculata. The sequence continues at coordinate 62,988,942 of OX439483.1, read as the reverse complement.
CATCTCATCTTAATCTTAATCTTAATCTTAATCTTAATCTTAATCTTAATCTTAATCTTAATCTTAATATTAATCTTAATCTTAATCTTAATCTTAATCTTAATCTTAATCTTAATCTTAATCTTAATCTTAATCTTAATCTTAATCTTAATCTTAATCTTAATCTTAATCTTAATCTTAATCTTAATCTTAATCTTAATCTTAATCTTAATCTTAATCTTAATCTTAATCTTAATCTTAATCTTAATCTTAATCTTAATCTTAATCTTAATCTTAATCTTAATCTTAATCTTAATCTTAATCTTAATCTTAATCTTAATCTTAATCTTAATCTTAATCTTAATCTTAATCTTAATCTTAATCTTAATCTTAATCTTAATCTTAATCTTAATCTTAATCTTAATCTTAATCTTAATCTTAATCTTAATCTTAATCTTAATCTTAATCTTAATCTTAATCTTAATCTTAATCTTAATCTTAATCTTAATCTTAATCTTAATCTTAATCTTAATCTTAATCTTAATCTTAATCTTAATCTTAATCTTAATCTTAATCTTAATCTTAATCTTAATCTTAATCTTAATCTTAATCTTAATCTTAATCTTAATCTTAATCTTAATCTTAATCTTAATCTTAATCTTAATCTTAATCTTAATCTTAATCTTAATCTTAATCTTAATCTTAATCTTAATCTTAATCTTAATCTTATTCTTAATCTTAATCTTAATCTTAATCTTAACTTTTATATAAAGACGAAAGAATTATTTTGTTCTTTCGCCCATAACTCATAACATAATTAACTGATTTACGTGAAACAAACTTTAGAATATTCTTTATGTCTATAAGACGGTTTAAGAATATTTTTTATTTCTTAATTTCCAGGAAAGCTATTCAAAAGCAATCAACTGGTAGCTGCTTTGTTTTTTTTTTGTTATTTTTTGTTTTTTTCTATTCTTCCTATTGGCTGAGAACAATGGTGTAGTTGTAGAAAGGTAAAAAAAAGTATATGTAGCGACACAATGTAAAGCTAGCATTGTACCAAGAAAGTGTGTGTGTGAATTAGGTAAGTAGGTTATGTAGGAAGAAAAGAGTCACATTATTATGTGATCAAATTATTTGTGTATTGTGTTGTGTATCTCTTACCATGGCCATGCATCGCTTTTATATAAAAAAGAAGGTGTTTTCCGGGTGGAAAAAAAATTATTTGGTTCGAGTAAAAAGCGTACCTATAACTTGACTTCTAATGGTCGGATCTTCAAGATTGAGATCTTAAAATGACGGGAAAAACTGTTTACAGTCGTGCGTATTAAAAGGGAAAATGTTATGAATAAATTCAAATGAATTCGGTCAAAACGCTTCACAAATTTACAAAATGGCTACACTGCGAAAACATTGTGTATCCGTAAGCTTTAAAAAAAGATATACATGTAGGTAGGAAGGTATGCAAATATAAACAAATCTCCAATTATTTTTCGTAGGTAAAATTTTTCAATTGTTTTACTCAGGCTTTTTTGGTCAATTTATGGTTTTCAATGCAAATAAAACTACTTTATTTCATCTTTTACCCAACGTTTCGTCGCTATTCACGACTTCTTCAGGGGGTTTTGGAGATCTTTAATGTATATAAAATATTATGTGTGTACAATGTTATAGTTCTATTAATTTTAAACAAAAATAAACTTCCTTTTTTAAATATTTGTTTTGTCGACATCTATATTTTTGTTTTAATAAATAAATATGTTTTATATATGCGTACATAACTGGCACTATTTAAATAAGTTAACATTGAAACAATTACAATAAATAAATAAATATGGAAACTAATTATCTCAAAAAACAAACAGAAAATTATCACAGTGTAGGCAGGAAGGTACTTATTTAATGCCTAAAGTGTAGCTCACGATGGTGTTTTCTCTATCTTCTTTCGTGTTCATGGTGCTTGTCAATTTTTCTTGAATGCGTATGCTTGCAAGAGTGAATCTTGCATTTGCTCTCTTCTCTTTGTCCAGTACCCTTACATCGTCAAAGTTCGGTGTGTGACCGCTGTCCAATATATGCTGTGAGAGGCCTGTCAATTGTTTTCCTTTTTTGATGTCTGCTTTATGCTCAGTCCTCAGTCATTCTTATACCTTAACTCTGTTCAGTTCGTATTGTCAGTACAGGGAAGATAGGGTGTTTGCCTCTTACCCTTATTTTAATGGATTTTCCATGGTTGCTGTATCGCGCATTATTAATTGGCATATTTCTCTCTCATTCAAATGTCAGTAGGGTTACCAACTGCTAATTTAGATTTCATAAACAGAAAAAATTTAGATCGTGACTAATTTTAAAAATATGGAAAACTGAAGGCTAAAAAAGCTTCTGGGGTCAAGTTCTTAAGGAAATATTGGAAAACAGTGCTCAATTTACTTTTACAAAAGAAGAAATGCGGCGTAAATTGAGCTACCTTCTTCTAACATATAAAACAATAAAACAAAGGAATGGGGAAACTGGAGGAGGTGCAATAAGATGGGAGTACCTACTATGACTTGTTTGTTTCATGAAGTGTAGATATGAAACAAAGCAACATCAACTCAGTAAAATCTTTATTAAAATAATTTTTGTTTGGGGGTCCATAATTCATTCCAGCAAAAATCAACAAACAACGCAAATGTCCGTTCCGAAACGTCATAAACATGCTATGCAGACATGCTTTTAACATTTCAACTTGCTTTTTACATATCCTTGCATGTTTTTTGCTTTGCAAATGTTGCGTTTGGGAATTTGGCCTCTGAATCAATGTGTTGTTTTTAATAAACGAGCGAGAAGCAAATTATGTGTTCTTGTTTCAGTCTCCTCAAAACCACGGAGCAGACAGGTCATGATGCGATGTACGTGGGTTTATGGAATATTACAAAAACAATTTCAATGGAAGTCAGGGGTTCTGTTTTTTATTTCACATAGAATTTCTTAAGTTGAGTGCAATGCAAACACCAGCCAGCACGTGTATGTTTGAAAAAGCTCTCCCATAAGGCCTGTACTGAAAATAAGAACTGAACAGAGTATAGGTATAAGAATGAATGAGCATAAAGCAGACATCAAAAAAGGAAAATAATTGACAGGCCTCTCACAGCATATATTGGACAGCGGTCACACACCGAACTTTGACGATGTAAAGCGTTCAATACACGATACAACCCATCGTACCGATTTGAGTTGTACGGATATCGGTAGCGATATCGCACGTGAGCACACACACCATACGATTAACTCGCGATTTCATCAACTGTCAAAAAAGTTGTTGCTATATTCGGGAATGTAAACATTCCAAAAGCAAGACATATCTAGCTGTGAATTTCAATAAATTCCAACCAGAATTCTTTGTCTGGCTATTGAAACCATTTTTCTCATTCATATGTGTTTACCTACTAGCAGCGAACACAGAAGCTTCGGCTTCAACGGTCGTACAAACGTAAACAAACGGTACGATCCCCATCAAAGTAGTCGCACGCTACCTCTTGTTTTCGCTCGATAGCATTCGACCATGCGATTTCGGTACAGCGGATACTTCGGTTTACACACACGATACAATCGTCGCATGCGATTCAACTTTTTTACGATAATCGGTACAATAATTGTATCGTGTATTGAACGCTTAAGGGTACTGGACAAAGAGAAGAGAGCAAATGCAAGATTCACTCTTGCAAGCCTACGCATTCAAGAAAAATTGACAAGCACCATGAACACGAAAGAAGAGAGAAAACACCATCGTGAGCTACACTTTAGGCATTAAATAAGTACCTTCCTTCCTACACTGTGATAATTTTCTGTTTGTTTATTGAGATAATTAGTTTCCATATTTATTTATTTATTGTAATTGTTTCAATGTTAACTTATTTAAATAGTGCCAGTTATGTACACATATATAAAACATATTTATTTATTAAAACAAAAATATAGATGTCGACAAAACAAATATTTAAAAAAGGAAGTTTATTTTTGTTTAAAATTAATAGAACTATAACATTGTACACACATAATATTTTATATACATTAAAGATCTCCAAAACCCCCTGAAGAAGTCGTGAATAGCGACGAAACGTTGGGTAAAAGATGAAATAAAGTAGTTTTATTTGCATTGAAAACCATAAATTGACCAAAAAAGCCTGAGTAAAACAATTGAAAAATTTTACCTACGAAAAATAATTGGAGATTTGTTTATATTTGCATACCTTCCTACCTACATGTATATCTTTTTTTAAAGCTTACGGATACACAATGTTTTCGCAGTGTAGCCATTTTGTAAATTTGTGAAGCGTTTTGACCGAATTCATTTGAATTTATTCATAACATTTTCCCTTTTAATACGCACGACTGTAAACAGTTTTTCCCGTCATTTTAAGATCTCAATCTTGAAGATCCGACCATTAGAAGTCAAGTTATAGGTACGCTTTTTACTCGAACCAAATAATTTTTTTTCCACCCGGAAAACACCTTCTTTTTTATATAAAAGCGATGCATGGCCATGGTAAGAGATACACAACACAATACACAAATAATTTGATCACATAATAATGTGACTCTTTTCTTCCTACATAACCTACTTACCTAATTCACACACACACTTTCTTGGTACAATGCTAGCTTTACATTGTGTCGCTACATATACTTTTTTTTACCTTTCTACAACTACACCATTGTTCTCAGCCAATAGGAAGAATAGAAAAAAACAAAAAATAACAAAAAAAAAAAACAAAGCAGCTACCAGTTGATTGCTTTTGAATAGCTTTCCTGGAAATTAAGAAATAAAAAATATTCTTAAACCGTCTTATAGACATAAAGAATATTCTAAAGTTTGTTTCACGTAAATCAGTTAATTATGTTATGAGTTATGGGCGAAAGAACAAAATAATTCTTTCGTCTTTATATAAAAGTTAAGATTAAGATTAAGATTAAGATTAAGAATAAGATTAAGATTAAGATTAAGATTAAGATTAAGATTAAGATTAAGATTAAGATTAAGATTAAGATTAAGATTAAGATTAAGATTAAGATTAAGATTAAGATTAAGATTAAGATTAAGATTAAGATTAAGATTAAGATTAAGATTAAGATTAAGATTAAGATTAAGATTAAGATTAAGATTAAGATTAAGATTAAGATTAAGATTAAGATTAAGATTAAGATTAAGATTAAGATTAAGATTAAGATTAAGATTAAGATTAAGATTAAGATTAAGATTAAGATTAAGATTAAGATTAAGATTAAGATTAAGATTAAGATTAAGATTAAGATTAAGATTAAGATTAAGATTAAGATTAAGATTAAGATTAAGATTAAGATTAAGATTAAGATTAAGATTAAGATTAAGATTAAGATTAAGATTAAGATTAAGATTAAGATTAAGATTAAGATTAAGATTAAGATTAAGATTAAGATTAAGATTAAGATTAAGATTAAGATTAAGATTAAGATTAAGATTAAGATTAAGATTAAGATTAATATTAAGATTAAGATTAAGATTAAGATTAAGATTAAGATTAAGATTAAGATTAAGATGAGATGAGATGAGATGAGATGAGATGAGATGAGATGAAACAAGATAAGATTAAGATGACCCCGGTTTTAATAAAAGTGGATGAAAGTTGCATTTTCACTTAGGTAAATAATAGTAACTAAAGTCGAAAGAAATTCGCAGAAGGAATATTGAACACTGCTATCCACAAATGAAGTTACACATTTGCATTTGAAAAAAAGGATTGCTGTCTATTAATTTCTTTTTTTTTTTTTTTTTTCAAAAAGTGAAGCAAGATTCGCAGTTTGTATGTGGATTTTGAACGCGACTATCAACAATTGCAGTTTTAGTTTAAACTTCAAAAAAGTTAGTGCAAATATGCAAAATATAAATCTTAACCCGGACATTTGTAAAATTATTCTTAATGGGTCGGGAAAAATTGGACATCCATCGGGAGGAAAACCCTTTAGCAAAAGGAATCAATGTCTAACAGAAGGGTAACATAAATGACCCAACAACGGAAACATTGCTTAACATCAATTCGGTGACGTAATACAGAAACAACAGTGAGGGAAGGAATCGTTTGAGGCAAACGTAAAAATTGCCCACACGAATTTTTCGTTTGCCAGCCAGTTTTAACAGCGTTTGGAGCAAACTCTTAAATTCCTTTGAGACAAACAATTCATACTGTTGTACCAAAATTCTATCGTTTGTTTCAAACAAATAGAGTGTTTGTGTCAAACGAATGTAGTGTTTCTTTCAAACGAATTGAGGCGTTCTGTAAACATATTTACTGTTTGTGGCAAACGAATCGTGCTTTAAGAGTAAACGTTAATACTTTAACACCAAGCGAATGGTCAATTGTTATCAAGAGCAAAGTGGTTGTGACAAATGAATAACACGTTTGTGGCCAACGACTTGTACGTTTGTCACCATCAATACAGTGACTGCTGGTTTTTCCTTAATTCTGAAATTATAATATTTTATTTTAATTGAAAAAAATGTCAAGTTTCACTTACCTGGATTTGAACTGGTATCCTTCCGTGCCGATAGCGAGCATGCATCCACTGAGCTAATTTGCAACATAAAATTCTCCGGCAAAATGTTAATCAGTTGAAAAATTCACACATTTTCCTTTTATTTAGTTGGACAGAGAAAATGTACTGAGCCTATAGCGCGTGTTCCCAGAAAACTTAGGTGATACACATCATCATGTAGCTTGTACCTGACACATAACTTGGTGGCGGGTTTTAAATAGAATAGCAACTAGAAATGTACTGAGCGCGTGTGCTAAGTAAACCTTGGTGATACAATTTTTTGAAAATTTCTTGCGAAAGGAACTAAACATGATAACCAGGAACGGTTTTTTGCTTTTGGTTCATATATCATTCGATTTTAAAGTAAAGGGTTTTCCAATAAGAGGGGTTATTTTGATATTCAAAGAAAGATGACATTTTTTGAGATAAATGATCGGATGTTTATTTCAATTTAAAGAAGAAAGTATGCCATTAATAATGGAAAACAATATCAGCCAAATGGCTACCGCGGCTAAGCTTACTCAACAATATCATTTTTATGAAATTTGCCATCACCAAATCGCAAAACGGCTGCTGTATGCCCTCAACAGCTTCACGAATTCCATATTTGAGGTCTTGAATCGACGCTGGGCAGTTGTCGTAGACCTTATCGTTCACGTGGCCCCTAAGGAAAAAGTCGCAAGGTGTTAAATCACAAGATCTCGGTTGCCAATTGTGATCATCTCTTCGAGATATAACACGGTCCGGAAACTTTTCCCGTAAAAGACCAATGTTTTCGTTACTTGTGTGGCACGTAGCGCCGCCGTCTTGTTGAAAGTAAATGTTGTCCAGATTAAAACCATCCAATTCCGGCCATACAAAATTATTAATCAACTCTCGCAATAGCGCATCAATCCATTCACCGTCGCTGTTGCTCCAGCCTCATTTACGAAAAAGTAAGGTCCAATGACCCCGCCGAACCATAAACCACACAAAACTGTTGCTCCTTGAGGATGGAGAGGCTTTTCAACAATAAATCTTGGGTTTTCCGAGCCCCAGATGCGACAATTTTGCTTGTTGACGTAGCCACCGAAGTGGAAATGGGCCTCATCAGTCAAGACGATTTTCGAAGAAATTCCTGATCATTTTCATGCATTTCAAGGACCCAATCAGCAAAGACACGACGTTGTTGATGATTAGCTGGCTTGAGTTCTTATGTTAACTGAACTTTATTAGCCTTAAGACCCAAGTCTTTTTGCAAAATACGGTGTAATGACGTTTGTGGAATGCCCAATTTCAAAGAACGACGAGGAATAGACAAAACTGGGTTTTCTTTTCAACACTTTGGGCTACAGGCTTACAGCAGCAGTAGTTTTATTCTTCACATCGCTAACTTGTCCCAAGAGCTCGAGTTTTTCCACCAATTTCTGAATTACGGTCCCCAAAGGTGCTTCACGAAGACCAAAAAATGTTTTAGTTTTACGAACCGTCTCTGCCAAATTTTCACCATTTTTATAGTGAATTTTAATAATGTTAATGCGTTGTTAAAGCGTGTATCGTTACTTTTTTTTTTTTAATGTCGTAGTTTCTATTTGTCAAATGTCAAAAAATTACAGATTCTAAAGTGACGACTACCGAAATGGCGGCCTATTGAAAATAATACTTTATTGGAAAACTCTTTATATATTTGAAAACAAAAAAAAAATATTAAGAAATGTGGCTAAGACCCAGTGGCGTAGCTAGCCCTCAAGGGGCCCCGTATCAAGAATTATTTGGGGGCCGCCCTCCTACAAAATTACAAATTAAACAAAAAACAATTTTTACAAAACGAACAAAAACACTCACAATAGCAAATCAAGTATATTTATTTATTAATGTAGGTGCTATAAAACTTAAACTAACAGTTAAGAAAAACTCAAATAAAAACTTTTCTTGCCTTTATTTCCGCAAATTTATTAATTAAATCATCCATTTCTGAGGATGATTTTAATTTTTCAAGCTTTTCAACTTCTATGGACATGATCGCTAAGTCCGACAACCGTTCTTGTCCCATAGTAGTTCTTAAATATTTTTTTTATTATTTTTAGCTTAGAGAATGTTCTCTCAGCTGCCATTATTACTTCCGGAAAACTGGATGCAAGGCTATTGTATTTAATTAGCAATAACTCTTTGAGTTCCTTAGTTGACTGAATTTTCTGAATTTCTGATTTCAAACAGGATTTTAAAGCAATTAGTTGTTCAAAAAGATCAACTGACGGTCCTCATAGTATTTAGCAACCAGTTTTTCTGCTTTCTTTTCACTTTTTTCATTTGAAAAGGATAACATTTTTCTGGTTGTAAAGCTTCAAACTTTGTTCAGTTTGAGAAATCAGTATATCTAAGCAGCAATATTAAACATTGACTTTGAAGTAACAATCCGGGTCTGATATTCTCTCATCTTCTGATAATTCGTCAAAAAAAAACGTTTCGTTATTATCCTTCTTTTAGTTTTAGACACAGTTGTTACCCCCCACTTTCCTTAATCTCTGGACTCGATAAGCAATTATCAATGAGCAGATAAATTTACTTTTACTATTCTTAGGAATAAGTTAAAACTGCCCATTGAAAAATAGATTTTTGCTCTATCTGAGGATTACATACAAACTGACTGCTTATCTGACTCTTGAAAAATTGGCCCTAAGTCTATTTAAAAGATAACTTAGTAAAATACTTGCTTTTTGTAAGTCATTGTCGTTATGCTGTAAGGGTTTGGTAACAGGGTTAATGATTTCGTAATAAGAATATGAAGAAAGTTAAATATTAAAATATGGAAATTACTTCTGTTTTAAGTGGAGTAAATGAATAAAATTCAATTAAAAAGTACAAGTGACCTCAACTCCAGAAATAATTGTGTTATACCCTACTTAGACACAAATTTTTGTTTTGGTCGATGTTTGCCGAATTAATTAATTGAATGTTAATGATTTCGAAAAAAGTAGACAAAACGAGACCAATACAATGAATTCGTAGCTCTCTAAAATGTTATTTATATTTTTATTTTCATCACGTTCAACTTTTTGTTTGCAACTAAATTAAGTTGGTACAACTTTCATTATTAATGAATAATTTTTCCGTACAGCGAATAAAACGTCATTTCTTGATGACCATCTAGTAGGGCAAAACCATTTAAGTCTAATTTTATTTTCCTCAGATGACTCGTTATTCAACATTGACCACCGTTTTATGCTTTTGCCAACAAAAAGTATATATTTTTTCCAAGTTGTGAACAAAATTTGACACTTCTAGGATGTGTTTTGCAGCATCAACGACTGGTGCAGTGTATCGAAAAAAAAACACACAATTTGTTGTTGGTGTGTAGATTCGTTCACCTATGAGAATTTCATGCATAAAATTTTTACTTGCGTTGTCCTAAGTAGGTAGGTATATGAAAAAAAGAAAGAAAACAAGTTTTTTGTATAGGGTGTAACAAAAAATACCTGCCAAGAAAAGAGATATTTGAATTTATTTATTTTTTCAAATGTATTTCAGTTTCTTACAAACTTATCTCGGTTCGAGGCCCCTGTATCTCGGGGGCCCCGTATAATTGATACGGCTGATACCGCGGTAGCTACGCCCCTGCTAAGATCATTTCATGTATTTTAATTCGTTTTGGCAACACTATGACGACCGAAGTATTTAAAATATTGAGTCAGTTTTTGTTTTAAACTATTACTACGTAGATGTGCTCCTAGGACTGAATCAAAACTTTTAAGTAAATCACTTTGTTTAACACAATTATTGTTTTTATGCGTTGTAAATTAGTTATATCCTGATGGAAACCCAACAGGTGCTTTAAACAAGTATTCAATGTTTATATTTTTATCATTTTAACTTCACTATTACCAACAAAACAAAAAAAAAAGTTGGGCACCAGCAGGGATCAAACTGACAAGCCTCGGGTCCATCATAAACCTGGAGTGAAATTCTCCATTCTCCAGTCATATGGATTAAGTACGATACTAAAAAGATAAAATAGCCAGTTGGTGATTTTAATTTTAGTAAAATGTTAGGGGATAGAACGATGCTAAACTCGTTTAAAATTATCAAAACACAATTTGTAAATTGAATTGACATCGTACTAAATCCCCTAAAATTTTGCGCAATTGTTTTTTGAAATGAACAACGGAAATGATGTAGGTAATTTTTATTAATTTTTAAAATTGCAGTTTTATTTTTAATGCAATTATTTTAACAATTATTTTTAATGCAAACATTTTTAAACTAGCATTTATTTTATTTTTTAATGCAAATATTTTCGTATATTGACTTTGCTATTTTTTAAAGCAATAAATTTTCAATTTTGAATCGCATTCTTTTTAAATGCAACATATTTTCAATTGAAATTTTATTTTTTGTACAAGTAGTGCTGAACTTCAGAACAATACCAAATTGATCAAGCAAAACAAGTATTGAAACGTACCCAATAGATACTTGCCCTATAGATTATTTGAAATTGGTTAGATAGGAACTAAACAAATAAATTACTTTTCCAAATAGGAAATTTATTGCTGCAAGCGAATTTCTTTAAAGGAAGCCTAAAATCAAAAATTCTTTGGCCTCAAAAGTATAAAATGTTTACCACAAGCATTAAGTTAATTTGTAAAAATAAGATTTAAAAATATATACCCTGCAATCATTCAATCGTTTGCTACAAACTATAGCTTACTTTCTACCATTCGTCCCAAATTGTCCATTCATTAGTTGCAAACAATTGTAATTTATATAGTAAACGTAAAACTTTTTGCAGCAAACTGCATTTCAAAAGCTTAATTCGCAATCGATTCATTCGTTTGCGATAAACTATTACGCTTGCTTGCAAACAACATGGCGTTTGAATTTGGGAAACATTGTCATTTACCGTAATCAACTCAGGCAAATTGAGCTCCGAACGAATGGGTTATTTGTTAATATGTTCGATGCAATGGAATTAATTTCTGTGGCAACTGTAATACAATTGCTACAATTGAAATACGTTTGCAGGAATTGTATTACATTTCCAGCAAATATATTACAATTACAGCAAACGAAATTCGTTACCCGCAAACTCAAACAAAATATTAATTTTCTCAGTGAAGAGATTCTAATCGCCCGACCAACACGAATCACAATTTCAAGTTCAAGTTAACCTGGAACAACAGCGGCGCATAGCAAATGCTTCAAAACCGGCTAAAATGCTTAGCCAACGTGAATCACGCCTTAATCCGCTCAAAAATAGATTTATGAAAGGGAAAGAATCAATTTTTATTTGGAAGAATTTAACTTCAACAAAGAAAAAGATTACAAGAGTCAGCACATTGCATTGCGGTGCATTGAGGTTCGACAAAGAGCCACCCGGAATGTGTTTTTCGAATAGGAAAAGTTAAATTGTCATCACTGGAGCCACCAGAACAACTTTGTACGAGTATGTATGTTTCTGGAATGACTTCACACTCAAAACATTTTCTCTAAAGTATTCGCAAGTACAACACATGTTTCCAAATGACTTCGTTTGGAGCAACAAAATTGGCAGCCACAATGCAGGTTTCATCCCACTGTCAAAGGGCAAGAACAATTATTATTCTATACCATACTATCGATCGGTTCGCTGCTTCCTCTATCCGATGAAAAAGCCAACTTTTTGCATTTTGAGTGAAGGCGATATAACGTTCGCAGGGCACCGCTAGTGTTAGATAAATTTAATGGCTTGAATTCGGTTATTTTATACGAGTCCGTAACTTGCCATATAGCACCTATACATATTTCGCATGTAAAAAGGTAAAAAGAGTTAAATTTCCATGCATATTTGTATAGGAAAAGTAAGGGTTTGTTTATAGCGACACCGTTCATATAATGACTTTTGTGAACTTAGCTTTCGATTTAGGGAACCAATTAAAAAAACTGTTTGGGAAATAATACCCTAAATAGATCACATTTGATTAAATGAAAAAACAAAACAATCTCAAACAAACATCTGAACTAAGGAATTTCCATGTAAAATATAAAAACAACTGAAGTCCGGATAGTTATCGGTTCTTAACTTAAGTTCAGATAGAAAAAGTACTGCCAGTTCATATTACTATTTTGCTATCGATAGTTTGTATGAAAACGTCAAAATATCTGAGCCAATGAATGAAAACATTTTTTATAAACAAATAAAAATGGACGACCATTGTTTTGTGAATTAATTTTAGTTTTTTTCTGATTTAAAATTGGGTTTTTTCACATTTTGTTTGTGTCATTAACGATCGGAATAATTTTCTATACGAGATTTCTTTTTATTTGAATGTGTTTTGTTTTTATACTGCATGCTTATCCAAAAGCTGAATGGTCAGTGATGGCGATTTCCGAGTTTCGTGATAGCGCTTTGTATTTTATTTCAGTTCAAATTCTAACGTAGCGCAAACATGTATCTTTGGATTGCCCTCGACTCCAACTCGTATTACAGCACGATAACTTTTTGCTATGCCAGAAGGTAGAACTAAATCCATGTTTGTTGTAGTTGTCCAATTTGAAAGTCTATAAATTGTCTAAACAAATATGTGCAGAAGAAAACGTCAAAAAGTTTAAATAAAATGCACCAACTTACTCCCTTAACCGGTGGACATACTCGGTACTTTTTCTCTATTTGCGATGTATACGGATACCAAACCTCCCTTGGGTCCCAAACAACTTTGCAAACATCCTTACGTTGCATTTGAAATGCGGTATCGACCCATCTACCACCACTTATTTTCTGAAATTGCCAATGACCCTGAAATTTGTATTGAAAAAAAAAGAAACAAATATTTTCTAAAATTGAAAAAAAAAAAAAAAAAGGCTACAGGCATACCCAAAGTTTGTCGTTAGGTTTAATATCTGCTATAGACTTAAAATATCCATTAGCTGACACGAAAACTAATGGTTGTCTAAACTTTTCTCCAATGTGTGGTGTAAATGTCAAATTGCTGTCAAATACACTGTCAAGAAAATGATCCTTTTCACCGCTACAGGGTTCAAGGACATCTTGGTCATCCACTTGCGTGTAGTAGTTGCGATCACCGAGCGTCATTCTCTTTAATAATTTATGTAATATTTATTTAGTATTTATTTTAAAATTACCCTTCAAAGATTTACAAAATTAGTATCTTACATCGGCAACCATAACAAATGCTAAAATAACCCCGAACCGTAATATGAAAGACATAATTTATAACAAAAACTGTTTCAGATACAACTGAATGGAGAACGTCAAATGGGCATTCTTTTATACGGTCCAACAAATCTATTCATCTTTTGATCACAATTTTAATTTAGTAAAATCACAAAACAAAACATTTTTGTTATGTGTACTCGTCATAATATTTACACAAAACCTATAATCTAGCTTAATAATTTAAATAATTACTAAATATTTAATTATAACAACTAACGAATAACAATATTTAATTACATGACATAAGTACCTATAACTTTGTTACATCAAAAGTGATTAAATCATTATTTGGCACGAAAGGTTTTTTTTATATTGTGGGCGCACTAAAGGGATTTTTAATACCCTTAAGATGATTAAACACAGTGCGCGAGCGTTAGGAAAAAAGGGAAGGGGTAAAAAGAATGTACCGATGCACATTGGTTTTGATGTTCTGCAAATCGAAATGGGAGGGAAAGATGGAGCCGGGTAAAGCATTCTACATTCGTGTAGTACGACTAGAGAAAAAATCTCTATAATTAACAGGACGTCCGAAGTTGGGCTCAAGGGTGAATTGATGCGCATTCCTAGAATACGAGTATTACGGTTGAATTGTTTAAGGGGAGGAATGCAACTGGCTATTTCACTAGAGCACTGTTTGTGAAAATAACGGTAAAATAGCGAAAGACAAGAAACATTGCGGCGCGGCAGCGGTGTTCGAGAAGTGCAAATGCTTCCGTTATATTTCTATCACCTATCATTTTCATAGCTCTTCTTTGAACACTATCCAATAGCCTCAAGTGGGTTATTGGATCACCTCCCCGAACATGATAATTGTACTCGAGTTTTGGACGAATAAAGGCTTTATAGAAAGGGGTGACAGTTTTTTTGCATCGCTGAAGAAAACCTAAGCACTTAGCAGCCTTTTTGGCAACATCAAATATGTGATCGTTCCACATAAGGTGGTCTGTGATACACATACCGAGGACTGAAAGGTTTTCGGTTTCCTCAATGCAAGTGCCAGTCAAGGATAGTGGCATAGGGGATGAGCATTGAGTTTTTGAAGCATTAAATTCTACGCGATTTTTGATTCCCCATTGGACAATGCTGTCGAGGTCAGAATTGAATGAGCTTATCATACGCTGCCGTTCAAGTTCCACATCCGAAGGACATGGATGTGAATCTAAAAACGGATATGAACAGCTGAGGGTATTGTCATCAGCAAAACAATTTAATGGATTAGAAGTTTCAGACAGCATATCATTAATGAATATGTGGAAGAGGGTCGGAGACAAAACGAAATGGATATCAGACTTGACATCGTCCAATACAACTTGTATGGAGCGGTCCGAAAGGTAATTTATAATCCAACGAAGAAGAGCTTCATCGATACCAAATGCGCGCATTTTGGGTAAGAGAGCTTGATGCCAAACTCTATCAAACGCTTTTGAAATATCAAGTGCAATAATCTTACTTTCTCCAAAACGATGTAAACATTTGTGCCACTCTTCGGTGAGATATACCATCAGATCACCAGTGCACCTATGGCTACGAAAGCCGTACTGTCGGTCATTAAGAAGCATTCGTTCTTCGAGATGTTTCTGAAAATTAATCAGCGTTTCCATGACCTTGGAAAAAAGGGACGTAAAAGCAATTGGAAGATAGTTTGAGGGCGAAGAAGATACGCGTTTTATAGGGACAGGCTGGACAATTGCTGTTTTCCATCCACTCGGAAAGAGACCCGTAGAATAGGACAGATGGAAAAGTTTACGCAGTTGTTTTGGGAGCGTTGAAGAACACCTCTTCAGAACAAAGGGAGGGATACTATGCGGGGCAGCGGATTTGTATATGTCGAGATCTTTTAGGACTCTAGCAACTACATGAGTGCGAAAGAAGATTTGTCCCATAAAATCGTTTACGCTCTCAAGCACAGACGGAGTTCTTTCACATTGACTACTATTATAATATACTTCAGTTGGCACGAGAAATTAGCAGATATGACACAATGGTCTGATGTGCCTAGAGGCTATAATACACTAATGGTATGTATTTATCAGGGTCAGAGGTAAGAAACAAGTCAAGTTTTGAATACAACTTTGACCTAGAGTGAATACAAATTTGTTCCTGACAGGAATATACACTGACAAAAAACTAGATGTAAATTTAAGTTTAACAAAGCAGTAACAGCGCCCATGTAAAGTAGAATTCCCACTTGAATGCAATATTGCATCGCGGTAAAAATACAACGGCAACACTTACACAATATTATGCTTCATTCAAATTAAAAATTTTGAATTTAAATTTTTAATTATGAAGACGAAAACAATTAAATATTAAAATAACTTCTGTTTAAAGTGGAGTTAATGAATAAAATTCAATTAAAAATGTGTTTCGCCCACACATGACAGTTGGCTCTAGAGTTGGTCTGTTATATCCTTCTAGAACCAAAATGTGTGTCTTGGAATGATATGACAGACTAAGTTAAGAGCCCACTGTCAAATCTGGAGCCAAAACAGATTCATTTCTGAAGTTGCGGTCACTTGTACTTTTTAATTGAAAGTAATATTTAATGTTCTTATAAATTTTTAGCCGCATAACCCGAATGTGGAATCTTTTACCCGGCACTATTTTTATCTACCATTTTGATGTCAGAGCTTCAAAACCAACGTGTTTCGGTATCTCCTCTTAAATCCTTCCTTCCTTCCTTCCTTTTCCTATAGAACGCACAGTGTTGAATCCGTTTAAGGGTAGCAAAACACCTTTTTATGTGCCCTTATCATAAAAAAAAATTAAAACTAGACTTTCAATCCGCTTCAATGTATTGACAAACAAAGAAATCTTCTCCGTTTTATTTTTTAAATTTATTTTCACGTGAAGACCCGTACTTGCGTTGCCTCGCTTAATTTACAAAGTCAATAGTGTGAATTTTAAGATCCTATAGGTAGACTTACTTTATAAGGAGGCAGGAAGTATTTCCAACTTCTAATAGTCATAAAATTCATTCTAAAAGGTTTTCCAATAGGGACGGGTTGATATTGACAGCTCGTGGGCCCAATTTGTTTCTTTTACTTTCTGTCAAAATATCGTCTTTCAATCAGTTACTAAAGACAAATCATCATGGTAAGCTATACAGCGTCGACCAACATGTGAAAATTGGGTTTTGGAGCAGTTGGAAGTTGATCCCAATTTTGGTCGAAAAATCATCTTTAGCGATGAGGCCCATTTTGGGATGAATGGGTACGTGGATAAGCAAAATTGCCGGATTTGGGACGACACCAATCCACGCGAGATTCACGAGGTGCCAATGCATCCAAATAAAGTTACTGTTTGGTGTTGATTTTGGGCTGGAGGCGCAAGGGCGGATCCAGACTTTCAGCCAGGGGGGGTGGGGGTCACAGGGCACTTGTGTAGGTACCTACATACAAATTAAATAAAACATAATACTAATAAAAAAAATTACTTTTATTTTAGTTGAACCTACTTTTAATGTTTTTGAATCAACAATAACCACTTGAGTGGGCTACCACGATTGCATTTGCCTGGAAGTATTGCAGTTTCATGGCTGGCCTCACCAACATCAGATTTCTTTGGTGGTGCTAGTTTTTATGTTCAATGTTTAAATTTTATAATTTAGTGCCGTCAACTGGAATTGAAACCAGCCACCTCTGAGACATTATGCGCTACGCACTGTGCCACCGAAATCACATGGTCGTGCCCATCCAATTTGGAGTTTTGTCTTTATTAAACGAATTTAGAGACAACTGGCATTTTTACTAAGTTAGTTGTTGTTCATTCGACTTCTTTATATTTCCGTACACCTAAGGTACATTAACATAAGTATGACTGCTTTCACACAAGAAAACTGAGTTGCTGGGAACGGGGAGTTTGTAGGCGAGAAGGCCAAGAAGTAAGGGGCATGAAAAATCTCCGCGGTCAACGTTTGAGGAGATTTTGATCACATTCCTTCTCACACTGTCCGTTATGTGCCTTCAGCCAATAGACTTTATATGGAAAGAAACGAAAATCTTCGACAATTTTTTTGTGTGAAAGGTACAAGGAAATTAAAGCAAAACGTCAAAAAAAATTTCCAGCAACTGGTTTCCCTGTGTGAAAGGGGACTATGTCCTTGGCTTTTAAACGTTTAATCTCTATGTAGATGTCCTTAAAGTATCTTCTTTAATTTGTATATAATTATTTTCTTTATTTGACAAAAATAAATTAATTACTTTATATTTTTGATATTAGGCCAGGCCATCATCGTCAACTGCGATCGCTATAGGTCGATGATCACCAACTTCTTGTGGCCTGAATTGGATGATATAGACACCAAAGACATATGGTTTCGACAGGATGGCGCTACGTGCCACACAGCTCAAGACACAATCGATATTCTGCACGACCGGTTTCATGGCATGGTGATCTCGCGCCGAGGCGACGTGAATTGGTCACCAAGATCGTGTGATTTGACCCCTTTGGAATTTTTCTGGTGGTGCTTTCTTGAGTCGCGCAGGTCTTTGCGAACAAGCCGCAAACCACCACGGCCCTCAAAGACAACATAATCGATGCCATCGGTCAAATTAAGCCTGATTTATGCGCCAAAGTTATCGAAAACTGGACTTTTCGAATCCGCACTACCCAGCGAAGCCGCGACAGCCATTTGCACGATGTTATATTTCACACATAATGTCATTGATAGGGCACTCAAATAGGTAAAGATTAAACCTTATTTATATCTCATACTTAAAATAAAATTATTAAAAGAGCTCCTAGAATTTGTAAATGTAAGTACCGCATTTCTTAAAAATGTTTAAGTTTTATATATATTTACATATTTTTTTAAAAAACTGTCCAACAATCTTACAGTTTTTTGCAAGTAACTTTTTTGAGTGGCAGCTGACAGCTTTATACTATATTTATCAGATATTAATACTCAAAGGTTTTTTATATGTGTAATGGCTAAGACAGATGTGCAGCAAGTCTGCACGCATCTATGCATGCAGGCCTGCACACGAAACACATGTGCATAGTTTGTGATATTCATGATGCATAGTTATGTCAAACAAATACATGAAAGCACAGCGTTGCCGATGTGACACCATAGTGTTGGAACGAGATTTTCTTCGTTGGACGATGGCAGCGCCGCCGGCTTCAAGGATTCTTAAAAAAAAAATCACCAACACAAACAATTTTTTTGAGAGAATGGCAGCTGTTGTTTTACTTTGCTGTTGTGGCTGCAATGATGCTGCGCAGCAAATTTAGAAATAGTGATATCGTGCAGCGCCGCGCTGCATGCAGACTTTGAGTGAATCTGCTCACATTAGAAACTGTGTAAATTAATTTCGCTGCATGGAAAACGTTGCACATCTGTGTAGCACATACCTACCTAACTAATAAGAATTTTTTCTTATTTACTGAAATATTTTAACACCCTTATTCATAAAGAAAAAATATTTATTTTATTTATTTTAGCTCCCGTGTTTAGTAAAACTACACCATGGAATGAGAATGTTCCGGACTCAAATGAAGCAGTAAGCCATTGCCTTTAGTCTGAGCCCAGAAAATTATTATTCCATGGTGTAGTTTTCCTTAACACGGGAGCTTAAATAACTATTTTTTCTTTATGAATACAAGGGTGTAAATCTTTATGCTTTTATTAAAAACAAATGAAAATCTAAAACTATGCACACAGTTGTTATCTTTGAATCACCGTTGGTGCAACCTCTAGCACAATACGCTCCAGATAGCTTTGAATCTGGTAGATTTATTTCATTTTCTTTAGTTGACCAATTTGAAATTCCATAAATTGCCTTCCAATAAAAGTGCACAGCAATTGACAACACAAAAAACAGCTGAAACACATAAGCATCTTATTCCTTTATAAGTCGGACGTATCAGGTATTTCCTATCTATTTTTGTAGTAAACGAATGCCAAACTTCAATTGGGTTAAAAAAAATGGCTTTACCATGAGGCCGTCAGTCTAATGGAGCCCTAACTGCATTTTTTTATTATTTTCAGTAGAGCAAAAATAGAAACAGGTTATTTTCAAACACTTGTAGTCTTAAGACAAAGAAACATATCCTTGATTTTATTTCTTCAATATGCTCAAAAAATAACATGGTTTTGATTTTGTATTCATCATCCTTCAAAATACCGTTTAAAGTCAAATAAGGCAGTGTTGTAGTAGCCCGTAGCGTAATGGTAAGTGGGTGTGACTCTCACGCTGGAGGTCTGGGTTCACTTCCCAGCCTCGTCCACCTAAAAACAAAAAAAGTTTGTTTTCAGGGCTACTGCTCTTGCGAGCAATTGACAAATCCCTCAAGAGTATCACTTGTCATGAATGAGTGCTTCTCGTCTAGCCGTTCGGATTCGGCATAAAATTGTAGGTCCGTTCAATTCCTGTCGACACGCGCACACAGGAATGGTTGCGAGTTGTTAGTCACTAGGCCCTGGTTCGTCACGAGCCGTTGCGCCACCTAATTTATTTATTTATCTATTAAGGCTACTATAGCACAGTGGGAAAAAATAATCTGTAAAGATAGGCCAAAGATTTGCAAATAACAGAATTAATTTATTTTTTTTTAATTTTATTCTTTTATTTTTTTTATTTATATTTTTTTTGTTAATTAAGTTGGAAATCCATAAAATCCTTCTTATTGTTATTCTTTGTTATTTCTAGGATCAATGTAAAAATTGTGATGTATTGGCGGAAGAAAATAAAATCTGAAAGCTGCCGATAAGATCCACTTAATCCTTATTCTTATCTAGTCTTACACTTATTTTATCAAGATACAAACACTTTGAAATGGAAATTATTCTTCAAGATTATATTATTTAAAAAATATGTAGCCAAATCCTTCGGTAGAGATCTTTCTATTTAAAATGTTTATTTTTTTTCAATTTCAAAAGTGGAGAAAAAGTGATCGTTGGTAATTTTTATGACAGTGAATTGTTGTTTTTTTATTTTCGCTATCTATGTCTTCTATTAAATAGTACAAGTTAATATTTGGAAAATATTTTGTTGCCAATCAATCCAAAATCTGACAAAAAACTTATGGTTAATTCACTGCATTGACCTGTGAGCAAATAATAAAATAATTAGCCTAACTCAAACTTTCAAATTTACTTACTTTACTTTAGATGGCGCTCACAGCCCAGGGTGGGCAACGGCCTAAACTAACAAGGCCTTCAGCCAACTCTTCCCCTAGCTAGCCGCTTCCAGTTGCGCACAACGAGTTAGTTCTTCCTCTGCTGTGTACACCATCGGGGTTGGATTCGAAGACTCGTCGGGCAGGTGCGTTGCTGTCGATACGCTCCACGTGCCCCAGCCATTTCAGCCGCTGTATTTTCAGCTTTTTGACAGATCGCTAGCTCGTATAGCTCGTCTTTGAATATACTCCTCCATACTCCTTCGATACACACCGGACCGAAAATCACACGAAGAATCTTCCTCTCAAAGCAAAAGAACCCTAGCAGACTTTCATCCGATTTTTTCAATGTCCATGCTTCTGCCCCATAGAGCAGGACCGGGATGATTAGGGTCTTGTAGAAAGTCTCCTTGGTTCTCTGAGAGAGGGCCTTACTACTTTAATGCTTTCTTAGACCGAAGAAACAGCGGTTGGCAAGAGTAATAATCCGTTTAAATTCTGCACTGATGTCATTTTGCGAGGTAATAGTGGAGCCCATGTAGACAAAGTCCTTGACAATTTCGAAGTTATATCTGTCCGTAGTGATATATTGCCTGAGTCGATGATGTTGAGATTCCTTTCGCGATGACAGCATATATTTCGTTTTGTCCTCATTAACCGCCAATCCCATTATAGCCGCCTCCGATTATATGCCCGCAAATGCGCCTGCCTCAGCTCGCTTCGTTATGCCGACAATGTATATGTCGTCTGCATACGCAAGCAATTGAACGGACTTTTGATAAATTGTACCGCTGGTATTGACTTGTGAAACGAGCTTCTTTATGACCACAGGGGTGATTCTGGTGCTTTCCTTCTTGGACGGTGCGGCATGCTTGTTTCTGGCTCGACTAAGCTTGTCAGACGGTGGGGTTCTTGTCCTTCACTAAAAAACTGCGCTCGAAATTCATTTTTGTTACATGCCAAAGAAAACAAAAAAAAAGCTAGGTGAAAGCTAATAAACTACATTAGAAATCGGACGGACATTGGTCGGACTCAAAAGGAAAATAGGAAGAAAGATGAAAAGATCCACACACATACCTTTGCCACTACACTGGTGAAAGAATGGATGAGATGGTGAAGATGTTACTCTATATTGCAGTAAGACGGAAATAAAATATCTTAACCCTAACACTGTCCTAATCCTAACCAACCTAGTAAGTAAAATG
The DNA here is from genome assembly GCA_949320155.1 of Melangyna quadrimaculata. Classification (NCBI taxonomy): domain Eukaryota; kingdom Metazoa; phylum Arthropoda; class Insecta; order Diptera; family Syrphidae; genus Melangyna; species Melangyna quadrimaculata. Next base: position 62,966,895 of record OX439483.1, on the reverse strand, counting down.
TAACCCCCATCTTATCCTATATAACTTAAATCTTATCTATTTCCCATCTTACTTTTCAAGAGAATGACACCCTCATTCCATCTACTCGCTAGCATAATGGTTTGGTAAGACCAGTAAGATTTTGCCTGATGTTATCGGCACATATTGGCCAGCCCTCCTATATCCTTTTGCTACCTTCCTTGGCGTTTTACTGTGGAAGGTAGCCCCAAATATAATCATTAGCTATGGAGGTCGAAGCCGAAGGTAACCGTTCAGGTCATGTTATAGTCGCGCTACCTTTCAAGACGGTCTGACAAGATTCTCCACTCACCTGTCGCTTTGCAACACATCATAATGATGTAAATTTTTCTTCACCAAATTCTAAATAATTCGAAAAGACTTTGTTTCATACTACCATATAGGTCTAAGATCTTTAAGTGTCAAAAATTTTATCTAAACAAAATATTCAAAAAAATCCAAAAATGTTATCAAATAAAAAGTAAAAAGATTTCAAATTTATAAATGGAAAAGGAAGAATAAATCGGTATCTGCTTTTAATCGGTATGTCGTCCTGCCGGCAGCACAGGAATGATGTTTCTCTAAATTTCACTAAAATTTCTGTTGACGCGATACAAAATTTAACTCTCAAAAACAGATTGGGCCCTTACACTTTGCAATTTACGTTATAAGATATTATATCTTTACGTTAAATAATAAAAAACTTTATGTTAAATAAAAAAACGGACTTTACGTTAAATAAATTGAAGGAATTATTGTTACAAGGTTAGATAAATTTAACTATTTTTATATATGTATGTAATCAGTTATTCTTTGCTGACGATGGAGCCATCATAAGTGAAGATCCTGTGTCCTTGCAACGATCACTTGATGTATGGGTGGATGTTCTGGAGGGGAATGGATACTGCATTAGCGTGAAAAAGACCAAAAAGCTATGCTGGCGATTTTCTGATCCATATTCCGGACATCTATTTGTGGATCAGAAAATGGACAGCATAGGTATTCGGTCTTTCAGCAAGGACACAGGATCTACACTTATGATGGCTCCATTGTCAGCAAAGAATAACTGATTCACTTTGGGGTCCGTCACCTTATCCTCAAGCAGAAAGTCGCAAAGGACTCAAGACGATTCCCTGGTGCACACCTACTCTAATTGGCAACTCTTCGGTGATTCCTGCGGGGCATCTTAACTTTGTTTTAACTTGCTCGTACATATCCGCACGTAGTCTTCCGGAACTCCTCGTTGCCTAAGTGCAACCCATAATGGATCTCGTGGTTGTCTGTCGAATGCTTTTCAAAATCAACCAGTACAATATGCAAATCTCTCGAGGAATCCCGATATTTTTCCATTCTGATTCTTATACTCTGAATAGCATCAGTGGTTGGTTTACCCGAAACAAAGCCGCACTGGTCGTCAGATAGCCGTATTATTTTTCGTAGGCGGCCATCCAATATTCGCTCCACGATCTTCATGGTATGTGACATCAGCTTGATCGAACGGTAGCTGTCGCAATTTATTGTATCACCCTTCCCCTTGTAGATTGGAAGAAGGTAACTTTCCCTTCAATGATTAGACATTCGGTCGTCGCAGATAAGTTTGGATATGAGAATCATGAGCCATCTATACCCGATGTCTCCTATCTTTTTCCAGAACTCAGAGGGTATCTCGACTGGCCCAATCGCTTTTCGCTTTTTGGAGTTTTTCACCGCATCACTAACTTCTTCGACTGTGATGTCGGCGACTTGTTCATTGCTAGGTGCAGCTATTGGAAAGTATATCCTCGGAAACTGTTCATTTAAAAGTCCTTCACAATACTCTTGCCATCTGTGAAGACTTTTGTCGTCATCCACAAGGAGTTGGTCTTGAGCGTTGTCAATGAATTTTGGTGAGCGAATCCCCAGAGCATTTTCCTTCTCTGTGCGGTGATTTTGAAAATAGTTGCGCCCTTGTTGATGTTGGCATGTCGCAGTTCCTGATTAGCTTGGTTTGCATCAGCAGTCGGTGCAGATATTTCCTTCAGCTCCCGATACATACTCTTCGTACTCCCTGCTTGAAGTTGGACACACTTTGTCTTTGCTTCTTTCTTGCAACGTCTATAAACCACTCCAAGGCGTGCTTTTTCATCTATTTTATGAGAGGGGCAAGTTGGCCAAGCTTTGAAAGCCGTTTTTTTTGCTTGTCATTATAGCTTTGGCTTCACCATTCCACCACCATTCCTAGCAGTGATTTTGCTTACCACAGGCAGGTTTCTTGCAGAGAGAGTCCCCCATTTTTTGCTCTCGTACACCCTTCATTTGCATATCTGTCGATGTTTTTATACTGATAGTCTTTCATAAAAAAGACAAACGCTTCGCCTTCTACTTTATCCAGATTGTACCACTTGATGCCTCTTGTCCTCCTCGGCTCCATAAAAAATTGTGTTCGCAGAAGACGGTGTTGTGGGGCGATCGGTTCATTTTGGAATCTTTGACTTGAGTCTTCATGAAACTGGTTACCAGATGGTAATCGATCTTAGTTTCATTTCCACCACTAATATTAGTGATAAGGTGCTTTGATTGTTTGATGAACATTGTAATTAACACGGTAAGACCATATGATCTGCACATGTTAAAGATGTCTTCACCAGAATGATTCCTAGTTCGTACCCCAAACCACCATGACAGTCCTCATAGTCCTCGTTAGATTTCCCAACATGCCCATTCAAATCTCCGCCCACAAACAAGAACTCATCTTTAAGGATGTTTTTAAGGTGGTTGTGAAAATCTAAACAAAACGCATCTTTTTCCGATTGTTCACATCCAATTTGGGGAGCATAAGCGCTGGCAATATTCCACACATTTCCTTGCATCACCAATTGTAGAGTCATCAAACGGTCACTGGACTTCGAAATAGCCAAGACGTTACCAAGAAATTGCTCCGCAAGGATGATACCGATTAGAACAACTTGTATGCCTTTGTCTTAATGTTCAAGAAACGAGCTCTGTTTCCAGTATTTTGCCATTTTGTTTCTTGGACGCAAAAGATGCCTATTCGCTTTCTTTTCATCATCCCTTCCAACTCACAGCTTATACCGGTCATAGTCCAAACGTTCCAACTCGCCACTCTTAAATTCCGTCCAATTTGTTGCATTAATTTGCTAGCCCCCGGTATCCGTTTAGCTCTGACCCGAGCATTTCTGATCGGCCCACGATCAGTGCCATGCATAGCAATGGAACTGCGTGGCGGGGTAGTGCCTCTTGTATTAGCAAGTACTTCCATAGTGCTCTAAATTTTTCGAAAAATTTTACAACTACTGCGGAATATGTCCGCAAGTTTTCGATACTGACATGCTCCTGTTTTTCGTGGTTTGATCTTCTTCTTTTACAATGCCAGTGATCTCCAGCCGCATTAACCCAAGGACTTGCATACATGCTTTGTGGTAAGCTCAAAGGTGTTATTGTGTGTGTCGCTAGGCTCATTTGGTGTTATTTGCCGATTTATTTGTTAACAAATAATACTTTAACAAAAGCGACCCGGGCAACGGCGGGTATTTCCGCAAGCGTATCTATATTAACTAGTATTGCCCCACTGGCCGAAATTCGTCCACCCAAAACTCACATTCACAGACTCTATAGTCAAACTACTTTTTTGAAAATTAAATCACAAAATATTTTTTTTTTTAGTTTTTTTTTTAGCAGTGCAAAACCAAAAATGGCCCACAGTGTGTTAATGCGTGTCTCAGGTTTATTCTGCACATCTCCGCAGCTATGGCTTTCCAACCATTTATAATTTATCTAAATCGGTTGGATACTTTTCGAGCAAATGGTACCACAAACTTTTTTAAGGCTATTTATATATAGATTCTCTCCCATAATTAATGTAGGTAAATATTTCCTAAAGTTACCAACCAAACAAAAACATTCATACACATCGAAATTCACCTCACTCATGTTTAGTTGATTAAAGAAGTAAATATTAAACATCATCTAAATTTAATGTTCACTTTCATTGAAAATTGTATTCTATAGATGTTTAACTGAGTTAAACTCCCAAAATTCATGAAATGTCCCTCGAACAATACAAACAACAAAACGTTTTGAAATAACTTTGCATCAACATCAAAACAAATTTATACCCCCAAATACACAAATGTATATTATTATCCTTACGCTGGCTATGCTTTTGTGTGACTCCACTCCCTGAGGCTATTTTCATTTTGATAACACACATTCCCATCACAAGAATAATGCTATTTTGGAGCATATTGTATATATTTGTATAAATGCACATCATATGATTACATATAGCCAGGTCCATCTGGGTTTAACCGGAATACACACACCTTTATTGCCTGTCGACGAACATAGCTCAACTTCGTCGCTTCCAAATGAAATCTATGTAAATCCTTTTTGTCAGCCGATACCAGACAAAACACACACTGTCCAGCTCTAGCATCGGTCTGCACCTGTCATAAACCCTGAAACATATAGCTAGGTTGATTGATGCTTCTATACCTCCTATTCGCAGATTCATTAAGATTTTATTTGCGGATATAGTACCTACACTTTGGTCCCTGGAATATGTATTTATAGTGATTGTGGTTCTATGTGCGCAGTTCGGTTTCAAATATCCTTTAAGTTATGGCTTTTAACGGATCACGCGGCAGAGCGTAAATCTATCTGAAGGACAATGCTTCGCAAATTTCATTTAAAGTTGGAAAAATCTATACCCGTTTATATTAATTTAATCACTCCTAATTAATCATGTTCTACTTTATAGAGCTTCTTTTTGACACAACATTGTTGCCAGTTTCTGACATAACATTAGGTAAAGTTTCATACTTCTTCTTGGCAAAAGGTATTCTACTCAACCTGTTTCAGTCCTGTTGAATTACCGAAAATCCTCTTCAATTTTCAAATTCAATAAAACTGAAAGAGACTCCTCGTCCTCGTTCTCGTCCTTAGACTCAGGACGACCAAAAACGAAATTGTTGGTATAGGGATTTTCTATTTTGTTGTATGTATTTGTATATTACTTTTAATATACCTTCTCTTATTTGAGGAATATCATTTTACAGAAGATGCTTTTCAGCATTGAATTTCAGTTTAGATATAATATTAAATTTCTGAAGAAAAATACACACAAACACAGGCGCAGATCCAAAGGGGGGGCAATGGGTGCAATTTCCCTCCCCTGGGCAATTGCCCTCCCCTGAGCAATTCTACTTTTCAGGGTAATAACATTTGTTTATTGTTAAAATTTTAGCTACCTACCTGTTTTCAATCCCTTCCTTAAGCCATAAAAAGCAACAAGCAAATGCATCACTTTTCGTTTTCATGTTAGGTATGTATGTAGATCAAAGGGGACGTTAGTGCCCAGACAAGTTCTAGCACAACACCCTTTTTACAGGATCAAACACAGGCGATTTTTGCCCCCTCTAACTTCAGTGCCAATAAAGTCAGAAACTTTAAACTTGCAGAATTATCTAAGCTCAGCAGGTTTAGTCAACTCATCAAATTTCAATTCTTTAGCATTAGTGGTTCCCAAGATATTAGACTACAAACATTTCAAAAACCTTAACTGACTGACTCACTGACAGATCATCAAAATTATGGAGCACTTCCCGACATCGTAGAATCGCATAACGGCAGGTCTTGTGGTGTATATAAAGGGGAAAATAAAAAGATTTTCCATTTAGGGGGCGTGGTCCCCGCCCATTTTCATAGAATTGATATAAATTACTTGGAGCACTTCTGATTGTCGTAGATTGATGAAATTTGGTACAGCGGAAGGACTTAAAGTGCAGGAAAAGGAAAAAAATTTAAAATTTGTGATTTTACATTCAAGGGGCGTGGCATCCGTCCATTTGAATAAGAATTGATATCAATTATGAGGAGCATTTCTGACTGTTGTAGAATGATCAAATTTAGTAGAACGGTAGGGCTAGAAGTGCAAGCAATTGCAAAATTTTAAAATTTGAGATTTTACATTCAGAGGGCGTGGCATCCGCCCATTTCCGCAGAATTGATATCAATTTATATGGAGCACTTCTGGTTGTCGTAGAATGATGAAATTTAGTAGAGCGGTGGAATTTGAACTGCAAACAAAGACTTAACTTTAAAATTTGATATTTTCATATATTCAGGGGGCGTGGCATCCGCCCATTTACTCTGAGTTATTATTAATTATATAGATCATTTCGGATTGTTGCAGAACAATAAAAATTTGGTAGACTGGTAGACTGGTCAATACAAAGGAGATATTGGAAAATTTTAAATTATAGGTACATTAAGAGGCGTGGAACCCGCCCATATTATCTCAGAATTGATATCAACTATGTAGGGAACGTCTGGTTGTCTTAGAGTTATGAAATTTGGTAGAGCGATAGAACTTGACATGCAAGCAAAGGGAAAATTAAAACTTTGAAATTTTACATTCAGTGGGCATGGCAACCACTCATTTTCACAGAATAAATATTAAATATATTGAGAGCACTTCTGATTTGTGCAAGATTATGAAATTTGATATAGTTAGTTTTCAGGTGTATACAAAGAAGAAGTTGAAATCATCAACTTTTTCATGCAGGGGCGTTTCATCCACCCACTTCTTATCAATTATTAACATTTCAATGGAGCACTTCTTACTTAAAAAAATTGGTAGAGTGGTAGAAGTAGTAGGTACATACACAAAGCATAAATTAAAAATTAACTTTTCCTTACGAGGCTCTCATGGGGCGCTTGATCAACCCACTTTTCCTGATAAAAATAATATATGTAAAAAGTATTGAAATCACACCAAAAACATGTTTAAAAAGGAGCCAAGTTCTTCTATATACAAAAACCTTTGCGTAACAAGTCAGCCGTAAGAGGTAGTGAGATCTAAAAGTACACCAAGTTATCAGTTTATGAATTTTAAATATCAAATATATATAATAGTTATATGGAAGGACCTCAAAACTATCAGAGAAATCTGTTATTTTGTGATTACTGACTTAAATTGAGTTGGTTTACTAGTCAAGTTTTCATTTAAAAATTGAGAAACTAGGTAACAAAAGAAAACTTGCGAAGTAAAACAACTCAATTTAAGTCAGTAACATTAAAATAACAGATTTCTCTGATAACTTTGAGGATATTACTCTACTAAAATATTTGATATTAAACATTAATGAGCTTAGAACTTGGCCTACTTTTAGAACTCACTACTTTTTACGGCCCAGCCTCGTCCACCTAAAAACTAAAAAGTTTTTTTTCAGGGCTACTGCCTCTTGCGAGGAATTGACAAATCCTCCAAGAGTATCACTTGTCACGAATAAGTGCTTCTCGTCTAGCCGTTCGGATTCGGCATACAATTGTAGGTCCCTTCCATTCCTGTCGAAAGGCGCACACAGAAATGGTTGCGAGTTGTTAGTCACTAGGCCCTGGTTCTTCATGAGCCATTGTGCCATCCGATTTATTTTTTTTTTCTACTTTTTACGGCTGACTTTGTTACGCAAAGGTTTTTGTATATAGAAGAACTTGACTCCTTTTTTAACATTTATGTTTTCGGTGTGATAGGTATATCAGAATTATATCTAAAATTTATTGCACTCTTAACTCCCATTTGCGGCACATTATTGCAATTGCGTACAAAAACACTTTTTCGTTTTTTTGTTAAGGCCAGAATAGAAGATGTGCGTGCACTACTTATTTTAGATATAAGAAGACACCTACTCTGGTTATGTAAGTATCATGTACATACAAGAGCCAACAACAAATTTTTGGGAGTGGATTTATAACCAAAATCTGAGTATGAGGGTTTAAAGTGGCATATTTTTTGATATCGAAATCAGAATTCAAAAGCCTGGAAGCTTTTTTTTTCTTATCCTTTTGCGAGGGCAAGGAGTTGAAAATAGAGGTTTTCCAAATTTCTTATCAGGTTTCCTTAAAAAGCTTATATCTTGAGTTCTTTTAGTCGGATCACAAAAATGAACGTGTTTGGGTTTAGGGAAAATGACAGAGCATCATAATATATTTTCAAAAAAATTGATGGAAGTGATAATACCCCTGATAAGAAATGTCGAAAATCTGTATTTTCACCCCCCATCCCCGCCAAAGGCTGAACAAAATACCTGCAAGATTCTTTATTTCGATACCACAAAATATGCCACTTCAAACCCTAAACTCAGATTTTTGTTATACATCCACTCCCAATATTTTCGGTCGGGTCTTAGAATAATACGCATTGGTATGCATATTGTCCGTACCTTAGTTTATTCCTTTTTTTTTGCGCGTGTCGCTGACATTGAAAGGTTTTGGTTCTTCCTTTTTTCTTTTACTGAATGAAGAATGAACCCTTATCTTCCAAACATTCCAAACATTATATCGAGATGTCTCTAAATTTCATCAAAACTATTCGAATAATTTAACTATCCATTTCGCTCTAAAAACTCTAAGTTGTATAATTTTTCATCTCATCTATTGCCCGTTCAAGAAAAAACTACTAAAAACTTGTTACTTATAAAGGTTGGTTAAATTTTAAGGCCGATGTTGAATGTGAACCCCACCTAAACGTGAAGTTTCTTTCTGCATTTCATTTGACATTTCTCAATTTCCGACTAACTCATTTTGAACCATGGAAAGATGCACAATAGAGCAACGCGTTAAAGTTATTAAGGCTTATTATGAAAATGGGCTTTCAAATCAAAATGCATATCGTGCACTTCGTGATTTTGTCGGTCAATTTGACCGTCCAAATGTGATTACAATCGGAAAAATCGTGAAAAATTTAAGCAAGCCGGGTCTGTAGGTGGTGTGAAAACATCAGTACATGCTCGAACAGCTCGTACGGCAGGAAATATTGCTGCTGTTCGCGATAGTGTGGCTGAAGAGCCGTCCACCTCAACTCGTCGTCGTGCCCAACATTGCACCTCTCACGCTCGTCGTTGATGAAGATTATGAATAAAGACTTGCATTTACACGCTTACAAGGTGCAATTGACTCAAGAACTAAAGCCTCTTGACCATTTCAAGCGTCGTCAATGGTCAGAATGGTGGCAAGAAATGGCAACAGTGGATGATCAATTTTCGAAGAAAATCATCTTCAGTGATGAGGCACATTTGCACCTCAGTGGATTCGTCAATAAGCAGAATTGCTTATTGTCGAAAAACCAATGCATCCACAGAGAGTGACTGTTTGGTGCGGTTTATGGGCTGGCGGCATCATCGGGCCGTATTTTTTCCGGTCAGGCAATTACTGTGAATGGTGTTCGCTATTGTGAGATGATAACAAACTTTTTATGGCCCGAACTGGAAGATATGCATGTGGAAGATATGTGGTTTCAACAGGAATGTGCCACTTGCCACACAGCTAACGAAACAATGGCTCTTTTGCGCGACAAATTCAATGGCTAGAGATGTAAATGTTTCTGTTATGGTTTTATCAACTGTCATTTTTAGAGCTTTTTCTGGATTTTTTTTTTATAATTCACGCGCACACAAGGGGTTATGACTACCCCTTAAATGTTGAAATTTAACACAGTGTGAGCATAACTATCCAAAAGAGTCAAGTATGATGAAGGAGCACCTGCTCAGATATGTGAATTGTACTCAAGCTTTGGACGGATGTATGCCTTATAGATCGTAGCCAGATCAGAAGATCTAAGGCATCGCCCTAGGAATCTCAAAAATTTTGCAGCATTTTTAGCGACATTGAATATGTAGTCAATCCACTAATGGTGGTCTGTGATGCACATACCTAGAACCGAAAGCTGCTCAGTTTCCTCAATGCAAGTGCCACTCATGGATAGCGGCAAGGGGGTGGGTTTTGTTTAACGACAGTAGACAGCATTGAGTTATTGAAGCATTAAATTCTACGCGGTGGACAATGCTGTCTAGATCAGAACTTAATGAGCTTATCATACGCTGCCGTTCAAGTTCCACATCCGAAGGACATGTGTGTGAATCTGTAAACGAATATGAGAACCTGATGGTACTGCCGTCTGCGAAAAAATTAAATGGATTAAAAGTTTTAGACAAAAGATCGTTTCTGAATATAAGGAAGAGAGTCGGAGACAAAACGGAGCCCTGGGGCACACCAGTATTTATTTTCTGGATATCAGTCTTGAAACCGTCCAATACACCTTGTATTGAGGGGTCCGAAGGGTAATTTCTAATCCAACGAAGAAGAGATTCATCAATACCAAAGGCACGCATTTTCGATAAGAGAGCTTGATGCCAAACTCTATAAAATGCTTTTGAAATATGAAGCGCAATATTCTTACTTTTTTCAAAACGATGTAAAGATTTGTTCCACTGTTTGGTGAGATATACCATCAGATCACGAGTGGACCTATTGCTACGAAAGCCGTTCTGCCAGTCATTAAGAAGCTGTCGTTCTTCGAGATATTTCTTGATCTGAAAATTAATCAGCGTTCCCATGACCTTGAAAAGAAGGGTCGTAAGCGCAATTGGTCGATAGTTAGAGGGGGAAGAAGATGCGCCTTTTTTAGGGACAGGCTGGACAAATGCTGTTTTCCTTCCACTCGGAAAGAGTCCAGTAGAGTAAGAAAGATGGAAAAGCTTACGCAGTGGTTTTGCCAGCATTGAAGAACACCTCTTCAGAACAATGGCAGGGATACTATCCGGTCAGTGGATTTATGAATGTGAGGCTGCAGGTGAGTTAATTGGCATAAAAATGTACTTCAATTTTCCTTAGACCTCGTCAAAATTGTGCAAACACTGGAAACGTTATCGCGGTGGGGTGATAACAGCTAGCTAGACTTCTTCCCTTTTAACGACTTTATGTACTTCACAATTTATCTTAACATTATTCAGCCCTATTATGAGTTTCACCCGGAAAACATTTCGCCCGAAAATTTTTTGTTCGCCCGCATTTTTAAAAGCTATTGCGAGTTTCACCCTCTATTTTACAACAATTGTGCCCTCGTTCGCCATCGAAAATTAAATGGAAATCTTCATTTAGACATGACATATTTCACACGAAAAAAATGCTGTCAATAGTGCCAATAAGGGAATTCTTACGAACAGCGAACAATTTTCGCCCGAAACTCACAAATTTAAATTTAAATTTTCCGGGCGGATTATCTTTCACGCGGAACTCACAACAGATCTGATTGTGTTTAAGTGATATGTTGTCTTTAACACAGTCCTTGAGCGAATTGCTACAAACAACAGCTCCTGACCTTAACAGCAGCGCAATGCTGGCAAAGAACACGATGTCCGTTCTTGCTAGTCTCGTAGAGAACATAGATACTAATTTCAACAACATCAGGCAGCGTGCAAGCAATTAAGGTGATCAATTGAATGTTGAGTTGAAAATTCCTCCTCTCATTCCACGTCATGGTGGACGCCAAATTTACCCACACAATTTTAACACAAATTCAGCTGAAGAGTACTAACAGAATAATCTTATATGCAACTCAGCGTTGCCAACCCGTTTAGGCAAAATCATGCCTCATTTGAATAAAAATAATGCTTTTTCCGGTGAAATAATGCCTCACTGGATGGTCTTTTAGTTTTTTAAGAATTATCTAAATTTAAACGCAATTGTAACAAGAATAAACAAAATCATTCCTTTTTTAGGCAAAAAAAACATAAATAGATCACAGAAACAATTTGTAACTTATTGAAGAACTTTCAAGTAATTTAGAAAAGATGTTGAGATGCATAGGTATAAAGTCAAAAATAAATATAGTTTTAAATTTTAATTAAGGTGGATGGATTTTTGAAATAAAGATATATTTCTTGTAATTAAAACTCGTGGCAACTACGATTTTCCTACTTCTTTCTTTAGAATGTCTTAGAAAATTAAAAATAAATTTGTTTAGTTGAGATAAAATCTAGTATACCTGAAAGAAATGAAAAAAAAAGCCTTTTTGGAAAAAAAAATAAGAATAAGATGTTTTTAGAATAATGCATAGTTTTCTTCGTATTCTTGCAACGCTTTCGGTAACAAATTCCTCGGCAGAGGTTTTTTTCTTCATTGCGGCCGGTGCCTTCAAACATATATAAGATCAACAATAGGAGAAAACAGCCTCCGCGGTCTGGCACTCTTATGCACATCCACAGACAAATCGCGATCCTTGTCGAAAAAGTAATTACTAGGTTTTCAAAAACCGGCCCCACCAAGAGATTAGAACTAATTATTTAAGAAATGTCTGTCATGTACATACCTTAATTATTTATTTAAATTAATTTATTTATTGTTCCTATTTAATGCTTTAAGCTAAACATACAGAGCAATATTTAAAGAGTCTATCTCCATTTAAATTAAAATAATTGTTTTTATATTTGTTAATATTTAATTATGAGTTAATATTTTTAAGACGAAAAACGATTTTTTTTTGAAAAGTAGGCAAAATTACACAAAAATTGCCACCCTCCTCCCTGAACGAAATCCTGGATCCGCGCCTGCACAAACAAATATATGTATGTTTGAAGGTCTAGGTAATCTCGAAATAAAGTCACATACAATTTCAATTCGGCTCGAGAAAACTACATAGCTTTAAATAGTACAGTCCGTATAGAAAATTCAAACAGTTATCCTCAACTATATTTAATTAAATTTTCATATCATTTTCTTTGTTAAAAGAACAGAGGTAGTTCAAAATTAATGTTTAATGTTTTTCTGTGTATTTTCATCATCTGAAGTTCTTTTGAACCATCTTTCTGGTGAATATGGTTGCGCAAGACAAGGCCAAACTAGGAAAACTAAGTAGGCGGAATATATATCTACAAGTATATATATGTTTATATTTGTAGGTTTAGGATAACAGTGTTTGATTATTTTTTACTTTTAGATTGAAAACTTTGATATATGTATAGACAGAGCCAGCTGGGCCATTGACAACTAATGTAATGTAGTTAGCATTTTTGGCTTTGGTGTAACTTATATTTTGTGGATAGCTGTAAGAAATGAGTAGCTTTAGTAACAAGGCAGGGATTTTTCAAAAATATCAGTTATTTGAAATAAATATGAATTCAACAAGTTACTAACTGATGTAGCCACAGGAAGTAAAATAATATACCTACATAAGTGAGTAGAAAATTGTATAATTTGAAAGCTTAGGAAATTATAATTTCTGTAGATACATATGTTGTACATGTAAGCTTATAAAGTAATTTTAAATGTCAGAAAAATGTATTGAATTTAAATTAAAAGAGAGTTTTTTGTGAGGTTATGTATAATTTTCTAAATAATTACATTGAAATATTGGATATGGATATCAGTGCGTGGTCCAGAAAACTAAATTTTTTTATTTCAATTCGTAATTGAACAATATTTTTATGACCAATTGTGTGAAGGACTTTTAAATATTTAAAACCTCATTTTACATAAGAATTATATTTGTTTTGGTTTCAGAATGTTATTTTAAGCTTAACACGGTTTAAACACATTCCTTTTATAATTTAAAAGCTCGTTTTTGTAACATTGAAATACTAAGGCCGGGTGTCGATTGCGTTAAAAGTGCGTTAAATTTTATCCCAAGTCTAAATTTTGACATTACTGAGGTGAATACAGCCGTAACCTGCTCAGGAGATTGTTTAAATTTTAACTAGTGGATACATTTTGACACCATCGACAAATTTTATATGGACTGCTAGGAGCCAACATCACGGTGGTTTATTAAGAAACAAAAATCGATTCACTAACGTAATTTTGCAAACGATTTAGGGCCAGTTTTTTTTACAGTGGGTTAAATTTCGTATGTGAAGTATGTGACTTACACACGCTCTAATTAACAAACTCTTATCAACCAAAATTGGCTTATTAGCGAATTTCATTATTAGGAACTCATACTTTGGACTTTTTGAAAAAAAAAATTTGATCAACAATAAACACATTCGACGATTTACCAGTTTCAATAATCATGGATTAAAGTGGGGTACACATTATCGATCTGTTTGATGTCAAACACTCAAACAAATTTGTGAACAAAGAACGTGTTTGTCAAACAGAGAGTACACACTTTCAAACGTGAACAGGTTTGTCAAACAGGTTTGATTATGTGTACCGCGCCTTAGGCTCTTCTAAACCAACGCGAAACATTCGGCGCGGCGGAGAAACATTCGCCGTTGGCTTGGCCACTCTCATTTATCTCCATGTAAATAAAATATTGACCAGCGAATGTGGCTCTCCCAAACAAATGCGAAACATTCGGTGCGGCACAATAGGCACTGTTTTCGATTTTAATTGGTGAAACCATCTTCAATGCAATTTTTGGATTGGAATGACGATCGGCTAGCAGTCCAGGTACACTAGATTCATGACCACTATGCCAAAATGTAGTTTCCGCGTTAAAGATCGTTGTCAAAGTGATTTGGACAGATTTGTGTTGTAATTACTTCTGAAAAAGCTATTGCAACAACAAATCAAGGTATCCGAACATTTTTGGATAGGTTGACAACGTCTCGAAAATAATACCATTCAATGCAATTGACACAGCAAAACCCTTCAATTTTATTTACCCCTATAAAAACGGATCAAATTTAACTGGGATCAAATTTATTGAAAATTTGAACGCAAATGATACACGGCCTTAGGATACTTTTTCGGAAGTGCTGAGGAAGTACAAATGAAATTCCCCACAGAAATTCAAGTTTGTCGGAATTTTTTCGAATCAAGAACATTTGGACATTTTGTGTCTAATTTTCTTCGACTAATAAGCCGAAAAAAAAAACTAATAACAATGAGTTTGGAGGAGGACCCCAATTCTGTCCGAAAAATCGTCTTAAGCGACGAGGCACATTTTTGGATGAATGACTATGTTAACAGGCTTAATTGCCGTATATGGGGCGACACCAACCCACACGATTGAAAAATGAAATTTAAAAACTTCACGACTTATAGTCGGATAATGAAGACAAAGCTGCTTTCAATTTCTCATTCCACAAAGAATTAAGTTGGTTATCACAAATACACTGGCATCTACATCACTATCGAGGAAGCACAGTGAGCAGTTAAAGTTACTGATGAAACCGTTGAGACCGTCCCAGTTGGCTTTTTCGTATTGCCAAACGGTTCTTGTTGGTACTTTCTCTTTATCTGAGTTTTGTTGGTACGAGAAATTAGCAGATATGACACAAAAGTCTTTTGTGCCTAATGCACTAACAGTGTATTTATCAGGTTCAGAGGTAAGAAACAAGTCAAGTGTGTTGTCGGATTGACCTGCAACATCAGGGATTCGAGTTGGCTCGTCAACAAGCTGAGTCAGGTGGTTTACCTCAGAAACGAGCTCAACATACCTTCCTTCGTGTGTTGTCTGGCCAGAAAAGCGAAGCAAACTAGAATTTGTGTACATTGAAATCGCCCGCAATGACGATTTCAGTGTGAGGATAATGGACAACAATTCTTTGAATGGAGTCGGTTTCCCTGTTTGTGAATAGGAATTATAAATGAATTTTTTCTAATGTAAGGAAAAACAGCTTGATTTAAAAAAAATTTGCAATAAAAATGTTATAAGTCCCGCCAGAGTGTCGCAACAATTTTTCAAAACAAACGCAGGAATTCCGTCAGGTCCACTAGAAGTGTCCTTGTCTAGTTTCATAAGATGTTCTTTTTCGTCCAGTTGTTGTTGGACACCATCACCTCAATGCTTCGATTGGCCTTCTGCTGTAATAGAAAATCGAGAGAAATAAGAATCTTTGAAGGATCATCTTTCTCACAGTTCGAGTAGCAGGGAAAAATTTTTTTTTTGAAAATTTACGTTTACAATGCTAAAAGAATTCTTATTTTATAATCAATAGATTGAGAGTTAACACGTGGTGGAAATTAATCTTTGACATTTTTAAAAAGATGTAACAAAACACTTGTTTTGTTCCACAATTTAAATTATTTTGTTTTTAATTTATGAAAAACTTTGGAAGCCAACGCGTTTCATCTTAGTAAGGACATCATCAGGGCACTAAATTTAACATGAAATCATACAATCACAAAGGTTGCAACATGACAGTATGGAACATAAGTGTTCGTACAAAAAAATAAAGTTAATAATTTATTAAAAATTAAAATTTTGGCATTAAAAAAATTATTTGTTAAGGAGTGGGCTATTATTTAATAAGTCGATTTGAAAGTTCAAAATGTTAGAGCACTTATGCTTATTTATTTCGAAAATTTCGTATTTGTCCAAAACACGTCCGGCAGGTAAACAATGCAATAGAGACACGTCATCGAGGGAGAATCCATGTCCAGAAGTTTTGATATGATGAGCGAGTCCAGAAGAAGGTTCATTACGCACAGAAGCCTTTAGATGGTCAATAAACCTTTTTGATAGGGTTCTTGAAGTTTTTCCTATAAAGACTCCATTGCATTCTTTGCAAATTACTTTATACACACCGCTTTTTGACTGTAAAGGTATTTTGTCTCTTATTTTGTTGTTGCAGAGAGTGTTTTTTAGGGTAAAATTATTGAAAAAAAAAAACAAAGTTAAGTAGTCCACTGTCAACTATAAATATAAAACCAGCTTTTTTCAATAATTTAACCCTAAAAAACGCTCTCTGCTACAACAAAATAAGAGAAAAAATACCTATACATTCAAAAAGCGGTGTGTATAAAGTAATTTGCAAATAATGCAATGGAGTCTTTATAGGAAAAACTTCAAGAACCCTATCAAAAAGGTTTATTGAGCATCTTAAGGCTTCTGTGCGTAATGAACCTTCTTCTGGACTCGCTCATCATATCAAAACTTCTGGACATGGATGCTCCCTCGATGACGTGTCCCTATTGCATTGTTTACCTGCCGGACGTGTTTTGGACAAATACGAAATTTTCGAAATAAATAAGCATAAGTGTTCAAACATTTTGAACGTCAAATCGACTTATTAAATAATAGCCCACTCCTTAACAAATAATTTTTTTAATGCTAAAATTTAAATTTTTAATAAATTATTTACTTTATTTTTTTGTACGAACACTTATGTTCATTACTGTCACGTTGCAACCTTTGTGATCGTATTATTTCATGTTAAATTTAGTGCCCTGATGATGTCCTAACTAAGACGAAACGCGTTGGCTTCCAAAGTGTTTAATAAATAAAAAACAAAATAATTTAAATTGTGGAAAAACAAGTGTTTTATTATATCTTTTTAAAAATTCTTATTACGTGACATAACATTGCCAATAGTCCAAGAGGTTTTTTAGATGAGTAGGTACTCCTAATCAGGTGGCACAACGGCTCATGAAGAACCAGGGCCTAGTGACTAACAACTCGCAACCATTCCTGTGTGCGCCTTACGACAGGAATGGAAGGGACCTACAATTTTATGCCGAATCCGAACGGCTAGACGAGAAGCACTTATTCGTGACAAGTGATACTCTTGGAGGATTTGTCAATTCCTCGCAAGAGGCAGTAGCCCTGAAAAAAACTTTTTTTTTAGTTTTTAGGTAGACGAGGCTGGGAAGCGATCCCAGACCTCCAGCGTGACAGTCGAACGCCCTAACCATTACGCTACGGGCTAATACATAAGCACTCCTAAGTAATATTAAATACTTTTGTATTTAAAACTTGTTTAAACATTTGAAAACTTTCATTACTCTATGGAACCATTACAATATGTAATGTATTTTCAATGTCTGGTCACGTTCAAGCTTTAAACTACAAGAACAAGTTCGTGGAATCCAAAATCGTACATTTTATTCTATCATCTAATTAAAGCCAAAACCAATTATTACACCCCAAACTAAATTCCCCATAAATTTAATATCAACACAGACAAAAAAAAAAAACACACACACAAACATCATAACTGAGAGTCCTTTTGATTTCGTTTCCCCCAAAGGAAATTTAATGTAACAAACCATACCTACAAGCATCTCAAAAATGTTTCTCCCATCACATCCACCTCTAAGTATTGTTTTACATCACTTAAGCCTAAGAATAATCGCCAACGTTAATGAAGTTCTCGCTCCCGAAATTAGTTTAACCTCAATTTAACGGCAGGACAATGTCATAGCTATGTAAGTTAGCATCCAGCCACAGCCAGAGTCACACCACGCAGGCACTTTCATTAGGTATTAAGTATTTGTTGTGGCAGATAGAAGTTATGCCTTCCTTTTCCTAGAGAAGAACGTAGAACGCATAAAAAAGAAAAACAATTGTTTATAGAGTATTTTGTGTGAATTATTTAGGTGATTCCCAGTGAATAATTTGTTAGAGCAGCGAGCAATGTTCTTGTGGGAGTTGAACATAGAAAAACATTGAATGGGAATTATTATTCATTCCACGTGGAATTTTTGGTAATTTATTAAAGAACAGCAAAAATTATGGGTCAGTCGGTGTTTATTTGTGGGGAATATAAATAGACAATAATACATAATTATATTGTAGGGCTATGGAAAAAATCACTAAAACTTTCACACACTAAAAGGCACACTTGCTATTGATTTAAGTTTTGTGTAAAAACAATTTTCGAGGCTCTAATAAAATTTTACATTACGATGATTATTTCTTTTTCATCTATTTATTATTTAATTACTTATGGTGCTACAAAAGCTATGGCTCATTTAACAAAAAAAAAAAAATTATAAACCAAGAACAAGTCAAAGAGACTCCTTTAAAACGACAGCAACACAGAGCACCTGAGAAAAATAAAAAAAAAAAAAATATCCTCAAAGAAAATATACAAAAATTATTGCTTTGTTTGTTCATTTCCTTCTATCAAACAATGAAAACAACAAAGAAAAAATTAAGAACAGGACCTTGGGGCAGACAAAAATGTATTTATAACTGAATCAAAGAATTTTATTCGATGAAGATGGTTCACATGGGAAGCAGTTGGTCTTCATTAGCTTTGTAGAGACAAAAAAAAATAAAGAACGATCGAGGCACAAGGACGGAAGTCTTTTCCTGTGATTTTTTTTTATATTTATATGAGAGAAAATAAAATTGAAAATTCGTGTTCATATTATATGTTCGCCGGGGTAGGAAATTAATTTTCATTCATACATCGAACTCGCATTCATACACCATTTCAAGAGAGAAAGAAAAGAAATAAGTCCTTGGAGGCATATTATACCTTTTGCAATGATTAAATTATTATTTGTTGTCCTTTAAATTGAAATATAAATCCAATATTGCCTAGCACGTGATGACCTCTTGTCCATTCGAAATATATAACGTATGTGTGTATGTATGGTTTCGTAATTTTAATGGCCAAAAATAAATAAATAATGTATGGCCTGTGGAAGAGGCCTTTTTGGGATGAGTGAAATTGTGGAAAATGTGATGGATAGAATAGAAGACTTGTACATATGTTGTTAAGGTCTGAGCTAATATATTTAGATAAATTTGATCAAACGTAGACAGGCTTTTGCTTATGCTCATCATCAATGTAAAATAAATTCTTATATATTTTGTGCCGCAATAAAAAATATATGTAATATATTTGTGTGGGAGATTTTAAATAATTAATAATATCCTATGAATTTTTTCACAATTTTAACTTGCATAAGTTTAATGCAAGGTACTGCCCAAGCAGTTTAACTTTTCTCAAATTTTTCTAAACAAAAACAAAGTTGAGATGAGGGCAAAATTGTTCTAAAAAAAATTAATATAAATGTTAAAACCCATCAACGACAACACAAATGAAATTATTGTATTGAAATTGAGGTGAGTGATACCAGAGTTCATGCACATTCATTCCAATTAGGAAGATCAATAATTTCAGAACAAATAATATAAAAAATCATCCGCTTCGAGATGACAAAATTAAAAGAAAAAAGTGCGTATACGCCGTAGTGTACCACAAGGGAATACATAAAACTGCGGCATATTTATGGCATAATGTTGCTATTTTTCGTTATATAAAGTTAATATTTACAAGAGGAAATGCCAAACGATATCAGAAATCACTTCCGGAAATTGTCATATTTTAAATAATACCGTAGACGAACGGAAATAATTCACAAAAATCATTTCCAGCTTCGCATTGAGGACACTTATAGAGTCAAAGTTTTGTTGTACAGTAAGCTCATTTTTTTTTTTTTTTTTTTGAGAAAACACCTGTCGCACAGGTAGTCCTGTCGCACTTGTAGTCCTGTCAAATTAAAATCACCCCATTTCTACTTACGATATACGTAGTATAGCATAGTGCAAGTTTAGGATTCGTGCAAAAAAAAAATCGAGATCATAATTTTCCCTTACATTAAGATTATAGACAATGCGAAAAAAATGGGTCTCGCAATACTGTCTGTTTGTCTGTACCTCGACCTGCAGCCTAAACGGCTGAAGCGATTTTCTCCAAACTTTGGATTTAAGCTTCGTATGTGATTCCCTACAGGGGAAATTGAACTTTTTTTTGTAACTCAAAAACTAACGGTACCTGTTTTACAACCAATATACAAAAATTGTTTTTTTTTTCAAAAACGGCTTTAACGATTTTCAAAAAAAAAATTACGAGCTACTAAAATTACTAAAGCAAATATTTTGGTAGGAAAAAAAAATATAACGGTTATTAACGGTACCTGTCATACAACCGATTTTTTAGTTTTCAATTTTCTCGTTCACTGCTACACCGACTTCATCCAAAATTTTTATACAAAATATTCCTTACAATTTTAACAATTTGGCGTATAAAAATATTCAAAAAATAATTTTTGGATTTTTAGAAAAAATATTTATTTTTTTTTTTTTCAAAATTCAATATCTTGAAAACGGGCTAATAATTTTTTTTTAGGTTTGTAAAATATTGTATATTATTAAATACTAAAAGCTGGCATTTTTTATTTTAAAAAATGTCTAAGAATTTTTATATTTAAAAAAATTAATTTAAAAAATACCGCTCTAACGATTTTTGAATTTTTTTTTTCATAAATTTATATTTATTAATATACTCGATGAATCGAGGGTTAAGCACTTGGTGGAAATTTATTTTAGTTAACATATTGTCTAATTAAGACTAATTAAACATATACGAAAAGAAAACACTTGTTTTTTTCCACAGATTTAATTTAATTTATTTATTTTTGCTATAGGCCAACGCGTTTCGTCTTCATGAGGACATTATCAGGGCACTAATTTATAACATATAATTTCTTATTCATTGAAGTGGGAGTGGTGAATAATTTAAAATTCTTCTTTCATTATTACAACAATATTACATTAAATTTAAAATGAACACATTCACAAGAATGTACATAAATACAAAATGAAAATACAACCAAATACATACATAAATATGTTAGAAAACACATACGTTACTTTAATTGTTAGTTTAAATGTTTAAGCCTTTATGTCGATTTATTTCTTAAATTTCGTATTTGTCCAATACTCGTCCCGCAGGTAGGCTATGTAAAAGAGTCACATCATCCATAGAACACCCGAGTCCAGTGTTTTGTATGTGTTGGGATAACCCAGAAGAAGGATCTTGATGCACTGAAGCTTTAAAGTGCTCGCGGATACGTTTGGACAACATCCTTGATTTCCAAAAAAAATTCCATTGCATTCCTTACACGTAACTTTATCAACTCCTCTTTTCGTTGAAATGTCGGTTTTTTGATTGACTTTGTTGTTACAGAGGGCATTTTTAAGGGTAAAATTATTAAAGAAGGCCGGTCTGATATTGGCTTTAGATAGGGGGAGAGAAAGCTTTTTAGAGACACCGGGGACGAAAGGAATCTTTCGCCAAAGCTTATCATCCATCTCGTTAACAGTGGGGAAAATTGAATGGATAGCCGTTGCTCTGGATTTAGTCTGAATAAGACAGGTGTTGTATCCATTCTTCACTGCTATGTCCTTTATGGTGTTTAATTCTTTTTTGAAACTGGCTTCGTTTAAAAGAACCTTGAGAAATCGATTGGTCATATGATGAAACGCTGACATATTTGTACTCCAGGGGTGAGCGGATGAAATTGGGATGGCGGTGCCGGTGGAGGTTTCCTTCCTAAAAATGTTTAAAAATTTTTTTTGGAGGAAATTGCCAAAGTTTAATCCAGAAAATTGATAGAATCAGAGCAATACTCCAAAGTGAAAACTATGTTCGGGTCCAATTTATTTAAAATGGTTTCAAGAAAGGAAGTAAGGTTTCTTTGAGTACCTGTCCATATGCAGAAGATGTCGTCAACATATCTGGCCCAGAAAAATACATTGCTTGTGTGTGTGCTGTTCGAAGCAAAAAGCTTTCGTTCCAGGTGGTCCATACAAAATTCGGCTGCAAAAAGGAAGAAAGAGGATGCCAGCCACATGGCTCTATCTTTTGTAGCTATTAAAATAACTAATTTATATTAATTCGTAGTAATCATTTATATTTTAAATTGTTTTGAAAACTTTCTTTTAAATGTTATGGAATCGATAAATATGTACAAACATTGTCAATTTCAAGCTACACGTTTTGTGCGATCCAGTCGTGCCCATTTTTTTTTTTTTCTGGCGAATAAAGTGTTAAAAATAGAAAAAAAAGTTTTTCTTTCTTTGATGGCTTTTAAAAAGAGTTCTGCAAAATTGGAATATTAGAGCATATTGAGGTTCCCATTCACTTAGAACCAACAATTTTCAAAATCTAAAAAAAAATCAAAAAAATGAAGTTCTGATTAGAGTTCCCGATATCAAACAAATAGTTCTGAACTTTTTAATAAAAGCTTTTTTTTTTCTAAAACTTATATTTCAAAAGTTGTGTGCAAATTCAAGTGCCCATTGGCTCAGAACCAAAAATTTGCAAAATCTAAAAAATAAAAAAAGGTACCTTAATTTGCGCATAACTTTTGAAAAATAAGTTTTAGGAAAAAAAGTTATTAATTAAATGTTCAGAACTCTTTGTTTGCTATCTGGAACACTAATAAGTACTCCTTTTTTTTAATTTTTATTTTTTAGATTTTGAAAATTGTTGGTTCTTAGTGAATGGGAACCTTTATATGCCCTAACTTTTCCGATTGGGCAGAACTCTTTCTAAAACTTTCTAAAAAAAAGCCAACTGGACGGTCTCAATGTTTTCTTCAGGAACTATAACTGGTCACTATGCTGCCTCGATAGTGACGTAGATTCCAGTGCAGATATGATTACAAACTTAATTCTTTGTGGAATGAGAAATTTTATCCCGAATAGGGTGAAATCTATCAAACCCAAAGAAAACTCATGGTTTGATTCGAGCTGTAAAGAGGTTATTAGGGTTAGAGAAGTAAGCTTCCGAAGTTATATAGCCAACCCTACTGAGGAAAACCGGAAAAAGTTTCAACAAGCTAGAAAGACCTGTAACGTTCATATTCGACGAACTAAATTTTTACATGATCAAAACTTACGGCAAAAAATTCGTCAATGTCCCAAAGGTAGTAAAAATGTTTGGTCATTTGTAAAAAACATACGAAATACCACCTCGTCCTCGGTTCCAACGCTCGTCTTCAACGATACTCCTTTTGTCAGCTCAATCGATAAAGCCAATTTGCTTGCAGCACAGTTTGCTATTAATTCGTCGCTGCCTGAAAGTGTTATGACTCCTCCTGTACTTGAGAGCGCAAATGATTCTATGGGACAAATCTTCTTCCGTACTCGTGCAGTTGCCAGAGTTCTGAAAGATCTCGATATACGCAAATCCGCTGGCCCGCTTAGTATCCCTCCCATTGTTCTGAAGAGGTGTCCTTCAACGCTGGCAAAACCACTGCGTAAGCTTTTTCATCTGTCCTACTCTACTGGTCTCTTTCCGAGTGGATGGAAAACAGCATTTGTCCAGCCTGTCCCTAAAAAAGGCGTATCTTCTTCACCCTCTAACTATCGACCAATTGCACTTACGTCCCTTCTTTCCAAGGTCATGGAAACGCTGATTAATTTTCAGCTAAAGAAATATCTCGAAGAACGAAAGCTTCTTAATGACCGGCAGTACGGCTTTCGTAGCAATAGGTCCACTGGTGATCTGATGGTATATCTCACCGAACAGTGGCACAAATCTTTACATCGTTTTGGAGAAAGTAAGATTATTGCGCTTGATATTTCTAAAGCATTTGATAGAGTTTGGCATCAAGCTCTCTTATCGAAAATGCGTGCATTTGGTATCGATGAATCTCTTCTTCGTTGGATTAGAAATTACCTTTGGGACCGTTCAACACATGTCGTATTGGACGGTTTCAAGTCCGAAATTTACAAAATAAATGCTGGTGTACCTCAGGGCTCCGTTCTGTCTCCAACTCTCTTCCTTATGTTTATAAACGATCTTTTATCTGAAACTTCTAATCCATTAAATTGTTTTGCTGACGACAGTACCCTCAGCTTTTCATATTCGTTCTTAGATTCACATCCATGTCCTTCGGATGTGGAACTCGAACGACAGCGTATGATAAGCTCATTCAATTCTGATCTCGACAGCATTGTCCAATGGGGAGTCAAAAATCGTGTAGAATTTAATGCTTCAAAAACTCAATGCTCTCTACTGTCGTTAAAACGAAATCCACCCCCCATGCAACTATCCATGAGTGGCACTTGCATTGAGGAAACCGAAAAGCTTTCAGTCCTCGGTATGTGTGTCACAGACCACCTTTTATGGAACGACCACATATTCGACATCGCCAAAAATGCTGCTAAGTGTTTAGGTTTTCTCCGTCGATGCAAGAAATTTGTCTCCCCTTCTGATCTGGCTGTGATCTACAAAGCCTTTATTCGTCCAAAACTTGAGTATAACTCCCACATTTGGGCAGGTGCTCCAATAACCCACTTGAGTTTATTGGATAGAATTGAAAAGAGAGCTCCTAAAATGATAGGTGAAAGAACTATAACGGAAACATTCTCATCTCTTTCGTTATTTTACCGTTATTTACATAAACAATGCTCTAGTGAAATAGCCAGTTGCATTCCTCCCCTTAAACAATCCAACCGTAATACTCGCGCTTCTAGAATGCCCATCAGTTTACCCTTGAGCCCAATTTCGGACGTACTGTTAAGTACAGAGATTCTTTCTTTAGTCGCACTACTCCAATGTGGAATGCTCTACCCAGCTCAATTTTCCCCTCCCATTGTGATCTACAGACGTTCAAAACCAATGTGCATCGGTATCTCCTTTTAAATCCCCTCCAATCTACCTAATCGCTCGTGCTGTGTATATCATCTTAAGGGTAGTCACAACCCCTTTTGCACGCGCTAAGTATAAAATTAGAAACTCTAGAACTCTTGATTTTAAGTTGAAAAACATGCTCAGAACTCTTTTACTCGAAAAAGTCATTGCTGCGTGAAGCTAGCAAAAAAACTTTTTTCTATTTTTAACACTTTACTCGCCAGAACTATTGGAAAAAAGTATAAGGAATTTTAGAACTCTTTGTTTGCTACCGGGAACTGTCATTTTTTATTAAATTTTAAACAATTCTTTTGCTAACTTCACAGGACTTTAGAAACGTTGCTTGCGCTGTTGTTGACTTCAAAATAAATATATTTTTTTTAATTTGTTGAACCATTTTTGGTCGGGGGCCACGAAAAGGAGCTTTTAGTGGAGAATCACATTATGAAGCTCATGTTATTCTACACAAAAAAAATTTCTTACAACTGATATATTTGGAGAAAAATGGTCCAAAAAACATTCGGGTGAATTACATTTAGAAAAAAAAAGTAATATATGGGAGGATATTTATTGTATTCTTAGATGAGGAATGCTGGATGGTTATGTTAAAAATAATATTGTCTATTAAAAAACCAAGTTTTAAGAGTGGTACCCGAAGGAAAATGCCGCCATCTTGAAAAAAATTATTTTCCTTGTTATATTTAATACTTCTGAGAAGTTATTTATTTTTTTACAAAAATGATCTAGGAATAACTTTTAAAATTCAATTAAAAAGTACAAGTGACTTCAACTCCAGAAATAATTGTGTTTCGCCCAAGGTATAATAGTGGGCTCTTTAGTCAGTCTGTTATACCCTACTTAGACACAAATTTTGGTCGATGTTTACCGACTCTTATAAAAATCACAGCAAAAAGATACTGTGAATTTTATTTTCTAGGGGAATTTGTTTAAATTCATGCACCCAGAAAATAAATACCCGTGGTCAGGTTTTTTTATAATAAGAAGATGAAGAAATTCTGTTTTAAGTGGAGTGAACGAATTAAATTCAATTAAAAAGTACAAGTGACCTCAACTCCACTTAAAACAGAAGTAATTTCAATATATTAATATTTAAATTTCTTCATCTTCTTATAATTGGAATAACTTTTAGACAATTATATTATCTACTAAATGACATAATGATCAAATTCTATACGTCAATTGGTTCTTAAGTTATAGCAGTCCTAATTTCCATTTGTTTTCGACTGTTTTTCTCTTGAATTTATCCGTTGTACGAAAAAAAAAGTGTTATAATCTTTTGTGTGTAGAATTGCATGATCTATGTCTACAACTTTTTTCAAAAGAACATAGGTAAAGTTTTCGATTAATTTGGAAAATAAAATTAATTTTACCCCCTTCACCCCCTCCCCCCTAAAACTATTTGCTCCACTCCAAATTTATGGTACCTACTTTTAAGGAAATGTAAGACGTAAAACGAAACTCTCCCTCAAAATTCAGATTTTGTCGGATTTCTAACTTCCCATTGGAAGTTATTGTAATTGGTGCGATTTGTCGAATTGAAAATTTTGACATGTCTTCACGTTTTGAGGTCTCGAGAATCAAAATTCGTCGTTTTTAGCAAGATGTCTGTATGTGTGTACACAACACCAAATTGGTAAATTATTAAAAAAAAAATCAACAGTCACTTTTTTTTAAACTAATAAAAACAGTTGAAAAATAATTTTCGTCTCAAATATTTCAAGATTAAAAAATGGTTCCGAACCCAGTCTATTTTTTTTTTACATATAATGACGTAGTCAAGAACTGATAATTTTTTTAAAAAAAAATTCAATAAACAGTTTTTTTTGGAGCAAAAAAACGGAACAAAAACTATTAAAAATTTTTAACAAATTTTTTTCAACTCAAATATTTTAAAAACAAACAATGATAACGGTTCAAAATTCTACCAAAAATATATACCTATACCACCTAAATGTTGTGTAATTTTGAGATGTTTAAACCACCATTAAAAAAGCTAAAAATCAAAATGTTGCAACAACTTTTCAAAAATGTTTTAGTTCGAAAAATTCTTACACTCAAAATCGCTATAAAATCGAAATTTTGCATATGACACTTAATTTGCCTTTTTATATTCTTTAAAACCATGTTTTTTTTGTAAGTAGTCTCCCCTGATTTTCGTATTTTTTTTAGCCAATAGTCTAATTTGAAATAATTGGCTTAAATAATTAATACCTACCTTTACACCGGGAAGAGCTAGGAAAAAAAAGTACAAAATATAGGCAATGTCACATTTTGCCCTGTATCTCTATATCTAAACCTACCTTTGTACTGATTATCCAAAAACCAAAAGTTATGACACCATATAATATATACTCTATCAACCACCACTTAGGTAAATATGTATATGGTTTTCAAGTGCACCAATGGGAAGTTACTAGTGTGGGTCGACCCCAGACTCATTTTTTTTGGAAGTAAATACACATTTTTGTGTCTAATTTTGCTGGACTAACTGATGAACCTACTGTTAAACTAAGGCAACATACATATTCTATATGAGGGACTTGAGGATTTTAATTGAAATTGAGAAAATAGTTCAGCAAAAAAGAACCAAAACGTTCCATGAAAAAACAAAATTGAAATATATTTTGTCGGTACTACGTTTATTGAATTTTGATCATCATTGTTCAAGGCTATTTTCTCTTTAGCACATTATCACCTGTACCCCCCGTGTAAGGTCATCTACTCTATTCTAGACAATTGGAAAATTCCCTCTTAAGTTCTAAATTCGCATTAAATTCTCCCCCAAAAAAAAAATTATCTGTACAATATTATTGGACACATACGAGTATGTGTCTGTGTGTATGTAATCCAAACGTGCCGGCAAACTGATCAAAGTACCTACATGCGAGGGCCTATCTGTTTTTTTTATTTATTTATTTTTTTTGTAGTCCTTATCGCTTATCCCAATTTTCTCATATTTCACATTTATTTCCTCATTCCATTGTTTTTTTTTTTTTTAAACAATACAATATATAGAAGTATCCTTACAACAACAACAAAAAATAAAAGTAGAAACAAAAAATTAGGTAAAGGACATTGGCTTAAGGTTAATACCAACGAACGTTCACCCACTCATAATCTTCGGTTCGGTATCGACAATCAGCATTTTACGTTCCATTAATGTTCTTTTCGAATTTCCTTCTTTTCTTTCATTTTCTTCTCTGTCTGTTTAATATTTTTTTTTTGTTTTGTTTGTTAGATACTGTTTGAAGATTATATAATAAAATTAGTTGCACCATTTGTTATGATTTGATTTCTAATCATGCTTTAAATTTAAAACAGAATCCTTATGATGGGGATGATCTTCATCTTTATAGACGTATATTTTTGTGTGTTTCAAGGAGGATAGTCACACAAACAGACCTCCCTCTTTACTCCTCCCTCTTCCTTTACCAAAACTAAGTATAAGTAATAAATACAACATGCTTTCAAATTCAAAAAAAAAAAAAAAAAAAAAAAACGAAAAATCCGTATTCACCAAATGGAGTTGTTGTTTTTGGTGATAAAGTTTGAGCCAAATAAATATAAGGATATAAACAGAAAAGGACATTGTGAAGGCATGTTACACAGCATCGACCGACGACGGCTCGGCTGAAGTGAGAGAAAAAAAAAGCCATTTTAGTCGAATGGTTTCGACACTTCAATATGTGAGGGGTTATCGACAACTTAGATGACGAGTGGAAGTAGTTTTCCCCGAGAATACATTCATTTTTTTTTTGTGCTGAAAAAGTTCTTGTTAAAATTGATGTCCTGTTGTATAAATTGACAACTTGATATGAAACATCAAGTGGGGGATGATTTTATATCGTTTGCATATATGGAGACTATTTATTGCAAATGACACTTTTAGTCCTTTTTTTGTATAAAGACATCGTAGTTGTTAGTTAAAGCATTTTGACCACAATGTGAAGAACAATTAAACCAATCTAAATCCAAAATGCGTTAATTATTTTGTATAGCTGTATAATATCGCTTGGCAATTATACTGCCAGTAGACATGCATTATGAATTTGGCCGTAAATATGTACATGCAGCGAATGCCATTTATCCATGCTACACAGTAGTTGACACGTTGTACGTGAGTGCGGTTATACACAGTGCACCTCTACACCAAGTATAATGTAGAATCCTCGAGCCTTAAGGGCAATTATTTAATTCGACACCCCGAGCCATCAGGCAATGGTTCAATTAAAATTGCATTTCCAAAACCACACACAACATTGCGATGAATTGTTTGGCTGCGGTAGTTTCAAGAGTGCTCATGTGGAGTTTTACAAGAGGCAAGAGGGTCGGGTCGGTCGTCCTCGTTAGCTCTTCGTCCTCATTCAGACTGAACTTCATTTACGTTGCCTTGGATTGGGCTGATGATTGTACTTGCTGTGTACAGAAAAAGTAGTGTAGATGATGATCTGTATCAACAATAATATCGTGTAGGATAAACATATCTAGCGGATTGATTTGGGAAGTTGTATAGCGAAACTCGTAAGAGTGTTTCACTAATGGTGAAGAACATATTGTTATAAGCAAAAATTTGTATCCATATACATTCGACCAACTCACATAGTTAAGGCTATGATGAATTTCCTGTATTAATTGGTGTAAGCAGACAGCTATGGTGATGATGATACTGATGATGGCTGAATGATAAATTGGAGAAATTTGCGCACCATGTTGATTCAATGTTTTTGTAAATCTGGGAATTGAGATTCCAATTAAAGGAATTCCTTTGATTTTATAAAATTATGATACTTCGTTAATGTGTGATGATAATGCTTCCCATATATGCGAAACAGCATCAACTGTAATTCAAGAAATATCAGAGAGGTGGTATTGCTATAAGCAACGATTTCGGCATTGGTGGTATTGCTATAAGCAACGATTTCGGTTATGTTCAACAAATAAAAGTCTTGTATAATTTTGACACGACGTGGCTGATGCGGTACAAAGAGTGTAAATAATTTGACTAATAACAGCTTCCCATGTGAGTATCAGATTTTAATTAAAAACAAAATTCTGTAAAAAAAAAAAAAAGAGAATTGACTTTGTAATAATTCTCCATAGAAATGAAAATAATTGGAATGGAAGGTAAGAAGAAACAATTTTTTGGAATATATGCTAAATATATTTCTTAGGATTTGAAAATTATGTAACGCAATCAGTATAAATGGAAATGTTTTTAATCTTGTTTTTTTTTCAGTAGAATTGCAAGTTTTATTTTAATGATGTAGAAGGAAAACGTTCAAATTAGAAAAAAAATATCGGTTTTCTTAGAGGCATAGAACTTTTTTTTAATTAAAATACAACAAATGCAATGGAATACCCACAACAGTTTGGCTTTAGTAGCTCACAAATTTAATGGCATTCAGTGTTTAAAAATAATATCTGTTATATGGCCCCCGCAACTGCGCCTCATGAACGCCATCCTTTTGGTCAAATTTTGCACCACTTTTTCGAGCAGACTGGTCTTATTTTGTCAATAGTGCGACGAATGTTGGCTTTTTAATGATCATTCGTTGCTAGTGATCAGCATAGACCAGAGATTTGACGTTCCACCACTAAAAGTAGTTTAAAAGTGTCAAATCACAAGGGCGAGGTGCCCAATTTGCAGGTCCATTTTTTGAGATGATTCGGTTACAATACGTTTGGCTCAACAAAGTTATTGTTGCGCACGCGCTGTATGGCATGGCATATTGTCGCCGCATAGTGGAGCCTTTTTGCAAAAGTGCTTGCGAAAATTCAATTTTCGTGTGTGCTTTGAGCACACTGGATTAAGGAATATTGGAAGCTTTAAAAACCGAAAGAAATTTTAAAATCGGTCGAAGGATTCGGATGATACAGGTAGTCAAAGTTTCCTTATTTTTAAAATCGGAGAAAAAATATTTTGTTTATGAAAGTTTCAGAGATTTGGCGTTAAAATCTAAAAACCAAGTTTCAAAATTAATTTTTTTTTTTGAAATAGCTATAACTTCAGCCAAATAACTTTGGTTGTAGAACACTTTAGTTGTTGTTGTTTCATTCAAAATTTTCAATTTTTTTTATTTGTGCTTGTAAAAAGGACCTTTTATGTTACAATTATGATGGATTTTTTTTTTATTACAAAATTTTAAGACTTTCCGAAAACTGTTTTTGACTCAATTTTTCGACTTTAAGTTGAGTTATAAAAAAACCCTTAAGAGTCCTCGGTCTAAACTCAACTGAAATTAAATCCTTGAGTATTTCTGAAACATTTACTAAGAAAATCAGCTGCCAGTTTTTGCCTATTTGGGGCTTAGAGAGATTTTATTAAAGAAGGTTATTTTTATTAATTTATGGCTGAAATTGGATTTTTTTTTAATTATGTCCTTAAAAATGCAAGTGGTCATAAAAAAATTATGTTTACATTTAAAAATGTATTCTTTACTACATATAATAAATATTTTATGGTCCTCCGGTCATTTTTTGACTACCTTAAATATAAAGAATTAGGACATAAATATGGGTAGGTAATATTTTTTAATGATAAGTCAGGTAGTTTTCGTGATTTGTAAAAATCTACTCATTTTTATGACAGATCATGTACCTGTTGTGTTCTTGTAAACCACGAGCTTTTTTTAACGATGATTGACGAAAAAGTGTTGAATCAAATCACTGAAACAAAGTCGACACGGTCATGTCCCATTTGCAAATTAACGCAAAAAAACTTCAACAATAAAGAACAGTCAACAAATGATGAGCATGATTACGAATATGGAATATCTCCATTACATGCCAGAATCAGATACATGGAATTCATTTTGAAACTTGCATATATACATTTAAACAAGATAGAGAAAATATTGATGAAAGTATTGGAACTTAGGAGGCAGAAAAAATAAGGAAGCAAGATATCCAGAGGAAATTTCGCGAGGAAATGGGACTCGATGTGGATAAACCAAAACAAGGATTTGGAAACACTAACGATGGAAATACAACGAGAAGATTTTTCGCAGAACCAGATGTAATAGCTCGTATAACTGGAGTCAATATGGAGGTGGTAAGAAGGCTTCAAGTAATACTTAAAGTTATAAACTGCAGAGAAAATGTTGACAGTTCAAAGTTTGGAGTTTATGCAATGGAAACAACAAATTTATTGAAAGAAAAGTATCCCGAAAAGCAACTTACACCTACTCTTGATAGAATTTTGGCTCAGGGCCAAAGTATAATCAGTCGTTACCAATCGGAGAACTGTCAGAAGAGGCTAAGGAATCCAAAAATAAAGACTACAAAAAATATAGGTACCAAAATACGTGCAAGGTTTCAAGGATTTGACAGAATGAAGACCTATTTAACATGCTTTCAGCCTCATCGGACCCTCTTATTTATTCGTTAAGGCATGTCAGAACTTATAAATACCTCAAAACACGATACTCTCCAGAAATGATAAATTTATTAGAAATTACATCGGACTTTTACGAAAGTTTCCAAGAAATTTAGTTTTTTGTTTTTTTATTTATTATAACTTATTAATTTATTTATTCTCCACTGTTAAACTTGAAATATATTATTGAAATAATTTGTTATGTTGATGTGCCACTAAATAAAAAAAAAACTTCTTGCAACACAAACCAAATTTAAATGGTTCTTTTTTTTCATATACTCTTTCAATAGAAC
Source organism: Melangyna quadrimaculata (assembly GCA_949320155.1). Taxonomy (NCBI): domain Eukaryota; kingdom Metazoa; phylum Arthropoda; class Insecta; order Diptera; family Syrphidae; genus Melangyna; species Melangyna quadrimaculata. Next base: position 62,934,265 of record OX439483.1, on the reverse strand, counting down.
TAGTTTTTTAATACTCTGCAAATACTGCAAACATTAACATTTGAGTTTTATTTTAAAGTAAAATACTACTTTTACCTTTTTGGAAAAAAAATGTTTTTTTTTAACATGAAATTATGGAACACCCTGTAAAACATTTTACTTTAATTTTATTATTTTATAGCACTTTACACACTATCTCTAAACCTTGACTTAAAATGTAGGTACCACTGAAGTAGTATATTTTCACCCTAATGTTCAGTAAAATAATAAAAAAAAGGCTTTTGGTACAAATGCAGAAATATTTAAAAAATGTATTGTTTGTTTACTTTTATGCACCGCTGTGACTTTGTTTGACTTTAAGGCACCTTGTTCTCATTATTCAATTATTTACCATTGACATTTTTTGATTTTCTCCCTATTGGGAGAAAGTCGTATTTCAGCAGAAAATTCTGAAACACCCTGCAAATATTTTTTCTTTACAAAATTTATAGCTTTGGAATTTTCCTTCAAGCTGAAAAAAAAATTATCTCGATATCTTTATTTGTTTACGAGCTTTGATTTTTGCAACCAAAAAAGTCAATATGCGCCACTGTGCGCCGGCCCTCTTGTTGAAACAATTTCTCCTTCAAATTATTGAATTCTGTGAAGCTAATAATTAAAGATTTTATGGAAGCTTTAATACAAAGAGCAAATAAAATACGTTATGTATCTTAGATTTATTTGATTAGAATGAAAACATTTTGAGCATAAACTATAGCCCCCATAAATGTAGCTGGCGGCGATTTATCTTTAACTCGTGGATTAGGACTTAGATTTCTGCCACTTACGAGCTAGCTAAACCAAGGTGGTTTAGCAAAGGGTTATCCAAGAAAAGTAAATATACTTTTTAATTCACGAGTTATCTCTTAATCCATGCCTTCACGAGACTTCGAAAGTTACAGGTGATTTAAAAGCTGTTTTTTATTAATATGGCTGTAAGTAACTGATTTATAAGAAATTATATAAAACCATAATGTTGATAAGATCAAAGTAGAATATAGCTTTTGGGTTGTTCGTAAATATCTAACACAAATTGTGGGTCGATGACGCCTTCGGCATGTAAACCGCACTAAACTGTAATTTTTTGGGATGTTATTAAGTCTCATGAGGATTTTTAGGGCTGGCCACGAGACGAGAATCGTTGAGACTTTTGTAAGTCTCGTTACGGTCTCGTTAAAATCGAAAATTGTCAGTCTCGTCTCGGTATCGTGTCGGTCTTGTGTAATTAAGTCTCGTCCCGGTCTCGTCTCCGAAAAATACGATTTCCGAACAACCTGTTGATTATTGGAACGAAATATTTTCGATTAGTTTGAATGGCTACATGAAATTTGGTCCCAATGAAAAATGGCCCCAAACGAAAAATAAAAAATGGGCCCAAATTTGAAGCTTTTTTTATAATGGAAAATTGCCCCATTTACAAAATTAAAAAATGGCCCCAAACACAAAATGAAAAATTGCCACAAAATTAATATAAAAAGCAACAACAAGAGAAAAATCACAATCGTACAAAAAATGTTATGCGGCGGTTTGGGAGACCCTTAAAAGTACCTTGCCTGGCCGGCTTCGCGGGTTCAAGGATTTTTACTCCCTCTTTTTGGGTGCTCTCCGCTCACGCGACTCCGTTGCTCCGCTCAGTCACCTGGCAGGCGCCTATGTTGTCAGTCGGCCTGCTCTCAAAGTTTTTGTTGCGTAAAAGTATTTTGGTTTAAGAATAAAAGTTTGGGGACATTTTGCATAATGAAATTTCATCCCAAAATTAAAAATGATAAAAGGCCCCAAAACAATGAAAAATGGCCCCAATTTACAAGTTTTAAACTTTGTTTGTTTTTGTTGTTTCCCATATACATTTTTGGGGCCATTTTCATTTTATGTTTATTTGTATATATTTCATTGGGGCCAAATTTTGTGTAGCCAGTTTGAATAGCTATGTGCAGAAGAAAATAAATATTTAACTCACGCCAAAATCAACAATGCTGCTTTTTACATTTAAGCCAGAAATGAGCTTCATCGCTGAAAATGATTCGACGATACAAATTTGGTTCAACTTCCAGTTGATTCTCAGCCCGTTCACCGTACACACGACGCAATTGATTGTCCGCTAGCTTTAAAATTTGCACCAGTTCAGTTGAATCTTATATGGATGTAGGGGTAGGCCGAGATCTTTCTTCAAAATGGTTCAAGTAGTGGACGGCACCGAGTTGCTTACAACGGCGTTGTATAGATGAATCGAGTCCTCAGTGTCACTCTCACGCTTACAGCGGGGATGGCTTCTTCTGTACGCATGGTACGGGCTCGATTTGGACGAATATTATCAAAAAAAGTAAATGTGGTCATGAATTGGTCTGAAGTACATATATTGCGTATTAGCTGCTCAGATGAACGATTATGCGCACGTTAAACAATGGCCATTGTTCTTCAGCGGATAAAGGCTAGAATCGAGTCTACACTCAAGAGGCATCAAGCTGGCTTTCGGAGCGGTCGATCGTGTGTCGAGTGTCGACCATATCAACACCCTGCGTATTGTCAGTCTGCGGAGTTTCAATCACCGTTTTATCTCATGTTCGTTGATTTTGAGAAGGCCTTTGACCGAGTTGACCGCGATTGTATATGGAGATCACTTCTTGGTAGAGGAATTCCCCCAAAACTTGTTGCCATTATAAGAGAGTCCTACAACAACGCAAGATGTTTTGTTTTGCACATTGGTCAGCTATCCGACTCTTTCGAAGTGCGGCAGGATGTGAGACAAGGGGAAGTTCTATCGCCAAATCTTTTTCTGCTGGCGATAGATGACGTATTGACGGCCAGCGTTGGTACAGCAGAGAGACGGCATTCAATGGAGACCGTTTGAAGGTCTTAGTCATTAAGACTATGCAGATGATATATGTCTCATATGTCATGGCAAATAACACCAGTGCATGGGCTGAACGGGATGTGTCAAACACTGCAGGTGAAAGGAGAGTCTATTGGTCTAAGAATAAATAGCAAAAAGACAAAAATAATGCTCACAGGGCGATCCACACATCAGCGTATAATTTGGCAGGGGACGCCAGTTGAAGTGGTTGAACAGTTTAATTAATTGGAAGTACTGTATCAGCAAACGGTGGTACAGATCTGGACGTTAAAGTTAGAATTAGTAAAGCTCGTGCTGCCTTCGGTACCCTGTCTCAAATTTGGAAGTTTAGTCAAATCTCCTTACGCACTAAGTTGAGGTTCTTCGAATCCAATGTCAAATCCGTGCTCCTTTAATCTTGCGAAACCTGAAAAGTCTCGGCTACCATCTCGAGAAAACTGCAGGCTTTTGTAAATCGCTGTCTACGTCAAATCCTGAAGATTCGCTGGCCACAAATTATTTCGAACTAGGAATTGTGGCGCAGGACAAGCCAAGATAGACTGGACGTCGACATAAGAAAGCGGAAATGGCAATGGATTGGTCACACACAAAAGAAACCACGATATTGCGAAGAAGTCCTTTCAATGTAATCCCAAGGGTCTACGACGGGTTGGAAGACCAAGAACAACATGGAAATCAACAGTTTTAGCAGAACCAAATACCCAGAAAAAGACGTGCCCTTATTGTTAAAATATCTAGCTGCAGACGGTAAAGGATGGCGACGATTTGTTGGCCCCCTATGCCCCGATCGGGTTTACGGGATTTGCTGATGAAACTTGACGAAGCTCTCTATAAGATTGGCGAACGTAGCCCGAATTTAAAAAATAAATTTCCACGATTTGTAAATGCTGGCTGTTCTGTTGTTAGCCTTTGCATGGTGATTTGCCAAAGTAAACAGAAAAAAAAAAAATCAATCACACTTCATTAGTATGACAGCTAGTTTGATAGTTATCCCAGTCGGAAGTTCTATATCTCTATAAAAAAAACGCCCGTTACAATGACTAATTGTGTTTTTATATTTTTGTATATTTTTTAGGAGATGATGGCTGTATTTGCTAGGGGTTTTTGATGCTAAATTTGGTAAATTATACCTTTATATGGAGTTTTAGTTATACAAGTTATAGTTGCTCTTGCTATCGCGTTTTAAGTCCTGCGTGCGTACACTGCTTTCTTTATAAAATTATTACAAACGTCAAAAACATAATAATTTTTTGTAAAAAAAACTTCATTTGTTACTCTCAGTGAGTTAAACCAGAGAAATAGACTCGTTAACCCAAAACTAAAAAGTTTTTTTTCAAGGCTACTGGGTCTTGCGAGGAATTGACAAGTCCCTCTAAGAGTATCACTTGTCATGAATAAGTGCTTCTCGTCTAGCCTTTCGGATTCAGCATAAAATTGAAGGCCCCGCCCCCTCCATTCTTTTTGACTCGCAGCCAAAGAAATGGTTGAGAGTTGTAAGCAGCGTTGATAACCCATTTAGGCCAAATCATGCCTCATTTGGAAAAAATGACTGCCTTTTTCGATAAAATAATGCCTCATTGTTTTTTTTTTTTTTATTTTTTTAAGCAAAAATTTAAAATTAAACACAATTATAACAAAATCAAACAAAAACAATCTGTTTTTTAGAAAAAAAAAAAAATAAATAGATCACAGAAACAATTCTTACTTTATGAAAGAACTTTTCAGTTATTAAAAAAAGATTTTTAGGTATACAAAATAAATATTATTTTAAATTTTAATTTAGATCGTCCTCATCCTTATTCTTACAACCGTAAATGGATTTTTGAAAAAAAAATATATGGGTTTCTTGTAATTTAAACTCGTTGTAAATACTATTTTTGAAAAGCGGCTTTGCGTGAAGAATTCGCCACTCAATGGATCTGTCTTAATTCAGTTGCTGATCTTTGATTTGTTTAAATAAATGTACGAACAAATTAATTTAACTGTAGCCGAGGATGCAGCAGGCAAAGAATACGATAGTTAGGCCAAGAAGCAATTTTCCAGTGGAGAATAAAGGCAAAAGTCTTAACAAACTCTGAATGACGGATAATATTCTATTTATTTTTTATTATACTTGCTTTTCGTTTTACCGAAGTGAAAGAAAAATGAGTTAGAATATAAATTAAATTTTCTGCTTTGTCAAAATTGTGGATGTTCCTTAAGACCTCTAGAATTCAAAAATCTTGACTTAATCGAAAAATGAATGACACTAAGAAATTATTTCGCTTATCAAAATCACAATTTGTTTTATTTCATTTTGTCTCGACTAAATTTACACAATACAAAATGCTTTTTTTTGGTTCTTTTTTTGTGATATATATTTTGAAGAAAAAAAACTTTAACTCAGCTTCAAACAAAGGACTTTTCAGAAAATGCTTGAGGCGCGCGCCAGTCGCGCCGGCCTTAATAAAGCGCTCTACCAAATTTTAACATTGTCGGAATTTGTTTTTTTTTTTTTGTCTAATTAATTTTTTGGCATATATGTACATTGTACATACACATATGTAAGTATGTTCCTCTGAAGAAATTAAAAATGTTTGCTATACCTAATTAACTTTTAAGAAATTTAATGAAATTATTTCATCCATCGAAAATTAAGTTTTATAAATGTAGCATTTAAAACAGAAGGTCGAAGAAAAACGCTTAAAATAACTTTAATGGTTTGTCCAGCGTTCATACAAAATACAAAAGAATACATATATTAATAGGCCCACTACTAAGCTTTCATTTATATAGTCTCTTACAAAAGGAATTGTTTGTCTTCTTGTCTCACCAAAGGTGTCTTACATTGTTCTTTTCCGGCTATTTTCATCAACAAAACAAAAAATAACCAATACAATCAAAAGAATTTAGTCTCTCTTGTAGTATTCTTTTGTATTCTACTCGTATACAGTGAGTCCTTGATGAGAACAGCATCATGACAAATCACAATTGGTACCATGAATACGAGACACTTGTTTTATCTGTAAGTAGAGATACAAATGAATGTACTTAGCGTTTGAAGGAGAAAAAAAAATTCGAGCATTTCTTTGGCCTTTTTTCAGTTCTCTTGGTTTTTTTTGTATTCGATTGTATAGGTGTAGAAACGTGCTAAGTGTTGTATAAGATACCTCATAACCTTCGTTTACATCACCTTACAACTAAAAAACAGTCCAATCATCACACAAATAGCCAATGACTACCTTTTTCTATACTTACAATGAATTAAACATGGCTTTGACATTTTCACTCAATGACACTCACCGGAGAGAGTGGCTGTTTTTTTTTTTTTTTGCTCATTTATTTGCTTTCGTCCTTTCATCGATTTTTTTTGCATTTTCGTCCTTTTGTGATTTATTTGGTGATAACAATCGTAAATTCTGGAATTACTTTTATTTTTTTTTATTTTACTGCTTATGTGTTTATCTCTTAGTAAAAAAAAAAGAATTGCGCATTATCCTTGATTAAATGCCTTCTTCGATGAGAGTTTGAGTGTCATTTTTTTTTTGTTTTGTTTCAAAACCGACACGCGATGATTTTGCCAGTCATCTCATCTTATTCAAGCGGATCTTTTGTCTAAAGTGGAATTTTATGCGAAATTATTCCAATGAATTCCAACGAAAGTGTAGTGCGAAGTGCGATAACAACACACTACTCGCCCATGTTTGGTATAATATATCTTAATCGGAAGGACGAAAGAATTTGGGATATTCAAAGATTGATATCTATAGGCGATAATTTTGAGGAGAAAATCATCAAATAAATGGCATCGATTATTGCGAATTATTTGTCCATTCAACGCCAAATAGCGGATACCTAGATTATTATCAAACGTTTTGGTCCTTTTAACAAAGTTTGCCTCTTCAATAGGGTTTTTGTTTTTGATAAGATATCATCAGTGCTAATGCTTACAAAGAATGTGAAATTTAACGTTTAAAAATTTAACTACATAATATATTCAATGAGAAACATAAAAGTCCAATATATTTTCGTAGTTTTTTTTTTTCTAATCGTGAAATTGGGGAAGAAATTTTTCCTTTGAGATTGTAAGAGAACATACGTATACATAAAAAGCTTAAATCCGAGTTTTCGACCATCAACCTCTTGTAGGCTTGTCACTATGAAATCCGTAATTTGATTTAATTGATAAAACAGCCTTAATCATTTTTGACAGGAAGAATGAGCTCTAAAAAATTGAATACGAAATCGTTTTTTGTATTTTGTTTAGGCTCTAGTAGTCCAAGCGGCGACCGTAGGATCACTTAGCTCATAAAGTAAGAGGTTGTAATGCCCCTTAGTCGATAGATCTATTCAAGAGAAACTCAACACACATGGGTTGCCTAGCGAAATTTGGGTAGGTGATGTCTAAAACGGGCCACTTTCGGTTGGTTTTTCGGACCATGACTTAGCTCTTCGAGTAAGAGATTTTAACTACGCCCAAATAATAGGCCTTGACGAGAAAGAACCAATAATATAGGGTTGCCTAGTTTAAAATGGGTAGGGGGTGTTGCCAACCCTTTTTGAAAACCACTTTTTTGGAACCATGACTTAGCTCATCGAGTAAGAGGATACACTAGTATCAAATTCAAGATTAAACTGTACTGAAAATAAGAAAATAGGGTTGCCACTTTTAAAATGGGTAGGTGTACGTGTTAACCCTTCTTAAAGGAAAAAAATGTTAGAAACACGTTATTGCTCACAACTTTTTATTTTGATCGAGTTTGATAAAGTATTATATACTAAAAAAAAAGAAGACAATCTGTAGAAAATTAATAAAATACACTTTTTCTTTATTAAGTCTTCTAATCGCAGGAAAAAAATAGATTTAACTCAGTCTTAAAAGTTTTCAGTTACATTTTGTATAAAATTTTTTTTTTTATATAGACACAAGTAATCCCGGTATCATTAAATTAAAGTCCAGACGGTGCTATATTTAAAAAAATATAGGTTGGCTTCTCCTAAAAATGTGCATACCCTTGCCAGACCTGATTTAATACAAAAATATACCAAAATATCTACATTTTCAGGTGAAATGTTTAAAATTTGATAAGATAAGAGCTTAAAACATACATCAAACTAAAGCTTAGACTCTAAATCTATCAAACAAATATAGGGTGCCTTTTCTCAATCAGGTGCATTTACCTGTCAACCCAGATTTAATGCAAATTTTTACAAAAATCACTTCTTTTTCAGATCAAATGTTTAAAACTTGATAAGGTAAGAGCTTAAAACATACATCAAATTAAAGCTTAGACTCTACTCTATCAAACAAATACAGGCTGCCTTTTCTTAATCAGGTGCATGTACTTTCCAACCTGGATTTAATGATTTTTTTTTACAAAAATCACTTCTTTTTCGGATTAGTCCAGTCATATTAGACTTTGACCCGGACAAAATTTTTAACTGGTATATTTGTTGGGTAATGTTCAGAACAGTGTCCTTAATCATATGTGAAAAGTCCCAAGCAATCCACGTTGGCGTAAGAGCACAATCTTGAAAAACGCAGCCATTTTGCACTCTTTGTTTGTGGCTATATCTGTGGTACATGTTGCCCTAGAAAGACTTTTTAAGTGACAAATAGCCGGGCTTAGATTCACAAAATCAGGGAAGTAAATAAAAATTAGCTACAGGTATTGCATGGCTACTGTTTTGAATTAAATGAATTTAACACAGTAAATTGTAGTGCAAGTTCGAAAAAATTACCCATGTCCCATTAATATTGTTTAAAAATCTGAAATTTAGTGGACATGTTCCAACAACAGTATACCAACAATCATATGTGTTAAGTTTCCCAAAAATCCCAAATATGAAAATGCCAGGAGCAGTTTTTTGAAGTGTATTAATTATAACAATAAAATAAAGGAGCGTAAGAACGGAAAATTATTAATAAAAAAACAGAGAAACATGCAACATTGGTCTAAAGAAAACGAAATTATGCATACATTTTTTAGGAGAACAATCGCCATATAAATTTTAAAATTTGTTCAGCAGCTTCGGTTGCTCTCCTTCAAATGAGAATCTGAATTATAACAAGCACTAGATTTCAGAGACTTTGATTCCTACCTAATGATATACTCTGAGCGAGTGTTGCTCTGCTGCAGAGGATGTCGGTGGAAGTTTTGCCAAATAAAATTGTGATTTAATTGACTGCTTGGCAAAAATTCACATGTACAATTTAAATCGTTCGATGTCTAATGAGCTACTTATATGGCATCTATATAACACAGTAAAGTCTCTCCCGGCAATGCGATTCCTGCATGGGAGACATCTGGTCTTGTTGAAAATGGCAACTCCATTCGCTTGAATGGTCTTTCTAGGACAATTAGATACCCAGATAGCCAAAAGCCGAAAAATGCAGATGATGCTCCTTTTTATTTTAAATGGTGGTCTTACCACTATACACAGATTTTTCGCAACGTACACATATGATTGTTGGTATCCTGTTGTTGGAACATGTCCACTAAATTTCAGATTTTTAAACAATATTAATGCAACATGGGTAATTCTTTCGAACCTGCACTGCAATTTACTCTGTTCAATTCATTTAATTCAAAACAGTAGCCATGCAATCCCTGTAGCTAATTTTTATTTACTTCCCTGATTTTGTGAATCTAAGCCCGTCCATTTGTCACTTAAAAAGTCTTTCTAGGGCCAACCTACATTTTTTTTAAATATGGCACCGTCTGGGCTTTAATTTAATGATACCGGGTTTACTTGTGTCTATATAAAAAAATAATTTTTTTATACAAAATGTAACTGAAAACTTTTAAGACTGAGTTAAATCTATTTTTTTTCCTGCGATTAGAAGACTTAATAAAGAAAAAGTGTATTTTATTAATTTTCTACAGATTGCCCTTTTTTTTAGTATATAATACTTTATCAAAATCGATCAAAATAAAAAGTTATAAGCAATAACGTGTTTCTAACATTTTTTTCCTTTAAGAAGGGTTGACACGTACACCTACCCATTTTTAAAGTGGCAACCCTATTTTCTTATTTTCAGTACAGTTTAATCTTGCATTTGATACTAGTTTTATCCTCTTACTCGATGAGCTAAGTCATAGTTCCAAAAAAGTGCTTTTCAAAAAGGGTTGGCAAAACCCCCTACCCATTTTAAACTAGGCAGCCCTATATTCTTCGTTCTTTCTCGTCAAGGCCTATAATTTGGGCGTAGTTAAAATCTCTTACTCGATGAGCTAAGTCATGGTCCAAAAAACCAACCGGAAGTGGCCCGTTTTAGACGGCACCTACCCGAATTTCGCTAGGCAACCCATGTGCGTTGAATTTCTCTTGAATAGATCTATCAACTAAGTGGTATTAGAACCTCTTACCTTATGAACTAAGTGATACTACGGTCGGCTCTCCGCCTATAGGGTTGACTTATATGGTGCCTTGACATTTGGCCATGCATCATATGGCCATATTTCAAAATATGGCTATAAGACACATTTTGCAAGTGTCAAATGGCCATATTTGCAAACACGGCGATTTGACGCTTTTTCAAAGTGTCATATGGCCATATTTCTTTGTGACTTTTGGGCATATGGTTTATGTGGGACAAAACTCAATAAATAAATTGTGGACCTTTGGCCCACCCTGATGTGCCAAATGGAAATTTTATGTAAATTATTTTTTAAAATGTTCTTTAAAAAACAAAATTAAAATTTTTCAAAACAACTGTTTGAAAACGTTTACAAGTATTTTTTAAAAATTCGCGCGAATTATTTTTTTTAAATTAAGTTCTTTGAACCCATGATACACTACCTGATTTTTTTTTTAGATTTTTATGCAAAAATTAGTTTTGGGAGTATTTAATTTGTTATAAAAACAAATACTGGATTTTAAATAATATTTTTGATGTCAAAATCATCTCCAGAAAGAAGCAAACAAATATCAATTTTTACCTCATTTATCAGAATCCAAAATAGGTATTGGGGCATATTCATAGTCGCAGATAGACCCAGGTTTAACTTAACTAAATTTTAAGACATTTTTGGATCTATTAACACAGACCGATTTTAATTACAAATTGTTGGTTTTATATTTTTTTAAGATAATTAACTTGGTATCCCACACAAACATTTTGAAATGATAAACTTAAAAAAATAGAATCAACGTCCGAAAATTCAACTAAACCTATGTTTAACTTAGACCCAGCTCTAAAATGACTATGAATGCGCCCTATTGTTTTTAAGATTCGTTTGCAATTCGCAAAAGTAAGACAAAACAACTCACAAAACGACCCTCAAAACCACCCTTATATATTATTAAAAGGGGTTGAAATATTTTTTGCTTATTCCTTTTTTAGTAACGAAAAAATTGGTATTACATTTATTACGGGTTGATCACAATGTAGATAAAAAAAAATATAATATTTTGTTTGCTTTTTATGGTACTGAAAGATTTTTAACTCAGTCAGAACCTTACCGATTTTAAGTTTCTTTGCAATTTTTTTAAAGAAGAATGTAAGTCTCTTTTTTATCATATACAAACAACACTAATCCTGGAAAAAAAAAACACATTTACACTAATTCTTCATTTTCATTATCGTTTATAAACTTGTACTTTATTTTGTGGCTTGAGCAAAAAATGTATATAATAAAAAAAGGTCCAACATTCTTCTTTGAAAAACCACAGACACTTAAAATCGGTATAAGACTGACTGAGTTAAAAATCTTTAAATACCATAAAAAGGGAAAAAAAATCTATTTTTTGTTAATATTTTGTACAATGTAATGTACAACCATTTTCTTCGTTACTAAATAAGGAATAAGCTAAAAAAAAAATTCAACCCCTTAATATATATATAAGGGTGGTTTGTGGGTTGTTTTGTCCAATTTTTACGAATTGCAATTTAAAACCTTGAAAAAAATACCCATTTTTATTCAGATAAATGAGATACAAATTGATGTTTGTTTGTTGTTTTCCATCAGAGATGATATTGACATCAACAAAATTATTTAAAAACCATTATTTGTATTTTTTGCAAATTAAATACTCCAAAAACTGCTTTTTGCATAAGATTGATGCTTTCGACCCCAAAACATAATTTTTAAAACATGAAAAAATGCAGGTGGTGTTTCATGGGTTCAAAGAACTTAATTCCAAAAAATGGCTCAAATCGCGAGAAAAATACAAAAAAAATGTTAAAGAAAAACTATGGAAAAAAGGAATTGTGACAATAAAATTCATTTTATTCAAAATTAAATAACTTATGTCACACAAGTGACCCCGTATCTCGAAATCCAACAGCGCAATAAATATTTTTTTTCCATTACAAATTAGCAATAAATTAGCAACTCAGGACTATATAATTTTCGGAGTTGCTTATGTACGTAATGATGTGGCTTATCAGCTTCAACCACAATATGGCCCTTGTTTAAATACAAACTTTAACTTCATGTGGTTAAAATTCACCGTCAATAAGCACATCATACATACATGTTTCATTTATCGTAGCCCAAGTTTGGATAGTAATTCGACTTCTAACGAATTCGATGCGCTGTCCGATTCAATCCTGAGAATTGTTTCCCATTATCCGCACAGTGAAATCGTTGTTACGGGCGATTTCAATGTACACAATTCTTCGTGGCTACGCTATTCTGGTCAGACAACACCCGAAGGAAGGTATGTCGAGATTTTTGCTGAGTTAAACCACCTGACTCAGCTTGTTGACGAGCCTACTCGGATTCCTGACGTTGCAGGTCAAATCGCCAACACTCTAGACTTGTTCCTTACCTCTGACCCGAATAAATACACTATTAGTGTATTATCTCCTCTAGGCTCATCAGACCATTGTGTCATATCTGCAAATTTCTCGTGCCACCAAATCACAGTTAAAGAAAAAATCCCAAAGAGAACCGTTTGGCAATACGAGAAAGCCAACTGGGACGGTCTCAATAATTTCTTCAAGAGCTTTAACTGGTCACTATGCTTCCTCGATAGTGATGTTGACGCCAGTGCAGATATGATTACAAACTTGATTCTTTGTGGAATGAGAAATTTTATCCCGAATAGGGTGAAATCTATCAAACCCAAAGAAAACTCATGGTTTGATTCGAGCTGTAAAGAGGTTATTAGGGTTAGAGAAGTAAGCTTCCGATGTTATAAAGCCAAGCCTACAGAGGAAAACCGGAAAAAGTTTCAACAAGCTAGAAAGACCTGTAACGTTCATATTCGAAGAACCAAATTTTTACATGATCAAAAATTACGACAAAAAATACTACAATGTCCCAAAGGTAGTAAAAATTTTTGGTCATTTGTAAAAAACATACGAAATACCACCTCGTCCTCGGTTCCAACGCTCGTCTTCAATGATACTCCTATTGTCAGCTCGCAAGATAAAGCCAATTTGCTTGCAGCACAGTTTGCTGTTAATTCGATGCTGCCAGAAAGTGTTATGACTCCTCCTGTACTAGAGAGCGTAAATGATTTTATGGGACAAATCTTCTTTCGCACTCGTGCAGTTGCTAGAGTTCTAAAGGATCTCGATGTACACAAATCCGCTGGCCCGGATGGTATCCCTCCCATTGTTCTGAAGAGGTGTTCTTCAACGCTGGCAAAACCACTGCGTAAGCTTTTCCATCTGTCCTACTCTACTGGTCTCTATCCGAGTGGATGGAAAACAGCATTTGTCCAGCCTGTCCCTAAAAAAGGCGTATCTTCTTCACCCTCTAACTATCGGCCAATTGCACTTACGTCCCTTCTTTCCAAGGTCATGGAAACGCTGATTAATTTCCAGCTCAAGAAATATCTCGAGGAACGAAAGCTTCTTAATGACCGGCAGTACGGCTTTCGTAGCAATAGGTCCACTGGTGATCTGATGGTATATCTCACCGAACAGTGGAACAAATCTTTACATCGTTTTGGAGAAAGTAAGATTATTGCACTTGATATTTCAAAAGCGTTTGATAGAGTTTGGCACCAAGCTCTCTTATCGAAAATGCGCGCATTTGGTTTCGATGAACCTCTTCTTCGTTGGATTAGAAATTACCTTTCGGACCATTCAATACAAGTCGTATTGGACGGTTTCAAGTCTGAAATCCACAAAATAAATGCTGGTGTGCCCCAGGGCTCCGTTTTGTCTCCGACTCTCTTCCTTATTTTTATAAATGATCTTTTGTCTGAAACTCCTAATCCATTAAACTGTTTCGCTGACGACAGTACCCTCAGCTTCTCATATTCGTTTACAGATTCTCATCCATGTCCTTCGGATGTGGAACTTGAACGGCATTGTATGATAAGCTCATTAAATTCTGATCTCGACAGCATTGTCCAATGGGGAATCAAAAACCGCGTAGAATTTAATGCTTCTAAAACTCAATGTTGTCTCCTGTCGTTAAAGCGAAACCCACCCCCAATGCCGCTATCCATGAGCGGCACTTGCATCGAGGAAACCGAACAGCTCTCAGTTCTCGGTATGTGTGTCACAGACCACCTTTTGTGGAATGACCACATATTTGATGTCGCCAAAAACGCTGCTAAGTCTTTAGGTTTTCTCCGTCGATGCAAGAAGTTTTTTTCCCCTTCTGATCTGGCTGTGATCTACAAAGCCTTTATTCGTCCAAAACTTGAGTACAATTCTCATGTTTGGGCAGGAGCTCCAAGAACTCACTTGAGTTTGTTGGACAGAATTCAAAAGAGAGCTTTAAAAATGATAGGCGAAAGATCTATAACAGAAACAATTACATCTCTCGAACACCGCCGTAATGTTTCGTGTCTTTCTCTATTTTATCGCTATTATTATAATCAGTGTTCTAGTGAAATAGCCAGTTGCATTCCCCCCCTTAAAAAATTCAACCGTAATACTCGCGCTTCTAGGAATGCCCATCAGTTCACCCTCGAGCCCAACTTCGGACGTACTGTAATGTACAGAGATTCTTTCTTCAGTCGCACCACACGAATGTGGAATGCTTTACCTGACTCGACTTTCCCCTCCCATTTCGATGTGCAAACGTTCAAAACCAATGTGCATCGGTATCTCCTTCTTAATCCTCTCCTACTTACCTAATCGCTCGTGCTGTGTTAAAAACATTTTAAGGGTAGCCATAACCCCTTTTGCGCGCGTGGAATATAAAAAAAAAAAAAAAAAAAAATACATATGAAGAAACCCCACGCTCAGAAATCCCTTAAAATAATAATGGATTTGGGTTCTAGGGAGCTCAAATGGTGAAACTACATACTATGTCAGAATGTTCGATTCGACAAATCGGAACAATTGCATTAACTTCTAATAGGAAGATATAGCAATGTTCCTATAATATAAAGCTTTACAAAAAAATTAAAATATCAATGTCAATGTAAAATACTTAGAGTTAAGAGTCAACTGTCTTAAATTAAGTTCAATTAACATCTATTATTATTATTTTACAAAAATATCATTCGAATTGCAATTTTGTCTTAAACGTCTATTTTACCATTTCTAGCTTTTAAACGCAAAACGAATTATTGTTCATCCTATATTTAACTACCTTGTATAAACTACGTGAATTCGATTTGAGTTAATATTCCAGAAACTCTGCAAGGAGTTGTTCGTCGAAAATTTGGATTTATTCTTTTTATTAGGTTCTGTAATGACGACAAACGAAATTTTTTCCATAATTACTACTTAAATCCCCGAGTAGTAATCATGACGCTTTAATAATAATTAATAATAATTAAAAAGGCATAATAAAAGGGTCCACAATTTAATAAAGGCGAATTGGCAGGTTATTTTGGAGCACTGAAATTGAATATTGAACACGTTACAAATTAATTATCATTTCCACCTTTCAGATTGATTACCATTCATAATTTTTTTCTGTGATTTTTGTTTTTATTTTTTTTTTTCAGATCATATTTTTTGTTTACAATTTACATACAAAAATTACATTCAATCATTTCACGGAAGAGAAAAATTGCAAGCCACAAAATTCTGAAAAAATCTTTAATAAAAGGAGAAGGACAATTTGTGGAAGAAGGACGTGCAGGCAGACACATAAAAGGTATTAAAAATGTTTTTATGAAGTATGTACTTACTCTTACACAAATATATGTGTTTATGTATATGAAATAAGAACTTATTGGAATTATTTGTGTAAAATATAAGTTTATAATAACGTTGTGTTGGTTTGGTTGAATTGCTATTTATTTTTACTTGCTCTATGGACCAAGTATTGGTTTCGTGGCAACTGACAAATAAATATTTGAAGTTTTAAATTTTTGAATAAATCTAACATGATAAGGGTTTCCATCTTATCTCTTTAAAAGAGAACATGTTCTCTTTTTTCACTCCGATCTTTTTTTTGCACTATCTTTTTCGTTAGGGATCTATTTTTGTTCTCTATGTTTTTATGTAATTTACTTTTGTTTTATTCCAATAATTTCTAATTCAATGTCAATTAATAGACTTAAAGTTTCGTTGTTAGATTAATTTTATAATAATATATGAATATGTTGTCAAAACTTCTACACAATTTTTAAAATATAAGGTTTTATAAGAAAAAGGACCAAAGAAAAATATCAAGACGATATTAATGATGATAAAGGCAACTCTAGCCCCTTATCAAAACGAGCAGCCACATTTCTTACCTACTAAAGCCTTTTTTGTATTTTACTTTTTAGTTGTATTTTTTTCAGCAATACATCGACCAATGTGTGTAAGATTCTTGAAAATTAGTCTGCTATTACACCATGCATCTAGACGCGTGCAACTTTTCGAACAATGTAAGTGCAAAAGAGAAAACAAATATTCGAAGAAAATCTGCCCGGTGTCGTGTGGGTTAAATATTCGTGCAACAAGAAAATTCGAAGAAGTTCGAAGAAGTTGCACGCGTCTAGATGCATGTTGTAATAGCACACTTACGAATGTGCATTTTTTTATTTAACATTTTTTTTTATTTTGTTGTGTTATGTTTTGTGTTCTCTATTTTGTCCGTAAATGTTCACTTTTTTATAGCTTTTAGAGGAAAATGTCCTCTTTTTGTAAAGTACCCAGATGGACACCCTAAACATGATGAATTATTGATGAAGATGCAGAAGTCCGAAAAACGTGGTTTTCGTCATGACGGACGCCACTCGGTCTGTGCATTTCTACATCCACTGTACATTCAGCTAGATCTTAAACGATTAAACCAATTTACTTCAAAGAGAATGGGCAAAAATATTTGGGACCTAGTCAACCTATTGCCCAGAAACGAGACGTATGAAAATGATTATGGGTACAATGGAGTGTACCAACGTACGATCATTTTTTTGTCCTTAACAATTGAGGTTGGCTAAAATAAGCGACCAAAAAAATAAGAAAAAACTTTGCAAATTCGAATAAACATAGACGAGTTGTTTTATATTTTGTAAAATACTGTCTACACACCATTGTTTACACTTGTGTGTCCACATTCAAAAATGATGCTCTTGAACTGAGCTTTAGAACGTTGTTAAGAGTTTTTCATTAAGAGGGATTATTTTGAATAGCCCCCTATTTCGGTAGTTGTCACTTTTAAAGCTGTAATTTAAAGCTGACATTTGACAAGTAGAAACTACGCCATTAAAAAAAAATGGGCACGACTGGATCTTACAAAACTTGCTCTCGTAGCTAACAACTTTAACGTAGCTTGAAATAGTCAACGTACATATGTATTGGTTCCATAACATTATGATATAATTAAAAATAAAAGTTTTAAAAACAATAAATGATTACTATGAATTATTATAAATTAGTTATTTTAATAGCTAAAACAGATAGAGCTAAAAAAAAGGATGCCATCTGATTTGTTTAATAAATAATGAATTTATGAAAAAAAAAAATTCAAAACTCGTTGGAGCGGGTTTTTCTTAAATTAATTTTTTTATATATAAAAATTCTTGAACATTTTTTAAAATAAAAATTGGGAAGCAAACTTATAGTATTTAACAAAATACAATTTTTCACAAAATCAAAAACAAATTTATTAGCCCGTTTTCAAGATATTGAATTAAAAAAAAAAATTCAATATTTGTTCGAAAAAATGTAAGCGACCTTTTGTATAAAAATTTTGGTTGAAATCGGTGAAGTAGTTAACGAGAAATTTGAAAACCAAAAAATCGGTTGTACGACAGGTACCGTTAATAACCATTATACAAATTTGTTTTTCTACTTAAATATTTATTTTAGTAATTTTAGTACCTTGTAATTTTTTTTTTTTTGAAAATCGTTAGAGCCGTTTTTGAAATAAATCAATTTTTGTATATTGGCTGTATGACAGGTACCGTGAGCTAAAAAAATTTCAATTTCCCCTCTAGGGAATCACATAAGAACCTTAAGCCCAAAGTTTGAAGAAAATCGCTTCACCCGTTAAGGCTGCAGGTCGAGGTACAGACCCACTTTTTTCGCGTTCTCTATCATTGTAATGTTATAGAAAATTATTATCTCGAATTTTTTTTTGTACGAAACCTAATTGGGCATTCCACAAACGTCATTACGCCGTATTTTGCAAAAAGACTTGACTCTCAAGGCTTATAAAGTTCAGTTAAAACAAGAACTCAAGCCGGCCGATTATCAACAACGTCGTGTCTTTGCTGATTGGGTCCTTGGAATGCAAAATTGTCACATCTGGGGCTCGGAAAACCCAAGATTTATTGTTGAAAAGCCTCTCCATCCTCAAGGAGTAACTGTTTGATGCGGTTTGTGGTTCAGCGGGGTCATTGGACGCAACAGCTACGGTGAATGATTGCGCTATTGCGAGAGATGATTAATAATTTTGTATGGCCAGAATTGGATGGTATTAATCTGGACAACATTTACATTCAACAAGACGGCGCTACGTGCCACACAAACAACGAAACCATCAATCTTTTACGGGAAAAGATTCCGTACGATTCCACCGAGATCTTGTTATTTAACACCTTGCGACTTCTTCCTTAGGGGCCACGTGAAATATAAGGTCTACGCCAACGCCCAGCGCCGATTCAAGAACTCAAAGATGGAATTCGTGAAGTTATTGAGGGCATACAGCAGCCACTTTGCGATTTGGTGATGGAAAATTTCATGAAAATGATATTGTTGAGTTAGCGTAGCGGCGGCGGCCATTTGGCTGATATTGTTTTCCATTATTAATGGCATACTTTCTTCTTTACATTGAAATAAACATCCGATCATTTATCCCAAAAATTGCCATTTTTCTTCGAATAGCAAAATAACCCAGCTTATTGGAAAACCCTTTATATGTCAATTGTGGGCACTAGACGCACAATTATTCCCATTCATTTAATTCGCTAAATGGAATAAAAAAAGTAGAATTTTCTTACTGTTAAGCGAATTTTTCACCAAACCATGATATTATTCGCTATTATCGGCCTTTGGTATAAAAGTTTCTTTATTTTGGTGTCTTTTTAGTTTAGTGAAAGCGACCAATACTGTCATTTCAATAGAACACTATTGCAATTAATTTTTGCTCTGATTGCAATCTTTGTTGCCATATACTGCCTCAACCCCATGGTTCGTACAAAAAATGATGTATGTGGGCTAAGCCTTTCAACGACATACATCTCATTTGTGCCAAGATGCCCATTTTCCTTTAGTATAAATCAATTGTATGTGATATTATAAAGCAAAAATTAAATTTTTATTCTAACAGCTATCTGTTCTAGTTGAGCTCGTACAAAAATTCTCGAAAACGACACTTACAATTTTAATTAAACTTCGTACCTGTAATTTTTAAAATAATTTTCAAACAACTGCATTTCAGGTTTTTGCAGAACAAAAAATCACTAAGGGGAAGTCAGTCTTTGAAGTTTTTCCTTAATGAAAATTTAATTTTTCTTTGGGTTATTCCCCCATATCTCGTGAATGGCTGTATAATTTTTTTTCGATTTCACAAAAATGCATTTCTAAGAAGAACGAACAATATTTCATACCAAAATCTAACTACCAAAAATTCGAATAATCAAACAAAACGTGGAAAACTTTTTAGGCTTTTGACTTCTTGAAACTTTCGCATAAATATGCAATTCTATTAAAAAATTGAAACTTTCTTATGTATACAATATAATCCTGAACTAGAAGAGCAAGTTCGTGCGATCCAAATGTGCATTTTATTTATAAAATCAAACGTTGTGATTGTGAGAACTGACAACAGTTGCAATAAATCATCGAACTTCTCGTAAAATGCTTCAAAATTCTTATTGGAACTTAAAACACGAATTGAATGGATATCCTTTTTTTTGTATTATCTTTTTTATTCGATTTATTTTTTTTTAAATTTTTAAATTGATACTCAAACATTGGTTCGTATAATTAAATTTACGCATGCAGCAGTAGCAGAAGCATCAGTAGCCCCCATCATATATAAACATCATACTAAATATTAAAATCGAATTTTCGTCTGCTGCACAAGGCTTCTGGAATTGTTATTGCTTATGAATGATGCATTCTGCTGCAAGAAGCTCACTCCACCTCTCCCCTCTCTCTCCCGTCACCCATATTCTGTCACCCAGAGCATCAGCATTTCCAGCATCAACACGAAAACTTCCCTTATTTGGATTTCAATCAATCAGATGCACAATGCAGCACGCCATGAGGTGCTGTTATATTGAATATACAATGAAGTGCTGGCCAAAAATTGCATTATTGTGCAATGATGTATATACTCGTATGTACATATATGTAGATGGGGTAGAACTTCGATGTTTACACGATTTCCAGGAATATCATTTTTGAACGAAGAATGCAAATATTAACAAACACGATGGTGATGTTGAATGTACAAAAATCGATTTATACAGCTACCTATTATTTAATAATTATTTTCTGAAGGATATTATTATCATTTGCTATAATATTAACTAAAAGCCAGTTTTTCAAAACGAGCTTAAAATTAAACCTCATTAAAATCACTAAGGACCAGTTAAGACAGAGTTAACTCAAAAAATTCAAAGGCTAAGCTCGAGTTCAACTTAGAAACCTTTTTGAGAAATTCGGCAAAACTCTTAACTTTACCCATCATAGCCCAGGAAAATTAGACAAAAAACGTCGTTAGTTACAAAATATTCCGACAAAGTTAAATTTCGGTGGAGAGCTTCATATTAACGTTCTAAACATTTCCTAAAAAGTACCTTAAATTTGGAGTCGAGCAAAAAATTTTAGAGGGGGGTAACTTTACCCCCCCTCTAAAATGTTTTTATCCACTCCAAATTTTGGTTACTTTTTAGGAAATGTTAAGGACGTAAAAATGAAGCTCTCTACCAAAATTCAGCTTTGTTTGAATTTTTTGCAAGTGAATATCTTATTTTCCTGGACTATATGGCTCTAAACCTGTTGTTTTGGGTTTTTGGGGTATTGAATTGTTTACTAAACATTTTACGGATTAGCAGAAAATACACTTATTATAAAAAAATTAGACGTTACAAGGTTTCAAGTGACAGGACCGTCTCTTTTTTGGATTTTGGGAAAATTAATTTCCCACACTTAATATTGACGAAAATGCATACAAATTTATACTGTTATATCTAGCCATTAGTGATAACAAATTCAAATCGCAGCTGGGCACGAAATCAAAATGTCATATTCGTTCTAAATACTTAAAAGACAAGTTCGATTATACCTATCCTATAGGTCAATTATGTGTCAGATATTAATCCATTTAACCTTCAAGAAACTCAAAAAAGTTTATCAACTAATTTTACTCGAATAATTTTTTTCAAATGTTACCACTTATTTATGTCCAAAAAGCCTATTAATTATATTATATGATCCTACAAAAGTCAACCTTGTTCCTTGTGTCTTATGGGACACTCAAGAAAGTTTAGTTAACTAAACACCACCTAATATAAGGAGTGAACTTCTAACGCCAAAGTTTTTTTTGTTTGTGCGTGGAGGGTGGATGGAAAAAAAATTAACAGTACTTTGATTGAATAATATAAAGAAAAGTTTTTAATTATTTTATTGAAGAAAAGTTACTTCCAACTTTCAAAATATATTTAGGGTAGGTGTTGGTATGGTAGATACATTTAAAATATTTGAGCTTAACTGAAGACTATTTGTCTACCAAATAGAAAACAAAAATAAAGTCTTGTCAAATGGTGTCCTAAAAGGGCTTGAAGTCAAAAGTTCCTGTTTTTAAGTTTTTGACACCGCTGAACACGAGTCTGAAGTTATCCAATACAAATTTTCACGGGAAATATAAGAAATTATCAAAAAATACAAAAATTTACTTATATTTATCCTTCGATTTTGCCTTATTGTGTACAAGGTAAAATTTCCTTGCAAAAAGCGATAGTAGTTTAAAAGTGGGGTGGCAAAAAATTTGCCGGGGTGGCAACATAATTGACGGTGCGGTGTGGCAAAAAAAATACCGGGGTGGAAAATCTGGCAGGTGGCAAAAAATTTTCCACGGTGGAAAAAATGGCGAGGTGACAAAAAAAAATTGCCAGGGTGACAATAAATTGCAGAAAAAGGTTGCAAAAAATTGTCGAGTGTCGTCGGTATAAAAATTGCCGAGGTGGCAAAAAAAATGACAGGGTGGCAAAAAAAATGCAGGATGGCCAAAAAACCTGCTAGAGTGACAAAAATGCAGCAGTGGCAAAAAAAAGACTACGTTTTGGTAACTTTTGAATTGATTCCGTAAAAATTCGTTGCTGAGGGTACCTATCAGCATTTTGTCTAATTTCGAATCTCTGCAAAGCAGTTCCTATGCATAACAGATTTTGATCAAATTTTGTATGATTTGTAGTCGTTATTCTTAAAACTTCAAATTTAGATAATATATGTATACCGGAATTTTCTTAAACACTGTTTTTGGCATTTTATACAAAATCAAAACATTTCAAAATTTCAATAATATGCCACCTAGTGATCTTAATTACTAACTTAGAATATGATTTTCAAAAAAATTTTAGTATTTTAATTTGTAATCTTGATTTTTGAATCAAACTAGCTATCAACAAGTAAAAGTTCTTTAAAATCATTATTGGATGTTAAATCAGTTTAAGTATGATACTAGGTTAAAAATTGCATTTTGCTAATTTTAAACGAATTTAGCATCTCACTATCTCCTAACATTTTGCTAAAGTTAAAATCATCAAATGAATATTATATATTTCTAGTATCGTACTTAATCAATGTAATATAAACGTCAAGTTTATAAATGTCAAAATCAGGGATGTTTGTGAATTTTTTGCACGAGCTGTCATTTTGTTGGACGTGTTCAGCTGAAGTTTATGAGAGAAATTGCGGTTTATTATGATACTAGTAAAGAAGAAAAGAATTAGAATAATGTTAAGAAGTATGATACTAAAATTTTGTGCCATTGTTTTTAAGCAAGATAAATGACTCATTAATAACACATGCTTACAAAATAAAAGCGCGCGTGTAACTCAGTACTCAGATATTAAGCTTATATGCGTTAGACGCAGCTATGTGTTCTTTGTCAAAATGATCGATATGGGTTGGGGTTGTAAACTTGAAAATTAAATAATTATGGTGAAAATTTAAAGTAAAAATAGGTGAAAATTTAAAAAATATAAATCAGTTTATTTGAGTAGGTTTTCCGACTGTTTCCAAAAATTCCTACGCTCAAAATCTCTGCAAAATCAAAAATTTGTATATGAAATCTTTAATTTGGTTTTATTTAATTTGCAACCATATATAATTCAAATTTTTAGCGGAATCTCCTGATTTAATTCAATTTTCTGAAATTAGCCTACTTTGAGATAAAATGCTTAAAATAATTTATATCTCCATACCAGTAGGAGATAGATAAAAATCTTAACCAAGTAAGATTCTTAGAATTTCATTATCTATTCACTAACAAAATTTCAAAACTCTAGCATTCTAATAAAAGAAATAAGACATAGAAGGACATTTTCTCTTTTATCTGCTACAATAATATCGATTATTCGAAAATCAAAACTTATTGCACTATAAAATATATTAGCCTATCAATAAAATTTTTTACTTTTACTCTACCTCCCACCACTAAGCTAATCAACGATCTCAGCGTTGCACATGTGACGTTACATTTTTTCGTTTCACAAAAATTCATGCTTGAAATTTCGCTCTCAACGCGCGCAAAGTAGTTTCACTTCAAAAATTGTTTACAAGTGTTTATTTTTCCGAAGGATTTTGATGCACTGATTTCAGATTTTCCTGTCTAAACATGAAAATAACCGTTTTTTATTATATTTGAGAAACTCATAATGGCAAAGAAGAGCGTTTTTTCCATTTTGTTTAGATGTCTCGAAAACCACGAAATTAACACAATAAAATCAGGCAAATAACACAACGTACTCGATAACATGTTAGTTACTTCCAGCAATTACATTACTGTTAACCTAAGCTTATAAAAACATTTGGGGCAAAATTTGGTCATTAAAACTGAAGAACTAAAAGACATTTTTTGCACATTGCCAACCAATAAATTAGTTTTCCGAACTCAGTTGCTCTCGAGTTATCAAATTATCAAAAAACATCGAAAATATCTACAAACATTCGGGAGGATTATTTTATTGTTTTATTTTAAAGAACACCTCTTGGAGATTCTAAAACCACCTTTTTCCAATAAAAAAAACCTTCTGTGTCGTCCGCCATTTTGAAAAATGTGTTTAAAAGTTTTAACTAAATTTTCTCAACCGTTATTAGTTGTAGAGTAGTTATTTTTGTTGACTTTAGTAGGTTGACATGTTCTCTACAATTTTTGTCTTAAATATTTTTTTGTTAGATCCTACCTTTAAAAAGTTACTGTTGAAAAACCAGCAAATTTTTGATTTTAAAAATGGTTTTTCAAGTTTATCTCATCCAATATCTATCCGAACCAAAAATCACTTTAGATCCTTTTTATAAGACATTCATTTTCCTATATTTCGGTTTATTTAGATTTCATGTAAGTCAAAAAACTTTCAAGATATAATAAAGTGTCGATTGACTTTATTCCCCGTTCCTCGTTAGATTCAAAAACGTAAAATTACTAACATATTTGTATGGAAAGGTTGTACCTATAATTGTGTTTAATTTGTTTCTTGAAAATTTAAAATTTTTCATCATATTTTGAATTTAAAATAGTATATATAAAGTTGACGGGACATTTAGTTTTAGTTCAGTTTTGTTTGAGTTCATGTCGTCTTTAAAAGTTAAGTGCCATGGATTATGTATCAATCAAACAAGCACAGAGATTACCAGTAAAGGGCATAATATAAATATCTGCACATAGATGGCGTAATAAACACAAAACTTTGATTTTTTCAAAAGAAAATGGATATCTTAAGGTATTTTAATTTACAAATAATAGTCACTGAACTATTTTATTCAAAGTTTAAAAAACACCCACTGTAATTTAATTACAAACAATAGTGCCTCAATGCGCAATCCAATCCAATTGTCGATAGACATATAAAAGCCTCTTTTGATTCCAATCTATTTGTATCTATACGCAGTTTTTCAACAGTCAATGTGCGACTTTGCCTCTTGCAATCAAATTATAAAATCCAGTTGAGTGCCTAACTCTAACCAAACCAATTACAGGAGTTTAGTTTGCTCTTTTCCCTCAACAACATCAAAAAAATAAAATTAACATTTCATCTCGCAGTTATTGAAACCAATTAAGTTTAAAACCTAAAATCCTTTTTTCAAATAAGAGAGAGAGAGAGAGAGGGAGAGAGCAACGAGTAAATAAAATTGAAAACTTTCAAAACAACGAAAAAAGAAAAGGAAAAATCAAACTTTACCCGAACGAAAAAAAAAAAAAAAAAAAAAAAAAAACTAAGAGCAAAACTTTTGAAATTAAGTTTTTGGACAATTCAATTGGTTGGTAAGCAATTGAGAAAACAAAAATCCTTTCAAATTGCCTTGAAAAGGAAGGAAGAATGAATTAATTGATTAAAATCTCTTGATATGGCGTTTTTATTCTACTTTTTTTTTATTTATTTTCTGCTTTTTACCCTCCCCTCTCTCTGTGACCGGACTGAGCCCAATATAAAAAAAGAAGAGAAAATAATGATTGATTGAATTTTTTTGAAAAGCCCAATAAAAGTATGAAAATCACGTTTCCTTATACATAATCGTTCTTCAGCATAAGTTTTTGAATGAATGAATTACATTATATTGAAGGAAATGAGTATGATGTGGGCCTCGAGTCTCAAATGAGAAGAATACACCATCACAATCTCTTTTGGCAAAAAATTGGCATATGCGGCAGCGGCACCAAGGAAATGGCAACATCTGCTTTTACCGAACCTTCAATTTCCATCAACTTTACTGCAAAGTCATAAATCATTATGGTTTGCCCCCGACAAACAAAATGGTTGGGATGGAAATCGGGATGATGGGCGCCTTTCCCGCCTATGTATAAAATCTCTACCCAATCCATAACCATTCGCAATCGCATTGAACACTGAACAGAACAGCCCTTCGATTCGCATCCGTTACCACCACACCACCACCAGCAGCAGCGCCATGGTGTTCATTTGCGTTATTTCTGGCTGTTGGTAATAAATCTCTGGATGGGATGCAAATAATCGAGGATATTAATAGACGGTTGATGGTTAAATTCAAATGGTTATCTTTGAGGCTTTTAGAGTCCGTTTCGAAAGGCTCCTTTTTTTGTATCCCTTTTCATTCTGATTTTTTTTATTGTTTGTTCTTTTTATAGAAGGTATTTTGATAAGTGTTATACTTTTATAACTGATAAACTGAGACATTTAAAACATTCCCGTTTATTGAATAACTGTACAAGTTTTCATTTTGCTTTTGCTGTTCAAGATAAAAATTACATGGAGGTATATTTTTTTAGATGAGTGTAATAAGGTTTTCACATTTTAGCAAAAGTACTCTTAGTTCCTGTAACCGAATTTGGAAGCACTCAGTAAAAATAAAGAATTAGGAACCATGGCAATAGATGGGCAAAATGGCATCATCGCAATAGATGGGTAAAATGGTTTTATTTGAATCTCAACTGAGGTATAAGACCACCATCTTGATTTTTGTTTTGAGATTTGGCTTCATCTGGGGAAAGAAATAAAAACATAGAAGAATTTAACTTATTTCAATTGTTTTTCCACCCATCGGCATCGCTAAAAACAATATACCTTATTTTGTTCATTGTAGCGGAGTGCACGGCAAATTTCTAAATAAATGTAATTTAAAATTGACGTTGCGTTTTGGTGTAAAAGAATTTTTGTACAATTTGTTTGCATTCAGCACATACATTTCGTAGACATTTTTTAAACGATAAAGGTACTATAGGGCAAGTTTTGGATTCGTATAAAAAGGCTACGTGAAATAAGGCAGCAGGAAATAAGGCGCCAAAAAAAAAAGCACACAAAACAACAGCCACGAAATTTCTCAAATTTTGGGGTGTTATTTCATTTTTTGGGGCCTTATTTCATTCATTTTTTTTTTGGGGAATAAATTCATTATGAAAAATAAGACCTTAATGAAATAAGACCCCAGCACTTTACTTGGGGCTTAATTCCATTTTATTTTAAAAGCAACTTGGGGCGGCCTTATTTCATTTTTCATAATCTACAAGAAAATTCTAAATAACACTTTCTTTCACTTAATCCCGTGCGTAATGGTTAGTGCGTTCGACTGTCACGCTGGAGGTCTGGGTTCGCTTCCCAGCCTCGTCCACCTAAGAACTAAAAAGTTTTTTTCAGGATTACTGCCTCTGGCGAGGAATTGACAAATCCTCCAAGAGTATCACTTGTCACGAATAAGTGCTTCTCGTCTAGCCGTTCGGATTCGGCATAAAATTGTAGGTCCCTTCCATTCCTGTCGAAAGGCGCACACAGGAATGGTTGCGAGTTGTTAGTCACTAGGCCCTGGTTTTTCGCGAGCCGTTGTGCCACCCAATTTATTTATTTTATTTTTTTCACTAAATCCGCTAATCGGGGACCCGGAGCTGGTAAGGAACCGAAAACTGTTAAACAAATACTTGAATTGTATCGCACAATTTTGTTCAGCTATTCTGTTACTCCCTGATGGCTTGCAGCACGATCTTTACATTGAGAAGCATTAATAAGTAACAGAATAGCTGCAACAAATGGGGCGATACAATTAAAGTATTTGTGTAATAGTTTGGGGTGTTATTTCATTTTCTAAATTTTTTTAAATTTCTGTTTTCAAAAATTTATATTTATCAAACAAACCAGATAGTGTTCTTTTTGACTAAATTTTAATAAAATTCGAATTTAATAGATTTAAACAAATAAAATGGGGTTTGCCCCAGAGGAAGAGATACTAAAACTGAGTGATTTTTCATAGCCTAGATAATTATAATGTTAAAGAATTACAATCAAAAATCCAGGCAATTGGCGTGGTCAGAAAAGGGAGATTTTGGAGGGTCTCAGCAAAAAATCTCAGTTTGGTTGTCAAAATACTAAGTAAAAAACTATTTGACGGAGCAAAATCCCCGATATCTCTCTTTCCTGAACGCGCATAAAATGAGCCTGTTCAAAAATACATTTTCAGCATCGTGTTTGTTATCTATAGAATATTTTTTTAAACATTGTTTCCTTTCAGCTTTGAAATGCCACCTTAAATGTTACATAGGTATGGGTACATCTTTTTTTAAAGAAAAATATTAAGAGATAAGAATATAATATGCTATTGAACATCTATAGCTTTTTGTAAGGAATAACAAACAAACAAAATTATGTACCTTCTTTGTGAAGTTTACTATTACAAAAAGTATAAAGTTCTTAGCAACTGCTTTATAATTGCAATCAAGGGTGTTTATGATTGAATATGTTTGTCTGGAACTTAAGATTGCTTAAAACAAAAAAATTACCCAAATTCATTCGTGCATTTCTAAGAGAATGGTCACAATGGTCATTTTTTCAATATCTTTGGTATAACTCGAAAGTGGAATTTCAGAATTTTACTTAATTCATTTATTGTTGAAAATAAGATATTCTATTGAAATGAGTGGTTTAAAAAAAAAAAATATTTAAAAGATTGTAGAAAAAAATAATAAAAACCGACCCAAAAAAGTCGAAAAATCCAAAAATGTGTTTTTTGAAAAAAATTGGCGGAATAATATACTCACTCAAAAATAACCATATTTTTTGTTTTAAGGTTTATGCTCGTAAGCCTGAGCATTTTAATAATGGCTTAATGATTTTTATTTCAATATTGTTCTTTGGTGTATAAAACTAGTAGTAGCCCGTAACGTAATGGTTAGTGCGTTGGACTGTCACGCTAGAGGCCTGGGTTCACTTCCCAGCATCGTCTACCTAAAAACAGAAAAGTTTTTTTTTCAGGGCTACTGCCTCTTGCGAGGAATTGACAAATCCTACCAGAGTCACCTGTACCGAAATGACTGGTACAGTACCGAAAATTAGCGCTTTGTACCGTGTACCAAAGAAAAGCGTCGGTATACACAAATATACCGAAATCAAATATCTGTACCGAAATTTAAAAATAAATTGAGATAAAATCTTAAATAGTGTAAGCACATCCTTTAATATTTCTTTCCTAGTGTTTGCAACTTAATTCAGCAACATCCTGAACACAACTTTAATGTTTTATATTTCATTATTCCTGTTATGATTTGATTTGTTTTTAACTGTATTCCAACCATTATCGTTTCGAATCGTTTCTTTCGGTGTTCGCGACTGGTTTTAGTCGATTGTTAAACAAAAATTAACTGAATCTAAAAGTTCGAAGAGAGTGTTTAATAAATCTATTGAATGGGAATTTAAAAGAAAAAGACAGTTATTAAGAAAACGTTTTCAACAAAATATGTTACTGTGCAAAAGATTCAATCATGGGAAGAAAACAGCGTTGCTAGTTGCTAATGACCATTTATGTGTGGAGTTTTTTTTAACCATTTTGAAAAACAAAAATTCCATACAATCATTTACTAAAACTCGTGGAGTACATTCCTTATGTTTTGCAGCGATTTCAGCCAAAATAGAGAGTGTTCTCTTGGCTTAATGAAATATGGTCTACCGACCGATAACAGCCGGTATAGCATTTCAACTTTGTAAGACCCTTTAGATTAGAAACAACA
The DNA here is from genome assembly GCA_949320155.1 of Melangyna quadrimaculata. Taxonomy (NCBI): domain Eukaryota; kingdom Metazoa; phylum Arthropoda; class Insecta; order Diptera; family Syrphidae; genus Melangyna; species Melangyna quadrimaculata. The sequence goes on along the minus strand of OX439483.1, from coordinate 62,904,418 downwards.
TACAAATCTCATGTCTTCTGTTCTTCGAATTCTTGTTGGGTCAGCCAAAAATGTTGGAGAAATATAGGCGGATGGGAAATATTCATTAAAAAAAGCACGATAATTCAAATATTTACTTTTATTTGTATTTATTAAGTATTCATATCATATTTAGGCCTCTTTTCTCAGTGGTCAGTTAAACCAGAGTTACTTAACTCTGGAAATAGATATGTCTACAGTTACGTCAAGAAGTTGTTTTTAAATGAAAGGTGAATGCAGAAAATCTTAAAAAACAAAGAAGATAAAATAACAAAAGCATTCGTATAGTTAATCCAGAGTTAACTCACCAAATTTAATGAGTTAACTCGGGTTTAACTTAAACCCCGCACTGAAAAACTGGTCCTTAGTAAATTAAACAAAGTTTTCAAAAATTTCTTGTGTACCGAAATCGACGTTGGGAAAGGTGGTCACCCTAGTCATGAATAAACAAATTTCAATGGTACGGTGATGAAACTTGGCACACGGGATCATGACGTTATCGGACAAAAATCTCGAAAAAACCAAAAAAAAATCTCGAATGCAAAAATCTCGAATGTACAAAAATCTAGAACGTACAAAAATCACGAAAGACTATATAGCCCTGTCAACGCAGACTCAAAATTATAAAATAAAAATGCAAAATAGAGTGCTCTCTGGATTATTTTTTTATATGCTAGGGCTTACCCAAAGTCCCCAGCACAGGGCTATGAGCTTAACTCAGGAGGGGGGGTTAAAGGTACCCGTTTTTAGATTTTCGTGAATATTTCCACAACCTAGCATGTTAGCGGAAAAGTCTATACTACTTAATTAGAGACAATTAAATTATCTATAAAAGTATATATTCACATTTTTTCTAAGACCAAAAGTAAAGGAGATGCGGGCGGTAGAAAAGTCAATAAATCTGAAAAACCTCTTATTGTCTTAGGTATTGAACGTTTGCTGACCAATTTACTTGGAAAAAACAAAAAGCGTTAATACACATTCATTCACTGTTGATTCATCATGTCGTGAAGCTAAGAAAGGAGTTATAATTTCTCTTTTTTTCTATATATCCGAAACTATACGAAAAAGTTGATGTATACTAAATTAGGCAAAATTTAAATATCAAGAGTTGTTTTCATATGGCGCTTAAAATGATAACGTTTTTTTTTTAAGGAACACAATACAAAATTTATTTGCCATAGAGGGGGGTGCTTCCCCCCCTTTAGAGTTGAGAGGCATTTTTTTAAATAATATTAAAAAACAACGGCAGCACTTACAACAAAAAAATTTACCTTTTTTGAAAGCCAGAACTCCGTTCTTTTATTTTCAAAGCAAGTTATTGATGTCCATAGTTTTTGTAAAAGTTACTTTCAAACTCAAAATTAAAAAAAAAAAAGTTGAAAATTTTGTTTTTGATTTTTTCATTTAAATTGTAAAATAAAATGCAGAATTGGCTTTTATTGTTCACAACCCTTATTAATTCTTAATTGAAAACTGATAACTAAATGGTTCTATGTCTCCTAGTTTTTGAGAAAATTGAAAGTTACGACGACAATTTTTTTGATTTTTTTTTTATAATGCTTGTTATTTTAATTCCTTGAAGTATGTGATAGTAATGTTTCTTTGAACTTGAGGTTAATGAATGAATGATTTCTTTGAACCTGCGAAGCAAGCCACCAAAGGTATTGTGAAAGTGGTAGAGGGGACCCTAAGGTATAACATATTCAAATTCCCCAGCCCAGGGCTGCAAGCTTTAGACAGGAGTGGGGGGGGCAATGGTCCCCTTTTGTAGTTTTTCTTTCTTATTTCGGTATTTTATTGAATTCTAAAAGTTGGCATACCAAATTTTATTTTTTAAAGTGTTCAAGAAGTTTTATATATAAAAAATTAATTTTTAAGAAACCTGCTCTAACGATTTTTGAAATTTTTTTATCATAAATTCATTTTTATCAAACAAATCAGATGGTTTACTGTTTTTTGAGGTCTATCTAATCTATTTTAGTTATTAAAAAACAAATTTATAGTAATTTTTAGTAATAATTCATATTTTAAATTGTTTTTAAAACTTTTTTAATGATATAATGGCATAGAACCACATAATATGCTCATTGTCAATTTTAAGCAACGTTCAAGTTGTTAGCTACGAGAGCAAGTTTGTGCGATCCAGTCGTGCTCATTTCTTGTATTTATACATCAACAACCAATATTAAACCAACTTTGTGCAACTTTCTTGTTTCTGGCTAAATTCAATGAGAATTCTACATAGCTACATGTAATTGAAATTGTTTAATACTGGCATTATCCTGGCCGGCTGTCAGATTCTCAGTTTTAGTATAACATACCGTAAGATAAATCTAACTTACCAATAAACTGAAAAAAAAACGGAAAATTTCCACTTCAACTTGCTTAGCAAAATTCAATAGATAAGCCGGCAATGAGATGCTTAAAATCTATTTTATGACCTTGAAAGCAAAAGAACCATACGAAATTAGGTATGAAAAAATCAATGACTGACCAATAACTGAAACTAATTAACCTTTAATGAGGGCTTAGTACCTTTCAGATGGTATATTTTTGTTTAGGAATATTTCAAAAATGAAATGGTTTAAATATCTGTGACCTCCAAGGTTCTTACAATGCATAATTAAGAAAAACTATATGGCTGGACAATTTCTGAATTAAGCTGTCTTTTCGACCAAACATTGATAATTTAGATGATAGCCTAGTTCTTATTTAATTTCATAAAAATAATGTTCACAATCTATACTGTGACCTTAAAACAAGCTTTAATAGTTCATTACAAACAAACAAAAAAAAAGCTTCACTTCCCAGCCTCGTCTCGGCTACTGCCTCTTGCGAGGAATCGACAAATCCTCCAAGAGTATCACTTGTCATGAATAAGTGCTTCTCGTCTAGCCGTTTGGATTAGGCATACAATTGTAGGTCCCTTCAATACCTGTTGACACGTGCACACAGGAATGGTTGCGAGTTGTTAGTGACTAGGCTCTGCTTCCTCACGGACTGTTGCCCTACCCAATTTATTTATTTACAGACAAATCTATTGGTAACCAATTACCAATAGCCTACCCTTTTATTACGGTTTGGTGGCCTTTCAAGTAGTTGTGTGGTGAAGTGCTTAAAATGGCACCATAAAATACTTTGGCGCAAAATTGTAAAGAATTAAAACCGGCTCTTTTTGGGTTCAAATCTTTTAGTAATTCATAAAATCTTTTCTTAAGTTAAAGGCTTCAATGCAGTATTGGGCAAGACATTTCCGATTATTTTCATTTAAAATGTTTATGGAATCTGATTCGCTTAATGTTGTCTTTCAAAATATACAAATCTTATTTCTTTTAAAATAGGGCATATTGATAGAAAGTGATACGAGTTTTCTTGTTCTTGTAGATTGCATATTTAAGAAGCTCTCCCCTTATGCGAAAAATTATAGACACATATCTCATAAAAGCTTATTTTGTCTGTGAAATAGTTGAGATCGCTCAGATTATATTCTAGCTTTGGATATAAAGATCTCCGCGATGAGCCCGTGGCTTCTTCAATTAGATCGGATCTTATTTTCATATCGAGTTTTTCAAGAATGCATTTGAACTTATCCCTCACACCTCCATTTAGCGTATCGCTAATATTTTTGGCAACCGAGTGTCATCATAAGAGAGTACTTTAGTAATATACTCAAAGTGCATTTTCAGGTGAAAATAAAAATAGTTGGAATCCCTGTTTCCAGCAGGAGCATGTTATTAGGGGTTGATTGCGGTAATCTAAATGTTTTTTTTTTTTTAAAAGAAGCGTTGCAGTTTTTCAACCTCATCAAATTATTGATGCCCCCATACTTGAGATCCATAAGTCATTATAGATCTCAAAGCAGCATCAAATACTCTAAATTTAACACTATGGGTAACATTTTTGTTACTAATCAAGTTTCTCCAGGTTGAGTTTATAGCAGGTAGTGATTTTTTCAGTTTGGTTTTAAAGTGTTTTTTTAGGTTAAGCTGGGGTGTAAACATCATTCCCAAGTAAGTGAATACATTCACGACTTCAATATTTTCCGCATTGAGAAACCACCTTTCATTTCTGCAGTGACGTCCTCGTCCTGTTCTAAAAATCATAACCTTTGATTTTGATATATTTATTACAAGATTAGACAATTTGTAATAACTATCCATTCTACTTATCATAAGCTGAAGACTTTCTGCGGATTCCGCGAATAAAACCACGTCATCAGCATATAAGAGGCATTTGATAACAAGACCTGCTATTTTGATACCATTTGGTAATGCGTCAACTATATCGTTGATGAAAAGTGCGAACAGCAAAGGAGATAAAAGACATCCTTGACGCACTCCACTTTTAGTTTCAAACCACTCTGACATTTGTTCACCATCCCATACCGCTGACATAGTATTGTCATAAAGTTTCTGTATGACTTTTGAAATCTTAGATGACAAGCCCATTTGATTTAATTTATAGATCAATGCTCTTCGATTAATACTATCAAAAGCCGCTTTAAAGTCAATGAATATTACATATAACTTTTTCCCATTTTCAGCGTTATAGTTTACAATTTTTTTAATGGTAAAAATGTGATCTATCGTAGAATAGCCCGCTCTAAATCCAGCTTGAAATTCATTAAGCAATTTATTCTGATCTACCCACATTTCAAGCCTTTTAAGTATGATGCCAAAAAATATTTTTGCGATCACATTTAAAAATGAAATACCCCTATAGTTTTCTACATTATTAACGTCCCCTTTTTTGTGTATTGAGAAAACAATTGACTTTCTAAAAGTTTCAGGTACTTCAGCTGTATGCAATATATTTGAACACGTCCTTGCTAAATTCTTCAAAAAGGCGTGTGAAGCGTTCTTGAAAAATTCATAAGGAACTCTATCCTCTCCTGGGGCGAGTATCTCTTCATAGGTAATATCCTGCTCTAAATAGCTTACGATCGTGAAATCTTCAGCATATTGTATTTGTTCTTCAATATCTGATGGATTCCACAAATTTTGAAAATAGGTCGCCAACATATGGGCATTTAAATTGTTGCCAATTTTGAATTTTGTCCCATTCAATTCTTTAACTGTTTGCCAAAATTCGGAAGAATCTTTGACATTATTTAAACTCCTTGCAATTTCTAAAAAGTATTCATTTCGCTTTATTTGACAAAGTTTTTTGTATTCCGTATTTGCACGTACATATGCTTTGCGAAAATACTCTCCGTTTCTGATTCTTGTTAGTTTTAGTAGTTTAAAGGACTTAGCAGCTAGCTTTCTCACAGTGTTTGTCAAACCACTTTTGCTTACCCTTAACTACATTCCTCCTTTCTGAAAAGGAGATCGAGTTTTTTATAGCTTCGATAAAGGAATCAATTTACTGACTTGTGTTTGCTTGACTTAAATCAGTTTTCACGGTAAACTGACGAAGTTTTGCCTTATAACTTTCCTTTTCACGTTCATTCCAAAAAAGTCTCGGCAAAAGAGCAATGTTCTTTTCCGGCAGAGGCTTGTATATTGCCAAGGAAACTGAGATTGGCATATCATCCGAGAAGGTCAATGTAGAAACATTAAAATTCAATATTTTCTCAAACCATTTACCACTAATACCACAATAATCAGCAACTGATGCACCTGGACCTCCAACAAAAGTCAGCTCCCCTAAAGAATCCCCACTTGTTGACCCATTAAGCAAAAAAATATCAACATTTTGAAAGAGTTCTAATAGTTTTCTACCATTCCCATTCATAATCTTATCTTTTGAATGTCTAACCAAATTGAATTGTTCCCCAAAAAATATAGTATCACTTTCTATCTGCTGTTCCGCTAGTCGCGCATTAAAATCGCCAATAAGCATTATGTTGCTCGTGTTCAAAGCGTTAAGTTAGCAATCCAAACTAGAAAAATCTTGCTCCCAATTAGTGCAATTTAAATAAATAGGAAAATGTAAAAAATTTCATCAACCAAGTTTAATTTTAATGCCGTATAGTTTCAACATTTAAACTGCAATAACTTGAATTAATAGATTTGAAGCCAAAAAGATAACCCCCGATTGCTCGCCCACGCGTGTGTACCTTTGTCGCTGGGATCCATCGGATCCATAATAATTGAAACCCTATAAAATACTTTTTAAAATCACCATAATTGTTTTGCATTAGATGCGTTTCAAAAAGGAAAAAATATTCAAAGCTGTTTATATATTCAAAAAAGGATGGAAAAAGTAATTTATTTCTCAATCCTCCCACATTATACGATAATAAATTTAAAGTACTTACATCTAAATTAATATTTTCTGTTTTGTTTACTTGTGTTTTAAAACTAAAATTAATTTATTAACGTATTGAAAGACCTCGGCGGCATTGAATTTTTTACTTTTTCTGCGAAACATGGGCACAAACATCAACCGCACAAGACACATTAACCAACATAGACGTAGATACCTACATAATTTACAAATATTTTTTAATATTGTCCATGCGCTTGAGTTTTTGTTTTTTTAGATCAAGGTATAATACAAGTAGACTTCTTTTAAACATTTAAACAAAAAACAATCATAATCTATATTTACGACACGCACCTTGTTTGTTTAATTTGAAAATTTTTCCTTGTTCTATAGCCATCTCTTCTCTCCATCTGTCAAATGTGTGCCTTTTCAACCTTATTTTGCTTACGTTACGTTGCTGAGTCCACTTTAGTTAGAAGAATTGTTTAACGTGTTTAAAATTAAGAAATAGTTAGACAAGGGTTCACAACTTAACGACTACGTTAACTAGAGCCGTTTTTATTCCTTAAATGAGCAATGTTTAAAATTTGTCGCCTTTAACTTTATTAAAAAAAATCCTATAGCCGACCAGTTTCTGAAATTAACCCTTTTTGACCAATTTATAATTTTTCAGATATCCAATTGATGGTGCTAAGATTCTGGAGCCCAAGAAGAATGTTCACTCAAATCGATTAAGTCAAATAAAGGTATTTCATCTTAAAGTTGTGAAAGTTTGTTTCACTAAAAAAGGTTTTTGATTTTCATTGAAAATCTATTTTAATTTGTTTTTTTTTTTTGAATAATTTCAACAATTATAACACAATAATAATAATATTGTCTAACATCAGTTTTCTCAGAACAACCTCATTTCTATCTTAACATTAAATACAAAACATCTGTGTGTCATCAAGTTTTATTCTTAAAAGCAGAATAAATAAATGAAAACATGACGAAAGACATTTTTTCAGATCCGCTTTTCTTCCGTTTTAGATGTAGGAAAATTATGGATCTTAGAGTGTTTCCTTTATTCTTTTCCGTTTGAGTTCTTTTGGGGTCGACGCCGCCGTTCGTCGTCGTCGGCGTCGTCACCGTGTCGTTGTCGGTTGTCGCCTTTTGTTTTTGCCCTCGTCATGAATTATTAAGGTGTCACGAAACATTTGACTTTTCCACCTACCTACTTCTTTTATCATTTAGCTTTTCTGTTCCTTAATGTGACGTGCCGTTGATAATAATGACGGTGATGGTGGTTTGGTGGATAAGGATGTTTAATATACAGCGCACACAAGGCTATACAACAAAAATATAAATAGTGAAGGAATGTTATAATTTTTTGGATCATTCTAAATGGAAGGGCATGCCATGAGTCAAAGAACCTGTCATTTGGATTAAAAATAAACGCGTTGAAATTCTTTTTGACAAAAATAACATAGATCATGAAGCTTTCAGGATAAACGAATGTGTTTGTGTAGGTGTATGTAGGTGAGCATTGAAAGCACACGCACCTTTTCGATTTAAATAATTGTAAGGATAAGCGAAATTGAAATTAAAGAGGTTTCTTTGGGGATTTGTCTTCTTTTTCGCCCTCAAGGTACCTACGTATACACATGTACCTAAAATTTCCCCCCCCCAAACCCCTTGTAAAACTTTTATTGACATCGTTCTTTTGTTTTTCTTTGAGTGGGTCAGAATTGGAAATTAATCAATTTCCTTCAGAAGCAAGTTTTAGGATAGAAGCAAAAAATGTGGACATGACATTTGGGAATATTATTGGAACAAAGTCAAATGGCAAAGTGCCTTTGAATGTGTCGTATAAAATGATGTATGGCTTTGTTAGCAATCAAAAGGTCTGTTTTGGAATAAAGTATAATCAGATGCAAATCGAGATATAGGGGCATGAGGTATGTTGGTATATCTACCAATAAATACGTGTAAAATGTATTCCCTATACCTTATCCCTATATTGTTTGCCATTGGGACGAACTTTGAAATTTAACATTAAATAGGAAGGTTTGCATATTAGGTATAGAGAGGTGATTGATGAAATACTTGGGCGTAGGTTAAAAAGATGCGAATTTGTTTTGTTTATTCATGATGATGTCACCAACGGTTTATGGTTTTTGAAACCCTTTTTTCGATGTGATTTTTTTTTAAGTGTTTTTTGACAGTTCATTTATTTTAAATGAAGGAGGAGTCGCTGTGTTTAAGGGTGCCGCTGTGTTTTCAGGGAAAACTAATGACCAAAAAGACGAAGCAGTGAAATTTTAAAATTTAAAATATCAAATTAGTCAAAATGCTTCAAGTAAAAAATGCTTCTGAACAGTGTTTCTACATAATTCAGATTTCGAACATAGTTTCTTAGGACACAAAAAACAGTGTCGTATTAAAGTCAAGAAAAAAAGTAAACTTTACAGAGGACCATGCAAATCTAGGGCCGCTCTTGGCTCTTAAGAAAAAATGTCTAAGTATATATTTTAATTTGATGTTTTCGTTTTACAAAAATGTTATGGTTAATTTGTTTAAAGAACCCAAGAATAATTCTACTACGCTGTACAAACAAAAATCGTTTAGGTAAAGTAGGTTTTTTAAGCACCGTGAAACCGGGCTGATTTCAAATTAAAATATGTGAATAACTTTTGCATAGATTTTTCTACAGAGTACAAAATTGTCACTGGCCCAAACGAAAACCAGGCATTTCTGAGGTCAATTTAATACAAAAACCTTAAGAGGTCATTTGCACGTTTTCTACGTTTATTCTACGGGTTGAGTGATTATTGGTCTTGTTTCTTTTAACTGCGGCCTTAACTTTGCTAATAATAGTAATTTTAATAATTTTTTTTTATTATGAAGCCCAATAGTTCTCAAAGAACTCTTATTTCTTAACGGTTTAAGTTTTACATATTTATAAAGTGGTTTTTGGCAACATCTCTTGACTTTTATCTTTTCAACGGGTGGTTTGAAAAATCTAAAAATTACACAAAACATTGACGGTAGATATTGTTTTTTTTTTTGTAAAAGTTGTTAGTCGATAACGTTGTTTGTTCCCAACCCTGAGGCCACACGAGTCACTACTGGCATACAAGTTACAATACATTTAAATTTTCTTACTAACACATACAAACCTGAGCAACTTGCTCGTCCACTGGCTTGCCATTTTCGAAGCCAGTTGGGAAGCCAGTAGAGAAGACAGTGGCCGCGTTCAGACTTGTATACAAAGCGATATAGATAGCTTTTCGTTGAAAATATAATGGATTACATTTTTTGTTCGGGAAAAGGCGATTTTAGCGCCTTTGGGTGACATTTTGGAACGAAATATTCCTCGTACGACGTAATTTAGTTTCTAACCTATCTGTCAACGTATGAACTATCAAATTCCATTAAAGGATGGCTACGATGATGAGATTAAAAACCTCCAAAAAAATCAAATTTTTTAAAAATTATTTTTAAAAAAATCGAAATTTTTGAATTAGATGAAAATCAATCCATGGTACTTCGACGCGACAGAAAAGATTGTCAGTGTATCCGTCAACGCGTTGGTAGTATTATGAGTTGACCATCGCAAGACTTGATGCTGAATTCGACGTCATTTTTTGAGGTTAGAAAAATCGTAGTCCGATGCCAAATCAAATTCAATAAAAATGTGTATTTAGAACCCTAGATATGCTTCCCTATTAAAAGCTGAACGTGACCGCAGATATCTGAAAGCAACTTGCTTACAAGTTGCGTGCCGCCTACGCCACAGCAAATTCACGTATAAGAACTTGACAGTCAATCTATGTAGCCAACTGGCTTGCCAGTACCGGCTCGTGTGGCCTCAGGGTAAGATATTTCAGTTAAAAAACATTTTTAGAGGGTTTTTAGTATATAGTTTTTTTCAGTTTTTTGCTCTAAAAAAACTGCCTATTGATATTTTTTTTTTGAAAAAATTACCAGTACCTATTGTTGAGTACGTCATTATATGTAGAAAAACATAATAAACTCAAAATATAATGGATGAAGAAAGTACTCTGAACGTGGTACAAACACACACATACACGTACAGATATCTTGCTAAAAACGACGGATTCTGATTCTAGAGACCTCAAAATATGAAGACATGTCAAAAGAAGTGTTTGAATATTGTTTCAATTTACATTTACCCGAATTCAATTTTCAAATAATAAAAAAAATTGCGTATACGCCCTAGTGTAACACTCATATGTTTTATCGTCATATTATCTGTAAGATGAAAACGTATTAATTGTGTTTATTTTCTTAACACTTAACGTCAATTGTACAAACGTGGTTCAATTTCGTGTTAAAATTTAAAATGATAGATTATGGCAGACGATGGTTCTAACGTGGTTACGTTTTTCTTCAGTTCTAACTATTATTCCTATAAAAAAATATTAAGATTTAATCATCTTTTAGATATTTTTTAGTTTTTTTTTTAATTTAATTATAGTTCTTTTAACGAATTTAAAAAAAACCAAAATACAACTAAAAGATGATTAAACCTTCATAATATTTGTATAGGATTAAAAGTTAGACCTGAAGAAAAACGAAATCACGTTTGAAACGTCCATCTGTCTGATTTAGATATTTAGATATATTGACCAAAAGCCCACTTAGAATTTTAACATTTCGTATACAGAGAACAAAATGGGCACGACTGGATCGCACAAACTTACTCTCGTAGCTAATAACTTTAACGTAGCTAAAATTTTTCAAGATACTGTATTTTCGAGAAAAAAAATTCAATGATTTTTAAAAATCCAAAAATTATTTTTTGAAAATTTGTTAATGCAAAATTATTTGAATTGTGAAGGAGCTCTTGTATACAAATTTTGGTTGAATTCAGAGCAGCTGTCAACGAGAAATTTGAAAACAAAAAAATCGGTTCTATGACAGGTACCGTTATTAACTGTTATTGGTAAAATTTGTTTTCATTAAAATATTGGCCTTGAATAGTAAGTGTAGTAGCCCGTAGCGTAATGGTTAGTGCGTTCGACTGTCAAGCTGGAGGGCTGGGATCGCTTCCCAGCCTCGTCCACCTAAAACCTAAAAAGTTTTTTTCAGGGCTACTGCCACTTGCGAGGAATTGACAAATCCTCCAAGAGTATCACTTGTCACGAATAAGTGCTTCTCGTCTAGCCGTTCGGATTCGGCATAAAATGTTAGGTCCCTTCCATTCCTGTCGAAAGGCGCACGCATTAATGGTTGCGAGTTGTTAGTCACTAGGCCCTGGTTCTTCATGAGCCGTTGTGCCACCCGATTTTTTTTTTTTTTGAATAGTAAGTAAACACACATCTTTTTATCAAAATCCTTGGAGCTGTTTTCGAGAAAATAATTTTTTTCTTAACGGTTTCTCAACATTTGTATGGAAGGTACCGTTCTTTTTGAATTTAGAAAAAATGATTTTTCAAAGATTCTACAAAATAATAACAAACTATATTTCACCTACTTTTGAAAAGATTTAATATTCAAAAAAAAATTTAGTTTTTAGAGTTTTACCATAAAAAAAATGAAAATTTTCAACTTAACCGTTTTCGAGAAAATCAAAAACCAAAAAATTGGTTGTATTGGAGGTACCCAAAATATTTATTATAAAATTATTAAAAAGTAGCTTTTCCTTACTTAATTTATTTGATTTTTTTTAACAAAATCCTCTGACCCGTTTTTGAGAAAAATATTATTTTCCATTTCGACGAAAAAAAATTGTATGGCAGATACCGTTATTTTTGGTCCTAAAAAAAAATTAAAAAAAACAGACAGACAGACGGAATTGGGGGACCCACTTTTTTCATTGTAATGTTACGGAAAATTATTATTTCGAGTTCGATTTTTTTACGAATCCATAACTTACCATATAGTACCTATATCGCAAGTAAGAACAACGTAAAAACAAAGCATTCTAATATCTTACCGAACGATTTGGCGCCAACTAACGCATGTCGAACATTTTTAAATCAAAGTAGAGCGACTTTATTTCAAAGTGATTCCATGCATAAAAACGAACTGAATTTTACTACGTTTATATGTGGATTTAAAGTGGAATCATAGGTTAATCGAATTCATTCGTCTTTTAAAACAACATCTACTTCGAATCAACGTATATTGAACTTCGCTTATAGTTAGGTATTGATTCAAAATGCCTACCCACGCTACGCTTCTTTGTTTAAATTTATGTAAGACAAAAACATATGTACATATATTCATGCTCGACGCATTTCATTTATGTGGTGTATCATTTATTTGTGACGACTTTTAATGCTATGAGTATTTCATAGTAAAAAATATAGGAAAGGTTATTAAATATTGTTTTTCGATTATATGAAAGTGAATTTTGAGTGCGCGTTTAATTTTTTCACAAATGTAAAGGACCTACTTCGAAAAACAACAACGCGCTCTCGAAATTCTTTATATAGATATACATAGCGTACAAATACAAACAAATTGAGGTTAACTTGACTATGCAGGATTTTAAACTACGCTGATGGCACTTTAAATGCCATAAAAGTGGATCGCAATGTAAAATGTGGATTTCAATGTAGAAACGAATACGTTTCACTTTGAAACAAGGTTGAGGGCACTTTAATTGTAAATCTCAATTTGATAAATGATAACGTTTCACTTTAAAACAACGTTGAACGGAATGTAAATGTACAAAAGTTGATTTCAATGTATAAATAAACACGTTTAACTTTGAAACTAGGTTAAATCTCTTAAAATTACGTCGCATATTTTAATTAACATTGTTTCAACGTTAAAATGAAAATGCTCCACTTCATTAAAAGTACTTTAGATCAAATACGGTCGTATTTAATTTTAGATCGCATTTTTTCCCTGAGTGACACATTCGCAAATAATTCAAAAATATAGTCTACCTAAATATTTAGATATAAACAAAACTAACATCGTGATGATTGAGAAGTCCAAAAAAGTTCAGTTCGACAAGACGACCGTTGCTCTGTTTGGGCCTTACCAATGATTAATTACTAAGCAAGCGTTTAGATAAACGCCACCACGTTAAACTTTAAAGACGAGTTTAACCTTTGAATAGCAAAATGGCAGGGAAAATGATCTTATTAGAAGAATTTAATTCAAATATTATAAAGGGTCCGCCAAATAACTTTTTTTATTTTGAAAATGCATCAACATCGAGTGTAGCTTCGGCTGTGTGGCACGTAGCACCGTCCTGTTGAAACCAAATGTTCCCAATATCCTCCTCTTCAAAAATTCGTTCAACATGGCCCGATAACGATCGCCATTGACTGTAACGGCCACTCCTTGCTCAGTTGAAGAAAAATGGCCCAATTATGCCTCTGGACCAAAATCCGCACCAAACAGTGACTCGTTTTGGGTGTATCGGCTTTTCCATGTATACGTGCTGGTTTTCTGTGCCCAAAATGCGACAATTTTGCTTGTTTACATACCCGCCAAGATCAAAATGAACTTCATCTGAAAAGATGATTTTTTTGGCAAAATCGGCAAAGTAATGTCGCAATATTTCCCAGCGTTCTTCAAGCGTATACACAACCATATTCGTTCAGCGGAGGGATAAAACTAATTATCTGTCAAATCAGACATGAGCTAAGTGTTATCATTCACGAAATAAGCACTAGTTGAAAAAAAAACCTTAAATGGCGGATCCTTTAGATATGCATTTAAGTGATCATAATATTTTTTCTAATAAAATGTGTTGCAATAAAAAAATGTCTTTGATTATTTCCATTCTAAATGTGTTTCGATTTAATTTGCAACCCTTTTCGATTGACATACCAATAATATTTTTAACATTGATCGTTCCTAAACGAAATGTTACACAGTGTTACAATTTTAACAACCACATTTTAAAATTTTTTTTTTTGACACAACAACAATAGTTAACATTTTATAGAAAAAGAACGTAGCATTGTAATTTTGCCGAGCAAGAGGAAAGTGTTTAGAGATTTTTAAACGTTAAAATAGTGAAAACACTAAATAAAAAGGATAACAGTTAACAAAGTGAATATTTGCAATACTTTATTTTAAAAAAATGCGTTATATTGTGTAAAAATACGATACAATTTTTGCATCTCACGGGCTCATTGTGTCTCATATTCCACATGATGTTTTTACAGGATTTAACTTAGCACCGCATATATATATTTTTTTTGTTTTTTGTTTTCAATGAAGTATTGCATGTATTCACTATATTTACATTTATTTCACTTTTTTATTTAGTTTAATAAGATTTTTTTAGTATTAAACTTAAATCTCAAAAATACATCTCTCAAAACACAACTTAAAAATTCTTTTGGGGCCCCAGCATTTAGCTACCGCACTGCATTCCGACCCTGTGTGAATGCATTTGTGTTTGTGTAACTCACACTATTTTGAAAAAAGCCTCACTTTTTATGCCCGTTCCTCTATTTCTTCTTCCAAGATTTTAAATTAAAGAATTAATAAATATGTTTCTTTCATTCATGCAATCTAGTGATACCTAATAAATGCATTCGGCTTTTTAGAATGAGAAAAAAGATTACAAACAACAGAAGTAGGTAACAAATATTTTTCTCCACCACTCACTCAATGTGCAAGCGTAAAGAGAGGATTATACATTAAAAAAGTAATAAATATATTTCTTTCATTCATGCATGGTGTAACTTAAGAATGTTTCTCCCCCACTCACTCAAGGTGCAGCGAAAAAAAAAGAATTTTAAATTACAGAAGCAATACATATTTTTCTCTTTCACTCATTCAATGAGGTATTCTTTATGTCAAATTTTTCATTTATTGAATTATTTGAAATTTCCGAAATTTATAGAAAAGTTTGTAAAATAGAATAAAATTTTTGTGCAATGTTATGAGTATGTGTAAATTCCTATTCAGCGATACCTATTTTAGTGGATTTGACTATTTTATAAATGAGAAAAAAGGAGTTTGACAACAGAAGTAATATGTATGATTCTTTTAATTATTTTTCAAAAATACAACTTGATGACGGCAAACAAATCTCGACTTTGCATTTTGTAGTCGGCCTTTTTAACAATTTCGCTTGGGATGCAAACGTATACCAACATTTTTCGTATAGCATGGAAGCTATCCAACATCAAAAGCTGTTTTGTAATCTGCCCTTTTTTTAAAAAATATGATTACAAACACAAGCTCTTTATAGGTTTTTGGTCTTGGCCAATGACATCTTAGTTATAAAAAAAGTCACCAAACCAGTTTTAAGGCTGCGTGCGATTTCCGCCATTCACTCTCAAATTGAAATTTACAAATAAACAAATAAGAAGGAATAAATCTATTTGTTTATTTTGATTACCTTATTAGTTTAACAACTTTGCAACAAAATTCACGAACAATCAATTTAATTCAATTGTAACCGACAAACAAAGGGGATAAGGGTAATTATTTTCTCATTTGCTTTTCAGAATGACAGCACAAACGTGGCGTTTACACTTAATCACGAGTTTAAACATGTGTTTCTTTACTCTCATATTTAAATGACGTTTAGCGTCGATATTAAATCAAATATTGGTATGGTTCGTTATTTAGAGTCCACTTAAATATTTAAGTGATCTCTAAATTTGATTATTGGTAAGGCCCTTTGTCTATGCATCTGTGTGTCTTGATGTACATTGAGCAAGAGCCTGAATGGTTAGACGAACGTGCTTCCAATTTGATGTATGCATTTTTACGTGATTCCCTAGAGGAGGAGTTCAAGTCTAGGACTGGTGGCTTCCATCATACAACAATTTATATTTATTCAAATTTTCCCAAAAACAGCTCCAACGATTTTGACTAAATTAATTTCGTACGTGCCTTCTCGAGATCAATTTTAATTACACTGCATACCAGGTTCTTACCAATAAATTCGAATAACGGAAAGAATGTCTTAAAGTTCTTTGAGCAAATTAAATTAAAAATGAACAACAAAATTAACAAAGAGTAGATTAATTTAGCCATAGTTTTGCATTACTTACTAATTCACTTTGCCACCTCGCACCCTTGTCGCTAACGCCGCGCCACCGTTCAAGGTTAAATATCAGTTTTTCGCATATAACTCCGAAACGGTAAATGCTATCGAAAAGTATTTCATACAAAACTTGTAGACTTGTAGAACACCAGAATTTTTGTCAAACTTTTAAAATAATTATGTCTTTAAAACGGTTGTTTGTAAGAAAAAACTAATAATTTTTTCTTGTAGGGGGTTGCATAATGTACAAACCTTGCATTCAGATGTTTTCAAAAATATGAACCGTTTAGGAGTTATACGTGAAAAACGTTAGTTTTCGACATTTTACGTTTTTTGAGATGTCGATATCTTCTTAACGGTGAGTCGTAGGAAAAAAATTGTCATAACTTTTTTTCTGCAGAATAGCTAAATCTACAAGTTTTGTATGAAATACTTTTCGATAGCATTTACCGTTTCGAAGTTATATGCGAAAAACTGATATTTTCGACATTTAACCTTGAATGGCGGCGTTAGCGGCAAAGGTGCGAGGTGACAAAGTGAGAATTCGAGAAGAACATCACCCCAAAATCTATAAAAATGAAAAGTTTTCAAAACTACTCCAAAACATTTCAGGCAAACCGCTTTTTTTCGCCCAAATGACTGGACTACTACTGTTTGAATGAAAAGAATTAATTGAATCATTAATTTGGGTTTCTTGCTTCCTTATTATTTATGTGTGTATTTACATCTTCATCTACATTATGTACATTTGTATGTTTGTATTTAATTATATTGAATTTACTTCTTTCAAAAGAAAATTAATAGGAAGGAAGATCTACCTACATTTTGAATTCATCATTTCAATAACAATCATTTAGAACGAGGACACTTAACAAGCATATTAGTTAAATGAATCAAAAATCACTATATAAATTTCTATATAAATTGCGTTCATGAGCTTTCAATCGATTTCTTATTGATTCATGTATTGCTGCATTCCTTGCTTGTTGGTTTTTATTTTCTTCAAATTTATGACAAGGCTACAATATAAACTCAGCAACAAAATTTACTTTCAAAGAAGAAGAAAAAAACTAAATATTCTAGTTTTACCGTTTTTCATATAGTTGTTCACGACCCGCTGTCGATGTAACCTCAAGGTTTTACCTTTGAATTCGATTTCGTAGAATATTATTTTTTTCTCCGATTGATGAATTAAAAATCAGCACAGCAAAAAAAAAAAAAAACAGAACTCTACCAAAACTTAGAAAATATAAAACTTTTATATAACATGTGCAACCCTAAATATATTAAATATTCATAATATAAAAAATTGAACAAAAAAGGAAATAAACCACGTTGTATATTACGTATAGATACAACATCGAGCCTTACATGATATTTTGGCTGAATGACTATGGTTGAATGGATCCCCCTTTCCATTACTATTAGAGAGCCCACCAATATTTGAGTACCTACCTTTCTTTTTATGTTAAACCACCTTTGTGTAAACCCATATTGTACAACCTGAGATAGCCATAGAACAGGTACCGACAAAAAAAAATGGAGTCCTTTTGGTTGAAATCGTTGCTAAGGTTTTACCAAAAAAAGCTAAAGCATGTTTCTAAGAAGAAGGAGAAAGGAAGGAAAGTAAAGGTGTTGCCGGTTCCTGGAACCAACTATCACCACAAAAAAAAAAAAGATAAAAATGTATACATACACACATACTCGTATATGCACTATCAACAACAACAAACAAAAAGAACGAAAGAACAACAACAAAAATCCTTCTTATCCTCAATAATTCAAAGGAAATTTCCTTAGCATTGTATTTATTTGCCGATGACATCGCATCGTGACAACGACGACGCGACGCGACAAACGACAAGGACTTTCAGCTACCAAATAACTTGCCTTTTGTAATATTTATTTTTTTTTACGCAAATTTTTGGTAGCTAGCTGAAGTTTCCTTACCCTCAAATATGGTTTTTGGTTGTTTATCTTGTATTTATACGTGTAGCCGTGTATGTTCAACATTTTGTCAAAACTTTTGACTAAGTTTTGACACGTGTCTGTGAATGCCTACATATTCTAATTTTGATTTATGAATCACCTACAATTCCCAATTTAACTCACATCAAACAGTCATGAACTTTAATAAAAATTTACACCGTTCATATGTACGTACAGCTCATGTTGACAACTTAAATCAAATGATATAGGTTCGGAAGGTATCGGTATCCTTAACAGTTTTGAGGCTTCTTAAAGTTTAGACTCCTGAAGATACTAATTGTCTTTAAATGTATTTAATGCGATATATAATTTTAGCTTTTCCAACAAATATCCTGGATTTTCTTTATAAAATTTGGTGTGAAACGGAACTTTCTGGCATTAAGGAAAAAGTTAAACTTTTGCTCCTGATAATTCTGATCCTTTTGTGTGATGTGAATCATTTTTCTCCATCAGAGATAATAATTAACTTTTCTCGTCTTGTTAAAGCAAATGATACCTCGCTATAGAGACGAGAGAAATGAAATGGGATACCAATAGAGATGATACGATAGAAACTTAAACTTTGACTTTTCTTTTAGTTTAAACTTTTATACGTCGTATATTCTAGAATTTGAAAAAAGTGTATTAAACTAGGTTCATCGTTAGAAAGTTTTATTTTTTTTGTTGGTTTCTTTCTTAGAAACCCGTGATATTAATTATGAACTTATACTTATTTCTATACTCCTCAAAGTCCTCAAACTTTTAAGTTTGCTTTGCAATTAAAATAAAAAATATTTCGCAAAACTTTAATGGTGTTGGTCGGTTGTGTCGTGTTGAGGCGAAAAAGCCAAGGGAAATGTTTCATAGACGAACATTTAACAATGACATGAAGTTTAGAGTTGATCTATATTTTTTTTTAAGAACGTGCTAATTAGCAGGATGATAAGAGATATAGATTTAAAGTGATTGATGATGTTGGATCAGGTTATACTGGGGTAAAAGCTATTTTACTACAGGTGAACTGTCATTTTATTTGCATTGATGAATGATTGACCGAAGAGAATTTGAGTGATTGTTCATTTCTTATTTCAAACTGAAATTAAAGGTAAATACACTTTTTCCATCTAGAAGGTACCGTAAAAGAATAAAAAATGGAATTATAGGTACTTGTGTAAAATATTTAAAAGGTTGTGCGCTTAAGGTCATGGTAACATTTTTAACTGCTGAAAGGGCAGACCTCTTAGAATTTTATTACTTGTCTGAAACAAGTCCATAAAAGTTTTTCGATACACGTTCATTTTTTCATGAGCAACATTATGTACACAATATATCTAAGCACTCGCTGAACGAGAATAATTTTAGTTAAAGGGATTAAATGATTTTCTGTGCTTTCTTTTTATGAGTAGGGAAAAGTGCAAGAATTGTGTATACAAAATAAAATTTAATTTGCACTCAAGGTGGTTTTTGAAAAGGATTATTCAATATTGGTACGGGTTTTTGCGGAAAACTTGACAAATTAGCAATTTGAACAATATTTCGCTAAAAGATGTGGGAAGAGTCAGGGGGCGATCAATCATTTCCATGAGTCTAAGACTCAAAGAGAAGGCAAACAAATTGCACATTAGGTAGGTCGAAGGTCGGGTATCAACTTGTTTGTTAACCGTACCTACTTAAAAAAAAAACACTATAAAAGATAAAAATCAAAGAAAATAAAATAACTTTAAAGAGAATATGTATTTGATGTTGTAGACAATTTGTGTGAATTATTTGCGATTGTCTAGAAAATTCTGCACGAAATGAAAAACTCGGAAATTTACACAAGAAAATTAAAAAAAGCGCTAAAATCAAAATCGTGAAAGTATATATACCAATGAAATGTTTCACCTTAAGGAAAATAACTTCTGCCATACTATACGTTGAACATGCTTACTTCATATAAGGTGGAATAATGAAATGATAACGTAAATTATGCCATCGTTTCGTTCTGTAAACAAAATAACGATAAAACATGAATGGTACTCTGGGGCGTTTTTTACTTGCGAAATTTTTGTAAAAAAAAAAAAAACTCGTGATAATAATTTTCGCTAACATTACGATGATAGAGAATGCAAACAAAGTTAGTCTCGCAATTCCGTCTGTCTGTCTGTCAAACTGTCTGTATGTTTGTCTGTCTGTACATCGAGCTCCATCCTAAGCGACTGAAACGATTTTCTTCAAACTTTGGACTTAAGGTACTTAGTTAATTCCGTAGATGGGAAATCGAATTTTTTTTAGCTCTAAAAATAACGACGAAAACCGATTAAGGTACAGAAATTGATTTATTTCAAAAACGGCTTTAACGATTTTGACAAAAAAAATTACAAGTTACTGTTAGGAATCTAGTAAACTAGTAGGTTGCAGGACGCGAAAGGCGCTTGTTCAACATGTTATGTTATGTGAGTCAGAGCTGTGCCTAAATATGTACCTACGTATATAAATCAGTTGACAACCTCACGCTTCACTTTCGAAAAAAAAGTTATTTCTAGTAACGTGACAACCCTTAAAATTTTACTTCGTGATTTCAGCAAACCGGGTCTGTAGAAAATGTGAAAATACCCGTGCATCCACAAAGAGTGACTGATTGATGCGGTTTATAGGCTGGCAGCGCACAGTGTGAAATTTTCAGATTCTAGCGGAACTTAAGTCTAAATTTAAATAATATTTTTTTTGACTTTTTTTTTCGTGGAAATGATTACATATATCAGATTAATTTAAATTTAATAATTCATTTTAATTTTATTTTAACTACAAATAAATCAGTTAAAGCATAGTTATAAAATAAAAAATAAATACATTTTTGAAAATAATTTGAAATTCAGTCAGTTTGAAACTGTTTCTTCAGGAAGATCATGACATTTAGTTCTTGAAAACCTTGATCTTGACGAAAGAAGTGGATCTGATGACTTATAAAATGTGCCTAAAATTGTATAGCCTACTCTTCGAATGCTTATATAAAACAACTCCCTACGAAACTTTTCAATACTTAGAGTTTTGTGCCAAACTTCAAAAACACTCAACCTATTAATTTTTCTGTAAAATAAAAATATTTGTATGGGAGCTGCAAAAGGTTGCAAGAACTTGTTTTGGATTCTAATTATATAAAGTTCACATGATCAAAATATGAACAAATTAGAGCGGGTACACGCAGGTAAACATAAAAACCTTTGTCTCAAAGTTAAAAAAGACGTTTTTTTAATACCCTAGCGAAAATTTATTAAAAAAATAAAAATAAATAAATAAAATTAATAAAACTCACTAAAGCATGTATACTATTAACTTCAGAGATATAAAGTATCGAATAATCTTACCGTTCACTAAACACATGTAAAAACAGCAGAGCTCAGCTCATCCGCTGTAAAATACCTTTAATTTTTTTTTTCACACGGTGTTTGGCTTTGACAGCTAACTGTACAAAATATAATGGAAACATGAAGCTTTTACTACCCGTAATGAATCATCCGTTATGTTAAGAACTGATGAAAATCGGTTTTGTACTCGACAGCTAAACTTTTTTTTTTTGACCTAAGTTCCGCTGGATTGTGAAAATTTCACACTGTGCAGCGTCATCGGGCCGTACTTCTTCGAAAATGAGGACTTCTTGTGGCCAGAAATTAAGGATATAGACCTGGACGATATGTGTTACCAACAGAATGGTGCCACTTGCCACAGAGCCAACGAAACAATGGCTCCTTTGCGCGAGAAATTCAATGGCGATGTTAATTGGCCACCACGATCATGTGATTTGGCACCGTTGGACTTCTTTCTTTGGGGATATTTAAAAGAAAAAGTGTACGTCAATAAGCCAAGAACAATTCAAGAGCTAAAGAATGAGATAATTCGGCACATTAACGACATTTAACCTCAATTATGTCTCATAGTCACTGAAAATATGGACCATCGGATAGAGGCATGCCACCGAAGCTGTGGCGAGCATTTAGCCGATATTTTCTTTCACACATATTTGTCATAGATACTTTTGTCATAATAAAAAATATTAAGATAATTCTCTGAATTTTGTTTGTTTTATTTACAATTAACATCGTTCATTTTCGTTGGTCCACCCTTTACAAAAAGATATTTCAGAAAAATACAATGAAATAAATCATCGGCTTCGTGAATTATAGGTCGATATCGCAAAACAAAAGAAGCAGCAGCTCGGCATCGTAGCGGTTGACCACGTAAAACAAGCTCTCGAACGGACGCTTACTTTTTTTAGTGTGTGTATCGTCTTAATTTTGCTTTGTATTATGGTTTCAGCGCTCAAAAATACCATAAAATAATGTTCCTATCATATTTCGTATGGGTACATCGACTACACAAAAGCTAAATTTTGGACTAAAAACTCATATTTGCCTTCCACCTCAAAAATCAAACATGGCAGCTTATATATAGACCAAGAGCCCACAGACCAAGAGCCCACAGTCAAATACTGAAAACCGGATGGTTCTAGGACTTTTACTTTTCAAGATAATACAAAATAAAGAAACCAACTTCTTATTAAAAACAAGAAAAAACGAAGTTGATGATAATCAAGGTTGTTAAAATGATCATTTATCCGCATTCTAATTAGTTTTATGAGAAAGTTTTTTTAATATCTTGAAAAGTAAAAGTCCTACAACCAGCCGGTTTTCAGTATTTGACTATGATTTGATAAGAGCATTGAATTTTTAAAGTAAAAATAGTACCTTATTACGTGAAATTTTGAAAAAAAGTGTTTTGAACATTTATTTTTATTTTTTTTATTAAAATTTTGAGTTTCAAAATTAATATTCCAAAAACTGTTCATTTAAAGAACTTTATTTAAAAAGGAAATGATAGAAGGGACTTCTGACTTTACATACAAAAATAAAAGGGCGTTTTAGTTCTTACCGTTGTTTTTAAATAACTTCTTACCCATTTCTTTTAAATATTTAGGGGTTTTCAATCGGTCTGGCAGGGTAAATGCCACCTCCAAACGGTCTGGGACATACGGATCTGTAATCAGGGGCTCAATACCTAGGAATGGGTAAACAATTTGTTGGTTCATACAATCATTCTCAAAGTTGATTTTTACGGTTTTTCAAACGGTCTGGCAGGGTAAATGCCGCCTCCATTCGGTCTTGGACATAAGGATCTGTAATCAGGGCCTCAATACCTAGGGATGGATAAACAATTTTTTTGGTTCATATAATCATCCTCAAAGTTGATTTTTAAAGGTTTTCAAATTGCTATAACGCATCTTAAGCCGCCTCTAGGGACTGCAAGACTTGCATTTCTTTCATAAGCATTACCACACCTTTCGACTCCTATACTTTTTTTGTTGGTTCACTTTCACACCCCTAAATTTGCTGTGGGCTCTTAGACTAATATTTTCATTGATCCTTTTCATTTTTGGTTACCATGACATTTGAATATTTTGTTTAAGGTTTATCAATGCAATATTTGAAAGTATAGAGGTTGAAGAAGTAGGTAATTCTACAACTATAGAACACATTTTTGTCCTAAGAAGCATAGCTGATTGGTTCTTGTCCCAAAACAAAAAATTGTTTGTCCTCTTTGTGGACTTTAAGGCGGCATTCGATACGATAGACCGAAAGGCATTGATGTACAAGATGTTTAGACTGGGAATGTCAAACAGATTCGGACGCGTCCTACAGAACCTGAACTTGGACACTATAGCAGCTGTATGGGATGGTGGACATTTATCGGAATAGTTTCAGACGATTAGAGGCGTAAATGCACGCTAAGCTCAAGTTTATTCGCGCTTTTTATTAAGATATAACTGGTTTGTTACCGGGTGGAGTTGAATACGCAGGAACCGTTATCAAAGCCCTAATATTTAGGGACGATATCGTTTTACCCGAAAACTCACCTGTAGCACTCCAGTGAATGATAAATAAACTTAATGAAGCAACACTTTATGGAAATTAGTGATCAACCTAGAAAAATTAAAAGTTATGATTTTCAAAAGAGGCGGATGAAGCTTAAGTCGAAGAGAACAATGGACTTATAACAATGAACGAATTGAAGTTGTGAAGCAGTATAATAAATACTTAGGAGTGTACTTCACCAAGAATTTCAGGATGGAAAAACACCTCACCGAAAGATTAGTAAAGGCAAAAACATCAATAAACTTAACATGGAAGGATATCTTCAGCAACAGACAAATTGGGCATAGCGTCAAGTATAGGGTTTTCGAATCGGTCACAGAAGCAACTTTGCTGTATGCAGCTCAAGTATGGGGAGGGAAAAAATATGAGACCGTTGAGAGACTTCTCCGTTTTTACACCAAACGCATATTTCTACTTCCTCCAAACGCTCCTAACTACATGGTTATGCTCGAAACTGGTATCTCTCCCTTGTTTATAAAAACCTTGAAACTACAAGTAGATTATGTCATCAATGTGCTAAATATATGTCTGGTAATCGCCTTCCAAAAAAAGCATCTCTCCAAGCGATCCGTAATAGATCGGAAGCACTCACTCTATAAGATGATTGCAAGCCTAGATACCAACGCCAGAGCTCGATACGCAGAAGAGAATCGATTTACAGGCCAGGTTGGTGTATAGCAAGCTATACCACAACTTAAATAGTTTTAATTATTTTAGAGACGACTGCACTACAGAGGAAATATCCTGCATCTTTAGATTAAGTGGCGAACTGTTAAACTTACACTTCATTCCACATCGTGAAAATTTACCTATGTGCTTTGTAAAATGTGTAATATGGCGGAACGTGGAGACATTTTTCATTTTGTTGGTAGATGCCCGATCCTCAAAGAAACGAAAATACATGTGTTTGGCGGAGACATACTATCTGAGGAACTTACATTAAAATGCCTTAATGAAATAGTTGTAACCAAAATGTTCAAGTTTTGTAAAATTGCATAAGCTTATAGAAGCAGAATTTTAACTGAAAATTTTTAATCAAATTGTACCTTAATTATTTAATTAATCAATTTTTTTTTTATAAAATTGTCAATCAGGTAGACGGCAAAGCCATGCTTATATAACGATTGTTCAGATATTTGTTAAACCACTTGTACTTATAGAATAATAGAAAGCACTAGCTAAACAGGGTGTCCAGTAAATGATGAATAAACTTGCAAGCGGTTATAGCTGGCCTTAAGAACTTTCAGGAACAGAAAGTATTTTCCATGTAGGTTTTAGGTTATGATTAAAAAACTTAATACGACATGCCTCAAATACTTGAACATTACCACCACGGTTGAATGATTATTATTTTTTTTTTATAATATGTATTCTTAAATAATTGTACACTAATAGATGTTATACCAAATTTAACACTTGCTGTTGCAGTTTTTTTATAATATTTTTTTTAATTAATTTTTTTTTAAACAAAAATCAAGTTTTTTTTATTATCACAAAGGTTTGATTTTTGTATACAAAAATAAATTGAAAAAATATTATAAAAAAACTACAACAGCAAGTGTTAAATGTGGTATAACATCTATTTTTTTTTTTTTTAAATTAGCGCGCGCTAAAGGGGTTGCGACTACCCTTAAAATGATGTACACAGCACGAGCGATTAGGTATGTTGGAGGGGATTTGAAAGGAGATACCGATGCACATTGGTTTTGAATGTCTGTAGATTATAATGGGAAAGGAAAATTGAGCTGGATAGATCATTCCACATTCGTGTAGTGCGACTAAAGAAAGAATCTCTGTACTAAACAGTACGTCCGAAGTTTGGCTCAAGGGTAAACTGATGAGCATTCCTAGAAGCACGAGTATTACGGTTGAATTGTTTAGGGGGAGGAATGCAGCTGGCTATTTATATTATCGGTAAAAAAACGAAAGACATGAAACATTGCGGCGGTGCTCAAAAGATGTAAATGTTCCCGTTATAGTCCTTTCACCAATCATTTTTAGAGCTCTCTTTTGTATTTTATCCAAGAGACTTTAGTGGGTTATTGGAGCACCAGCCCAAATATGGGAGTTGTATTCAAGTTTGGGACGAATAAAGGCTTTGTATATCACAGCCAGATCAGAAGGGGGGAAAAATATCTTGCATCGACGGAGAAAACCTAAACACCTAGCAGCATTTTTGGCGATGTCAAATACCACAAAAGGTGGTCTGTGACACACATACCTAGGACTGAAAGCTGTTAAGTTTCCTCTATGCAAGTGCCACTCATGGATAGCAACATAAGGGGTGGGTTCCGCTTTTGAAAAAAAAAGTAATTTTTTTTTGCAAAAACGTTACTTTTTTTTGTAAAAAGGTTAATTTTTTTGTAAGAAGTTAGTTTTTTTTTTTTGTAAGAAAGTTAAATTTTTTGTAAGATCGCATTACGTCAGGGATGATCGAAAATGTATAATTTGTATTAATTATTAATATATGTACATAAGTACTTTTTTTATTAACTTTCAATAAATAGTTTTTCAAAAATAATGGGCTTGTGTTGTATTTATTTCATAAGTCAATTCATTATTATAGTCATAAAGTCGATACATTCTATTATGTTTTTTACGGTATGGGAACCAAAAAATATATGCGGTTGAAATGTTATCTACTAATTTGAACATTTTACCTCGAAAAAAACGAAGCGCCTTCAAAATAACGCTTATTAAAATTATTTAATTTATAATTTTAATAAGGAGAAGGGTTACCATGGAAATATTTTGGAACGAAATAAAATTCAAATTCAGGCAAGGAGCCATTGGTTATAAATCGCGATGAATTTGATCCCAATTTTAGTTTTTTAAATTAAAGTGGAATTTAATATGAAACCGGGAATGTGAAAAAATTTATTTGAAAGTTATTTCTAATCTAAAATGTAAATTTCCATTGTCATCGTAGCCATCTATTGCGTAAATTCTCATTTAGTTAAACAATGGAAACGCTATTTTGATCTTTGAAAAATAGATTTATATTATGCGCCTTGAAAAATTGAGTTTTGATCAGTTTTGAAATTATAATTTTTTAAATTTTGGTATCCCTCAAACCATTCAGAAAACTCAGTTTTGTATATTAGAATATGGCAGCTGCTGATGAGACAATAACTCTTCTATTAACATCTTTATTAGAATTTTATTATATTAACGCTTTGAATAAGATAAGAATGTATATCTTGCTCGCAGCACAGTTTGCTGTTCATTCGACGCTGCCAGTAAGTGATAGAACTCCGCCTGTAATTGAGAGCGTAAACGATTTTATGGGGCAAATCTTCTTTCGCACTCGTGCAGTTGCTAGAGTTCTAAAAGATCTCGACATTCACAAATCCGCTGGCCAGGATAGTATCCCTCCCATTGTTCTGAAGAGGTGTTCTTCAACGCTGGCAAAACCACTGCGTAAGCTTTTCCATCTGTCCTACTCTACTGGTCTCTTTCCGAGTGGATGGAAAACAGCATTTGTCCAGCCTGTCCCTAAAAAAGGCGTATCTTCTTCACTCTCAAACTATCGTCCAATTGCACTAACGTCCCTTCTTTCCAAGGTCATGGAAACGCTGATCAATTTTCAGCTCAAGAAATATCTCGAAGAACGAAGGCTTCTTAATGACCGGCAGTACGGCTTTCGTAGCAATAGGTCCACTGGTGATCTGATGGTATATCTCACCGAACAGTGGAACAAATCTTTACATCGTTTTGGAGAAAGTAAGATTATTGCACTTGATATTTCAAAAGCGTTTGATAGAGTTTGGCACCAAGCTCTCTTATCGAAAATGCGCGCATTTGGTTTCGATGAACCTCTTCTTCGTTGGATTAGAAATTACCTTTCGGACCGTTCAATACAAGTCGTATTGGACGGTTTCAAGTCTGAAATCCACAAAATAAATGCTGGTGTGCCCCAGGGCTCCGTTTTGTCTCCGACTCTCTTCCTTATTTTTATAAATGATCTTTTGTCTGAAACTTCTAATTCATTCAACTGTTTCGCTGACGACAGTACCCTCAGCTTCTTATATTCGTTTACAGATTCTCATCCATGTCCTTCGGATGTGGAACTTGAACGGCAGCGTACGATAAGCTCATTAAATACTGATCTCGACAGCATTGTTCAATGGGGAATCAAAAATCGCGTAGAATTTAATGCTTCAAAAACTCAATGCTGTCTAGTGTCGTGAAAACGAAACCCACCCCTCATGCCACTATCCATGAGTGGTTCGTGCATTGAGGAAACCGAAAAGCTTTCAGTCCTCGGTATGCGTATCACCGACCACCTTCTGTGGAAAGATCACATATTTGATGTTGCCAAAAATGCTGCTAAATGTTTAGGTTTTCTTCGGCGGTGCAAGAAATTTTTCACCCCTTCTGATCTGGCTGTTATCTATAAAGCCTTTATTCGTCCAAAACTCGAGTACAATTCTCATGTTTGGGCAGGTGCTCTAATAACTCACTTGAGTGTATTGGATAGAATTCAAAGAAGAGCTATGAAAATGATAGGAGATAGAAATATAACGGAAGCATTTGCACCTCTCGAACACCGACGCAATGTTTCATGTCTTTCGTTATTTTACCGTTATTTTCATAACCAGTGCTCTAGCGAAATAGCCAGTTGCATTCCTCCCCTAAAACAATTCACTCTTTAAACTTTGTTAGAACTTCACAAAAAAAAAATTGAAGAACTAATCAACTTTTCAAATTTGCAAGATTATTAAAAACTAAAAACTGGTTCATTAGGATTATTGTATGAACTAAAGTTCATACAATGCAGTCACGCTGCGCAGACAATAATTAAAATTGAAAATTTTGAATGTAAAAACAACAACTAAAGTGTTCAAATAAAGGTTCATCTAGTCTATAGGTACCAATAATAACCATTTTCTGAAAAATAATAACCAACAAAAAAAAAAAAAAATAAAAAAAACTATCCAACCATCTCTTTTCGCTGCATCCGCGTGGACAGACAGATAGAATTACGAGACCCTCTTCTTTCGTGTTCTCATAAAATGTTTTATTTAAATTATATTGTTCACAAAGCTATCGAAATTCCAATTAAACACTAACAATGTGTTAAAAAAGAATTGAAAAATAAAATGTTTACTAATTGAGTTCTCACCTATATTTATGCGTTGTATCTACGGAAACTCCAGTGAAACTAATAGTTGACAGTTTCACCTTGCACCCGATTTCAATTAAAATGGTTGCAAAACTTCAACGGAAAAGTTTACAATTTATTAACCTCTCCTTTTCCGTCTGTGGCCGAATATTATGGTCGAAGGAATAAGACCTGCCTATATACCAGCTAGCACAGCTACTATCTCAACCCGTTGAACTTCACTGTTTTGGCATACAAAAGTTAGACGTTATTTTTTCATTAACATCCAACCAATTTGTGGTTGGTTAGTGAGATTACATGAACATTTTTGCAGTACTTAAAAAAATATATCTAGGTACTTTCAACCAGTTGCTGTGGGAATTTATGAAGTTCCGACATTAACAAGTTAGTATAGTGCTTGGAAATGGCTGGCTTGGATGTTGAAACGTCATTGTCATTGTCGTCGTCCTCGGTCGTCAGAAACAACAACTGCTGTTTTATTTGAACAATTCCCATCAGTTCATTAACACCACATAACCACCCCACCCATCCAACCTAAAACCCTATTATATTGTGGTATCCACTTCCCATAGGTATACGGCAAAGACAAGTGGAACGTGCTTTGTCTTCTGTTTGTGGATTTGTGGCCAGAGCCTCAACACCAGAAAATAGTTCATGCGTTCTGCTACAGGATTTATTTCGTCTACTCATCCGCCTCCTCCACCTTTAAAACTACATAAAACCATTCCCATCATCGCATCGTAAGGAATCAGGATTCTGGAATGCCAGAGTATTACTATTACTATACTTCTATCGCTGCAGGGATGACATGTCCCTTAGACGAGCAGGAGACAAGCACCAGAAAAGTAAATATAAATAACTTTTGCGGTTCGCCTCAGAGGATAATTAACTTGTAGATGCTCAAATAAATCCAAGTCTTGCGGTTGGAAGTTGATCATCATCATTTCATAACCATTGGTAAAATATACTAACTTTACTGGAAAAATGTCATAGCGCTCGCTCCAAAGGATGACATAGAACTTTGTGACATTCAGCATTCAGCAGAGAGATGAACTAATTTAGGTTGTAAAATGTAGCTTTAAATAATTTTGCTTTAGATGTTTTTTTTTTGTTTGTATCCGATTCTTTGAGGTTTTTAATTGAAAAAACTGGTTTGGAACAAATTATAATTCTCCAAAAGTTACAAAAAGTTGTTAAAGTTCATAATTGTTTTTGACATTCTGCTTCTGAATAGGAAAAATTAATTTGCTTTTAGTTTTTTGATGTATACAGATTAGTGGTAATTATTTTGTTTCCTTTTTAGCCGTAAGCATTGCATGTTTGAGGACCACAAAATTTTTAATATTTTGCCTATTTTAACGAGTTATAGATATTTTAAAATTTTATAAATTATATTAAGAAAACAAAATATATGTTCAAAAAAATGTCAACCCAATTTTTTAATAACTGATGCCCAGCCCACGTTAAAAACTCCAAATATAATAAATAACATACCTCATCT
This sequence comes from Melangyna quadrimaculata, assembly GCA_949320155.1. Taxonomy (NCBI): domain Eukaryota; kingdom Metazoa; phylum Arthropoda; class Insecta; order Diptera; family Syrphidae; genus Melangyna; species Melangyna quadrimaculata. Next base: position 62,873,705 of record OX439483.1, on the reverse strand, counting down.
CTTATTTTCCAGTAAGGTGTTATTTTGATATTCAGAGAAAAATGGCATTTTTTGAGACAAATTATCGGATGTTTATTTCAATGTAAAGAGGAAAGTATGCCATAGCCAAATGGCCGCCACGGATACGCTTACACAACAACAGCTATCCAAATTAACACCTCTTATTGGAAAACCCTATATTAAGCATTGTGGTACACAAATTTTTGCCAAAAATTCAAATTACGCATAATATTCGGGAAAAAAAATTGAGTTTTAAATTTAAAATGGCTTGGTTTTCTGGCCAAAATTTTATTGCATGCTTTTCGTAAATTTATTAATGTACGAACTTTAAGGCTTATTACATCTAAGCAATTTAGTATAATATAAGTCATTCAATATGAAATCAAGTATAGTAAAACAAATTTTTCTCGTATATTAAAGATTTTGTTCAAACTTTGTGAGAATCTTCTTCAGGGTTTCAAAGAACTAAATCCGGCGTTTTCGCATGTGGCATTTAGTCCAGTCTTTTGGTAGTTTTGCCTAGAAAGTTTTGGAGTAGTTTTGGGGTGCTCTTTCCGAATATTCACTTTACCGCTAACGCCGCCATTTTGAAATAATTGCTGCCAAAAAACAGTTTTTCACAAATATCTCCCTTCCGACTAGTCTTAAGATAAAACAGTTTTTCGAAGGACGAATAGTTTCCGCGTACGAGCACCGCAAAGCGAAAGCCTACTGAAACATTTGCAATACAAAAAAAAACTCATTACCACATCACAATGAGATAGAAAAAGTGTTGAGCAAAATAGTCAAATAATGGGAGAGCACTCACGCCAATTACGAAATTCGTATTATTATGTTGGTTTTGTTCGAGATGGTATATCATCTTTTTTGGTGCAAAGGTTTTGAGAATGTACGAATAGAAACTTTGCGATGTTGGTATTTAAACTTAGCAACATATTTATCAAAAGACATGGCGAAAAGGACAAAAATTGTTCGAAAAGAACACAAATTTATTGTTCTTTTGATGATGATATTTTTAAGTTAATATACCACCATCGTAATGTCTCTATTCGTAAGTTCTCAAAAGCTTTGCCCCTAAAAAGATTGCATTTTACCATAAAGGAAACCGCAAGTCCAACATACAACCTAATACGAATTAATAATACGAATTTCGTAATAGGGGTGACTATGAGGGGGGAGGGACACAAATGAGTGTATCATGCTTCAAGCTTAAGTAAAAAAAAACTCAGTATTTTCGATGTTAACAATGAAAATATGCAATTTATCAAAAAAAAAAAACAACCATCCACTATAAATTTGTTTGTTATAAAATTTTCTGCAAAACCAAATTAGTTTCAAATTCATGCATGTTATATTTGTGTTGCTATCTAACCATAAATAAAAAAAAAATCTGAAAAACTAAGTAATTTTGAAGCACTCAAAAAACAGGTACAAAATTGTCCAATTCTGTATTCGATCTAAATGGGTTTAATAGTTTTGGCAAGAAACATGATGTGCAATGCGCTATGTTTGCGTCATTGCTGCGGTCAAATTAGGAGACTTAATTCGGCACTGATTTTTGTACACGTACTTGGAACCCTTAACTATTATAAAATATCGTTATAATATTTATATCTACTCTGACGCAATGAGATATATTAAAGTGCGGCAACCCTGAGTTTTAACCAATTTTTTGTAGAAATCCTGGTACTATCATCCTTATTTAGGAGGATTATCTGCATTTTGATGTTAATTTCAAAGAATACCAAAGAGTGCAAAAATAAAAATTAAAGAACCTAGGTATAAATAAAAAAGAAAAAATATTTTATAAAAATTCACTTTGCCAAAACCAAAAATATAATTAAAAATTTGGCAGGTAACTATTTACTTTTTATTAATAAGCTTCACAACAACATACTATATATTTCATGATTTATGGTAAATCTTGTCTCAAGCATCTATTTCGCCATTTTTGACTTTCAAACATTCATCTTGAGTTGTAAATTTTTGAAAATTTTGTTTGTCATGTATAACTTGTATTTAGATATTTAATCAATAATTAATTTTAAAGTCTTTCCTTTCCTTCTATTCCTTCTAACTAGTGTCGTGCATTGCATTTAAAAGACCTGAGGTCCTACAGGAAAATAGCTAAATTTATTATAAATTATTACTATCGATTGCAAAAAAAATCATTTCTCTTATGACTTACCGTTTAGAAAATAAGTTTCCGACCTTTTTATATGTTCACCCTAATTACCCTTCTTAAATTTCAAAAAAATCCCCTTTTTGGAAAATTTTAAATTAAATTTCCTTTCATATTATATTTTTTCATATCATAATGGCTTACGGCATAAGCTCAATCGGATAATTGAATAAAGTCGAAAAATAATTGAATGAAGGCCCACTTTTTCTCTAGGCAACCCATTCGCAAATTGTTTGTTTGGACGGTATCTAAAAAACTGTAGAGATGAGGGTAGGTCGTCGTCGTATGCCGGGCTCCCCGACCATACTTTCAAGTATCAAAAATAATTTCATACTTTTAATTTGTGTCGGTCTCATTAAATCAAGCTTTCACTAAGAGTGAGTCTGATTATACAAACACAAACATTCAATGTGGGAATTTTGGAGATCTTAAAAACGTTGAAATATATCATGTACATAATACATCACGTGAATGTTGCCTATTTTATTTCATTAAAATTCTAGGCTGCTTAAATTGTGGTACATTTTCTGTTTTATTGTGTTATCGCAAAAAAATACCAAAGTAAGTAATTCTGAATTACAAAAAATGTACAAATTGTTTTAATGAATCCATCAATTATGTGGAATTTCAAATTCAAAGGAATCGTCAATCATCCTACATACTCGTATACATATATTACGAGGAAATTTAACTTATTTTTCTTGGGTTTACTGCTGCTGATTGTATTTTCTGATTTATAACCCTCATTTCATTTGTATTGATTTGTATATTATGTGCAAACAACAAAAAATGCTTTCAGCAACCAACAATATGGTGAATCATATTGAATAATGGTTTGATTGAAGAGTTCTGCTATATGCTATACCAACTGCTTTTACCAGAACATAAACGATTTTAAGAAAATAAAATCAATCAGTTTCTGAGCTTTTGTATTTCAAATTGTTGGAAGGTACATATAGCATAAAGGTCCTACCTACCTATATAATAAAATCTATAAGTTCTTTAAATTATAAAAATGCGATCTGAAATCAAAGTTACGTAGAGTACTTATCAAAAAATTGACTTAAATTTTTGTATGAACGGCAAAAACTTCAATGTCTGGGCCTTAGTTGGTTTACAAGAGCAAAGCACGTTTATGCAGTCATTTTATATATATGTTATTATTCACATGCATGTGCTGTGCAGTCCAGTTTTATACAGGGTGATTCACATAAAGTGTGATTAAAAGCTGACGGGTGTATATTGAGTCGAAACAATATAAGAATCATACGAAAGTGGGGGTCTATTTCCACCCGTTTAGGTGGATGGGGAAATTTTCTTAAAATTTGACTTAAACTAGAGCTTAAAATCAGATCCGGATCCTAAAAATATCCGCATATTCGAAATATCCGGATACTTTCAAGCTCTACTTAAAACTGAACAAATATTATTAAACAACAAGAGTAACACCTACAATACCCATTATGTTAGATCTTTTTGTGAGACTAGAACTCCGTGTTATGACTTTATTCTTAAACTACTCAAAACTAAAAAAAAAATGTTTAAATACGGTCAAACAATTTTTTTTTTATTTTACAAAGTTAAGCGCCATTTTTACTTTCAAAAGTCAATTCTCTTCTCAGGTTTTAGTCAAGCACTAAAAACTGGATGGTTATACGACTTTTAGCATTCAAAATATTAAAAAATAACTGAACCAATTTCTTAATAAAACTAAGGGCCAGTTTGTTCACAGCTGATTATCTTTAATCCATGATTAGTAGAGCTGGGAAATTCTCAAATGTTTTTGTTGATCAAATTTTGTTTAAAAAATTCAAAGTATGAGTTGCTAATCATGGATTTCACTAATCAGCCAATTTTGGTTGATTAGCGTTAGTTAACTAAATCCTATGAAAGTCACATACTAAATTTAACCCACTGTGAACAAACTGGCCCTAAGACAAATCGGGCTTGTGATCATTTGAGCGACCGGTTGGTTATCGTCAGTTTCGTTTTTTCCAGTTTTTACTAAGAAGTTGGTTTTATTATTTTGTAATATTTTGGAAAGTGAAATCAATAGAACTATCCGGTAATCAATGCTTCACTAAAAATTCATAAGAGGAAAGAATTTTAAAAACAAATAGAGCACTTACGTGTTTAAAGTTTTGCAAAAAAAAAAAAAATAGGTTGAAAATTTAAATTTGCTTTTCAAAATTTTGAGCTTGAAAATTAATTTTTAAAACTGCTTAATTTGCGGGCCTTCAAAAAGTTATAATATTACATTGTATGTGGTATAGTCTAGTAACCTTGTCGTTTATATGGAAGGCACCGTTAGCGTCAAATCTGGTATTTCCGATTTTTTGCTGAGTTCTTCAGGATATTGGTCTAGTAAATAACCTAAGTTTTCGACCACGAGCGGCGACCGCTTCATGGTCAAAAATCAGAAAAACCGCGATTTTTTTGCGTCCCAAATAATTAATTTAAAAAAAGCATTGTTCTACGAATTGAAAGGAACTTAATTTGCTTCAACTTGAGACCAAATTCAACTCTGTAGACCCAATGGTTTCCAAAATACAGGAATTCAAAATTTAGCGATAAAAAATTTATTATAAAAAGTAGTGTTATCAAACAGTATAATGGAAAATAAAGAATGGTTGACATAAATGCATCAAAGCACTGGAGCGTGTAGGTTAAGCCAAAAGAATAGGACAATAATATCAAAAGGGGGTTCTATACACCCCCGTTAAGATGGGAGGGGCAGTTATCTTGAACAACTAAGCAAAAAATCAGAAATACCAGATTTGACGCATACGTATAAGTATATAGTTACTGTACTAGTACCGTTGTTTCTAATAATTTGTTTTGGGGGAAATGACCCCTTCTTCTGATACGATTTTTGTATTGTCTCGAATTAAATTACAGCTCTAGATTTTTATCAATAACACACTTCACGCGAATCAATCTGCATAACTGGGCTCCATTTTTGTTTCCTACTGTTTTTGGAACTACAGTGGTTTTGTTCTTTAAAAATTTAAATAGTTTTTAATAACGAAGATGCAGAAATTTAGAAATAAAATGAATTCTGTTTTGGTTGGAAGATTGAATATAAAGGAGCAAAAAGCTCAATTGACTTTTTACTTGTGATATCGTAGTATAGGGAAAGTTAAGGCTTCCTGCAAACAAAAATCGAGATAATAATTTTCTCTAACATTACGATGATAGCGAACGCGAAAAAAGTGGGCTCGTCAATTCTGTCTGTCTGTCTATACCTCTACCTGTAGCCTAAACCACTGAAGCAATTTTCTTCAAACTTTGGGGATTCTGGAGAAGGTAAAATTGATTTTTTTTGTGCTCAAAAACTTACGGTGCCAATATATTAAAATTGGCTTTAACGATTTTGAAAAAATAAATCAAGGTTCCTATCATAGAACCGATTTTTTATTTTTCAAGTTTCTCGTTAACGGCCACACCGATTTCAACCAAATTTCTTATATAAGAGGTCTCTTACAATTTAAACAGTTTTGCATATAGGTGATTTTCCACTAAAAGCTCCTTTTCGTGGCCCCGACCAAAAATGGTTCAACAAATTAAAAAACCTTATTTATTTTGAAGTCAATAACAGCGCAAGCAACGTTTCGAACTGGGCCACTTCTAAATTTTAAATATTTGCAGATATGCAATTAAAAAAATAATTGTTTTTATGGTGCAAATATCATTTCTGTCGCGTGTCTCCTCCTTGTTTCAGCGCGGAAAAATGAATTTTTTGTTTTTAAATGCATACATTTTAATTTGACGGAGTTCCAAGATTAAGAATATGTAGTTAAATACAACTTCCCTAAAAACTAAATGTATTTATTTGAAACAATTAACTTACAAACTTTCAAACATGTGTCTCCTTGTATTTGCATCATTTCCATACAAAAATGTTAAATGCTTATAAATTCAAATTAACGGCCGGTCGTCAGTTAATAGGATTTAGACTAAATGAAGAAACTCATTCATGCTTTCTTTGAAATATATTCATTTAAATGGGTGGGACATCAGTGTCGTGTGTTATTTTAAAGTAAGTGGTTGTATTCTTCAAGTGTTTCATCAATTTCGTCATTTCCGTAGGTGCATATAATTTTAGTAAGTGATAGTAGAAAAAAAAAATATTTTGTAACAGTCTTGTGAGGTTATGTTGCAGTTAGTTATATAAAATTAAAAATAAAATATACTTTCTATTTTTCTTGTCTAAAAAGTTAAAAAACATCGATTTTCGTCATTTCCGTCGCCTTTATTGGGTTACGCCGATGACAAAATGGTTACGGAAATGACTTTATATGTGTTTTTTCTTAAAAAGATCATGAATTTATTGCAAATCATTAAAATTTTTGTGCATGCATTTAAAACCACTAAAATGCAATTCCAGACCGTAAATCTGAGTTAGGTGGGGAAGCTAAAACGTAACAAATTATTTAGCTTTACTAGTTAAATGTCATTTCCGTACCACACAATCATTTCCGTAAATCGATTTAATTTAGATTTTTATAATTTTAAATAAATTCCTGTACTACCGTAAATCTTTTTAATGCATCCTGAATTACACAGCCCTTGTTACAAAAACATTTTAAAAGGAAAATTTTTTTACTGGTACATTATCATTTCCGTAATGAAGGCGCCATTTCCGTATCAAGCCCAAATTCTTAAAAACGCTAAAAATCAAGTCCACGGACTTTAAATCATTAATTATTCCATAATTTATAAAAACACTTGAATGTACATCATTTTTTCTTATATTTAGGTAGGGTCATTTTGGGTGCTAAAAAGGAGCTTTTAACAGAGAATCACCCATATACAATTTTTCAAAAAAATTATTACTTTTTTTTTTACTTTTTTTTTAATTTTGGGCAAAATTGTATTTTATTAAATACTAAAAGTTGACATACCAAGTTTTTTTAATTTTCAAGAATTTTTATAAATACAAAAACATTTTTTTTAAGAAAACCGCTCTAACGATTTTGGATTTTTTTTTTTTCATAAACTTATTTTTATCGAACAAATCAGATGGCATACTATTTTTGAGCTATATCTGTTTTAATTCAATTAAAAAGTACAAGTGACCTCAACTCCAGAAATAATTTGGTTTCGCCCAGTTATAATAGTGGGGTCTTCTGTTTTAGCTATTAAAATAACAAATGTATAGTAATTTATAGTAATTAATAGTACTCTATAGTTATAATTTAAATTTTACTTGTTTTTTAAAACTTTGTTCAATTATACCATAATGTTATAGAACCACTACATATGAACAGTGGCAACTTCAAGCTACGTTAAAGTTGTTAGCTACGAGAGCAAATTTGTGTTATCCAGTCGTGCCCATTTTTATTATGTGTTTGAGAGATTACGTGCTATTCCAAGTTTTATAAATTAATTTATATTTCCAATATAAATATATTTATTTCTAATTGGTAATTGGTTACGAGTTACAACATTCCATTAAAAAAGATCATGATTTCGGTTTGAGATTTATTTTTAAAAAACAAATGGGTTATCGATTGAGATTTAATATTGAAAATATCTCGCAATGATTTTTATGAAAAAATAAATGAAAAACTTCAACATTTAACCTATTTCGCTTAAAATAAATACAAAATTTTAATGCAAAGGAAAATGTCGAGAATGTCTTTATTCTTCAAAAATAAATATGATTTTTTTTATACTTCCTCTTTTCTTCCAATTTTTTCTTTTGATTTTATAGCACAAAATCACTCAACCCTTACCACAAGTATTCACCGATGACTAAAAATAAAAAGCTTTATAAACTGGATATCTGCATGCAGTGCTTATAAAATACGAACGGTTATAATAAATAACTCTCTGATTCATAAATTTGCAGATTGCCATCAAAACATGCACTCCTATGAGGTACGGTATGATGAATTTGAAAAGAACGGTCGTTGTATTTACCATCAGGGGTTCGACATACTCTTCTTCAAAGTACGCTTATAATTAAAAATATCTTGATAGGGTGTCATGTAAATAGCCCTGCGCGTCGTAGCAGGCCTTAATGCTTTTCAGTAAAAATATAAAAAATATTATTTACAATGTTGTCTCTATGGTAGATTTTTTTTCAAATAGCCAATTACACAAAATGTCAAGCTCACTTCCTATTTTTACATGCATTTATTGATTGTGATTCAACTTCTTCTCTCTACAACAAAGGCAAATTAAAATTCTTCAAGATTTTCGAAAAGAGTGAAGATCTCGTAAAATATGCCCAAGTGTTTTCCAGAGGCAATTATTGTCCTCCCAATATTATTTTTGAAAACGACATACGTCTACTTCTAGCATTATACAAAGCACCTGCGAAGGAAGATAGTATCAATGCACTAAAATATTCCACATTTGTCCGATTGACCAGGCTCAACAGGGCTGTACAATTATCTTCCCTTCCTCCAACATCTGCTGCTGCTCAATAACACCTTTATAGAGTTAACTATCAAGTTCAAACTTGGCTGGGAAGAGAAAGTACTAATCCTGAAAGCTGGGGATATTAACAAGTATTGAGAAATAATGTTTTGGAGCCTTTTACCACTCTGCTCCAAACAGCATCTGATGCACAATATTTTGTAATTGTAGTAAAGTTATAGGATGTGGCGAATGTCATGGATAAACATGTACAAACTCAATTCAAATTGATCCGTTTGAAGAGATTATTAATGCTGAGCCATTTCTCACCACGTACAAAAAAAAAAAAAAAAAAACAATCACTTTCAAACAATGATTAGTAATGTTGACTACATTTTGTTTGCTAAACACAGGGAAATAGGCCTACTAGAGATAACACATAAAAAAAACGCGTCTGGGCTCCTGGGCACTTGGCCTCTATGGTGGTGTGGAAAAATTACAAAAAGGGCTAATTTCGCGATACTTGCGATTATTTGAACTGCTATAACTTCTTAACGGTAAATGATACGAAAAAATGTAGCAAAATGTGAAAAATTATCGGTGAGGATCTTTTTCAGTCTATAAAGAGTCCCATTACCAATGTTCATACCAAATTTCAGCCTCGAACTAATTTTTTCCTTGTAAAAAGCTAATTTGCCTAGACTAACGGTGGCTATCGTGATAACAAAATGGGTGGACTAGTTAAAATCAAAGCATTCAATAAGTATTTGTTGCGACCAATCATTGAGTATGGCTGTTTAGTATGGGCACCGTACTACTCAGTACACATAAATAGATTGGAAGCGATTCAAAGAAGGTTAATGCGCTTTTGTCTACGCTTTCTTCCATGGTCCCAACGAACACCTCTACCCCCCTATATCCAAAGACTTGAGTTGATTAACCTCCCTCTGCTTTCGAAACATAGGCACTTTCTCCAGTTATAAGTTCATCTTAAAAATTTCACTAAAGGTAAATAAACGGCGCGCCGCGGCGTCATACATTTTTCGCCACGGCCGGCAGATCGCTTTGGTTTGTCAACGATTTTAAACGCATAAACTACCCCACTTTATTTTTGCGCTAACCTTATTTTAAGTTCTTATTATCCTAAGAAAATGAAAATGAAGAACGTATAAAAAAAAGGGTAAAATAATTAATACCATTAAGAGGTTTGCCTTTCACAATGTCTGAGTTAAGTTCCGATAAGTTATCCGCCAATTAAAATATCCACTTCTTAAATCCTCTCATTAACGAACTTTGGGTTTCACAATAAATGAAGTCATTAATTTATGTGTCAATTAAAAATTCCAGTTTTCCAGACAAAATCAAATTCAATCATCAAATGAATTAAATGTTAAAAAAAAAAAAAACTAAAAGCATCTCAGTTTATTTTGTATAAACTAATAAATTATTCTTAGTAACTTTCTTCAATAATCAGTTCATTAATTAAAAAAACATTCCAATTTTCCTTTTTCAATAGAGAAGAGTTAAGTTCTTTCTTAATGACTTTTCCAGAAAAACAATTCTCCCAAACTACTGTTTTAAAGGGCAAATAAAAATATAAATTATTAATATCACTGTCACTGACACATTTTATAATTGAACTAAATTCTCCCTCTATTTTAAGAAAAGCAAGTGAAATTGCATCCAAAAATATAACTTCAATTCCTAAGAAAATATTGTGTATTGTATGTTGTATCTTTAAAAAATAAATGAGAATTTGAAAGATGTCTTACCACATCTCTTGAAAACATCTTATATGCAAGGAAAGAAGGATCAAAGCTGACACAAAAACAAATTTACTGACCTAGGTACAAAAATATATCTAATCCCAGATTAACTTGTTCTTTTCATGTTTGACTCTTTTCAAGTAAAGAAGTATAGACAACATAATGCTTATTTATCTTCCTTATAGAAAACACAAATCTAATCTTATTTCTAGAAGAAGATAATAGTTTTTCCAAAGAGAAAAAACCATTCTCAATTTTTTCTTCAGCGCCTTTGAAAAAGAGCTAGAAATTGTGAAATTTGAAGTGCCAAAAACCCTTTAACTCCATTAAGACGATAATCTTATCTGCACTGTGTCATAAGATCCTTATACCTTGTTTTATAAGACCCATTTCGTGACTTGGCCAATACTATACAAAAACAGTAACAGTAAATTGGCCATGATCCAATTAGAAATTTAATTTTATTGCAGAAAACTATACAGGACAACAACTCTCTTCCTTTTAACTATTTTCTTGGATTAATATAATTAAGGGCAGTCAACCATTGAAGTTTAAAGAAGTAAATTACCTTTAATATTTTGTCAGTACTCAAAAGGCACCCAAGATTTTTTAGCTGGCATCATCTTGCAAAACAAAAATTACAATTCATTTGCTTCCAGGAAAATTGCGAGCGTTTAAGTTAATTAGCACCTAATGAACAATTAAACTCACCCCTTTTGTGTTTGTGTATCCTTAAGACCATCGAGTAAGGGAAACAAGATTTGAAGATTTATTTCTTTTGATTTATGCACCTTTTACCACTCATTTCACTTGTTCACTGTTAACACGTAATTAAATTCACATTACATTACCAATGATGGTAGCTTTAACATTACACTTTAGCGGCGGCAGCACTGACTATTAATCACAAGAGTTACCGGAAGCCCCCTTAATAATGCGGTTTATAATAATAAAGATATTTTAACCCGGGCGCCATTCGCAAACACAACATTATTACAACACAATTTATAAATAAATTAACTCGTCAATAATTCAGTATAGACCAAGAGACATTGTTCTAATTAAATAAATTAATTGAAGTTGAATTATTCGTTTTGTTATTTCTTCTTCTTCTTGGGATCACACACACACTGGCACACAGAATCCTTTAAGAGGATTATTATAACTGTCTCCCGATGTTCAAACAAAATAAAACAATCACGCGGAAAATTTGATTTTCATATGCCAACCACAACAACTGTTTACGATGCAACCGGTGCGGTTACCATCAACGAACTGACGTTTTAAATTCAAAGACTTTTGTGTTTATCAGGAAAACAAGAGTACAATTCAAGGATTCTACTGTAAGTTGGAAGGTTTTTTTAAATTGATATTCACCTCACCATAAATTGTGTTGAAATTCCAGACATCATGTGTAGCATTCCAGTTTTGCGCAAGGCATTTAGTGGATGGTAATAGTGGATTGTGTTGGGAGCTCAAATACGTTGATGGTTTTGCAAATAATTCAGTATAAGAATCAATGAATCCAAAGTGAATCCATGACAGTTAACTATTGAATTTATCTTCACTGTCTTTATCTTTAATTTAAAGAGCACAAAATGTAAAATATTTGTTTAAATCGTTAATGTCTGCATTTCTGTATTCAACTACTTGATTCTTAATATTTTGTCTCAACTTAGCATAATTTCCTTATTTAATTTTTTAAATGAAAATTAAAACACACTTGGTTTAAATGAAGGTAGTAATTATTGTGTGTGTGTATGACTTAAGGACCGCTTAATATTCAGTTCCATTTTTAGGGCTTATCACTTTTAACAATTTTAATCTACATAAATGTTTAGATTGAATAATGCAAACAAATATTATAAAATATTATTTTAAAACAAAAATTAAAAAATACACTGTGGCGTATGAGTGATTTTTAAAGCCATCAATTTTTTTTTTTAAATAGATAATTTAATTCAAAAAGTATAGAGTATCCTAGAGTATACCCCACTAAACAATAAAATATGTAATGCTGTGGTGATGTTTCAAGTTCCTGCCACCAGTAGCGTTCCGAGGGTATGGAGCCCCAGAAAGTATACTTATTTAACTCCAAAAAATTACTGTTCAATTAAATACTCAAATCAATTAAGTTATAAGACTTGAAAGTTCCATCCAACTGGAATGCCAAAAACAAAAAAAAAGAACATATTATCTAAATTATCGTTCTAAAATGCACTTTAATCAGAAATATAAATAGTGCAGGCAAATAAGATTTTGGCATGTATGTAACATAATCTTAGATTTTTGTATTATTCGATCAGAAATAATATAAACAAACAGAGAATATGAGGTTGCTCCCGCTCAAAAAGGTGTGCTATTTGCAGGAAAAATCAAAACGTGCAAGATATAGTGCATTATTCACTTCCTGTCTTTTGTTCTTTTCCTATATAACTTTGGAAACATGCATCTTAGGAAAAAAAAATTCAGGCAAAATTTGTTTGTTATAAAATTCTCCACAAACCACACGATGACATTTATATAAAACTTTCTGGTGTTATAGTTTTGTTGCTATACAGCGTTGACGTTAGAAATAAGCTCTAAAAAAACAGAGTAGTGTTGAAGCGCTAAATTGACAGATAAAAAATGGTCCAATTCTACTATAAATGTGGGCTCAGATACTTTAGGGAATAACAAAATGAAATATTGAAACCCTATTTAAATCGGTCTGATAGGTTCGGCATGAGAGGTAATGTTGTTTAAGTGCACAGCGAAATGTTTGCATCAATGCTGTGGTCAAAGATAGACATTTAAGCTGGCGCAAATTTTGTACACATACTCGAAACCCCTAACCATCGTAAAATATCGTTATAATATTTATTTTATTTTTTTAGTAACTTTTAAAAGATCGAAAATCGTATGAAAAATGCTTTTTTTAATAAAACTAATTATTTGTATTTACTGATTACCACTTTTTGCTTGGGCTTGCTATTGCTATTGCTTGTAAGCATTTTTAGAGCTGCCAAAATTTAATTCCCTTTGCAAAAGGTATTTTTATTTTGAAGGGTTTTGAATGAACAACAACCACTTGTGTTGGCTACCACCGAGTATTACATTTTGGCTGGAATTATTGCAATTTCATGGCTGCCACACCAATTATCAGATTCCTTTAAGTGGTGCTTAGTCTGCAGTTCCAATTTTAATTTATAAATCGTTTTGCCGTCAACTGGATTCGAACCTAGACCAAGCTACCTCAGAGGCCGTTGCACTACGCATTGCACCACCGAAGTCACCTGATCGTGCCCATCCCAATGAAGGTTTTTCTAATTTACAATTGCATTTGGACAACTAGCATTTTTACAAGCCACACACAAGTTAGATGTTATTCATTCGGGTTCTTTCTTTTTCTCCTCTCCGTTATCACCGCAATAATTCGTTGCATATGTGTAAGGAGGGAAATTATATGAAAGATTTGACACTGGTCAAGAATTAAATTTCATTTAAAGGTGTTTTCTCGTGATAACACTTGCAGTTAGGTTACATACCTCGCTCCGTCATATTTAACATTGAAGGTTTTGAATGAACAACAACCACTTGTGATGGCTACCACCGAGTATTACATTTTGGCTGGAATTATTGCAATGGTAAATATGACGGAGCAAAAGCTATGCAGCCTAACTGCAAGTGTTATCACGATACACCTTTAAATTAAATATTTTTTATTTTATTTATCAATAAATTATTAAAAAATGAAATTTTTATAAACAGGCTTATTACTGATGTTCATGTTCAATTAATCTTAAGCAATATAATAAAATGTCTAAACGCACAACTGGGTCTCAGTGGCTTAAAATTTAATCTTTGAAATTTAATCAATAATACATATTAAAAAAAAATCACAAATCGAATTTAAAAAAAAAAAATTAAAAGTCCAAAAATATTAGTATACAAAACTATGTGACTATGAAGTTACGGGATTTTAGGGACCGTATTATTGACTATTTTTTGAAAACAATAAAAAAGGATGAGCCTACCTATAATTATAGTTAGTATAATATTTTTTTTAATCTTTTTCTGTAACTTAGGCTTGCTCGAAACACAAAATTCAACCAAATTCATCCATGCATTTCTGAGAGAATGGTCACACTGGTAATTTTACAATGTTTTTGGTATAACTCGTAAACTAAGCCGAATTTGAGAATTTAAGTCTGAACACTTTTTGTAGGAAAAAAGATTTTCTACCATAATTGGCAGTTAAAAAAAAATTAAACAGAAAAATGTAACAAAAACCAACCTAAAAAATCAGAAAACCATTGATTTTTATTTTTTTTACTAGATGCTCATAACTTTTGTTTGGCTTAAGATAGTGGGGCGACATGTGTAAATAAAAAAATGGAGAAACTCAAGTCTATAATATGGTGCATAATATTATATTTGACCAAAATAGGCGAAAATATACCCATTTAAAAATAACAATTTTTATGTTATTTTTGTAATTCTCTTTTTTACTTGCAATGCATTGGTACTATATTCTTGAAATAATTTGAGGTCGAGATTTTGATCAAATTAACCATTAAGATAACAGGGAATACGAAAAATGTGGGTCCCGCAATTTTATCTTTCCGTCTGTTTATTTGAATGCACCCAGGCCTACAGACTGAACAGTTGGGTCGATTTATTCGAAACTTGATACGTTGTGTTTTTTAGGTATTTTTCAACGCAAAATTATGTAAAAACATGGCAATCTGCAATAAAGCACCTTTTATAAATACGCGCATTGTTTTTATAAACTTACGCTACACAAAAATTTATTTAATGTTGTATGGCAGGTACATTTTTGGTCAGAAAAAAAATCAAATATTCTTTATAAAAATACCTACAAAAAAACGTACCAAGTTTTAAATAAATCGACTCAACTGTTCAATCTGTAGGCCTGGGTGCATACAAATAAACAGACGGAAAGATAAAATTAAATCATCCGGTTTTCAGTATTTGACTATGAATTGATAAGAGCATTGAATTTTGAAAGAAAAAATAGTACCTAATTACTTGAAATTTTGAAAAAATGTATTTTGAACATTTATTTTTATATATATTTTTTTTTCAAAATTTTGACTTTACATACAAAAACAAAAGGGCGTTTTAGTTCTTACCGTTGTTTTTAAAAAATTCGTTTACCCATTTATTTTAATTTCGTCGGGTTCTATAAACGGTCTGGCAGGGTAAATGCCGCCTCCAATCGGTCTTGGACATACGGATCTGTACTCAGCGGCTCAATACCTAGGGATAGATACACATTTTTTTTGGTTCATATAATCATCCTCAAAGTTGATTTTTTTAGGTTTTCAAATTGCTATAACGCATCTAAAGCCGCCTCCAGGGACTGCAAGACTTGCATTTCTTTCATAAGTACAGCTGGCCACGAGACTCTGCGAAAAATTGTAAGTCTCGCCTCGGTCTCGTTAAAATCGAAAATTTTAAGTTTCGTCTCGGTCTCGAGTCGGTCTGGTATAATTAAGTCTCGTCTCGGTCTTGTTTCCGAAAAATACGATTTCCAGCCAACTTGTTGATTATTGGAACGAAATATTTTCTATTATAGTTTGAATACGTGCAGAAGAAAATAAATATTTATACCTAACTGAAATTGATTTTTTTAATTCATTAGATTCTCTGTTAATTTCGGTCCAAATATACACTCCGTCTCGGTTGCTTAAAAGCCAGTCTCGTCTCGGTCTCGTCATGCGAGACCGAGATCGAGACCGAGACTTTTCTCGTCTCGTGGCCAGCCCTATTCATAAGCATTACCACAACTCATATATTTTTTTTTTCGGTTCACTTTCACACCCCTAAATTTGCTGTGGGCTCTTGGTCTATAGGTAGTGACAGTTATCAGAAAAACAATACAAAAATCGTAGCCATGTATTTTGTGAGACTGTGACGGTCTTTCAAGTGCTGTGATAACAAATCTTAAGTTTTCTCAATTTTTTTTTTTTTGTATTATGGAACCACCTTGAATAACTCTGCTAACAATTGCATTCAAAATTTTAAATACACCTGCATCAGTTTTAAAGAAAATATCACTTTTTTGCCCAACTAAGTACTCATCATTTTTATGTGACCATAATTCAATGTAGTGTCAAAAAAATGTACAACGAAATTTTGGCAAGTTACCTTAGAAGTTGGCGTGTTCAATTCTCATTTCAGAATGGTATAACATTTTTGAGATTTTCCCGGAAACAAAAATGTTTTTTTCAAGTAACCCGGTAACAATTTGCACGAATAAGTACAATTTTACAAATTTGGTATAACATCTATTAGTACAATTATTCAAGAATATTATAAAAATAAAAAAACAGTACTAATCATTCAACCGTGGTGGTTATGTTCAAGTATTTGATGCATGTCGTACTTTTTTATTTTTTTTTTGAAAAAAATCATAACCTAAGAACTACAAGGTAAATATTTTTTTTATATTTTTTTCTGAAAGGTCTTAAGGCCAGCTATAACCGGTTGCAAGGTTATCCATTATTTACTGGACACCCTGTATATTAAAACATGATATATCAAAAACTTTTTTAAAACTATTTTTATTTTAATTTTGTAACCTCAAAATATTATTTTCCTGAGAAAATTGCTTTACGTATTTCTTATAATGTTCTTGTTTATTTCATTTTAAAGAAGAAATCAAATGTTAATGCATATCTTTCAAAACTCGAAACCGTTTAAGATTTTGCACCAGAAAGAAGAATCTAAAAGGAGCCAAATAACTGAATGACAAAGAAAATGCAGAAACCTTGTCTTAAGATTAGCAAACATTAAGTCGGTGTGACAGGCTATTTAGAAATGATTAATAAAATTAGTAACAAACAAATAACTTCTCTTAATTTTAGGAAATGGAGGGGGCTGTTTTAGGCAGTTTCAAACAATTTAATAAAAGCAGAGCTTTTAATCTCATACTTAATCAAAGTTTTACAATAGCAAATTAAAATCTTTTTGACTGTACAGAGTGATTTTCATCTATTTAGGTGGGAATGGTTTTTGTAAAAGTATAATGTTTGCCCTCACACCCATAAAATAAAATAGGCTATGAATATCGACCTTTCAAGTGCACAAAACTAGAATTTCTTAAATGGTTATTATTTTGTTACTTTATTGCTAACTTCCTTATGCAATAATCATTAAATTCTTTTAACAAAAAACTTAAAGTAGAAAATGAATGAATATATTTCAATTGAAAATAAATATCAGTTAGTTTATTATTATATTAACAGATACCCTACTTTTCCTTTTAAAATTATAAAAAAACACAAGCGTATTCATATATTCATCTATGTACATATAAAATTCGTTAAGGATTCTTTATAAAACGTTTTCACTGTCATTTATTTCCAACCCTATATCCCAGTATAGCAATAAGCTTGCATTCAATTTCAGGCAACAATCATTAGATATTGCAAATTTAGATCACGCCAAAGTCCTATCTCCAGAAAATGGAAAACAAATTAAATGACACCCAAACATGACATAGTCAGTTTCTTTAAAAGAACGACGAAGACGACGGACGAATCAATTTGGCAGAACCGCCCGCCGAACCGCGCCACACCATTGCCTTTTTTGCTTTTCGTCTATGAAAACCCCGATTGACAGAAGCGAAAAAAGCAGCGCAGCGTGGCAACTGAAACATGTGGGGACAAATCGCATTGACAACAAAATAAGAAGAAAAAAGCGCAAAACCTATAAAAAAAACAACAAAAGAAAGGATAATCTCTTTTAAAATACCCCAATTTCTTAGACTTTTAATACGAGACGTTGATACTTTTTATTACAATATCCCTTAAACATGGGTGGCTATGAGCCTAGAGCGGTGTTGAAAAGAATCCTAGGATAATGTCCCTTAAATGTCTCGTTGTTTTGTTTTTTTTTTTTTGTTTTACAATATTCTTCTTAAAAAACTAAAACAAAAACAAACAAAAGACAAATCGTAGTTGATAAGGGGGAAAGACATACACACATTCATACATATGTATAGGTATACCAATAGGGAAGGGTGTGTGTGTTGTTTCGGGTTTAAATACAAAAAGAGTATTCTGAAATTGCTCTTTTCCTATATAAAGTACTGTGCAAACAAGTCTTAATAAGTTTAAAAATTGATACGATCATTCTCAACCCACCCGTTAACTGAAAAATGATTAAAGCTATATAGGCACCAACGCAATCGTGATATAATGGCACTGTTATTAAAAAATGTAGAATTATTTGTCGGTTTAATTTGCGTTTTTTCACTAATTTACACTAATATGTTCCATTTTAATCGACTGAAAAATGGTGCGATAGAAATCGCAAGTACTTTCCAAGTTAATAGTGAAACAGGTTTCCCTTTGAAGCGCAATGTAGTTCAGGTTTGAAACAATAAGGCTCGTTTCACACATGTTCGGTTTCATTCGATTCGGTCTGTATTCGGTTGTTCATGATATGTGTGAAACGATAAAACGGCAAGAATAAAAACCTAATACAGACCGCATAGCACCGAACGATCCCTCGACATGAATCGGTTTCATTCGGTTTCAAAACGGCACGTATTCGGGTCTAGGACACACAAACTAAACGTATATCACACATATTCGGTTCGGGTTTTCTGAAGTTTTTTTTTAATACATTTTATTTTATTTTATTTTATTTTAATTATAAGTGAGTACAAACCATATATAAACCGTCTGTATGGTGTTTGAAGAGGTTTAGACGGAAACCGAAATCGAACCGAATACAGACCGAACCGAATGAAACCGAATATGTGTGAAACGAGCCTAAGATTATTCAAAGTCGAGCGATTTTTTTTGTACGATTTTATTATCAGAGTTTTTAAAATTATAATTATGTGAATAATCGTTAAAGCTAATCGCACGATTTTGTTTTGAACAATTATTATTTAAAAAGATCACTGTGTGATTAGTCGTACAAAATACCACGTGATTTTTTGTGTACGACTGTTCTTATAAAGTAATCGTACTTAAGAAATCGCGTAATTTTGTGTACGTTTACTTAATCAGATGTTTTAAATTTTAATAGAATATTGTATACGAAATTGCTAGATTTGGAAGATATGGTTGTATGATTAAATCAGATTATTGCAAAATTCAGAAGGATCGTGAAATTTCTGTTGATCGTCTTAATTTTAAAAATTTTGTAAAACGAAAATTGAAAGATTTTTTTTTTTGTGCGATCAAACTTTATTCAACAAAATTAAAAATTCAAGTTAAAAATTAAAACGTCAAAAAGGTAAAATAGAACACATAAAACATAAAAATTCATACCCTCATGAAATTTGGTGAAAAAAAGAATCAAAAGAGTCTATAAAAATATCTTGTAGGGTGTTTTTTTTAAGGGGTAGAGGGGGGGGGGAGTTTTCTGTGCATCAAAGGGGAAAAATGACTGTCACAAATGTGCATATGGCACATGTTAGTAAAATTACTAAATATATCATGGTTCCCAAGAATGAAAAGAGTCCATATACTTGGTCCGTAGAGTGTTTTTCTGAGGGGTCAAGCTTAACCTGGCATACAGAGCAAAAAGCTAGGTCTTAGGCAAAATTTAATTTTCGTAAGTAGTTTAGTCTTCAGGTCAGAGTACACAAGACTGACGGACAAACAGAATTTCAGGACCCACGTTTTTCGCATTTTCTCTTAATCGTAATGTAAGGGACAATTATTATCTCGACTTCCAGTTTGTAACGTATCCAAATATATAGTTCCTTTATCGCAAAGTTAAAATATTTGCGATAATTTAATCAGATAAATCGTACACAAAGTCGCACGATTATTTTACAATTACTCAACCGATGATGCATTAAAATGTTAAAAAATCTGGTAACATACTCGTAAGTGCAAATAAATCGTGTTATCGATTACTTACACAATAATCCTTTAGAATTTTGAAAAATCTTATTAAATAGTCGTTCGGAAAAAATCGCGTGATAAGCTTGTATGAAGTAGGGCTTTTATTGAAGGCTTTTGAATGAACAGCAACCACTTGAGTTAGCTACCACCGAGTATTACAATAGGCAGGAATTATAGCTATTTCATGGCTGCCACACTAATCATCAAATTACTTTTAGTGGTGCTTATTCTATACTTCCAATTTTAATGTATTATAGTTATTAGGGTTGAACCTATACCAAGCTACCTCAGACGCCGCACCGCGCCGTTGCAGTACGCATTGCACCACCGTGGTCACCTCATCGTGCCCATCCAAATGAAGGTTTTTTATTTACAATTGCATTTGAACATTTAGCATTTTTAGAAGCCACACACAAGTTGGTTGGTTATTCATTCGGGTTTTTTTTTTAATTCTTTTATTACTTATACCACTTTTTCGATAAAGTAGACAAACAGAGCTAAGCAAATTCAGAGCAAAATATTTTCTATCACCTGAAAATTATTTTGATTTGCTATTTTAATTCCTATTTTTGGTCCGAACCGTGTTAATTGATGTTTATTTATGTATTTTTGTAAATCAATTTAAATATATTTCACACAATATCAGAGTCAAAGCTTCAGTTAGAACCATAAAATATGTTCTCCTGCTTGGAAGAGACACATGCCCCGTTTACAAACAGAATCGAGAGCTCGAGTTGGATTAGGTCGGATTCTCGACCCAGGTGTTTTGTCACGTGAGTTGAGAGCCCCATTTGAAGTTGAGTTGATATGCCCCACTTGAAGTTGAGTTGATATGGTGTTGAGATTACATTTAATGAAATGGCAACAATATATTTATTTTACACAAAAACAGTTCAATTTAATGAATTTTAGTACATACTTCACATAGCTATCAAAACAAATAAATAATTTTACTCGACCATGTGCAAAAACACTGTGGTGAACACATCCTAAGGACCGACTCTTCGACCCAGTTTTTTGTATCAACAATTTCGACTCGACTCCGCTCCTGAAGTGGAATCGAGTCAATTGAAGCTTATTTCAAGTCAACGCAGGTATACAAAGGGGCCAAGGGAGCTTGAAGCTCGCTCGAATACCTCATGTTAACGGGGTAACAAACAATATTACGGGAGCCATAAAAAAAAATTGTCTAACTTTTAGTGTGGAAACCATGGGTAGTTTTGAAATCAAGTTTTCGAAATTGCGCAATTTCAGGCTCAGTGGGAACACATACTATAAAATATGAAAAATCACCTTTAATCGTTCTTTATGTTGTTGTTGCCTTTCATAATATACACTTTTGAGGCCATTTTTTACTTTTGGTTTTAGTATTTTTTTTGTTTTTCCTTTTTTTTTCAATAATTTAGAGCTAGATTTTCCATCTTCAAAATAAGAAAACTGATATATGACAAGACGCAAAACAAAACATATAGTAATTCTAAATGTGATTGCACGCACATGAAATCATTTTTATTATAACGACTTAAAATGGCAAGCGTGTTCTTAGCCTTCGACTTTTACTTCTTGCAGTCATATTAAAATTATTTTGTGCGAAATTCATACACACCTACCTAAATATTGTCCAATACCTTAAGCCAATTTGTAAATGTCAAAAAATAAAAGTAGTTAATCTACAATAGTTAGCAACGTAAAACATATAATGCGAAATACGAAACAATTATTAGCGAAACAATATGCTTACTTACTTTTACTTTTGATGGCGCTCACAGCCCAGGATGGGCTTCGGCCTCAACTAACAAGCCCCTCCAGCCAGCTCTGTCCCTAGCTAGCCGCTTCCAGTCGCTCACACCGAGTGCTTTGATGTCGTCATTCACTTGATTGCGCCACCTGTTGCGGGTTCTTCCTCTGCTGCGTACCACATCGGGGTTGGATTCGAAGACTCGTCGGGCAGGTGCGTTGCTGTCCATACGCTCCACGTGCCCCAGCCATCTCAGCCGCTGTATTTTCAGCTTTTTGACCAGGTCAACGTCGCTGAATAGCCCGTATAGCTCGTCGTTGAATCTTCTCCTCCATACTCCTTCGATACACACCGGACCAATAATCACACGAAGAATCTTCCTCTGAAAGCACGCTAGCAGATTTGTATCCGAATCTTTCAGTGTCCATGCTTCTGACCCATAAAGCAGGACCGGGATGATTAGGGTCTTGTATAAAGACTCCTTGGTTCTCTGAGAGGGGGCCTTGCTACTTAAATGCCTTCTTAGACCGAAGAAACAGTGGTTGGCAAGAGTAATTCTTCGCTTGATCTCTGCACTGATGTCATTCTGCGATGTAATAGTGGAGCCCAGGTAGACAAAGTCCTTGACGCCTTCGAAGTTATATCTGTCCATCGTGATATTTTGCCCGAGTCGACTATGTTGAGATTCCTCTCTGGATGACAGCATATACTTCGTCTTGTTCTCATTAACCGCCTATCCCATTCTAACCGCCTCCGATTCAATGCTCGCAAATGCCCCTGCCACAGCTGGTTCTGCCGACAATGTCTATGTCATCCGCATATGCAAGCAATTGAACGGACTTTTGATAGATTGTACCGCTGGTGTTACAATATGCTCGTAATGCCAATACAATTTCCGTAGAACAATTATGCCAAAATAAAAAAAAAAAAAATAAAAAAAATTGGGTGGCGCAACGGCTCGTGAAGAACCAGGGCCTAGTGACGAACAACTCGCAAACAGGCAGTAGCCCTGAAAAAAAAAACTTTAGTTTTTAGGTGGACGCGGCTGGGAAGCAAACCCAGACCTCCAGCGTGACAGTCCATCGCACTAACCATTACGCTACGGGCTACTACTACTGCCAAAAAGAAGATTATGTGAGATAAAAACATAGCGAAACAGAAATTCGCGAATCAAAAACTATACCGAAAAATTAAATACGAACTGATAAAATAGCAAGAAAAGCAATTGATGGACCAGATGACCAAATCCTTTTAATTTTATAATATTCGTCAACAGAAACAGATGGGGCTAAAAGCGATAAATACTAATTGGAAGTTCGTAGCCGCTTTGGTAATTAATTTTCCATATACCTATACTCAAAAAACCTGAATTCTTTTATCTACGAACATGGTCCCCTCTTAAAAAACAATTTAAACAAAAGCCGTGTTTTTTTAGAGAGTGACTAGCAACTCAGCAAAATTTTTACACGCAAAACAATAACAAAACAAATTATTATAGAATTTT
Organism: Melangyna quadrimaculata; assembly: GCA_949320155.1. NCBI lineage: Eukaryota > Metazoa > Arthropoda > Insecta > Diptera > Syrphidae > Melangyna > Melangyna quadrimaculata. The sequence goes on along the minus strand of OX439483.1, from coordinate 62,850,274 downwards.
GTTTGTGTTTTCCGTGTAAAAATTTGACTGAGTTGCTAGTCACTCGTTCAAAAAACACGGCTAAAATTGTAAGACATTTTTTGTCCACCTTTCTGTATTTATAGACTTAAAATAGAATACTTTTCTTTTCATTTTCTTTTTTCTCTAAAAAGATAATCATAAAAAAAATTGTTCTAAATTCCCCTAAAGCGGATTTTGAAATTTGAGTGGTGGCCTTTATCATAACTTATAGGGTAGTTATTATATTAAAAAACAGACCTTTCGCAAGAAGTTCGGAATGAAAATGTTGCCATAAACAAAAAATATATTTGGTTTCTATTGGTTATAAAAAGGTATTTTAATTGAGAGTAAACTTACAATTAAGGATTTGAAATGAATGAATTTATTTAATTGGCTACTTATAACCGAAGCACAGAGAACACGTAATTGGATAGCAAATTAAAGGTTTATTTAACAAAAATGAATAAATTTATATTTTGAACGTTGCTTTGGCTAAAAATTGAGAATGGTTTGCTGTTAAACCAATAAGGGTCAATTTTTCAAAAGTCAATTAAACCTCAGATATTTTTATTTTCTTTTACCAAAGTTTATAAGCGTGTATTTATTGAACAAAAATATTTACAATTTGACTTATAACAAGTTAGATACGATGATATTATACATTTATTGGCACATAGGGGGCCAAATCTTATTCTATGCCTTAATTTTAAAGGATTATAAAATATAAAATACCATGTCTTGTGGGGGATGGGTTGGCATTTAGCCGCGGTGATATGCTGAACCTGTGTCAGCGTAGAACGAAACTGCTTGCTCGTTGTCCGTGATGATGTTGTCAACCAGGATTTCCATCGTACTGAGGTATCTCGGTTTGGAGTGTGTCGCTGTTCAGTGGCCATCCTTCTTATCAGATGATTCGGGTGACTGTTGGTTTGTCCTACTAGCTTCTTTGCTTGGAGCAGTAGGACTCTGTCCAGGGGGATAATGTTCGCCAATGTGTAAAGACGATCGACGCTGTGAGGTCTTACTCGCTGCCGGTCGAAATGTAGTCCGGTAGAAATCCTTACTTTATATCGAACATTTGAAGTTCCCTCATGGCCGTCTTCGATGGAGTCTATGGAAGTCCCAGTTGGCTTTTTTGAGTACGTTTTGTGAGTGCGGGTTGAACCTTAACAACTCGTTGAAGTGGATTCCTAGGTACTTCACGTTCTTTTTGGCTGCTATTGTACATACGTCTGGGAGTATCATAACAAGGCTTCTGCAGTTGGCTGCGTTGCGACCACATCTACTGGGTCTTCTGATTTGGCTCCGATTTGGAGGTGTTTATCCAAATGCCCCATAAATCTCAGATATTTTATTCGTCAAAATTGTTCCTGTTGCTGAAGTATTTATTCCACTGATATAGTTCAACTGATGATTGCAAAATCGGCTATAAGTTGAAGTAAGTTCAAGCGAGTTCGTAAGGTATCAGCAAATTGCATCGTTATATAGAAAATATTAGTATAAGCTTGTCTTACATATTCTCAATTCACTAAATTCAATGAAAATTCTTTTCTATTCCCCTATTTCCTCTATTAGTGTTTTGGAATAAGTCAAAAAGTCAAATAAAAATTAATCATAGGCTAAATTGGACAACATAATGTGAAAAATGAAAAGATTTATGTAAAGAACGATTTGGTAAGCAAGATGAATACCAAACACTGTGTTTTTTTTCACACACATAAATAGCTATGATGGCTTAAGAAAAATCTCTTGTTATCTTCTTGCTGATTTAATTCAACTAACTGGACTGATCCTGAGTCCGCAAAAGCAGTAACCTTAAAGGCAGCCTGTCATTCTTATATTGTAAAGAAATTAATTTGAAAAAAAAAAAAAAAACTGGAAAAAAATGTCTAAAAGAGAATTGTTAAAAAAGGATAAAATGAACACTGCTTGCTTTGGCTATCATCTGATTATTCTCTTTATAAGCACTTTTTTTTAAATGACCTACTTACCGTTAAATCAATTCCAAACATGGAGAGTCATTATTTAAAAGCTCTCAAAAGCCACTTTTTTTTTTTTTGTTTGTCCTTTCATCGGTGATGATGGTGGCTGACAACTATCCAGGTGGCTTGTCAATACAAAAAAAAGACCTGCCATTGTTCATGCTCACCCGTATTTTGCTTGAAACCGACCAGCCCCCTAAAAAAAAACATACAATGATGCTCATCCCTTCGCCTTTAATATCATCGTCATCATTATCATCATCAGTATTACCAACAAGGATACACAGAGGTTTTGTGTTGAAGGACGAAGGTAAATGTTTTGTTTTTCAAGCTAGAATCTGGTCCATGGTCAGAGAGTTCCTATTTACGTTTGTTTTCGTTTTTGTTTTTGTTTTTGTCTATTTTTGATGATATTTGGTTTTCTATAGGCCTTTTTCGTTATTTTTTCTCACCGAAAGGGTTTCGCATTTTTTTCGTACTTTGTCTTTATTGCTTACTTTTGATTTTCTCTAAGTATTTTTTTTTAATTTTTGGATTATTTATAGGGTTATCGTTTAATTGTTTGCAAGATAAATATAGGAAAAGTCGAGAAAATAAAAAAAAATAAAATAGGTTCTCAAATCCAATTTTAAGTGCATCGCCATTTCATCGTAAGCTAAAAATAAAACTTATAAAATAGGTCCATGTAAGTGCAGAGCTTTGCTTTCTGAATAGTAAAGGAACCTTCACATGAGAGCAACCAACGACCGACGAATGAACAAATAAATGGGAATTAAAAAATTAATAAACCTTAATATTTCACAAAATCTAGTCCAAATGGTAGAATTCGATTTAAAATTAATTTTAAAATTATAAAATCTGAATTTCTATTTGCTTAAATATGAGAAATTTGAGAAAATAAGTTGGTCGTAACAAATTGCAGCTATTCGCGACGAACAAATTGTTTTCTTAAAATTCTCTTGATTTGGCAATTCAAATGAAAATTTTAGTATCTTAAATTAATCCTCAATTATATTCCTTTCATTTTGTCTAGATTTTGTTCATTCATTTGTCGGTCGTTGGTCGCTCTTATGTGTACAGTCTTAAACTTAGCAACTCATTTTCTTGCGGCTTTAAAGCCTACATCGTTTTTTTCGTAAAATTTCCTGTGGACAAAAATTTCGGAACTTAGCTAAAATTGAGGGAATTTTTGTAATGTTAATGTTGCGGTTTGAATGTGCACGTGGGCGTGCGTTTGAATACATTATAGCCACTTTATGCTTTTTTAATTAAGCTCTTAGATAACGTAACGTATTAACGTAAACTCCATTCTCAGGTATGTATACGATTTTACTAATCCTAGAGCCTTTCATTCATATTTTTATTGCTAGTCATTTGCCTTCTTCCAGAACAATTCTTAAGGATCATAACTTTTGATTTATTCCACACTTTGCAATATTCTTCCAGCTTATTGATCATCATCTGTAGAGACGTCTTAATGCAAATAATACGCACGAAACTATACATTTTCTGTATGTTATTCAAGAAATGTAGGGCGTATTCTTTTCGACGTCTACAAAAAGATAGTCTATAATAAAACATGTTCTAGACATACAATTGAAAGCTTTTATCGCTACGCGATAATCTTCAGGAATCGTTGCAGTCAAACCATTACCGTACCATTCCGACAAAATATTTCATACCTTGCTGGAAATCTTTGATAATAATTCTTCGGAATGGGATTCTTCAACATCTCATAAGGCCCAATCGCTTTTGCTTTGAACGTTCAAACTTATACATTTATTTGATCAGTAATAATTTGGTTTGACACTTCGAACAATATTTAATGCTTTGATCAAAATGATGCAAGAATCGACACTGAATACTCAAATATATATGTTAATATTTTAGATAAATTGATAATTAAGTCCCCTTTCACACAAGGAAACTGAGTTGCCAGCAATTTTTAGTTTGTTGGCGAGCAGGGTGTAAGGGGAAAATAAACAATATCTATTCACACCCTTCTCTCCTATAAACTAGCTAGTTTTATTCAACTCACTTTCCTTGTGGGAAAGCGGTCTAAGTTCACTGACTATCGCACGACTATCGGATAAACACTTAAAAAGACATTAGAAGAAGCCAAACAATGTGTCTCAACTTCTAAACGATAAATACAATTTTCCACCGAGACTATTTGAATATAAACATATTAATGAATCCTTAAACAAAATGAATTATAAAGTTGATTTTTTTTTTTAAATCTTAGTTCAAATTCATACCTCTTTAAACGACAGGTTTGAGGAGTTAAAATGTTTTGTTGAAGTGTTTGTCTTTTTAGCAATCACTTATTTGATTACAGTGAAAGTATGCGTGGACGCATACGTTTGCGTGCAAGCATACGTTTGCGTGAACGCATACGTTTGCGGCGTCAAAAAAAAATTACAATATCATCTGCGTACAAGATTACTGTTATTCTTGAACTATTAAAATCTTCTCCACATGACAGCCACAGCCACTCTCCTACGTCGTTCAAAAAAAGAGCAAAAAAGAATCGGGCTTAGTTTGCAACCTTGCCTTACTCTTTGATTAATCTCAATCGTATCCGATCGTTCTTCACCATTATAAATAAATGCAGTGGTTTGTTGGTATAACTTCTCAATCAAACGAATTGGTTGACAGCCCTAGATTGCCTAGATTCAAAAAATAAGAAAACAACTTTAACCCGGAACAACCTGAAGGCGGGGGCTAATTTCACACACTCAAGATATTCAACTTAAAATCCACGGTGCCACCCGGGTGTCATTTTATTTTTGACGCCCGGGCGTAATTTTATTTTTGACGCGCGGGCGTCAATTTATTTTTGACGCGCGGGCGTCAATTTCTTTTTGACCCCCGGGTATCATTTTTTTTTTTTGACGCCCGAGCGTCTTTTTATTTTTGACGCCCTGGCGTTAATTTAGTTTTGACACCCGGGCGTCACTTTATTTTTGACGGTGGGCTTCAATATATTTTTGACGCCAGGGCGTCAATTTATTTTTGACGCCCTGGCGTTAATTAAGTTTTGACACCCGGGCGTCATTTTATTTTTGACGCTGGGCTTCAATATATTTTTGACGCCAAGGCGTCAATATATTTTTGACGCCCGGGCGTCATTTATTTTTGACTCCCGGGCGTCATTTTATTATTGACGCCCGGGCGTCAATTTATTTTTAACTCCCGGGCGTCAATATATTTTTGACTTCCGGGCGTCAATTTATTTTTGACTCCCGGGCATCATTTTATTATTGACGCCCGGGCGTCAATTTATTTTTGACGCGCGGGCGTCATTTTATTTTTGACGCCCTGGCGTTAATTTATTTTTGACGCCCGGTCGTCATTTTACTTTTGACGCCCTGGCGTTAATTTATTTTTGACGCCCGGGCATCATTTATTTTTGACTCCCGGACGTCATTTTATTATTGATGCCCGGGCGTCAATTTATTTTTGACCCCTGGGCGTCATTTTATTTTTGACGCCTGGGCGTCAATTTATTTTTGACGCCCGGGCGTCAATATATTTTTGACGCCCGGGTGTCATTTTATTTTTGACGCCCGGGCGTCATTTATTTTTGACTCCCGGGCGTCAATTTATTTTTGACGCCTGGGCGTCATTTATTTTTGACGCCCGGGTGTCAATTTATTTTTGACTCCCGGGCGTCAACTTATTTTTGACGCCCGGGCGTCAATTTATTTTTGACCCCTGGGCGTCATTTTATTTTTGACGTCCTGGCGTTAATTTATTTTTGACGCCCGGGTGTGAATTCATTTTTGACGCCCGGGCGTCATTTTGTTTTTGACGCCTGGGAGTCATTTTATTTTTGACGCCCGGGCGTAGATGGAGAAAGAACAGGAGTAAAGTGCATAAAGTGCGACAAATTATGGTTTATGTGAGTCATTATATTTCACAAATCCTTCAGCGTTGGTATGGTTGGGGGGCAGCTGGAGGACTGGATTTTCCTTCTGGCACACACATTGTTGCTAAAGAGCGAGAGAAAGTGAATGAGTGTAAAAAAAAGAACGTGCTGTGTGGGATATTTACAGTGTTGTTGGCTTTTGGGATGCTTTTTGTTGGATTTGTATGTTGGATATTGGGTTGGGCTGGGGTTGGCATGTAGTAGGTAGGTAGTATAATATTTTTTCCAGCTGAGTCCTGAATTTTTTAGTTTTTCTTCAAATCCGATGAATTGGTGGGCCTTGAGAACTTTTATCCTCTAGGGACAGACGGATGGCTCCTCTTTTTGATTGTTGTGTAGTTGAGTGCAGTGTTGTGTGTGGCTGGTTGAGTGATTGACCGGCGGAGAAAAATTTATGTGTGTAAGACATTAAGGAAAATTGTGTGCGGATGATGTATTATTATAACGCGTTCAAATTTGATGTCGGAATTACTCACGTACACACAGACGCACTGTTGTCATTTTATTTTTGACGTCCTGGCGATTTTTTATTTCTGACGACCAGGAGTCATTTTTTTTACGCCTGATCGTCAATTAATTTTTGACGCAGAGGCGTCATTTTATTTTTGACGCCTGGGGTTCATTTTAATTCTGACGCCCGGGCGTCATTTTATTTTTGACGTCCGCGCGTCAATTCATTTTGACGCCCGGGTGTCGTTTTATTTTTGACACCCAGACGTCATTTTATTTCTGACGCCCAGGCGTCATTTTATTTTTGACACCCGGGCGTGTAAGGGCCGCCAACTGGGCTTAAGGGCCTCTAACAAAGCTGTAGAGGTAGATGCATTCAACATTGCTCTAGGTTCCTTCAAGAAAGGTGTAGAAACCGCCAACTGAGATTTAGCCTCTAACAGAGCTGGAGAGACATCCATTATAGCTCTAGGGTATTTGAGGAGAGATTAAGGGTCCTCAAAAAGAGCTATAGAAGAGGCCTCCCAAGATCTCTTTGGGGCCACAATCTGTTTATAAAATACAAATTTTATGAAAACTTTTTCCAAAGAATAGTGCAGATGCTCTAATGTACTTTTTGCTCACACAGGGGCCAACCTGGGCGCCATCTAAAGTAAAGTAGGTAAGCGAAAAATGTTTTATTTTTTGATGTTTTTTTTTTAAATTTCTTCTGTGAGAAACAAATTGCTGGCACCCCTTACTTGTAGATAACTACGCCCCTGTGACAGTAATTTAATTAATTATTTATTTGTATCGATTAACAATCATGACATGTCCTTACCTGATGAGTACAGAAATTGAAGCAGCACAAGTACTGGTACTGTCGCTGCAATTCGCACGTTCAATTCACTGAATTCGTGTGCCTCAAAAAACAAATTCAGATTATGAAAAAATAAAGTTGAAAGGCAGACAAAAGCTTTTACTTTTTGTTATAAGGAAAATATCATATATTGGTTTGTCCTCTTTATTATATATTTCTCAACAAAATTGTGCATTTTTATCTAAGAATTTGAGAGTTCTACTTCTTTGTGGACAGCGTATGGCAAATGATTTATCGATATATATATTTTTTTTTTTTGAAAGGAAAAATATCCTCATGCGTATTGGAAAAATTGTAATCCGGAAACAATTAATATTATTTGAACACAGCCAATGAACTCCGCCCTCTGTCATATTGATTATGTTTGAATTTTGTCGCATTCATTGAACGGGGAGTTTTTTTCGGTTTGCTTTGTTCCTCTAAACACGTCCAACTGCCACGAGGGTGATTTCAATTTTAGATAAGCAAATAAATTTGTAATTCAGTATAAGCTAAATTGGGTCAAAAGGTGTGTAAAAGCGAATGTTTTCTTTATGAATCAAAACGATAAAGACAGAAATTGGTTACAAAATGTCAAATTCTTGAACATTTGATTATAATTAATTTAAAATTTTTCCATTTGATAACAAACACGAATTTCACTTCACTCAAGTTTTGCCCCTTCGTAGATGGCCAATACTCCGTGCTCATCATCAGCTGCCAAACTCACGACAGCCATCCTCTCCTCATCCACTGTAACAAGCTTGCCAGTGCAGTTGCCATCTACCAGGCTGCCACTTATGACATCACAATAATCTCCTGGTTGCACGCAAGCATATATTCTTCTTTCGAAATCAGCCTCAGGGTCGTTGTTCAATACCAGAAACCCTTTGACGCCACGACAAAATCCAACATGATTTGATCCAGCATTCTGAAAGCTATGGATGCCCTCGCCCGCGACAAAGTTCGCAAATGCAACCATATTTGCGATTGCATTCCAACGGTGCTCGCACACCCATCCCGAATCTTTGACGCACTGTCTATCACCGTCGTCGGTATCATTGAATTGCGGAGATATAATTGCTTCGTTCTCATCGGCCGGTGGTCCTTGGTCGGGATTCTCGAAACGAAACGAACTCATAATCCGTTTAATCCCATATGGATGAGCGAGCATGAACGCCACAGCCATGGTGTATTTTTTTGGCCTCTCAAAGTTCAAAATAGATTCGGTATCGATGTTATCGCCACCGCCGCCAATAATGCCAAGTCCATGGCCCCGTTGAGTGTAATGGGTGTCTACAAAGACTAATGCATCTGGAGGCAGTATAAATCCCATTGCTGGCCCCCAATTCAACAGCGTGCTCAACGGCTTTTTTCCATTGAAAACGTCTCTTATTTGGATTGCATACTGAGTCTCGGTCACAACCCCGTAGCCTGAGTATTCAGTTCTGTTAAAAAGTAGCGTATTTGCAATTAGTATCATTTATAGTGCAAACATAAAACTCACTTTGATATGGCTTGTCGATTAGTATCAATAACTTCCATCAAACAGAATGGACGCATCCCGTCCGGGAAGTCAAAGTCCGTATTTAAGTTGTTGAGTTTTTCAAAAATTTTCTGAAAACATTAAAATTAGAAAATTAAATTTTGAAATTGCAAGTTCTTGTTTCTGATATATATTTATGAAAAAAAAGATTTGCGTTAAATTGATTGAGGTGGGGCAGTCATAAAGAAATTTGTAACCAAGCCAACAGATGTGAGAATATATTTAGGTTTTTGGCGATTTTTTCCAAATAAAAAAAAAAACATCTCCGACTAAATAAAACACGGAAAATCAACCTTACGCAACGCCCGCGTTCCGTTTTGGGCTCTTCTGGACTCTTTGCTAATTGAGTTCTTAAAAGGTGGGAGTGGCTTAAAAATACGTGTGGTACTATCTCGTTTATACAGCTAAATTTTCAAAAAGGATAGAGTTTCATTTCATAACCAAACAAATCGTTAGCAGTTGGCAAAAGATTTCTAATTCCATTTAACGGTTTACTAAAAAACTTATCTTCGTTTAGGAAAAAAAAAAGAACTAGACAAAAATAGAAACAATTTTTTAGTGTCCTCAATTTTCACCCACCTCTTCATTTAACCCTTTACCACCTATTTCAGTTACTTAACCAGCTTCGTGCGCTAATGAAGACCACTAACAGATTATTACCTTAATTTCGAGATTTCTGAATTTGTCCCAGAAATCTCGAAACTTTGGCCAAACCGTATTCACTTTCCAGGCTCATCTGTGAGACTGAGTTGTACGACACGCAACGGAAGCCTGCCGAGATGAGAGTGGGAAAATGGTAGTAGATACAGTCAGTGCTGAGGATCTGGAAAGAACACTTCTCTAGACTGCTTAATGGCGAAGACAGCCAAGATGCCGCTAATAGACAGAACGCTCCATTCAACTTGGACGATGATGGTCAACAGTTCCCTCCACCCGACCTAACCGAAGTGCGGCTGGCGATATCCAAACTTAAGTCGTACAAGGCTGCTGGTGCGGATGGATTACCAGCCGAACTATTTAAATCAGTGGGAGATAAATTTGTAAGGAGCATACACCAGCTCATCTGCACCATTTGGTCGGACGAAAGTATGCCCGATGAATGGAACCTCGGTATAGTCTGCCCCATCCATAAAAAGGTAGATGCTCTGAAATGCCCCAACTAAAAAGGAATTAGTCTCCTAAACGTCGCTTAAAACCTTTTGTCAACGATCTGATCGGCCCTTATCAGTGCGGTTTTAGGCCAGGCAAGTCAACCGCCGATCAAATGTTCATGCTCCGACAGATTTTAGAAAAATCCCGGGAATTCCAGATCGATACACACCACCTTTTTATCGATTTTAAAGTCGCGTAGGATAGCGTGAAAAGGGACGACTTATACAGAGCCATGTCATAACCCGGCATCCCTGCTAAACTCGTTCGCTTGTGCAGGATGACGATGGAGAAATCTTGCTGCTCCGTCAAAATCAGTAAGAACACTACCGAATCCTTTCATGTGGAGAAGGGTTTGAGGTAAGGCGACACGCGTTATCATGCAACCTATTTAACATCGTTCTTGAAACAATTTTACACAACACACAAGTCACCTCCAGCGGTACTAAAAAAAACTCGAGATAATAATTTTCCCTATGATTACGATGATAGAGAACGCGAAGAAAGTGGGTCTCGCAATTCTGTCTGTCTGTCCGTCTAAACCTCGATCTGCAGCCTAAACGGCTGAAGCGATTTTCTTCTAACTTTGGACTTAAGGTTCTTATGGGATTCCCTAGAGGGGAAATTGAATTTTTTTTTAAGGTCGAAAAATATCGGTACCTTCCATAGTAGCCCGTAGCGTAATGTTTAGTGCGTTCGACTGTCACGCTGGAGGTCTGGGTTCGCTTCCCAGCCTCGTACACCTAAAAACAAAAACGTTTTTTTCAGGGCTACTACCTCTTGCGAGGAATTAGAAAATCCTAGTATCATTTATCATGAATAAGTGCTTTTCGTCTAGCTGTTCGGATTCGGCATAAAATTGAAGGTCCCTTCTATTCCTGTCGACAGGCGCACACAGGAATGGTTGTGAGTTGTTAGTCATAAGGCCCTGGTTCTTCACGAGCCGTTGTGCCACCCATTTTATTTATTTATTTATGCCATACAACCAATATACAACGATTTAAAAAAATTACGAGCTTCTATAATTACTACATTTAACATTTTGGTAGAAAAAAAAAAAATTATAGCGGTAATTAACGGTAGCTGACCGTTGAACCGATGTTTTTGGTTTTTAAATTTCTCGTTAACGGCTACACTGATTTCAACCAAATTTTTTATGTAAGAGGTCCTTTACAATTTTAACAATTTTCCATATTAAATTTTCAAAAAAATTAGTTTTGGATTTTAAAAAAATATTGAAATTGATTTTTTTTAAATTTTGTGAAAAATTGTATTTTATTGAATACTAAAAGCTGGCATACCAAATATAATTTTTTAAATTTTCAAGAATTTTTATATATAAAAAATTATTTAAAAAAAAAAAAACAGCCCTAACGATTTTTTTTCCATAAATTCAAGTTTATCAAACAAATCAGATAGCATACTTCTTTGTTCTATCTGTTTTAGCTATTAAAATTTTTTTTTTGTAGTAATAATTTAAATTTTAAATTGTTTTTTAAAACTTTTTTTTAATGATATCATAATGTTATAGAACCACTATACAGGGTGTCCCATTAAAAATGGTCCAAACCAAAACTGGTGAAAGGCCCGGCCATGGCCTTTCAGAATTTGGTAACTTTTCTAAACCGAATCATAGCGGTTCTCGAGTAACGGCTATTTTTTGAAATATGAAAAAAAATCTAACTTTGAACCAGTTTTTTGCTCACCCTGTCCATAATTGATTTTTGTTTTTTACAAATTTTGCATTAAAATATTCACTTATAGTTTCACTAACTTTACCGAGTAAAATATTTTTAATTGGCATCACCATTTGCCTACAAATCATTAGTTAATATTGAACTTTGCCAAAATTAATTTTTGACCTCAATCTTCTGATGAGCCCCCTGAATAAAATTCGTATGGCTCAATACAGCTTTTATATTTCAAAAATTGCCTATTTTTCTGTAGTTTCAAAAAAGGTATTAAACTTGCCAAAGCTATGTTTAAAAAGACAGTTATAACCGTTTGAACCCAATCAAACAGGTTCAAATCCAAACAAAAATAAAACATTTTTGTTCAAATATTTCGATAAAATTAGAATTTCACTTCAAATATAACTCCGAAAGAGCTGAATTTTGGTGGAGATCTTCGTTTTGATGTCTTAAATAAATACCTTTAATTTTGGACAAGGACCTTCTATTTTCTGTGGTGAAAGCGTAAAAATCCAGTATTCTTGAAAAGTTTTCGAAAACCATCAGGTTTTTAAAGAAGTGTCTTTGGAAAACTTGTAGCTTATAGCATTCTAAAAAAAAACCATTAGGATACATTTTTCCGTTAGACCAATAAATTTTGAGACAAATGTGCGCAAATGCAACTGCGTGGAAAATACCACATCAAAGTATAAAAACACATTTTGTCCCCGTTTTCTCAAAATCTCTTGCTCCAACGAAAAAAAGGAGTTAATCTTTTTTCTGTAGAATTTTATAAGCTACATGTTTTCCAAAGACACTTCTTAAAAAACTTGATGGTTTTCGAAAAATTTTCAAATATACTGGATTGATACTCTTTCACCACAGAAAATTAAAAGTCCTTGTCAAAATTTAAGGTATTTATTTAAGAAATGCGTAAGACATCAAAACGAAGATCTCCACCAAAATTCAGCTCTTTCGGAGTTATATTTGAAGTGAAATTCTAATTTTACCGAAATATTTGAACAAAAATGTTTTATTTTTGTTTGATTTTGAACCTGTTTGATTGGGTTCAAACGGTTATAACTGTCTATTTAAACATATCTTTGGCAAGTTTAATACCTTTTTTGAAACTACAAAAAAATAGGCACTTTTTGAAATACAAAACCTGTATTGAGCCATACGAATTTTATTCAGGGGGCTCATGAGAAGATTGAGGTCAAAAATTAATTTTGGCAAAGTTCAATACTAACTAATGATTTGTAGGCAAATGGTGATGCCAATTAAAAATATTTTACTCAGTAAAGTAGAGAAACTATAAGTGAATTTTTTTTATGCAAAATTTGTAAAAAACAAAAATCAATTATGGACAGGGTGAGCAAAAAACTGGTTTAAAGTTAGATTTTTTTCAAATTTCAAAAAATAGCCGTTACTCGAGAACCGCTATGAATCGGTATGGAAAAGTTACCAAATTCTGATAGTTCATACCCTGGCCTATCACCAATTTCAGTTTGGACCATTGTTAATGGGACACCCTGTATATGCCCATTGTCAATTTTGAGCTACTTTCAAGTTGTTGCAAGTTTGTGCGATCCAGTCGTGCCCATTTTTTATTTTTTTCTGTATAGCTCTCACCAGTTTTGTATACATAAAAAAACCTTGCCGGAGATAACATTTAATAAAAATTATATCGTATTATTCAATTGAATAATAATTTTGAACAATTTGAAATTTTTGTTTTGAAAATTTCTTTGCTATAAAAAAAAATATTAATAAAAACAACGGCAACAATGTTTTTTTTGAAAGAAAATAAATCATTATTCTTTTTCCAATTAATGTTTTTGAAAATTGCAAGTATGTATTTTAGTTGTATTGTTTTGCATTTACAAATCCTTTTAATGTTTAGTCAAACACTGAAAACAAGATGGTTGTCGGATTTTTACTTTTTAAAACATTCAAAAATAAATATACCAATTTCTTGATAGATACCTACAAGAAAAACCTTTTTTTTTGTCTCTTTTTCTTATGATTTTAAGAAGTAGAAATCATGGAACCATCAATGTTTGAATTAAAATGTACCACAACAGAAACATAAATGTTAAAAAAGTAGCCAAGTTCTTCTAATACAAAAACCTTTGCGTAACAAGTCAGCCGTAAAAAGTAATGAGATCTAAAAGTACGCCAAGTTCTCAGTTTATTAATGTAAAATATCAAATATTTTAAGTAGAGTAATATCGAAGAACTTCAAAATTATTTCAAGTTTCCATTGTAAAATTGATTCATTGTGTAAAAAAAGGAAACTTGCCAAGTAAACCAACTCAATTTAAGTCAGTAATCATTAGATAATAGATATCTCTAATAATTTTGAGGTTCTTCGATATTACTCTACTTAAAATATTTAATATTTTACATTAATAAACTTAGAACATGGCGTACTTTTAGATTTCATTACTTTTTACGAATGACTTGTTACGCAAAGGTTTTTGTATTACAAGAACTTGGCTACTTTTTTAACATTTATGTTTTTGTTGTGATTTCACTACTTTTTGCAAAGTTTCTTTTTATCAGGAAAAGTGGGTGAAATAAACGCCCAATGAGAGCCTCATTAGTAAAGTAAGTTTTTAATGTATGCCTTTTGTATATACAACAAGTCCTACCCATCTGCCAATTTTAATAAGTTAGATGTGCTCCATTGAAATGATAATAATAATTGATAATAAGTGGGTGGATAAAACGCTCCTGCATGAAAAATTTTAAGATTTCAACTTTTTCTTTGTATACGCTTGAAAACGAACCGCTTTATACCAAATTTCATAATCCTGTACCAAGCAGAATTTGTATTATATTTAATATTATTTCTGTGAAAATGGTTGGTTGCCACGCCCCTGAATGTAGAATATCAAATCTGTTTCTTTTTCTGCACTTTAAGCCCTACCGCTGTACTAAATCTCATCATTCCACGACAATCAGAAGTGCTCCAAATAATTAATATAAATTCTATGGAAATGCGTGGGTATCACGCCCCTGGATTGGAAAATCTTTAATTTTCGTTTTTTTTCTTTGTAAACAGCACAGGGCCTACCGTTGTGCGAAATTACAAGATTCTACGATGTCGGGAAGTGCTGCATTATTTTGATGATTAGATTAGATTAGATTGGTTTTTATTAATTACCATTGATTAATTAAATAGTTTACAAAAAAGCATGGCATTTTTGAAAATTTTGAATGTAACAACAACAACTAAAGTGTTCATTTTTATTTGAAAAGCTTTGCCCGTCATGGGGATTGAACTTAAGACATCAACTGTGACTGGAATTCGGAAGCCGACGACCTACCCATCGCGCTACCGAAGCCACATGTCAAGCTCCATCTCAGTGCAGGTTTTGTTGCTTATCAAATGCATTTGAACGACTAGCATTTTTATTAGAGCACACAATCTTGCTGTTGTCACATTCGGTTTCTTTCTTTTTTCTCCGTACCCGATTCATATGCCAACAATTCGTTGGTCATAGAAGCGGGGAGAGTAGTGAAAGATTTGACGCTGGTCAAGGGTTTAAATTGAATCACATTTTTGCCGTCTGCCTAGTTGACAAACCATTAAAATTAATACATTAAAGTGAAATCAATAATTCCTACTGTTTATATTTGTTTTAACAAATTATAAGAAACAAAACATTCATTTATAATTTGGTTTCTATAGAGAAGAGCCAGCCTACAGAATTTGAATAATCTTTTAATTTCCATATTGTTAAGCAACAGTATAACTTGGCTTTGCGTCAAAATGTCGCACCCGAAAACATCCCTTCTTATTGCTTTTAGAATCGGATATATTCACATAAAGTGGAGAATATCTTCCCTTTCTCCTAAGTTGCATAGAGAGCATATTACCTATAATTTTACCATCATTGATATCTCGGCAGTACTGATATTATCCTTAAAGTAGTTCCTCTGTTCCAAGTTATGATTTAACTGACTGTATAGTTGCCTGTATATAGATCCTGTTGCATCATTTAAGTATTTCTCTCGCTGCTTTAAGTCTACTTCAGAAATGAGGTGGTAGAGCGAAGTTTCTAATTCTTCATAACTAGGATTGTTCAGGTTTAAATTAATCCCACAATCTGTCGCTAGATCCAGCCAATCAGCACACCAGCTTGTTTTAGTTCTTGTGACTTGAAGAGCTACTATCTTTGGTAGTCGGTTATCATCCATTTTTAAAACTTTCACTTTGTAATCCACTTGCATTTTTAAGGTTCGTATGAAAAGTGGCGATAATAATGTTTCTAACATGATGACGTAGTTACGTGTCTATGTGTCAGTTGGAAGATACGTTTGCAAAAGTACCGCAGAAGTTTCTCAACTGTGTCATACTGCTTCGGTTCCCAAGTCTGTGCGGCGTAAAAAAAGATTGATGCTGATACCGCTTCAAATAGTTTGAACTTCCTGCTATGAGCTATACTTTTATTATAAAAGCAACTATTCCATGATGCGCTAATTGCGTCTTTCGCCTTCAGCAGTTTCTCAGGTGACTTTCCATACTCAAATTTCGTGTGAAATTAGCTCCCAGGTATTTGAATTCCGTAACAACTACAATGTTCTCACCAGTTGCCACAGTTCCACGTTTGAAAATCAAAATCTTGGATTTATCTAGGTTAACTATCAAGCTCCAAAGCTGACAGTATTTAAATAGGCGATTTATCATCAGCTGCAATGATTTAGGTGAGGCTGCCAAAAGTACTATGTCATCCGCGAACATCAATATTTTGATTAGTTTTCCGGCGTATTCAACTCCACAGGCCAAGTTGTCGATAAGATCATTAATAAACAATGCAAACATCCTTGGGCTCAATGTGCAACCTTGGCTGACTCCCGATTGCGTTTTAAACCCCTCCGACAGCGCATCACCATTCCATATCTTAGCCATTGTGTCTCCGTAAAGATTCTGTATAACCATTCCAAATTTCCATGAAATGCCGTTACTATAGAGCTTGTAAATAAGAGCTTTCCTATCAATCATATAGAATGCAGATCTAAAATCTATGAAAAAATTATACAACTTCTTATCTTTATGAAATGTTTCTGCAATACTTCTGAGGGTAAAAATTTGATCAATCGTTGAATATCCACTTCTGAAACCTGCCTGGAACTCCTTTAAAAGTTTGTTGCTATCGATCCATTCATTGAAGCGTTTTGCAATATCAGCGTACAAATTTTGATGATCTGTCAGTGAGTCTCTTGTATCTCAGGAACCCCTAGTGCTAAAGAATTCAAATTTGGTGAGTTGCCTAAACCCGGTGAGCTTAGCAAATGCTGCGAGTTTGAAGTTTCTGACTTTCTTGGTACTGAACTTAGAGGTGGGTCGAAAACCACCTGAGTTTGATCCTGTAAAAAGGGTGTAGTGCCAGAACTTGGCTGGGCACTACCGTGCCCTTTGATCAGAGGATTGAGTATTAAAAGAAATATAGCACTATACATTGAAAGTGTTGCTATTGTAATAATAATTGTTTCTATCTTACGAGACTTTACAAAAAAATGCGCCCACCAGTATCCTGTATCGTCAGGATTAAACTCACATTGAAAGGTTAAAGACGTAACATTATAAGTAAAACTATAAAAAGTAGTATTCAATTAACAAATTCAATTACCTTAATGTCAACTGGCCAAATGTATTTAGCCGAGTCAATTCGAAATCCAGCAACACCCAATTCAATTAACTCGTTCAAGAATTTAACTATATTTTCCATAACTGAGTCGTGAAAATGATCTAAATCGGGTAGTTGCAATAGTTCACAATTACGAATCTGCTGTCCATCTGACGGATCATTGATGGAACATTTTGCATGGAAATCATTCAACGTATACGGCACTGCTGGATAATCACGAGTGCTAGCATTAGCTATAGACCCTCCTGTACCTTCAAGAAGATCCTCCACAATATCCAAACTATCCATGGGATCATCTTCCTCATCATCATCCTCATGGTTAAAATTCCCAAACGGGATAGCAGCAGCCATGTGATTTAACACAACATCAACATAGATTCGGACACCTGCATCATTGCATGTGGCTATCATGTCTTTCAATTCGTCCTGGTTGCCTGATCGTGTGATAATTTGATATGAAATCGGATTATAGCGCTCCCACCAAGGTCTATCAAAATCCCGTCGAATGGCATTTTCGGCCACTGGAGAAACCTTATAGAAAAAACAGGTTTCTATGATGGTATATGAAAGTCAAATAAAAGACCTGCGCCACCTCACCTGAACCCCTCCAAAGCCACCTGGTCCCAACACATCCTTGCACTCCTTCGCAATATCATTGAATTTCCATTCAAATAATTGTACAATTATTGTTCTGCCATCTTTAAAATGTGGGTCATGATAATTTTCACCAAAAATACCTTCTGCTCCCGTAGACTCAAAGTGAATTGTAATAAGGTAGTAAGAACCAATCAACAACAAAGTAGTTGCGAACAATGGCATTTTATGTGTTATGCTTTTAGCTGAGGTCAAACTGTAAATGGAATTTTGAACATTTTGTGAAATGTTTTTCCGGACGCCTTTTTGTAATTTGTCAGTGTGTCGCGTGCATTTCAGATTTCAACACAACACGCAACCTCGATAGAGGTAGGTCCATCGCATTTTAATCGCTGTAAATTTGCAGAGTTTTTTGTTTTCAAAGGTTTTTATTTTATACTTAGGTATCGGGTTATAGTTGATTGATGAAATTATGATGACGAAAGTTGCACGTAACTGCTTGACTTTGGCAAAATTCAGAGCTCAGTGCTGAAATAAAGTGGAAGGTCCCCAGAAGAAGAAATTTGACTTACGAACACAAATCTTAGGAAAGTGCGGGTGGCTCTCCAATACCTCGCACTCAGCTCTATTTCCGGAGAAAAAAAACACCCAAGCAGTTGGTTGCCAGAAAATTTCCAAGATGAAGGTTTCTTATAAAAGCTGAACCCAATGGAAATTTATTTCAGCCACCAAAAAATATTAATGTAAAAATATTTCAATGTCAGAAGCCACTTTATCTAACAGCACAAGAAATATCCTTACGAAGTGGTCAAAACCTTCATACCTATAAACAACTCCTATCAGCTAATAACTCCTTAGGATCTTCTATAGAATATAGAAAACCTTTTTACCAAATGAGCAGTCATTAAAAACACAATTTTCGATGCAGTAGTGTACCCAATCAACATCTCAGACGAATCCATTAACTTCTTCTCAACCATGAACAGACACATCATAGTGCAGACCCAACCAACCGTCAGCTTCAGCAGCACAAAACACAACTCAGTACCTTAATCAATTTCCTTGAACCCTGCTGGATGGATGTAGAAATCACTTCATCAAGAGCCCTCTTTTCGAAAAGATTGCGCGATGCAATAGTTGGTGATTACAAAGTTCAGTTTCCTTTTCATCCTCTTTCCACTGGTCGTCCGCAATCCTGTTGAATCGTCCTTGGACGTCCGATCCGACGAACGCAACACCTGACTGGCTCTTGAAAACTTTGTTTTCGCAGCTATGTAGGTTGGTACTTTGTACTTTACTTATAGCAATCCGACAGTGCTATTTATTTGAAGCAAAACATCACCATCTTCAACGAACACTCAACATCATGTTCCATAGATTAACAATTTGGCCGGGCAGTAACCTGAAGAAGGTCCCGCTTCTGCTACTGATATCAATCAATTTCTTCATTTTGATCGATTGAATTGCTGTTGTAGTTTACCTTTACTTTGTTGTCCTTATAGCTTCTACTTTGACTGGTTGGATGGTGTGTTGTTGGTGCTGGAAGGGATGTACGATGAAGGCGCGATGTAGTGTCGGTACTTCTCCATCTGTTAAGTTGATGATTTGATGGACGTTTTTGGTATATTGTGCTGCACTGCATTCTTGAATCGCAGGATATTTTTAAGATGATGACGATAAGACAACTTTGAGGGTTAAGTACCTTGATGGCTATTGTTACCTCGTTAAATTGGGGGCGTTGATGGGTGGCTGATTCATGTTAATGGAAATAATTGATAAAATTGATGGTACAGATAATTGTTTATAGAATCGCGATTATAAAAAGGGTATTCTCTAGTAGTTGCAAGGAAAAAGAATTGGCAGCAGTTGGTGTTGGATGTGCAAGGACAAATTGCAAAGATTATATTAATGTATTTGTTTAAATTTTTTTTTTTGTCTTAAAAGAGAACGTGACATTTTATTTATTATTTTAACTATTGGTATTATGCTTTATTGTAGAATAGGAATATACGTGAGAAACAATGGGTAAACATCCGGGTCATTGCCGTTGTTGACTTTCAAAAGGTTTAAAATTCTCACTTTGAAATGTTCACCCTTAACTGGCAAAGTCAAAGATCGATGCTTGCGGGGGCAACGTTTAAAGTCGTATTAAAGAATGACCATCCCACCCGAATTTAAATCTGAATGAATAGTACTCGGGCCCGCGCATGACAAAGAATACCAGATAACTTCCTATACAAAGGCTTTCCCAATGCTGGCCATGGAGATGGAAGACTAAATTTTGCCAAGAAATCATTGATTTGCTTCTATAGAAAGGCATTAAGGAGGTGAAGACTTTTTTCCCAGCGAAAGCATAGCGTAAGCCAGTGTACCTTCAGTGTACCGTTAGCGTACCGTCAGCGTACCGTCAGCGTAGCGTCAGTGAAGCGTCAGCGTAGCGTCAGCGTAGCGTCAGCGTAGCGTCAGCGTAGCGTCATGAGCATGAGCGTATAGTCAGCGTAGCGTGAGCGTAGCGGGAGTGAAGCGTCAGCGTAGCGGGAGTGTAGCGTCAGCGTAGCGGGAGTGTAGTGTCAGCGTAGCGTCTGCGTAGCGTCAGCGTAGCGTCAGCGTAGCGTCAGCGTAGCGTCAGCGTAGCGTCAGCGTAGCGTCAGCGTAGCATCAGCGTAGCATCAGCGTAGCATCAGCGTAGCATCAGCGTAGCATCAGCGTAGCATCAGCGTAGCGTCAGCTTAGTGTCAGCGTAGCTTCAGTTTGGTGTCAGCGTAGCTTCAGCGTAGCTTCAGCGTAGCGTGGCGGATCCAGGGGGTGGCTATAGGGGCTAAAGCCCCCCCACCCAACCGATTCCTTAAATTGATTAAAATATAGAAAGCGATAGATTACATACCGTGTAGAGTTTTTTTATTGGTCTCAAATATTGTTAAGCTGTAAAATTAAATGGAATTCAGTCAAAATAACAAGGTTGGGGCTGAACAATTTACTTGTTATCTAATTTTTTGTTTAGCCCCAAAATTATTTGATTGGGGCTAAAGCCTTAAAGGAATTTGAGATAAATGAAGTTCGGGGCTACGAATAATGAACATGTTTAATGCAAAGACAATTTTTCCATAAAAACAAAGCCCAGGAAATTGGGAGGAAAAAAACAGCTCGGGACTAAGGCCTGAAAAGAATTAGACAAAAAAACGTGTTCGGGGTTAAACAACCAACTCTATCAAACTTAACTTATTTCAGAGGGTTTTTAGGGCTTAACTCTAGGAACTATGAGATTCAGAAGTTGGGGCCCCAAAATTATTTGATTGGGGCTAAAGCCTTAAAGGAATTTGAGATAAATCAAGTTCGGGGCTACGAATAATGGACATGTTTAATGCAAAGACAATTATTCCATAAAATCAAAGCCCAGGAAATTGGGAGGAAAAAAACCGCTCGGGACTAAGGCCTGAAAAGAATTAGACAAAAAAACGTGTTCGGGGTTAAACAACCAATTCTATCAAACTTAACTTATTTCAGAGGGTTTTTAGGGCTTAACTCTAGGAACTATGAGATTCAGAAGTTGGGGCTTAATCTTGAAGAAATAATTGAAAAAAACGGGATCGGAGCTGAACAATAAACATGTCAAATGCAGCAGCAATTTACCCTTAAAACTTAGCTTATTTAACAAAAAAAAATGCAGAGATGGAAAAAAACGACGTGTCAATTTTAGTGTAATTGTTTTAAACAAAAGGAATTGTTTATTACAGTCAGCCAGGGCTTAGAGAATCTTGGGGCTAATATTCACATGGTCGAAGTCAATTATAAACATAAAAAATATTTTTGGACTAAGCAATTACCTACAAGAAATCTATTCAAGGAACCAAATTCCACAAGCGTGAGTTCAAGAAAATGAGTCTCCAGAGGGCTCATACTGCCGAAACACAATAAGCTTTTGCCAGTGAGATTTTAGTTTTGTCTCTAACTGAATTTCCAAGCCCTCCTACAGCCAAGTCCTAGATACGCTGCTGGTTAGCAGCAGACAACTTTGCTACATTGCAAGAGTATAATGAGTCGATATCTGGAGGCATTCATAGACTCTAGCTAACTCCACATAAGGGTAAGTTATAACTTAAAATTTTTCAACAAAAAAACTATAGTACAAACCTTTTTTCCTAACCCTTTCTGCAATTTATGACGTTATTGCCAGTAAAATTAAATTTATCTGAAGTCAATATTGCTGTGAGTTCTCGAGATATGGTGAGCGAAAAAAGTTATCATAAACATACGTCGTACCAAGAAACGTAAACACGCACACACATACACTCCACTTGAATAGAAACAAACTTTTTTTGTACTATCAGAGCGTGTAGCGCTTTGGTAAATTTATAAATTTACCTTTTGGTTTTAGTTCCTTAAAGAGGGATCTATTGCGAATAAAACTGCATGGACAGAATAATTCAGGAAAATACCATAAGTTTATTTTTTACCACTTTTATATTTACTTCATTAAATACACTGTTTTTTTTCGTGCCACTTGAATAGAAACAGTGTGCGTTTTGTCTCTTTATATTACGGTAAGAAGAAAAGACAATGTTTTAATAATAGAAGTGTAGATTAAAAATAATAATTGTTTTATCAAAGAAAAGATGGAAAAACAGATGGTTGAACAGAAGCAGACCGAAGAAAAATAATTAGACTGGCTTTAAATTCTAGCGAATCTGATGTTGAAATCAAGGCGACGAGAGGTTTTACAGCGAGTCCTATCAATATTAGCCGTGTTATTCGTGGGTTACAACATTTAAATCGCCTTCAATTGAAGAAAAAACCACCGTTAAATTCAATACGAAGACACAATGGGCCTTACCAAAAATCATATTTAGTAAGGAGTTAAATATTCCAGTAAATTAACCTTATTTGGATTGATCACAAGTAATGTACTGTTTATGGAATGTTTAATTTTTTGAAGTCAATTCCATATTTGATTCACTATTCAGAGTTACATTAATATTAAGGTCGTACCATGTACAGTTAATTAGTTAGATTCCATACCATTATGGTTCATTTTACAGAAATATTTAAGACGTCATTGACGTTATTAGATAGATTTTAACAGGAAGAATATGACGTGGAAGGAAGAGTGGACAAAAGTGGTATTTTCTGAGCGAAAAAATTCAATTTAGATGGCCCGGACGGATATGATTACTATTTTCATGTTATGAGGAAGGAACCGACGTTTCTGGAGCGCCACCATAGCCGAGAAGGCGGTGTAATGGCGTGGGGTACGATTTTCTGCTTTGGAACAATTGATCTGGAGTTTCCCACATTGAAAATGACGGCAAACTGCTACACCACTGCTTTGGACCAATACCATCGACATTTCAACAAGAAAACGCGCCAATACTCAACGCAAGGATCATTAACAGTTGGATATCCGAGAAAAATGTTACTTTACTTCAATGACCACCGTATTCTCCGAACCTAAATATTATTGAAAACGTATGGGCAGTAGCGGATCTAGGATTTGGCTGCGGGGGGGGCCTTGGAGATCAAGTTTTAGACAAAAATTAAAATGATATCTAAGAGGTCTCACTCGCGAAAGCTCATATATGTGTTTAGACAGTTTTGTTCTATTCGAACTGTCACTGGAAAGCACAGAAAACAATATTTTTCCGATTGAAAAATAAAGTGTCAAAACTTCAAGACTTTTAGTCGGACATTAGACAAAGCTGCTGTACTATAGCAAGCGACCTTGTTCTGCAAACGTGAAAGAACTTTCGTGTATACGCTGCATACACTTTATATTCCTGAACAAAAATATGTGGATAAATTTACACGCCACTCTAGTATCTAGAGCAAATATTCATTTGATTCTACATGATTTTCTGAGTGGACAGAGAAATCTCACGCTTGTGGATTTTGGCTCCTTGACTTGAGATCTTGTATGTAATTGCTTAGCCCTAAAATGTTTTGTAAGTATAATTAACTTCGACCTTGGAAATATAAGCCCCAAGATTCTCTAAGCCCTGTCTGGTCGTAATTTCTGTTTGTATTAATCAGTTACACTAAAATTGGTATATCGTTTTTCTCAAATTCTAATCGGGATTTAGCACCAACTGCATTTTTTTGTTGAATAAGCTAAGTTTTTAGGGTACATTTTTGTTGCATTTTATATGTTAATTTGTCATCCCCGACACCGATTTTTTTTATTTCAATTATCTCTTCAAGCTTTAGACCCAACATTGGTAAAAGTTAAGTCCCAAAAACTCTCTGGAATAAGTTAAGTTTTTAGGGAATTGGTTTTTTAACCCCGACCACGTTTTTTGTCCAATTGTTGTCAGGCCTAAGTCCCAAGATATTTTGTTGGTCCCAATTTTCTAGGCTTTGCTTTTAGGAAATAATTGTCTTTGCATTAAACACGTCCTTTATTCTTAGCCCCAAACCTGCTTTTTCTCCAACTCCCTTAAGGCTTCATCCTCAACCAAATGTTTTTGGGGCTTAGAAAAAAAATTGC
Organism: Melangyna quadrimaculata; assembly: GCA_949320155.1. NCBI lineage: Eukaryota > Metazoa > Arthropoda > Insecta > Diptera > Syrphidae > Melangyna > Melangyna quadrimaculata. The sequence goes on along the minus strand of OX439483.1, from coordinate 62,825,979 downwards.
ATAACATGTAAATTATTCAGCCCGAAACTCGAAACTATACATTGTAATGTTTTGCTTTCTATATTTCAATTAATTTTAGGAATCGGTTGTGGGGGGGGGCTTTAGCCCCTATAGCCACCACCCTGGATCCGCCACTGCGTATGGCAATGGATGATTCGTAGAGTTTACGATTCTGACCGAAAATATGGGGATAAAGAACCACTTGCTGCTGCAATCAATGAAGCATGAAGTGCAATTTCTTTAAATTATATAAAATAACTGTATGATTCAGTGTCCAACAAGTTATTTCAAATAAAGGTGCTAGCAGGCATTAATAAAATATAATTACAAATAAAAAATAGCCTCTTTTACTGCAAGTGGCGCAAAAAAAACAGTGTTTTAAATGAAGTAATTAGAAAAGTGGTTAAAAAAACCTAATGGTATTTTCCTGAATTATTCTTTATCTGCAGTTTTATTCGCAATACATCCCTCTTATAGGAACTAAAACCAAAAGGTGAATTTATAAATTTACCAAAGCGCTACACGCTCTGATAGTAAAAAAAAAAGTTTGTTTCTATTCAAGTGGAGTGTAGTGTGTTTGTAAACTACCATTTTACCAAATGTAGGACCTACAACATGTATCCCTTTTTCTTTGACTGGAGTAATCAACCATTTGTCCAAACTAATTACTTGTTGCAATGCCTTGAGCTCAAAAAATAAATGTTTCATCAAACCAAAAAAATAATTCCGCATTTAGAACACGCCCAAAATTAAATTTTGATACAACTTTTGCAACAAGAAGCCACAGTCCACCACTAAGCAAATCCCAGAAGTAAACACATGAAATCTGTTTTGTTCTAATTTTCCAGCAAAAGGTATCAGATTAAGTTGCATGATGGCCTTCTGCTCTTTCCGTGTTCATTGCCATTCATAATTCATAAATTCACTCATATTCATTCAGTTTTGTTAAAATTTGCCACCAAAATCATAATGCTGGGACATGGACACCGAACGATTAATTAAAATTCCTTATCAACACGAATAAATCGCACAACCACTAGGTATGCCTCTATCGTTTATTGTGCAATTCGAAAAGCATGTAATCCGTCGTTCGTTTCGTTCATATTCGGTCGTTGCCACACATATGGTTGCGGGGTTCAATATCGCTATGGTCAGTTGGTCAGGTTTGTTGGTTTGATTTTATGTTTTGTTATTATTTTGATATTGTTGCGTTGTTGTAACGGCGATTTATTACGATTTTGACAGAATTATGGAAAACGCTCCTACATCAACACACACACAACACACTAATACAGAAAATAGTAATAGAAAATAAATAAATCGTATAACGTTGGTACACGCTAGTAAGATATGGGATTCGTATACCTACCTATATCTACCGTTGACTAAGTCGCGATAAAATCCGTGTCCTAAATGCCCTGTTGAATATTATCTGGAAAGTAAATTGAGTTGCGTTTTTTTTCTGTATTAAAATTACTTTTCCTATAGAGTTTTGGGCTAAGCTAATAAAGCTACCGTACTTTGTGTCAGTCTTTTTAAATGTTATATTATAATCCAATAACACATGTTTTACCGTGATTTTGTTTTTATGTTTACCTAATTATAATTGTAGTAAGTAATTTATACAGATTACACAAGCTTATATTGTAATTTTATCTCATAAAATGTACATAATTATGTAGAATATAATTATTGTTTTTGTGTTTTTTTGTTATAAAATATTTAAAGAGTTATATAAATTATTTTAGATGTAAGAGTTTTATATGTACCTACAATATTGATAAAGATTTTCTTCAACCTTTCAAATCGCAACCTACTCCAAGACCTCTATTTGAGGAAATGTAGCCATCAAAACATTTTTTAGGCCGTGTGTCGATTGCGTCAAAAATTTGATCCCAGTTAAATTTGATCCGTTTTTATAGGGGTGAATAAAATTGAAGCGTCAGGCTTCGTTAAATGCATTAAATGGAATTTTTTAAAACATACATTTCCCATTGACGTTCCTTGCGTTAAGAAACCTATCCGAGACGGTGTCAACCTATCCAAAAATGTTTAGATACCTTAATTTGTTGTTGCAATAGCTTTTTTCAGAATGAGTCACAATACAAATCTATCCAAATCGCTTTGGATGCGATCTTGAACGCGGAAATTGCATATTGACAGTGGCAGTCATGGACCTAGTATACCTAGGGGGGGTAACTATAACTATCGCGTCGATAAAAATTGGCGAGAAACGATGGGAATTGAAACAAATCGTATGAGTTTGGTTCCATTTTTCACCGTCTCTCGACCAAATTTATCGACGCGATAGTTACAGAACAGGGGTCCTGGGACTGCTTGTCCATCGTACAAAAGTTTCATTGAAGATGGTTTCACCGATTAAAAACGACAACTGTGCCTATTGTGCCGCGCTGAATGTTCGCATTTGTTTGGGAGAGCCTTTAAGGTGAAACATTCGCTAGTCAAAATTTATTTGCATGTAGATAAATGAAAGTGCCCAAGCCAACGGTGAATGTTTCTCCGCCGCACCGAATGTTTGGCGTTGGCGTTGGTTTGAAAGAGCCTTAAGCGGGGTGAACATTATTAAAGCTGTTTGACAAATCTGTTCACGTTTAATAGTGTTTACTCTGTGTTTGACAAACACGTTCTTTGTTCACAAATTTTTTTCATACTGTAGAGTGTTTGCCATCAAACAGGTTTGTGTAATGTGTACCCCACTCGTACCAGCCATACAGGAAGTGCGATGGGATGGAGAGGGCATACGGAGACTGAAAGAGTGTGACATCTACTACGGCGGGTGCTTGAAGAACAGGGTCAGCGGCTCTTTGGTTGTGGTTTTGTGATAAGGGGAAGACTTAGGCAAGAAGTCTTGGGCTTCCGAAGTGTAAGCGAGCGCCTAGTCACAATCCGCATCAAAGGCAAATTTAAGAACATTTCGCTGATCTGTGTTCACGCCCCCCATGAAGGGAGAGAGGACTCAACCAAAGAAGCATTCTACGATCTCCTGGAGACAACGTATGATATGTGCCCGAAGTACGACGTGAAGATCATTCTTGGTGACTTCAACGCAAGATTCGGAAAGGAGGGCATCTTTGGTTGGAAAGTCGGAGGACACAGCCTACACGACGAAACTTCCGGCAACGGACACAGGCTGGCAGACTTTGCGGCGGGGCGAAATGTCATCATCTCAAGCACCTACTTCCCACACCTCAATATACACAAGGGGACGTGGCGGTCGCGTGATCAACTAACCGTCAACCAAATCGACCACGTTGCGATAGACGCGAGACATGCTTCCAGTATCTTGGACGTCCGAACGTTCCGAGGGGCCAACATTGACTCGGATCACTACCTGGTGGTAGCTAGACTACGTATGCGGATATCCATGACGCGACAACGCAGAGCAGATGCTGTGAAAAGATTGGATGTCGAGAAGCTTAAATCGCAAGAGACCGCCAGAGCTTTTGCAGACCACGTAACTCTTAATCTCTCAGGAGGTCCGCCACCACCATCAAGTGCAGAGGACCAGTGGGAACACTGTCAACAAGCCATCAGAAGTGCCGCCTCTGATGTGCTGGGTTTCACTAGGCGAATACAATGAAACCCCTGGTTCGATGAAGAGTGCCGGCTAGCGCATGCAGCTAAGGACGAGGCCTACCAGGCAATGCTGCAGACTCGAACAAGAGCTGCTGAGAGAGTGGCCCGGGAGCTCTACGGGCTGAAACGCAAAGAGGAACGCCGACTTCTCAGGAGGAAAAAGAGAGAGCACGAGAAGCGGGCGGTAGAGTCTATTGAGGGTTGTAGCGGTAGGGGAGATGTTCGAAAATTTTATCAGAAGGTGAAGCGATCCACCCAAGGATACAAGGCTAGAACGGAAGCCTGCCGAGATGAGAGTGGGAATATGGTAGTAGACACACAGTTAGTGCTGAGGATCTGGAAAGAACACTTCTCTAGACTGCTTAACGGCGAATACAGCCAAGATGCCGCTAATAGGCAGAACGCTCCATTCAACTTGGACGATGATGGCCAAGAGTTCCGTCCACCCGACCTAACCGAAGTGCGGCTGGCGATATCCAAACTTAAGTCTTACAAAGCTGCTGGTGCGGATGGCTTCCAAGCCGAACTATTTAAATCAGCGGGAGACGAATTGGCTAGGAGCATTCACCAGCTCATCTGCAAAATTTGGTCGGAGGAAAGTATGCCCAATGAATGGAACCTCGGTATAGTGTGCCCCATCCATAAAAAGGGAGATGTTCTGAAATGTACCAACTACAGAGGAATTAGTCTCCTAAACATCGCTTATAAAATCTTGTCGGCCATCCTGTGTGACCGCTTAAAACCTTTTGTCAACGATCTGATCGGCCCCTATCAGTGCGGTTTTAGGCCAGGCAAGTCAACCGTCGATCAAATGTTAACACTCCGACAGATTTTAGAAAAATCCCGGGAATTTATTTATCTATTTTAAAGTCGCGTATGATAGCGTGAAAAGGGACGAATTATACAGAGCCATGTCGAGTCTCGGCATCCCTGCCAAACTCGTCCGCTTGTGCAGGATGACGATGGAGAAATCTCGCTGCTCCGTCAAAATTGGTAAGAACACCACCGATTCCTTTGATGTTGAGAAAGGATTGAGGCAAGGCGACGCGTTATCATGCAACCTATTCAACATCGTTCTTGAAGCCATTGTACGCAACGCACATGTCAACACCAGCGGTACAATCTATCAAAAGTCCGTTCAATTGCTTGCATATGCGGATGACATAGACATTGTCGGCAGAACGAAGCGAGCTGTGGCAGGGGCATTTGCGAGCATTGAATCGGAGGCGGCTAGAATGGGTTTGGCGGTTAATGAGGACAAGACGAAGTATATGCTGTCATCAAAAGAGGAATCTCAACAACGTCGACTCGGGCAAAATATCACGATGGACAGATATAACTTCGAAGTTGTCAAGGACTTTGTCTACCTGGGCTCCACTATTACATCGCAGAATGACATCAGTGCAGAGATCAAGCGAAGAATTACTCTTGCCAACCGCTGTTTCTTCGGTCTAAGAAGGCATTTAAGTAGTAAGACCCTCTCTCAGAGAACCAAGGAGACTTTTTACAAAACCCTAATCATCCCGGGCCTGCTTTATGGGTCAGAAGCATGGACACTGAAAGATTCGGATAAAAATCTGCTAGGGTGCTTTGAGAGGAAGATTCTTCGTGTGATTTTCGGTCTGGTGTGTATCGAAGGAGTATGGAGGAGAAGATTCAACGACGAGCTATACGGGCTATACAGCGACGTTGACCTGGTCAAAAAGCTGAAAATACAGCCGCTGAGATGGCTGGGGCACGTGGAGCGTATGGGCAGCAACGCACCTGCCCGACGAGTCTTCGAATCCAACCCCGATGGGGTACGCAGCAGAGGAAGAACCCGTAACAGGTGGCGCAATCAAGTGAATGACGACACCAAAGCACTCGGTATTCGCAACTGGAAGCGGCTAGCTAGGGACAGAGCTGGCTGGAGGGGCTTGTTAGTTGAGGCCGAAGCCCATCCTGGGCTGTGAACGCCATCAAAAGTAAAGTAAGTGAGTAAGTAAGAAATCGCCAAATGGTTTATTGTTGATCAAATTGTTTTCGAAAAATCTAAACTATTAGTTCCTAATCATGGATATCGCTAATAAGCCACTGAATTACACAGCGTTAACCGCAACCTCCTACGAGCCCTTTTTGGAAAGTTATGGCCATATGAAGACTTTTTGTTTTGGGTCGAAAATATAAGAATTACTTTGAATTCAAATATCTTCGCAACCAGACCTCGTAGTTTGCTTTAGATGTGCTGGTTGCATTTGACAAAAGCTTTCTATATATGTATGTTTCAATTTTCGTAAGAAAATGAATTTTTAGTGATAAGGGGGTAGTCCATGCTTTTTTCGAAAATCGATTGGAGTTTTGAACGGCAATGCAACCTGACCGTTATCTGTTCAACAACGCTAACCGCAACCTCTTACGAGCCTTATTTTGGAAGTTATGGCCATATTAAGGTTTTTAGTTTTTGGGTTGAAACAAGAAAGATTAACTTTGAATCAAAATTTCTCTGCAACCAGAGCCCACAAAATGCTCTAGTTTTCAGCAATGGATAGCTCTCCAAAAACTGATTAAGCAGGTAATAAACTGCAAGGCCTTCCGAGCCTTATTTGTGGAACTGTAAACATCCAAAGTCATGCAAACTTTCAAAACTCAAAAAAATCGATTTTAATGGATTTGCTTTGAATTAAGATATCTCCGCAACCAGACCTCCTAGAATGTTCTAGTTTTCAGCTATGGATAGCTCTTGAAAAACTAATTAAGCGTTTTGCAAGCGAAAATGACGTCATAGCCTTATTTGCGGAACTGTAGGCATCCAAAGTCATACAAGCCTTCATAACTCAAAAAAATAACTTTGAATGCAAATATCTCGAAAACTAGACCTTATAAAAGGGTTTGCTTTGGATGTGCTGGTTGCATTTGACAAAACCTTTCTATATATGTACGTTTCAATGGGTTCCAGAGACTTTCGTAAAAAAATGAATTTTTAGTGATAAGGGGGTAGTCCATGCTTTTTTCGAAAATCGATTGGAAAAAAAAAGTTGAGTTTTGAACGGCAATGCAAAGACCTGACCGTTATCTGTTCAACAACGCTAACCGCAACCTCTTACGAGCCTTATTTTGGAAGTTATGGCCATATTAAGGTTTTTAGTTTTTGGGTTGAAACAAGAAAGATTAACTTTGAATCAAAATTTCTCTGCAACCAGAGCCCACAAAATGCTCTAGTTTTCAGCAATGGATAGCCCTCCAAAAACTGATTAAGCAGGTAATAAACCGCAAGGCCTTCCGAGCCTTATTTGTGGAACTATAAACATCCAAAGTCATGCAAACTTTCAAAACTCAAAAAAATCGATTTTAATGGATTTACTTTGAATTAAGATATCTCCGCAACCAGACCTCCTAGAATGTTCTAGTTTTCAGCTATGGATAGCTCTTGAAAAACTAATTAAGCGTTTTGCAAGCGAAAATGACGTCATAGCCTTATTTGCGGAACTGTAGGCATCCAAAGTCATACAAGCCTTCATAACTCAAAAAAATAACTTTGAATGCAAATATCTCAAAAACTAGACCTTATAAAAGAGTTTGCTTTGCAACCAGAGCCCACAAAATGCTCTAGTTTTCAGCAATGGATAGCTCTCCAAAAACTCTAGTTTTCAGCAATGGATAGCTCTCCAAAAACTGATTAAGCGGGTAATAAACCGCAAGGCCTTCCGAGCCTTATTTGTGGAACTGTAAACATCCAAAGTCATGCAAACTTTCAAAACTCAAAAAAATCGATTTTAATGGATTTACTTTGAATTAAGATATCTCCGCAACCAGACCTCCTAGAATGTTCTAGTTTTCAGTTATGGATAGCTCTTGAAAAACTAATTAAGCGTTTTGCAAGCGAAAATGACGTCATAGCCTTATTTGCGGAACTGTAGGCATCCAAAGTCATACAAGCCTTCATAACTCAAAAAAATAACTTTGAATGCAAATATCTCGAAAACTAGACCTTATAAAAGGGTTTGCTTTGGATGTGCTGGTTGCATTTGACAAAACCTTTCTATATATGTACGTTTCAATGGGTTCCAGAGACTTTCGTAAAAAAATCAATTTTTAGTGATAAGGGGGTAGTCCATGCTTTTTTTCGAAAATCGATTGGAAAAAAAAAGTTGAGTTTTGAACGGCAATGCAAAGACCTGACCGTTATCTGTTCAACAACGTTAACCGCAACCTCTTACGAGCTTTATTTTGGAAGTTATGGCCATATTAAGATTTTTAGTTTTTGGGTTGAAACAAGAAAGATTAACTTTGAATCAAAATTCCTCTGCAACCAGAGCCCACAAAATGCTCTAGTTTTCAGCAATGGATAGCTCTCCAAAAACTGATTAAGCGGTTAATAAACCGCAAGGCCTTCCGAGCCTTATTTGTGGAACTGTAGACATCCAAAGTCATGCAAACTTTCAAAACTCAAAAAAATCGATTTTAATGGATTTACTTTGAATTAAGATATCTCCGCAACCAGACCTCCTAGAATGTTCTAGTTTTCAGCTATGGATAGCTCTTGAAAAACTAATTAAGCGTTTTGCAAGCGAAAATGACGTCATACCCTTATTTGCGGAACTGTAGGCATCCAAAGTCATACAAGCCTTCATAACTCAAAAAAATAACTTTGAATGCAAATATCTCGAAAACTAGACCTTATAAAAGGGTTTGCTTTGGATGTGCTGGTTGCATTTGACAAAACCTTTCTATATATGTACGTTTCAATGGGTTCCAGAGACTTTCGTAAAAAAATGAATTTTTAGTGATAAGGGGGTAGTCCATGCTTTTTTCGAAAATCGATTGGAAAAAAAAGTTGAGTTTTGAACGGCAATGCAAAGACCTAACCGTTATCTGTTAAACAACGCTAACCGCAACCTCTTACGAGCCTTATTTTGGAAGTTATGGCCATATTAAGGTTTTTAGTTTTTGGGTTGAAACAAGAAAGATTAACTTTGAATCAAAATTTCTCTGCAACCAGAGCCCACAAAATGCTCTAGTTTTCAGCAATGGATAGCTCTCCAAAAACTGATTAAGCAGGTAATAAACCGCAAGGCCTTCCGAGCCTTATTTGTGGAACTGTAAACATCCAAAGTCATGCAAACTTTCAAAACTCAAAAAAATCGATTTTAATGGATTTACTTTGAATTAAGATATCTCCGCAACCAGACCTCCTAGAATGTTCTAGTTTTCAGTTATGGATAGCTCTTGAAAAACTAATTAAGCGTTTTGCAAGCGAAAATGACGTCATAGCCTTATTTGCGGAACTGTAGGCATCCAAAGTCATACAAGCCTTCATAGCTCAAAAAAATAACTTTGAATGCAAATATCTCGAAAACTAAACCTTATAAAAGGGTTTGCTTTGGATGTGCTGGTTGCATTTGACAAAACCTTTCTATATATGTACGTTTCAATGGGTTCCAGAGACTTTCGTAAAAAAATGAATTTTTAGTGATAAGGGGGTAGTCCATGCTTTTTTTCGAAAATCGATTGGAAAAAAAAAAGTTGAGTTTTGAACGGCAATGCAAAGACCTGACCGTTATCTGTTCAACAACGTTAACCGCAACCTCTTACGAGCTTTATTTTGGAAGTTATGGCCATATTAAGATTTTTAGTTTTTGGGTTGAAACAAGAAAGATTAACTTTGAATCAAAATTCCTCTGCAACCAGAGCCCGCAAAATGCTCTAGTTTTCAGCAATGGATAGCTCTCCAAAAACTGATTAAGCGGTTAATAAACCGCAAGGCCTTCCGAGCCTTATTTGTGGAACTGTAGACATCCAAAGTCATGCAAACTTTCAAAACTCAAAAAAATCGATTTTAATGGATTTACTTTGAATTAAGATATCTCCGCAACCAGACCTCCTAGAATGTTCTAGTTTTCAGTTATGGATAGCTCTTGAAAAACTAATTAAGCGTTTTGCAAGCGAAAATGACGTCATAGCCTTATTTGCGGAACTGTAGGCATCCAAAGTCATACAAGCCTTCATAACTCAAAAAAATAACTTTGAATGCAAATATCTCGAAAACTAGACCTTATAAAAGGGTTTGCTTTGGATGTGCTGGTTGCATTTGACAAAACCTTTCTATATATGTACGTTTCAATGGGTTCCAGAGACTTTCGTAAAAAAATGAATTTTTAGTGATAAGGGGGTAGTCCATGCTTTTTTCGAAAATCGATTGGAAAAAAAAGTTGAGTTTTGAACGGCAATGCAAAGACCTGACCGTTATCTGTTCAACAACGCTAACCGCAACCTCTTACGAGCCTTATTTTGGAAGTTATGGCCATATTAAGGTTTTTAGTTTTTGGGTTGAAACAAGAAAGATTAACTTTGAATCAAAATTTCTCTGCAACCAGAGCCCACAAAATGCTCTAGTTTTCAGCAATGGATAGCTCTCCAAAAACTGATTAAGCAGGTAATAAACTGCAAGGCCTTCCGAGCCTTATTTGTGGAACTGTAAACATCCAAAGTCATGCAAACTTTCAAAACTCAAAAAAATCGATTTTAATGGATTTGCTTTGAATTAAGATATCTCCGCAACCAGACCTCCTAGAATGTTCTAGTTTTCAGCTATGGATAGCTCTTGAAAAACTAATTAAGCGTTTTGCAAGCGAAAATGACGTCATAGCCTTATTTGCGGAACTGTAGGCATCCAAAGTCATACAAGCCTTCATAACTCAAAAAAATAACTTTGAATGCAAATATCTCGAAAACTAGACCTTATAAAAGGGTTTGCTTTGGATGTGCTGGTTGCATTTGACAAAACCTTTCTATATATGTACGTTTCAATGGGTTCCAGAGACTTTCGTAAAAAAATGAATTTTTAGTGATAAGGGGGTAGTCCATGCTTTTTTCGAAAATCGATTGGAAAAAAAAGTTGAGTTTTGAACGGCAATGCAAAGACCTGACCGTTATCTGTTAAACAACGCTAACCGCAACCTCTTACGAGCCTTATTTTGGAAGTTATGGCCATATTAAGGTTTTTAGTTTTTGGGTTGAAACAAGAAAGATTAACTTTGAATCAAAATTTCTCTGCAACCAGAGCCCACAAAATGCTCTAGTTTTCAGCAATGGATAGCTCTCCAAAAACTGATTAAGCAGGTAATAAACTGCAAGGCCTTCCGAGCCTTATTTGTGGAACTGTAAACATCCAAAGTCATGCAAACTTTCAAAACTCAAAAAAATCGATTTTAATGGATTTGCTTTGAATTAAGATATCTCCGCAACCAGACCTCCTAGAATGTTCTAGTTTTCAGCTATGGATAGCTCTTGAAAAACTAATTAAGCGTTTTGCAAGCGAAAATGACGTCATAGCCTTATTTGCGGAACTGTAGGCATCCAAAGTCATACAAGCCTTCATAACTCAAAAAAATAACTTTGAATGCAAATATCTCGAAAACTAGACCTTATAAAAGGGTTTGCTTTGGATGTGCTGGTTGCATTTGACAAAACCTTTCTATATATGTACGTTTCAATGGGTTCCAGAGACTTTCGTAAAAAAATGAATTTTTAGTGATAAGGGGGTAGTCCATGCTTTTTTCGAAAATCGATTGGAAAAAAAAAGTTGAGTTTTGAACGGCAATGCAAAGACCTGACCGTTATCTGTTCAACAACGCTAACCGCAACCTCTTACGAGCCTTATTTTGGAAGTTATGGCCATATTAAGGTTTTTAGTTTTTGGGTTGAAACAAGAAAGATTAACTTTGAATCAAAATTTCTCTGCAACCAGAGCCCACAAAATGCTCTAGTTTTCAGCAATGGATAGCCCTCCAAAAACTGATTAAGCAGGTAATAAACCGCAAGGCCTTCCGAGCCTTATTTGTGGAACTATAAACATCCAAAGTCATGCAAACTTTCAAAACTCAAAAAAATCGATTTTAATGGATTTACTTTGAATTAAGATATCTCCGCAACCAGACCTCCTAGAATGTTCTAGTTTTCAGCTATGGATAGCTCTTGAAAAACTAATTAAGCGTTTTGCAGGCGAAAATGACGTCATAGCCTTATTTGCGGAACTGTAGGCATCCAAAGTCATACAAGCCTTCATAACTCAAAAAAATAACTTTGAATGCAAATATCTCGAAAACTAGACCTTATAAAAGGGTTTGCTTTGGATGTGCTGGTTGCATTTGACAAAACCTTTCTATATATGTACGTTTCAATGGGTTCCAGAGACTTTCGTAAAAAAATGAATTTTTAGTGATAAGGGGGTAGTCCATGCTTTTTTTCGAAAATCGATTGGAAAAAAAAAGTTGAGTTTTGAACGGCAATGCAAAGACCTGACCGTTATCTGTTCAACAACGCTAACCGCAACCTCTTACGAGCCTTATTTTGGAAGTTATGGCCATATTAAGATTTTTAGTTTTGGGGTTGAAACAAGAAAGATTAACTTTGAATCAAAATTTCTCTGCAACCAGAGCCCACAAAATGCTCTAGTTTTCAGCAATGGATAGCCCTCCAAAAACTGATTAAGCAGGTAATAAACCGCAAGGCCTTCCGAGCCTTATTTGTGGAACTGTAAACATCCAAAGTCATGCAAACTTTCAAAACTCAAAAAAAATCGATTTTAATGGATTTACTTTGAATTAAGATATCTCCGCAACCAGACCTCCTAGAATGTTCTAGTTTTCAGCTGTGGATAGCTCTTGAAAAACTAATTAAGCGTTTTGCAAGCAAAAATGCGGAACTGTAGGCATCCAAAGTCATACAAGCCTTCATAACTCAAAAAAATAACTTTGAATGCAAATATCTCGAAAACTAGACCTTATAAAAGGGTTTGCTTTGGATGTGCTGGTTGCATTTGACAAAACCTTTCTATATATGTACGTTTCAATGGGTTCCAGAGACTTTCGTAAAAAAATGAATTTTTAGTGATAAGGGGGTAGTCCATGCTTTTTTCGAAAATCGATTGGAAAAAAAAGTTGAGTTTTGAACGGCAATGCAAAGACCTGACCGTTATCTGTTCAACAACGCTAACCGCAACCTCTTACGAGCCTTATTTTGGAAGTTATGGCCATATTAAGGTTTTTAGTTTTTGGGTTGAAACAAGAAAGATTAACTTTGAATCAAAATTTCTCTGCAACCAGAGCCCACAAAATGCTCTAGTTTTCAGCAATGGATAGCTCTCCAAAAACTGATTAAGCAGGTAATAAACTGCAAGGCCTTCCGAGCCTTATTTGTGGAACTGTAAACATCCAAAGTCATGCAAACTTTCAAAACTCAAAAAAATCGATTTTAATGGATTTGCTTTGAATTAAGATATCTCCGCAACCAGACCTCCTAGAATGTTCTAGTTTTCAGCTATGGATAGCTCTTGAAAAACTAATTAAGCGTTTTGCAAGCAAAAATGACGTCATAGCCTTATTTGCGGAACTGTAGGCATCCAAAGTCATACAAGCCTTCATAACTCAAAAAAATAACTTTGAATGCAAATATCTCGAAAACTAGACCTTATAAAAGGGTTTGCTTTGGATGTGCTGGTTGCATTTGACAAAACCTTTCTATATATGTACGTTTCAATGGGTTCCAGAGACTTTCGTAATAAAATGAATTTTTAGTGATAAGGGGGTAGTCCATGCTTTTTTCGAAAATCGATTGGAAAAAAAAGTTGAGTTTTGAACGGCAATGCAAAGACCTGACCGTTATCTGTTAAACAACGCTAACCGCAACCTCTTACGAGCCTTATTTTGGAAGTTATGGCCATATTAAGGTTTTTAGTTTTTGGGTTGAAACAAGAAAGATTAACTTTGAATCAAAATTTCTCTGCAACCAGAGCCCACAAAATGCTCTAGTTTTCAGCAATGGATAGCTCTCCAAAAACTGATTAAGCAGGTAATAAACTGCAAGGCCTTCCGAGCCTTATTTGTGGAACTGTAAACATCCAAAGTCATGCAAACTTTCAAAACTCAAAAAAATCGATTTTAATGGATTTGCTTTGAATTAAGATATCTCCGCAACCAGACCTCCTAGAATGTTCTAGTTTTCAGCTATGGATAGCTCTTGAAAAACTAATTAAGCGTTTTGCAAGCGAAAATGACGTCATAGCCTTATTTGCGGAACTGTAGGCATCCAAAGTCATACAAGCCTTCATAACTCAAAAAAATAACTTTGAATGCAAATATCTCGAAAACTAGACCTTATAAAAGGGTTTGCTTTGGATGTGCTGGTTGCATTTGACAAAACCTTTCTATATATGTACGTTTCAATGGGTTCCAGAGACTTTCGTAAAAAAATGAATTTTTAGTGATAAGGGGGTAGTCCATGCTTTTTTCGAAAATCGATTGGAAAAAAAAAGTTGAGTTTTGAACGGCAATGCAAAGACCTGACCGTTATCTGTTAAACAACGCTAACCGCAACCTCTTACGAGCCTTATTTTGGAAGTTATGGCCATATTAAGATTTTTAGTTTTTGGGTTGAAACAAGAAAGATTAACTTTGAATCAAAATTTCTCTGCAACCAGAGCCCACAAAATGCTCTAGTTTTCAGCAATGGATAGCCCTCCAAAAACTGATTAAGCAGGTAATAAACCGCAAGGCCTTCCGAGCCTTATTTGTGGAACTGTAAACATCCAAAGTCATGCAAACTTTCAAAACTCAAAAAAATCGATTTTAATGGATTTACTTTGAATTAAGATATCTCCGCAACCAGACCTCCTAGAATGTTCTAGTTTTCAGCTGTGGATAGCTCTTGAAAAACTAATTAAGCGTTTTGCAAGCAAAAATGCGGAACTGTAGGCATCCAAAGTCATACAAGCCTTCATAACTCAAAAAAATAACTTTGAATGCAAATATCTCGAAAATTAGACCTTATAAAAGGGTTTGCTTTGGATGTGCTGGTTGCATTTGACAAAACCTTTCTATATATGTACGTTTCAATGGGTTCCAGAGATTTTCGTAAAAAAATGAATTTTTAGTGATAAGGAGGTAGTCCATGCTTTTTTTCGAAAATCGATTGGAAAAAAAAGTTGAGTTTTGAACGGCAATGCAAAGACTTGACCGTTATCTGTTGAACAAGGCTAACCGCAACCTCTTACGAGCCTTATTTTGGAAGTTATGGCCATATTAAGATTTTTAGTTTTTGGGTTGAAACAAGAAAGATTAACTTTGAATCAAAATTCCTCTGCAACCAGAGCCCACAAAATGCTCTAGTTTTCAGCAATGGATAGCTCTTCAAAAACTGATTAAGCGGGTAATAAACCGCAAGGCCTTCCGAGCCTTATTTGTGGAACTGTAGACATCCAAAGTCATGCAAACTTTCAAAACTCAAAAAAATCGATTTTAATGGATTTACTTTGAATTAAGATATCTCCGCAACCAGACCTCCTAGAATGTTCTAGTTTTCAGCTATGGATAGCTCTTGAAAAACTAATTAAGCGTTTTGCAAGCGAAAATGACGTCATAGCCTTATTTGCGGAACTGTAGGCATCCAAAGTCATACAAGCCTTCATAACTCAAAAAAATAACTTTGAATGCAAATATCTCGAAAACTAGACCTTATAAAAGGGTTTGCTTTGGATGTGCTGGTTGCATTTGACAAAACCTTTCTATATATGTAAGTTTCAATGGGTTCCAGAGACTTTCGTAAAAAAATGAATTTTTAGTGATAAGGGGGTAGTCCATGCTTTTTTCGAAAATCGATTGGAAAAAAAAGTTGAGTTTTGAACGGCAATGCAAAGACCTGACCGTTATCTGTTCAACAACGCTAACCGCAACCTCTTACGAGCCTTATTTTGGAAGTTATGGCCATATTAAGGTTTTTAGTTTTTGGGTTGAAACAAGAAAGATTAACTTTGAATCAAAATTTCTCTGCAACCAGAGCCCACAAAATGCTCTAGTTTTCAGCAATGGATAGCTCTCCAAAAACTGATTAAGCAGGTAATAAACTGCAAGGCCTTCCGAGCCTTATTTGTGGAACTGTAAACATCCAAAGTCATGCAAACTTTCAAAACTCAAAAAAATCGATTTTAATGGATTTGCTTTGAATTAAGATATCTCCGCAACCAGACCTCCTAGAATGTTCTAGTTTTCAGCTATGGATAGCTCTTGAAAAACTAATTAAGCGTTTTGCAAGCGAAAATGACGTCATAGCCTTATTTGCGGAACTGTAGGCATCCAAAGTCATACAAGCCTTCATAACTCAAAAAAATAACTTTGAATGCAAATATCTCGAAAACTAGACCTTATAAAAGGGTTTGCTTTGGATGTGCTGGTTGCATTTGACAAAACCTTTCTATATATGTACGTTTCAATGGGTTCCAGAGACTTTCGTAAAAAAATGAATTTTTAGTGATAAGGGGGTAGTCCATGCTTTTTTCGAAAATCGATTGGAAAAAAAAGTTGAGTTTTGAACGGCAATGCAAAGACCTGACCGTTATCTGTTAAACAACGCTAACCGCAACCTCTTACGAGCCTTATTTTGGAAGTTATGGCCATATTAAGGTTTTTAGTTTTTGGGTTGAAACAAGAAAGATTAACTTTGAATCAAAATTTCTCTGCAACCAGAGCCCACAAAATGCTCTAGTTTTCAGCAATGGATAGCTCTCCAAAAACTGATTAAGCAGGTAATAAACTGCAAGGCCTTCCGAGCCTTATTTGTGGAACTGTAAACATCCAAAGTCATGCAAACTTTCAAAACTCAAAAAAATCGATTTTAATGGATTTGCTTTGAATTAAGATATCTCCGCAACCAGACCTCCTAGAATGTTCTAGTTTTCAGCTATGGATAGCTCTTGAAAAACTAATTAAGCGTTTTGCAAGCGAAAATGACGCCATAGCCTTATTTGCGGAACTGTAGGCATCCAAAGTCATACAAGCCTTCATAACTCAAAAAAATAACTTTGAATGCAAATATCTCGAAAACTAGACCTTATAAAAGGGTTTGCTTTGGATGTGCTGGTTGCATTTGACAAAACCTTTCTATATATGTACGTTTCAATGGGTTCCAGAGACTTTCGTAAAAAAATGAATTTTTAGTGATAAGGGGGTAGTCCATGCTTTTTTCGAAAATCGATTGGAAAAAAAGTTGAGTTTTGAACGGCAATGCAAAGACCTGACCGTTATCTGTTAAACAACGCTAACCGCAACCTCTTACGAGCCTTATTTTGGAAGTTATGGCCATATTAAGGTTTTTAGTTTTTGGGTTGAAACAAGAAAGATTAACTTTGAATCAAAATTTCTCTGCAACCAGAGCCCACAAAATGCTCTAGTTTTCAGCAATGGATAGCTCTCCAAAAACTGATTAAGCAGGTAATAAACTGCAAGGCCTTCCGAGCCTTATTTGTGGAACTGTAAACATCCAAAGTCATGCAAACTTTCAAAACTCAAAAAAATCGATTTTAATGGATTTGCTTTGAATTAAGATATCTCCGCAACCAGACCTCCTAGAATGTTCTAGTTTTCAGCTATGGATAGCTCTTGAAAAACTAATTAAGCGTTTTGCAAGCGAAAATGACGTCATAGCCTTATTTGCGGAACTGTAGGCATCCAAAGTCATACAAGCCTTCATAACTCAAAAAAATAACTTTGAATGCAAATATCTCGAAAACTAGACCTTATAAAAGAGTTTGCTTTGCAACCAGAGCCCACAAAATGCTCTAGTTTTCAGCAATGGATAGCTCTCCAAAAACTCTAGTTTTCAGCAATGGATAGCTCTCCAAAAACTGATTAAGCGGGTAATAAACCGCAAGGCCTTCCGAGCCTTATTTGTGGAACTGTAAACATCCAAAGTCATGCAAACTTTCAAAACTCAAAAAAATCGATTTTAATGGATTTACTTTGAATTAAGATATCTCCGCAACCAGACCTCCTAGAATGTTCTAGTTTTCAGTTATGGATAGCTCTTGAAAAACTAATTAAGCGTTTTGCAAGCGAAAATGACGTCATAGCCTTATTTGCGGAACTGTAGGCATCCAAAGTCATACAAGCCTTCATAACTCCAAAAAATAACTTTGAATGCAAATATCTCGAAAACTAGACCTTATAAAAGGGTTTGCTTTGGATGTGCTGGTTGCATTTGACAAAACCTTTCTATATATGTACGTTTCAATGGGTTCCAGAGACTTTCGTAAAAAAATGAATTTTTAGTGATAAGGGGGTAGTCCATGCTTTTTTTCGAAAATCGATTGGAAAAAAAAAGTTGAGTTTTGAACGGCAATGCAAAGACCTGACCGTTATCTGTTCAACAACGCTAACCGCAACCTCTTACGAGCCTTATTTTGGAAGTTATGGCCATATTAAGATTTTTAGTTTTTGGGTTGAAACAAGAAAGATTAACTTTGAATCAAAATTTCTCTGCAACCAGAGCCCACAAAATGCTCTAGTTTTCAGCAATGGATAGCTCTTCAAAAACTGATTAAGCGGGTAATAAACCGCAAGGCCTTCCGAGCCTTATTTGTGGAACTGTAAACATCCAAAGTCATGCAAACTTTCAAAACTCAAAAAAATCGATTTTAATGGATTCACTTTGAATTAAGATATCTCCGCAACCAGACCTCCTAGAATGTTCTAGTTTTCAGTTATGGATAGCTCTTGAAAAACTAATTAAGCGTTTTGCAAGCGAAAATGACGTCATAGCCTTATTTGCGGAACTGTAGGCATCCAAAGTCATACAAGCCTTCATAACTCCAAAAAATAACTTTGAATGCAAATATCTCGAAAACTAGACCTTATAAAAGGGTTTGCTTTGGATGTGCTGGTTGCATTTGACAAAACCTTTCTATATATGTACGTTTCAATGGGTTCCAGAGACTTTCGTAAAAAAATGAATTTTTAGTGATAAGGGGGTAGTCCATGCTTTTTTTCGAAAATCGATTGGAAAAAAAAAGTTGAGTTTTGAACGGCAATGCAAAGACCTGACCGTTATCTGTTCAACAACGCTAACCGCAACCTCTTACGAGCCTTATTTTGGAAGTTATGGCCATATTAAGATTTTTAGTTTTTGGGTTGAAACAAGAAAGATTAACTTTGAATCAAAATTTCTCTGCAACCAGAGCCCACAAAATGCTCTAGTTTTCAGCAATGGATAGCTCTCCAAAAACTCTAGTTTTCAGCAATGGATAGCTCTCCAAAAACTGATTAAGCAGGTAATAAACCGCAAGGCCTTCCGAGCCTTATTTGTGGAACTGTAAACATCCAAAGTCATGCAAACTTTCAAAACTCAAAAAAATCGATTTTAATGGATTTACTTTGAATTAAGATACCTCCTAGAATGTTCTAGTTTTCAGCTGTGGATAGCTCTTGAAAAACTAATTAAGCGTTTTGCAAGCAAAAATGACGTCATAGCCTTATTTGCGGAACTGTAGGCATCCAAAGTCATACAAGCCTTCATAACTCAAAAAAATAACTTTGAATGCAAATATCTCGAAAATTAGACCTTATAAAAGGGTTTGCTTTGGATGTGCTGGTTGCATTTGACAAAACCTTTCTATATATGTACGTTTCAATGGGTTCCAGAGATTTTCGTAAAAAAATGAATTTTTAGTGATAAGGAGGTAGTCCATGCTTTTTTTGAACGGCAATGCAAAGACTTGACCGTTATCTGTTCAACAAGGCTAACCGCAACCTCTTACGAGCCTTATTTTGGAAGTTATGGCCATATTAAGATTTTTAGTTTTTGGGTTGAAACAAGAAAGATTAACTTTGAATCAAAATTTCTCTGCAACCAGAGCCCACAAAATGCTCTAGTTTTCAGCAATGGATAGCTCTTCAAAAACTGATTAAGCGGGTAATAAACCGCAAGGCCTTCCGAGCCTTATTTGTGGAACTGTAGACATCCAAAGTCATGCAAACTTTCAAAACTCAAAAAAATCGATTTTAATGGATTTCTTTGAATTAAGATATCTCCGCAACCAGACCTCCTAGAATGTTCTAGTTTTCAGCTATGGATAGCTCTTGAAAAACTAATTAAGCGTTTTGCAAGCGAAAATGACGTCATAGCCTTATTTGCGGAACTGTAGGCATCCAAAGTCATACAAGCCTTCATAACTCCAAAAAATAACTTTGAATGCAAATATCTCGAAAACTAGACCTTATAAAAGGGTTTGCTTTGGATGTGCTGGTTGCATTTGACAAAACCTTTCTATATATGTACGTTTCAATGGGTTCCAGAGACTTTCGTAAAAAAATGAATTTTTAGTGATAAGGGGGTAGTCCATGCTTTTTTTCGAAAATCGATTGGAAAAAAAAAGTTGAGTTTTGAACGGCAATGCAAAGACCTGACCGTTATCTGTTCAACAACGCTAACCGCAACCTCTTACGAGCCTTATTTTGGAAGTTATGGCCATATTAAGATTTTTAGTTTTTGGGTTGAAACAAGAAAGATTAACTTTGAATCAAAATTTCTCTGCAACCAGAGCCCACAAAATGCTCTAGTTTTCAGCAATGGATAGCTCTCCAAAAACTCTAGTTTTCAGCAATGGATAGCTCTCCAAAAACTGATTAAGCAGGTAATAAACCGCAAGGCCTTCCGAGCCTTATTTGTGGAACTGTAAACATCCAAAGTCATGCAAACTTTCAAAACTCAAAAAAATCGATTTTAATGGATTTACTTTGAATTAAGATACCTCCTAGAATGTTCTAGTTTTCAGCTGTGGATAGCTCTTGAAAAACTAATTAAGCGTTTTGCAAGCAAAAATGACGTCATAGCCTTATTTGCGGAACTGTAGGCATCCAAAGTCATACAAGCCTTCATAACTCAAAAAAATAACTTTGAATGCAAATATCTCGAAAATTAGACCTTATAAAAGGGTTTGCTTTGGATGTGCTGGTTGCATTTGACAAAACCTTTCTATATATGTACGTTTCAATGGGTTCCAGAGATTTTCGTAAAAAAATGAATTTTTAGTGATAAGGAGGTAGTCCATGCTTTTTTTGAACGGCAATGCAAAGACTTGACCGTTATCTGTTCAACAAGGCTAACCGCAACCTCTTACGAGCCTTATTTTGGAAGTTATGGCCATATTAAGATTTTTAGTTTTTGGGTTGAAACAAGAAAGATTAACTTTGAATCAAAATTTCTCTGCAACCAGAGCCCACAAAATGCTCTAGTTTTCAGCAATGGATAGCTCTTCAAAAACTGATTAAGCGGGTAATAAACCGCAAGGCCTTCCGAGCCTTATTTGTGGAACTGTAGACATCCAAAGTCATGCAAACTTTCAAAACTCAAAAAAATCGATTTTAATGGATTTCTTTGAATTAAGATATCTCCGCAACCAGACCTCCTAGAATGTTCTAGTTTTCAGCTATGGATAGCTCTTGAAAAACTAATTAAGCGTTTTGCAAGCGAAAATGACGTCATAGCCTTATTTGCGGAACTGTAGGCATCCAAAGTCATACAAGCCTTCATAACTCCAAAAAATAACTTTGAATGCAAATATCTCGAAAACTAGACCTTATAAAAGGGTTTGCTTTGGATGTGCTGGTTGCATTTGACAAAACCTTTCTATATATGTACGTTTCAATGGGTTCCAGAGACTTTCGTAAAAAAATGAATTTTTAGTGATAAGGGGGTAGTCCATGCTTTTTTTCGAAAATCGATTGGAAAAAAAAAGTTGAGTTTTGAACGGCAATGCAAAGACCTGACCGTTATCTGTTCAACAACGCTAACCGCAACCTCTTACGAGCCTTATTTTGGAAGTTATGGCCATATTAAGATTTTTAGTTTTTGGGTTGAAACAAGAAAGATTAACTTTGAATCAAAATTTCTCTGCAACCAGAGCCCACAAAATGCTCTAGTTTTCAGCAATGGATAGCTCTTCAAAAACTGATTAAGCGGGTAATAAACCGCAAGGCCTTCCGAGCCTTATTTGTGGAACTGTAAACATCCAAAGTCATGCAAACTTTCAAAACTCAAAAAAATCGATTTTAATGGATTCACTTTGAATTAAGATATCTCCGCAACCAGACCTCCTAGAATGTTCTAGTTTTCAGCTATGGATAGCTCTTGAAAAACTAATTAAGCGTTTTGCAAGCGAAAATGACGTCATAGCCTTATTTGCGGAACTGTAGGCATCCAAAGTCATACAAGCCTTCATAACTCAAAAAAATAACTTTGAATGCAAATATCTCGAAAACTAGACCTTATAAAAGAGTTTGCTTTGCAACCAGAGCCCACAAAATGCTCTAGTTTTCAGCAATGGATAGCTCTCCAAAAACTCTAGTTTTCAGCAATGGATAGCTCTCCAAAAACTGATTAAGCGGGTAATAAACCGCAAGGCCTTCCGAGCCTTATTTGTGGAACTGTAAACATCCAAAGTCATGCAAACTTTCAAAACTCAAAAAAATCGATTTTAATGGATTTACTTTGAATTAAGATATCTCCGCAACCAGACCTCCTAGAATGTTCTAGTTTTCAGTTATGGATAGCTCTTGAAAAACTAATTAAGCGTTTTGCAAGCGAAAATGACGTCATAGCCTTATTTGCGGAACTGTAGGCATCCAAAGTCATACAAGCCTTCATAACTCCAAAAAATAACTTTGAATGCAAATATCTCGAAAACTAGACCTTATAAAAGGGTTTGCTTTGGATGTGCTGGTTGCATTTGACAAAACCTTTCTATATATGTACGTTTCAATGGGTTCCAGAGACTTTCGTAAAAAAATGAATTTTTAGTGATAAGGGGGTAGTCCATGCTTTTTTTCGAAAATCGATTGGAAAAAAAAAGTTGAGTTTTGAACGGCAATGCAAAGACCTGACCGTTATCTGTTCAACAACGCTAACCGCAACCTCTTACGAGCCTTATTTTGGAAGTTATGGCCATATTAAGATTTTTAGTTTTTGGGTTGAAACAAGAAAGATTAACTTTGAATCAAAATTTCTCTGCAACCAGAGCCCACAAAATGCTCTAGTTTTCAGCAATGGATAGCTCTTCAAAAACTGATTAAGCGGGTAATAAACCGCAAGGCCTTCCGAGCCTTATTTGTGGAACTGTAAACATCCAAAGTCATGCAAACTTTCAAAACTCAAAAAAATCGATTTTAATGGATTCACTTTGAATTAAGATATCTCCGCAACCAGACCTCCTAGAATGTTCTAGTTTTCAGTTATGGATAGCTCTTGAAAAACTAATTAAGCGTTTTGCAAGCGAAAATGACGTCATAGCCTTATTTGCGGAACTGTAGGCATCCAAAGTCATACAAGCCTTCATAACTCAAAAAAATAACTTTGAATGCAAATATCTCGAAAACTAGACCTTATAAAAGGGTTTGCTTTGGATGTGCTGGTTGCATTTGACAAAACCTTTCTATATATGTACGTTTCAATGGGTTCCAGAGACTTTCGTAAAAAAATGAATTTTTAGTGATAAGGGGGTAGTCCATGCTTTTTTTCGAAAATCGATTGGAAAAAAAAAGTTGAGTTTTGAACGGCAATGCAAACACCTGACCGTTATCTGTTCAACAACGCTAACCGCAACCTCTTACGAGCCTTATTTTGGAAGTTATGGCCATATTAAGATTTTTAGTTTTTGGGTTGAAACAAGAAAGATTAACTTTGAATCAAAATTTCTCTGCAACCAGAGCCCACAAAATGCTCTAGTTTTCAGCAATGGATAGCTCTCCAAAAACTCTAGTTTTCAGCAATGGATAGCTCTCCAAAAACTGATTAAGCAGGTAATAAACCGCAAGGCCTTCCGAGCCTTATTTGTGGAACTGTAAACATCCAAAGTCATGCAAACTTTCAAAACTCAAAAAAATCGATTTTAATGGATTTACTTTGAATTAAGATACCTCCTAGAATGTTCTAGTTTTCAGCTGTGGATAGCTCTTGAAAAACTAATTAAGCGTTTTGCAAGCAAAAATGACGTCATAGCCTTATTTGCGGAACTGTAGGCATCCAAAGTCATACAAGCCTTCATAACTCAAAAAAATAACTTTGAATGCAAATATCTCGAAAATTAGACCTTATAAAAGGGTTTGCTTTGGATGTGCTGGTTGCATTTGACAAAACCTTTCTATATATGTACGTTTCAATGGGTTCCAGAGATTTTCGTAAAAAAATGAATTTTTAGTGATAAGGAGGTAGTCCATGCTTTTTTTGAACGGCAATGCAAAGACTTGACCGTTATCTGTTCAACAAGGCTAACCGCAACCTCTTACGAGCCTTATTTTGGAAGTTATGGCCATATAAAGATTTTTAGTTTTTGGGTTGAAACAAGAAAGATTAACTTTGAATCAAAATTTCTCTGCAACCAGAGCCCACAAAATGCTCTAGTTTTCAGCAATGGATAGCTCTCCAAAAACTCTAGTTTTCAGCAATGGATAGCTCTCCAAAAACTGATTAAGCAGGTAATAAACCGCAAGGCCTTCCGAGCCTTATTTGTGGAACTGTAAACATCCAAAGTCATGCAAACTTTCAAAACTCAAAAAAATCGATTTTAATGGATTTACTTTGAATTAAGATACCTCCTAGAATGTTCTAGTTTTCAGCTGTGGATAGCTCTTGAAAAACTAATTAAGTGTTTTGCAAGCAAAAATGACGTCATAGCCTTATTTGCGGAACTGTAGGCATCCAAAGTCATACAAGCCTTCATAACTCAAAAAAATAACTTTGAATGCAAATATCTCGAAAATTAGACCTTATAAAAGGGTTTGCTTTGGATGTGCTGGTTGCATTTGACAAAACCTTTCTATATATGTACGTTTCAATGGGTTCCAGAGATTTTCGTAAAAAAATGAATTTTTAGTGATAAGGAGGTAGTCCATGCTTTTTTTGAACGGCAATGCAAAGACTTGACCGTTATCTGTTCAACAAGGCTAACCGCAACCTCTTACGAGCCTTATTTTGGAAGTTATGGCCATATTAAGATTTTTAGTTTTTGGGTTGAAACAAGAAAGATTAACTTTGAATCAAAATTTCTCTGCAACCAGAGCCCACAAAATGCTCTAGTTTTCAGCAATGGATAGCTCTTCAAAAACTGATTAAGCGGGTAATAAACCGCAAGGCCTTCCGAGCCTTATTTGTGGAACTGTAGACATCCAAAGTCATGCAAACTTTCAAAACTCAAAAAAATCGATTTTAATGGATTTCTTTGAATTAAGATATCTCCGCAACCAGACCTCCTAGAATGTTCTAGTTTTCAGCTATGGATAGCTCTTGAAAAACTAATTAAGCGTTTTGCAAGCGAAAATGACGTCATAGCCTTATTTGCGGAACTGTAGGCATCCAAAGTCATACAAGCCTTCATAACTCAAAAAAATAACTTTGAATGCAAATATCTCGAAAACTAGACCTTATAAAAGGGTTTGCTTTGGATGTGCTGGTTGCATTTGACAAAACCTTTCTATATATGTACGTTTCAATGGGTTCCAGAGACTTTCGTAAAAAAATACATTTTTAGTGATAAGGGGGTAGTCCATGTTTTTTTCGAAAATCGATTGGAAAAAAAAAGTTGAGTTTTGAACGGCAATGCAAAGACCTGACCGTTATCTGTTCAACAACGCTAACCGCAACCTCTTACGAGCCTTATTTTGGAAGTTATGGCCATATTAAGATTTTTAGTTTTTGGGTTGAAACAAGAAAGATTAACTTTGAATCAAAATTTCTCTGCAACCAGAGCCCACAAAATGCTCTAGTTTTCAGCAATGGATAGCTCTTCAAAAACTGATTAAGCGGGTAATAAACCGCAAGGCCTTCCGAGCCTTATTTGTGGAACTGTAAACATCCAAAGTCATGCAAACTTTCAAAACTCAAAAAAATCGATTTTAATGGATTCACTTTGAATTAAGATATCTCCGCAACCAGACCTCCTAGAATGTTCTAGTTTTCAGTTATGGATAGCTCTTGAAAAACTAATTAAGCGTTTTGCAAGCGAAAATGACGTCATAGCCTTATTTGCGGAACTGTAGGCATCCAAAGTCATACAAGCCTTCATAACTCAAAAAAATAACTTTGAATGCAAATATCTCGAAAACTAGACCTTATAAAAGGGTTTGCTTTGGATGTGCTGGTTGCATTTGACAAAACCTTTCTATATATGTACGTTTCAATGGGTTCCAGAGACTTTCGTAAAAAAATGAATTTTTAGTGATAAGGGGGTAGTCCATGCTTTTTTTCGAAAATCGATTGGAAAAAAAAAGTTGAGTTTTGAACGGCAATGCAAACACCTGACCGTTATCTGTTCAACAACGCTAACCGCAACCTCTTACGAGCCTTATTTTGGAAGTTATGGCCATATTAAGATTTTTAGTTTTTGGGTTGAAACAAGAAAGATTAACTTTGAATCAAAATTTCTCTGCAACCAGAGCCCACAAAATGCTCTAGTTTTCAGCAATGGATAGCTCTCCAAAAACTCTAGTTTTCAGCAATGGATAGCTCTCCAAAAACTGATTAAGCAGGTAATAAACCGCAAGGCCTTCCGAGCCTTATTTGTGGAACTGTAAACATCCAAAGTCATGCAAACTTTCAAAACTCAAAAAAATCGATTTTAATGGATTTACTTTGAATTAAGATACCTCCTAGAATGTTCTAGTTTTCAGCTGTGGATAGCTCTTGAAAAACTAATTAAGCGTTTTGCAAGCAAAAATGACGTCATAGCCTTATTTGCGGAACTGTAGGCATCCAAAGTCATACAAGCCTTCATAACTCAAAAAAATAACTTTGAATGCAAATATCTCGAAAATTAGACCTTATAAAAGGGTTTGCTTTGGATGTGCTGGTTGCATTTGACAAAACCTTTCTATATATGTACGTTTCAATGGGTTCCAGAGATTTTCGTAAAAAAATGAATTTTTAGTGATAAGGAGGTAGTCCATGCTTTTTTTGAACGGCAATGCAAAGACTTGACCGTTATCTGTTCAACAAGGCTAACCGCAACCTCTTACGAGCCTTATTTTGGAAGTTATGGCCATATTAAGATTTTTAGTTTTTGGGTTGAAACAAGAAAGATTAACTTTGAATCAAAATTTCTCTGCAACCAGAGCCCACAAAATGCTCTAGTTTTCAGCAATGGATAGCTCTCCAAAAACTCTAGTTTTCAGCAATGGATAGCTCTCCAAAAACTGATTAAGCAGGTAATAAACCGCAAGGCCTTCCGAGCCTTATTTGTGGAACTGTAAACATCCAAAGTCATGCAAACTTTCAAAACTCAAAAAAATCGATTTTAATGGATTTACTTTGAATTAAGATACCTCCTAGAATGTTCTAGTTTTCAGCTGTGGATAGCTCTTGAAAAACTAATTAAGTGTTTTGCAAGCAAAAATGACGTCATAGCCTTATTTGCGGAACTGTAGGCATCCAAAGTCATACAAGCCTTCATAACTCAAAAAAATAACTTTGAATGCAAATATCTCGAAAATTAGACCTTATAAAAGGGTTTGCTTTGGATGTGCTGGTTGCATTTGACAAAACCTTTCTATATATGTACGTTTCAATGGGTTCCAGAGATTTTCGTAAAAAAATGAATTTTTAGTGATAAGGAGGTAGTCCATGCTTTTTTTGAACGGCAATGCAAAGACTTGACCGTTATCTGTTCAACAAGGCTAACCGCAACCTCTTACGAGCCTTATTTTGGAAGTTATGGCCATATTAAGATTTTTAGTTTTTGGGTTGAAACAAGAAAGATTAACTTTGAATCAAAATTTCTCTGCAACCAGAGCCCACAAAATGCTCTAGTTTTCAGCAATGGATAGCTCTTCAAAAACTGATTAAGCGGGTAATAAACCGCAAGGCCTTCCGAGCCTTATTTGTGGAACTGTAGACATCCAAAGTCATGCAAACTTTCAAAACTCAAAAAAATCGATTTTAATGGATTTCTTTGAATTAAGATATCTCCGCAACCAGACCTCCTAGAATGTTCTAGTTTTCAGCTATGGATAGCTCTTGAAAAACTAATTAAGCGTTTTGCAAGCGAAAATGACGTCATAGCCTTATTTGCGGAACTGTAGGCATCCAAAGTCATACAAGCCTTCATAACTCAAAAAAATAACTTTGAATGCAAATATCTCGAAAACTAGACCTTATAAAAGGGTTTGCTTTGGATGTGCTGGTTGCATTTGACAAAACCTTTCTATATATGTACGTTTCAATGGGTTCCAGAGACTTTCGTAAAAAAATACATTTTTAGTGATAAGGGGGTAGTCCATGTTTTTTTCGAAAATCGATTGGAAAAAAAAAGTTGAGTTTTGAACGGCAATGCAAAGACCTGACCGTTATCTGTTCAACAACGCTAACCGCAACCTCTTACGAGCCTTATTTTGGAAGTTATGGCCATATTAAGATTTTTAGTTTTTGGGTTGAAACAAGAAAGATTAACTTTGAATCAAAATTTCTCTGCAACCAGAGCCCACAAAATGCTCTAGTTTTCAGCAATGGATAGCTCTTCAAAAACTGATTAAGCGGGTAATAAACCGCAAGGCCTTCCGAGCCTTATTTGTGGAACTGTAGACATCCAAAGTCATGCAAACTTTCAAAACTCAAAAAAATCGATTTTAATGGATTTCTTTGAATTAAGATATCTCCGCAACCAGACCTCCTAGAATGTTCTAGTTTTCAGCTATGGATAGCTCTTGAAAAACTAATTAAGCGTTTTGCAAGCGAAAATGACGTCATAGCCTTATTTGCGGAACTGTAGGCATCCAAAGTCATACAAGCCTTCATAACTCAAAAAAATAACTTTGAATGCAAATATCTCGAAAACTAGACCTTATAAAAGGGTTTGCTTTGGATGTGCTGGTTGCATTTGACAAAACCTTTCTATATATGTACGTTTCAATGGGTTCCAGAGACTTTCGTAAAAAAATGAATTTCTAGTGATAAGGGGGTAGTCCATGTTTTTTTCGAAAATCGATTGGAAAAAAAAAGTTGAGTTTTGAACGGCAATGCAAAGACCTGACCGTTATCTGTTCAACAACGCTAACCGCAACCTCTTACGAGCCTTATTTTGGAAGTTATGGCCATATTAAGATTTTTAGTTTTTGGGTTGAAACAAGAAAGATTAACTTTGAATCAAAATTTCTCTGCAACCAGAGCCCACAAAATGCTCTAGTTTTCAGCAATGGATAGCTCTCAAAAAACTCTAGTTTTCAGCAATGGATAGCTCTCCAAAAACTGATTAAGCAGGTAATAAACCGCAAGGCCTTCCGAGCCTTATTTGTGGAACTGTAAACATCCAAAGTCATGCAAACTTTCAAAACTCAAAAAAATCGATTTTAATGGATTTACTTTGAATTAAGATATCTCCGCAACCAGACCTCCTAGAATGTTCTAGTTTTCAGCTGTGGATAGCTCTTGAAAAACTAATTAAGCGTTTTGCAAGCAAAAATGACGTCATAGCCTTATTTGCGGAACTGTAGGCATCCAAAGTCATACAAGCCTTCATAACTCAAAAAAATAACTTTGAATGCAAATATCTCGAAAATTAGACCTTATAAAAGGGTTTGCTTTGGATGTGCTGGTTGCATTTGACAAAACCTTTCTATATATGTACGTTTCAATGGGAACTGTAGACATCCAAAGTCATGCAAACTTTCAAAACTCGAAAAAATCGATTTTAATGGATTTACTTTGAATTAAGATATCTCCGCAACCAGACCTCCTAGAATGTTCTAGTTTTCAGCTATGGATAGCTCTTGAAAAACTAATTAAGCGTTTTGCAAGCGAAAATGACGTCATAGCCTTATTTGCGGAACTGTAGGCATCCAAAGTCATACAAGCCTTCATAACTCAAAAAAATAATGCAAATATCTCGAAAACTAGACCTTATAAAAGGGTTTGCTTTGGATGTGCTGGTTGCATTTGACAAAACCTTTCTATATATGTACGTTTCAATGGGTTCCAGAGACTTTCGTAAAAAAATGAATTTTTAGTGATAAGGGGGTAGTCCATGCTTTTTTTCGAAAATCGATTGGAAAAAAAAAAGTTTAGTTTTGAACGGCAATGCAAAGACCTGACCGTTATCTGTTCGCTAACCGCAACCTCTTACGAGCCTTATTTTGGAAGTTATGGCCATATTAAGATTTTTAGTTTTTGGGTTGAAACAAGAAAGATTAACTTTGAATCAAAATTTCTCTGCAACCAGAGCCCACAAAATGCTCTAGTTTTCAGCAATGGATAGCTCTTCAAAAACTAATTAAGCGGGTAATAAACCGCAAGGCCTTCCGAGCCTTATTTGTGGAACTGTAGACATCCAAAGTCATGCAAACTTTCAAAACTCAAAAAAATCGATTTTAATGGATTTACTTTGAAATAAGATATCTCCGCAACCAGACCTCCTAGAATGTTCTAGTTTTCAGCTATGGATAGCTCTTGAAAAACTAATTAAGCGTTTTGCAAGCGAAAATGACGTCATAGCCTTATTTGCGGAACTGTAGGCATCCAAAGTCATACAAGCCTTCATAACTCAAAAAAATAACTTTGAATGCAAATATCTCGAAAACTAGACCTTATAAAAGGGTTTGCTTTGGATGTGCTGGTTGCATTTGACAAAACCTTTCTATATATGTACGTTTCAATGGGTTCCAGAGACTTTCGTAAAAAAATTAATTTTTAGTGATAAGGGGGTAGTCCATGCTTTTTTTCGAAAATCGATTGGAAAAAAAAAAGTTTAGTTTTGAACGGCAATGCAAAGACCTGGCCGTTATCTGTTCGCTAACCGCAACCTCTTACGAGCCTTATTTTGGAAGTTATGGCCATATTAAGATTTTTAGTTTTTGGGTTGAAACAAGAAAGATTAACTTTGAATCAAAATTTCTCTGCAACCAGAGCCCACAAAATGCTCTAGTTTTCAGCAATGGATAGCTCTCCAAAAACTCTAGTTTTCAGCAATGGATAGCTCTCCAAAAACTGATTAAGCGGGTAATAAACCGCAAGGCCTTCCGAGCCTTATTTGTGGAACTGTAGACATCCAAAGTCATGCAAACTTTCAAAACTCAAAAAAATCGATTTTAATGGATTTAATTTGAATTAAGATATCTCCGCAACCAGACCTCCTAGAATGTTCTAGTTTTTAGCTATGGATAGCTCTTGAAAAACTAACTAAGCGTTTTGCAAGCGAAAATGACACCATAGCCTTATTTGAGGAACTGTAGGCATCCAAAGTCATACAAGCCTTCATAACTCAAAAAAATAACTTTGAATGCAAATATCTCGAAAACTAGACCTTATAAAAGGGTTTGCTTTGGATGTGCTAGTTGCATTTGACAAAACCTTTCTATATATGTACGTTTCAATGGGTTCCAGACATTTTCGTAAAAAAATGAATTTTTAGTGATAAGGGGGTAGTCCATGCTTTTTTTCGAAAATCGATTGGAAAAAAAAAGTTGAGTTTTGAACGGCAATGCAAACACCTGACCGTTATCTGTTCAACAACGCTAACCGCAACCTCTTACGAGCCTTATTTTGGAAGTTATGGCCATATTAAGGTTTTTAGTTTTTGGGTTGAAACAAGAAAGATTAACTTTGAATCAAAATTTCTCTGCAACCAGAGCCCACAAAATCCTCTAGTTTTTAGCAATGATAGCTCTCCAAAAACTGATTAAGCGGGTAATAAACCGCAAGGCCTTCCGAGCCTTATTTGTGGAACTGTAGACATCCAAAGTCATGCAAACTTTCAAAACTCAAAAAAATCGATTTTAATGGATTTACTTTGAATTAAGATATCTCCGCAACCAGACCTCCTATATTGTTCTAGTTTTCAGCTATGGATAGCTCTTGAAAAACTAATTAAGCGACTTTCGTAAAAAAATTAATTTTTAGTGATAAGGGGGTAGTCCATGCTTTTTTTCGAAAATCGATTGGAAAAAAAAAAGTTTAGTTTTGAACGGCAATGCAAAGACCTGACCGTTATCTGTTCGCTAACCGCAACCTCTTACGAGCCTTATTTTGGAAGTTATGGCCATATTAAGATTTTTAGTTTTTGGGTTGAAACAAGAAAGATTAACTTTGAATCAAAATTTCTCTGCAACCAGAGCCCACAAAATGCTCTAGTTTTCAGCAATGGATAGCTCTCCAAAAACTCTAGTTTTCAGCAATGGATAGCTCTCCAAAAACTGATTAAGCGGGTAATAAACCGCAAGGCCTTCCGAGCCTTATTTGTGGAACTGTAGACATCCAAAGTCATGCAAACTTTCAAAACTCAAAAAAATCGATTTTAATGGATTTACTTTGAATTAAGATATCTCCGCAACCAGACCTCCTAGAATGTTCTAGTTTTTAGCTATGGATAGCTCTTGAAAAACTTACTAAGCGTTTTGCAAGCGAAAATGACACCATAGCCTTATTTGAGGAACTGTAGGCATCCAAAGTCATACAAGCCTTCATAACTCAAAAAAATAACTTTGAATGCAAATATCTCGAAAACTAGACCTTATAAAAGGGTTTGCTTTGGATGTGCTGGTTGCATTTGACAAAACCTTTCTATATATGTACGTTTCAATGGGTTCCAGAGACTTTCGTAAAAAAATTAATTTTTAGTGATGCTTTTTTTCGAAAATCGATTGAAAAAAAAAAGTTGAGTTTTGAACGGCAATGCAAAGACCTGACCGTTATCTGTTCAACAACGCTAACCGCAAACTCTTACGAGCCTTATTTTGGAAGTTATGGCCATATTAAGATTTTTAGTTTTTGGGTTGAAACAAGAAAGATTAACTTTGAATCAAAATTTCTCTGCAACCAGAGCCCACAAAATGCTCTAGTTTTCAGCAATGGATAGCTCTTCAAAAACTGATTAAGCAGGTAATAAACCGCAAGGCCTTCTGAGCCTTATTTGTGGAACTGTAGACATCCAAAGTCATGCAAACTTTCAAAACTCAAAAAAATCGATTTTAATGGATTTACTTTGAATTAAGATATCTCCGCAACCAGACCTCCTAGAATGTTCTAGTTTTCAGCTATGGATAGCTCTTGAAAAACTAATTAAGCGTTTTGCAAGCGAAAATGACGTCATAGCCTTATTTGCGGAACTGTAGGCATCCAAAGTCATACAAGCCTTCATAACTCAAAAAAATAACTTTGAATGCAAATATCTCGAAAACTAGACCTTATAAAAGGGTTTGCTTTGGATGTGCTAGTTGCATTTGACAAAACCTTTCTATATATGAACGTTTCAATGGGTTCCAGAGACTTTCGTAAAAAAATGAATTTTTAGTGATAAGGGGGTAGTCCATGCTTTTTTTCGAAAATCGATTGGAAAAAAAAAAGTTTAGTTTTGAACGGCAATGCAAAGACCTGACCGTTATCTGTTCGCTAACCGCAACCTCTTACGAGCCTTATTTTGGAAGTTATGGCCATATTAAGATTTTTAGTTTTTGGGTTGAAACAAGAAAGATTAACTTTGAATCAAAATTTCTCTGCAACCAGAGCCCACAAAATGCTCTAGTTTTCAGCAATGGATAGCTCTCCAAAAACTCTAGTTTTCAGCAATGGATAGCTCTCCAAAAACTGATTAAGCGGGTAATAAACCGCAAGGCCTTCCGAGCCTTATTTGTGGAACTGTAGACATCCAAAGTCATGCAAACTTTCAAAACTCAAAAAAATCGATTTTAATGGATTTACTTTGAATTAAGATATCTCCGCAACCAGACCTCCTAGAATGTTCTAGTTTTTAGCTATGGATAGCTCTTGAAAAACTAACTAAGCGTTTTGCAAGCGAAAATGACACCATAGCCTTATTTGAGGAACTGTAGGCATCCAAAGTCATACAAGCCTTCATAACTCAAAAAAATAACTTTGAATGCAAATATCTCGAAAACTAGACCTTATAAAAGGGTTTGCTTTGGATGTGCTGGTTGCATTTGACAAAACCTTTCTATATATGTACGTTTCAATGGGTTCCAGAGACTTTCGTAAAAAAATTAATTTTTAGTGATGCTTTTTTTCGAAAATCGATTGAAAAAAAAAAGTTGAGTTTTGAACGGCAATGCAAAGACCTGACCGTTATCTGTTCAACAACGCTAACCGCAAACTCTTACGAGCCTTATTTTGGAAGTTATGGCCATATTAAGATTTTTAGTTTTTGGGTTGAAACAAGAAAGATTAACTTTGAATCAAAATTTCTCTGCAACCAGAGCCCACAAAATGCTCTAGTTTTCAGCAATGGATAGCTCTTCAAAAACTGATTAAGCAGGTAATAAACCGCAAGGCCTTCTGAGCCTTATTTGTGGAACTGTAGACATCCAAAGTCATGCAAACTTTCAAAACTCAACAAAATCGATTTTAATGGATTTACTTTGAATTAAGATATCTCCGCAACCAGACCTCCTAGAATGTTCTAGTTTTCAGCTATGGATAGCTCTTGAAAAACTAATTAAGCGTTTTGCAAGCGAAAATGACGTCATAGCCTTATTTGCGGAACTGTAGGCATCCAAAGTCATACAAGCCTTCATAACTCAAAAAAATAACTTTGAATGCAAATATCTCGAAAACTAGACCTTATAAAAGGGTTTGCTTTGGATGTGCTAGTTGCATTTGACAAAACCTTTCTATATATGTACGTTTCAATGGGTTCCAGAGACTTTCGTAAAAAAATGAATTTTTAGTGATAAGGGGGTAGTCCATGCTTTTTTTCGAAAATCGATTGGAAAAAAAAAAAGTTTAGTTTTGAACGGCAATGCAAAGACCTGACCGTTATCTGTTCGCTAACCGCAACCTCTTACGAGCCTTATTTTGGAAGTTATGGCCATATTAAGATTTTTAGTTTTTGGGTTGAAACAAGAAAGATTAACTTTGAATCAAAATTTCTCTGCAACCAGAGCCCACAAAATGCTCTAGTTTTCAGCAATGGATAGCTCTCCAAAAACTCTAGTTTTCAGCAATGGATAGCTCTCCAAAAACTGATTAAGCGGGTAATAAACCGCAAGGCCTTCCGAGCCTTATTTGTGGAACTGTAGACATCCAAAGTCATGCAAACTTTCAAAACTCAAAAAAATCGATTTTAATGGATTTACTTTGAATTAAGATATCTCCGCAACCAGACCTCCTAGAATGTTCTAGTTTTTAGCTATGGATAGCTCTTGAAAAACTAACTAAGCGTTTTGCAAGCGAAAATGACACCATAGCCTTATTTGAGGAACTGTAGGCATCCAAAGTCATACAAGCCTTCATAACTCAAAAAAATAACTTTGAATGCAAATATCTCGAAAACTAGACCTTATAAAAGGGTTTGCTTTGGATGTGCTAGTTGCATTTGACAAAACCTTTCTATATATGTACGTTTCAATGGGTTCCAGAGATTTTCGTAAAAAAATGAATTTTTAGTGATAAGGGGGTAGTCCATGCTTTTTTTCGAAAATCGATTGGAAAAAAAAAGTTGAGTTTTGAACGGCAATGCAAAGACCTGACCGTTATCTGTTCAACAACGCTAACCGCAACCTCTTACGAGCCTTATTTTGGAAGTTATGGCCATATTAAGATTTTTAGTTTTTGGGTTGAAACAAGAAAGATTAACTTTGAATCAAAATTTCTCTGCAACCAGAGCCCACAAAATGCTCTAGTTTTTAGCAATGGATAGCTCTTCAAAAACTGATTAAGCGGGTAATAAACCACAAGGCCTTCCGAGCCTTATTTGTGGAACTGTAGACATCCAAAGTCATGCAAACTTTCAAAACTCAAAAAAATCGATTTTAATGGATTTACTTTGAATTAAGATATCTCCGCAACCAGACCTCCTAGAATGTTCTAGTTTTCAGCTATGGATAGCTCTTGAAAAACTAATTAAGCGTTTTGCAAGCGAAAATGACGTCATAGCCTTATTTGCGGAACTGTAGGCATCCAAAGTCATACAAGCCTTCATAACTCAAAAAAATAACTTTGAATGCAAATATCTCGAAAACTAGACCTTATAAAAGGGTTTTCTTTGGATGTGCTGGTTGCATTTGACAAAACCTATGTACGTTTCAATGGGTTCCAGAGACTTTCGTAAAAAAATGAATTTTTAGTGATAAGGGGGTAGTCCATGCTTTTTTTCGAAAATTGATTGGAAAAAAAAGTTGAGTTTTGAACGGCAATGCAAAGACCTGACCGTTATCTGTTCAACAACGCTAACCGCAACCTCTTATGAGCCTTATTTTGGAAGTTATGGCCATATTAAGATTTTTAGTTTTTGGGTTGAAACAAGAAAGATTAACTTTGAATCAAAATTTCTCTGCAACCAGAGCCCACAAAATGCTCTAGTTTTCAGCAATGGATAGCTCTCCAAAAACTCTAGTTTTCAGCAATGGATAGCTCTCCAAAAACTGATTAAGCGGGTAATAAACCGCAAGACCTTCCGAGCCTTATTTGTGGAACTGTAGACATCCAAAATCGTGCAAACTTTCAAAACTCAAAAAAATCGATTTTAATGGATTTACTTTGAATTAAGATATCTCCGCAACCAGACCTCCTAGAATGTTCTAGTTTTAAGTTATGGATAGCTCTTGAAAAACTTATTAAGCGTTTTGCAAGCGAAAATGACGCCATAGCTTTATTTGCGGAACTGTTGGCATCCAAAGTCATACAAGCCTTCATAACTCAAAAAAATAACTTTGAATGCAAATATCTCGAAAACTAGACCTTATAAAAGGGTTTGCTTTGGATGTGCTAGTTGCATTTGACAAAACCTTTCTTGTATGTACGTTTCAATGGGTTCCAGAGATTTTCGTAAAAAAATGAATTTTTAGTGATAAGGGGGTAGTCCATGCTTTTTTTCGAAAATCGATTGGAAAAAAAAAGTTGAGTTTTGAACGGCAATGCAAACACCTGACCGTTATCTGTTCAACAACGCTAACCGCAACCTCTTACGAGCCTTATTTTGGAAGTTATGGCCATATTAAGATTTTTAGTTTTTGGGTTGAAACAAGAAAGATTAACTTTGAATCAAAATTTCTCTGCAACCAGAGCCCACAAAATGCTCTAGTTTTAAGCAATGGATAGCTCTTCAAAAACTGATTAAGCGGATAATAAACCGCAAGGCCTTCCGAGCCTTATTTGTGGAACTGTAGACATCCAAAGTCATGCAAACTTTCAAAACTCAAAAAAATCGATTTTAATGGATTTACTTTGAATTAAGATATCTCCGCAACCAGACCTCCTAGAATGTTCTAGTTTTCAGCTATGGATAGCTCTTGAAAAACTAATTAAGCGTTTTGCAAGCGAAAATGACGTCATAGCCTTATTTGCGGAACTGTAGGCATCCAAAGTCATACAAGCCTTCATAACTCAAAAAAATAACTTTGAATGCAAATATCTCGAAAACTAGACCTTATAAAAGGGTTTGCTTTGGATGTGCTGGTTGCATTTGACAAAACCTTTCTATATATGTACGTTTCAATGGGTTCCAGAGACTTTCGTAAAAAAATGAATTTTTAGTGATAAGGGGGTAGTCCATGCTTTTTTTCGAAAATCGATTGGAAAAAAAAAAAGGTTGAGTTTTGAACGGCAATGCAAAGACCTGACCGTTATCTGTTCAACAACGCTAACCGCAACCTCTTACGAGCCTTATTTTGGAAGTTATGGCCATATTAAGATTTTTAGTTTTTGGGTTGAAACAAGAAAGATTAACTTTGAATCAAAATTTCTCTGCAACCAGAGCCCACAAAATGCTCTAGTTTTCAGCAATGGATAGCTCTCCAAAAACTCTAGTTTTCAGCAATGGATAGCTCTCCAAAAACTGATTAAGCGGGTAATAAACCGCAAGACCTTCCGAGCCTTATTTGTGGAACTGTAGACATCCAAAGTCGTGCAAACTTTCAAAACTCAAAAAAATCGATTTTAATGGATTTACTTTGAATTAAGATATCTCCGCAACCAGACCTCCTAGAATGTTCTAGTTTTCAGCTATGGATAGCTCTTGAAAAACTAATTAAGCGTTTTGCAAGCGAAAATGACGTCATAGCCTTATTTGCGGAACTGTAGGCATCCAAAGTCATACAAGCCTTCATAACTCAAAAAAATAACTTTGAATGCAAATATCTCGAAAACTAGACCTTATAAAAGAGTTTGCTTTGGATGTGCTGGTTGCATTTGACAAAACCTTTCTATATATGTACGTTTCAATGGGTTCCAGAGACTTTCGTAAAAAAATGAATTTTTAGTGATAAGCGGGTAGTCCATGCTTTTTTTCGAAAATCGATTGGAAAAAAAAAAGTTGAGTTTTGAACGGCAATGCAAAGACCTGACCGTTATCTGTTCAACAACGCTAACCGCAATCTCTTACGAGCCTTATTTTGGAAGTTATGGCCATATTAAGATTTTTAGTTTTTGGGTTGAAACAAGAAAGATTAACTTTGAATCAAAATTTCTCTGCAACCAGAGCCCACAAAATGCTCTAGTTTTCAGCAATGGATAGCTCTCCAAAAACTCTAGTTTTCAGCAATGGATAGCTCTCCAAAAACTGATTAAGCGGGTAATAAACCGCAAGGCCTTCCGAGCCTTATTTGTGGAACTGTAGACATCCAAAGTCGTGCAAACTTTCAAAACTCAAAAAAATCGATTTTAATGGATTTACTTTGAATTAAGATATCTCCGCAACCAGACCTCCTAGAATGTTCTAGTTTTTAGTTATGGATAGCTCTTGAAAAACTAATTAAGCAATTTGCAAGCGAAAATGACGTCATAGCCTTATTTGCGGAACTGTAGGCATCCAAAGTCATACAAGCCTTCATAACTCAAAAAAATAACTTTGAATGCAAATATCTCGAAAACTAGACCTTATAAAAGGGTTTGCTTTGGATGTGCTGGTTGCATTTGACAAAACCTTTCTATATATGTACGTTTCAATGGGTTCCAGAGACTTTCGTAAAAAAATGAATTTTTAGTGATAAGGGGGTAGTCCATGCTTTTTTTCGAAAATCGATTGGAAAAAAAAAAGTTGAGTTTTGAACGGCAATGCAAAGACCTGACCGTTATCTGTTCAACAACGCTAACCGCAACCTCTTACGAGCCTTATTTTGGAAGTTATGGCCATATTAAGATTTTTAGTTTTTGGGTTGAAACAAGAAAGATTAACTTTGAATCAAAATTTCTCTGCAACCAGAGCCCACAAAATGCTCTAGTTTTCAGCAATGGATAGCTCTCCAAAAACTCTAGTTTTCAGCAATGGATAGCTCTCCAAAAACTGATTAAGCGGGTAATAAACCGCAAGGCCTTCCGAGCCTTATTTGTGGAACTGTAGACATCCAAAGTCGTGCAAACTTTCAAAACTCAAAAAAATCGATTTTAATGGATTTACTTTGAATTAAGATATCTCCGCAACCAGACCTCCTAGAATGTTCTAGTTTTAAGTTATGGATAGCTCTTGAAAAACTAATTAAGCGTTTTGCAAGCGAAAATGACGCCATAGCTTTATTTGCGGAACTGTTGGCATCCAAAGTCATACAAGCCTTCATAACTCAAAAAAATAACTTTGAATGCAAATATCTCGAAAACTAGACCTTATAAAAGGGTTTGCTTTGGATGTGCTAGTTGCATTTGACAAAACCTTTCTTGTATGTACGTTTCAATGGGTTCCAGAGATTTTCGTAAAAAAATGAATTTTTAGTGATAAGGGGGTAGTCCATGCTTTTTTTCGAAAATCGATTGGAAAAAAAAAGTTGAGTTTTGAACGGCAATGCAAAGACCTGACCGTTATCTGTTCAACAACGCTAACCGCAACCTCTTACGAGCCTTATTTTGGAAGTTATGGCCATATTAAGATTTTTAGTTTTTGGGTTATATTTGTGGAACTGTAGACATCCAAAGTCATGCAAACTTTCAAAACTCAAAAAAATCGATTTTAATGGATTTACTTTGAATTAAGATATCTCCGCAACCAGACCTCCTAGAATGTTCTAGTTTTCAGCTATGGATAGCTACTGAAAAACTAGTTAAGCGTTTTGCAAGCGAAAATGACGTCATACCCTTATTTGCGGAACTGTAGTCATCCAAATTCATACAAGCCTTCATAACTCAAAAAAATAACTTTGAATGCAAATATCTCGAAAACTAGACCTTATAAAAGAGTTTGCTTTGGATGTGCTGGTTGCATTTGACAAAACCTTTCTATATATGTACGTTTCAATGGGTTCCAGAGACTTTCGTAAAAAAATGAATTTTTAGTGATAAGCGGGTAGTCCATGCTTTTTTTCGAAAATCGATTGGAAAAAAAAAAGTTGAGTTTTGAACGGCAATGCAAAGACCTGACCGTTATCTGTTCAACAACGCTAACCGCAATCTCTTACGAGCCTTATTTTGGAAGTTATGGCCATATTAAGATTTTTAGTTTTTGGGTTGAAACAAGAAAGATTAACTTTGAATCAAAATTTCTCTGCAACCAGAGCCCACAAAATGCTCTAGTTTTCAGCAATGGATAGCTCTCCAAAAACTCTAGTTTTCAGCAATGGATAGCTCTCCAAAAACTGATTAAGCGGGTAATAAACCGCAAGGCCTTCCGAGCCTTATTTGTGGAACTGTAGACATCCAAAGTCGTGCAAACTTTCAAAACTCAAAAAAATCGATTTTAATGGATTTACTTTGAATTAAGATATCTCCGCAACCAGACCTCCTAGAATGTTCTAGTTTTAAGTTATGGATAGCTCTTGAAAAACTAATTAAGCAATTTGCAAGCGAAAATGACGCCATAGCTTTATTTGCGGAACTGTTGGCATCCAAAGTCATACAAGCCTTCACTGTAGACATCCAAAGTCATGCAAACTTTCAAAACTCAAAAAAATCGATTTTAATGGATTTACTTTGAATTAAGATATCTCCGCAACCAGACCTCCTAGAATGTTCTAGTTTTCAGCTATGGATAGCTACTGAAAAACTAGTTAAGCGTTTTGCAAGCGAAAATGACGTCATACCCTTATTTGCGGAACTGTAGTCATCCAAAGTCATACAAGCCTTCATAACTCAAAAAAATAACTTTGAATGCAAATATCTCGAAAACTAGACCTTATAAAAGGGTTTGCTTTGGATGTGCTGGTTGCATTTGACAAAACCTTTCTATATATGTACGTTTCAATGGGTTCCAGAGACTTTCGTAAAAAAATGAATTTTTAGTGATAAGGGGGTAGTCCATGCTTTTTTTCGAAAATCGATTGGAAAAAAAAAAGTTGAGTTTTGAACGGCAATGCAAAGACCTGACCGTTATCTGTTCAACAACGCTAACCGCAACCTCTTACGAGCCTTATTTTGGAAGTTATGGCCATATTAAGATTTTTAGTTTTTGGGTTGAAACAAGAAAGATTAACTTTGAATCAAAATTTCTCTGCAACCAGAGCCCACAAAATGCTCTAGTTTTCAGCAATGGATAGCTCTCCATAAACTCTTGTTTTCAGCAATGGATAGCTCTCCAAAAACTGATTAAGCGGGTAATAAACCGCAAGGCCTTCCGAGCCTTATTTGTGGAACTGTAGACATCCAAAGTCGTGCAAACTTTCAAAACTCAAAAAAATCGATTTTAATGGATTTACTTTGAATTAAGATATCTCCGCAACCAGACCTCCTAGAATGTTCTAGTTTTAAGTTATGGATAGCTCTTGAAAAACTAATTAAGCGTTTTGCAAGCGAAAATGACGCCATAGCTTTATTTGCGGAACTGTTGGCATCCAAAGTCATACAAGCCTTCATAACTCAAAAAAATAACTTTGAATGCAAATATCTCGAAAACTAGACCTTATAAAAGGGTTTGCTTTGGATGTGCTAGTTGCATTTGACAAAACCTTTCTTGTATGTACGTTTCAATGGGTTCCAGAGATTTTCGTAAAAAAATGAATTTTTAGTGATAAGGGGGTAGTCCATGCTTTTTTTCGAAAATCGATTGGAAAAAAAAAGTTGAGTTTTGAACGGCAATGCAAAGACCTGACCGTTATCTGTTCAACAACGCTAACCGCAACCTCTTACGAGCCTTATTTTGGAAGTTATGGCCATATTAAGATTTTTAGTTTTTGGGTTATATTTGTGGAACTGTAGACATCCAAAGTCATGCAAACTTTCAAAACTCAAAAAAATCGATTTTAATGGATTTACTTTCAATTAAGATATCTCCGCAACCAGACCTCCTAGAATGTTCTAGTTTTCAGCTATGGATAGCTCTTGAAAAACTAATTAAGCGTTTTGCAAGCGAAAATGACGTCATAGCCTTATTTGCGGAACTGTAGGCATCCAAAGTCATACAAGCCTTCATAACTCAAAAAAATAACTTTGAATGCAAATATCTCGAAAACTAGACCTTATAAAAGGGTTTGCTTTGGATGTGCTGGTTGCATTTGACAAAACCTTTCTATATATGTACGTTTCAATGGGTTCCAGAGACTTTCGTAAAAAAATGAATTTTTAGTGATAAGGGGGTAGTCCATGCTTTTTTTCGAAAATCGATTGGAAAAAAAAAGTTGAGTTTTGAACGGCAATGGAGAGACCTGACCGTTATCTGTTCAACAACGCTAACCGCAACCTCTTACGACCCTTATTTTGGAAGTTATGGCCATATTAAGATTTTTAGTTTTTGGGGTGAAACAAGAAAGATTAACTTTGAATCAAAATTCCTCTGCAACCAGAGCCCACAAAATGCTCTAGTTTTCAGCAATGGATAGCTCTCCAAAAACTGATTAAGCGGGTAATAAACCGCAAGGCCTTCCGAGCCTTATTTGTGGAACTGTAGACATCCAAAGTCATGCAAACTTTCAAAACTCAAAAAAATCGATTTTAATGGATTTACTTTCAATTAAGATATCTCCGCAACCAGACCTCCTAGAATGTTCTAGTTTTCAGCTATGGATAGCTCTTGAAAAACTAATTAAGCGTTTTGCAAGCGAAAATGACGTCATAGCCTTATTTGCGGAACTGTAGGCATCCAAAGTCATACAAGCCTTCATAACTCAAAAAAATAACTTTGAATGCAAATATCTCGAAAACTAGACCTTATAAAAGGGTTTGCTTTGGATGTGCTGGTTGCATTTGACAAAACCTTTCTATATATGTACGTTTCAATGGGTTCCAGAGACTTTCGTAAAAAAATGAATTTTTAGTGATAAGGGGGTAGTCCATGCTTTTTTTCGAAAATCGATTGGAAAAAAAAAGTTGAGTTTTGAACGGCAATGCAAAGACCTGACCGTTATCTGTTCAACAACGCTAACCGCAACCTCTTACGACCCTTATTTTGGAAGTTATGGCCATATTAAGATTTTTAGTTTTTGGGGTGAAACGAGAAAGATTAACTTTGAATCAAAATTCCTCTGCAACCAGAGCCCACAAAATGCTCTAGTTTTCAGCAATGGATAGCTCTCCAAAAACTGATTAAGCGGGTAATAAACCGCAAGGCCTTCCGAGCCTTATTTGTGGAACTGTAGACATCCAAAGTCGTGCAAACTTTCAAAACTAAAAAAAATCGATTTTAATGGATTTACTTTGAATTAAGATATCTCCGCAACCAGACCTCCTAGAATGTTCTAGTTTTAAGTTATGGATAGCTCTTGAAAAACTAATTAAGCGTTTTGCAAGCGAAAATGACGCCATAGCCTTATTTGCGGAACTGTTGGCATCCAAAGTCATACAAGCCTTCATAACTCAAAAAAATAACTTTGAATGCAAATATCTCGAAAACTAGACCTTATAAAAGGGTTTGCTTTGGATGTGCTAGTTGCATTTGACAAAACCTTTCTATATATGTACGTTTCAATGGGTTCCAGAGATTTTCGTAAAAAAATGAATTTTTAGTGATAAGTCCATGCTTTTTTTCGAAAATCGATTGGAAAAAAAAAGTTAAGTTTTGAACGGCAATGCAAAGACCTGACCGTTATCTGTTCAACAACGCTAACCGCAACCTCTTACGAGCCTTATTTTGGAAGTTATGGCTATATTAAGATTTTTAGTTTTTGGGTTGAAACAAGAAAGATTAACTTTGAATCAAAATTTCTCTGCAACCAGAGCCCACAAAATGCTCTAGTTTTTAGCAATGGATAGCTCTTCAAAAACTGATTAAGCGGGTAATAAACCGCAAGGCCTTCCGAGCCTTATTTGTGGAACTGTAGACATCCAAAGTCATGCAAACTTTCAAAACTCAAAAAAATCGATTTTAATGGATTTACTTTGAATTAAGATATCTCCGCAACCAGACCTCCTAGAATGTTCTAGTTTTCAGCTATGGATAGCTCTTGAAAAACTAATTAAGCGTTTTGCAAGCAAAAATGACGTCATAGCCTTATTTGCGGAACTGTAGGCATCCAAAGTCATACAAGCCTTCATAACTCAAAAAAATAACTTTGAATGCAAATATCTCGAAAACTAGACCTTATAAAAGGGTTTGCTTTGGATGTGCTGGTTGCATTTGACAAAACCTTTCTATATATGTACGTTTCAATGGGTTCCAGAGACTTTCGTAAAAAAATGAATTTTTAGTGATAAGGGGGTAGTCCATGCTTTTTTTCGAAAATCGATTGGAAAAAAAAAGTTGAGTTTTGAACGGCAATGCAGAGACCTGACCGTTATCTGTTCAACAACGCTAACCGCAACCTCTTACGACCCTTATTTTGGAAGTTATGGCCATATTAAGATTTTTAGTTTTTGGGGTGAAACGAGAAAGATTAACTTTGAATCAAAATTCCTCTGCAACCAGAGCCCACAAAATGCTCTAGTTTTCAGCAATGGATAGCTCTCCAAAAACTGATTAAGCGGTTAATAAACCGCAAGGCCTTCCGAGCCTTATTTGTGGAACTGTAGACATCCAAAGTCATGCAAACTTTCAAAACTCAAAAAAATCGATTTTAATGGATTTACTTTGAATTAAGATATCTCCGCAACCAGACCTCCTAGAATGTTCTAGTTTTCAGCTATGGATAGCTCTTGAAAAACTAATTAAGCGTTTTGCAAGCGAAAATGACGTCATAGCCTTATTTGCGGAACTGTAGGCATCCAAAGTCATACAAGCCTTCATAACTCAAAAAAATAACTTTGAATGCAAATATCTCGAAAACTAGACCTTATAAAAGGGTTTGCTTTGGATGTGCTGGTTGCATTTGACAAAACCTTTCTATATATGTACGTTTCAATGGGTTCCAGAGACTTTCGTAAAAAAATGAATTTTTAGTGATAAGGGGGTAGTCCATGCTTTTTTTCGAAAATCGATTGGAAAAAAAAAGTTGAGTTTTGAACGGCAATGCAAAGACCTGACCGTTATCTGTTCAACAACGCTAACCGCAACCTCTTACGACCCTTATTTTGGAAGTTATGGCCATATTAAGATTTTTAGTTTTTGGGGTGAAACGAGAAAGATTAACTTTGAATCAA
Source organism: Melangyna quadrimaculata (assembly GCA_949320155.1). NCBI lineage: Eukaryota > Metazoa > Arthropoda > Insecta > Diptera > Syrphidae > Melangyna > Melangyna quadrimaculata. The sequence continues at coordinate 62,781,222 of OX439483.1, read as the reverse complement.
AATTCCTCTGCAACCAGAGCCCACAAAATGCTCTAGTTTTCAGCAATGGATAGCTCTCCAAAAACTGATTAAGCGGGTAATAAACCGCAAGGCCTTCCGAGCCTTATTTGTGGAACTGTAGACATCCAAAGTCGTGCAAACTTTCAAAACTCAAAAAAATCGATTTTAATGGATTTACTTTGAATTAAGATATCTCCGCAACCAGACCTCCTAGAATGTTCTAGTTGTCAGCTATGGATAGCTACTGAAAAACTAGTTAAGCGTTTTGCAAGCGAAAATGACGTCATACCCTTATTTGCGGAACTGTATTCATCTTTAATGCAAATATCTCGAAAACTAGACCTTATAAAAGGGTTTGCTTTGGATGTGCTGGTTGCATTTGACAAAACCTTTCTATATATGTACGTTTCAATGGGTTCCAGAGACTTTCGTAAAAAAATGAATTTTTAGTGATAAGGGGGTAGTCCATGCTTTTTTTCGAAAATCGATTGGAAAAAAAAAGTTGAGTTTTGAACGGCAATGCAAAGACCTGACCGTTATCTGTTCAACAACGCTAACCGCAACCTCTTACGAGCTTTATTTTGGAAGTTATGGCCATATTAAGATTTTTAGTTTTTGGGTTGAAACAAGAAAGATTAACTTTGAATCAAAATTCCTCTGCAACCAGAGCCCACAAAATGCTCTAGTTTTCAGCAATGGATAGCTCTCCAAAAACTGATTAAGCGGTTAATAAACCGCAAGGCCTTCCGAGCCTTATTTGTGGAACTGTAGACATCCAAAGTCATGCAAACTTTCAAAACTCAAAAAAATCGATTTTAATGGATTTACTTTGAATTAAGATATCTCCGCAACCAGACCTCCTAGAATGTTCTAGTTTTCAGCTATGGATAGCTACTGAAAAACTAGTTAAGCGTTTTGCAAGCGAAAATGACGTCATACCCTTATTTGCGGAACTGTAGTCATCCAAAGTCATACAAGCCTTCATAACTCAAAAAAATAACTTTGAATGCAAATATCTCGAAAACTAGACCTTATAAAAGGGTTTGCTTTGGATGTGCTGGTTGCATTTGACAAAACCTTTCTATATATGTACGTTTCAATGGGTTCCAGAGACTTTCGTAAAAAAATCAATTTTTAGTAATAAGGGGGTAGTCCATGCTTTTTTTTCGAAAATCGATTGGAAAAAAAAAGTTGAGTTTTGAACGGCAATGCAAAGACCTGACCGTTATCTGTTCAACAACGCTAACCGCAACCTCTTACGAGCCTTATTTTGGAAGTTATGGCCATATTAAGATTTTTAGTTTTTGGGTTGAAACAAGAAAGATTAACTTTGAATCAAAATTCCTCTGCAACCAGAGCCCACAAAATGCTCTAGTTTTCAGCAATGGATAGCTCTCCAAAAACTGATTAGGCGGGTAATAAACCGCAAGGCCTTCCGAGCCTTATTTGTGGAACTGTAGACATCCAAAGTCATGCAAACTTTCAAAACTCAAAAAAATCGATTTTAATGGATTTACTTTGAATTAAGATATCTCCGCAACCAGACCTCCTAGAATGTTCTAGTTTTCAGCTATGGATAGCTCTTGAAAAATTTATTAAGCGTTTTGCAAGCGAAAATGACGTCATAGCCTTATTTGCGGAACTGTAGGCATCCAAAGTCATACAAGCCTTCATAACTCAAAAAAATAACTTTGAATGCAAATATCTCGAAAACTAGACCTTATAAAAGGGTTTGCTTTGGATGTGCTGGTTGCATTTGACAAAACCTTTCTATATATGTACGTTTCAATGGGTTCCAGAGATTTTCGTAAAAAAATGAATTTTTAGTGATAAGGGGGTAGTCCATGCTTTTTTTCGAAAATCGATTGGAAAAAAAAAGTTGAGTTTTGAACGGCAATGCAAAGACCTGACCGTTATCTGTTCAACAACGCTAACCGCAACCTCTTACGAGCCTTATTTTGGAAGTTATGGCCATATTAAGATTTTTAGTTTTTGGGTTGAAACAAGAAAGATTAACTTTGAATCAAAATTCCTCTGCAACCAGAGCCCACAAAATGCTCTAGTTTTCAGCAATGGATAGCTCTCCAAAAACTAATTAGGCGGGTAATAAACAGCAAGGCCTTCCGAGCCTTATTTGTGGAACTGTAGACATCCAAAGTCATGCAAACTTTCAAAACTCAAAAAAATCGATTTTAATGGATTTACTTTGAATTAAGATATCTCCGCAACCAGACCTCCTAGAATGTTCTAGTTTTCAGCTATGGATAGCTCTTGAAAAATTTATTAAGCGTTTTGCAAGCGAAAATGACGTCATAGCCTTATTTGCGGAACTGTAGGCATCCAAAGTCATACAAGCCTTCATAACTCAAAAAAATAACTTTGAATGCAAATATCTCGAAAACTAGACCTTATAAAAGGGTTTGCTTTGGATGTGCTGGTTGCATTTGACAAAACCTTTCTATATATGTACGTTTCAATGGGTTCCAGAGATTTTCGTAAAAAAATGAGTTTTTTTCGAAAATCGATTGGAAAAAAAAAGTTGAGTTTTGAACGGCAATGCAAAGACCTGACCGTTATCTGTTCAACAACGCTAACCGCAACCTCTTACGAGCTTTATTTTGGAAGTTATGGCCATATTAATATTTTTAGTTTTTGGGTTGAAACAAGAAAGATTAACTTTGAATCAAAATTCCCTTTTATTCAACAACGCTAACCGCAACCTCTTACGAGCCTTATTTTGGAAGTTATGGCCATATTAAGATTTTTAGTTTTTGGGTTGAAACAAGAAAGATTAACTTTGTATCAAAATTCCTCTGCAACCAGAGCCCACAAAATGCTCTAGTTTTCAGCAATGGATAGCTCTCCAAAAACTGATTAAGCGGGTAATAAACCGCAAGGCCTTCCGAGCCTTATTTGTGGAACTGTAGACATCCAAAGTCATGCAAACTTTCAAAACTCAAAAAAATCGATTTTAATGGATTTACTTTGAATTAAGATATCTCCGCAACCAGACCTCCTAGAATGTTCTAGTTTTCAGCTATGGATAGCTCTTGAAAAACTAATTAAGCGTTTTGCAAGCGAAAATGACGTCATAGCCTTATTTGCGGAACTGTAGGCATCCAAAGTCATACAAGCCTTCATAACTCAAAAAAATAACTTTGAATGCAAATATCTCGAAAACTAGACCTTATAAAAGGGTTTGCTTTGGATGTGCTGGTTGCATTTGACAAAACCTTTCTATATATGTACGTTTCAATGGGTTCCAGAGACTTTCGTAAAAAAATCAATTTTTAGTGATAAGGGGGTAGTCCATGCTTTTTTTCGAAAATCGATTGGAAAAAAAAAGTTGAGTTTTGAACGGCAATGCAAAGACCTGACCGTTATCTGTTCAACAACGCTAACCGCAACCTCTTACGAGCTTTATTTTGGAAGTTATGGCCATATTAATATTTTTAGTTTTTGGGTTGAAACAAGAAAGATTAACTTTGAATCAAAATTCCTCTGCAACCAGAGCCCACAAAATGCTCTTGTTTTCAGCAATGGATAGCTCTCCAAAAACTGATTAAGCGGTTAATAAACCGCAAGGCCTTCCGAGCCTTATTTGTGGAACTGTAGACATCCAAAGTCATGCAAACTTTCAAAACTCAAAAAAATCGATTTTAATGGATTTACTTTGAATTAAGATATCTCCGCAACCAGACCTCCTAGAATGTTCTAGTTTTCAGCTATGGATAGCTCTTGAAAAACTAATTAAGCGTTTTGCAAGCGAAAATGACGTCATAGCCTTATTTGCGGAACTGTAGGCATCCAAAGTCATACAAGCCTTCATAACTCAAAAAAATAACTTTGAATTCAAATATCTCGAAAACTAGACCTTATAAAAGGGTTTGCTTTGGATGTGCTGGTTGCATTTGACAAAACCTTTCTATATATGTACGTTTCAATGGGTTCCAGAGACTTTCGTAAAAAAATGAATTTTTAGTGATAAGGGGGTAGTCCATGCTTTTTTTCGAAAATCGATTGGAAAAAAAAAGTTGAGTTTTGAACGGCAATGCAAAGACCTGACCGTTATCTGTTCAACAACGCTAACCGCAACCTCTTACGAGCTTTATTTTGGAAGTTATGGCCATATTAATATTTTTAGTTTTTGGGTTGAAACAAGAAAGATTAACTTTGAATCAAAATTCCCTTTTATTCAACAACGCTAACCGCAACCTCTTACGAGCCTTATTTTGGAAGTTATGGCCATATTAAGATTTTTAGTTTTTGGGTTGAAACAAGAAAGATTAACTTTGAATCAAAATTCCTCTGCAACCAGAGCCCAAAAAATGCTCTAGTTTTCAGCAATGGATAGCTCTCCAAAAACTGATTAAGCGGGTAATAAACCGCAAGGCCTTCCGAGCCTTATTTGTGGAACTGTAGACATCCAAAGTCATGCAAACTTTCAAACTCAAAAAAATCGATTTTAATGGATTTACTTTGAATTAAGATATCTCCGCAACCAGACCTCCTAGAATCTAGTTTTCAGCTATGGATAGCTCTTGAAAAATTTATTAAGCGTTTTGC